>OY728164.1:723544106-726044106 GCA_963277665.1 Viscum album | reverse complement strand
TTTTTGCGGTGAAAATGGTTTCTAAATACGTTTTCTGTATTCCATACTAAAAAACTAATCAATCTACTAGAGAATATGAATGAACAATATCTCCCTTTTATTACGTAATTAATTTAATTATTTATTTTCATAAAACCTTATTAATTTGTGACCTTATTAATTATTTCATTGTGTATAAGGATTATACACTACCTAGGGTAAAACCCCTTTTCAAATCCATTAGTGGTCTAAGATTCCTCATTGGGAACATAGTTGGTGCATTAATAATTTTTTTAACAAAAATAATTAAAAAAATATTTAAAACATTATCTTACGATCGAGGGTTCCGAACATCTAATTCCTAAATATGTCAACTTTGTTATAGGATAAACACCACATTTCAAATTTAACCATGATCAATGATTTTTCATATGATGCATTATTTTTGATTTATTTAATTATTTTAATAAATTGTATGTGTTTATTATAATATAATTAATATATTTATATGCACATCATGGAGGATTTTTGGGCCTCAGAATCTCACACTACACAGTGTCTGACTCTAAAAACATTTCTTTTAATAATCCTAAGTGTTGACTACACATTTTTTCTTAAGTAGAGATTTTAAACCATTTACAAATTTGTTTCAATTTTTTATCACATCATTTATATATAATATAAAATAATTAATAACTCAAAGTAAAACATACTTGCAAAAAGGACAGAATATAACAATCTCCCCACCATCTAATAGATCAACCTAAAAATACACACTAAATATTACGTATGATTTTAATCCAAAATGATTAGTCCAGTAGGACCACTTATCTTCCTACATTTCTTGTGTCTCTTCCTTCTCATTAGCACGTTGACATAATAAAAAAACGATCGATACAGTCTTTCCCCTCAACACCTTCTCAATATGATCCACGGACCCATCAAATGATCCTCAAAGGATACATCTCTATCTAGCTAGACATCATCCTCATCAATCACAAGAAAAGGGTCAAGGTGATATAATTTTTTTTTCCGGAATATGGAAAAAATCAGGCATACCACTATATTTAAGTGGATGAACCAACATGAATGCTACTAGCCGGATTTTCTACCTAATCACAAAAGGTCCAATAAACATAGTCACTAACATTTCCTATCTATGTATCTTATGGTGACCAAAACTATGGACACCTGAAGGAATACATTATCCCACTCTTTACAATTTAAGGCACTTTATCTTTTGTCAATGTATGACTTCTTCCTATTCTGAGACATATCCTTACATTTATGAATCAAATGAACCAACTCCATCATATCATGCATGATACTCAGTCCTAAAAGCCCTGTTCATTTACTTCCATCGAGCATATGGGTGATCTGCATGGACTTCCATAAAGATCCTTGTATGTTTCCATCGAAATAGTTTCTTGGTAACAGTTGATATAGAAAAAATCCACTAATTATATGTTATTTTCCAATTACCCACTAAATTAAACCACATATCCCATTATTATTTTTTCATGAAATTATATTGTATGTTATGATTATCCATCTGAATTTTGGGTGGAATGTCATACACAATAAAACCTATGTATTATATTCCTTTTTCAAGATCATCTAGAAGTGTGATGAAGAGCAAGAATCACGATCAAAAACTATAATCCCTATCACCCTATGAAAAGGAACTATATCCCATATACATATCTCTCCCAATTTCTCAACTATGTTTCCGTTATAGAAAAATAATTGTGATACATTTTTCAATAGATCAACCATTAACCATATAGATTCATTCTTCCTAACTATCATTGATAGGCCTACTAATAATTTCATGGTCACATCATCCCACTTCAATTCTAGAATAGTCAAAGGATGTAGTAAACCTCCATTTCATTGATGCTCTATCTTTTCATGCTGATATGTGTAGCATTATATCATTAAACATGCTATGTATTTTTTTCATTTCTAACAACATAAATATTTGTCATGGGTTAGAGTACATTTTGGTCACACGTGGATGAACTGACAACTTTGAGGCATAAAATTCCTATATAAGATCCGATCAAATGCTCACAGGGACAAAAACACGAAAAATAACATATATGATCTCATCCACATCTATCTCCTACTCTGAAGGTGTCTCGTGTATGTCAAATATTTCCCTTAAAGACAATAAATATGTGTCCTCATAATAATTGATCATGATCCAACCCTAATGTGATGAATCCATTGCAACAATAAAAAGTTTCATCTTATCTTGTCTTTCTAGAACCACAATGTGCAAGCCATTTAGAAATGACATCATCATTCAGTCAACACTAGATTCCTGAACCATCTGAGAATTATTTTTCCTAATGAATATGTCATCCACATTGATTTATTTCTCTGGAGTATATGCCATCTCAAAATTAATTTACAACATATAGTCAATCAATATTCACTATCGAAGATTCAAATCATGCTATGAAAATATATTCATCAAGATCTTTTGGTTAGTATAAATTGTAAACTATGCATTAAAGAGGCAATTTCTCTAACACATCAATAAATAAACTATTGTATCCAACTCGAGTTTCAAAATATGTTAATTCCATTCATGTGGAATTAGCTATCAAGACCCATACGAAGCATCATTATCCCTTGGCATTAGCACAACTCAGATTCATGTCCCCGAAGCATCACAATACACAATGTACTCTAAATCTGACTCGAGTTGGAATAAAATTTGTGATGAATTTATGATATCCTTAAACTGATGAAAATATTTCTCACAAGTTTTGGAACATTCACAACTTACTCTCCTTTTGGTTAAGACCGAATGTAGTGTTTCCAAATGAGAAAATTCTTTGATGAATTTCCCATAATATCTAGTTATCCATAGAAAGATTGGAATATTGATTTTTTTGGGCATCACCCAAGAAACTACTGCCTAAACCGTCTCTAGGTTCAATCACACCCATTCCTTCGAGATGATGTATCCCAAGAAGTGTACCTTGTCAATCCAAAATTTACAGTTTGATATCTTGGTGTATAGTTGATTCTCTCACAATGTCCTCAAGACGATTTCAAGATATTGTTCATGGTCATTATGAGTCTTCGAGTACACTAATATGTATTCAACAAATACCACCACAAAACAATCTAGAAATGTGTGGAAAATTCTATTCATCATGGACAGAAACACTACTGGTGTTTTTTTCAAACTAAATAGAATTAAAAAAACTCATAGTTCCCATACCTGATCCTAAAAGTAGTCCTAATTATATGAGATGTTATAATTCTCAACTAATGAAACATAGATCACAAGTCATCCTATGAGAAAACACAATCTCCATTAAAATTTTATAAATGAACATCAATTAGAAGAAGAGGATATCAGTTCCTCATAGGAATCTTTTTCAACCTTCAATAATCGACAGACAAACATAAACTCCCATAATCTATATTTACAAACATCATAGGTGATCCCCACAACTATGTACATGGATGTATAAATCCATTATGTTTCAATTAATTTGGATGAGCTTTGAGTTATTGAAGAACTATAGATTCCATTCTATATGGTGGAATAGATGTTGGCTCATCCCCATGAATGATCTCAATAGTAAATTATACAACCCTCCCATGTGGCAGCCCTAAGAACACTTCCATAATGACACACTAAAAAAGATACACCACATGTGGAAGGAAATATTACTTATTACCTTCATCATCTCTTAAAAGACATGTAACATGGAATTTGAGCTCTCCCAGTTTCGTTGTAGTTGGCCCTGCTTGGTTTGAATAGATGTCCTACACACCATTCTGAATGTAATGGTGACCCACATGAGACAAAAGTGTCACCAATTAGAATTAATGATACATGTAAGTTCTATATGAAACTGGCTAGTCACATCCTCTAATTAGGTAGAAGCATATCATGTCAATGATATTGAGATCCCAATGAAAATGGAACTCCATGATATCAAGAGAACATCGCTTTCACATAGAAATATATCTAGACTGTAATCACAAAGGTGTATCTATCATCATAACTGCACTCAAAAAGTACACCACTGGGGTCAAAATGATAATGTTTCATGTATTTATAATAGAATTGGAAGAACAAGTATAAAATAAGGAACTATATGTGGTATAAGATCTAATAATAGTACCTCTCACTATTGATGGTCCAGCCTCGAAATTAACAAGTGTAGGTTGCACTGCATGTAACATTCCATCCATTCATCCATGTGATGTTCTTTGACTTACCTGAGTATGAATTCTCTATTGATTAGGGTGCTCATGAACAGAAGTACCACATCTTCTACCTATGCTGCCACATCTTGTATAAATATTACTACCAGACTTATATGGTGCACAATAAAATCTTCCCGCACACTGGTTCTATTTAGCAACTCGATCACAAACTAACTACCTTGGGGTTCTGCATAACCACTATATATTTACCATCCTTACAAAAGTCCTTCATTCTACTAGTTTTTAGTGATAGTTTCTACAATAGTTTAATGGCCAAACTCATGGGTGGAAAATTACTTGAGAAACATCCAACATAACATACTTTTCTCTCTATATATTCTTCTTCATACTCCCCTGATAAAATTTTTTTGTAGAGAATCTTTGTGATCTCGATATATGTACCATATTAATGTCTAGTCAATATCTATTTTTTCCACTAGAATAATCTTTTAGGATCCCCTCAAAATTGATATCCTCAATTAACACTTCTGTAAGCATCTTCAGCCTGAAAACATTCAACTGAGAAATAATTTCACATATCATTCTTTCTTAAAATCATCTTTCTAATGTATCCTCATCTACTTCGAATGCTAAAGAAAAATGTCAGATGATTATAAACTATCCACCATATTTATTCATAGATTGATTCCCTTGAGTTAGCATCATCAACTCGTCCACATTAACCCACTTGAGTGTCTCTAGATAAAAGATCTCCAAGTAATTCTCATAAAAATCCATCCAATCAATAGCTTCCATGTGTCCATATAGAGTCTAGGTATCCCAAAAATGTTTCTATTGATAGTGAAACATATAAGAATTTATCCTGAATCTCTCCTAAACTGGAGTTTCTAATTGTTCTTGAATAGTTTTGATCAAATCTACACTAAACTATTCTTCATCAGGTTCACCTTCTATAGTAGATATTGGAGGGTGTTTCAATTGAATATCAACTATCAGATCAAAAAAATTCTTCAAATCCCACCATAGGTATCTATCCATGAATTTCATTAATTGAGTGATGTTATCTCAATAATTTTCCCTTTCATAATCAACTGGAATTATTAGTGCCTTAGGTTACACTACTGGAAGACCATACCAAGCCATTCCCCCTGATCATCCTCTCAACAAGAATCATAGAGGAAAAATTATTTAAATCAAAAGATGAACCATAGGTTACAATTCAAAAAGTAAAAATTTTTTGTTATGAGAGAAACATAATAGGCTAATACAAGACTCTTCCCCATCTATTTCCACATGGTCAAAATCGAGGAGTTATTACTACCATTAACCATATTACATCTTGGTCTTGGGTAACATGGGTAAACACATTATCAAATTATTTTTTCTCATGTAGGCACCCAATTATACATTTATTTCATCATTTTACTATATTGATCAATTTCACGACAGAAAGTATTTTTTTGAATCTTTTAGGTAAGGAAAGCATTTTCGGTTCAAAAACATACCCCTAACCCATTATCCCAAGTGTGTCTAAAATGATGATGGACAAAATAATATTATGTTCCTAGAATGATGCATGTGGGATCAACAATAATCAAATTTGGGGAAACAAATCTATTCTCAATAAATTTTTCAAATAATAATCACGTCACACAACAAGGGAATCACCCAAGGTGAAATATTATTAAAATATAACAAAAAAATTCAATAACAACAATACCACCCTAAGTAATTGGGGTTCCCCCCTACATGGTTTTTTAAATCCCACGAATGATATCTTTAAATATCGCGGACTCTTCCTTGTCTCATTTCTACCTTTCACCAAATAGTAAAATAAAAAAAGAAGAAACCAACTCATCCTTGGATACCACTTTGTAAAATCACAGCTCGAGGGCCTCCCAATGGTTACTCTAATTTGTCTTCCACATGTCCTCATGCATGTATCCCTATATTCCAGAGGGTGTCGACTAGTAGTGAGGGTCAAATAAGTTAGTTGGGGATACTTTTCTGTCTTTGATTAGGGTCAAAATAAATTGATGTATATATGAAAAAACGGATGCTTATATATAATCATAATATATAGATATGTCATTAAAATAACGAAGACATGAAATACAATAATAAAGTGAAAGGAATCATGAAATATCAATATAGGTATCATGTGTCTAAATAGTTAAACTAGAAATTATAGTCACTAAAATCTCCCATGAGGGTCCCAAACCATGTCAATCTCCCTCAATGTTGCTCCCTCGGGGCATAGCCATCAAACCTCGGCCCATTTACCTTATACTGTCCTGCATCCTTGAAACATTTTCTGGTACCAATCAGGTACCTCAAGTAGGATGAGAGTATGACTCAGTAGGCCACCAACAATTGTGTCTAACAAAAATCAAGCTAATAGTAAGTGTATACAAATGTATAAAAAATAAAATTGCATAATTAAGCCATTTATGAAATTATTTAATATTCTCTATTCAACCAAACAAAAGGATGATCATGTTACCATTCTTATATATTACCTATTAGAATGAAAATTTTACTATTCCATTACTCACACATTTTTAATGTATATCTTAGCATTCTATAAGTCACACACACATTTGAATGTACATGTTACCATTCCATAACACACCCACATATGAATGACCATGTTAAAATTACATAACTCACAAACACATTTGAATAACAATGTTACAATTCAATAACTCAAAGAAACATTTGAATGTACATGGTATAATTCCACAATTAACACACACATTAAAATGACCAAGTTACCATTCCCTTGTATGGTAATTAATCTATCAATTTCTTATTTAAAATATATATATTAGTTAATTACATCAGGTCCATTAATTATTTCCAAAACTAATTATTCAAAATAAACCAATTAATTAATCACAACCTTACAATTAATATATTAAAAAATTAATTAACCCAATACATCACCATAAAATCAACTTAATTAATTTGACATGTAAATATGTAAACAAACCAATTAGTTTAACAATTTCACAATTACCCATATTAATTAATAGACCTAATCAATTAATTTATTATAAAACAGAAAATCAATTAATAATTACACAATGATATATTTTCAATTTAATACAAATAATAATTAAGACATCAAGATTGGTATTCAAAACACCTACCTATAAATAAAGAAAATTCAATGGTAAAAAAATTGAGGTATGGTGTCGTTAGGTTCAAGTAAAAAACAAAAGAACAGATGGCCACCCTAAAAACACACGTTATCTACAATAAATATCTTATTATAATATTAAATATAATTATCATTTAATAAGTCCAAAGTATTTCTTTATTCTAACCATGGATTAAATTCATCATTATATTCTTAATTAAAAATGAATCCCCAAAACAAGAAGGATATCATCGCATAATACACCAAGATGAATATAGTATTTATCACAATGAAACATCAATGACCCATAACAAATCATAAATAATATATAATTTTCACAATAAAATAATATATTTTATATCATATTAATATATATTTCTAACCGTAACAAGTATAAAGCCATAATAAATTCGTATATTTCTCCAAAATATAAGAAATTCCATATTCCATAAATAAAAATACATAGTATTTAGTTTACATTTAACTTTTAATTCTCTGAAAAAATTAGTAATAATCTTCATAGATAATATTATTCAGAAAATAATATTAAAATTACAATTTTATCAATATGATAAAACAATAGATTCCAAATAAAAATAACACATAATAACCTAAAATTTGGAAATCATATTGTTAGACCCTCTATGATTTTTTTGTAATTATAATCACAAATAATGTCAATATACAGATTCTACTCATTCATGTCATTTTAATATAAATATGTAAATCAATTATGTCATACACAATAATATACATAAATAAGTCCATAACATATATTAATGAATAAATATGTTTACAAGTGTATTTATACATGTATTTTTTGATGGAACTTAGTCTTTTAATGATAAGTGTATGACAGACCGATGTCGACACATCGAAGTTTACAGGCCGATATCGAAACACCGATGTTGACAGACAGATGTCGACACACTGAAGTTGACAGACCGAAGTCGACACACCGAAGTTGATAGACCAAAGTCGACTCACCGAAGTAGATAGACCTATGTCGACACACTAAAGTTGACAGACCAATGTTGACACACAGAAGTTGACAGACGGAAGTCAACACACCGAAGAGGACAGAACAAAGATATCACACTGAAGTCGACAAACTAAAGTTGACAAACTAAAGATGAACATCGATGTGGATACACCGAAGTAGACACACCAAATATGAAACACCGAATTCGACACACCAAGATCGAATAACAAAGATGACGCCCTAAATATGAAAAACTTATGTTACCCAACCGATGACAATAGACCAAAGATGACTCACTGATAGACATAAATAATTGTTTCAATTTTATTAATTCAAATTTATTTTTAACGGTCATATTAAGAAAAATTAATGTTTCTCAAACTATTTAATGTTGTCTGTAGGACTATCTGTATATAGTACGAGGTACATGAAAATGTGGAGATCCTCATCCCTAATGGATCTTAAAGTATAAAAGGACTTCCATCAGATCTCTAAAAACACAGATACAAAAGGGATATATAGATATATATAGATCTTGAAGAACACACTGAAATATATATTGTGAAAACCGAGAATATTGAAAAATATAGATTATCTAAGCTTTAGCTCACCCATCCTCTACCTACTTATGATGGCTGACCATCCTCATAAAGAAGAGCTGAACACTATCACAAGAAAATACGACACTCTGTTCTGAAGCAAAATTTCAGAAGTGGAGTAGAATATCATTTCCTCAAAATCCATTGATACCAGAGTGTTGTTGAACAACACACATAGAATTAGAAACCCTATTCTCTTTCATATCTTTTTTGTGTTCTTATAATAAATATTCGAGCAGTGTTTATATATGTTTGAATCTCACACACTATCTCTTGAGCTAAACTGGATGATAACAAAATATCCTCACTCTCAAACCCTTATTATCATTGTATCCTGTGTGAAACTATGGAAGAGATCATGTGTGGTCTATTAATTTGTTTTTCCCAATAATAATTGTTGTAGGGGTAAAATGTGACTTGGAAAGCCTTGTGTTTTATTGAGTATCCTAATCCAGGGTGTGGATCAAAAGTATATTAATATAAACTACTTGGTGGTAGGTGATCTCCAAGTGGAGAGAACTATGTCTCAGTATGAGACTGAACCACTTATTTTAACCATTTTTGTATTTGTCATACATTATTATCTATTATTTATTTATTTCATTAATATAAACTAAACATTAATAGTTTGTCAAGAAAGTGTTTATATGTATTTTAAATTAATAGATTGGTTTCAAAATGTTGACTAATATTTAGATTGGAACAACTGAGAACTAGTCAACCATCAGAGAAACTAATTGATCTTTTAGGGAATATATAAATTCCCTAAAAACTGACATTGATTTTATTTTTATAGGGGGATATAATTTTAATGAACCAATTTTAACAGAAATTTTTATAGATACTCAATTCACCCCATCTGGAGTCATCTACTCCGACCAACACATATAAAACCTAAAAATGACTGATATATTAAAACTTATGTACACTAAAAGTAAATGTATTCATCCTGAAAAATAAAATTTTCATAGGTTAATGTTATGGAAAACATAATAATTCAAATATTTATCAAAAAATAAATAAATTTATCATTCTATGATAACCCATTCATTGCATTTCAATTGTATTGATTCCATTTAACCTTGGTTTCTAAAATTTTAAAATAAAACCTTATATATAATAATAATTAGATGATTGTTGATTCTCATCATATTTAGAATATATATGAATATCAATGATAAACCCTTCTATTAGTAACCATCTGTATTAAACTATTATAAATGTTTTTTTATAAAATAATATTTATATAAATAATATATATGAAATATATTCTTTTGATTTTTAATTTTATATTTGAAAATTTTCCTATATAGATAATATGAAAACAATTTATATATTAAATCCAAACCTAAATTTCTTCCTTTTATAGTTGACAAATCCTATATCATCTAGAATGAGGTCTATATATCTAGAAATGAAATAGAAATATCCATGGTTGTATTTTCATTGAGAAATGGGTTGGATAAATTGAGATTATCAAATATTTAAAAATAGACTCCAGGATCCATTTAAAATTTATAGAAATTAAAATGTGTTATATAGACCAAGTAGATTCATGTAGGTGATTTGGATGTTTCAAAATAATTCAAAAGAATTTGAAAATTTTATTTACATGATATTGATTATTAAATAATCTAGTATGTATAAGATGTTTTTGTGATCTCCTTAAATTTTTATCATGATGAAAAGTATTCAATAGTAAGAAATAAATTCATTCAGAGATGAAATAAATTATATAATGTTGAAATGAATATATTCCTATTAAATATTATACAATTTAGAACTCCATAATACATTATCATTAAATTAATTTATGCACATGTTGATTACCTTTCTTCGTGCAATCTCTAATAATACCATTAATCTCTTAAAAACAAATCACATTAAATAATTGAGTTCCTAATACTTCAAACATATTGTATACCCTATAAATGTAAACCCATGATGGTATCAATAACTATTAATAAAAATTCAGATAATAACCTCATAATCTATAATGTTGTCCAGATGCTTCTATGATACAAACAATGTGGAACCAACAGTATTAATTCCATACCTCAGTTAATTTAAAAAACAAATAAAATTAATTATCCATATATTTTTATGTCTATTGTTTCATAGCATTAGATCTTAATTTCTTTTCAACTGAAACACATTTATTAAAATTTCAAATCCTTTATTCAATATCCACATTTTCAAATTTTTAAAACTTCTATAGATAAAATATGATTTATTTTCAAGAATGTTATACATGAATTTCAAATTGACATCATCTTTTCCATTATTCATACATATAATCTATCAAAAAAAATTTAAAAATGTTGAATGTGAGTAGTAACCCCTGTAAAAGATTTAAAATTTTCAAATAGTTTTTTTCAGTGAATAGAATGAAAATACATTAAAATACATTTCATTAAAATGTTGATTATTCCTAAGAAAATTGAATAATATGTTTTAAAAAGGTCATTATCTAAACATTTCAATATAAAATTATTTCCCTGAAATATCAATTAATATTATATTAAATACATTTAGTTAATTGTCTATATATTTTTTCATATCACTCTTACAAATAGAATAACCAATATGGTACACTACTATCTCTATATTATTCAATGGATTGGATGGTTATCATTGACCCATCTATTCCTGACTAATAAAAAATTCACACGTCCATGTTTAATAATATAACCACCCATCCATGGTTTACAATGGAACTACCCATCCCTGGTTTTTAAAAGAACCACCCTTCGTCATATACAATTAATGAGAGATGAAATATAGTCAATGATAACATAAATATTGTAGTAAACAAAATAAAATATTCATTTCACCTCAATAAAAATATCTTCAAATATTGAAATATTCAATTCCAATATAACCCTAAAATCTATACTAAAATTCCTCGAAAAAGGGAATGTTGGTATATTACTGTAGAAAATATGAATGCTAATAATTTACGAAGACATAAAATAATAGGAGTGGATGTAATCATTGATTTAAAATTATTTTTAATGATATATAGAAACAAATATTTTTTGAAAAAAATCTATTTCAATATCAAATATGACTTAAAAACATTTGAAATATGAAGGGTTACATTTCCAATGAAAATAAACATATAATCATTTAAAGGAATATTCAAACACAACATTTTTTTATGATTTAGGGGAGAGAAAATGATGAAGTGTTTTTAAGAATAAATTACTTCAATAATCCAATCAGAAAAGTCCAAATGTACCTTGTTTTGAAAATTACATGAAAATTCCATTCATGGAATGTTTGTAAAAAATAATAATTTTAAAAAATAGATATTAAAATAGATAGGAAAATATAAAAAATAATCATAAAATTAAAATTATATAATATTTATTACAAATAAACATTTAGTTTCTAGGTAAACATGAAAATATTATTTTTTAAAAGAAATTTATTTACATTGGTTATCAATTATCATGTGAATTATTCTTCTTCCTGAAAAAAAATCATAATATAATTTATAAATTATTAAGAAAAAATTAAAATTTCATTATTCTATTAATATTATTTAATAACCTGTCATATACAATAACTCAATTAATTATGTTCACTTCTTATATTTTAATGACATTTGGTTCATTAGTCTAAAGTGCATCGGTAAGTCAGCTATGGTCATAATTATAATGATATTTGGTTTTTTGGTTCAATTAAATGTCACTGGTCGAAAATGGAATGGGTAAAAAGAGCACCGAAACATGAAAAAAAATTATTAAATTGTTTCACCCAATAAAAATCCTATTTTAAAATTAAATCAACTTAGATCCAATTTCTATTAAATATTATTATATATTATTATTATATTTTGAGAAATTCCATGATCTCCCCTTCGTTTTGTTATAGAATTGTAAAACTAAATCAATATTTTAATATATAAATATAATTTTATTGGAAAAACTCTTGGAAATGTACATTTTTATAATATATTCCCTAAATATTTCTGTCTTTATAATTACAATACCATCCTTAGTGTTCTTAAGTTGTTTAGTAAATGGAAGTTTCTAATAAATAGGTGTAATTTTTAATCGATCAATTTTGAATGATTGATTCTATGACCTTCTTAAATAATTCCTCAACCATGATAAAAAAATAACCCTTGTATCTTCATTATACAATGATGTTATTATGTGAATATCATAAACCATATCATTATATTCGTCCATGTAATGGGACACAAATCCACCATTATTATGTCCGTCGACTACGACCTTAGGAACTGATGTATTTTTTTCTAGCACCATATCTCAACTGTAGTTATGCAGGTATAATTAATTTTTATATATGATATTCATAAAATATTTATTATTATAATTTTTTTATTTAAACTTTTCAATTCCATTCAAAAAAAATTATAATAGTGTTCATGTTTATGTGTGGACTACCACCTTCATAACGCGATGAGAATTAATTTCATTAAAAAATATATGGATTAAATATATATATATATAAGTAATATGATATTGATGAAATTATTATAATTAATGAATGATTATGTAATACTTACCCTCTTTCAAAAAAAATCATTGAAAATGACATTGTTAATCATTCGTAAGTGTGGCCTATTTACCGATATAATTTTGATCTAATGAACAAAATGTAATTAAATTTTTTTAATTGAAAAAAATTTCATTGGACAAAAAGGACATTATTAAGTCGGAAATGGAAGAATAAATGATTTTTAAGAATATTATATCTTTTTATATAATTTAATTTACTATAAAATATCACTAATGACTATTATTAAAAACATTTGATACATTGATTTTAATTACATCCCAAATAATAATTTAAAACCAATAAATTATTTTTATAAATCCCTAAAATTTCATTTTAATATTGAAAATTAGTTTAATGAATCAATTATCTCAAATTTTATTTCATTAAAATTATTCATTTATTTTATTTTATATTTTTATTAATTGAATAATTACTGGTTATGTACAATAAAATCGTTTAAGATTATTATTTCATCACTAAGAATTAAATATAAATAATCAAGATGATGATAAATATTTTTTATTTAAAAATAATATTAATATTGGAGCCTCTATATAACCCCATATTGAAAATATTATAGTTATTAATTAAAAGAGTGCGATATGTTTGACTTTTTAAGAAATAAATTTTTATAAGGATCATAATCTCATCAAAATTTTAGATAATGCTTTATAATTATTTCCAAGATGACTATCAATGAAAATTAAAAATAAAATAATATTAAGTAACGTTTTAGGGTCGTTTCCTTGTCTTTATTATTTAATTTTTATCTTTAATTACATAATTTATCTGTTGGTGTGGTAATAAAAATTACTAATATTAATATTAATTTTGATGAAAAACAAAATTGAACTTTTTAAATAAATTTATGAGAATAATTCCAATAATAGTTTAATTTCATTTAAATTTATCACTCTAATTTGGAAGAATATAATTTAATATAAAATTGGAACAACTCAATGAAGAACAGTTTTCCAGAAAAGTATAAACATTAAATATATATTGTTTCCTTGAAAAATAAAATTTAAAATTATAGCAAAAAATAATAATTGGATTATTTAAATTAATAATTAATTATATAAATTATAAAACAAAATCATGAATATAGTTTTAATTAATATTGTTTAAAATATAAAAAATAATTTTAAAATAAAAATTACTATTTTTCATTATCTATTGAAAAATAAATATCTTCAATACACTCTAAAATATACATCATAAGATAATTTTTTCATAATAATTTAAAAATTAAAACTATATTTTTGAAAAGTAATTTTCTATATTATTTAAGAAGTAATTATATTATTTACTGATAAAAATAACCACAACTGATTTATGAGGAAGATAGAATATGGAATATTTAAAATTGTTTATTAAAAAATATGTGGTTTTTTATTAAGAATTTAACAATAAAATTATAATTATTCAAGCATTTATATTTAAATAATATCAATTATTCTTATGTATACCCAAAAAAGTAGACATCTCCATTATAACTATGAAATTTAAATATGTCATCATTTATTTAATACTGGTTTTCCATATCTTATACCCAATTAACATATTATTTCTTTTTTTTAAATCAAAGGATATTTTGATTAAAAAAAATTCATTGAAATTGGTTAAATAAGTTATATTAAAAAATTTATAAATCATATTATTTTACATGGTTTAATAAATGATGAATTATTATATATTTTTTTTTCTCTTAAAGAACACATATGTGTGGATTTCATTATGACATGTATGGGATTTGAGTTTTTTCTTCAAATTCATTTGGTAATGAATGATATCTCCATAGATAATATATTCAAGAATTTGTAGTGAAACCATTTTAGTACAATAATATGTCTACTATTTTAGTGTTGGTAGAGAATCATGTCTTAGGAAATGATGAATGGAGAGTTAACCCAATCCAAAATAATTATTTTTTTAATTATATAAAATTTTTTGGGAGCCATGAAAATTAATATGATATTTGAGAATTATGTTTGTTCCGAAGGATTATGTATTTTTATTATGGAATGTTCTCAAAGACCATTGTTGATTGTTGATGATTCCACTCTGTTATGAATCATTTTTTTAATTTCTGAGCATCTAATTTTACCATTTGATAAGATTCATTTTACCTATGTTATAAAAATAATTTACTTCTGGATTTACAATTATTTTTATATGATATTCAAATTATAAACTTTTTTCTACATAATTAATGAAATAATATGATTATGTATCTAGTATATGAATGAAAAAAATATTATTATCATAGGTAGTTAATTTTTTTGACCTGAAATGAATTTTTTCTATAATATGATGTAAAATTTATAAATGGAATCATCTAGTTTCCTCAAAAATTTTGTGTATACAATTTTATTATTTTTAAGAGAATCTTTATGATGTATTTTCAATAAATATGTATCCACTAATCAATCAAAGAGTTATACATGATATGATTGACATAATTCCCTATATTTATATAAAAAGTATTCATAAGAACACAAGATCATAATAATTAAATAGTCCAATATATATATTTGACAAATAATGGATATATTTTAAATTAGATGTTTTAAATATTATATTGGGATTTTTATTTCATCATATACAGAGTAATTAGAAGTGAAAACTTATATATGTTAGTGTGGATGTCCTGATCAATAGCCTTAACCTCAAAATTTTCAGGCATGTGAATCAGAAGTCATTAAACATATTAACTACTTGGACTCTCCATTATTAATTATATACTTCTATGTAGTGATGAAATTTATCTTATTCATTAATTTTTCCAGTGAAAAAATCACTCCAAATAATTTGATTTTTGAGTTTAATGTGACGTTATCTAAGTAGTTTCTCATGGTTTATGATCAACATTTAATGAAGAGTGTTAAGGATGGATATATAAGTTGATGTGATGCTACCTTATTTGGTCAGATAAAATAATGAATCATTGGTTATATAGTCTACGTTCTAAATTTAAATTATTTATAAATTGATATCCCTATCATACTTTAGATGATTGTGAATCCTAATGAATATTTTTTAGACACACAATATGTTGTAATTCCATCTATGTTAGGACTATTTATCCTACAAATTTTTGTGATCATCATGAATAAAACTCCACCAAATATGGAATATACTTCCACTATTTGATTAATTGATGTATGATATTTTTAAATTTATTTTTCGAATATTTTTACACACCAGATTACACAGATACTAGTTCCTTAGTGATTAGGTTTACATTCACTATAAAATGTTAAATTGTGATCGAAGACAACCAAAAATGTCATACCAGGGAATGGTATTTAATGTATTTAATGATTATATTTTTTATTTTCAAAAAAAATCACCATCATCACAATATTTAATACCAAGGGTTGTTCTTCCTTATGATTCGAACGACACCATATCTATATCCATGGAATATGGTTCCCCATGGTCCATAAAAATGGCTTTAATTTGAAGATCATGGGATGGATAAATCAACATTGGTTCATTTTATACCATTATATGATGTTTTCAGATAATGGTAATATAATACATTAAATAATATTAATGGTCATTTTAATGGTAATATTTTAATTATCATTTAGAATGTTCTTGAATATTAGGGTATTCCACGACATACAATTATTTTAACTGCTCTCATAAATGTAAATGAAATGTATCATTATATTGTATTTACTTTGTAATTTTATTGACAAAATACTACTATGTAGTTTATCTACATAATGATAGTTGAAGGATATCCCAACCAATAATGGTGAATCTGTATAAGGGAAAATTTAATGTCAAAAATGAATTTTTTTCAAAAACATAAATTATTTTCTAGAAAATATTTATTAATTACAATTAATATTTAAAAAAAGTAAATCCACAATTCAAAGAGAAAATAAAAAAAATTTCATAAATAAATTTATTTATGAATTGAATTATATTATTTATAAATTGTTTATAAATGATAGAGATATTACTTTTTAATTAATATTAATGTATTTATATTGAATATAAAAAATGAATAGTATTTAATAAAAGGGTTATATTAATATCTATTAATGAAACATTTCACAAATTTTTCTTATAATTGAATATGGTAAATGATAATTTATTTAAATAATTTAATATTATTTATTCATTTAATGATATCTATCTATTTATTTTATGTTATGTATAATCACAAAAATGTTTATTTTCTTATCTATGTTATGATCATTTTGTTTCAAGATTTAATAGCTTAAGAATAGCTTATTATTATATATTGTGAAATTTAGGGGTCATCTATATCATAATTGTATTTATCCATTGATTAAAGTCTACCCAAGCATAGATTATTGGGGCAATACTACCTAACATTTTTTAAGATAATGAAGTATATACAAATGTGAATAAAATTCTATACTTTTAACTCTATACATATAATTTTGGATTTTATCAATTTAATAAAAAAATAATTTCTCATGGAATTTTCATATAAAATATTCATATGATTTATTAAGGTGTCTATGAATATATTAAAATTAAATCATTATGTGATTATCACATATTTTGAGTTATGAAAATAGTAACATATTAATATTGTGCTGAAACATAAATTTTGTGGTTGTAATAATGAATATAGTAAGTAATCATATAATATATTTTATGACTATAATCATGAGAAACATATAATATAATGATCAATTGAGAGTAATTATTCATTAAATTAATATTATTGTTAATTCTTCTAAATTATTGACAATCTAAAAATAAATCATGTCGAATACTATGTATGAGACTATCTATAAGGTGAAAATAATAAATATCATAGTCATCCACCAAGGTAGGTAATATCATAGTAGAATTTACATGAATTATCATATGTGAAAAATGAAATTAATATATTACACTAGAATATCTTTGGATATGTCATTCCATAAAAGGGTTCCATGATATGTTTGTTTCTTAACTTGTTTTTAAAATTTTTAGTACGTTTCACTAGTTTGGAAACCCCAATATTAAAAAGTGAAAAATGAAATTTAGTTCATATTATCATTAATGTGGAAGTGGAAAATGTGTTTTCAACAAAACTATACAAGTGTATAAACTGTTGTGATTAGGTTGAATCCAATCCTAAATACATTGTGGTTTATGAATCAAACTATTCTAGTAATTGTTTACTGAAATATGATTATTGGGGTATTAGATTTATATTATGCATGGGGTCATATTTTTTTGTAAATAATCATTAAATTAACATAATGAAAATATATAACAATAGATACTTGGACATTGAAATAGTATTGTAATAGGTTAAATCATTCATTATTGGATTCATTTCTTGATCATTAATATCTAAAATATATAAAAACATTCATGATAGTAATATTTTGATGATGAGAGTCTATAATGACTATAATTTTGAGGAACTAGATGTAAATGTTTTAAATGAATATTTCAATAACTAAATGATGGGTATTATAAACTGACTATTTTTAAATTTATTTCATTGAACAATATAGATCTACAAAGAAAAATATTTTGGGAAAATGTGAAATACATCATCATTATAAAAATGGTGAATCAGTTTCATTATTTTATTTTATGATAGATAATATTTTTTTTATTGTGTGTATTTCTATGATTTTTTTTTCAATCCTACGTATGACATTTAAATGTCATCCTTATTAAAGAGATAAATATATAAAGACTCCATATAGATTTACTATTTAACTCACTTTATTATGAATCATTCACTATAAAAAAATAATGATTATTATGTAAAAATAAAAAGACACCGTCTGGGAGAAAATGATAATGTGTTCAGAAACTACATGATTTCATAAAAAGTGATTAATGTGGACTAATTAATATAATATGTTTTTGTTATTATAGGTACATAATTAGATTTATTGATAAATTTGAAAGATATGTAATTTTAAAATCAATGAAATTGAATAATGAATCTTATATAAAGTAAATATTGTTTAACTATTAAGTAAAAAAACAAATTGGAAAGAGTATAATGTGTCCCCAATAATATTATTATGGGGAGTACTTATTTCATGATCTCATAGATCTTCAGATAATTCAGGTAATTGTTTTCAAACTCGTTATTCCTGAAACAAAAATTCAGTTATTTTGTTTCAAAATATTATTCATATCGGTTTAGAAAATATATTTTCTATGATAGGTCTATCAGAACATTATTGTACATTCTGGGTTTATTCTATTCATATAAGGGAAATAATAATATATTATGTTCAATCTAATGAAATCATAATAAAACTATATAATATAAGTTATGAATAACTCCCCAATTTTTATTACATATTGATTTATGTTTCTGAAAAAATTATATATTTATTAGCATATGATAAGCAATAACAAATATCAAAAAATGAAATTTTTTATTATCTAAAAGGTAAATAAGTGATAACATTTCTATAAAAAACTGTAAAAACTATTTGTTTCATGATATTATATTTTTCATGAGATTGAATTCCTCATTTGAGGCGTCCATTGTCAGAATATTTATCATGGGAATTTTAAATATCAACAAATAGAGCGTTTTTGTAAGAATTAAATTTAGTTGGATCTATAAAGAGTTATTAATGAATAAGTATCTTCTTTAAATAATAAAATTATGGTTTCATAAGATTCATCAATAATATAAGATATATATATTTAATGTGGAAAACGATGATGATGTAATAATTAGAGAATATGGACCCGCTACCTAGAAGGATGATATAGATTGTATTGATTAAGAGAAAATGATAAAACCCATGAAATAAGAATTTAAATCCATATGCACTTCCTACAGTTTGAAGTTATTATATGCGCCTAGAGTTGAAATAACCCTAATGTATAATTGTGTGTATCAAAATAGATATAGATGGTATAGTGTATGCCTATAATGTAAGCCCTTTTTCTAAAGGTAAAAAGTCATTTTATTATCAGTGAAGAATACTTTTCCATTGTTGAGAACATAAAATCCATTTGGATATTAGTATCCATAACAAAATTTAATTATTATGATATATATTAATGTTTCAAATATTTTACTTCGTAATGGGAATTCATCCATGGGAAAGTTACTGATATGATCTCACTAATTTAATTCTATAACATAGTATCTATTGCTTAAATATTTTAACATTACATTTATAGATTTAATATTTACTATCTATGTTTTATTATCTTGTATGTTGGTTTTATTTAATAATTAAAATAAATTATTCATTTTAATAAAACATTTTTATTGGGTGTATTATATTGTTTTTGATATTGTATTTATAGAACATAATACTTATCTAGAATATAATCCCACTATTTCATTATTTGAATATGTGGCTATAAAGATGTTACTCAATGAAATAAAATTGAAAATATTCATATCTATTTTTTATGAAGATCAATCTAGATAGATCAAATTGGTTTCACTGATTGAGGTAGAATAATTTTTTAATGAACTAAATTAATGTAGCATGACAAAGTACACGAAGGGGAATATTATGGAATTTCCTAGAAAAAATATTACAATGATTTGTAATAATTACTATGAGTATAAAAGGATTTATATAACTCATTATTTCAATTATATTGAATATATCCCTTTTTGCCTGATTTTTAATCAACCTTACATCTCTTATGATTTTATAATAACATGGTGTTACCAATCCAATCATGGTGACATTCACTATTTTACTATGAAGAGAAATAATATGTACATAAGATAGAATAAGGGTATCATCATGGTCATTATAGGTGAATATGATATATATTTTAATGAATATAAATATAATAATGATCAATTATAATAAATGGATACCAAATCTAAATAAATATATAATTTTTAAAATAGTTAATTTTTAATCTAGAATACATCGAAACAAGACTCTATAGTCAACATGAAACTAGAGGAAGATTTTACTAAGACATGAAATTTTATAAGGGAAAATAATTTGATCAATATTTTAATTACAATCCTAGGTTTGGTAAACAAAAATTGGGTTAGAAATTGAGTTATATTATGAACAAATGGGGTGCATTCTAAATAAAAAGTACCATTGTATAAATAAAGAACCAATCATATAATTTAAAAATACTAACTCATACTAAATATAATTTATAGGGGATACATAATGATAAGTTGGGAAGATACATATGAAAATGTAGTTGATATTATAACAAATCTATTACCACGATAACAAAATTAGGGTCATGTAGAATCTCATTTTTTTAAATTCCATCGATTTTGTGTAATGGTTGTTAACATATAATTTTGTTATAATAATTAAATATATTATTATTAATTAATCATGTGTGAATCCAGTAATTTTACATGATTTGTTGAAATATAATAACCTATCAAATAATGAAGTTTAGTTTTCTAAAAATAGGAATCTATAGTTTTCATTATGTTTTTAATTATTAGATATGGTAATATTGAATAGGTTTTTTATGTCTTATAAAAAATTATATTTAATAAGTGTACAATTGATTAATTTCATATAAAATAGAGGCACATTACATGGATTAGGTATGTGATGTTTATTTTGTTGGATTTCTTACAGAAAGTGAAAAATACATATGGTTGTGTACATATCATAATTATTTATTTTGAATGGTTTGTGAGATACCATGAGTGATAACCATCATGAATTGAAACAAAAATTACAAATGTCAAAATATAATGAATGTGGGTTAGGGGTGGTTAGGAATTTCATTGATCCTATTATGGGTAAGATCGCATCCAAAATGTGGTCTTTCTACATGTATAAAAAGTATGAACATGTGTTTCATTATTAAATTTTATACTCTAAATGCAATTTTATTATTATCTATGTGATATATGTCATGTATATCATCGTAGATGAAGGTTATGAAATTATCTAATCTATTATATTAATTTCAGGTGATATATTCATTGACATGGGAAATATTTTTAAAGGAATATAGAAATGAGGATATTGACTCTACAACATTGATGTGGTCAATGAATATTAGTCCCTCGATGTCGTGGAAAATTGTATTAAATAGCCATCAATGTTATTTATATAATAAATCATGTGGGGATCACTTTAAATAATATATATGAGTATGTTTATAGAAATAAAACTAGACTACATCGATTTATTGAGTAGATTAAAAAAATTACTATTTCCATATTTTATTTCAATTTTACAATGTCTTATAGGTTCAGATCATTATGAATTTGAATAAGGAATTTTTCAAGACAATTTTTATTTCAAAAATTTAGAGTGTTTGATGAAACTACTTCAAAATTGAGGTTTCTATGGATTCATAGTGTGTATTCAATTTTTTCATTATACAGTTTTTTCATCATGGTACAAGTGGGATGTATTACTTGATGCCCTAAAATAGGAAACGTGATTGTATAGTGATGCATGTATATTTCATAGATAAAAACCATGAAATTATTATTTTTCATGCTTTTGATGAAAGATTCTTTCTACAACTATCCCATATAGATTACATTTTGTAATCAGATTATTTGATTCATATTCATTATATATGTTATTAATTGAACTAATAAATTAATTAACACTCTAAAAAGTGTAAATCTCATGATCCATGAGTTGGCACATGATTTTTTTCTTTCTAGAATGATTTCCTTCATTTAATTTTATGTTCAATGATATCTATATAAAAGTATATGATAGTATCTTTCTAGATGTGAGATGATATTGATATATATCTAATATTTACTGCATCAATAAAGAGATTAAATTAAATTGTGAAGGCTATGAAACCCCTTACAATTTTATAATCCTTAAATATCATTTTTGGATCAGTTAAATAGTTTGATTGAATCTATGGTAAGAGGATGTTATCAAATACAATTGTTTATTGTAATAATGAAAAAAATATTCATCATAGAAGTTTCTTTTTTTTGGGTTCATGAAGAATGTTAATTTATGAACCCTTATTCATTTAATTTTACATTTATGATTCATTAAATAATGAAATTTCCATTGTTGGGTTCAATGTTTCTACAACTCTTCTTATAAGGAACAAATAAGCCCCATTTAAATGAAAATAAGAAGCTATAAAATGATTATATTACATGATAGTAATTTTTTAAAAACGGCTTATTATAAATGGTAAAATGTTCATTAAATAAATAAAATTTAGAATAATCATTGAGAAATTTAATATTAGTTTAAGAATATACATAGCTGAGAATAAAAAATTTCTAATTATTAATGAGAAAAAAATTCTTGTGTGTTGGAGTAATACATTCCTAAATAACAGATTGTTTATGTTTTGTAATAGGTGAATAAATATGCCTATAGTATGCATATAAGTGAAAAATATGGGCACTAAATAAATTTTTGAAATGAAAAAAAATAAACTAATATTCCAAACATATACTCTATACAAATATATTTCTTGTTGAATAATACATACTAGAGACCCCAAATATTAATTAAAATACATAAGGAATGCATTGTATAAATAATGATTTATTGTTTATGACAATATAAAGGAGTTCTAATATTTTTTACATAGTTTATTAGTTATTTTAATTAATTAATTTTTCATTCATTTTTTAGGTTATGGTATTATATTAAACATATATATATATATGAATAGATTATACCAAAAAAGATTATGGGATAGTAAAATATTTATCCTATATCATTGAGTCATATGTGATGATTCAAGATGAAGGGGAAATGAATCCTTTAAATTGAGTTCTCAAAACTAAAAACTAGGATTTTAGAATCTCAACAGGTTGTCAAAATCATATATTAATAGTGTAGAAATAAATTCATTGTATTTAACATTATATATGAGACCGAATTTAAATTTTAAAGATGTTGAAAACAAATAGGAATTTTATTTGATTGTTAATAACGAGGACACATTTAGTTTACGTTAATATACAATATAAAATATAAATATTATCAATATTTTTAATTTTTATAAATTTTATCATAATATTGGGGTCAAAATGAAAGAAGTATATTTTAGAATATTAAATCCTATTTGATAATATACTGAACATGTTATCAAAGAGTTTTTATATAAAACATTTGATGATGATTTTAATATACATATTTTATGATTCCTCAATTTATATAACATGTTAGGTAATAACATAGACAAAAATGAATTTTAATGTCGGTAAAAGAGTATAAAAATTATATTTGATGACTTATATGGGAAAAAGTTGTCTCAAACCATCCATGTCATATTTTAATGAATATATTCTTAGTTTATATATATTTATATATATATAAAGAAAAAATACATTGTATGATATAGTTTATTATATATTATTTATCAGGTATTTGATTTATATGAATAAGGTTTTATTCCAATTATATATGTGTCAGTATATGTTGGAATGATATTCAAGAAATAATATAGCTTCTAATAATTTTGGGTTAATAAATTTAAATTCATAGATTTTCAAATAAAAAAATATTATGTATTGTGGTCATAATATTATGTGAATATAACATTATATCCAAACAATATTACTGTATGTTGGTAATGAAATATAATGAAAGGAATTATATTTTTGTACCATAATGATCACAATGAAATGATTTGAAAAAAATAGATCTATTCCACAATAAATATGAAGAAAAGTGAAGGATTAATAAGTAATTTTTTTATTAACATCATAACATTGGTTGTTCTGAAAAAAATGACTGAAATTATATTCAATGAGTTCAATGAAAAAAAAATTTATTTATTTTAAATCTAATATTTATAAAGTCTTACATAATATATTCTACTCATATATAAGTTTTAGATTTATTATTTGGTAATATGGTTTCATTAAGATGCTTTTTTAATTTCAATAATATATAATGACATTAATAAAATCAAATATCTTAAGAATACATAATTATTCTTTGAATTACAATTATATAGTATATTTTATAACTTTTCTATGTGTTTTTATGAATAGTCATAAATGGTCTATAAAATATGAAACATTTCAGGTTATACAATGTATTTATTTGTCACGACCCGCCTTCACCAAAGGAGGGAAGAGTCAGCGGATTGCCAGGCCCTTCCTTCTTTAAGTTGAAGGAGAGATAATGACCCCCGAAACCCGCCTTCAATAGGTCCCGGAGTGGCGACTAGCACCAAGGGTATAGAAAATTTTCGCAAATGGAAGGCATTACCCTTTTTTTATTATTTAGGATCGGGAAAAAGGACATGTCGACCCCCCAAAAAGGAAAAGAAACAAGTTTATATAAATGAACCCAAATAAAGTCCCCATGCATGTTTAAACAGTTTACAACAAGGTACAAATACAAAAGAAAAAGAAAGCTCTCAAGTACAATACCAAAAGAAAACAAAGGTACGACAACAACGACAACTCCAACTGTCCGACTAATAGGGTCCCGCGCAGCCCTGGTAGTCCTCCTGGAAACCTGAAAGTAAACGTAGGGTGAGCATACAAGTACACTCAGTAGGGAAAACCAAGACTCTCGTGCACAAGTGGGGGAACGTACTAAAGTCCTGTGAGAAAGGAGTGAACCGAACAACTAACAAGGAAAACTATCCATCCCAGGCCTCACCAAGGCTCACTCCCCAAATAACGCAAGTCAAGTAATATGTATAATAAGAGCACATCGATGTTTGGGTACCCCGCGCCACTTCCCCACTGGTTATTGAGACATCCTACGCATCAGACCAATCCCGCCATTCTCACCGCAGTCCCACTGCCACACCCGCCCGCACACACCTGGGCCACCACCACACGCAGTCCCACTGCCAAATCCCGCCCGCACACACCTAGGCCACAACCACACGCAGTCCCACTGCCAAATCCCGCCCGCACACACCTGGGCCTCAACTGTCACAAGTAACCATGCCTGCAAACACCTAGGCCAGAACAACCACCGCTACGCCTGAAGACACCTGGGCTAAAGGATCCACTGCCACGCCCGAAAACACCTGGGCCTCATCCCGAAGACACTTGGGAAACCACCTGCCGCACACACCTGGCCAACCACCACAACACCCTGCCCGATGGTTCTTGGGCTAATAATGGACTTCAGGCCATCACAGCCTGCCCGAAGGTACTTGGGCTATCCGGGAAAGGGAGCAGAAAAGGAGCTAATAACCAGCCACTAAGTATAGTGTTGGGAAAAACACCCTCCCCCCATAAATGGGGGTGTTCGGAACTAAGTGCTCAACTTGGGTGGGGCGCGAATAAGAAACACAAAGCTACAAGTATAGATATAGGTAACAAACACTCACCCAAAACTTAGGTTTTCCTAGCCAACCTACAGAACACAATACCACAGCGTCCGAGTCAGAATTCACGACCCTTGCCCACAAAACCATTTGTCCCATTCTTGTTTCACGTTCAGTCAAAATGTTCAATTAATTTTAAGCACTACTGGGCAACTACCATAAGCATAACCAAGGAAAACGTCAAAGCATAGATCAACCAAAACACTCACACCCGGTTCTGCCAACAGAGGATCTCTCCCCAATTCGTGATAAAAACTCACAACCACTGATACCATGCCAACAGGAGATCGCATCCCCCAAATTCACACAGCCACCGAGAGTATAAAAAGGACAGGGGATCCCATCCCCTCCCACATTTCCAGCAAACGGCCCGAAGGGAAAACAACCACTAACCACTACCAACACAAGTCAGGGATTTTCAGATTTAAAAGATTTAACACACTCCATGATTTCAAAATCCGTGTGTTCTAACCGGGAGTTATCACAAAAGGGCCGGTCCTGGTGCTTTCAATTATTTAGCCGGATATACGTGGTTAACCGATTTCACAGCAGGAGTTCACAATTTCAGCAACCCATTTAAAACATCATGAGGGGATTCAAGTGCACACACACGACCACCAACGGCCTCACTTTTCAGGAAACATAAACCAGTACAACAAAAGGGATGATCACAAGATAAAGCATAACAACGATCACAACCCCTTCCCCTTCTTACTTTAGAACTTCGTTTATTATCTTCATTAGGGTTTGGTTCAACCAATTCCATAGGAACAAGGTAGCGCCCACCCCGCATGATACACAAAAGTGAGAGATGAGAGAAATTCACTACTTGTTGATAGATGATCGACGTTTAGGCCGGGGGCGCGGAACTTTACGGATAACGATGCGGCGGTCCCGATGCACCAGAAGAGCCACGATCGAAGAAGGGGGGAAACCACGGCCTAACCCTTAATTATAAGAGCTGGGGACGGTTGAGATGAAACACCAAACCACGGAAGACGAAGGAGTCGTGGGTTTACCACGTGGCTTGACTCATCATTAATGGCACTGGGTGGTTTTAACCGACCCATGAATTAATGAAGCATTTAATTAAAACCTTTGTGCGCGTTTCGGATTCCCAAGACATTTTTAACAAGGCAGAATAGGGTTTAAAACCCTATTTGCGAAAAAGGAACGTTATTGGAACAACTTGGCAAGGTCGGCCGACGTCGGCCGGTCTCACCGATCCGTCTCACCGATCGGTCGCACCGATCGGTCTCACCGATCGGTCTCACCGATCGTTACCCCGCAAGGAAACCGGATTTTTGGCAAAGGAAGGGACCAAGGGGGGTCTGGGTCATCACATCAGATACCTCTTAAACGATTATCGTCCCCGAGAATCAAAACAAACCAGAAGGAAAGAGAGGATCCGAACAACCATCTTCGAAGATACCTCTTAGGAGTGGACCCCCGCTAATTGAAAACACTCTCTGTCAAGAACCAAGCAACATACCACGCAAAACCGCCTGGTCATGTGGATTTGGGGAGTTCCCCTCCCCCATGTCAAGATATTATCCGCTTTGGGCGGCACTGACTCGCCCACACGGGTTTAATCGCATCCACCTTAATGCGTCCTGATTAGGGGTCGGGTTTTCCCTTCCCTTTAGCCGGGGCTTTCCACACATAACATAGGAAAGGAACTAGCACATTTCATAGACAAAAAGGTCAAACGTTCTGTCACAACAGGAACCAATGGTTCAAAGCTCAGAACAACTCGGGGTATTGGGCACGCATCTGTGCTTCCCTCTCCCACGTGCTCTCTTCGAGGCCGCCATGTCTCCACAACACACGAACCAGGCCGACGGTTCGTCCACGGAGCACTTTCTCCTTGCGATCCTCGATTCTGACTGGCCGTTCCTCGAAGGTCGCGTCTCCTCCCACGTCTAGCTCTCCCCAGTTGATGACATGAGAGTCATCATGTAAGTACTGACGAAGCTGGGAGACATGGAAGACGTCATGGACCCTCTCCAACTGAGGTGGTAGGGCCAGCTGATATGCTACCTCGCCAACTCGCCTCAGCACCTCGAAAGGTCCGATGAACCTAGGGGAGAGCTTACTCCCCTTTCCGAACCTCCGCTGCCCCCGTCGAGGGGAAACCTTCAAAAACACATGATCTCCCACCTCGAACTTCAGGGGCCTCCTCCGACGATCACCATAAGATTTCTGCCGATCCTGAGCTGCTTTCATCCTCTCCCGCACTAGCTGGACTTTCTCCGTGGTGCTCTGCACTACTTCTGGTCCAAGAGTACTAGTGTCACCAACCTCTGCCCAACATAAGGGTGAACGACATGGTCTTCCATACAAAGCCTCAAAATGAGACATGCCAATAGTAGAGTGAAAACTGTTGTTGTAGGCAAACTCTACTGAAGGCAAGTGTCGTACCCATGATCCTCCGAAATCCAGAACACATGCTCGCAGCATGTCCTCCAAGGTCTGGATAGTCCGCTCTGTCTGCCTATCAGTCTGAGGGTGAAAAGCAGTGCTAAGGCGTAGTTGGGTGCCAAAAGCATGCTGTAACCCCTTCCAGACTCGTGAGGTGAATCGAGTGTCCCGATCTGAGACGATCGTTTTCGGAACTCCATGCAAACGCACCACCTCATCCACGTACCTCTGTGATAAGGTACTCACGGGTCCTGACTCCTTGATAGCCAAGAAGTGAGCAGATTTTGTCAATCGATCCACCACTACCCAGATAGCATCATGCCCGCCCTGAGCTCTGGGTAGTCCCGTGACGAAGTCCATCGAGACGTCGTCCCACATCCACTCGGGGAAATCTAGAGGATGCAACAGACCACCAGGAACACGGTGTTCAGCCTTCACCTGCTGACACACCAGGCATTTAGCCATGAACTCTGCCACTGCCCGTTTCACCCCGGGCCACCAAAACTGTCCCCTCAGGCCATGGTACATTTCCGAAACACCCGGATGTACTGCCAAGGCTGAGCTATGGAACTCACGAAGGACTTCATCACGCATCACCTCTGTAACAAACAACCTCTGATGAAAGAGCATCCGACGTCGGCTGTCCTCCGACCATCCTTCCGGGGCGTTCCCCTGATCGATACGATCCCGCAACACTTCCACCTCAAGATCTCCCCACTGAGACTCTTCCACCTGCTGCAACAAAGAGGACTGTACCGTCATCTGAAACAAACAGCCTCTAGTACCTTCCACCATTGCATCCAAGTGTAAGGCAGCCAACTCCCCCATCGCCTTCCAAGCATTAGCAGATTCCCGAACCACCTCCTGATGCGGCTTCCTGCTCAGGGCATCAGCCACAATGTTTCCCTTACCTTCAGTGTATGAGATCTCAAAGTCGTAGTCCTGGAGAAACTCGACCCACCTCCGCTGTCGCATGTTCAAGTCACGCTGGGAGAAGATATAGCGCAAGCTTTTGTGATCTGTGAAGACCACAAAGCGCTCCCCAAAGAGGTAATGTCGCCACAGCTTTAATGAGAACACTACCGCTGCAAGCTACATGTCATGGGTGGCATAGTTCCGCTCATGGGGGCGTAGCTGCCTGGACCCGTAAGAGATCACCCCTTGTCGCTGCATCAATACGCACCCCAGGCCCTGTCCCGAAGCATCACAGAATACCTCATAGGCCATCCCTTCTTCTGGAAATCTCAACACTGGGGCACTAACCAGTTTTTCTTTTAGGTAGTTGAAGGACGACTCACACTGCTCGCTCCACATGAAAACCCGGTCCTTCTTGGTCAAAGCCGTCAAAGGGGCTGCTACCCGGGAGAAGTTGGGTGCGAATCTCCGGTAGTAGCCCGCCAGTCCGAGGAAACTCCGAACTTCCGCCACATTCTTGGGTGTTGCCCAAGAAACAATTGCCTCAACCTTTGATGGGTCGACTGCTACTCCCTGCTCAGACACTACATGTCCGAGGAAGTGCACTTCTCATGCCCAGAACTTGCACTTTGACAACTTCCCATAGAGCTGGTGCTGTCGGAGGACCTCCAAAACCGTCCTCAGGTGCTCTGCATGGTCCTCTTCTGACTTTGAATAGATCAGGATATCGTCGATGAACACCACCACAAACCGATCCAGGTACTCCCGAAAGATGGACTTCATAAGCCCCATGAACACGGCCGGGGCGTTCGTAACACCAAAGGGCATGACCACGAACTCGAAGTGCCCATACCTGCACCTGAACGCCGTCTTCGGGATGTCGCTATCCTTCACCCTCAATGGTGGTACCCGGATCGCATGTCGATCTTCGAGAACCATCCTGCCCCCTTCAGCTAGTCGAAAAGATCATCTATCCTCGGAAGAGGGTAGCGGTTCTTGATCGTTACCTGATTCAGCCTCCTGTAATCGATGCACAACCTGAGGCCACCATCTGCCTTCTTTTCGAACAAGACTGCGGCACCCCACGGGGATGCACTTGGACGAACATAACCCCTCTTCATCAGATCGTCAATCTGTATCCGCAACTCCCGTAGCTCCGAAGGTGCCATCCGGTAAGGAGCCATCGAGATTGGTCGAGAGCCGGGCTGCAGGTCTATCCCGAACTCGATATCACGTCGAGGGGGTAGAGTCGTCACCTCCTCAGGAAAGACGTCCATAAATTCACGAACGATCTCTGGTACTTCCACCATTTCCTCATCTATTGATTCTATCGTCAGTTCAGTCAATAAGGAGAGGAGAGGTTCCTCCCTCCTGTTTCCCTTCGGACAGCTCCGCTCGTCGGTGAAAGTAACATGCTGGCCGTCCAAACCGGAGAACACCACCCTCCCTTGGGAACAGTCGATGACGGCGCACACAGAAAATAGCCAGTCGATGCCTAGGATGACATCGTACGGCCGAATCTGTAGCAGAAGGAGATCCTTAACCGACTGATGTGGCCCCAACATCAGTCTACATCCCCGACAAACGAACAGCAAGTCGGTCTGACCTCCATCTGGTGTGCTCAACACCAGGGGCACTGGAAGTCTCTCGGCATCTAGACCCAAGGCGCGGGCTAGACTGGGTGCAACAAAGGAGTGCGAAGCTCCGATATCGAACAAAGCATAAGAAAGAGTGCTAAATACACTGATCGTACCTCGAACAACCTCTGGCCCTGCTGGAACTGTTGCTTCTGCGGCGTGTAACTGTCCACGCCCAGCTCCCCTGCCCCTCGGCTGTCGGCCACCTCCCCGACCACGCCCTGGTCGAGGTCCCTGGGGAGCGCCCTGAGGTCGGCCTCCCCCTCCTATGTCTGTCTGCGGAGGAGCGGGAGCTCGCTGTCCCTGCTGCTGCTGCTGGAAGGGTCTGGCTGGGAACTGCTGCTGCGGCGGACGCTGGGGATGACTGCCACTGCTGTACTGCACCCGATCGGGGCACTGACTCCGAAGATGTCCAGGGCTCCCGCAGATGAAGCACCGTGGTCCCGAACCTGAAGGAAAAGAACGTGGGCCAGGGGATCTAAACTGAAACTACTGCGGCCTGCTCCCTGCGGGTCGGAACCTGGAGGGTCCCGATGCCGGAGGCCTGGTGCTGACGGCCTTCCCCTTCGATGGTCCCAGCTGGATCCCTTCTCGTGACAGTCCTCCTAGAGCGTGCATCCTTTCCACCACTTCGGCCTTCTTCTGAACCTCTAAGTATGTCGGAAGGGTAAAGGGGGTAACAGCATACTGGAGGGAGGGTCGGAGCGCCTCCTCCAAACGTCTTGCCCGAGACTCCTCATCGGGAAAGAGGTCCGGAGCAAAACGCAGGAGGTCCTTGAACTTGATTCCAAGTTCCCTCACGGACATGCTCCCCTGCTGGAGGGAGAGTAGCTCCTGCCTCTTCTCCGCCTTCATTGTCGAGGAGAGGAACTCCGCCCGGAACTCCCTCTCGATGTCCGCCCAAGCAACCTCAGACTCCTTCCTACTCCCCAGGTGAAGCATCCACCACTGACGTGCCGCTCCTCGCATCTGGCTAACATCCAGAGGAACCCAGTACTCCATCGGGGCCCGAATCAGGCCGAAGGCTATGACTGGCTCCTCCAGCCAGCCTTCCGTCTTCATGTCGGAGGTGCTGCCCTCATATTTCTCGAGGGCCTGTCGCTGAAAGGCTCGAAGAGTCTTCTGCCACTGGTCGTCCTCTTCCTCCCGATCAGCTCTCTGCCGATTGGCCAAAGTAGTCTCAGGAGTCTCGATCGCCTGTACCACACGTGGTCGCCTTCCAGGTGCCATAACTGCAAGGTAAACAAGGAATGCCTAAGCCCAGTAGTGCAAAGAAAACCGTTCTCAAAACTTATTAAGATTTAATTTATTCTCAATTTCCCAAGACATCCCAGAAACACAAAAACACAAGTCATTTATGATGCATGTACCTTTCCTAGGGTCTCTACCCTGCAATCAGTGTGGCCTCACTTGGTCGTTCGGTAGGTCCAGAGTCATTGCATCGGATCACGGGGGGCCCTAAAATCCCGTGTCCTAGCCGGTCCTTCCTGGCCTAATTCACGCACCAAGGTCACCCAACGCTGTTGCCTTACCATCCCATGCAATCCTTACTGTGCCTAACTCCAGACTCCGTCCTATCTCTCAACCTCACCTCTGATACCATTCTGTCACGACCCGCCTTCACCAAAGGAGGGAAGAGTCAGCGGATTGCCAGGCCCTTCCTTCTTTAAGTTGAAGGAGAGATAATGACCCCCGAAACCCGCCTTCAATAGGTCCCGGAGTGGCGACTAGCACCAAGGGTATAGAAAATTTTCGCAAATGGAAGGCATTACCCTTTTTATTATTATTTAGGATCGGGAAAAAGGACAAGTCGACCCCCCAAAAAGGAAAAGAAACAAGTTTATATAAATGAACCCAAATAAAGTCCCCATGCATGTTTAAATAGTTTACAACAAGGTACAAGTACAAAAGAAAAAGAAAGCTCTCAAGTAAAATACCAAAAGAAAACAAAGGTACATCAACAGCGAAAACTCCAACTGTCCGACTAATAGGGTCCCGCGCAGCCCTGGTAGTCCTCCTGGAAACCTGAAAGTAAACGTAGGGTGAGCATACAAGTATACACAGTAGGGAAAACCAAGACTCTCGTGCACAAGTGGGGGAACGTACTAAAGTCCCGTGAGAAAGGAGTGAACCAAACAACTAACAAGGAAAACTATCCATCCCAGGCCTCACCAAGGCTCACTCCCCAAATAACGCAAGTCAAGTAATATGTATAATAAGAGCACATCGATGTTTGGGTACCCCGCGCCACTTCCCCACTGGTTATTGAGACATCCTACGCATCGGACCAATCCCGCCATTCTCACCGCAGTCCCACTGCCACACCCGCCCGCACACACCTGGGCCACCACCACACGCAGTCCCACTGCCAAATCCCGCCCGCACACACCTAGGCCACAACCACACGCAGTCCCACTGCCAAATCCCGCCCGCACACACCTGGGCCTCAACTGTCACAAGTAACCATGCCTGCAAACACCTAGGCCAGAACAACCACCGCTACGCCCGAAGACACCTGGGCTAAAGGATCCAATGCCACGCCCGAAAACACCTGGGCCTCATCCCGAAGACACTTGGGAAACCACCTGCCGCACACACCTAGCCAACCACCACAACACCCTGCCCGATGGTTCTTGGGCTAATAATGGACTTCAGGCCATCACAGCCTGCCCGAAGGTACTTGGTCTATCCGGGAAAGGGAGCAGAAAAGGAGCTAATAACCAGCCACTAAGTATAGTGTTGGGAAAAACACCCTCCCCCCATAAATGGAGGTGTTCGGCACTAAGTGCTCAACTTGGGTGGGGCGCGAATAAGAAACACAAAGCTACAAGTATAGATATAGGTAACAAACACTCACCCAAAACTTAGGTTTTCCTAGCCAACCTACAGAACACAATACCACAACGTCCGAGTCACGATTCACGACCCTTTCCCACAAAACCATTTGTCCCATTCTTGTTTCACGTTCAGTCAAAATGTTCAATTAATTTTAAGCACTACTGTGCAACTACCATAAGCATAACCAAGGAAAACGTCAAAGCATAGATCAACCAAAACACTCACACCCAGTTCTGCCAACAGAGGATCTCTCCCCAAATCGTGATAAAAACTCACAACCACTGATACCATGCCAACAGGAGATCCCATCCCCCATATTCACACAGCCACCGAGAGTATAAAAAGGACAGGGGATCCCATCCCCTCCCACATTTCCAGCAAACGGCCCGAAGGGAAAATAACCACTAACCACTACCAACACAAGTCAGGGATTTTCAGATTTAAACGATTTAACACACTCCATGATTTCAAAATCCGTGTGTTCTAACCAGGAGTTATCACAGAAGGGCCGGTCCTGGTGCTTTCAATTATTTAGCCGGATATACGTGGTTAACCGATTTCACAGCAGGAGTTCACAATTTCAGCAACCCATTTAAAACATCATGAGGGGATTCAAGTGCACACACACGACCACCAACGGCCTCACTTTTCAGGAAACATAAACCAGTACAACAAAAGGGATGATCACAAGATAAAGCATAACAACGATCACAACCCCTTCCCCATCTTCCTTTAGAACTTCGTTTATTATCTTCATTAGGGTTTGGTTCAACAAATTCCATAGGAACAAGGTAGCGCCCACCCCGCATGATACACAAAAGTGAGAGACGAGAGAAATTCCCTACTTGTTGATAGATGATCGACGTTTAGGCCGGGGGCGCGGAACATTACGGATAACGATGCGGTGGTCCCGATGTACCAATAGAGCCACGATCGAAGAAGGGGGGAAACCACGGCCTAACCCTTAATTATAAGAGCTGGGGACGGTTGAGATGAAACACAAAACCACGGAAGACGAAGGAGTCGTGGGTTGACCACGTGGCTTGACTCATCATTAATGGCACTGGGTGGTTTTAACCGACCCATGAATTAATGAAGCATTTAACTAAAGCCTTTGTGCGCGTTTCGGATTCCCAATACATTTTTAACAAGGCAGAATAGGGTTTAAAACCCTATTTGCGAAAAAGGAACGTTACTGGAACAACTTGGCAAGGCCGGCCGACGTCGGCCGGTCTCACCGATCCGTCTCACCGATCGGTCGCACCGATCGGTCTCACCGATCGGTCTCACCGATCGGTCTCTCCGATCGGTCTCACCGATTGGTGTCACCTATCGGTGTCACCGCTCGGTCTCACCGGTCGGTCTCACCGATCGGTGTCACCGATCGGTCTCACCGATCGGTACCCCGCAAGGAAACCGGATTTTTGGAAAAGGAAGGGACCAAGGGGGGTCTGGGTCATCACATTATTTACCTTATCATTCTTTAGCATTGGGTATATAAATTACATGATTTTAATTGATAATATACCATTCAATTTTTGATATGTAGTTTCCAAAAAATAATTATCATAATAGTGTATTTTTAGTTGTTTTGAATTTTCAATGTAATTTTGTATAGGATTGGGTGTCATGAGGTAGGAAATGATCATGAGACACAATACATATTTTGAATTTTGAATTGGCAGAAATATACATCTAATGGAGTTCCATACACTTCATAATTTTTTTATTGTATTGGCTCATGAATTTTATTTGGATTAATATTTAACATGATGTTTTAAAAAATTCATAGAATTAGTATATTCATACATTTATACCATTACCCTTGTATCATTTATTCTGATGAATTATGTTTTATATTTTTATATAAATGGGGTTTCATTAGTTTAGATTATCATGATGTTATTTTTACTCTTGTATGAAGAGTATAGAATTTTTACCTTAATTATGGTAGAATAAGGGAGTGTATAGTCTAACAATGATATGTGACATGTGATTTTTAATTTATTGGTGGTAGGTCATGTGATATGTTGATCTATCTGGATGAATAACCTATGGTGTGATTCCTTGTCAAGTTCATTTGTAATCAGGGAATCATGAACATTTTTTCTTATGTAAACAATTTACACATGACTTTTTATTTTACAATATTAATTATACCAAGGTATTATATAATTATTCATGTATGTATGTTGTTCAACCAGAATGTATAGGGGTTGGGATACATGTGTATGATAAATTCAACACTAGGTCCTTGTATACATTTATAATCAATGTTGAATTTCTTGAGGCTTCCATGATCATGTATTTTTAAATTCAAAATTAATACCTATTTTAAAATCATCAAAGGATTATGGGGTCATAAAATAAATGAGTGTAATGTTTTACTAATCATAGAGGCATAATCTTTTTTTTCATGTTTATGAAAAATTATTTGTTAATAATTAAACAAAAAGTTAAAAATATGATTCAATTCATTCTGTGGTTAGTAATATATAATTCCAAATATATGTGAACAAAATTCAAAAGTAGTTTTTATATGTCTCCCAACATTATTACTAAAACACAGTGATATTTTAAAATAAATCTAGTTTTGATAGCATTTCTTATATGGACAACCATGATTAAACAAAAAACAAAATATTATCATTATATTATAACATTTTACTGGGCCATTATGATTAAAATTAAATTAATTATAATATATATGGAATACTAAAAAATTTATTTAATTAATTTTAAAAAATGACCATAATTTTTTTTCTAAATTCATTTATGCTGTAAATTTATGAATTCATCAAAAAATGATTTCTATTTTTTTTATATAACTCTAAAATGTATATGTGGAATATTTTTAGATTATATTTCAAAAATGATATAATTTATTAATTCAATATATCAATATATACTTATAATTAATTCTTATAAATTGTATATATGGTTTTATCAATAAATTGGAATTGAAAATTTATATTTTATTGAAAATATGATTTTCCATTTAAGTATTTCAAATGTATTTTATTTTTTGAAATCATTTTAACAAATAATTACAATAATTTTGTAATATATAATCTAATTATTGTCATTGGAATGAATTTCATACTTGGATATAAATTCATTATTAAACATAAAATGTAATTATTACCAAAAACATTAGTTTTAATTGATTATGTGTTTTTATGTTTGATTATTTTATTCCATTTCTAGAAATTCAATCATGAAAATTTATTTTTAAAATTTTATTAAGGAGTTATATATGTTGAATATATGTTAACTTTACGTTCAGTTATAATGAATATAAATGATATTATATTATTATTATCATAGTAAAGGTTAACATGTTTAATTTGTTTTAGAAATAATATAATATTTCATTAGAAACAACAACAAAACATGAATTTATCATATTGGATGAGTTTCTAATAGGAATTAACATCCAAGCCACATATATATAACATTTTTTCCGTTTTACCATCATAATTGTGTTTATAATATTTATATAAAAGAAAAATTCAAAAATATAAATCTTATAATATAACATATCATAAATTATTACATATGTAAAAAAACATAATATTATTTCAAAATAATAATTTCAAATATAATTATTCAAATAAAATATTATTTTCATGCTATTTTTTTGAATAAAATATCTAGATTTAATTCTGACACACTAATAATAGATTATTTATTCAATTGATAGTAAAATAAAATAATTGATTTACAAAATCTTAAATTTAATTAAATTTGGAAAAATTACATTATCATAAGAATTATGTAGATAATATTTACTTGTTATGAGGATCATAAAATTTTTAATTTCAATTTTATCATAATAGTAGATTCATTAAATATAGAATGAAAGGAGTAATGTGAAAAATGTCATTAATGATATTTCATGTCAATAATATTATATTAAACAAATAAAAAATTATGAAAACATAAAAATAGGTAAATTATTATAATATATGGTAAAACATTTCACCGTATATCCATTTATGAGTAATTATTTATATTAAAAAATTGAAAAATTAAATAATGAATTTTTTTTATCCGGGTTGAGGATAATATGAAATAACTAATTGGAAAACCCATATGTTATTACTTTAAATTCAATATAGACCATTCAAAAATATATTATTTGATTTTATATCAACAATATCCTTTTGTGTCATATAATATATATTTATATAATTAGAGGAAGTTGTCTTGATATTTAATTTATTATAGTTTAATGTTATAAGAAGTTCCAAAATTTACCTTCCCATCAATTATAAAATGAAACCTCATACCCTCAATAAATAAATATTTTTAGAAATATATCATGACAAAATAATTCAAATATAACTATCTGACATCAATATCCAAATTCTAGAGGTGTTGTTAATCATAAAATACCAACCCTATGTTCCTTAAGTGGATACTTAAAGGAGTTCCTTCAAATAAACCGAAATATCCATAATTAGTCACCTTCTTTTTATTTAATCACTAAATCCTATAATTATTTTTTATTTATCAGAATATTGTATTTGTAGTATAAAAAATGTAAAAAAATTTATTATTATTATGAAAGACCCATTATCAACCGAGGTTCCTATCGAATGGTAAGTGAAAGTGTATGTCATGTATACATACAACTTATCATCTTTACGTGTTGATAAAATTATTTTTCCTGCACAAATTTTTATGGAGGATTATTTTTGTGGAATTAGTTTTTAAATACAACACTTTTAACAAAATTATAATTCAATTATAAAAATATCACATCTACTAGTATACTATCTAACCAATTTAAAAATTATAACATTTCTTGTGAAAATGTTAGGACCAAACCACCATGATGCGACATTATTATTTTCTTCAATGTTATAAATATACTGTAATAAGGAAATAAAATAATAAATATATATGATTTTTATTATATTAAAATAATTTTTTAATGTTTAATGATTATTTAAATTTCATTAATTTTATCTCTAAAAAAGTGAATATTCTATTATGCATACATATACCTACAATTTTAATGAATCATGTATCTAATTTTTCAATATCTAACGTTTATAGATGACTAAAAATATATATAATAAATATAATTTTTTAAAATAATAATTATTATTTTTATGTGGGATCCATGATCATTATACAAGGACCCAAAATACTGAACTGATATATCGATGATAAATGAAATGATTAAAATAAGGAAAAAATTATTTTAGTATGAGATTATTAATAAATGGGTGATAAATTGTCATAAAAGTGTAAAATGTGACATATATGTATGTAAATTATTTTTTAAAAAATATATATTAAAATTTAATTTTTTATAGAACTATAGACCTATTTCAATGAAAGTGGATATTGAGGAATTATTTTATCATCTAAAATTATCTTCTTTGATATTAATTTTATATCATTAAACTATATTTTATTGTAATGTCTATAAAATCGATTTTACATGTTATAAAATTTTAATCCTTATGTTCATGATATTTAATAATTTAATTCATGTCATTATTTAACAGTTATTATGATTTATATGACAACATAGAGATAAGGGTTTCATTTCCCAGAATAACTATTTATTAGAATTGTTCATGATTGAGTGTTGGTTGAAAACATATAATGAGATGCCTATAAATAAAATCACGAATTTTATTGTACTATAGTAATTTTATTGAATAAATTTTATCTATTATATTTCCACTCCATATTTATTGATGATTAAGAATGAATTTTTTTATGAATGAAAATTGAAATTATTAATCAATTTGGATGAATATCATTATTTATCATGACCAATGATTTTTAAAATGTTTAAAATAATTATTTTAATATCCAACAATGATTTTTTGAAGAGAATTTTACCCATTAATTTTTTTTTATTAAATTAAAAAAATGGAATCATGATGTTCCTTACCTAATGAGGATATTTTGACTTTTTATAACATTTTAAATGGAATGTTTTTTATTCAAATATTCCATATGAATATAATTACTATCTCTCATGACTGATCAATACTCGGATGAATCATTTTTTATTTTTCATTTTTATTTTTGAAAAAAGTTGGTTTATCAAATTGGAAATTTTAATATTTTAGCTATGTTATTTACACATAAAAATCGATATTTTGAAAAAAAAAGTGCAGAGTCATCATTAAATACATTTTCCATCCAATATTAAATTTAATAAATATTTTAATATTTTATGGACGATATGATCTAATAATACCATCATTTTTTTAATTTTCTATTTTAGGGATTACAAGGTTTTTATGAAAAAAATACCTCTTATAAGGGTTATTTTGTGATAAAATGACACTAAAACTCATTTCATTATTATCGTGAAACAATATGTTTATTTTATAATCATGTGAAATATATCTATATAATTTTTATTATGTAATTGTTGGGACTGAAAATATATATCCCACCACTGAATTGGGGAATTGTATATTTGTATCATGAGATAAATATCACTAGAATGGGTAGTGTATATATTTTATTTAGGGATTCTTTATAGTATGATAGTTTTGGATTTCACCCTGATGGTCTAAATTTTTGGCGGGTGTAGAACCAAACCACTCTGATGGAATTTTTTGTGAGACATTAATACTAATATAATGTGTTTCAATTATTATGTGTATTACATTAAGCTATGTGATTTTTCAATTTTATGTTATTTTAGACCATGTTAATTGATTAATTTCTAATTCATGAGTTATCAAACCAATATAATCATTCCATAAATCACAGTATTGAATACAAATTTTAATCTCATGTTCCTAAAAACTTATGTTGAGGTTAGTCCCTTGTGATCATTGACATCTCCCATATTTATCCTTATTGATAATATGATCTGATCAATTCTTATTTTTTCCTTCACTAGCTTATGAATATTTTAATTATGTTTTATATATCTAATAAAGGTTATATTTATGATGAAAATAGTGGGATATGATGAAGTTCAACTATGACCAAGTTGTTTAAGTATCCATGTTTTAAATAATATTAATCCTATAAGATTAAATCATGTATTATTATGATATTTTAGGACTATTATTATAGTATTATTTAACATATATGTATGAAATGTATGGGATTACAATGTTTTATTCGATATAATATACCTCGAAATTTAACAAAGATTACTTGACATTAGTGAATGTGTGAGATTAATGGAGATATTTTTGGAATTAAATATAGATAATATAATTATTCATCTATATTATAGAATATGATATGTTATATTTCATATTTTATATCATTAATATGTCTTGGAAATATTATATTCTTTACTATGTAATATTATATGGCACATTATATGAGATATCTTATCAGTTAATTTGTAATATTATGAAATAAAATATATTCATTTTAGAAATTTAATGTTATTTCTAAATCATATATTAGGATAAAAAATTGAATGGTGATTCATTGTAGGTTTATAAAATCAATATCAAAAAACACTATTATATAGGTTTCATTTGATTAAATGATTTGGAGATTAAAATGAATTCCTATAAGAGATAAATAAATCATTTAATGAGGGGTTATAAATGGTTTGTAACCACCATCAATTACTCTATGTTTATTTAATGATCTGCTAAATTTAGGGAAAGATCAGCGATACTACCAGTCTTAAAAAAAGGAAAACTCTTTCGATAAGGGGGTCTTGGATCATTAATATCAATTCTTCTTATCCAATGTTAAATTAAATTCATTAAAGGTTCAAAGAGATTACCATAGACATATAAAAATTTGGAAAAATATATTGAGAAGGTAGTCTAGGATTATTGATATCGAATATCCTTATCCACACTCTCTTATCATTATTTGTTTTCATTAATACTTATAAACATACTATATAAATAAGAAGTGTCTCACCAAAACAATTTCAATATTGATAGTCTGTGGATACACATTATAAAATGGAACCCATATATTTATTCTTATTGATATAAATCGATATCATTGATAAATATCGATGATTAATCAAATATTGGTGTATGATATAAAACATATTTATTATACACTAATCGAGGATTATGGTTCATAAAATAGTTATTTAGTTTATATTGTCTTATAATATATCATTACCCTAATATGTTCATTTGCACATAATACTATATATTCTCACATTTTTTAACATTTACCATTGGAATATATTTAATTAATCTATATCAATGATCAGAACTCCTGGAATTAGAAAAAAATATAATGTATTAGGAAAACTAATATCCTATTTTATTATGTAAATATGTTGAATAGAGAAAACAACTGGAATAATATACAACTATAAATAGTTAACTCTATTTCATCATAAACATACATATTTATCATATCATATATGTAGTGTGTATAGAGGGAGGTTACATATAAATATAAATCAAATAATTGAATTGATATAATATGATTAAATTTTATAGAGTTTTGTAGAAAATTGATTTTCTAGTACTTACAACCCATATAACATCTTGTGTGGTGTTCATACCTATAGTAGCCCTACCTTTAAAGAGTGAAAAACCATTTACAGACTCTTATATCTAATCATGACAATTGAATCCAAAGCCCAATTCTCTTAATAATTAATTAAAATAAATAACATACGCACTTATGCATTTATAGGGGTTTGGATGAGACCATTAGTTGTTGTTCTATAAAATTTAGTCACAATACACAAATAATGGTCCTCAATATTTCAGTAAGAATATATAATATCATATGGAAAACCATTCTTAGAAAGAGTAATTTTCTATTATATAGTACGTAGCCCTACGTGATATGAAATTTAAAATAATTTTTTATGGTTATAAAAATAATGATATTGATTGATTAATTAATATATATTTTCTAGATGTTTTTAGAGTTATTATTATGGTATTAAAGAACACTTTATAACACTGGATATGTTAATTAAATATAGAATGGAAATGTTGATTTTTTTAATTGCTGTAATTTCACAAAAGAAAATATTTTAATAATGGAATAAATTTTTTAAAAAAAACACTATATTTTGAATCCACAATAATAATAAAGTGATAATAGACTATCATTTAAGAACAATAATTATAAATGAAACCATTTTTACAAACATAATAATTATTTAAAAAAAATAAATTTCAATAGAATGGTCAAAACCTCTCAAAGTAATGGAAATTCACAATTGATAATAATATTTGAACAAAATGATAATCCTAAAGGATTAACAAGATTTGTTTATAATGAAATTAATTTTTATATTTAAGGCATTGATTTTTAATGGATGTGAAATAAAAATCATATGTATTAAATAAAATAAAAAATATATCTTATGTGATGTTTTGTTACATTAAGTGAAAATGTAATGTTATGAAAAGAAAATTTTCTATGTAGTAATTCATATAATTTTACTCCAATGTAATTCTTATGAAAAAAATTTATAGGATGATGAATAGAGTGGATAATATGAAATAAAAAAGTAAATTGTGGATTCCGTGAACAAATTATAAGAATACATTATATCAATTAGAAAATAAGTAATAACATGATTAAAATAATGAAATTTAATTATGTTAGGATCTCATAAAAAATACAAAGTTAAAGGATAATGTAATCATATATATGGATTATTTAAAATTAACTATATTCCAGGTATCTCCCAAATAATTAATTTTTCTAAATTTACCAAGGATTATTTTTAAATTAGAATAACTGTTGCAGGGAAAATATAATATAGAAAAGTGGGTTTTATATCATTTATGAATGAAGATATTCATGTCACACAAATGTTAAAGACATCCAATTTATAAATGATTCAATTCATCTAAATAGTATTTTGTTGGATTAATGAGTTCACTTATGTTGAAAGATAATTTTTTTCTATGATTTTATTTGTTTTAAAATATTGGGATATGATTCACTTCCACACTTGCAAAAAATTCTCTTTTTCAAATTTTGATACACTTGATGATGGTACTGTGTATTGTAATGGGATGTATCATAATGTATGAGAACTATGTATATTTTTTTATGTCCTTTTAATTTATTAACTATAAATTTCTATTCGATTATGATATTAATGGTTATTCCCATAATAGTATAACATTACTAGTGTTTTTCTCTTAGACGCACATACAATGATTCACCTCTAAAAAATATTGTTTTGATTGTTACTATACTATGAAATTATACTAGATAATATTTATAATATTTTGAAATGTAATGTAAAGACCTAGAAATTCAATTGATTTTTTTTTCATAAATTCATGTGAATTTTACGAGTCCGTAGTTTCTAACAGTGCTTGATTCTGAGGCACAGTGTTCCAGGAATAAATCTGAGAAGTTTTGTTCGGGTACATTCACTAAACATAAAAGAAAGATTTTATATCTTTTGAACAGATGCTCGGAACTAAAATCTGAGGGCACCGTTGAACTCTTAGCATCAGTGATTACTTGGTGAGACCTTCACCGCAGTTGCGTTATAACGAGAATAACTATTAGTTTTTGGGTTTTCTTTAAAAAAATAATAAAATATAGTGTAACACTTTATTTTATTTTTGCGCCTCCATATCTGTATGGGTAGTTAGATCCTACACTTGGGAGTTGAGGGTGTGTCCACCACACCCCAACCTCCCATGAGAGATTAGATTGGTGGGTCCCAGCCAAGCATAACCTCCCATGAGAGGTTACGACATGGGGACCACTCGAAACCCATAACTTCTCTACAAAATGATAGGGGTGGGGACCACACGACCCCTATTGATGAAGGAGGATAAAACATCCCACCTCTGCCTCTTAAATGAGGGGAAGCCTCTATCCATCCACCTAATTAAATGTGACACCTCTCATGAATTTAATTAGGTGGGCCCACTCACATAATTCATCGATTTTGAATTATATGCCATCTTAATAATAGGAAAACCCTCAAATTATTTTTGGGGGCATAATCTTCTTTTTTGTGGAGGCTTTGAGAAGAAATCTAGGGAGAAAAGGTCCCAATGAAAAATGCTAAGAACATCTGTGATTCTCTTTCTTCTTCCACTTATTCCCTGACCACCTACCGATCAACCGTCCACAACATCGACAATGAACCGACGCAACTCGGAACTGAGGACGTGTGGCAGAAGTGAAGAACTGCGGTCTCCTTCAACTTCCTTTCGTGACTCCATCAACCAGTGACATGCATCGAGCGATGAATCAAATTGTAGGGGGATTTAATTTGATTTAAGTATGAGTTTTTACCCTCCATTCATCATAATTTTTTTTGTGATCTTGTTGCCAATTGATATCTTATTAATGAGGAGGGCTCAGGCCGCACGAAAACGGTTCAAACCTACCCTCTTGTTGTTGTTCTTATTGGGTTGACGGCAGAGGCAGAGCAATGGTGACCTACATCGGGCCGACCACGAAGGAACCGACGGCGCAAGGCTGCTGGGTGGCCAAGAGGGTGTGGCACCGCTATTCCCTACAGAAGGAGAGCCTCGTCCACGATGAGCCATGGAGGAGACACGCAGCACCGTTGCGCCGGGCGGAGGCTAGCAAAGGGCCACAGTAGAGGGGCGCTTCCCCTTCGCGTCGCGCCGTGGGGAGGAGCGGTTGTCCGATCGGGCAAGCTGGGAGGGGCGAGACCCCGTCGGGTCCCGCGTGTGATGGACCGGCACCACCTGGCGCAGTTGTAACAACCACAGATTTTATGAGAATTATTCTTTTTAATTTCATTAATGTATTGTGTTTTAAGCTACACCAAAAATATCTTGTGTTATACGCAACACTGAATTAGCCTACAGTATGCGGAACACTATTCTTTTCTCGTGTTACACCAAATTTCAAGTTTGTTTTCTAAAAATTATTCTGTAAAACATTAATTATAAATTTTGTTTAATGTATAAATGAAATAAGTTTTGATTATTTTATATGAAACAACAAATGGATCGTGATGTATTCGCAGCCCTGACTTTGCTTGCATTACATGCAATCGCGACCTTCATCGATACCCTGTGACGTACGCAATACTGAGTTTCACTAAACAACAATATATGGTTATAATATTATTGTAAACTAGCCTTTAGGAATATTATGAACTATATTTTTCTAATTTTATGATATTATTTATCATATTACACATTTTCTAGAGCATGGTATGATAACAAAATAAATTTCTCAGGTAAAATAAGTATTTTTAAAAAAATGCAGTTTTGTCATCTTTTGATGGATGTCCCATTTTAAATATAATTTTTCCCAATATTATAATTTCATTTTAACAAAAATAAACTTCTTATTTTTAATATTAATATTAAATATAAATTGGATAATGTTTTGATATTTTTTTAACAATGATCATATTTTGATGAATAGTAAAAACACGCTAAATTTTACATAAAAACAACTTTTTTCATCGAGATAATTTACATGGTTAAATTATAATTGTGAATAAGTATAAATAGAATATATTTTTACCATTTATTATAATGTATGTCATTATCATTGAATTTACATTGAATTCTTGGGTTAAATCAATTTAATCTTTTGCAATGTTATAAAAAAAACCCCATTGTTTTGAAAATGAGATTAATTATAAATTAATTACTTTAACTTCTATGTTTTGAATTTGGAAAAATTTCTTCCATATTTTTAATCAATTAGTCTAAATTATGTTAATAGGATATAGTTTTTTTTGGCATTATGAATAGTAACTACGGTATATTTTATTTACCACAGTTAAAGGTAAATTAGTTAATTAAGGATAAAAATAATTTTATAAAATTACCCTAAAACTTGTCTTAATATTATTGGATGATTATATTTCATCATAATTCATATATGGGTCTAAATTGAATCCATTGGAACCCACTTGAATGTGATTAAGACCATTAATTTATTATATTTTAAAGAAAGTGAAATAAGTCTCACTCAAACTTTAAAAATTATATTATTTTTAATAAAAGGTAATATAGAATATAATTTCAATTATAAATACTCATTTGAAAGATAAGATGTTTTTATTTATCATGGTAATTTATTTGTAATTTTTAAGAAATACTTAATCTCGTAAATAGCTTAAACATTAATGATGTAGAAATTATTTATTTATTGAAAAATCAATAATATAGTTTTTAGTAAAACAATAATACCAATCAAAAGGACCAAAATCTTGACAAAAAATTATTGGTAGTGTATATATATACCCTAAGTATCCAAGGGTAGATTTTTGGACTCTTTGGATCATTATAAAACAGATTAGGACATTTATATTATTTTATTCTAAATGTTGTCAATGATGTCACCTTCATAATTTAATAAATATAAAAATGTAATGTTTGTGATTTTAAGATGATAAATTCAAGTAAAAACCTTATTATGAAAGGTATTATTTTTATCTTCATCATAAGATTTTATTTATAATTTTTTTTCAATTTATATGTATATTAAATTATTTTACAAAAATGATGAAGTAATTGTTTTATTATGAGAAATATCAAATAAAGGTTTTTATAAATATAAAAATAAACATTATATGAACTAATCAATGTTCTACACAAATTTTATATATGAATATGACATGTTATAAGCTATTAAAAATTTTGGTTCGAATATATCCTATGTGTGGATTTTATTTAAATTCAAATAAATGAATAGTGTGAAAATAAACACTATTGTTATTTTATAACCATAACATAATATTAAATTGTATAAAAATCACAAAAATATATAAAAAATATAAATTAAAATTTATATGGTTGAAAAATTCATATAGTATCCAATTATGGAAAATTAATAACACATAAAGAATTATATATAACAATTTAAAATTTAGAATCTTATTACCACAAATAAAATTAAATAAATTAAATAAAGATAAATCAAGTTGATAAGGTTAAAATTAAATTTCCAACATGTCTAAATTTTATTTTTTGACGATATTACAACCCTATCTCATCTAATATTCGAATATGAGTTATTTTTGGATGTTTTTACGTGGGGTTTGAATTTATTATAAATTAATATTTCTTATGTTTCTAAAGACGCCCCTCTCCTCCCTTATAAAAGGGCATCTCCTCCCTCTCATCTTCACAACACATTTAGCCTTCAATATTGGTGATCACCTACCCATTTATCTTATCCACTTCCCTGGAAAGATTATTTAGGTTTTGGCCTTAAGAGGAAGAGGTAAGCTTAAAAGAGGTTCCTCGAAGAAGAGGTTATATCTTCTACCAATAATTTCACGTTTCATTCATCTTCTACTTCCTCTTCTTTAGTAGTTTCACTGTAAAAAAATACAATCAGTATCACTAATAGAATGATTTTATATTATAAATATGAAACAACACCATTTCACCTTCTATCCATCCTATGGAAAACAAAACCACCGCGCGTGCGTACGTACGGAATACCGTCTTCAAGATGTGGTGTAATCAGGTTTTCAACCACCACCATACTTGGATAGGTATAATGGTGTAAAGAATAACTATATATGGTTATTATAACATCATACTGATTATGATATATTATATCAACCACTCCAATTCTATTCAACAATTATGGGAATGATATCATCGCTCATGCTTACGTACGGACTATAGCCTCCACGAACGCGATGAGATTAATTTTCAATGATTAACCATTCAAGTATGATTATAAAGTATATATAATAAATAATCATGAAATATATTTCATTATAATGATACTTTATTTATGTACATATAAGTTTCATTTACATAATTCCATTCAATTCAATAAGGAAACGAAAACAGTGTATATGGGTACATACGACCTACCGCCCCCATGAATGGTGTATTTCATTCCATTTATCGATCTATAATATATATTTATATGCTGAATATATATTATACATAAATCATGGTATACATTCTGGAATTATGTAAATCATGATATAAGTTATAATATCAAGAACTAAAAGTCAAAACATGTACGATAAATGAAACGATTTTACCCAAAATGCTGCTCTAACATGGAATTTACAAAATAATGTGTTATATAAAGACATAAGTGAACCATAAATGATATCATAACAATCAATATGATTATTAAATAAGTAAATGACATTATTTAAATCATTATACATGAGGTTCAGATACATACGAAGCATATTAGGCATAATGTAAGGGGTAACTTTTCTAATCTCGTTTTTATCCATGATTTTTTATTCATAAGTATTTACTAGGGTTTTATTTATCATCCATATCCCTATTTTCAAAAAATGGTTTCATGTATGTTTAAAGTCAATTTTACACATTTTTGACTTTTACTACTAGGTATGTAAGGAATATTTCTTTTGATTGTCATACGAGGTACTTTTTGACTTTTCTGGAAAAAGTATGAGAAGAATGTTTTTTAACTTATATGGCATGAACGGATTTTTATAGTTTCATAAAGCCTTTTTTTCATGAAGCATCATACACAATATTTCATGATTATTTTCAAATAAATCCTTTTCTTTTACAATTTCATGGAATTTTTGGAAAAGAAAATTATTTTGATGAAGAAAGGATATTTTCGTCAAGAATTCATTTCAAGTGTTTTGTCCAAAATATTTTCCATCTAAGATGACATTATTTTGTATTATTATGTTCAAGTATAATGTCTCGATTATTTACATGGTTTCAATTTTTTATGATGAAATTATATCCATTTGTTTTATATGGATTATGTTATGATTGGATGATGTTTAGGAAACCCATTTTATTCATTGGGTTATGATTAATTATTTATTTTTATATGGTGGCACATGTAAGAATGATTTCATTGTGAGATGGGTTGGACCTATATCAACCTCCAATTAATTGGGTAATGATTTATATCTCATGATATAGACATGGCTATAACGACATTTTAATCTTGTTCAGTGATACAGGACCAGAATAAAGAGTTAACTCGATTCAGTAAGGGACTTTGTCCACTAAGATAGTATTGGAAACAATGCCTTGGATATTATGGAAATCCAAACATGTGCTTAATGGATACCACAATTACATGTTTTATTCACATGCTAGTTTATCACGATTAATGTTCTTTTATGATCTATTCCTTATGTAATGCAATGTTTTCTGTCATTACTCAATATATTGATGTTTAGATTTTATGCTCAGGTTTTTATATTCAAATGTTTATGAAATGATATATGTTCTCTATGTTTACCCTTAGAATTTGAGCTCACCCTTTTTATGTTTTCTTTTCCCCTGGATATAAAGAATGGTTTTAGGTAAGAAAACAAAGGGGAAGATCTTTATGGGAGATTTTGAAGATCTTTCTCCCAGATTAGTTGATTATATTATGAGTTTCTAAAGACACAAAACTATTATGGTCTTTATGTTTCTGTTTTTTTTATGTATTAAGTATTCCGAAAAAGTAATGTAATGTCCATGTACGTCAAGTTTGGGGTCTCTACAGTTGGTATCAGAGGAATGGTTTAGTTAACCTTTGGAAACTAGGATCCAAAAAACTTTAGTGAGATACCTAGAGATATTTTTAAGCAATGTCTAGGGATGTCCCTAAGGATAATTATAAGTATAGGTTATAGTCCTAGAATTATAGTAATGATATTAGAATTAATCCTAAGATGTTAGATATTGATGTTACTCCCCCTTTATTATGTTGTTTTCCCTAGAAATATTTTTTCTTCTCACACTATTCTTTTTGGGTTTTAGACGATGTCTGGAACCCGAAAGAACCGTGTTGATCAATGTAATGGGCAATGTAATGAATTTTCTCCTGAACAAACCAATGTTATGGGAGATGGAATGAAAAATGTTATTTCTAAACTTACACAATCTATGAATCATTCAGGACATCCAGATGAGTATATAATGGATCAATGTTCTATTTTGTCCTTCATGAGGAAATGTCTACCTTCTTTCAGTGGGTCTTTAAATCCACTTGTTGTTGAACAATGGATCAGTACCATTGTAAAGATATTTTCCATACATCACTATTCACAACATGAAAAGGTCATTATGGCTGTTTACTATTTTTATGGTGAAGCAAACCAGTGGTGGTCTCTAAATAAGAATTCAAGTCCCCAAGATGAAATTGAATCAATGGAATGGGACGAGTTCAAGAACATGTTTTTCATAAGTAAATCCCTTGTATTCTTTGAAAAAAAATGGAAAAGTATTTCCTTGAGCTTAAGAAAAAGGATGATGAATCTATTGGTATATAAGATGCAAATTTTACAATGCTTTCAATATATGAATCTGGCTTTATCATCCATCCTGAAAGTAAACTTGATCGATTATTCAGTGGCTTGAAACCAAGTCTTCGAAGGTAATTAAGTATGAGAGACTTCAGTAGCTATGAATAAATTGTGCATTGTGAAATAATGGTAAAAACAGATGTTGGTGTTACATATCCATCCCATGGTTTTGAAAAGAAACGAAAAATAGGGTTCAAGGAAAAATCTCGGAAAAATGGTGAAAAGAAGATGAATGTTTCTTTATGCTCAATGTCTGGAATGAAGAACGATGGAAATTTTCTAAATGGTATTATAAAATGTTTTATGTTTGGAAAATAAGGTCATTGAGAAGTTGAGTGTCAATGTAATGGAAAAAAGGTAGATAATGATGTGAATAGAGAAAAGACTACAAAAAACACTCCACCAACACTTCAATGCATCAAGTGCAAGGAAATGGGGCATTATGCTAATCAATTCTGTAATCCAAGGGTTAATGATTATCGACGTGAGAATCCTCTTAAGGAAAAGGATAAAGGGAAGTCACATGCGGACAATATTTGTGATGTTGAGTATGAAAATGATGTTGTGGAATGATTAAGTGTTTATGTAATGGGATTTTAAAGTAGTATCATGGAATCTCATTTACAGTATTGAGGAATTTTGGAATACCTATGTATTGGTTTTCAATAATTATATGGTATCGGTAACCATGAAAAGTGATTGAAATATTTTTGGAAATAAGATGATATGCACATAATGAAGGGATAAAGAGAAAATTAAATGAGCTCATGACTGATATAAGGACAATGTTATATCATGGTTTGATTATGTAGAAATTTTGGGATTTTGGTATGTCAAGAGAGTTAACGTTTGACAACATTCATGTTTTCACTAAAGTTATATTGTAAGAATACATTATTAAGGTATTCCCATGTTTTGAATTTGATCAACAAGATATATATTAGGATATATGTGGGATAAATGATGGTATTCACATTCTTTTTATATAACCTCTCTGGTAATCATTTTCATAATAATATGAGATTGAACAGATGTATTTTAGATAAGCCTAAATATTGGAATGAATTATGTTGTACATAAGATATTATTGTTTAAAGATATAACTTTTTTCGATATTATTGATGGGATGTTACAATAATCTAGTTTTAGAGAAAGGACAACCTATAGAATGGGTGATAACCTGTCACCTCAGACAAGGATGTGGGAATCGAACCCACAACCGAAGTGCGGAATGCCTTTATTGCATACCACTGGCCTACAAGTAGTCCCTGGTTAGTAGAAAAGGATTTTAGTTTATTAAGATGTATGATAGATGAAGTATAAGTCCATTTTCGGAATCATATACAATTAACCTCACTATAGATGGACTTATGTATATTTGATAACTTCTTATAACCTTCTTTTAGAGAAAGTTGGAATTACCCATCATTCTATCACATGATTTGAAAACACTTCAACAATGACAAATTCAACTTAATTTCATTAAGAGATGAAGTTGAAATTGTTCATGGCACGAACAACGGTGAGATTGTAACAAAATAAAGTAAGTATTTCTCCTAATTGAAATTCTTCAACATTAGGGAAATGATATTGAAAACCAAATTTTTTTTCCTTGTGTCCTCATATCCGATGAATCATATGGTACCTTAGATCATCACAAATTTATTTCTTTGTGATTGTCGGCTTTTTCATATCCATGTTCTCTTCCACTCTCTATGAGAACATGATGGTTAGATTTCTCTTCCATATCCATATTTTCACATATGTTCTCTTATGTGGAAACCTAGTGATGTGTTAATTTGGGTAACCTTTACGTTACATACATCAATTTTTTAAATCATGTTTTAGTATTCCTTTTTACGATGTGTGTTTCTATGAAAGAAACATTCATGTAGTAAACCATTTATAACCGAGACAAATTTTGAGGGCGAAATTCATTTTAAGGGGGGTTGAATGTTACAACCCGAGATTTTATGAGAATTGTTATTTTTAATTTCATTGATGTATTATGTTTTATGATACAGCAAAATTATCTTCTGCTATAATCAACACTGTATTAGCTTTCAGTATACACAACACAATTCATGGCTTGTGTTACACACAATTTCAAAGTCATTTTCTAGAAATTATTGAACGCAACATTAAGTATAGATTTTGTTTAATGTATAAATGAAATAAGTTTTTATTATGTTATATGCAACACCAAAGGGAGCTTTCAATACACGAAACCCTGACTTGGGTTGCATTACATGCAATCGCGACATTCCTCTATAGCGTGTGTTCTACGTAATACTGAGTTTCACTAAACAATGATATATGGTTATAATATTATTATGAACTAGAAATTATGAATAGTATTTACTATGTTTTGAATTCTATAACATTATAAATCATCTTACACATTTTCTATAACAATTTATGAGAAAAAAAATAAATTTCTCGGGTAAAATATATATTTTAATAAAATACAGTTTTTCCGCCGTTTGATGGCACACACATTTTAAATATAATTTTTTAAATCATTATAAGTTCTATTTTAAAAAATAAATTTCTTCTTTCGAATCGGGATATAAAAATTTACATTGGATAAAGTTTTGATATTTTTCTGACAACGTTCTTATTTTGATGAATAGTAATAACATGCTAAATTTTACTTAAAATCAACTTTTTTCATCGAGATAATTTATATGATTAAATTATAATAGTAAGTATTTTTAAATTATAAATAGAATATATTTTTACAATATAATATAATGTATTTAATTATCATTGATATGACATTGAATTCGTTGGCTAAATCAATTCAATCTGTTGCAATGATTTAAACAAAAACTCGTTTTTTCGACAACGAGATTAATTTTAAATTATTTCCTCCAACTCCTATGTTTTTAATTTGGAAAAATGGATTCCATATTTGTAATCTGTAGGTCCAAATTATGTTAATATGATACTTTATATTTTCGGGCATTATGAAAAGTAACAACGGTAAATTTTATTTACCACAATTAAAGGTAAATTAGGTAATTAAGGGTAAATATAATTTTATAAAATTACCCTAACTATTGACTTATAATAATTGGATTATTATATGTCATCCTAATTCATATTTGGGCTGAAATGGAATCTATCGTAACCCACTTGGATGTGATTAATACCTTTAATTTATTTTATTTTAAAGTAAGTGAAATATTTCTCACTCAAACTTTAATAATTATATTATTTTTAATTTAAGGTCATATAGTATATAATTTCGATTATAAACACTCATTTGAAATATAAAATTTTTTTATTTATCATTGTAATTTATTTTTAAATTTTAAGAAATTTGTAACTTCTTTAATAGCTTATACATTAATGATGTAGAAATTATTTATTTAGTGAAAAATCAATAATATAGTTTTTATTAAAATAATAATACCTATCAAAAGGACCAGAAACATGACCAATCCTCTTGTATTGAGTGTATATATATACCCTAATCATCCAAGGGTCTGTTGGTGGACCATTTGGATCCTTATAAAACATAATAGGAAATTTATATTATTTTATTCTAAATGATCTCAAAGATGTCACCTTCTTAATTAATAAATATAACAATTTAATCATTGTGATTTTAACATGATAAAATAGTGAAAAAATATTATTATGGAAGGTATTATATTTATATTCATCATAGGATTTTATTTTTTATTTTTATGCAACTAATAATTATATTAAATGATTATTAAAAAAATTATGTAGTAATTGTTTTATTAAGAGAAATATCAAATTAATGATTTTATAAATATAAAAATAAACATTATATGAACTAATAATTGTTCTGCACAAATTTTATAGATTATTATAACATGATAGTAATCTATAAAATTTTTTTTTTGAATATTTCCTCTGTGGGTATCTTATTTAAATCTAAATTAATGAATACTGTCAAAATTAACACTATTGTTATTTTATAAACATAACTTAATATAAAAATGTTTAAAAATCACAAAAATATTTAAATATTATAAATTAAAATTTATATGATCGAAAATGTTATAAATTAACTAATTATGGATAATTCAAAACACATATGTAATTATTTATAACATTTTAAAAATTTGAATCTTATTACCAATAATAAAAATATATAAATTAAAAAAGAATAAATCCAGTTGATAAGGTTTAAAATAAATTTCCAAAATATCTAAATTTCATTTTTTGATGATATTAAAACCATATATCATCTAATATTCGAATATGAGTCATTTTTTGAGGTTTTTAAAAGGGTTTTGAATTTATTATAAATTAATATTTCTTATGTTTCCAAAGGTTCCCCTCTGCTCCCTTATAAAAGACAACATCCTCCCTCTCCACTTTACAACACATTAATCATTCATGCTCTTCCAACCCCTTCCAATTTCTCTTCCCCACTTCCCTAGAAATATTTTGTAGGCTCTGGCCATCTCAAATGACCGACTCTATTCCATTAAGTGGAAGCTTAAAAGAGGTTCGTCGAAGAAGAGGTAATCTCTTCTACCGATTCTTTCATGTTTCGTTCTTCTTAAACATCCTATTATTTAGTTGTTTCATTGTCAAGTAATACAATAAGTATCACTAATATACTGATATTATATTATAAATATGAAACAACCCCATTTCACCTTCTATCCAACTTATAGAAAATTAAAAATCACCGTGTGTGCATACGTACGGAATATCGTCTTCATGCCGTGGTGTAATAAGTTCTTCCACCACCACATTACAAGGATGTGTATAATGTTGTGATGAATAAATATATATGGTTATTATAACATCATACAGATTCTGAGATATTATTTCATACACTCCAATTGTATTCAATAGTTATGGGAACACAATCATCGCTCGTGCTTACGTACGGACTACCATCTACACGAACGCGTTGAGATTCATATTCGATTATTATCCTACCAATTATGATTATGAAGTATATATAACAGATAATATTGATATATATTACATAATAATGATACTGGATTTATGTACAGATATTTTTCACTTAAATAATTATTTTCATTTCAATAAGGAAAAGAAAACAGCGTTCATGCGTACGTACGGCCTACCATCTCCATGAACAGTGTATTTTATTCCATTTATCGATCTATCATATATGTTTATATGATAATATATATTATATATAATTCATGTTATACATTCTTTAATTATGTAAATCATGATATATGTAAAAATATCAAGAACGACTAGTCGAAACATGTACGATAAATGAAACGATTTTACCCAAAACGACTCTTTAACATGGAATTTACAAAAGAACGGGTAATATAAAGTCATAAGTGAACCATATAAGATATCATATCAATGAATTGGAATCTTTAATAAGTCAATGTCATTATTTGAATCATTATATAGTATGTTCACATACATATGAAGCATATCAGACATAAGGTAAAGGATAACTTTTTTAATCTCGTTTTTATCTGAGATTGTTTATTCGTAAGTATTTAATGGGGTTATATTTATCATCCATGTCCCTTTTTTCTAAAAAATTTTCATGTGTTTTAAAATTCCATTTTACCCATTTTTTACTTTTACTACATGGTATGTAAGTAATCATTTTTTTTACCATATGAGGTATTTTTTGACTTTTTCAGCAAAAGTATGAGAAAAATGATTTTTTAACTTATACGACATGAAAAAAATTCTATGGTTTTGTAAAGAATTATTTCAATGAAGCATCCTCCTAAAGATTTCATGATTATTTTCAAAAAATACCTTTCTTTGAAAATTGCATGGAATTTTGTGAAAAGAAAATTGTTTTGAAGAAGAGGAGATATTTTCCTCAAGAATTTATTTCAAGTTTTTTGTCAAAAACTATTTTTCAACTAACATGACATTATTTATTATGATTATGTTTCAAGAATAATGTCTCTATGATTTAGATGGTTTCACTTATTTATGATGAAATGAAATCCATTTGAATTTAAATGGATTATGTTAGGATGGTATGATGTTTATGAAACCCATTTTATTCCTTGTGTTATGATGAATGATTTATGTTTATGTTGTGGAACACGTAAGAATGGATTTATTATGAGATGGGTGGGACCTATATCTCCCTCAAATTCATTGGGTAAGGATATATATCCCATGAGATATACTTTTCTGGAACGGAAAGTTAATCTTGTTCAGTGATACCGGACTGGAACGAGAAGTGAACACGATTCAGTAAGGGACTTTGTCCACTAAGATGGTCTTGGCAGCAATACCTTGGCTACTATGGAAATCATAACATGTTCATAATGGATTCCATAATTAAATTTTTTATTCCCATGATAGATTATCATGATTAATGTTACTTTATGATTTATTCCTTATGTACATCAATATTTTATGACATTGCTCAGGATTTTGATGTTTAGATTTTATACTCATGTTTTTACAATAAAATGTTTATGGAATGTTTTATGTTCTCTATGATTACCCTTAATGAGAATTTTAGATCACCATTATTATGTTTTCCTTTCCCCAAGATATAAATAAAGGTTTTAGGTAAGAAAACAAAGGGGAAGATCTTCATGGGAGATTTTGATGATCATTCACCATGATTAAAGATTATATTCTGAGTTTACAAAGACCCTAAACTATTACAGTCCTTCTGTGTCTGTTCATGTTATGTATTAATTATTCTGAAAAAGTATTGGGATGTCCATGTACGTCATTTTTGGTGTCTTTACACTAGGTTTCGGCTCACTCTCGAATGGTAGAGTTGTTCGAGTGATAGGGTGTGTGCGCCTCTCCCTTGGGCGTGGCTAGGGTAGGATGTCGGGCCGCCTTCCATCGGGCTGCCCTCGGTCGGTCCTTCCTCGGTTGGGCCGCCCCTTTGGGTCAGGCCAGTTCCTCAGACCTGGATAGAAAAATCATTTGCGGTGACTGAATTCTTAGAGCATGATGGTTCTATTGGAATACCCCACATGAGGTTTGAAAATAGTTGGAGTACGATCGGGTTGGTTTGAACCTAATAACAAAATAGATCCCTAGGAATGAAAATTCCAATAACTTAAAGACCAGGCATCCGATTGACTCACTTTCTATCATGTTGGAACCATTACGACATGCCAGTACTTGGGGTTACTCCTTTGTGGGGTTTAGTGGTGGTCGAGGTATGAACGATATCTCGAGGGAGGATTCTACAAATCTCGAGTGCACTGGGTGCGAGGAATCCAGTGGCCGAAACTGAGGCGGAGGTTGGAGACATATCATACGGAGGTAAGCGCTCAGCGATGTTGTGTGGGTCAGATCATACTGATCCTATGTGGTTCAGATCCTGTGTGAGTTAGTACTCAAAGATCCAATCTGATTCAATGCATATCAATACGGTGTGGGTCAGCACTCAGCGATCTTGTGTGGGTCAGCGCATACCAATCTTGTGTGGGTCAGATCCTGTGTGGGTCATTGCAGGGTTAGTACCTCTCAATACTGTGTGGGTCGGACTCTGTATGGTTAGAAGTAGTGCCTCTTGACAGAATAAGATGATCCAGCTTCATGACTATTCATCTGTACTTCTTTACATCACTGAAAATTCTGGTATGGAGCTGAGTCATTGATTGTTGTGTTTTCCTCATGATTATAATGGGTTACTAAATAACATAGTTATATGTATGGGAATATAACTAATTAATGGTTAACTGATGTTCCCATACCTTTGTAGTTATCCTTGATGGATTTTGTGAGTCTTTGAGGGTCTCGGGGTTCCTACTGTTTATCATTATACTCACCCATGTACGAGCTATTCCTGAACCACGTTGTGTTGGTTGCAGACGACAGACAGTGTAGATCGGGGTAGAGAGTAGCAGAACATGACAGTACCCGTAGGTGGACCACTCGATGAAACATATACAGAGTGAATGGGTGGACTTTGGTTGATAAGGAGGCCATATTTACCCACCCATGAAGTGGTAAGCCCGAAGGATGACTTAATAGTTTCTGTTTTACTTTACTTCAGTTGTATTATACTTTACTATTGGTCTTGTATTTTAGGCCCCTTTACTTTCAGCACCCTTTTTTGTATACAGTTATACATAGCGTTTTACTTCTAGTTGAGTACTCTTTTTTGTTTTTTTACTGTTATAAAGGTGATGCCTTCCCAGTTTAGGGATTTATGCCTCTTGTTCTAGTCAACATCACCTAGCTTATGGAAGGCGGGCTTGGGCTAGTCTGGATACGGGCCCTAGGGGATGGGTCATGACAGAAATATGTTAAATTTCAATGCATAAATAAATATAAAATGTATTTTATACATTGATGAAATAAATATTCATTAAAAGTTTAATTAGATGAAAACCCCCTTATTATCATTAGGAATGTTAGTTTGTATAAATTATATTCTTGGAATTTATTTTAACATGTATAGAGTAATTTTTTCATAGTTGGTGTATAAATTGTTTCATATTAAGATCAATTGAATCAAATTTGTAAGTGTAGTGTTATCCAATGTTATCAACATGAATCTGATATTGTGTAATTCCAAACACAATACATTTTAAGAGATTATTTATAGGAATAAATTCATTAAAATGGTACATTAACCTAAAATATGTGTTATATAAAACACCTATGAGGATTATATAAATAACCCAAATGATATATTTTGAGAAATTCATTGATTTAGTGAATGAAATTTTTGAGGATATTCATGATTTTTGAGAATGTATTGACTCTATTAAAATTAATAATATAATTATATGAATATTTACACTTTTATTATATCATAATATTTTAGTGTGTGTTGAAATGGATGAATATTGGTTACAGTAAACAGTCCCTATATAATATAGTTCCCCATGAAATGTGGAATAGTGTAAAAGATAATATTTAATAGGGGTGTTTGGAAATTTGTAATTCCATGAAATATAGAATAATGAAATGGAAAATTCTCTCCATGAAATGTAATTAAATGAAATAATGTTATCCGATCCCCAAGTTGGATTATTTTAAATGATCTGTTCATATGGAATCTTTCTCATGAAGACATAATTATTAATATATTATTTAACTATTATAAAGTATTTGTAAATATAATTGAAGAAGACGATGTAACTAATAAATTACTTATAATGAAATAATCAAATAATGAGAATTCTACGTGTATTATTAATAAAAAATTATTCAAAAAGAGAATATTTAATTAAAAAAATAATAGTTTATATTGATAAAGTTTAGAGGATATTTTGTATTCAAAAAGTCACATTAATGATTATAGTGTATTAGTTTTAGAGTCATCACATAAAATGGAATAAAATTGATATGTTGAAGAAATAGTATAAGAGTAATAAGATCCAAATAAAAAGTTCATGTTTTCAATTAATGCTATTTTTATATTGAGAGAGTATTCATATAGTTAAAATGGATTGGTTCCTAACATAAAAAAATAAAATTTTGATGAATGAATAAGAGAATACGATGTTTAATATGGAAATTTAATAGTTCAAATCACAAAATTTATATATGATAGTGAATGCAATTAAGTAAAATCATATGATCAAAAATCAATCGTAGATTATTAATTGTTTGAATGGAATTATGTTAGATGAAATCAAACATATGAAGTATAAGGGGGGGATATAATCAATATATTATGAATAATCGACGATATGGAAAAAATTTAAAGGAAAACTTGAAATTAAATAATTAGATCAAACATGCTTCAAAAAATATATAGATGATAAATGATTATCTATAAATATTGATATATAATTTAAAATATATTTATTTGATATATTTATGTAAATTTTTTTAATGGTTTTAATCAGAAGAAAAAATACATGTTGGTTGATTCCTTTCTATAAGTACCTAATCTAATTCTGAATATTAATTTTTTATGTAACACAAATTTTCAATAATCCAAAGGTTCTTATTACATATGTGGTCGACTATTTATATAAATATCATTTCAAAGAGGGTCGTCTAATTATAAATATTGTTTAATGTTATAGACATTTTGAAAGATTTTTTTCAATGAAACAATTACCCTCATGTTGAAAATGATATATTAATAATCACGGAGGACAAAAAAATACATGGGTGATGTAGTTGTGAGAGTCTAGATTTTCATTGATATCAAGAGTAACCTCAATTTAAAATTTAAAATCCATTAATTATATATATAATGATATTGTATCAATAGAGAATATGAAATTACAAAAGATCTTGAGATGTTAAAATAAATTGAAATTCATTTCATAGGGTATTTAGAAAAACTATATTATGATGAACCTAAAAAAATGGGGACGCATTATATGTGATGCTGAAGAAAATGTATATTTTTATGATAACCACAATATAATGTGAGGATGAATAAAACATGGTTTATAGGTGATATACTATAATTGTATAGTTCCTATGAAAAATAGGGACATGAAATGAAATACCCCAATGTAGTGAGAATGCTGATAATCAGGATTTCGTGTGTTCATGTAAATAATTCATGTGGACATGGGGTCATGATTTTTCAACATCAATTTAATATATAGAGTGATCTGGTCATGTAGTTCTATTTAACATGTAATGTTCTGTCACATATTAATATCAACATGTTTTTTTAGGAAATGGATCATTCTTCAATTTTTTAAAAATATAGAAGTTGTATCTTTAATTATTGATTTGGCCCTTGAACCATAATAATGAAATCAATGATTGACATCAAAAGACCCACATTGATATTAATAATTATAATGAAGTGTAATATGATCAAATTGAAGGGTTTTTTGATGTTTTCATTGTAATTTTATTAAAATTTAAATTTTTTATTTTATAGACTAAATTTTTAATGAGTATACATATTTCATGCCGTGTTAAGGAAGAAAAATGACACTTAGTATATAGAATTCCATTTTAGTGTTTGTAAAACATATAATTATAACAAATGTTCCCTAAATAAATTTTATTTAATTTGGAAGTGTTAATTGATAGAGTATCTATGATGATTATGATTAAAAGGTGGATGCCATGGGGATTTCACAAATGATATGGAATTAATAAACCTATATTAAATAACACACATTGTTTATGATAACTAAGTGGGGGCGGGGTCTAATTTTTTATCCAATTATATATATATATATATTATATATATTCTTTAATAACCACAGTTATCTTGTTGAATCATCTACTCACTCATATTTTCGTTCCATAATGATAAACCTTATCATCAATGATAGAAAAAAACATTTTGTTTATAAAGATACAACATCATAAAGAAACTTGATTTATTTAAGAATTTCAGTAAAAATATTATCATTTCTTAAATAAAAGTACCAAATGAATTATATTTATGAATTTAGGTTGTAAAAATTATGTTATGATGAATATGTTATATTTTTTAAAATTTCTATATTATTGGGGGATTAGTTAAACATTTACTTTACAAAAGATATATTAGTTATGCGATTAAAAATAATAATTTAAATTTCATCAAAACATTTTATAGAACAAATATACATAATACATATTATAATTTATATTAAAATATAATGTCAAAATTGTAAATATATACATATAATTTTGTGTCTTTCTAGGATTATATTCAAATAATGTTTTTTAGAACAACTCTCTTAATAAATTATTTTAATGATTTATTTTGGATTTTGATTGTGTTTGAAGAAAAATTATTATACATTGACTTAATATTATCAAATTAATTCCACTTCAATGAAAAATATAGATTATTTTTCTGTAATATCATTTTTATTAAAATAATAATTTCACATGTAATAAATTTCATTTAATTTTATAATCATTAATTAAAATTCATATTTATCACTAGTATATATTTGATAATTGAAAATTGAATTCTTATTATGAATAAAAATAATATATAATATTTTTTATGTTGAACATAAATTAACTAAATTTTATTCATTTAAATTAAATTTTTTATCACTTCTGTTAAGGGTAAAATATGTTAAAATAATTTAAATAAATTTATAAGGCATGAAGATAACACAAAACACATTCTTATTCCTCATAGATTTTTTAGATTTTTACATATTCCTTATAATATTATAATTTATTATAGTTTGGTGCGTCTATGTCCTAAGTGATAAATATATTATATAATAACTATTCATGTATTTAATATTTTCTATCAAAAAACCTTATAAAAGAGAATATCCTCTCATATATTCTCTATATTATAGTATTCATATTTCTCATCCTAAAACTACCCAAATTTCCTCCCAAATCCCACATAATCTTCTAGATTTCTTGGTTAAAATAAATTATCACATCCAAAATTGTTAAATTCAATGGAAATATAGGTTTCTAAATAAAGAGGAAAATGTTCTTACAATGTTTTATCAGATTATATTATTATTTAACCTCATTAAATTTTTAATAGTGGCATTAAAAAAATAAATCAATAATTTTATTAATATAATTTTTATTTTTGTAACTTTAAGACCCATATTATTAATCCTTTCTATCTTATAGGAAATTAAATCATTGATTTAATAAAGTATGACATACTGTATTAATACAATAGGGAAATAAGAATTTCATAGCATATTTACTTATATGGTAATAATGAGAGAATTAATGAATATCAATGCTATTTATTACATAATCATTATTCTGTTAAAATAATAAAAAATCAAAATTATATCCCTTCCATATGTTAGATAATGTAATCATTTTAGAAGTTGTTATCAAGACAACAAACTCTACAATGCTATGTGATTTACTTTTATATTAAATAAATGCATTGATTATTATAAAAGTGTATATAATGATTAAAATCATGTTAATTAAATTATTAATGTTTTGAGATGATAAAACTATTTCATAACGTGATTATCAAAAGTTAATATAAAATGTAATTTAATTGAAAATGAAAAAAATGGTAGTCCACCAAAAAAATATATATTCAATGAATGGATCTAAAATGATTATAATTTGTTATCAACTGAAATAAATAAGTGAAATTTTATATGAATGTATTACTCAAATTCAAAATTATTATTCATACTATTAGAATTCTCGGACCAAGTAGATGAAAAATGAAAGGGTTTACTCTTAAATGTCATTTTTAATATAGATTTTTTACATTTAAATTTCAATTTTATGATTATATATGATATTTATTTTTTAAAATATAGATAACTTATTATTATATGGTTATCTATTTATTTTATAGACATTCCATTAATTTTCATCTATGTTTTACAAAATGAGAAAAATAATTTTTTTAATAAATCCCGAAATTATTTCAACATCAGTTTGATATTATTTTGTTGCATATCTTAATTTCTTATTATTATTATAATATTATAATTTGGTAAAAACTATTATTTAAGTTCATTTTAATATATATTTGATTTATTTAAATTATTGTAAAATTAATATTATTGAAACTTTTTGAATGAGGTAAATTTTACTATTTACTAAATGTATGAAATGAATCAATATTTTAATTGTTTCTAAATAAAAATTAATCTATTTTTCCATCATTATTCATTGTTTTGATGAAAACATTGTATGTTTGGACCTGCCACTACATTCCTAAACATGGTGCCTTATTTTATTACATTTCCATATAAACAAGGAAGTCGTATCCTGATATAACAAATAGTTTATTTGGTTTGGAAAACAAGAAAAATACATAAGTTATACATTACAAATTCAAATGAAAATAAAATATATATACATCCTTTGAATCATACATAATCTCGTAGATATTCCTTGTAATTCATTCAAAATATACTTCATCACAACACAGGGAAAATAAAAAATGGGAAAGGGGTGACTTCAGATACCCACTATTGGAAAATAATACTATCGAAGAAATTGTAAGCCTAAAAACTAGGAATGAAGAATAAGAAAAAATGGGTCCCTTTAAAATTAATCTTGAGCATAAAATAACACGTATAAAAATTGATTAATTAAAATAATAAAACATAACCATGTATATTATACTAGTAGAATAATCACATGGACTATCAATCTCTAGTTTTATAATGAGAGAATCCATAATTCCAGATATCAAAATCATTCTGCCATGGCATCCTTCCAAGACATTACATAAACATGTAAAAACCCAAATAAATTTATCTCATGAGACCTTAAGATTCTTATATGGGATTTAGAGGGCTCCATCCATCGCATACAAAGTCTAATTCATTATTCATATTAATGGGGATAAACATAAAAAATATATACATTCAAATTGATACTAACCTATGAAATATTAATAACATTCGCTAATAATAAATAGTAACCATTCGGTGTAATATGGGGAATGGTTTAAAGATTATAATTCCATTTTTAAAATAATTACAAAGGACTCAAATAATTTATTCTTGATGATATCATATAATGTTGTCCCCAATTATACAAAATAATCAACAAGTGTTTTGAAAAAAATCTAAACACTCTTGTAAAATAATCATTTATTTTATGAAATATACATTCTATTATTTTAACAATAATAGTTTTTTAGGAAACATCATTATATAAAACCAATAGTTATATAATATAGTTTATTAAAAATATATTGTTGATTTTAAAAAATAATGGTGGGTTATAAAATATTATATATTGTACCTTATTCTTGGTAAAAAATTTAAGAAGTTCCCTTAAATTAGTATTGTTTATCACGAAGAATTGTTAAAAATCTTATAAAACATTTAACTGCCCATCAAATAAATTAGCATTAAACTTTATGCACATATATTGACAAATAAAAAATAATTAATGAGTTGTAAATATTAATAATTATATGTTTAATATGGATTAATAAAGTCAATGAATAATTCTATTGAAAATGGAGGTTCATGTAGAAAAACCATAGCTTAGGTATGAATGTGTTCTGTACATAAACATAACATCATGGATAATATAATTGATCCTATTAATTAATTAATTCAGAATAATATAATCATGGATTTTTAATTATAATAACTATATTATCTTAATTTATGGCCATATTGATATGTTATGTGATTGAATTTCATCTTTCTATAGTGATTATTTTCAGGATTTTTATAGTCATTACGCTGGTTTATAATGTATGGTGTTCATTTGGAATGGAAAAAATTATCTAGAATTGTTTTTATGGGATAAATTTTAATATTAAAAATCATAAATGTTAATATAATTCATTTGGTTATATGGTATGAGGATGAGTTATTAGGAGAATCATTAATGAGAATAATTTAGATTATTCTGGTGGTATTTTGAATATTGAAAAATGGTTTTCTTATATGTATTAATATTTTTTATGTATACTAGTTATATAACTATTAAATAGGTTATTATAAACATATTAAATTTTTTATCAACATTAAAAATTGTTTTATGACCAAAATTGATGGAGAAATTGAAGAACGAAGGTTCGTCATCCAAGTAGGTTGTAAATAAGCACCTCATGAAGGATGATTTCATTTGAAAAATTAAGGAGATGGGGTAAAGATATTGATGATTTATTTTAATTTACCATGATATATTTAAATTATAAAAAATTAAATAGAATTATTATGATCTTTAATAAAAATTATGTGACCTAGAGTCAATTACAAAAAATTAAATAGAAATGAAAATAAACGAAATGGGAAGATGATATACCTCTTGAAATATGACCCTATAGAACCCCTTATATGGGATGTTTTTTCCTTTTGGAAACAAAATGGGCTTCTTGACATGGGGATAGACTATTGAAGTATATTCTGGTAGAACATATAGAAGAATAAAGAGTTAGAGGAGTGTTTAGAATAGGGAGAGATTGGTGAATTTTATAGCGGAGGAGAGTTGTGGTTATTGAATATGTAATTTTTTAATTAATTAATTTTCTCAAAAAAATAAATTCTACCTGATTTTTGTACCCCAAAATACTAAAAATTTATGTGTGATCTAACTAATGGTTTCATACATCATCCATGATACTAGTAATATTTTATATATATTATAATTTATTTATACCATAAATTAACATATTTTACTATTCACCAAAAGATCATGGATTTTATAAAATGCCCAAAAATTCACAGTATCCATTTCTCAACTTGTAGAATTTAAAAAATGTAATAATTTTATAAAACCAATAAATAAATATGTGAAATTTTATTTTTTAAAATAAAATATTTATTTATATGAAAAATACTGATTTTCAATTGAAAACTAATTTTAGAATACTTGAAAAAATGAACTGATGTAACGTAAAATTATCCTAAAAATATGAAAAATATATCTATTTAGGAAATCATATATTGAAAATGGGTTTTATTTTATATAATTTTATTAAATTAAAATTTTAATTAAATATTCATTACTCACAACAATATCAGCACTTATTTAAAAATTTCTAAAATATTCCTCTCATGTAAATGCTACCTAAATATTATTTATATTTACATGGGTGATGTTTATATTCATAAGTTACATTAATAATCATAATGTTAAGTTAATATTCATAAGGGTAAGTTACTTTTAAACAAAAATGTATATTGATCCCATTAGACTCTAAATATATTATTGATCACAAATGTGTATTTTATTTTTTCGATATTATAATAACAGAATTGGAAAAATTATGTTCATTTTCTATGTTATTAAAATGTGTTGTTTCAGAGAGACTCAATTTTTATATGAATTCATTATTAAAATTATTAATAAATCATTGGGGAGCTACATTCTACTCCCCTTAAAAAACATCATCCTCAAAATTACCATAATTTTATGTTATTATAATATTGGTGTTGTTCTTCATCATTTGTTCCTTGGGCACCCATGTTTCTTCATTAATTTTATGATTTTTCTAAATTAACATCCCTATTTGAGTATCAGATTCCTCAACATCAGTTACTTATTGTCTAATAATTAGATATGATCTTTAATGGAATAAAAGTGTGGTTACAATTATATACCATTAGAGGTGAGGGAATGTGTTGGGTTCTTAATGTACTTTCTCAATAATGAGACATGGAATACATTTTCAAACATAGATTGGCTAGGAGTAATTTCTAAAATTTTATCCACAACTACAATTATATACATAATTTCAAAATGGCTAATGTACATAGGGATTGTTTTCCCTTTATTTCTAAATGTTATAACGCCCTTCCAAGGAGATGCATTCAATAAAATGTATTCTCCCCCTTGAAATTTCAAATCCTTCCATTAATTATAATCATAGATATTTTTCCAATATAGAGTTTCTTTTATATGGGATTAAATATTATTTATATTCCCCATTGTTTCCACCACAATCTCCTGGCCCACAAGCTTCCTTTCACCAACACCATCCCTTCATGTTGGTGTACGACAACTCTTTCCAAACAATGCTTCTTATTGTTTCTTTTTAATAATAGAATAAGAAAATATTGTTGTAGTAAAACTCCACCAAAGTTAAACACCGAATTCAACAAACAAAAAAGTTATGTCAACATGATCTCAATAGGTCTTGTTATATTGGATTGTCTTTTTTGATTACCCATCAGTTTGAAGGTGATAAGAATTGTTAAATAATATATCTGAATCAAATTAATTTTGAATAATTTACCATTATTTCCATGTAAATTGTGGATCATGATCATACATAAATAATATAGGTTTTTTATGAATTCTCACAAAATCATTGATATAGATTCTGGTTAGGCGATCTAGTGGAAAATCCTCTCTTATAGAGAGGAAATTTGAATATTTTTTTAGTCAATCAACAATAACCCATATTTAATCATTCTTTCATAGAGTTTTGTTTAATCCAGTGACAAAATCCTTAGTGATGTCATCCCATTTTCATGTAATAATATGTATATGTTGCATGAATCCTCTATGATTTTGTAGTTTGTCGATAACTTTTTAGACGTCTATACATCTTTATACATAATCATCAATTTCCAACTTCATTTTGTCCAACTAGAAATGTTACATAAAATATCTATACATTTTAGTGCTACTACTATGTATAGAAAAATTAGAGATATGGGAATCATCAAATGACTCCCTTTAAATCTTGTGTATAGAGGGTACACATAGACTCTTCCCAAATTTTGTAATTCCATCCTCAACAATGATGTCACCCAACTTCGCATAACATTCACATATATTTTTCATATGAATATTCTAATAATAAGAATGAGATGTATTATTTAATTATATTAAATAAGTTTGGGAATCCAATGAAAAATGTAACGATTTTTCACCCTCTATAATTATTCCCATATCCATAATTACTAGATCCATGAATACATGACCCCTTTCAACCCTCATTTTTTTATACCTCTATTATCCTTTTTTATCAACTCATCAGATTCCATAATTACCTTTCCTGGGTTGTAGTGTATAGAAAAAGCATAATCCAGGATTATCATGATATTACACATTTTCTTCATACGGGGTTCATTATGTTAGAAGATATATTTTAAACTATTGTGTTCTGTATATATCTCACACATTTCACTATTGAGATCATGTATCTATATCGTCAGAGAAATGATTCTAGTGGCTAACTCAAGATCATGTGTTTGATAGTTCTATTCCTGAATCTATAATTTTCATTTTGTATAGGCAATAACTATATCATTATATAAATGGAAAGACACTATTCCTTTAATTGAATCATCATTATAAATCCAAAATCTACCATTTCATGATTGTAGAGTCAGGATCAGAGCATTCCCTAATCTCATCATCAATTCAACAAAATATTTTTGGCATTCATTGATCCAAACGTACATAACATCTTTGCGAGTATTCTTGGATATTGAGTTGGTTAATCAAGAAATGTTCTGAATAAAATGCCGATAATAATAAAAAAACCAAAAAACTACATACTTCATATATGTAAATTTTGGAATGTGATTTCTGAACATCCTTTGTCTTTTCATGATCAACTATGATTTCTTCCATAGAGAAAATATGGCCAAGAAAAGAAACTAATTAAAGCCAAAATTTTAACATGTAAAAAATCACATATATTTCTTTTATTTTAAGAGTGTTAAAAATAAAGCACCAATGATTTACATGATCTTCATAGATTTTGTAGTACATAATGATATAATCAATAAATACCTCATATATGTCATCAAGATATTCCATGAAAACTCTATTCATCAGATCCATGAAAATAAAGGGTGAATTTGTCAGTGAAGAAGTCATTACTATAAACTCTTAATGCCCATACATGGTTAAAAATGCAATATTTGGAATATCTCCCTTCTTCTCCTGTAACTGGGGATATTCAGATTTAAGGTCAATCTTTGAAAAAATATTGGGCTTCATGAAGTTGACTAAATAAATCATCAATGAAAGAATGATGAAACATATTCTTTACCTTATTAGCATTGATATCCCCATATGTAATGTATAGATTCATAGATCAATCATTCTTCTTACTGAAATGAACATCAAATCACCATGGAGAAATACTAGGAGGCATACAACCATTATCACTCAATTTCCCTACTTTTTTACTTTAGTTCTACTAAATCCAATGTGGAAATTCTATGTGGATTATTTGTTATAGGTCTTGAACCAAGAATTATGTAAATAGAAAACTCAATTTCCCACTCTAGAGGATGTCCATGAAAATCCTCCGAAAACACATCAATGTATTCGTGAACAATATGTACATCATCAAACTGAATGTTTATTTCCTCCCCCAAATATACTATTTTCTCCACCTCCGCAAGAATTTATTTTTGCAGGGCTACTAGGGTTGGATCTATATAACAATTAGATAATTATTTTTATGCTCTAAAGATAAGAGATTCTATGTCATTATCAAAAATCGTAACTTTATTCTTCATGCAACCGATTATACCATCATAGTGTGAATTCCAATTCACACAAATTATTATATAAATTTCAACCATGATTATGATGATAATTTTTTCATGTAAATCATGATTATTTACTAGAAGGGGGATTGATCAACCCATATTTGTTACAAACACAACTCACATACGAGTTTTGAATGAAAAATCCTTTCTTAATTAAAATTGTGAATGACTAATTTTCTTGTAAAACATGGAATATATAATAGAATTTGATAATCCATAGTGAAGTTAATAATTTTCTATGTTTTAGGAAACAACTAAATTATCCACCACCACATCATTAAGAACTTCCACATCACTAGTTGTGATCGTAGAAGCTTGGCCTTTATCCCTTGTCCTTATTTGAGGAATACTTACTTGATGATTTGGAAAATAATTTTCATAATGTCCTATATCTATGATATTTTAGCATTTAACATTGGTGACTTCTTTTCTTCCCTTACAATCATTGGATTGTAGCATTTTCTTCCACACTTATCAAAAACACCTATTCCCCACTGGCATGTACATGGGTGTTTCTTCCCAAAAATATCAAATGATGGAAACTCGATTATTCCCTTATTCCCCTATTTCTTATTTCCTTTTACATAGTATTTAGTTACCCTATTATTAACTTCAATTATCCTAATGCCATAAGACATAGATAATTATTTTTCTTTCTTGATAGCATGTGAGACTAGATCTTTATATGACAAGAAACAATCGGAGACTAGTTCCCATTATAGGAATGGTTTTAAACCATCAAATAATCGATCAATACATCTCCTTGGATTTTTTATGTAGTATAGAGCAATCAATGCTATACTTGTTAATTTATCTTCATACTTTTCAGAATTCATATCATGTTTTTTTATTATATTAATAAAGATCATTTCCATATTCACTCACTGTTAATGAGGAATATATTTTTCTAAGAATATTTACATAAAATACATTTATTATTTATTTTCAATACCTTTCTCATTATTTTTATTTTGAATTAGTGGCCAACATTGATCAGAATCACATGATAAATGATAAATTTTCTTGATTAGTTTATTCATTTCAGTACTTCATAAAGTTTAAAATATCTTCTCTAATGAACATATCCACAGTTATTCTATGAAATAGTTTGTAGTCCCATAAAATGATAGATGTTATTGTCTTATAATGCAGTCTAACATTCCTCCTCCACCTTGTAGTTCATTTTCTTCTATATAGGTAATGTCATTTTTTATAACATGAGTCAGTTATCCTAGTATAGCTAATAGTTGTTTTTCATAAGTCATAGCACCCGAAGAAACCACATTATCTTGTATATGGGTGAAATCCCTACATAGGACATGTCATTCCTTTTAGTAGGCACCGTTTCAAAATGGTGTCATACTAAATATTAGGTTTTGAGTCATATTTTATAAAATCAACTAGAATAATACATAACTTAAATTTAATTCTTATACACTATTAGTCCGATAATAATAAAAATGGTTTCATTGGGGAAATTTTTTCCATTTAAATCATTCATAATGAATTTTAAATAAGATGTTAATTGTCCTATGCATATCTCCAAGGAGGTTCAAACCTGGTTTGCATTAATTCTCATTGTCGTGTACTAGGTTACCCTGGGTCCAGCACGAAACACTTTGTCTGAGTTGTTACTACTAGGTACATCTATTCCAGAAAAAAATACACTTGTAAAATTTATATACTGTTGAATTTTCTAGGAATATCCACAAAATTTATTCCTTAACAAAATTATAGGATCCTCTTCAACATAAATTTATAATGTATATATTAGGGTTTTGTTCTCTAATATACATTTTAGAAATCCATTTTCCATTTTTTCTACTATAATTCATCAAATACCAACTATAAGGACTGGACCCCAGTTTCCTAGATCCAATACCTTAATTAATACATTGGAATATAATCATGGAATTTGTATCCTAAAGGAATGTATAGTTTTTTATCATTGGGAAAACTATACATACCTACATCCAACATTAAAAACTCGAAATGAAATACAACATATAAAGTTCTTTTGAATCACACAAAATCCCCTAGATTATCCTTGCTAGTCAATCATAACTTAATTCTTCCCAAATAGGGGAAAATAAATCATTTTAAAGTTGTTGTATTAGATTCTCAGTAAGGTAAACTATTATAGTGTAAGACATTATTAATAGAAACCGAAGGCAATATGGATAACTAAAAATACATTCCTTTAAAAATAAACATCAACATATTATTGTAGGAATAGAAACAGATTAAATAATTCCCTAAAACATAACCATGGATATTACACTAGATGAATAATTACACGAACTATCCATCTATAGTTACATAATGAGGGAATTCATAATTCAGGACCACATAATCATTATGTTATGTCCTCATGCCAAGGCCATAAAAAATCGGGTAAAAACCCAAACTAGATTGTCTCATGAGAACAATAGATGCATCGAGGGGCTATAGCAGTCCCCACCTTTCACATAATTACTCTGATGCATTCCTCATATGAATGTGGATAAACATAAACAACTTATACAATCACATTGATACTAACATATGAAATATAGATTACTATTCTCAAAGATAACTACGAAAAATTCATACTAATACGGGGAATGATTTCATGATAGAACATCCGTAGTAAAACTAATCATAAACCATTAAATAATATATGATAGATGCTATTATAAAATATTAGTCCAAAATATTCTTAATAATCAATAATAATGTTGAATCAAATGAAAATACACTACAGCAAAAAAGGCATTTAGCGGCGGTTTTTTATGTTTCGCATTAGTTTAAACCACCGCTAAATTGATTGGCGGTGGTTTTGAAAAACTGCCGCGAAATCGTGCGTTAGGAAACTATTTGCGGCGGTTTTCAAAACTGTCACAGAATGTTTCGCGGCGGGTTTTTAGCGGCGGTTTAAACCACCCCTAAATGATTTAGCGGCGGTTTTTTATTTTATTTTATTTTTTTAATTTTTGTTATTTTTTAAATTTTTTTATTTTTAATTTTATATATTTAATAAAATATTTATTTATTTATTTATTTATTTATTTATTTATTTTTCAGATTTATTTATCTATTTTTTTCGTATTTATTTTTCGTATTTGTTTAATTAATTAATTATTTATTTTATTTATTTTATTTATTTTATCTATTTATTTTTCGTATTTATTTATTTATTTATTTATTGATTTTTAGTATTTATTTTATTTTATTTTATTTTATTTATTTATTTTTTATTTATTTTATTTTCTTTATATTATTTATTTATTTTATTTAATTATTTTATTTTATTTATTTATTTTTTATTTTATTTCGATTTTTTTTTTATTTCATATTTATTTGATTTCATATTTATTTTATTTATTTATTTTATTTTGTATTTATTTTAATTTTTATTTATTTCGTATTATTTTATTTACTTTATTTATCCATGCATGAACATCCCATGCACATGCACATGCACATGTAAATGCACATGCATGCCCATGCTATATAAAGAAATTTTGTGTTTGGTGAGATTTGAACCCCAAACCTCTTGGATATTTTCCAAAGACTTTACCACTCCAGAAAACTCACCATGTGGTTAATAAACAGAATTTAATATAGTTATATATATTAATTGAAAAACCAATAATACATAAATAGTACATATAAACTCAACAATTATAAATAATAAATAATAAATAATAAATATTAAATAAGGAATAATAAATAATAAATAATAAATAATAAATAAATATAAATAATAAATAATAAATAATAAATAATAAATAATATATAAACATAAATAATTAAAAATTATATATAATAAATAATAAATATAAATAATTAATAATTAATAATTAATAATTAATAATTAATAATTAATAATTAATAATTAATAATTAATAATTAATAATTAATAATAAATAATAAATACATAATAGATATCAATAATAAATAATAAATAATAAATAATAGATAAAATTATAATTAATAAATAATAAATAATAAATAATAAATAAATATAAATAATAAATAATAAATAATAAATAAATATAAATTATAAATTAATAATAAATAATATATTATAAATAATAATTAAATATAAATAATAATTAAATATAAATATAAATAATAATTAATAATTAATAATTAATAAGTAAATATAAATAATAAATAATAAATAATAAATAAATATAAATAATATATAATATATAATAAATAATAAATAACCAGTTACAAATAATAGATAACAAATAAATTAAAGTATATTATAAATAATACATAATATATAATATATAATAAAGAAACCCATGAAAAAGTATGAAAATGCGTTATAAGGGATTAAAAATCATGAAAACGCATGAAAAAGGATGGAGAAGCATATGAAGAATGAGGCATTAGAAAGAATGAGAACGCATGAAAACTCATGACAACTCTGAAAAACTCCTTAATAATTCAACATAATCATCATAATAACCCACAAAAAACCATTGATAATGATGAAAAGTCATGGAAACCCACATAAACAGTAATAAATTGAACAACCGTTAAAACCCGTCAAAACGGGCATAAAGAGACAAAAACATTGGACTCACATTAACTGAGATTACTTATGATCTGAGAGTCGATTTTAGATCTGCGACTTGTCGAATAAAAGATCCTGTAATGAACATCGACCTGAAAGGTGAAAGAGTTCGAATGGACAGGCGGATCAGATGTTACGACCATTTAAAAAAAAGCTGACAGGGAACGGGTGCTATATACGAGGCATTGAAAAACATAACAACCCCGATAACCACTAAGAAGGCCATAACATATGATCTAAGAGTGCATGTGGGCGCCGCAACTAGCCAAACTGAAGCTCATTGAACGAGCTATGATATGGCAGGTGGAGGAGGCCGAACTGACACACGGATCGAAAGTTAGGTCTGTTTGAAGACAAGTTCAACGGGACACCGGTGACGAAAACGGGGTTTTGGAGGCCTTCATAGGGGTTTTTGGGGTTGAAAAACATGACAAAAGATTTCTTCTATCAACCCTGTGCGTAGCTCTTTTCGTTGGATTCGATTTGATATGTGGTAGAGCCCAAACGGACACCCGGAGCGAAAGTAATGGCCGTTTAAGTTGGAGAACTTTTTTTAACTTTCTTATAACTCTAATATCTTCCGCACATTAGACTGTCTCATAGTTTTGATTATATTGGCCTCTAGATCTCTTCATGAGCTTCGATTTTATTGGTCGTGGCGCTTTAACGGATGCTCGGATCAAATGTTATGGTCGTTTTAGAGATTTTGGGGTTTCTTGTGTTTTTTTTCATTTCATTTCGCGGCGGTTTTACTGAATCCACCGTTATTTCGTAGAGGTTTTCTAAAAAACCACCACTAATCCTCGAATAAAATAAAAAAATTAAAATTAAAATAAAACAAATAATTTTTTTTGGCATTTCGAGGCGGTTTTTTCGCGGTGGTTTTTTGCAGCGGTTTAAAAACCGCCGCGAAATGGCTGCCCGAAACGCATTTAGTAGTGGTTTTAAAACCCGCTGCGATAAAACCTCCTGTAAACGGCCGTTTTCTTGTAGTGATACTATTATCTAATTATCTAGTAGTTATTTAAATAAATACGCTTTTACATAGAAAAGTAGAGTTCTTTTAGAAAAAAATCTATATAAACCCAAAATTGAAATTATATAGATATTTTATAATAAAATTATTGATTTTATAAAATTAATAGCGGATAAAATCATATTATATATTGTACTTTAACATAGTAAATAATTTGGGAGTTCTATTAAATAAGGCTAGTTTATCAAGAAGAATTGTGAAAGATCTTTCTAAAACATTAAACTCCAAAAAAAAAGAAGAATTATGATTGGTAAAATAATATATAACAATAAAACATAATTTATGAGTATTAAATATGAAAAATTTGGTGTTTATTTAGGATTAAGATAGAAAAAGAGTAACATGAATGAAAATGGTGGTTTATGTAGAAAACCTTACCTTTTTTCCGAACGTGTTCTTCAATTGACATTAACATCCTAGATAATCCAATTAAACACATTAATTAAAAAATTAATATCCTTATATACATGTATTTGATTAATTATGGTTCTCTTAAATTCATTAATGGCTTATCGATATGTTATATGATTGAATTCTGTCATTCCGGAGTGTTCGTTCCCTTGATTTTCATAATCAGTTCTCTCATTTTTAATTAATTGAATTCACGTATACTTGATATAATTCTCCATAATTGGTATTATTTGAATAGAATTAATATCCAAAAACATAAATGGTCATATCATTTATTTTTTTATATGGTATGAGAATGAGTTATTAGGTGAAACAGTAATTATATTCATTTACATTATTTTGGAAGAATTATAAATAATGTGAAGTAGTTTTGTTGAATTTATTAATATTATGTATATTTATTGGTTCTAGAACATTATAAATGTTATAATAATATATTATAGTTTGGGTAAATCATCAAAATTTTTTATTTTATATAATTGAATGATAAATTGAAGAACGATGGTTCTTCATCCATGAAGGTTCTAAATCAGCACCTGACGGATGATAAATTCGTTTTTAAAATTAATGAGATATATTAATGATATTAATGTTGTGTGATCCCTTAACATTATGTAATTAAATTAATATAATGATACTAGAGTTTTCATTATCATTTAAATATAGGAGGTTAGTGAGATACTAATAAAATAAAGTAAATAGAATAAAAATTTAAAAAAGGGAAGGGGTTTTGGTATATTTGAAAGATCACGGGATCTGGGATGTGGGAAGGTACTAAGGAAGAGTATTGTGGTTGAAATTTGAACTTATTAATGGAATAGAGGATTTTTGTGAGTAGGTAGTGATGGGTGGATTTTATAGTGGACGAGAGGACTGATTTTTGAAAATCATTTTCATTATTTAATTCATTAGCTCAAGATAAGAAGTAGTGATTTATTCTTATAAAAAAATAGTAATAAGTGAATATGAGTTATAGATAATGGTATTATATATCATCCATTTATCAAGGATTACTGTAATTATTATACAATTCAATTATTCTTTAAATTACAATATTTTAAAATTCTCAAAGAAATCATGTATTTCGAAAAAATCCCAAATATTTACCTTAAAAATATTAGGACTTGTAGAATAAAAAATACTATCCCTTTTATAATAATAATTATCAAATATTTTAAAATATATTTTTTTGAATCAATTCATTATTTACATGAGAAATAAAGAATTGAAATTTAAAACAGATTTTATAATACTTTTAGAGATTAACTGAGGACTCATTAAATTATTCTAAAATAATGGGACATAAAATTTTTTTTGGGAAAGAATTATATGAAAATAAAATATATTTTAAATAATTTTACAAATTTATAATTTTAATTAAATGTTTTTATCCCAAAAAATATCATCAGTTATTTAATAATTTCTAAAATATTTTTTCTCATTTATATGGTGCCTAAATTGTATTTATACATACATGGGTGAGGTTTTTATTCCTAAAGGTAAATTACTATTCTTAAGTGTAAGTTACTACTCATAAGGGTAAGTTTCTATTTTACAAAAATTTATGTTAATCTTATAAGAATTTAAATATTTAACTGATCATAACCTTGTATGCAAGATTTTTAAAATTCAAATCACAGAAGTCGAAATATTTTGTTTTTATGATATGTTTTAACAATGCGATGGATCATAGAGACTGAGACTTTCATGATTTCTATATTAAAATGATTTTTAAATTTGGGGGTGCAAAATTGTTTGTTTCCATTTTCATTTCAAATATGTTATTCTTTTGAATATTATAGAATAGTTTTTAATTTTAATAAAAGGAAAATGATATTTTTTGTCATGTTATCAATGAAAGTATTGAATATTATTTTAATATAATTTTCATCAATTTATATATATATTAAGGATCCTTATGGATTTATTTGAATTTATTTTATTGATAACATCCCCTTTATTAAAAAATATTCATTTTAATAATGTTTTTCTATTTATTTCATTGGGAAAATATTAATATTTCATTTCACATATTTTAGTATAAATTTTAATTATATATTGAATTGTTATTAATTTCACTCATATGATTAATGCATTGGTCATTGTAAGTTATGGTGGAGAAACTTTATATTTCTTTTATGCATTAGTAGGTCTCATGTGAAAAACATGATAATATATTTGGAGTTCAATTACATATTTATGTGTGATGCCTTTATATGAGGCCATGACTGTAAGATTATGATGTCCCTTGTTGTCAATAAAACCACTATGACACTATATAATGATATCCATGTTATTATTTCTGTTGTTATGTCGTCAATGTATATATTCCCCTTTTAGGATATTAGATATATATAATATTAAATTATTTTTTTTATACTATATTATCTATGCTTTTTAATTATCTGATATCTTCTCTTTAACATATTCTATTTTTGAGTAGTTGATATCACATTTTATTATGTTTCATATTCCCATAAATATGATTATTTGATCTCTATATGATATTTGTTATGTAATATAATAATTAATACTTTTTAAATAATATTTTTTTGTGAATAAAATGTATTAAAATATTAGTGGAGAATCATATATGTTGCTAGTATCCAAGGCTACCAAACTTATCCATCCTTTAGGATGCATTATATGGAATATTGTGATAATTTAATTAGATATCCACTAGCACGACGTTACTAGGATTAGTGTTTTTTAAATCATATTTGATGAGAATTAATATAATCATTGGAACCTATATTTAGGAAAAAAAGAGAACTTATAATAACCATATAATAGAATATAATCATTAGTATATACATTGGACTATATAATTAGGATTCAGTGGGGAATAAAATTTGTGGGTTGGATGAAATTGCATACCTTCTTCTACATTGAAATGTGAATGTAGTTGTTCCATAGATTCACATAGGAGTAAAAACCAAAAAAAGTGGTAATGAATCATATACACATAAACTAGTTTCCTGATTAGTTGGCCTATGTTTGAACACCTCGATTGAAACTTTTGCGGATTTGGTCATGTTGAATCACAAACACATTATTATCAAATATGAATGACATTAAAATATTTTTATGATATTATGATATTTCAAATTATGTAAATATCATGATTCAAGGATTATCTATTCATAAATATTCAGTTAATGTCAGGTGTTATAATATATTTTTAATTAAATAAAGGGATCAAAATTTTATAATGATAGGAGAACATTTGTCAGATTCCACTATTTAAAAATTGTACATAGTTGAAGGATTTAATCATTATCAAAACTCATAATCTACATAAGGAATTCAATAATATGAAATAAATGGATTATAATATTGGTTTCCAACAAATTGAAATTATTTTTGGGGTTGTAGACTTATGTCATGACAAATGATCATTCCTTTATAGAGAAATATGTTGATCCCTAACATGGTTTGAAATATTTTTACAACTTTATACCCCAAAACAATTAACATCAAATTGGAAAAATAATACATTATCCATTGATTAATTGACCATGGAATTGGAAAAAATATTTCACTCCTAGGAAATTATTTTAAGACGGAATGTTATTATACAAGTTATTCATCTTAAAATAATTTCTTATTAATATGTGGTAATTTATCTAGAACACTATGTCATTGTAGTAAATAAATCATATTTACTAGAATTAATTTATTGATATATTCGAGGAATATTTTTTCTCAGGTCAAACAAGATGATATGAAGGGAAAATTATTCAATTTAATAGAAAATGAATGATAAATAGTCACTAAATATTTTGATATGTTGTTAAGTATAAAAGCATGTGTTGCTTCTTATGCATGTAAAAAATTAATTATGATTGATGAAATCTTGGAGGTGAAATATAATATCATTCATAGGAAATTAGTAACATTTATATTTTTATTATATGAATATTTATTATCACATTCTTTAAATAGATATAAATATTTCATCATATCTATTCATTTAAAGAGAAAACAATAAAGAATTTGTTTGTTGAGATGTCTGAACATTATAAAAATATTAAAAGGAAAAATTATAGTGTGGAATTTATATCTTCTAATAATTATGTAATGAAACCCCTTGGACTTTGTTTTATGGTAATATGATTATAAATTAGGTGTATTGTTCAATTACATTGTGACCATGATTTTGTGGGAATGAAAGATGTCACTAATGTATAGTGCTTCAAATGTAAGGTGACATGGGACTATTTTAAGTAATTCCCCAATCATCAGGGTAATATCCATAAAATATGTACAATGGATATGCGAATAGTTTGTGTAAACACTAAAAATGAAATTAATATTACTAAATATTTTTTAGAATATACATTGATAATAACCAAAAATTTAAATAATACATTATTATATTTTGAATCGTCTCACTTTTCAATGTCTTTCATGTTTTATATGAAAAATAGATATTTTACTATCACTATAAAAAGGGGGTACTCAATGAATAATATTTGTTGAAAAATATTTTAATAATTATATATCATTATGTTTCCATTTTTTCATATATTTATACTCATTTGGAAAACATGGATTTTATACATATGGTTCAATTTTATATAATCCATCGTATAGATTAAATTTTAAAATAAAATATTATAATTTATTTCCAAGATAATTTTATTATATTTCATAATGGGGATATGAGATCCATAATCATAAAAAAAGAGACTACTAAATCAAGATCATATGGATATCCACCACCTATCAGTCTATCAAATGAACTAAATAAAGAATAATAGACACAACTAATTAATATGAAAAATTTCTTTTCAATTGTAAGTATTTATATTATTTCATAATACATTTGAATAATTTTCTAAATAACTATATATATATATATATAATAGCATGATTTTGAGTTTTTTATTAATCAATTGAATGATGAAAACCCAATATCTAAATGTCCCCCTAAGATTACCATTGTGGAATATGTGGAATTTTAAAAACAACTCTATGAGTTATGTGAATAAGGATTTATACATGATAGTGTTTAACCATGGTTATCCTATATTGTTATAGTTTATATAAATGATGTATCTTTGATAATGTTCATTAATTTCATGGAAATCAATGTCAATACATTAAGGAAAATGTGTCCCCTTCTAAAATTAATGAATTGTTTGATCACTTTCATAGAGATAAATTATTCCTTAAATTTTATCATCTTTATGTATGTCAACAACTACAAGTAAATTCATAAGATATTAAAATGGACACATTTAATTCAATGTATTCATGTGATTAATTTATTGTATTTACATTATTATTGACAACCAATAACTACTTTTTAAGAATATGATGATCTTTTTATTCAATTTATATATAAGTAATTTATATTTTTATCTATTAATGTTACACTGGTATACTATAAAATGTATTATTTTAAAATTATTCCCTTGTGAATAACTCATTAGTCACATATAAGAATTTTTTTATATGAATATTTTAAAAAATAAAAATTCATACATTGAGAGTATTTTTTTAATGAAAATGTTATTTATAAGGGTGAAATATTAGTTGATATGTAATGTAAAATAGAATTTATGTAATGGATAATTCAAATGAATATAATTTATGTAAATATTTTCCTTTTATTATAATGAAAATATTAATTTATTGTTAAAAAAATCGTGATTTGATAACATTTAATCCTTATTTATATGTAATGGGGTTATGTTCATATGGTATAAATAATGTAAATAATGTTTTCAAAAATTAGATTGAATACTGGCTAGGGATCTGATATAGCATTTAACATTAGTAATGGTTCTATTTTTAATATATTAGGATCCATGATTGAATTAATTCTTATATTTCATTCTGTATAATCATAAAGTATGTTCTAAAAAAGCAATGTAGTTAAAAATAATGAGTAGAATAAAACAGTTTGACCATGAGTTTGTAGAAATAATCATTGCATTGATGATATAATTTAATCACTATTATAGTGAATGATATGAAATATAAAAAGATCAAAAAATATTCAAATTCATCTTATCAATGAATATGATCTATATTAGGAATGTGAGATATCAAGGTCAATTCATGTATACTAATTTCTCAACAAATTACCTCTATGTGAAACAAAAAAAATCACTTCTGATTCATTTTGTAAGAATTATAATTATATATTGAGTAATATAGGAATAATAAGGATCATGTATTTATGTATATAGTAATGTTTTATATGGGAATCATTAATAAATGATAAATATTAAATATATTCTAAATGATTGAATAAACATCTGAAATTATTAAAATTTAATTATCCAACATTATTGATAAGAATATTAAAAATGATAAAAAATAAAAGAATAATGGTAAATTGGTATAAACCCCCCAATAATGATTTTATATTGATATTTGGAATGTTTCTTTGACTTCTATCCTTTCTTGAAGAGAATAAAATATTAGAGGAATCTCATTGATAGAATTTTTCTATATAAAATTTTATAAATAAATTGACTTTGGAATTAAAAATACTTATTATTGGAATTATATGAAATGAGAATGTACCAACTATATATCATGATCTATATTTTTTCAGAAGGTAATGGTAAAGAGTAAATTTCCAAAAGGATCAATGCCACATATATATTATTCAATGTAAAATTTAGACGACAATACTATGAATTTTGAAACTAGTAATTGATAAAATCATAGAAATAATGAGTCTATATGGATTATTATTGATTTAATTTCCATGTCTACACAATTCGGTAATATATTGGATGATTTAATATTATATAATCACAAGAGGAACTGTTGTAATAATTTTTTGAGACATTATAGTGGATATGTTTGGATTATATCTTATCATGACACAGAGTTTAACTCAATAATTTTGGGAAATATATTAAAATGGATATTGATAATAAGAATCTTTTGAAAATTATAGATCATCAAAAAATGGATCTCAAATTTTAATTAAATATTCCAAATTGGTTAGAAATGCATCGGTCATGCTCACATGATGTTGGAGATTTCTGTGATCAGTATATGACATTGGTGGAATCATTATATAATAATAAAAACGATTCAATAATTGAAATTTAATAATCATAATAATTTTATGAGAAAATAATTCATACACCATTTTTTGGGATTAATTTGGTGAATGTTTTCTTTTAGTCTTATAACATTTCAATGTGACAATAAAAATAACTAAAAAATTAAATTAATTTTAATGTAGGTAAAAATAAGAAAAAGTGGAATTCCAATAGCTAATGAATGGATTTAGAATTTTAATTTGGGGACACATTTTCCTAAAAAGTATATTAATAGAATATTGAAAAATCCTTTAAAATATATGGAAATTGTGTTCTTGTTATATTATGAAATTTGGAATTATACAAATTGTTAATGTTATGGCTTATAGTTTATTAATTACAACTAATCACTATAATGTTTCTGATTTTTGTAAATTTTGTTATTGAGGATATACAAGCTAGAACCAAACATATTCTATCCTCTAAAGAAATATAATTCTAATCAGATCTATCTCATGGTGAATTCCCAATACAAATCCATGACTATTGAGATGATTTTTTTTTCATTAGATGAATCAATTGGAGAATGCTATTTTGAAAAATGATAAATGTGAAGAGGAAATATCTGAACATGGATAATTTATGATTAACACACACACACATATTCAAAAAATGAAATAGTAAAAAAAATATAGGATGTTATTTTTGAATGGGGAATGAATGTAGGACATAAGAATATGTTAGAGTAGTTAAAAAATAATTTTTAATGAAACTATTTCACGATGAACAAAAATTTAATATAGAATGTGATTAAATCCAATATACCCAAATTTTATTAATTGAATTTATTGACATGAATTTATTTTTTGGATTAAATATAAATAAATAATTAGAGGTTAACCAGATGATATTTTTGAAAAATAGTAGATTTGTGGTTGAATGAGGAAAAATATTGATTTCACAAAAACTATATGTTTTTATGACTTTATATAAATATTAGAATTTCATTAATGTTCATTAAATTATTTTACTATAATATATATACATATATTATTTAATATAATTCTTATAAAAATATAATGATAAAATTATAAATATATGAATGACATTTTAGAAATATAATTAATGTTTTTTCAGAAATGAAAAATATTTTTATTAATTATCTCATAATAATGAATTTAAAAATATATATTCAGATTTTCCTGTTTAAAAAAGAAAATAATTAACTATTTTATTATTAATAATTCAACAAAATCAATTATAATCTATATTATAAATGATTTTTATATAAAATAATTGTTATTATTAAATCATAATTTTTTTAACAAAAATATTTTATTCAATTTTATGAAAATATATTAATAGTTCTTTTAACCAATTAAAGAAATATATTCCAAAAAATAATTTCATTATGAACAATGATAATAATTAAAAATAGTATATAATGTGAGATAATCTTTTTTTCTTAAATAAAAACAATGGTAAATATTTATAGCATTAATTAAATATTAAATGACTAAAAATTGTTAATGTAAATGGATAGTGATTATGTATATCATAACTCACCTGTGTACACGTCATCTTTTGGTTGGATTAAGACATAATAGTATCATATTTTATATTATTATAAATTTTTTATAATTAACATGATTAGAAAATGTATTATATAATTATGTTTAATGTATTTATAAGTATTCCACCTAATAAAGATATAATTGTGAAACCCATATCTTATCTATTCCACACTATAAGTTAAAATTTTATTAAACAATATAATTAAGAAAATAGAAAACCATCCCTCCCAATTTTATAGGGATCTTGATTTCCCCAAAATATTACACGGATATGTCATACAATGGAATCCAATTTATGCCATACGAAGAAAAGGTATAAGTTCATACTATTCTATTTCATGTTCCATTCTTTTTAAACCTCACCAAAAAATTCAATAAAAATATTAAAATAATTATATAATTGTATTGAACATACTGATAATTTAAAATAATAATGGTATATCTGTTTATTATCACCGTTCGATCTGATAGAAAATGAACATATCACTTGTGAATACTTAAGGGCTACCATCCCCATGTGGTTATGTTAATAATGGAATCATGAACAATGAAATTAATGGTTAAAAATATGTAAATATTGAATATAAATTATAATTATTAAATATGAAATTTTTTAAACATTGAATATCTTCTACCTTCATACACTTGACAAGAATGAAATTCTTTAACAGTATGTGTGAACTACAACCTCAACACATCAATGTGAGTTGATTTTATAATTCCACCATGATATGAGGATAATAATATTTTATATAATGAAAATAATATATTAGTTAAATAATTAACATTTATTTGTTAATTTAACAATTTAATAACACCATTAAACATTTCAATTATAATGATATGATTTTTGTTAAATTAACTGAACATCGGTAAATTGTTAATGAAAATAAGAAATATTAAATGAATGGATTTTAATATCATATAAATGGATCTAAAAATAATATATAGATGAAAAATGTTCTTATGATTGTATCTAATAAATATTTATTTAATACTAAATAGGATATAATTAATTTTACAATGACGAATTCTCTATTAAGTTATCATTATACAATCTCATTTTTATTCAATATTGTTTATGTTTAAACTTTATTTGATGGAAATTATAATATAGTTCTATTTAAACTCCATATATTTTAATTATATAATTATATATGTAATTTTCATGTTTTTAGTCATCCTCCACTCATTGAAAATTAATACAAATGAAAAATATTGTAATAAAAATCTTTAAATATTGTATTTTCAATAAAAATTTTAATACATCTTGGTGTATCTTAAAAGATTTTTTGGACAATTACATTATATGATTAAATTATTATTTATGTTCTTTTATGATATACTTGACTTCATTATAATGGTTTAAATGTAAATTTATTTTCATTTTATAAAATAGGTTCAATTTACATTAAAAAAGGTTTTAAATGAAACAATGTTTTAATGATTACTAAATATATGAGTTTTATTAATGTCATAAATATTATTTGGGTTGATTATTTTTTATGTGTTTCTAGTTTCATTTTATTATAAACAAATTTCCAAATATTATCATAATTTTTAAATATAATATATTCAAAATGTATTGTAATTTTTTCATGTTTTAAATGAATGGGTTAAAAGACCATTTAAACATATTTTAATATATATTAATAAATTTTAATTACTATTATAACATAAATGGGATATTAGATAATGATACCATCTAAATAGTTAATATTGATTGGTTTTGTACATGTTTTTCTATCTATTAAATAGAGAAATTATAAAATTTCTTTTTCATGATTTAAATATCAATTTTAATTAAGTATAGAATTGTTATTCATGTCATCCTTCAAATAATTTCAGTTGATAAAGTATTTGAAGTGAAATTTCCATTAAAAAACCTATATGAATTTGTATACCTTATGAAATAGAGTAGTTTTGGTATATTTTGTGAGCCTCATATATATGTATATGATTCCTTGAACTGGGGTTATTAATCTATAATTCTGATTGATGACATTATACATTCTAGGATTAAGAAAATATTTATTGTTATCCATGTGAATATTTTTTGGTTATTTAATATATAGATATATTATAGTGCCATGATATTAGTTATATAATATAGTTCATTATAGCTTATCTGTTCTAAATTATCCAATTCTCAATTTATTTTTTGATTGCTTAGGTTGTATGAATTCACTTAAGAATAATTAGAGCTCTCCCATAATTTTTATCAATTACCTAGTATAACGATAAGGGATCTATGAATTATTCATACATATAATACATGAGATAATAATTTTATTACTAGAATAGTATCATGAACATATTTTTTTTCAGATAAAGTGAGAATCATATATAAATCTAATATCTGAATACTATGAAACTATTTGTTAATTCCAAATGTGATATATTGTATCTTGTACCAATATATCAAAATAATGAATAATTTTGGGAAACTATAATTTTGCTATTAAACTCAACCATAATTAAAAAATTTGATAATAATAGGAATAAATCATTATGATTAATTTAGATTGATTGTGGAAGACAATGCTTTTCCATGTTAAAGTGTATGTTTTATGAACTTTTCGACTGATATGAAACAAAATATGTATATATTCTTCTTATCATCTGAGGAAAATAATGGTTAATACACAAAAATACCTATCATATAGACAAAAAAATTAATGTCTTTATTTTTTCATAGTAGTGTCCTCATGATTTAATATATATTTTAGCTATCTCTTGATAAACCAGTATCCCAAAAAAATATTTCAACATCTTGGTGGGATCAATATGTTACCATATGAATGATAAATATTGGGATTCCAGAGATCCTTATATGAACATGTTTTCAAAATAATATTTAATGGTTTATAGTCAACGTTATAATCCATTAATTATACATATCCCCTCTTTTTCAGGATGAATTTTGCATCAATATCTTTTCTCATTATGAGGTTATATCATAAGTAGTAAGAAGTTATTCCTACATAAAAATTATCTATTCCGTAAATAGATATATATAAATATATTTAGATCATTCAATATAAATTTATTGATATGTGTTCTTGAGTACATTAGTGTTATTAATATTATGTCTCTTCATGATAAATTTTCCTCTAAATTCACACATTATTTATGTATATAAATCTTTTATCAATAAATTAATTTTATAGAAGTTTGAACCCACATTAATCTATGGAATCAATTAGTTTTTTAATAATATTGGTGGATCCATAACATCATGTATAAAATTTTAAATATTAATATATATGATTAACTTATAATATGGATGATAGAATCAAATCAATTAAATCATCCACAATCGATCTCCTCCACCTCCATAATCATTGAGAATATTAATGTATATTTTGTTTATAGGTTTCATCATACATTATCTTGACCATTATTCATTTTCAAAAATTGTGACAATAAATAATTATTTAGTACTAGAGAATGACATGACCTTTTAATCAACAAATTTAAAAATTAATTTTAAAAATAAATAACAGTATTATTTATATTATTATAATTTAAACATCACAGAATTATCATCACATTGTTGGTACGGTCTATTATGAATTGATATTGGATGTTTATAACATTTTATAAGAATTATTCAAGAATCCTAAAATATTTTTTTATTATATTATAAAATCCATAATTTAACCATTTTTTAGTTAGAAAAACAAATTATCCAACTGTTTATATATATAATTATAAAAAATGTCTTTATAATGACAAATGACTACACAAATGAGGATTATATTAGAGACTTATAAATAAATTTTTGTTAAATATTTATTAAATCTTCTATACCTAGATCGTATTCATCTGTAAGTAGATTATAGAGGTTTTGTATGATTCTATTGGATGATTCTTATAGTGGTTATTGGATAATTATTTTACATACAAATATCAAGGCCTACATAACCACATTATGATTACTCAGGGGAGATGATCATTAAATATAGAATTTTCCATCTTGATTTTCACTCTATGCCTATACATTTATTCATGAAATCATTCAATCTTGTTTATTGCCTCCATATGTAGTCTTTGTCAGTATAATTTATCTCCTTATGAGTAAATAAATAGAAAATATATATTCAATCAATTATAAAATACCAATTATTTTATCTCACATGTTAAGGATGTATTTTTCTCTCTAATAAATAAATATTCATTAACATAATCTTATAGTGTCTTCCTTTGATTTCATTAAACTATTGTGAATAATATATAAACATCAACACCGATCGTAGACATGAGGAAAAAAAAGAAAATAATATGATGTTAGGGATACAAATTAAATTTTTTCACATATTTTATCCGACAAGAACAATGATATTTTTTCATGTAATCAACATATAAGTTAGAAAAAAATCATAAACACTTTTTTTAAACACCGATTTTTATGGTATACAATCATATCAATAAAAAAGTACAACATGTTGGATCTTCATTCTCAAACGTTATATTTAATTTTCATAACATAAAAGCATTATGAAAATATGTGTGATGTTTTTTCTCCAACTAATTGATGATAAAAGAAATTGAAATAAAAGGGGAATATAATAGATAAAAAATCAATTTAGTTATTATAATATAATAATTCTATAAAATTATTATTCAAAATTAAAACATGATTAACTAGATTAGTTTATGATTCTGTAACATATTTCTTATCAATGATACATTAGTTAGTAAAATCATAAACTATATGGAAAATATTATGATGAGAAAAGATGTTATTTTATATATAAAACAAGGATATAAATTTAAATAGGAACATATTATATCACATTCATAAATCATTAATTTGGGGATGCATAACAATAAAAAAATTTCTTAAAATATCATTAATATCAACAACAATTTATTCTCACATAACACAAATCTTAGTCTTAGACAAAGAGAAATCAATCTTCATAACATGGTGAAATGATAAAAAATTTAAGGTGTGAGCTATAATAGCCAGTAATGATTTTTAATTTGGATATCTATCAATGATATATGGTGAAAATAATATATGAAAAGTAATATAATATATTTATAAAAACAGTATAAAATCATACAAAATAATTATTAAATAATATATAACAATCATTTCACAATTCATCGATAATTAATAATACATGAAACATTATTGAATCACTGATCATGATATATGATAATATAACATTAGAATAATTTTTTATAATAACATATATGAAAATATTATATCATAATTATAATAATAAAATTATATTTTAGTTATTTATATAAATACATTCATCACATGTTGGGATGGAGATAATAAACGATGTGACCTTGTAAGGCATGTTATATCCTCCAGTGTACCCTCTATAAATATTGGGATACCATTCAATATACCATTTAAGCTCATAATAATTAAAAATTTCAATTCTATTTGGGGTCTATAAAGAATACAGCATCTACATGATTAAAATCGAATTATATTTATAGAATATAATCATGAAAATTTTATTATTTTGTCATACATTCTGCTGTGAAATATAAACAATGTGTTATCAAGATTTTATAATCATAATAATTAACCATAAATAATAATATTATAGATAGAAACATTGATATAAATCTTGTTTAATATAAAATTATCATCATTTAATGTTTTTATTTTTTAAAATACCATTGTAATATGCTAATAATATATAATAAGGAAAGTTTCATTTTAATTTAGAAATCACTCATTTAAAAGATACTATTTTCCTGAATATGATGAAATTTATTTCCATATTTAAATGAAAAATAAAACATATATAAGAATCTTGTTAGGTCCACTAGGATGAATACCCAGAGAGGGGGGGTGAATCAGGGTATGACTAATTAAAAATTAATGCCCGTTCTGATCTTGTTTTGCTGTTAAGCAAAACACTCTTCTCTCTCTTTCCTGCTACACAATATAAACAGAAAGTAAAGCAAGCACAGGACACATCAATTTCACTTGGTTCACCGCTAAGGGCTACGTCCAAGGAGCATACGCCGACAGGTTTCCGGTCGTACCAAATTCCACTAATCTTCACTAGCTGTGGATTACAAGGTTCGGGCTAGATCACTTCTATGCCCAGGCTCACTGCCTTTACAATGATTAGGGTCAGCTCACTGCTTTCCCAAGGGTCACTCCCTGTTTCTCTCTCTCTGGATCACTGCCGGTGGAGAGGATCACCTTCTTCCTCTTCCTAAGCTCACTGCTCTTGGAAGGAATCCACTCACATTTTATAGACCTGTAGGTCTCTTCATTTGCATGAATTAATGCATCTTCCTCTGTGTGTAGATGCTCTGTTGAAGTACAACTTTCACCCGTAGATGAATATCTCTTTGCACCGAAGGTATCGGGCAAACTTCCAGCTTCCACGCAGCCCGAAAAACACTACTGGAACAAACCTTACTTGGCGCGCAAGTCAACCTCGGCACGCAAGTATCGGCGCGCAAGTCACAACGGGCGCGCAAGTCCTCCTCAGACACTTTCGTGACACAAGCTTCCTCAACTCCAAACTTGCGCGACTCTCTTCCTTTTACGCCCAAACCAACACTGGCGCGCAACTGCCAACTGGAGCGCAACTTCTGACACTGGAGCACAACTTCAACCTCTGGCGCATAAGTCCCACCTGCGCGACCACACACACCACTTGCGCGACCACCACACCTGCGCGACAAGAGCTCTGAGTTGCACTCCGGTGGAAAATGAGGAGGGGTGGTCCAATATTCATAGGCAATCTGACCACCCTGCGCGACGGCGCGCAAGTCACCTGTGTGACCCAAAGTTTGGTTTGGAAATATTCGTACCACTATCCAACACCACTCTTCTGCTTTTGTCACGATCCTCAGCTGTCGTGATATCTTCTCTTTGATCGATCACTTCTAGCATCGTCAGATTTAATACGCTCCCCCTTTCTGATCACAGCTTCAACACCTCTTTAGCCATACTTCCTGTGTTGTTCAAGCTACGCTCTGGCTAAGCACGTTCAACTGGCTTCAACTCCCCCTATCTGGCTATTCCACCTGTCAGTTTCTCCCCATATCATTCAAGATTTATCAAATCTCCACATTGTCTCCCCCTTGAACAATCACTATTTTCTCCCACTTTGTCAACGAACCCAAAGGCAGTCCTTGGTAGTCTATAACAGAGTAGAGAACAAGTCAGCACATTAGGGAAAACACAGCATACCTCGGGGAGAGGGGGGTTGGGGGGTCCCACATCTACACTATTTTATGTGCGGGGAATCGACTGAACTCCCAGATCCAGTCGATGCCTCTAAAAAGTTTCCTTGGGTAAGGCCTTTGTCAGAATGTCTGCAACCTGTAGCTCTGTAGGAACATACTCCAACATCACGATGCCCTGCTTAACCTTCTCCTTGATGAAATGATACTTGATCTCAATGTGCTTTGTCCTGGAATGATGGACCGGATTTTTGCTAAGATTTATAGCACTTGAGTTGTCACATTGGATTCTGATCGGAGACTTCACTTCAACTCCCATATCTTCAAGCTGCTGCTTCATCCATAATAACTGTGTGCATGCTTGAGTGGCTACAATATACTCAGCTTCTGCGGTGCTTAATGAAATGCAATCTTGCTTCTTGCTCAACCATGCGATACATAGTCCGCCAAGATAAAATACACCTCCAGATGTTGATTTCCTGTCATCTGCTGAACCGGCCGAGTCTGCATCAGTATATCCCAATAATTCTGTCTGAGTCTTGTCGTTATATGTCAGCCCGAAGTCCACTGTGCCCTTGATATACCGAAGTATTCTTTTCACTGCATGCATGTGACTTTCCTTGGGATTACTCTGATATCTTCCTGCTTGGAATGTGGCGAAAACAATATCAGGCCTTGTCGCGGTTAAGTACAACAGACATCCAATGATTTTCCTGTATTCTGTGATATTAATTGCCTTGCCATCCTCATATTTTGATAATTTCATCCGGGTAGCAACCGGAGTCTTCATTTCCTTGTAATTATCCATTCCAAACCTTCTTATAACCTCCTTGGCATATTTGGATTGAGAAATGAAAGTTCCATTCATTCCTTGTGTCACCTATAGACCAAGGAATAACGTTAGCTCTCCAATCATTGACATTTCAAACTCATTTTTCATGAATTCGGAAAACTGTCTGCACTGAGCATCATCTGATCCGCCAAAAATTATGTCATCGACATACACTAGCACCATCATCCTTTGATTTATGTCATTGCTGATATAGAGGTTGTAGTCAACTCCTCCACACTAGAAACCAAGCTTCTTCAAGTACTGATCAAGCCTTGAGTACTATTCCCTTGGTGCTTGTTTCAGCCCATACAACGCCTTTTTCAGCCTGCAAACTTTGTTCTCATCCTCATGAATGAGAAAACCATCTAGCTGCTCAATATACACCTCTTCTTCTAGAATCCCTTTCAAGAATTCGGATTTGACATCCATCTGGAACACTTTGAACTTCCTTTGCACTGCTATGGCCAAAAATAATCTGATTGTATCTAGCCTTGCAACCGGTGCAAATGTCTCATCAACATCTATTCCCTCTATCTTGGAGTATCCCTTGCACACTAGTCGTGCTTTGTTCCGAATCACTATGCCATCTTCATTCATCTTGTTGCGATAGACCCATTTAGTCCCGATGACATTCTTGTCTGCTGGCCTCGAAACAATCTCCCATGTCTTGTTCTTCTCAATCTGATCAAGCTCTTCGTTCATGGCCTGAACCCAGTTTTCATTTTCAGCTGCATCAGAAAAACATTTCGGCTCCACTTGAGACAAAAACGATGCTTGCTGTGATGATTTCATTCTTCGAGTATGAACTGGCGCTGTTTGATCACCAATGATATTCTTCCTATCAATTTCAGCTCGACTCTTTGGCTTTCTCACAGACACTGACTTGACACTTTCCACTTCATCATCAGTATCTTCTTCTGAGTCATCTTCTGCCACTTATACTCCTCCTGGGTTGCTTACCTCATCATCTGTTTCATCCAGGAACTGTTCACTGTATCGTTGAGTATTCTGCTCATTTTCAACTATAGTGACATTATTGCTTTCAATGATTTTTTGCAGCCTTTTTTTGAAACATTTATACTCTTTACTTTTCCCGGAATAGCCAAGGAATAACCCTTCATCTCCTCGTGCCTCAAACTTCCTATGATGCTCTTTATTGAGAATGAAACACTTACATCCAAATATTCGAAAGTAATTCAACGTTGGATTCTTTCCGTACCACAGTTCATACGGAGTCTTCCATTGCTTCGGAGATAACAGGGACCTGTTTGAAACATAGACCGATGTCAAAACTGCTTCCTTCCAAAATTTCTCTGGCAGGTCCTTATCAATAAGCATTGTTCTGTCCATGTTTTTAATGATCCGATTTCTCATTTCAACTACTCCATTCTGTTGGGGAGTTCTTACTAATGAAACTTGATGCCTTATCCCATGTTTCTCGAGATAGTTTTCAACCTGACTGTTTGTAAATTCCGTACCATTATCAGTACGAAAATTCAGAATTTTCTACCCAAGCATCTTTTCTGATTCCCTCCTGTACTGATTTATGCAACTGAACACCTCTGTCTTATGGGTTATGATGAATACCCAGGCTATTCTGCTATAGTCATCAATGAAAAGAACATAATACCTTTGCCCATTTATAGCTCGTGGTGAGATAGGTCCACATACATCAGCATGCACCAATTCAAGTACTCTAGTTGATTTCTGTTCCTTTGGCCTGTATGACTTTCTAAGGATTTTCCCTTGTTGACAAGCATCACACGTATGAGTGCGATCATGTGATAGTTTGGGAAGGTCTCTAGCAGCATCACATTTAACGAGATCGTCCATAGATGGTTGGCATAGATGACCAAGTCGCTTATGCCATAGCTGGTTTTCTTCCTCTCTTGATAAAAGACAAGTATCTTCTTCCCCACCTACAAGGTAGAGATTTCCCTTTGACCTTTTTCCCTGCAGAACAGCTGCTCCATCTTTTCCTTTCACAACACACATCTTCTTGGTAAATTGGATAGAGTGCTCAGAGTCACATAGTTGACTGACACTGAGTAGGTTATGACTGAGACCCTCTACTACCAAGACATCAGCACGTCTCATCTCATTGCCCCCAAACTTGGCTTTCCCTGAGCCAACAATCTTCAGGCCTTCATCATTTCCAAATTTGAAAACTCCTTCTTTGTCATATTTGATGCCTGTAACAAGATCCTTATTACCCGTCATGTGGGATGTGCAACCACTATCAAGGATCCAAACACCGGATCGATCTGATGCTTTAAGGGAAATCTCCGCCACCACAGCCTTCTCGTTTTTCTTCTTCTTAGTCCATACTTTTTCTTTCACACTCGGCATTGATTGAGGCTTCTGTTCTTTCTCAGAGTATGATGGACCTCACTCATCTTGCAGAGCTGAAAATCTGTTCAGAACTTTTAACTCATTTGTTGGATTATTGATCTGCTGCTTGCGAACATTTTGATTGTTCTTTGACACATTTCTCTGAATGGTTGAAGTGCAGTACCTAGCCATGTGTCCAAATCCTCCGCACCAAAAACAATGTCCTTCAAAATGTGTTCTAGAAAACCGTTCTCTGTTTGGCTTCCATCTCTGTTCAGGTTCCCTTCTGTATCTCTTGGCTATGGAACACACATACTGTGAATGTCCCATTTTCCCACAGCAATAACACCTGATATAGGATGCATTCCCTCGTGATATTTCAGCACTATGATTTCCCCTTTGGGATCTCTGAATATTCTGATTCTGTTTTGTGCCCAAATCAACCTTCACATTCGGGATGAGTTCTTGCGGTCTGACTGCAATTGTCGCAAATTTTTGTTCTTGACTAAGCCCAGAAACAACCTTAACATCTGAGCTCAATTGTTGCTTCTTCCCTACTGAACTTCTAGGCTCCTCTTTCATCTTCTCTATCTTCTGAATGGCCTGCTTTTCAGATATCACATTGGGGGTCAAGAGTTTATCTTGATCCTTAAGTTTTTTTCGCAGACTGACCACTTATTCTTCAAGCACTTTGATACATCTAACCTTCTCCTTTCCTGTGTAAGTCAAAAAATCAATTTCCTTCTTTTGTTCATCAATTTTAAGCTTATACTCAACAATATTTTCTGAGCTCTCTGGTGTTGAGGATTTTAGTATTTCAATTTGTTCTAACAGCTCAGACTTTTCTTCATCCTGTTGTTGCATATAGAGTTTGGAATCACGAACCACTTTATTGTCTTTCTTCATTTTGGCTCTCCAAACATATATCTCCTCAAGAGCTTCTTCTAATTTGGCTTCCATATCAATTCTCCCTTCAATTTCTTCTTCTTCTTTAGCATCTTCTTCTTCTACCTTTTGAGAACTACCAACAATTTCCACCAAGGCATTTACCCCACGATCTTTGCAATTTTCTATTTCCTCATCTTCTTCATCCTCAGACTCATCTGAACTTTCAAATTCTTGTGAAAGAAGTTTCTTTTTCTTGAAGAAATTTCTCTTGAATTGTTTCTTCCCTTTTACAAAAGCTGAAGACTTATTTTTGGGAATTTCAACTTCGTCATCATCATCATCATCTTGAAACTTCTTGGGGAATCTTGCCGCAAGATGACCAACCATTCCACATCTAAATCATGCTAGTGGAAGTTTACCTTTAAACTTTCATCTTCCTCTTTGTAGATTCGAAGAAAGGAATGACATCACCTCATCTATCTCTTCTTCTTCATTATAATATTCAATGGTGAGCTTCTTCATGGCCTTAAATTCCACCTCTTTAGACTTCCCCTTTTCCACAGCCTCATTATCATCGTTCCTCATTTCATATGCAACCAAGGTACTGTGCAAATTGTCCAATGTCAACTCTTTTGGATATTTATCTTCTAGTACTGGAACTTTTGGATTGAACCGAGGTGGAAGTTTCCTCAAGATGCTCTTTACAATCTTTATGTCTTCAATGACTTCTCCAAGATCTTGCATATCTTCCTCAACAATGTTTACCCTGTCAAAGAATGCGTCAACAGACTCATTCGGGTTCATTTTCAGATCTTTATATTTGTTCCACAACACCTGCAGCTTTGCCTCTCTGACTTTTGTGTCCCCTTCATATATATTCAAAAGCATTTCCCACATGGAATGTGACGTTTTTCATGACATCACCTTTGTGTATATAGAATTGGAAAGGGCTCCCCCTAAGGCATTGATTGCATTGGAATCAGCATCCAACTCTCTATGCTCAGCTTCTGATAAAGCACCACTATTAATATCAGTTGTGATATCATTCATAGCTGCTGAAAACACATCCATTCCCAAGGATCGGAAATAGTGTTGCATCCAATTATTCCATATCTGAAAATTATATCCATCAAAGATCGGAATCCATTTATGATTGGTTACCTCCACTGAGAGAAGAACAACATTCAACCTTTCCCTCTGATACCACTTGTTAGGTCCACTAGGCTGAATACCCTGAGAGGGGGGGTGAATTAGGGTATGACTAATTAAAAATTAATGCCCGTTCTGATCATGTTTCGCTGTTAAGCAAAACACTCTTCTCTCTCTTTCCTGCTACACAATATAAACAGAAAGTAAAGCAAGCGCAGAACACAGCAATTTCACTCGGTTCACCGCTAAGGGCTACGTCCAAGGAGCATACGCCGACAGGTTGCCGGCCGTACCAAATTCCACTAATCTTCACTAGCTGTGGATTACAAGGTTCGGGATAGATCACTTATATGCCCAGGCTCACTGCCTTTACAATGCTTAGGGTCAGCTCACTGCTTTCCCAAGGTTCACTCCCTGTTTCTCTATCTCTGGCTCACTGCCGGTGGAGAGGATCACCTTCTTCCTCTTTCTAAGCTCACTGCTCTTGGAAGGAATCCACTCACAGTTTATAGACCTGTAGGTCTCTTCATTTGCATGAATGAATGCATCTTCCTCTGTGTGTAGATGCTCTGTTGAAGTACAGCTTTCACCCGTAGATGAATATCTCTTTGCACCGAAGGTATCGGGCAAACTTCCAGCTTCCACGCAGCCCGAAAAACACTGCTGGAACAAACCTTACTTGGCGCGCAAGTCAACCTCGGCGCGCAAGTATCGGCGCACAAGTCACAACGGGCGCGCAAGTCCTCCTCAGACACTTGCGTGACACAAGCTTCCTCAACTCCAAACTTGCACGACTCTCTTCCTTTTACGCCCAAACCAACACTGGCGCGCAACTGCCAACTGGCGCGCAACTTCTGACACTGGAGCACAACTTCAACCTCTGGCGCGCAAGTCCCACCTGCGCGACCACACACACCACTTGCGAGACCACCACACCTGCGCGACAGGAGCTCTGAGTTGCACTCCGGTGGAAAATGAGGAGGGGTGGTCCAATATTCATAGGCAATCTGACCACCCTGCGCGACGGCGCGCAAGTCACCTGTGCGACCCAATCTCGGCGCGCAAGTGTTCTCTCCTTTTATACACTTGCGCGGCCAACTCCCAAACTTGCGCGAACCTATTTCCTTAGCCATATTTTGATCTTCTGATCTTGAAAAACATATGGCGCGCATGTTTCCTGTACACCATGTTCGCGGCGCGCAAGTCCCTTTGCCAAAAACACTTTTCTTCATTTGCCGATTTTTAGGCCCAAAAATTTTGCAAACACTGGAAAACGGCACCACCTTGTATCTGTTCTTTTGTACCGCCTCCAGATCATCCATTCCATTTATCGACGTTCTTGAATCAAACATGGATCGTTGACCTCAGCTCTTGAACTCGACATTCCCCCATGAAATCCTCTTTGTCAACAAATTTGTATGTCATTTTTTGCTTTGTCAACAATCACTACTCAGATGTATACTTTGTCAACAAACACAATCACCTCAAAAATTCTTCAATGATACCTTGAGGGATTTTTGCCCAACAATATCCCCCTTTGGGTTTGATGACAACTCTTCCAAAACAAAGATACATCGTTGATTCTTCAGCCTCCATTCGCCTCATTGCGATTCTGATAGCGATCAAGGATTTACTCAACACATACTCTAAGCCCACATGAGAAATGCTCGGCGTGAGAAACAAGAGTAAATGAAAAGGTCATAAATGAATCACTTTATCTCTAACATCAACTGTTGACACCAAACTGATACCAATTTGAACTAAACTGATACCAATTGTTGATGGGCTTGTTGGAAGACCAATGTTTGGTTTGGAAATATTCGTACCACTATCCAACACCACTCTTCTGCTTTTTTCACGATCCTCAGCTGTCGTGATATCTTCTCTTTGATCGATCACTTCTAGCATCGTCAGATTTAATACGCTCCCCCTTTCTGCTCACAGCTTCAACACCTCTTTAGCCATACTTCCTGTGTTGTTCAAGCTAAGCTCTGGCTAAGCACGTTCAACTGGCTTCAACTCCCCCTATCTGGCTGTTCCACCTGTCAGTTTCTCCCCATATCATTCAAGATTTATCAAATCTCCACATTTTCTCCCCCTTGAACAATCACTATTTTCTCCCCCTTTGTCAACGAACCCAAAGGCAGTCCTTGGTAGTCTATAACAGAGTAGAGAACAAGTCAGCACATTAGGGAAAACACAGCAAACCTCGGGGAGAGGGGGGTTGGGGGGTCCCACATCTACACTATTTTATGTGCGGGGAATCGACTGAACTCCCAGATCCAGTCGATGCCTCTCAAAAGTTTCCTTGGTTAAGGCCTTTGTCAGAATGTCTGCAACCTGTAGCTCTGTAGGCACATACTCCAACATCACGATGCCCTGCTCAACCTTCTCCTTGATGAAATGATACTTGATCTCAATGTTCTTTGTCCTGGAATGATGGACATGATTTTTGCTAAGATTTATAGCACTTGAGTTGTCACATTGGATTCTGATCGGAGACTTCACTTCAACTCCCATATCTTCAAGCTGCTGCTTCATCCATAATAACTGTGTGCATGCTTGAGTGGCTACAATATACTCAGCTTCTGCGGTGCTTAATGAAATGCAATCCTGCTTCTTGCTCAACCATGCGATACATAGTCCGCCAAGATAAAATGCACCTCCATATGTTGATTTCCTGTCATCTGCTGAACCGGCCGAGTCTGCATCAGTATATCCCAATAATTCTGTCTGAGTCTTGTCGTTATATGTCAGCCCGAAGTCCACTGTGCCCTTGATATACCGAAGTATTCTTTTCACTGCATGCATGTGACTTTCCTTGGGATTACTCTGATATCTTCCTGCTTGGCATGTGGCGAAAACAATATCAGGCCTTGTCGCGGTTAAGTACAACAGACATCCAATGATTTTCCTGTATTCTGTGATATTAATTGCCTTGCCATCCTCATCTTTTGATAATTTCATCCGGGTAGCAACCAGAGTCTTCATTTCCTTGTAATTACCCATTCCAAACCTTCTTAGAACCTCCTTGGCATATTTGGATTGAGAAATGAAAGCTCCATTCATTTTTTGTGTCACCTATAGACCAAGGAATAACGTTAGCTCTCCAATCATTGACATTTCAAACTCATTTTTCATGAATTCGGAAAACTGTCTGCACTGAGCATCATCTGATCTGCCAAAAATTATGTCATCGACATACACTAGCACCATCATCCTTTGATTTATGTCATTGCTGATATAGAGGTTGTAGTCAACTCCTCCACACTAGAAACCAAGCTTCTTCAAGTACTGATCAAGCCTTGAGTACCATTCCCTTGGTGCTTGTTTCAGCCCATACAACGCCTTTTTCAGCCTGCAAACTTTGTTCTCATCCTCATGAATGAGAAAACCATCTAGCTGCTCAATATACACATCTTCTTCTAGAATCCCTTTCAAGAATTCGGATTTGACATCCATCTGGAACACTTTGAACTTTCTTTGCACTGCTATGGCCAAAAATAATCTGATTGTATCTAGCCTTGCAACCGGTGCAAATGTCTCATCAACATCTATTCCCTCTATCTGGGAGTATCCCTTGCACACTAGTCCTGCTTTGTTCCGAATCACTATGCCATCTTCATTCATCTTGTTGCGATAGACCCATTTAGTCCCGATGACATTCTTGTCTGCTGGCCTCGAAACAATCTCCCATGTCTTGTTCTTCTCAATCTGATCAAGCTCTTCGTTCATGGCCTGAACCCAGTTTTCATTTTCAGCTGCATCAGAAAAACATTTCGGCTCCACTTGAGACAAAAAAGATGCTTGCTGTGATGATTTCATTCTTCGAGTATGAACTGGCGCTGTTTGATCACCAATGATATTCTTCCTATCAATTTCAGCTCGACTCTTTGGCTTTCTCACAGACACCGACTTGACACTTTCCACTTCATCATCAGTATCTTCTTCTGAGTCATCTTCTGCCACTTCTACTCCACCTGGGTTGCTTACCTCATCATCTGTTTCATCCATGAACTGTTCACTGTATCGTTGAGTATTCTTCTCATTTTCAACTATAGTGACATTATTGCTTTCAATGATTTTTTGCAGCCTTTTTTTGAAACATTTATACACTTTACTTTTCCCGGAATAGCCAAGGAATAACCCTTCATCTCCTCGTGCCTCAAACTTCCTATGATGCTCTTTATTGAGAATGAAACACTTACATCCAAATATTCGAAAGTAATTCAACGTTGGATTCTTTCCGTACCACAGTTCATACAGAGTCTTCCATTGCTTCGGAGATAACATGGACCTGTTTGAAACATCGACCGATGTCAAAACTGCTTCCTTCCAAAATTTATCTGGCAGGTCCTTATCAATAAGCATGGTTCTGGCCATGTTGTTAATGATCCGATTTCTCATTTCAACTACTCCATTCTGTTGGGGAGTTCTTACTAATGAAACTTGATGCCTTATCCCATGTTTCTCGAGATAGTTTTCAACCTGACTGTTTGTAAATTCCGTACCATTATCAGTACGAAAATTCAGAATTTTCTACCCAAGCATCTTTTCTGATTCCCTCATGTACTGATTTATGCAACTGAACACCTCTGTCTTATGGGTTATGATGAATACCCATGCTATTCTGCTATAGTCATCAATGAAAAGAACATAGTACCTTTGCCCATTTATAGATCGTGGTGAGATAGGTCCACATACATCAGCATGCACCAATTCAAGTACTCTAGTTGATTTCTGTTCCTTTGGCCTGTATGACTTTCTAATGATTTTCCCTTGTTGACAAGCATCACACGTATGAGTGCGATCATGTGATAATTTGGGAAGGTCTCTAGCAGCATCACATTTAACGAGATCCTCCATAGATGGTTGGCATAGATGACCAAGTCGCTTATGCCATAACTGGTTTTCTTCCTCTCTTGATAAAAGACAAGTATCTTCTTCCCCACCTACAAGGTAGAGATTTCCCTTTGACCTTTTTTCCTGCAGAACAGCTGCTCCATCTTTTCCTTTCACAACACACATCTTCTTGGTAAATTGGATAGAGTGCCCAGAGTCAGATAGTTGACTGACACTGAGTAGGTTATGACTGAGACCCTCTACTACCAAGACATCAACACGTCTCATCTCTTTGACCCCAAACATGGCTTTCCCTGAGCCAACAATCTTCAGGCCTTCATCATTTCCAAATTTGAAAACTCCTTCTTTGTCATATTTGATGCCTGTAACAAGATCCTTATAACCCGTCATGTGGGATGTGCAACCACTATCAAGGATCCAAACACCGGATCGATCTGATGCTTTAAGGGAAATCTCCGCCACCACAGCCTTCTCGTTTTTCTTCTTCTTAGTCCATACTTTTTCTTTCACACTCGGCATTGATTGAGGCTTCTGTTCTTTCTCAGAGTATGATGGACCTCACTCATCTTGGAGAGCTGAAAATCTGTTCAGAACTTTTAACTCATTTGTTGGTTTATTGATCTGCTGCTTGCGAACATTTTGATTGTGCTTTGACACATTTCTATGAATGGTTGAAGTGCAGTACCTAGCCATGTGTCCAAATCCTCCGCACCAAAAACATTGTCCTTCAAAATGTGTTCTAGAAAACCGTTCTCTGTTTGGCTGCCATCTCTGTTCAGGTTCCCTTCTGTATCTCTTGGCTATGGAACACACATACTGTGAATGTCCCATTTTCCCACAGCAATAACACCTGATATAGGATGCATTCCCTCGTGATATTTCAGCACTATGATTTCCCCTTTGGGATCTCTGAATATTCTGATTCTGTTTTGTGCCCAAATCAACCTTCACTTTCGGGATGAGTGCTTGCGGTCTGACTGCAATTGTTGCAAATTTTTGTTCTTGACTAAGCCCAGAAACAACCTTAACATCTGAGCTCAATTGTTGCTTCTTCCCTACTGAACTTCTAGGCTCCGCTTTCATCTTCTCTGTCTTCTGAATGGCCTGCTTTTCGGATATCACATTGGGGGTCAAGAGTTTATCTTGATCCTTAAGTTTTTGTCGCAGACTGACCACTTATTCTTCAAGCACTTTGATACATCTAACCTTCTCCTTTCCTGTGTAAGTCAAAAAATCAATTTCCTTCTTTTGTTCATCAATTTTAAGCTTATACTCAACAATATTTTCTGAGCTCTCTGGTGTTGAGGATTTTAGTCTTTCAATTTGTTCTAACAGCTCAGACTTTTCTTCATCCTGTTGTTGCATATAGAGTTTGGAATCACGAACCACTTTATTGTCTTTCTTCATTTTGGCTCTCCAAACATATATCTCCTCAAGAGCTTCTTCTAATTTGGCTTCCATATCAATTCTCCCTTCAATTTCTTCTTCTTCTTTAGCATCTTCTTCTTCTACCTTTTGAGAACTACCAACAATTTCCACCAAGGCATTTACCCCACGATCTTTGCAATTTTCAATTTCCTCAACTTCTTCATCCTCAGACTCATCTGAACTTTCAAATTCTTGTGAAAGAAGTTTCTTTTTCTGGAAGAAATTTCTCTTGAATTGTTTCTTCCCTTTTACAAAAGCTGAAGACTTATTTTTGGGAATTTCAACTTCGTCATCATCATCATCATCTTGAAACTTCTTGGGGAATCTTGCCGCAAGATGACCAACCATTCCACATCTAAAGCATGCTAGTGGAAGTTTACCTTTAAACTTTCATCTTCCTCTTTGTAGATTCGAAGAAAGGAATGACATCACCTCATCTATCTCTTCTTCTTCATTAGAATATTCAATGGTGAGCTTCTTCATGGCCTTAAATTCCACCTCTTTAGACTTCCCCTTTTCCACAGCCTCATTATCATCGTTCCTCATTTCATATGCAACCAAGGTACTGTGCAAATTGTCCAATGTCAACTCTTTTGGATATTTATCTTCTAGTACTGGAACTTTTGGATTGAACCGAGGTGGAAGATTCCTCAAGATGCTCTTTACAATCTTTATGTCTTCAATGACTTCTCCAAGATCTTGCATATCTTCCTCAACAATTTTTACCCTGTCAAAGAATGCGTCAACAGACTCATTCGGGTTCATTTTCAGATCTTTATATTTGTTCCACAACACCTGCAGCTTTGCCTCTCTGACTTTTGTGTCCCCTTCATATATATTCAAAAGCTTTTCCCACATGGAATGTGACGTTTTTCATGACATCACCTTTGTGTATATAGAATTGGAAAGGGCTCCCCCTAAGGAATTGATTGCATTGGAATCAGCATCCAACTCTCTATGCTCAGCTTCTGATAAAGCACCACTATTAATATCAGTTGTGATACCATTCATAGCTGCTGAAAACACATCCATTCCCAAGGATCGGAAATAGTGTTGCATCCAATTATTCCATATCTGAAAATTATATCCATCAAAGATCGGAATCCATTTATGATTGGTTACCTCCACTGAGAGAAGAACAACATTCAACCTTTCCCTCTGATACCACTTGTTAGGTCCACTAGGCTGAATACCCTGAGAGGGGGGGTGAATTAGGGTATGACTAATTAAAAATTAATGCCCGTTCTGATCATGTTTCGCTGTTAAGCAAAACACTCTTCTCTCTCTTTCCTGCTACACAATATAAACAGAAAGTAAAGCAAGCGCAGAACACAGCAATTTCACTCGGTTCACCGCTAAGGGCTACGTCCAAGGAGCATACGCCGACAGGTTGCCGGTCGTACCAAATTCCACTAATCTTAACTAGCTGTGGATTACAAGGTTCGGGCTAGATCACTTATATGCCCAGGCTCACTGCCTTTACAATGCTTAGGGTCAGCTCACTGCTTTCCCAAGGTTCACTCCCTGTTTCTCTATCTCTGGCTCACTGCCGGTGGAGAGGATCACCTTCTTCCTCTTTCTAAGCTCACTGCTCTTGGAAGGAATCCACTCACAGTTTATAGACCTGTAGGTCTCTTCATTTGCATGAATGAATGCATCTTCCTCTGTGTGTAGACGCTCTGTTGAAGTACAGCTTTCACCCGTAGATGAATATCTCTTTGCACCGAAGGTATCGGGCAAACTTCCAGCTTCCACGCAGCCCGAAAAACACTGCTGGAACAAACCTTACTTGGCGCGCAAGTCAACCTCGGCGCGCAAGTATCGGCGCACAAGTCACAACGGGCGCGCAAGTCCTCCTCAGACACTTGCGTGACACAAGCTTCCTCAACTCCAAACTTGCACGACTCTCTTCCTTTTACGCCCAAACCAACACTGGCGCGCAACTGCCAACTGGCGCGCAACTTCTGACACTGGAGCACAACTTCAACCTCTGGCGCGCAAGTCCCACCTGCGCGACCACACACACCACTTGCGAGACCACCACACCTGCGCGACAGGAGCTCTGAGTTGCACTCCGGTGGAAAATGAGGAGGGGTGGTCCAATATTCATAGGCAATCTGACCACCCTGCGCGACGGCGCGCAAGTCACCTGTGCGACCCAATCTCGGCGCGCAAGTGTTCTCTCCTTTTAGACACTTGCGCGGCCAACTCCCAAACTTGCGCGAACCTATTTCCTTAGCCATATTTTGATCTTCTGATCTTGAAAAACATATGGCGCGCATGTTTCCTGTACACCATGTTCGCGGCGCGCAAGTCCCTTTGCCAAAAACACTTTTCTTCATTTGCCGATTTTCAGGCCCAAAAATTTTGCAAACACTGGAAAACGGCGCCACCTTGTATCTGTTCTTTTGTACCGCCTCCAGATCATCCATTCCATTTATCGACGTTCTTGAATCAAACATGGATCGTTGACCTCAGCTCTTGAACTCGACATTCCCCCATGAAATCCTCTTTGTCAACAAATTTGTATGTCATTGTTTTGCTTTGTCAACAATCACTACTCAGATGTATACTTTGTCAACAAACACAATCACCTCAAAAATTCTTCAATGATACCTTGAGGGATTTTTGCCCAACAATATCCCCCTTTGGGTTTGATGACAACTCTTCCAAAACAAAGATACATCGTTGATTCTTCAGCCTCCATTCGCCTCATTGCGATTCTGATAGCGATCAAGGATTTACTCAACACATACTCTAAGCCCACATGAGAAATGCTCGGCGTGAGAAACAAGAGTAAATGAAAAGGTCATAAATGAATCACTTTATCTCTAACATCAACTGTTGACACCAAACTGATACCAATTTGAACTAAACTGATACCAATTGTTGATGGGCTTGTTGGAAGACCAATGTTTGGTTTGGAAATATTCGTACCACTATCCAACACCACTCTTCTGCTTTTTTCACGATCCTCAGCTGTCGTGATATCTTCTCTTTGATCGATCACTTCTAGCATCGTCAGATTTAATACGCTCCCCCTTTCTGCTCACAGCTTCAACACCTCTTTAGCCATACTTCCTGTGTTGTTCAAGCTAAGCTCTGGCTAAGCACGTTCAACTGGCTTCAACTCCCCCTATCTGGCTGTTCCACCTGTCAGTTTCTCCCCATATCATTCAAGATTTATCAAATCTCCACATTTTCTCCCCCTTGAACAATCACTATTTTCTCCCCCTTTGTCAACGAACCCAAAGGCAGTCCTTGGTAGTCTATAACAGAGTAGAGAACAAGTCAGCACATTAGGGAAAACACAGCATACCTCGGGGAGAGGGGGGTTGGGGGGTCCCACATCTACACTATTTTATGTGCGGGGAATCGACTGAACTCCCAGATCCAGTCGATGCCTCTCAAAAGTTTCCTTGGTTAAGGCCTTTGTCAGAATGTCTGCAACCTGTAGCTCTGTAGGCACATACTCCAACATCACGATGCCCTGCTCAACCTTCTCCTTGATGAAATGATACTTGATCTCAATGTTCTTTGTCCTGGAATGATGGACATGATTTTTGCTAAGATTTATAGCACTTGAGTTGTCACATTGGATTTTGATCGGAGACTTCACTTCAACTCCCATATCTTCAAGCTGCTGCTTCATCCATAATAACTGTGTGCATGCTTGAGTGGCTACAATATACTCAGCTTCTGCGGTGCTTAATGAAATGCAATCCTGCTTCTTTCTCAACCATGCGATACATAGTCCGCCAAGATAAAATGCACCTCCATATGTTGATTTCCTGTCATCTGCTGAACCGGCCGAGTCTGCATCAGTATATCCCAATAATTCTGTCTGAGTCTTGTCGTTATATGTCAGCCCGAAGTCCACAGTGCCCTTGATATACCGAAGTATTCTTTTCACTGCATGCATGTGACTTTCCTTGGGATTACTCTGATATCTTCCTGCTTGGAATGTGGCGAAAACAATATCAGGCCTTGTCGCGGTTAAGTACAACAGACATCCAATGATTTTCCTGTATTCTGTGATATTAATTGCCTTTTCATCCTCATATTTTGATAATTTCATCCGGGTAGCAACCGGAGTCTTCATTTCCTTGTAATTATCCATTCCAAACCTTCTTAGAACCTCCTTGGCATATTTGGATTGAGAAATGAAAGTTCCATTCATTCCTTGTGTCACCTATAGACCAAGGAATAACGTTAGCTCTCCAATCATTGACATTTCAAACTCATTTTTCATGAATTCGGAAAACTGTCTGCACTGAGCATCATCTGATCCGCCAAAAATTATGTCATCGACATACACTAGCACCATCATCCTTTGATTTATGTCATTGCTGATATAGAGGTTGTAGTCAACTCCTCCACACTAGAAACCAAGCTTCTTCAAGTACTGATCAAGCCTTGAGTACCATTCCCTTGGTGCTTGTTTCAGCCCATACAACGCCTTTTTCAGCCTGCAAACTTTGTTCTCATCCTCATGAATGAGAAAACCATCTAGCTGCTCAATATACACCTCTTCTTCTAGAATCCCTTTCAAGAATTCGGATTTGACATCCATCTGGAACACTTTGAACTTTCTTTGCACTGCTATGGCCAAAAATAATCTGATTGTATCTAGCCTTGCAACCGGTGCAAATGTCTCATCAACATCTATTCCCTCTATCTTGGAGTATCCCTTGCACACTAGTCGTGCTTTTTTCCGAATCACTATGCCATCTTCATTCATCTTGTTGCGATAGACCCATTTAGTCCCGATGACATTCTTGTCTGCTGGCCTCGAAACAATCTCCCATGTCTTGTTCTTCTCAATCTGATCAAGCTCTTCGTTCATGGCCTGAACCCAGTTTTCATTTTCAGCTGCATCAGAAAAACATTTCGGCTCCACTTGAGACAAAAACGATGCTTGCTGTGATGATTTCATTCTTCGAGTATGAACTGGCGCGGTTTGATCACCAATGATATTCTTCCTATCAATTTCAGCTCGACTCTTTGGCTTTCTCACAGACACCGACTTGACACTTTCCACTTCATCATCAGTATCTTCTTCTGAGTCATCTTCTGCCACTTCTACTCCACCTGGGTTGCTTACCTCATCATCTGTTTCATCCAGGAACTGTTCACTGTATCGTTGAGTATTCTGCTCATTTTCAACTATAGTGACATTATTGCTTTCAATGATTTTTTGTAGCCTTTTTTTGAAACATTTATACTCTTTACTTTTCCCGGAATAGCCAAGGAATAACCCTTCATCTCCTCGTGCCTCAAACATCCTATGATGCTCTTTATTGAGAATGAAACACTTACATCCAAATATTCGAATGTAATTCAACGTTGGATTCTTTCCGTACCACAGTTCATACGGAGTCTTCCATTGCTTCGGAGATAACAGGGACCTGTTTGAAACATAGACCGATGTCAAAACTGCTTCCTTCCAAAATTTCTCTGGCAGGTCCTTATCAATAAGCATTGTTCTGGCCATGTTTTTAATGATCCGATTTCTCATTTCAACTACTCCATTCTGTTGGGGAGTTCTTACTAATGAAACTTGATGCCTTATCCCATGTTTCTCGAGATAGTTTTCAACCTGACTGTTTGTAAATTCCGTACCATTATCAGTACGAAAATTCAGAATTTTCTACCCAAGCATCTTTTCTGATTCCCTCCTGTACTGATTTATGCAACTGAACACCTCTGTCTTATGGGTTATGATGAATACCCAGGCTATTCTGCTATAGTCATCAATGAAAAGAACATAGTACCTTTTCCCATTTATAGCTCGTGGTGAGATAGGTCCACATACATCAGCATGCACCAATTCAAGTACTCTAGTTGATTTCTGTTCCTTTGGCCTGTATGGCTTTCTAAGGATTTTCCCTTGTTGACAAGCATCACACGTATGAGTGCGATCATGTGATAGTTTGGGAAGGTCTCTAGCAGCATCACATTTAACGAGATCGTCCATAGATGGTTGGCATAGATGACCAAGTCGCTTATGCCATAGCTGGTTTTCTTCCTCTCTTGATAAAAGACAAGTATCTTCTTCCCCACCTACAAGGTAGAGATTTCCCTTTGACCTTTTTCCCTGCAGAACAGCTGCTCCATCTTTTCCTTTCACAACACACATCTTCTTGGTAAATTGGATAGAGTGCTCAGAGTCACATAGTTGACTGACACTGAGTAGGTTATGACTGAGACCCTCTACTACCAAGACATCATCACGTCTCATCTCATTGCCCCCAAACTTGGCTTTCCCTGAGCCAACAATCTTCAGGCCTTCATCATTTCCAAATTTGACAACTCCTTCTTTGTCATATTTGATGCCTGTAACAAGATCCTTATTACCCGTCATGTGGGATGTGCAACCACTATCAAGGATCCAAACACCGGATCGATCTGATGCTTTAAGGAAAATCTCCGCCACCACAGCCTTCTCGTTTTTCTTCTTCTTAGTCCATACTTTTTCTTTCACACTCGGCATTGATTGAGGCTTCTGTTCTTTCTCAGAGTATGATGGACCTCACTCATCTTGCAGAGCTGAAAATCTGTTCAGAACTTTTAACTCATTTGTTGGATTATTGATCTGCTGCTTGCGAACATTTTGATTGTGCTTTGACACATTTCTCTGAATGGTTGAAGTGCAGTACCTAGCCATGTGTCCAAATCCTCCGCACCAAAAACAGTGTCCTTCAAAATGTGTTCTAGAAAACCGTTCTCTGTTTGGCTTCCAACTCTGTTCAGGTTCCCTTCTGTATCTCTTGGCTATGGAACACACATACTGTGAATGTCCCATTTTCCCACAGCAATAACACCTGATATAGGATGCATTCCCTCGTGATATTTCAGCACTATGATTTCCCCTTTGGGATCTCTGAATATTCTGATTCTGTTTTGTGCCCAAATCAACCTTCACATTCGGGATGAGTTCTTGCGGTCTGACTGCAATTGTCGCAAATTTTTGTTCTTGACTAAGCCCAGAAACAACCTTAACATCTGAGCTCAATTGTTGCTTCTTCCCTACTGAACTTCTAGGCTCCGCTTTCATCTTCTCTATCTTCTGAATGGCCTTCTTTTCAGATATCACATTGGGGGTCAAGAGTTTATCTTGATCCTTAAGTTTTTGTCGCAGACTGACCACTTATTCTTCAAGCACTTTGATACATCTAACCTTCTCCTTTCCTGTGTAAGTCAAAAAATCAATTTCCTTCTTTTGTTCATCAATTTTAAGCTTATACTCAACAATATTTTCTGAGCTCTCTGGTGTTGAGGATTTTAGTCTTTCAATTTGTTCTAACAGCTCAGACTTTTCTTCATCCTGTTGTTGCATATAGAGTTTGGAATCACGAACCACTTTATTGTCTTTCTTCATTTTGGCTCTCCAAACATATATCTCCTCAAGAGCTTCTTCTAATTTGGCTTCCATATCAATTCTCCCTTCAATTTCTTCTTCTTCTTTAGCATCTTCTTCTTCTACCTTTTGAGAACTACCAACAATTTCCACCAAGGCATTTACCCCACGATCTTTGCAATTTTCTATTTCCTCAACTTCTTCATCCTCAGACTCATCTGAACTTTCAAATTCTTGTGAAAGAAGTTTCTTTTTCTTGAAGAAATTTCTCTTGAATTGTTTCTTCCCTTTTAGAAAAGCTGAAGACTTATTTTTGGGAATTTCAACTTCGTCATCATCATCATCATCTTGAAACTTCTTGGGGAATCTTGCCGCAAGATGACCAACCATTCCACATCTAAAGCATGCTAGTGGAAGTTTACCTTTAAACTTTCATCTTCCTATTTGTAGATTCGAAGAAAGGAATGACATCACCTCATCTATCTCTTCTTCTTCATTAGAATATTCAATGGTGAGCTTCTTCATGGCCTTAAATTCCACCTCTTTAGACTTCCCCTTTTCCACAGCCTCATTATCATCGTTCCTCATTTCATATGCAACCAAGGTACTGTGCAAATTGTCCAATGTCAACTCTTTTGGATATTTATCTTCTAGTACTGGAACTTTTGGATTGAACCGAGGTGGAAGTTTCCTCAAGATGCTCTTTACAATCTTTATGTCTTCAATGACTTCTCCAAGATCTTGCATATCTTCCTCAACAATGTTTACCCTGTCAAAGAATGCGTCAACAGACTCATTCGGGTTCATTTTCAGATCTTTATATTTGTTCCACAACACCTGCAGCTTTGCCTCTCTGACTTTTGTGTCCCCTTCATATATATTCAAAAGCTTTTCCCACATGGAATGTGACGTTTTTCATGACATCACCTTTGTGTATATAGAATTGGAAAGGGCTCCCCCTAAGGCATTGATTGCATTGGAATCAGCATCCAACTCTCTATGCTCAGCTTCTAATAAAGCACCACTATTAATATCAGTTGTGATACCATTCATAGCTGCTGAAAACACATCCATTCCCAAGGATCGGAAATAGTGTTGCATCCAATTATTCCATATCTGAAAATTATATCCATCAAAGATCGGAATCCATTTATGATTGGTTACCTCCACTGAGAGAAGAACAACATTCAACCTTTCCCTCTGATACCACTTGTTAGGTCCACTAGGCTGAATACCCTGAGAGGGGGGGTGAATTAGGGTATGACTAATTAAAAATTAATGCCCGTTCTGATCATGTTTCGCTGTTAAGCAAAACACTCTTCTCTCTCTTTCCTGCTACACAATATAAACAGAAAGTAAAGCAAGCGCAGAACACATCAATTTCACTCGGTTCACCGCTAAGGGCTACGTCCAAGGAGCATACGCCGACAGGTTTCCGGTCGTACCAAATTCCACTAATCTTCACTAGCTGTGGATTACAAGGTTCGGGCTAGATCACTTATATGCCCAGGCTCACTGCCTTTACAATGCTTAGGGTCAGCTCACTGCTTTCCTAAGGTTCACTCCCTGTTTCTCTATCTTTGGCTCACTGCCGGTGGAGAGGATCACCTTCTTCCTCTTTCTAAGCTCACTGCTCTTGGAAGGAATCCACTCACAGTTTATAGACCTGTAGGTCTCTTCATTTGCATGAATGAATGCATCTTCCTCTGTGTGTAGATGCTCTGTTGAAGTACAGCTTTCACCCGTAGATGAATATCTCTTTGCACCGAAGGTATCGGGCAAACTTCCAGCTTCCACGCAGCCCGAAAAACACTGCTAGAACAAACCTTACTTGGCGCGCAAGTCAACCTCGGCGCGCAAGTATCGGCGCACAAGTCACAAAGGGCGCGCAAGTCCTCCTCAGACACTTGCGTGACACAAGCTTCCTCAACTCCAAACTTGCGCGACTCTCTTCCTTTTACGCCCAAACCAACACTGGCGCGCAACTGCCAACTGGCGCGCAACTTATGACACTGGAGCACAACTTCAACCTCTGGCGCGCAAGTCCCACCTGCGCGACCACACACACCACTTGCGAGACCACCACACCTGCGCGACAGGAGCTCTGAGTTGCACTCCGGTGGAAAATGAGGAGGGGTGGTCCAATATTCATAGGCAATCTGACCACCCTGCGCGACGGCGCGCAAGTCACCTGTGCGACCCAATCTCGGCGCGCAAGTGTTCTCTCCTTTTAGAAACTTGCGCGGCCAACTCCCAAACTTGCGCGAACCTATTTCCTTAGCCATATTTTGATCTTCTGATCTTGAAAAACATATGGCGCGCATGTTTCCTGTACACCATGTTCGCGGCGCGCAAGTCCCTTTGCCAAAAACACTTTTCTTCATTTGCCGATTTTCAGGCCCAAAAATTTGGCAAACACTGGAAAACGGCGCCACCTTGTATCTGTTCTTTTGTACCGCCTCCAGATCATCCATTCCATTTATCGACGTTCTTGAATCAAACATGGATCGTTGACCTCAGCTCTTGAACTCGACATTCCCCCATGAAATCCTCTTTGTCAACAAATTTGTATGTCATTGTTTTGCTTTGTCAACAATCACTACTCAGATGTATACTTTGTCAACAAACACAATCACCTCAAAAATTCTTCAATGATACCTTGAGTGATTTTTGCCCAATAAATCTATAATCCAATGATCATTTATAATAGTGGTAAAATAAATGTTAATGACATGTGTTAAAACAAATATTATATTCTGACCATTGTAAAACATACATAGATTGGAAAATGAAAAGATTATTCATTTGAATTAATTATATAGAAATATATAAATAGGTAAAAATGTTATTAATAAAAAAAATTAATTATTAAAAATAATAATTCAGATAATATAACATATTATATGATCATCAATAAAAAAGAGTCCTTACTAAATAAGAAAAAAAATATTTTCCATAAAAATAGATTTTACAACTATGAGTAATTAAGTGAAAAGAATTGATTAATAACATGAAATTTAGAAAAATAAAAAAAATTGAATAAAATTAATATTTCTTTGAGATATATTTTATTTAATTTCAAAATTGTATATCTCGAAATTACAAATTCTTTAAAAAGATAGATTCTATCATAAAACCCAAACATCTATGGTAATTATTGAATCATACACCCCATGAATTAAATAATTTAAAAAAAATCATTATATAAAATGAATAAATTTATTTAAATATTAAATGATTTACAAGAGGTTATTTATAAATCACATGAAAAAATGTTATATGTGGGATATATATGTTGTAGAAATAAATGTTATTTTGGAAACCCTTTCCAATGTACCACTTTAATTATATGTTTTTAACATCTTATATAATAAATTTAAATTTAGTATAACTAAATAACACAATCATATTAACAATTATAATACCATAAATCATTTTAATATAAGATTCTATCAATTTTTTAATAAAAATCATTCAATATCATCATTGTTTATTGTGTTATGTGGCACAGTTTTCAATAATGATTCAATTGAAATTTTTTTAGCAATGAATCTTTTATATTCATGAGACCCAAAATTCTCATACATATATATCATATCAAAATAGATTAATATTAATTATAATTCAAAAATATAATCTGTAGGGCCATAATGGTTTAGTTCATTTGGATATTAGGTATAATATATTCATATTTAATGAAGGATCACCACACAAACCATATAGATCATTCCATTTTGTCCACATCATAACAATAACTAACATTAAAAATTTATTCATTTAATTGGAATGTTACATTTTATAGTGAGAAATTATATTCTACGTAATGGTAAATATGAGAAACATTTCAACACAATGTGATCATAAGTGTATGAAAACATGAACATAAGATATGAAACCCATGAAACGTATATCAATTATCATAATCTTCTTTTTCATGGAATATTTATGGTTTGTTATTAATAAAATAATCTAAATGTAATCAAAGTGAATGATCCATGAGCAAATAATATTTGAATAATTCATATATTTTTGTAAAACTAATTATTTAATAAATTTGGGAACATGTATGAATAGAAATAGGTTCACTCATTATGTTAATGACATGGAATAAAGCCCTCACATAAACATATGAACATAAAACCATGTCCACGCATATAATTATTTACATGAAAACTAAGTCCACATATTAAACTATGGAAATGAAATCAGGTTCATGCTTTTCATTATGAATATATCATCATGTTAAAACATAAAATTTAGAATATATATTCATATTTATGAAAATCGTATTTACACATGATATATGAATCTTTACCCAATGTATTAGAGGGAGATATTGGTCCCAATTTCCAAAAAATGAATAAAATTATAATGTGCTCCATAAGTTCATAAAACATTTATCATATAAGATCCCATGGAAAAATGGGTTTCAAAATCATATCATCCTATCATAACCTATATATAAGAAACATGTTTCATTATCATTTAGTCATTTAATCATATTAAAATTAATTGAAAAAAAGTTGGTTTCAAAATAATATTATCATAGTATATCCCATGGAAGTGAAATGCGTTTCATAGTGATAATTCAATAATAATGGTAAAATATTAATGAAATAATTAAAATGGTATCGATGAACCATATCCATATTAAATCAAAGATGACATCAAAGGATGTTATTTTAGATTTATTTTTTTTATAAAACACATGGATAATTTATGGAGGGAAATAGACTTTCGTCTTTAAATATCATGTTCTAAACAAAAAAATTAATAACTCTTTTCAAAATACATTCACTAAAAAAACAATTAAAGAAGTAATGATATCATTAAACACATTTGTAGGTTAGGATGAATTAAAGTATCATTTATTCCTTTCAAGCTAGTAAAATATTACTTTCACATTATAGGTAACTAAAAAATTAGTTTATTTAAAAAAATTAAAGATGATTCATATGAAAACATTTTTTAAAATGTCAAATATGGGTAAAAATTGTATTTAATAAATAATTTTTTGAATTTAAATACATTTTGATAAAATATGAATTTAAAAGGAATATTATTTTCAATTGAATAGAAAAATAAACCCTATTTTTATAAAATCCCATATTTTTCCATGATGAATACATAAATTGAATAAAATTATGTATAAACATATTACCAATACATAAGTATAGTTTTATAATATAACTGATTTTCCTATGAGCTATAACGAAATTTTTCACCATCAAAAGCATAAATAAAAACAATATTAATAGATTATGAGATTGTATAATGAATCTCATACCACTTTAGTGACATTGGACCATAAGCATCATCAAATAGAGTTATTTAATTAAGTATTTCAATTACCATATAAATAATTAATATCACTATAAAAACCATTCATAGACCTTTCCTAAAACACATAAAATAAATCGGTGCTGGATAGGGCATGTGTCTCACAAAAGTAAAATATAATATAGAAATCCAATATGTTTCATCCTAGCATCCATAGTACACAATAAAACATAATTTATAATAAATATATTATTTTGATGAATTTATTATAGTGCCATAAATATATATATATATATATATATATCATATAAAATAAGATTTAAATATTATCTTTCACATTATTAGTAACTGAAAAATTAGATTATTTTAAAAAAGTAAAGATGATTCACATGAAATCAATTTTTAAAATGTCAAATATGGGTAAAAATTGTATTTAATAAATCATTTTTTTTTGAATTTAAATACATTTTAATAAAATATGATTTTCAAAGGAAAATTATTTTCAATCGAATAGAAAAATAAACCCTATTTTTATTAAATCCCATATTTTATTCATGATGAATACACAAATTGAATAAAATTATGTATAAACGTATTCCCAATACATAAGTAGATTTTTATAATATAACTGAGTTTCCTATGAGGTATAATGAAAATTTTCACCATAAAAAGCATAAACATAAACAATAATAATAGATTATGAGATTGTATAATGAATCCCATACCACATTAGTCACATTGGATTATAAGAATCATCAAATAGAGTTATTTAATTAGGTATTTAAATTACCATATAATTAATTAATATCAATATAAAAACCATTCATAGACCATTCCTTAAACACATAAAATAAATCGGTGCTGGATATGGAATGTGTCTCACATAAGTAAAAGATAATATAGAAATCAAATATGTTTCATCCGAGCATCCATAGTACACATTAAAACATCATTTATAATAAATATAGAATATTGATAAATCTATTATAGTTCCATAAATATATATATATATATATATATATCATATAAAATATGATTTAAATATTATCTTTCACATTATAGGTAACAGAAAAATTAGATTATTTAAAAAAAGTAAAGATGATTCACATGAAAACAATTTTTAAAATGTCAAATATGGGTAAAATTGTATTTAAAAAATCATTTTTTGAATTTAAATACATTTTGATAAAATATGATTTTCAAAGGAAAATTATTTTCAATCGAATAGAAAAATAAACCCTATTTTTATTAAATCCCATATTTTTTCCATGATGAATACACAAATTGAATAAAATTATGTATAAACATATTCCCAATACATAAGTACATTTTTATAATATAACTGAGTTTCCTATGAGGTATAACGAAAATTTTCACCATAAAAAGAATAAACATAAACAATATTAATAGATTATGAGATTGTATAATGAATCCCATACCACATTAGTGACATTGGATCATAAGAATCATCAAATAGAGTTATTTAATTAGGTATTTAAATTACCATATAATTAATTAATATCACTATAAAAACCATTCATAGACCTTTCCTTAAACACATAAAATAAATCGGTGCTGGATATGGCATGTGTCTCACATAAGTAAAAGATAATATAGAAATCCAATATGTTTCATCCTAGTATCCATAGTACACATTAAAACATAATTTATAATAAATATATTATATTGATAAATCTATTATAGTGCCATAAATATATATATATATCATATTAAATATGATTTAAATATTATATTTCACTACCAATTTATAATTAATTCAGTGTAAATATTACATTTCAGGTAATAACTTAAATTTGTTTTGGTATGAATACATTTTTTATTTTTTATCCTATTACATTGAGCTTGGTTCCATCATCACAATAATTAAAAATATGATATTAATATTATATATATTCATTAAATAATTATTTTTTGTATTCCATATCGGTTATACATATAAAATAAAATATACAGTTAATGGAGATGGTTAGTCCTACGTATGCATGAACAGTGTGTCGAATTTCTCGGTGGATTAAATGAAAGATCGAAAAATAATACATTACCATTAAATAATAATTATTATTTCATATATATCACAGTTTTTATATAATTTGTTCGTTATTTACACCCATGTAATTATTTTTTTAAGAACGTACCACGTCACATTGCAATATGGTAGTCCCACATACAAAAAAACAATGATATCATATATGACTGAAAATTTGTTTTTTATTTGATTTTCGAAATAGCCACGTTTTGGCTCTGTGGTAACCGGCGGGATACAAAATCAGATCATTCCATATTCAAAATTACAAATTCAAAAATGCAAAGAATAGTCACGTCGTCAGCAACCAACATCACCACTGACAAAGTTGTCAACGCCATCCAATCTGTCAATGTCGCCAGGAAAACACCGGTGACCATAAAGGACCATCGAGCCGCCGTGAAACATCCTATTCATTCCATTGTCATCCAAACATCATAGAAACCAGAAACAACAAAACACAGAAACCATATACGAAATGTTCACCGAAAAATCCATCACCCCCACCGTTATCACCGTTCGAACTTCACACAAGTTTCCAGAGATCGTTAGAGACCATCGTAGCCACCATAAAACTGTATACACATGTCGTCAAAATCAAAAATAGCCAAATCACCGATAATGAAAGAACTAACCACATCAAACCGTGAAATCAATGGCACAACACCATCGAGAACATTATCCACGGCCGCCACCATAAAACTGAAACCACCGGAGCAGAATTATCCAAATCATCCCAACGCAAAAACACTGTAAATGATAAGTGCAGCAACAGGAAAATCAATAAATGAAAAGAAGAAAAGAGGGTGAGAAAGAGAACCCATCGCCATTCCAGGGCACCATAGATCAACCAACCAAATCCTGTCACCATCAACAGTCCGACCGGAGAAGACCACCACGAACCTTCAAAGCATTCAATCCGCCACAAATCATGACCATAATCCTTCAGCTCTGATAGAACAGGATGTTGCACCTCCAGTAACCACGATCCCACGAATTCTCTAAAGAGTGTTTCGATGAATGAAGTGACCTCGTTGCAAACCGGTCTTACGCCGAAGAGTCGTGGTCCAAAGCGCCGCGGAGCACGTAGCCTAAATATAAGAATTTATATGTAATATAATATTATTAAATATATAATTACATGATAAAAATATTTATTAATTAAATATTTCTATATCACCATTCAAATAAAATAATGATAATAACTAAGTATCATTTCACGAGGCAGTAGTTTGCGTGCACGTGAATGATGATTTTGAAAACCAATTGATGGATGTGGAGATGCAAAAGGTTTTTTAATTAACATAATAAAATTTTATAATATATGATATACTATTTTTACAGTATATCATAGTTTAAATTTTTTTTATCGAGTTATAACAAGAAGTCATTAATGCATAGTTTAAAACTATACGTCATTTTAGACAAACTCTTTATGTTTAGGAAAAAATAAATATATTATTGGAATTAATATATCAAAAAGTAAACTATGATGTGGGTTGGTAACTAAGGATGAACATTTTGTAAGTCATGTCTAAAAAATATATTTTTAAGATTGATGTTGAGGGAAGAGGTTTCTAGATTTCATAATTTAGTTGAGGGGCACATTTGTAATTGTTTGAAAACAAAAATGGGTACCGACCTGTTTCTCATTCCACAAAGATCCAAAATGGAACATTACTGATACATATAGATATAAGGTCTAAATTTGTCCATAAAATATGTGTTAGAACAAATTATAGGTTATTTTACCCCTGAAATGTTTTCTTATCCCATGTTAAACCCATTTTCTTCTTAACTACGGTAATAATGTTGTGTTGATTTTACAACTAATTTTGGTAAAAATTTAGCATTAAATTATTGAAAAATAAAAATCATTCTATTTTAGTGCAATGTGGAAAAAAAAATATCAAAAAGTATTAATTTTTAATAAATAAACTCTCATAATATAAAGGTGTTTCATATAAAACTCCAAAATTGAATCAATCACATGAAATTAATTACATTTAATTTGATAATATAGGGTACTACTTACCTCATTACATCATCATCTTCCTATGTAAATTCTGAAATCTGGTGGTTTCACCATTAAATATTGACCAAGAGTGTTTCATAGTGTCATTGAATATTATCCTTATGATCTATAATCTCAGTCAATGGTTCGATGTATAAAATTACATGATTGTCTCTTATAAACACATAGTTATGTACATTTTATGGATCTACTATGAATTTCCACTAGAGGCATACATTTAACACATCATGAAATTGTTTGTGGTTCATTGGAAGCACGAAGCAATAATGTACTGCAACGATACAATAATTATGTTTAAAGGAACAAATATACCAAGTTCGATGTTTTCCCTTCACCATTCCATGTAAAAATCGATGAAAAAGCATTCTCATTAACATCAAATTTTTTATTGTTAGAAGGATGAGAACCATAACATCTTTGATAAAAAATTTTCGTCCCTTATTTATTTTTGAATGAATCTAACATTATTATTTATCTTTCAGAATCTAGATCATTTATAAATATATTTATGTTTTCATTCTTCAGGATAATATGATTTTGTTCTACCATTCATTCCATAATTAAGTTCAAAAGGATCCATCGGAAAAGATGAGTGATGGATATTAATACAAGAAAACGAATCTACAGAATGGCGATGATCCCAAACACCATTGAAATACATAGATAAAAATCAAATAATTTAATTTTGTGTATAGATATTTATCATAGAAGGATCATAATTTTATGATGATAAACTATTCAGAAATTTAAATTCTTATAATGAGTATGTTGATAATATCTCCAAAAATTCAATGCAATGATCATATGTTTATTATATAAAATTAAATGTGGTACACCATGAAAAATTACAACTTTGAAAATGTATATTATGGATAGAATAATTGGACATAAATATTTTCTCATAGAAATTAATATTGATGACTTCATAAAATGATAAATTACATGTCATAATTACCTTAATATAAAACATATGATAATCCCTAAATGATACAAGTAACCACAATCATATTTCAAATATGTATAAATGAAAGACCCCTCAAATAATATTTTCACTAAAAAATTTATAAATTCTATTGATTTTAATTCCATAAGGGTCTCGTAATGGTTATTTAATGTTGATGAACTATCATCACATGAAAACATAAATGTAATATCAAGTACATTGACTAATGATGAACCATAAACTCAAAAACAAATTATTGTTTATGTGAATCTTTTCCCAATATTACATGGATACTTATACACATAAAAATTCAATCACCATTTATAGCTTATAAAAGATCTTATATTATAAAAAAATAATTTTATTTTGAATATTAGGTTCATCATTATACCGATAGAATATCAAATGAGATGTCATTATACTTTATTTAAGGTAAGCGGATATAATCATAAGAAAATTTCCCAAAATAATTCAAAATAATATTCTCATTGGGATCATTCATACAAACTAAAAAATAAAATTCCTAAATAATTTGTGGAGGATATGTGTGCTATAAATATCATGATTTACCGTATCCAAAGTGATTTCATAGTCATTCCCTAATTGAAATGTATTTGGTGTTTGTTGGGTCATTTCATCTACATTATCCCTACGATTGGGCATATGATTATCATAAATCCCAATCTACATGAAAATGAAACAACTGAGTATGTCGGTTGTATTGTGTTGAGCTATATCTTCATTCATTTTAGTGTCTGTAATATTCACATAACTTCATGATTGTTAATCTTCCCATATTTTTCATTGGTTGATAATATAAATTTCATTATACTAGTTGATTGATTCATGTTATCATGTGACTTGATTTTTTTCATAACCATTGGAATGATTGGAAAATAAAAATTATGATTCTACCATCAATTTAAATGATTTTTTTTCAAATACGCAAAATTCTCTTATAGATAAGATTTTTTTAAAAAAATTGGTGTTCATCCACTGAATAATCATTCACTTATTCATTATGGGGTGATGATTAAACCATAATGGTACCATGAATGAAAAGTAAATTTTACATCATAGGTAAAAATATACTCACAATAAATCTATTTGATATTAAGAACTCATTATACATTCTTTTTTGTAGAATATTTGTAACTCCCCAACCCCAGTTACCCAGAGTCGGTGCATTATTACATTATATTTGCATGATCACAAAGAAATCATGTTTACAGACCGATCAGTTTAGTATTATTGGAAACAAGATTCCTACATTATTTCATCTTTACAACATAAAAAGATATACAACACTAATTTATTCTATTATAAACAGCCAAGCCTCTTAGATTATTACCACAAGTCACATAGAATTAACTTATTTATATTCTGTGGAAAATGAAACACAAGAAAGGGGTGAGCTCAAATGCTCAGTAAAGGTAATAAATACAGCGTAAGATAACATAAATATTAATCTTGGTGCATAATTGAAAACACATTACTTTACAAATAATAATAATGAACACTTTTATGGTAGGAATATGAGTTGAATAAATAATGCCATAATATAATACAGTCAAGGGAATTCTACTTGTCAAATAAACACATGAACCATCAATATTATTTTCATAATAAGGGACTGTATAATGTTGGTAATTATTAAAAAAAATTCAATTCCTCATCCAAGATGTATAAAAATGATTAATTACTCTACCAAAACCATATATCAAATTCGGAACGGCTTCAACCAATTCCACAACTAGTAGACTCATTATACCTACCGATACACCGAGGAGCTATAGCAGGCTTCACCCGTCACTAACTAAGTCTAATACATTCCTCATATGAAAAGGTTTAAACATAACATTAACATTTTTATTAAAACTAGAATAAGAAATGTATTTACATTTGGAGAAGGTTTGAATTTAGAAAAGGTGATGTGACCATTTATTAGAGGGGTGAGGGGAAATGTTAATTAGGATTAAAATATTATTTTATAATAAAATAATTTTCTATTTTTAATGGATCCAAAATGATTTATTCCGAGTCTAATGTTGGTATGGGTCTAAAACCACTGAACCAACAGGTTTTAGACATGTTTGGTTCACCATATTAACTTTATCTTTTAGATTTAACACATAGTTAATTAGTTTGACATTTACCATGTCTCTTTTATTTTTATATTATATTGTTAATAAACATACTATAAACATAAAAAGAATCTCAACTAGTTCATTAATGAAATATAGAATATTATTTAAGAACTTTGGATTAACCTTATATTTTTAGGAATAGAATATAAATTAATAATATAATATTTGTTTTAAAAACTCATTTATGTAAAATTTGGCACAATCTCCAATATCTTTTTTTTTAAATTCATAACAAAATTATTATTGCGAAAAAAATTCATTTACTCAAACCTAACATGTCATATTAACCTAGATAATAAGTGTAACTCATAAAATGTCTCAATTTACATTTATTTGGATATTTATAATATTAACTATTTAAATATTTAATTAATAATTTAATTATTGCATCATCATTGTGTCATAAATAAATTAAATTTTTTAATGTATAAAAATTATAAATAAAATACCATTAAATTGGAAATCCTTTTAGCTTTCTAATTAATTTTTATAGTCACATTTATATTGTGTGTAATCCTATATTAAAAATGGTTTATTTATTAAACATTGAATTTAACTCTTTTAACTTTTCATTTAATTATATCCTAATAAATGTCCACATCTAATCCAAGTTGAAAAAAGTAGTTCATATTTTATTTCTAGGGATTTATTTGGTAGAATAATACTTACCAAATTGAATTAGTACATATTTTAGGGTAATAATAATATCATTTTTACCCTTCATTTCCCTATTTACTTTTAACCGTGGTAAATAAAAGAAAATAATTTCTATTCGCCAAATATTTTTTTCATCTTATTGATCCACATTTTATATACTGATAACAACTGTGTCTCTCAGATTTTTGAAATTCAACTCACATAAGAGGTAAAATTATGTTTTATACAAATTTTGAAAATGCTCCAAGGAGGTGGGTAAAAGATGGTAAAAAGTTCCTTAAAATTGTATATATCTAAACTCATTATAAAATAACTCTAATGAATTACATTGAACATTTATAGGTATTATGTATATATTTGTACCTAAAATAAATGTAAATAAAATAAATAATTTTTATATAAAATGTCGGTTTTATATAACAACTCAGTGTTTTTCACTATTCATCACAAGTTGAAAGTTGTCAGAAAAATACAAAAAATTCACCCTATGCTATTTTTGATATTATGAATCCATAAATGAAGTCCATTTTGAAAGGTATAATTCATAAAACATGAATAAGTGGGTATTACTACTCTTAAAAACTATTTTTATTGGTTGTGGTGTGTTTGAAATAGAATTTGAGTACAACACAAGCTACTGTATTATTCAAAGGGAAACATATTGTGGAAGCTTAGGGGTTATATTCTCCCCTCCTGAAAATAAATTTGTTATCAAAATTTTTAGAATATTACTACATAAAAAGATTCAGTTGGTTCTTCATCATTAGTACCTTGGGTAACCTCGTTTCCTATTTCATTTTATGGTTTCTCAATAGAACATTTACCAAACGAGTCATCTGGTTTTTCAACACATGTTCTCTTGTATCACGAATCTTGATAGACTATTCACAATAAGACAGATCGGGTTCCAGATCTAATTCCTCATAGGTGAGCACATGCGTTGGGTCAGGCTTGTATTTTCTCAACAGTGATACTTGGAACACATCATAAACATTTGAGAGACTTGGTGGCATTCCCAAACGGTAACCTACAACCCCAATTCGTTCTAGAATTTCAAAAGGTCTTATGTACCGGAGACATAATTTACCCTTCTTATCGAAACGTATAACTCTCTTCCCTAGAGATACCTTGAATACAACATGATATTCAACCTGAAATTTTAAATCCTTCCTTTGGTTATCAGCATAACTCTTCTACCTACATTTAGCTTCTTTGATGTGGGTATGGATAACCTTAAACTTCTCCTTCATTTCATCAACAAGTTTGGGCCTACATGTTTTCTTTCACCAACATCATCCCTACAAGTTGTTGTGTGACATCTCTTTTCATATAATTCTTCATATTGTGCCATATGAATACTTGAATGAAAGTTATTATTATAGGAAAATTATACCAGAGTTAAATATTGATCCCACATTACATTAAAGTCAGGTTATCAAGATCTAAACATGTATTCTATGTTTTTAATAGTCCATTCTGATTGTCCATCGGTTTAAGGATGGTAGGCAGTGCTCAAAGGAAGTTCAGTATCTAAGGATATCTGAAGAAATATCCAAAATCATGATGTAAAACAAGGATCACGATTAGAAACAGTTGATAGGGGTACTCCATGAAGACTTATAACATAATTAATATATATTATTTATAGATATTCAAGTGGTAAATATTCTCTTATAGCAAGAAAATGTGATGACTTGGTAAAACGATCAACAATGATCCATATTTATTATTTCCTTCTAGGAGTCTTTGGTAATCCCATGACAAATCCATCGTAATATTATCCTATTTAAACTTAGGTATAGTAAGAGTATGCATGACTCCTCCAGGTTGTTTCCTTATAGGTTTCACTTATTGAAAAACCATACATATTGACCCAAAATCCTCAAACTCTCTCTTCATGTTGTCCCACCAAAAATGTTCCATCACATCACTATACATATTAGTGCTACTAGGGGGTTTATATAAGTTGGAGCTATGTATATCAGATAACAATTCCCTTTTCAGATCAGGTATATCATGAACACAAAGACTCTTCCGAAATTTCAAAATCTCATCTTCATATATGAAGTCACTCAATCTCCCGTCATTCACAGCTTTAATATTCTTTTAAAACTCCTATTCATCAGTCAAGGAACACTTTATCATTTTTAATAAATATGGTTTGGAAACCATTTAAAAAAGCATTTATATTTCACCTTCCATGGTTATTCCCATATCCATATTTAATAGATCAATGAAAATAGGATCCCTTTGAACTCTAATGTTGTTCAAAAGTCCATGATCCTTTATGCTCAAAGCATCGGCCACCTTATTTTCCTTCCCGTGGTGGTAGTGTATCTTGAAATCATAATCCTTGAGTAGTTCAAGCCATCTCCTTTTCCTTATGTGGTGTCCTTTTTGGGAGAAAATATACTTCAAACTCTATTGATCAATATATATCTCATATTTTTAACCATAAGGATAATGTCTCCATATCATCAGAGAAAATATTATAGCTTCAATATAAGGATCATGAGTAGGATTGTTTTTTAATGAACTTTTAGCTATCGTGATGCATAGGGAAAAACTCTAGCATTCTTCATAAGGACACAACTAACTCATTTCTTTCAAAAGTCACTATAAATAACAAACCTGACATTCCTCGATGGTAGTTTCAATATAAGAGAATTGACTAATTTTATCATCAGTTATTCAAAAAATTCTTCGGACTCTATTTCCAAACAAATTTAACCCCTTTAAGTGTGTGCTTTGTTAATGGGATTGACAATAAATAAAAATTATTGAAGAAACATCGATAATAACCATCTAAACCAATAAAATGGTGTACATTAGTTATACTCACCATTTAATTTAATTCATTGATTTCCTTGGTGTTTGAAGGATCAATAAGGATTCCTTTATTAGAGACAATATTTCCAAGAAATGAAATCTCTTGAAGCAAGAATTCACACTTGCTAAACTTATCATATTATTCATTTCTTTTAAGTGTCTTCACAATAATGTGCAAGTGATTTTCTTGATCATAGTTTCTTTGGTAAAATTCCATGATATCATCAATAAATATCACTACAATGTAATCATTATATTATGTGAAAACTCTATTAATTAGACCTTTGAAGACATAGGGTGAATTAGTTAGCCCAAAAGGCATTAGTTTAAACTCGTAATGCCCATACCTGGTTTAACAAGTTGTTTTTAGAATGAATTCCTTCTCCACACACTACTAATGATATCCAGATTGATGGTCAATCGTTGAAAATATTGAGCTCTATGAAGTTGGTTGAATAAATCATCAATGTGAGGTAGGGGATACTTGTTCATTATTGGTATAGCCTTGATTTACCTATAGTTAATGCACAACCTCATAGATCAATATTCCTACTTAACAAAAAGAACTGGGGCTCCCCATAGAGAAATACTAGGGAGAATAAATTTTTTATTACTAAATTCCTATAATTGATTATTTAGTTCCACTAATTCCACTAATTCCATTCAATAAGTGGTCTTCTATATGGGCCTTGAAATATGAATTAAATCAATGGAAAACTCAATTTCTCATTCTGGAGGATGTCAAGGAAAATATTCTAGAAACTCTTCTTTATATTCATGAACAATAGGTACATCTTCTATTTGAAAATTCCTTTCCTCACACACAATTATTTCATTCTCTTCCTCCACAATAATTTAATTTAGTTGAGTTACTGGTGGTGGATCGAGAGAATAATTAGGTGGTGATGTTTCAGCATTAAAGATAAGGTACTCATCATCATCATCGAGAATTGTAACCTCCTTCTTCTTATAATAAATTTTCACATCATGGTATGAAATCCAATCCATACCTGGGATTATATCAAATTCAATCAAGAGTATGACAATTAGATCAAAAGATAAAGTACATTTATAAGCCCTAATGGGAACTGATTTACAATACGTTGTTCCAATGATATGTCCCTTATGTGTTTTGACTAACAACTCCCTTATTAATTTAAATTGAAAATATTAAACTGTCTTATAAAACTATGAAGATATGAAACAATTCTATGATCCCGAATGAAATAATGCATTTCATAAACTTGAAGAAACCATAAAATTTCCTGCCACCACGTCTTTTAGAGCATCAACTTCAGTAGTAGTGATAGCATTGGTTTGGTCTTGATCCCTTGGCATTTTCTAAGGTATGTTTCACTGACACTTATAAAATTAATTTTCATAATGTCATATCTCCCTGTAATTGTATTATTGATCATAGGAAAAAGCTTTTATTTCCCTTACAATCACCAGCAAGATGACCTTTCTGTCCACATTTGTAGCATACTCCATTTCCTTTTAGACAGGAACCAGGTATCATCCTTGCACATTTATCACAGGGTGGAAATTCAATTCTTACCTTACACCATGTTTCCATATTTCCATTCCCAGAGTATTTAGTAGATCTCATCTTCTCTTTCCTTTCTTTAAAGTCATAAGATATAAGGAATTTCTTTTTTGTCTTGATAGCACATGAGATAATATCATCGTATGACCAGAAGGATTGTGAGACTAATGCTCACAGGAGAAATGGTTTTAGCCCATCAAAGAATCGATCAGTGTTACTCCTTGGGATACGTATATAATCTACTAAATTCCATTATAACTTTGTAAAGTTAGACTCATAATTTGCAACAATCATATCCTCCTTTTTCGCAAACTCCGAAATTGCCTTTCAATATCTGCTGAATGGTCATGAAGAGATAATTTTTCTACGAAAATCTCTTTAAACACCATGAATTCCATATTTGATACTTCATCATATTCCTTTGTGTTTTGAATCAATGACCAACATTGATCTGCATCTCCCATGAGGTGACAAAATTACATGACATCTTTTTCCCTTTCACTACACCCCAAAGCATGAAATATTTCCTCAAAAGAATTTCTCCATTGCTCAACTACTAATTGATTTTTACAACCATTTAATATTTGTTGTTTTTACCTCATCAAGCAGTCTAACATTGGTCATCCACGTTGTGGATCAGGGTGCTCCATACCGGTAAGGTTATTATTCATAACCTGAGTGAGTTCTCCCAGTATGGTGATAAGATGATCAGAACCAGTTGTTTCACCAGCCTCACTATAACTATCTTGTGTGTGAGGGAAATCCCTAAATTGATAATGTGCATTGTTACAATTTCCATTCCTTCCACTAGGCACCATTTATAAATAATGGCATACAATATATTAGTTTATTAATATCTATACAAAATTCTAACCTTGTAATTTAGTAAACATATATTGAACAGTGTATGGATATACTCCATCATCATAAAAATGTTTTCTTTGAGTAATTATACACTTATAAACCCTTCATGATGTTTTTTAAATAAAATTCGAATTATCCTAATCATATCCCTTGGGAGTGTCATAACCAAGAGTGTGGTAAGGCCTGTTTTCATGCACGAGTTCTCGTTCGAGTCTAGATCAATGCTGTGTTTTCATGTTTTACCCATATATACATCTGTTCCTGAGCCGCCTCTACCTACTCATATCCAGACGTTGATTTATTTCAGGGAAAACTCCAAAAATCTCTATTGTACCAAAATTATAGGATGTTCTTCTATACTAATCCTCAATTTCTATCTTTGGGAAATATGATCTAATCAGAGTTTATCTAAATCTAGCTTACAAGATTTTTACTAATTTTCCTATGATACCAATTGTAACGCCCTGAACCCAGTTCCCCAAAGTCATTCACTATTAAATAACATCGTCATGATCACAAGGATATCATGTCCCGAAAGACCGATTTGTTTCGTATTATTGGACACAATATTCATACATTAGCTCAACTTTACAACTTGAAAAAAAACACCAATTTATTCCACTTTAAGCATCCAAGCCTCCTTGATGATGCCAGCAAGTCACTCATAACTAACTTCATCATTTTGTGGGGAAAATGAATTATAAGAAATGGGTGAGCTCAAATGCTCAGTAAGGGTAAGAAATACAGGGGAATATAACATAAATATTACGCATGGTGACTAATTGAAAACACATGCCTTTACAAAAAATAAACATGAACCCTTTTATGGAAGTAATATGAGATGAGTAAATAATTCCACAGTCAAACATTGTCATGGTTATTCTACTAGTCGAATAACCACATGAACAGTCAATATTTTTTTCATAATGAGGTAATGTATAATCTCGAACTTCTTGAAACATTTTGTCAAGGCCTCGGCCAAGACATATAAATATGATTAAGGCCTCGACCAGAACCATATATTAAATTCAGAAATGCCTCATCCAATACCACATATAGTTGTCTCATGAGACCTAACGATGCCCCGAGGAGCTATATAAGGATCCACCTGTCACTTAATATGTCTGTTATGTTCTTCATATGAAAATGTTTAAACATAACATAAACATTCATATAAAAACTAGAATACGAAATGTCAATAATTTATCCATAAACCATGAATGGTATATAAATAACACATCCATAGTCAAAAATATCACAAAACCATCAATACAATATTTAAAATTTGTATCATAATAAATTTAAATTAAAAAAATCTTAAAATAAATCAACGGATCTTAACATAGATGCAACCAAAACATTTTTTTAGAAATATCTCTTTCTATTTTGAAATCATATAAAAAATGTAATTATTAAACAAAATATTTATTTTTGAAAATATTCATATAATAATGTAATAGAAGTTCTGATGTTGTTATAACGGCATTGAATAACCGCACTCACCGTATATGTTAAAAAACGACATTCTTACCTAAATTTTGTCGAAAAGGTCATAATGTACTTTGTTTGGAAAATGACTGGAAGATTCCTTTCGAAAAAAATTAGTTAATATAAGCATATAATGACATTAACCTATTTTTAGTAAATAATAAAAATGTTTTGAAATACATTTTTAAGAAATATGGATGTGGTTGATAAAGAGGTCCTAGTAGATACTTACATAAATACATACTCTGATAATAAATAGATTGTAGAATTAACCCTTACCATGGAATTTAACTTGGTCGATGATAGGTTAACCTTATATATAATGGTGGAATAATTGTTATTAAATTATTCCATAACCATATACTTTAGTATGATATCATATATGATCTTCCAATATTGATTTGTTAATGATATTTTAGTAGTATCATTGTTTCGGGTGTTAACGGATTCGTTTCATTTATATGTTTTGTTACAAAAGAGGTGATTGATATTGATAGGATGTATTATATTAATATCCAGAATGATATTCAGTTCATAAAAATTATTTTTAATCATAAAATGAAAATTAATAATGAATGGATACAATGGGGAATAAGTCTCATCGTGTTCGTGGAGACGGTAATCCGTACGTAGACACGAGAAACAATATCATTATTTTGATATTAAATTAATATATAATTGGATGGTATATAATATATAAATAATCATTATCATGTTATATTTATTATTACAATAAATTATTCATCATTATTATACCCTTCGAAATATTAATGTATAGAATAACAACTACTACATGACATGGAGACGGTAAGCCGTACATACGCACGAATGGTGACATATCATTCATAAGATGGATATAATATTGAATATGGTTGTACCATATTTATAATAACATTATAGTATATTGTTGATACTGTAGTTATTATTTTATAACGGTAACCACGTGGAATGAAGAAGTGGAAGAAGAATAAACTTGAAAGAGGTGATGAAATATTTACCACTTCTTTGGGTTCTTCATGTTGATTTGATCAAAAGGGATCATTAAGCTGTATTTAAGAGTAATATAAGGCCTATATGATTATGGGAGGATTTTTGAGAGGATATTTGGGTAGATTTTGGCCTAGCCAAATGGATTTGGAGGTGTGAATTTGAGGGAAGAAAAAGTGCCTTTTTATTATAGGGGTGTGGGGAAACATAGGAAAAGATTGAAATATTATTTTATAATAAAATCATTTTCGGTTTCTAATGGCTCCAAAATGATTTATTTTGTGGAAGAGGTGAGTATGTGGTGACAAACACTCAAAAAATAGATTTTAGACAGGTTTGGTCACTAGATTAACCTTTTCATTAGATTTTAATCTTTGTTAATTAGTTTGACATTTACCTTGTCTCTTTGTATTGTTATATTATATGGTTAATAAATATAATGTGAACATACAAGCGAACATAAATTGGTTAATTATTGATATATATAATATTATTTATGACCATTGGATGAATCTTATATTTATAGCAAAATAATATAAATTTATAATTTAATAATTGTTTTAAAAACGCTTTTAGGTCAATTTTGACACTATTTTCTATTTTGTTTTTGATAAATTCATAAAAGCATTACATATTAGAAATAAAATCATTTAATTAACCCTAACATTTCATAATAACCTATAAAATTATTTTAATTCAAAAAACGTCTCAAAAGAAATTTATATGGTTATTTTTAATATCAATTATTTTAGTATTTCATTAATTACGTAATTACAACATCATCATTGGGTGATAAATAAATTAAATGATATAATGTCTAAAAATTATATATAATGTACCATTATTTTGGAATATTTTTTTATCTTTCTAAGGAATATTTATTGTTGAATTTATGTAGTGTCTAACCCTATATTAAAAATGGTTTAGTTATTGAACTTCATATTTAACTCATGTAACAATTCTTTAAATAAAATAATAAAAAATGTCCAAATCTATTCCAAGTGGATCAAAGAGGTACATATTTTATTTATAAGGTTCTTATTGGTAGAATTATATTTATCCAATAGAATTAAGACATGTGTTATGGTAATAATAATTTCATTTTACCCTTAATTACACTATTTACTTTTAACTGTGGTAAATAAAAGTAAAGAATATACTATTCACATAGAATTATTTTAATCATATTGAACCATATTTTACTTACTTATATCAACCATCTCATTCATATTTTTATATTCAACTCACATAAGTGGAAAAATTAATTTTTACACAAATTTTGAAATGCTCCTAGGATGTGGGAAAAAGATGGTACCATGTTTGATAAAATTTTACATATCTAAACTCATTATAAAATTACTACAATGAATTAAATTGAACTTATATATGTATTATATATCTCTTTTTAACTACAATAAATTTTAAAAAAATTAATAAATATTTAAATAAAAAGTCGGTTTCAAATAATAAATCTGTTTTTTTCACTATTTCTCAAAAACTAAAAGTTTTCAAAAAAATACAAAAAATAACCCTAAGATATTTTCGATATTACGAATCCCAAAATTATGTCCATTTTTAAGGATATAATTTATAAAATTTTAAGTAGTGGGAATTACTATTCATAACATCTAGTTTGTTTGGTTGTGTTGTGTTTAACCTCAATGTTGCATACAACACAAGCTACTGTATTATTCAAAGGAAAACTTACTATGGAAGCTTGGGGTGTTACATTATGAGAAAACAAAATACTGAAAATATACACTAAAACTCATCCTATTCAATTTGATCAATTACCCTCTCTTACCTCATATTCATAAAATGGTTTCACCTTTGATCTCCTTGACATTCTAAATGATATACACTCGTGTGACTTTTTAATCATATGATCGTTGGAGAAGGTAATATCAACACGTAGTTGTAAAGATCCATTACATAGTGATTAAAGGATCAATGGACTATCACAAACTAGATGGTTACCCTAGTAACCTATAAACCGATCCAACCCTAACATATACCGAAGGAATGTTTAGATCCCCATGGGTTGGAAAATAACATATAACATTATCCAACCTGGAATTAAGAATAAATCTTCCCCCAAACATTGAAAATTATAGGCTAGAAATTTAATAATAATACAAAAGATACAGTGCTGGGAGTAATGTACCAAAAGTCAAAAAGTCATTATATACCAAAATACTGCAACCCATGTACCAAAACAGAGGAAAACATTGCATGTCTTTATGGACACAACTCACTATATCCTAGGATCAACAGTTGGAACCACCTCCAATATATCCTTTCCCCTTTCTCGAAACTATAAGGAGATAGTATTCAAACACCATAAGACACAATTAGAGAGCGAGCTAAAAACACTAATAGTGTCTCAAAAAGGATTCTATAACATATACTAATAATATTTTAAACAAATAAATTCATTAAATTATGAAATAAATAGGTTTTTATTTTCAAAGAGTATTTACAAAATCATGATATACAGTTCTAATTATTAAAAATACATTATCAGAATGAATTACAAGTTTTGGAATATTTCTAAAACAATGTCTTAGATTAATAGTTACATAATAATTCTTATGTAAATTCTTAAGGAATGTTGATCTATTTTAAAACATTGGCATACATTTATATCTCAAATATTAAACAAGGTTGAAACATGGTCATCTTTCAATAGGTAAGTATATTGCAAGATATAGGACTATGAACACTCTATGTGATCATAGAAATATGTGTATACACATGTCCCCTTGACGCTATCCAATATAATCAATCACCATCCCAGCAAGGATGTGACCCACTACATATTTGGTTCAGAATTATGTAGAAACATAAACTAGGTTCAAATAATATACAAACTACCTAATTATTGTATGTCCACTTATACATTCAAAGATAATAAATTTATTTTGAGGCTTCTAAAAAAATAAATAATTAAAATTATTCAATTTTAATTAAAAAATTTCTGTTTAAAAAATAATGTTTGTAATATAACAACACTCTTTAACAATATAAAAGCACAAGTATACTACCACAATATTTTATGCCATTTTCACTAGATTGAAATACATTTAAAACCAACCACATCAATTTTATAATTCATTTTTACAATAAAATTTGAAAGATTAAATAAAATCATATCCATCAAAATTCCAATTAAAATTAAACAATTAAAATTTTAAATTTTCTAAAATCCAATCCCAATTCAATGTGAATAGATTTTTTCTCAACAATATGCTAGAACCATTTCTAATAACCAAATTTACTAGAATTAGATATTATTATGTCAATTGAATTCATGTTTTTTAATCAAATTTAAATAAAATGCTGAAATAAATCATGAAATTTAATGTCAATGAATTTGGATAAACATGATGGAAGCACCTTCCTTTTCCCAAAGCTAAACTCTCTCATCGACACTTGTCAATTAGAGCAATGGTGTTGAAGACCACAAAATACATCTGATAGATGAGATCCAACATAATAGGGCATAGATCTATCAACTTCATTATGATCTATTGAAATCCCAAAGTAAGAGGGAGAGAAAAATAATAATAATAAAGGAGAACACTTACATGGGAACCACACTGTATGGAAAATGATGATCCAAAATAAGAAAAATAATCCAGAAGGGTTGGTGACATTTACGATTACATTGGAAAGGCTTGTGTTAGGGGAGAAGAAACTGGAGTCGAATAGAAATGAGATATAATCGCTTATTCCAATTAAAAAAACACATTCGGGGTATTATAAGATGTGTAATACCCCTTCACATCATAAAATAGTAATATTTCATAACCATTGAAAATAATTTCAGTTTAAATTGAAATCCATTAATTAAATAAATCATGGTGTCTTAATGATAGTCATGTCATGTAACCTTAAAAACATGAGGACTTCAAATACCTTCAATAGAAACCATTTAATGTCATGTAACAATGATACATTGTAGGTAAACCCCTATTAGACTATAGAAAACCCTAGTTAATGGGGAGAGTGAAAAAAATATAAATTCACTATAATAGGAATCCTTATAATTCATTCTGAACCCTACCGAATAAAAGTAAAGGGAAATTCATGATAAGGCTAAATGAATACCTTTAAGATTCGTAAATGAATTTTTCCAACCTACAAACCAATAAAACTCTCTATCCCATGAAAGGCTATGAAAAAACATTCATGAAAAAAACATAATTACACTACTATATCAGCAGTTCCCCATGTTCCCACATATCATGACTATCAGAACCATTCTTCCATTTCCCAAGAACCAATAGTATCATCCTCTAATGAAGCACATTACTCTCAGAATCATCATTCCTAACTGGATGCTCGGTCAAAAATAAATCTAGTTAAATCTTTAGATCACATTCGCTCAAAATTAGAAATGTATCAAATAAAATATTTTTGTTTTAGGTGATACACGGAATGTGTCATGTATCAATTTCATTTGATGTAGAAGTGAAAATGGTATAAAACATTCCCTACAAATCTAACAACACTAAATGGTAAAAAAAATGTGTAGAAAGCTTCCCTTGCCTCCCAAGTCGTGGGTGACCCAACCGAGGTGAAATTTTTTAGAATAACTGGTCACCAATATAGAACTCAAAAGGAATAACGTGATGATCAACATAAGACTTATATCAGATATATTTTTTCAACACTATATGATAAATTAATTGAATCATTCATATTGTCACTTGCACCATGCTTGTTCGAACCATAAAACCATACCAAATATCGCACTAACATAATATATATTTATTGGATGACCATTAAGGGCCTAAAAAGGATCAATTATCATTACAGGACAATAAAAATTATTATATAAAAACTCAACAATTTTTAAGGGATTATCACAATCCCCATTGAAGTGTATAAAATTGACAGATAGAATATACTCAAGAATATATATAGCTCACTTTGATAGGCCACCCGAATGAATATAGTAGTCCCTGTTCAATTGGACCTAAGATCCCAGTGCATCCTGAAGGCATCTCAAACATGGAGAAGTGAAATGAGGGTCCCTAATATAGATGATTGAGAAGGTAACTCCTGAAAAAAGATGATCTCATTAACAAATAGATTTCTAAACTCATCAACTTTGGTTTTATCGTGAATGAGTAAGATGTGAGTTGACTAGGACATCATATCTGAAAAAAAAAATATCATATTATTATTTTTCTTGTTATGAGGAATCCCAAGCACAGATATCCTAGATATTTTAACCACATCTATGTAGGGACTAAATGTGGCTGATATAAACTTGGATGTTTCTGATTCTCAACCTTTACCTACTGAAAAATATAGAAACATGGGAAAAACTAATCAATTATTTGTTTCATACATGTCAGCCATAACATTTTCCCAATTCTATATATAAACATAGTTGTTTCGCAGTGGATAACCAACTTGGAATTATTACAACCCCGCCTAATATCTCTACACACTGCTAATGGCGCATAAAAGTGATCATGATAACATTGAAAAATATCTTAGGAGAATAACAACTGGGAAATACTATCCCCACCATAAAGAGAGTCTCTAATGCTATATATTTCATCATCAAGATATTGGTCCATAATAACCATCTCACTAGGAGTATATGTCAACTGAACACTGGCTAGTGAAACTTTGTCCCCTTTCTTCTATACTCCAATAAGAATTTTTTCATAGAGATTTATCAAATTCCACTCTTCCTGATATCATTTCATTACATGTGTCAGATGTTTCCTACTTAACTATTTTTTAATTACATTACCTTTCCATAGGGTATTAGAGATTTCAATGTATATTTATTCAATGTACTCAACCGACACCTACGAAAGTGATTCAAATATTACTAAGAGAAGATATAACTTAATATATTGTGGTCTGATTACATAGTAAACCATTCTCCAAAAGGGTAGTCTCGCTAACACATATGTACGAGCATCATAATCACCTTTTCAAGGTCTATGGTAATACAATTATTCTTGAATGGGCTATTCCAATGAGATTTATAAGCAACTACAGAAACACCCTAATTAAAAAAACTACCCAAGTGTGAATTATATGCATCAAAATAGACAAAATATTCCTTCTCCACCTATGAATGAGTCCACATCAGTGTAGTAGTCAACTAATGTTTTGTCTCAAAAAATGATATCTTGAATTTATCAATCCTGGAAAACATCACCCCATCATATTGAGTGAACTCATCAGTGAATCCAAATCTGAGAAGTCCTTCCTTAATTGACGATAATATTCAGCTAACCTAGTAAGCTTCAAATCATGAAGAAGTTTCCTTGTTTCTGCCATGCCATAAGAGAATTTAACTTCTTAGGATCAATTGATATGGCCAACTAAAAAACAATGTTTCCAAATAATTTAAATTACTAAATATTGAAATCATACTTTCAAATATTGGAATAGTGTCGGTGATTTTGGAAAAAACTCAAAACATTCCTCAGGAAATCCACATTATCCTCCCCATATTTATATTAAATATGTATGTCATTCACTAAACTAACAAAATGTTTTCTAGATACTAGTTAAAAATATTACACATTATATCCATGAAAACTGAAGGAGGTTTTTTTAAACCAAATGGAATAACATGGTTCTTATAATGGTTGTATCTAAACAGAAATAAAGGTTTCTTGACGTAATATTCTTTTATCATCAACTAATGGTATCCAAACTAGAGTTATATCTTTGAAACCTACTTTGAAACTTTCATGTAATCATAAATACCACGAATCCATGACAAAAAAAGTATTACTATCCTGTAACATGATTGAGATTTCAGTAGTGAAAACATATATGAAGAGAACAATCAGATTCCTAGAGAAGGCAATGAGTTCCATCCCAGGTGACACATTGTGGCATATAATTCCATTCTCAATAAGATCATCAAATTGTCACTTAAAATCACTAATTTTATATTAATCCATATGGTATGATGGAATTGGAATTGGTATAATTCCAGGAATTAGGTTTGTGGAAAACATGACCTTCATTACTAGTGTTAAAACCAATAAATAAGAGGTAAAAACATTGAGATACTCAATAAAAACATCAATGAGATCACTGTGCAAAGATTCATGCTTTGGATCAAATTAAAACAATAATATTAATTTCCCTAACATTTGGATATGAAGTAATGGCCCTACTAGACCTTGGGTCCTCTTCTACTTGAATGATAAGAGACACACTAAAGGGTGTATTAATGTATAACTTCCAATGATAAATATAAATACGTGCTTTATTGGAAATGAGATGATTTATCCTAAATATTAAATACAGAAAATTAATGTATAGCGATAGAAAACTCCATCTATCTCAACGTTGGATAGACATAAGACAGAAGTTGTACTACAACGAATACTCTATCACATTATATCATTGGGTGTAGTAATATCCATTGAAAATGTTAATATATATATATATAATGATTAAGAATATTTACAATTCGAGTTGAAATAAATGTAGCAGATTCACAATAATATATTATACTAGTCCCTGATGATGACTCTATAGTAATGGTGCATCATACATTTACTAGACCCATGTTTACTTCTTTAAAGACTCTTCTACAACATGAAGTCGCATCATTCTAGATGTTTGTTGATAGATTCCCTTTTATATGTGAATAATATAGCTTCCATATAGTTTTAAGAGGATAAGATGATCATAACCCACTACTCAGAGAAGTATAGTAATGGAAAATATCCATATGTATCCTGAACATCTAAATGACCAACAATTTATATGTGTCTCTGTGAAAACTCTCTTATAAATTCCCCATATGAAACATAGATAAAAATAAATGTGCTTACCCATGGTGTTATAGGAGTTCTAGAATGACTCTATCATCGATATCTACTATGGGAATCATCAGACTTTTGTTTTACCTTTATTGGAATAGATGATTCCATTAGGAGAAATGGGAACTCTTGATATCCCTGAATCGAAATCAAGGTCTATCTCAACCATCATCTCTATATCCAGTATATTTGTATATGTGATAAATGTGACAAGAAAACAAGAAAAAAAAATATTTTTTTGAATTACTAACTCGAATACTCAATCCTTCATCCTCTAATTAAATATAATATCAACTATAACTACTCTAGCTCATTAATGAAATTTGAAAACTCAGTTATTGTTCTGTCAGCTAGATGATGTTTGAAAAAATCCACAACATTGTACAACCCCTTTGAATATGGATAGAACTGGTTGGTGAAATGAACTTTGAAGTCTTTTCAATCTAATACCTCATGTTTCTCCGTTTTCACAAACATGTCCCACCATCTTCTTCTCTTTCATTTTAGTATAAAGGTGGAACATCTTACATTGATCACATCCATTGTATCCAAGAACTCAAAAAATATTAAATCCTACCTAATCATTCTTCAAAAATGTTGAGGATCAGTGGATCCAATGAAAACAAGGGGCCTATTGGGAAGAAATTATTCAGAGTGATTTTTTAGAACATACCCCTGAGGATCCAGATCAAATGTCTAAATGTAAGCTGGAGGTGGTTCTTGTCATAGATCTTCGACAATGCACGCACTCACCTTGAGTAGATTTGGGTTCACATGATGATTAAATCCATATATATCAACATAAGCATCATTATGACTCTAATTTTTTCAACTTCTCAGGGTCTTGATAATACACAACATCAATAGACAACAAGGAATACATCAAACTAACACTGAAACTGAACAATAAGGGAGATTATTTCCATCATATGAAACAATGAGATTTGGATCCCACTCTGTCCAAATCAAAATAGAGAAAATACTATCAATAATCCACAATATTTATTTCTATAAACACTAATTAGGAAATAATTTTCTTTTGAGATATGATATATCTATACAGTCAATCCCTACTACCTTATAAATCCCTATGGGATATTAATTGTATAGTGACATTAAGACAAAATCATAACACCCTACTCCCATACCATTTTCTCAAAAACCCTCCAGGGTACCCTAGTAACCAGTCAAATCTTCAATTCCTAATGTAGCCCCAATGGAATTCCAAATCCAAAAAGGTCGGTAACTAGAATAAGGAAAAATACAATATTCATTTGGGAACAAATTTTCCACAAACATAAAAGACACAAGACAAGAAATCCATTGTGCATTCAGAATAATTTCACCAAAGAGTAATGTAATAGATTACAACAAGTAATTAAATCCCCAAATACTATATCCTGAGTACTAAAATAGGGGAAAACTCCCCAAGTCTATAAGGAAAAAACTCACCAGCACATAGGTTTAATAGATTTATCCAACTACAAGAGATCATTTCCCTTTCATGAACATGGAAAAATATAATATTCAAACACCCAATGTGACAAGTAGGGGGTGTTCTAAATGAACCAAAAAGGGATAACCATTGTTTCCATAACAGATATCAATAATATATTAAACAACTAAATGCATTCAATTTTAAAATAAATAGGTTTTTCATTTTTCAAATAGTATTTAAACAATCATGCTATATCGTTTAAATGATTTGTAATACATTAAAAAGATATTTATAAGTTATGGAATATTTATAAAAATATGGATTAGATAAAACATTTATCATCAATATACAGGGATCATAATGATGTTTTACAACATTAGGTATACATTTCAATCTCAAATATAAATTAAGTGAGAAACGTGGTCATCATCCAAAATGTATATATGTTCCCAGATATAGGACTCAGAACTATCTATGTGATCTTAGAAAAATGTGTATTCACATTTCCCTATGACACAGGCCACTGATGACTCATCATGATCCCACCAGGGATGTGACCCACAACACGGCTAATTTAGAATGTTGTAATAGTGTAGAGAGTGTCCACATAACATTCTGACTACCTATGACATGAATGTATCGTACTCAATCACTGATTAGATATTAATTTTATAAATTATTGAAATATAAATAAATCCCATTTCTTCATTTCAATAAAAATTATTCCATTCAAAACAGAAACATTTTTTAATCAAAAAATTCTTTTTCAACAAGATAAAACCATGTGTCTCTTATTTATTATTCATAATTAATTTTCAAAAGTTTGAAATATAATCAATACCTATTCTATAAATTTCATAATTCATCTATAAAATTAAATGTAGTAATTTAATTGAAATAATTTCCATTAAAATTTCAATTAAAATTAATAATTTTCAATAAACAAACTCTAATTCAATTGGATTGCTGGTTTTCCCAATTCTCATTCCATAACCTTTTCAAATATTCCATTTCACTAAAATTAGAATTTATGAAATAAAATGAATTATTGTTTGAAAATTTGAATGTAAATCAAAAGTATAAATAAAACAATAAATTCATTGTCAATGAATTTGGATAATCCAGAAAAAAATCCCCTACCTTTTCTCGAAACTCAACACTCTCAACAAATCCTTTCAATGAGAATGGTGCTATAGAAGATCTCAAAACATATCCTAGAGATGATTTCTAACCTCATAGAGCAAAGATAAATCATCTTGTGGATGATGTATTGAAATCCAAATGGAGGAGAAATAGATAAATACAAATAACGAAGGGGAACACGTGCCCAAGAATCACACCACAAGCGCAATGATGATCAGTCATCAAATTAAATGATCTAGAAGGGTTGGAGAGAATCATGATCTTATTGGGAGTAATTTATATCATGGGAGAAGAAAATAGAGGTGATGAAAAAAGAGAACTCATCTGGGATGTCCGAATAAAAAAATACAATAGAGGTATTATATGATGTCCAATACCCTTTCACATCATGAAATAGTTATGTTTCATAACCACTGAATGAATCATCACATTAAATTGAAAACCATTCATTAAATAACTCACACAATTTAAATGATAGTCCCGATGTGTAACCTTCATAATGTGAATCCTTTCACAACAAGCCACCAGATCCTAGTATATGTCGTGTAACCTTGTTACATGGTGTGTGTCCATCCGGCAGCCTATATAAAATTCTAGTTAAACAATAGAGTCCTAAAAATATATGAATTCACCATTATATGTATACTCCAAATTCATTACCAACCCTACCCAGTTGACAAAAATGAAATTTTTCAACAATGCTAATGGAATACCATTCAGATCAGAAATGAGATGTTATATGGACCCACAATATGATGTATAAATATTGTCACCTTATTTTTAATAAATAACAGTTTAGTTTTATAAATTATAATTAATACCTACGATATATTTAAGTCATGAATGATAGTTTGTAATTATTTTTTAGACATCCAAATCATATCTTCTGGGAATTTCAAATCCTTCCATATCTAGTCCAATTATCAAGCACTAGGTGATTATCAATTCTGTACTAATGCACCATTTTTAGAGTTAATACCCCTATATACCACTAATCTAGATCCAAATCAACTTTTTTATATTTAAAAATTATTTAATAATTTGATAATATATCACTCCATGATTAATAAAAATTATACGAAATTCATATATAGTCTCACCCATTCTTACACAAATCCACAGACATATCCATAAACACAAAATTAAAAATTTCTATTTAAATCTCTTAAATTGATATTATACTTTTAAAAAAATAAATTCCAAACCTATCTTTCATATCATACATTGTGACTCGTACTTATAAAAAAATATATCATATATTACAAGATAAATATTCCATTAATATCAAAATATCATTCCCATGGACTATAATGGTTTAGTTATATTAGATAATTTTACAATAATATTATTATTTATATAAATATCATTAAATGCCACCATAAATATTGTATCTTATTTTACTCATTTAAAACAAATTGTACAGAAAATATTTTCTTCAATTTGTGAATGGAATCAAAAGTAAGGGTCATGTCATAGGTTCAATAAGTGATCAAATGAAACATATGTTAAAATTACAAGAGTGTAATGGTGTTATAACATGAGAATAGAACATAAAACCCATAAAACACATATAGTATATAAAAATATTAAATCTTTGAATAATTATTAAAATTTTATAGTACATAAATCATAATGGATTTAATGAAAATGTTATATGAGAACATAAAAATGGGATAATACATAACTTTTTTGTTTATAATTACGATTGTAACATTTTGAAAAATTATATATATAAATATGTTGACATATTAATTTATAAAAATAAAATCAAACCCTCATATAATTTTATAGACATGGAACAAGGTCTATACACAACTGTATTGTCATGAATTTTAAATCCAAAAAATATCCCTATGAACATGTAACCAGAATCATTCATAACATTGTGAATATTTCAATATGTTCCTACGTAAAATTTTCATAATTTAATCAAGTTCACATTTATCCTTATTTACAGAATTCATTGTAGAGATATATACCTCTAATCTGTCACGTAATAAAAATAAAACATATGTGTCCCACATGATAATAAAAAAATAATCATTTCAAAATCTACAAAAATAAATGGGTTTCATAAACACTCTATAATATCATTACCTATGGAAAACAAAAAGTTTTCAAAATTCATTTCATCATTTCATACAAGAAGATCCACTATAGAAATTAATGGGTGTCATAAGCATTTTATTATTGTATTGCATGTGGAAATGAAATGGAATTCATATAAAAAATTAAAATCATAAACATAATAAATTCATAAAATACATAAAATTGGTATCCCAATAAAATATACATATTACATCATAAGTAACAACAAAATATTTATTATTTCACAAAAAAAATTCAAATATCCAATGGAAAATTTCTCAGGGAAAATAGAATTTCCACTTTAAAGTCACTTATCATGATGTAAAAATATAAAAATAAATCAAAATCCACTCACTAAGAATATCCAATTAAAATATTAATGGAATAATTAAGACAATGTTTTTTTCATTATATTATAATATATCATTCATTCCATAAACATTAAAACAAATATTTCTTTCATATTTTTGGTAAAATTCAAATGTGAATTGATTAAAATATAACTGAATATTCCCTTAAAATTTTAAAAATTATTAAATGTGTAAAATATAAATTGGTAAATAATTTTTATAATTTTAATATTAAATATGCTAACATTTTTAGAAAACCTGATTTTGGAAGGAAAATATGTTTGACTAAATAGATAAATTAATAATTTTATCATTGAAAAAAATTACTTTTATCTATTTTATAAATAAATTGAAAACAATTAATGAAAAATATGTATTATAAAGAAATAATCATAGGATAATAAATATATTTACTTCCAGTAGATAAATATCCAAGGATTTTATATTCAGAGTCATAAATTAAATACTCCTGATAGACAATTAGATTTTATCATGAAACCCAAAACACTTTGGTAACATTGGATTATAATCCCTATGAAATTGGGATCATAAAAAATATATATAAATCCCCATAACACTCACAAAATAAATATAAAATAATTTCATAATAATTATATGAATCATATAAATTAAATTGAAGTCGAATGAGGCATGGGACTGATAAAAGTAATATGTGAGAAGAAAATTAATCACTAAGTATAAACATCATTAATAGAAGTTTGAAATGATTTTATAATAAATTAATGTTTATTATAAATCTATTAATAAGATATAATTATATATTTCCTTCAATATATTAGTAATTATGACATTTTATGACATTTTTATTAACAATTCATTTTTATTACTATATTTTGGGTAATAATTTCTTATATTTTCTTGTATGTTTTGATTTGTTATTTCATTCTCTATTGATTTTTCATGGTACCATCATGTGAATAATATTAAAAATAATATAAATTTTACATGTATTCAGTATATATATTTAATCTAATCCACAATTATTGTAACTGGAAAATGAAATGATCTATTCATAGTCATGGTAAGTTTTATGTATACAATTATGTGGGTTCCATTTATCAAATGTTGAAATGACACAATTTTAAATAATATATTATCATTATATAGTAATTTTTATATCATATATATCACATATGTTTATGTAAAAATATCCTTTTTGTATTTAATGACAATAACCCATTGAGAACTAATCACATTGCTTCGTGATGCGGTAGTCATCTGATCACATGAATAACGTTATTGTATCCAAAAAATAATATAATTTTTGAAGGTTTTGTGATATCATAATTATTTAAGAATAATTATATTATAAATTCCATATATGTTCATTTAATTTAAAATTATTACAATCCATTTAAAAATTTAAAATAAATCACATTGGATAATGAGGTAGTTGTCCTCCATACATTGAAATGATTATTTCGTAAACCAGTTGGTAGAAAATGAGACATAAATATGTTCTTTAATTATAAAATAAAAATATCAATATATTGGAGTTAACAATATTTTTTATCATATTTATGGAATATTTTATGAAGTTATAATAAAAACTAGATAAAAACATATAGTTAAAAACTATACCTCTTATTCATTGAAACAAATTAGTTTTATCCAAAATCCTCTTTTAAATAAATTTAAAATATATTTTAGTCATTTGCAATATATGGATTAAATTTTCTATGAAATTCTGTATGGTGTTGGAAATAAATTGTTTTTATGTGTTTAGAGTACATGATAAATGGTGGGCTATTATATGTGAGGTGAGCTTCACAAAAGTAATAAACTACAAACTATTTTAGGATACTAGTGTCAAGGTCACAGTTGTAGGTATAGATGATATTTTGTAGAAAATATGGAAATTATATATAATAATGATTTATTACATAACATAACCATATGATATTCTTTGAGAATAATTATAGGATAAAATATTAATGTTTTTTAATACATATATTATGTGATATTTCAATGAAACACATCTTTATATGGATATGTCATGAATATATTTTTATGTGGAAGATGTTCTTAGGGATTTTAAAATAAAAAATAGAGCATTGGGATTGACATGATCATCACCTAATACATGAATACATGATATTATGGGTGATTTTTTGACACTCTAGGGGTTAGTTTCTTATGATATTTCATATTTTCATTATAATATAATAAGATAAATATGAATATATGTTGATAGTGAATGAACATAGAAATACCTATGGGGAATTTGATTGAATATAATTTTCCTAATTTAAACATCTTAGAAATGATTATATGGTATTCTCACTAGGATTATTATAGCTCAGACTATGCTTTTTGGTTTTTGTCAACGGCTGGAACCTAAAAGAATAATGTTTAAATTAAATATTAAGGAAAATGTTCTAAATATTTGAAACCAAAATGGATGATGATAGTAGTTAAATATATCATAATTATTTATAATGAGTTATGCTACTATATAAGAAAAAACATATACAAAAAACAACTCCCAGACTCACCAAAGTTGTAAAGGATAATGTTTTATTTGATATTGAGTTTTGGAGAATATAGAAAAATGAATTCAATGATCTCTAAATTATATTCCCATAAGAAATTTCGAAGTTGACACCCTAAAAATTGTCTCAATGGGCAATAAAAATTAGTTATGTGTGGAAAGGACTGTCCTAATGAAAATAAATATTTAGTCGAAATGAAAAATATAGTTTAAGGAAACAAATCTCATTATATGGATCCATTTATAATATGTTTTCCTAAATGTGGAGAACATTTTAATTATCTACAGAAATAACTTCATCTATATGAAAACCCCTAGAACCAAAAAGGGCTTATATTGAAAAGAAATAGCTGAAGCATTTATGTTTTGGGATTTAGGAATTAAATTTCACAGGCCTTTTACTAATGGTATATTAGTTATAAGAGTCATGAAGTGTCTATGGATTGAGTAACGTTTCCAAATCATATATGAATTAATTAAATTAAGAGTTGTGGATACAATCAATGATTTATGATTTTAGGATTGTTCATATAAAATATGTCTTAAAACCTTACTTATGTTTTATTCAATTGGAGCCTACCACATTACAGATATTTAGTGATATATAAATTGCAATACAACTCATTGAAATATTTTATGATTATTGAAATTGACATTTGATAAAAATGAATATTTATATTTATATGTATAAGTGTAATATTATTGATAAATTTGGTGTATAATTTGATCATTATTAAAATTTTAATAAAAGTAAAATCATAATACTAGTCTTATGGGGGATAATAACTATTATTTTAAATTGTAGTAAAAATTTAATGAAATGATTAATTTTATTTCTAGGATTTACAGTACAATTCTTTTTTTATTCTTTTGGAATATAGGAATTACATTTATAATATTTGATAAATAGGAAAACTAACATGTAGGGTGAAAATATGTCATATCTAGAAAGTTCGTGGTTCTTGATCCCAGAACTGAATGATGATATTTTTTATACCCTACCACTGGCCTATGTGACATCTCAGTTAATATGCGAATGTTTTTAGATATATGATTTGATATAACATTATAAATTTCGGACATATGGTGTTACTATTGGGGACTACATATTAATGTATTATATTAGATAACTGTCTATAACTATATTTTTTAGGAAAAAAAGATATAGACAAAAATAAATGTCTACTAAATATATTATACTTCTTATGATACATTGACCATTCAAAATGTTATGATTAATGACCTCTATCAGTCCCTAAAATTATTTACATGTTTATTCTATTTCCATATCATCAAATTCCCCAAATTATATCCAATATGGACAATAGTTATAATTTATCCCATTTTTTCAGTTTAAAGATATTTTATTCTATATTTTTATTATGTAGGCTTTCATACACATAATTTTCAAATATCAAACAATTATTTTAGGAGATCATGTTCAGAATATTAGGAAGAAGTTAATTTGTGGATATAGAATGTGACACATCAAAATTAGGAAATAAGATCTTTATATTGAATATAAAAAGTAACATGCAATTCAAATCATAAAAAACAATAAAAATATATTTCCTTAAATATTCATAGTTTGAAAGCATTGGTAAAATGTAACCTTGATTGTAATTTGACTGAAATGATGTTTACAATGATAACATACCAGTTAAATTAGATGTTATGAATAGTACTATATAAATTCTCATAATTTTGGTCATCTATTGGATAAAAAATAACTTTTTTATAAAACGAAAAGGATGTTTTTAAATATTTTTTTTATGAAATGATTAATCACTCTTTATTCACATAATTAAAAATAAATATTTACCACCATTGGAAAATTTATTTTCAAACACGACCTTAATTTTTTAAAATCATATATCATTCTTATATTTAAGTTAATATTATTATTTTTATAAATAGTTTTATTTTTCATTTAATATTGTAAAATACTAAAATTTAATTGAATACAACAATTAATTTTTATTATTCATAAAATATTAATTATATTATTAATTTTTTATAATAAAATTAGTACATATATTTTTATATTAATAAAATTTATGTTATTAGATTCACATTCATATTGATATTTTATATTAAAAAATTGTAATCTTTTGTACGTTTTCTCTTTGAAAACATACATTCAAGTCCTATTTATGGGATTATTTTCAATTTAATATTTTCCTTTTTAATATAATCAGTTTTTTAAAATATATAAAATATTTGGAATCCAAATTTTTTTTTATATTATAATCGATTAAGCATAATTTTATATCCATAATGTATAGATAAAAATTATTTACTACACCTGAGGTAAAAATTTATTTTATGGGGGTTAAAATAGAATGATAATAGAAAAATTGAGTGGTTACATTTTATTAAATATATTTTCTAGATATTTTTCTACCTTTTCATTTCTGTGGATAATTTTCTATTTTTTGGACCCTATGTTCATGAATATATTTTGGTAATCCTTTTCTTTTAGAAATTTACAAGTTTACTACTACCCTCACTTATAAAATATCACTCAATATTCTATATTCCTCACAATATATAACAATTTTGGTTCATCCAAGAGAAAAAAATAACATACCAATCTACAACTAATCATCTAAGAAGTCTGATTTTAGTTATAAATCCAAACATGGAAGGCATTGGTTCAATATACAGAATTTACCAGAGGAAGAAGAGAAGTTCTTCATTCAACTTTTTTATTTTATTCCCTCCTCCACCACTTACAATTATTTCAAAAAATGATTCTATAATAAATTTTTTTATTTTATATAATAAATTTTTTATGTTAATTTTATTGAGTAAATCATATTCACTATTATCCAATGGGTTATGATATAATAATTCATCTTTTTGGAAGATTACCACAACAAGAATAGATGTCGTTCTTATTTCCATTAACCCCTCTCTAAGTTTGGTTTAACGATGGATATAATGTTTGTGTCTATATATATATATATATGTATTCTATTTTTCAAATAATCATAAATATGGATATTCTATATTATACAATCCTTTTTTAATTTCAATTTTTAAATTTGTCTAATAATGTCACTCTTCTATATGGAAGAAACCCACCTCATAAAGTGATGCAATTCTTTTTTCGCAATGGCACTATGTAGAATATAAAAATTATATAATTAATTAATATATTATATTAAATTGACTTAATTATTATATTAATAGAATATTTGTCAATTTGAAAATATAATATATAATTTTATTTCTCTCAATGCAAGATGTTAATGTCTTTTCTGTACGTATGGTCTATTGCCTTTATTAAGCAATGTTCCTATCTTTTCACCCCCCAAAAATGGATGATATGTATTTGTTCATTTAAAGATATAATTTGATATTATTATAATTATAAAATATAAATTTATTACATACATATTTTCTATAATGATCATTGAAAAAATAGAATTATTTCTCAAGTGTATATATTTCCAACCATCTCTAGGATCATTAAAGACGTCATTTAGATAGAATTATTTTTTATTGGTAATATATGTATAAATAATACATAGATATGACAATTATATCATTATATAAATTTCATATATATTTAAACTATATAATATGTCAAATAATGTGAACATTCATAATGAAACACACCTGATAATACATGGAAATTAATACATAAAATTAAAATAATGAAGGATTAATAACTAACATTTTATATAATGTTATAATATTATCTTATATGATATTATTAATATAACTTTTTAAATATGTTAAGCACATTTTTAACACTACTAGATAGCAGGTAAAATAATTTTCTTACAAAAGGAATCATATGGTAATTGATTTTTTCTCATATTATATTCACAAAGTAATATTTGTAAGTTATGCACAAATTTATTTTATATGGTTTATAAACAGATTATTTCAAATGTAATAACCTGAATTCATTATAATTTGAGGTTTTTTATGTCTCAATTTTAATTATTTCAACCAACGGTATTTTTCATAATGGTAAAAAAGTGGTAATGAATATCATATCATAATTCATTTTCATATCATTATAAAACATAATTTTTGTCTTTTTTATTCCAGGATCTTGTATGTAATGACATATAATTATATTGTCCTTTATGATAAATTGTTTAATTTTCAATTAAATTAGATAAAAATATAATATTACTTGATTATTTCTCACTTTAAATTTATAATCTTTGCAATGTTTTATTTTGTAATTATGTTACAATTATTTGTTTATACAATAATTTTTCAAAAAATAAATTATTTAAATAAATATAATAAAAAGTTAATTTTTTATACTATGCTTGTTTATATAATTTTTCAATAAATAGTACCATTTTATTCTATTTGGTTTGTAAAAATATTGTGAAATATTTTTTAATAAAATCCATCATCATTTATATCTTTGTTCGAAAATACATTTTCATCAAATTACATGATTGTTTCAAATGTTCAATTTTTTTAACCCTAGTCTAAATGATTTAATAATTTAATTTTTATGATGTTTTATAGTTTATAATAAAATTTAAAGTTATATTCCTTTTTTCAAAGATAGACATTTTCAGATTTTATCAAAATAATGAAAGGAATATTTTCTTTAGATACTCTACACATATAGAATCTCACAAATTCAGGAAAAATATATGTCCTAGAACAAAATTTATACGATTGAATATTTATATTAAAATAAAATCCAATTTTTTAAAATTTTATTTTTATACTATGATTTTAAATATGACAAATACTTTTCATAAATAATGATTTTAAATATATTTTTATAGTTTTTAATTTCATCAATGATAGAAAACATATATTCAATGTATAATCCACTAGGGATATGTTATATTAATATAATACATATTATTATTATATATAGGTTATGATCATTTTGACCAAGTAATGTATTAACATTCACATTCTTGGTTCATTTTTGTTGTAATTAATATTACATGGAAATATTCAAGTTATATGATCATTTAACAATAATTTTCCCAAATATATAAATTTTATGTATCATTGGTATGATTATTTCTTAAGCATTATATCATTTATATATAATGTGTTCTATATTGAATTTTATTTTGATATCTGTGGAAATATAGATAAATAGGTTTTCATTACTAATAAGCAATATTTGATAATATAATACATTGTTCATTAATAAAATAAATTATTTGGTATATGAATAATAATTCATTCATACAGTCTCATGAAATAAACCTAATACACTTGTACCATAATACCCAAGCTAGCACAGATTTAACCCAAACAGAGTACCTGATCCCCATGGAGTAACATCCAAAACATTGCATCGTAAAAGTAAAAAGAAAGATAAAATTTGTGTAAAATAATGGAATATACTTATAAATGTCATTTCCCAAAAAATATAGGATGATAGAACATGAATAGACAAATTAATATTAAATTGGAAATATCACATCATCAAAGTACCATAAAATGGAAAAGACTACCCAACTCTGCAAAGGACATGTAATTCTAATCACTATGTGATTAAGAACATCCACCTCCTCTAAGAGGAACCTTCCATTTAAACAGAACATGAAGAAGTATATAAACAAATAATCAATGAAAAATATATTTGGTGAACTATAAATACCTATAGGCTCTTAGCCTATTTTCCATAATAGTATTCCATATTAATAAACCAAATCAAGCAGTCAATTTTAATAAAAACAGTCATGGAAATATGTTTTCAAATTTATGAAAAAACATGATTACAATTCAATTTGATTGAAAATAAAATTAACATGGATTAAATTAATATTTTATTTATAATAGTCTATTTAGGTCAATGAGATTGAATAAAAATGATTTATACAATGAAATATATATATATACATATATTGAAATAATCATAGGAAAATCCTAGGATCATATTCCATAAAGTATCATATTTTCAAATAATAGGATCCACAGAAACCACAAATCAGTGATCAAAGAATGTATGTGTACACAGGTCCCTCAGGATTATGCCGAATATGACCCATCAATACCCCATCTTTGATAAGATATATTGATTTCGTTTTTTTAGAGTTTTAATCATCAATATTTTAATAGGGAATTATAACTATAGTTTGTCTATCCAAAATATCCCTCAATATACTAAATCACCAATAACACTATCAATTAATCGTTAAAAGAAAAAAAAGTCAAATTTGTTTAAAATACAATTTCCCCATTTTCCATGTGAATATTATAATTTCATTCCAAATCCTAAACACTGGTTTCTCCCAATTTCATTCATTTTCCTTATAGAAGAATTAATGTGTTCAAAAAATAAATTTAATACAAATTTCTCAAAATGAAATGTAAAATTAAATTAATCAATTTCCATTAATTTTAAAATACACAACATTTAACCATTCATATAGATTTTTTCTTCATTCCAAAAATCTATTTTAACTAAATTTTAATTAAAATATTCATCAATTGTTTTTCAATTTAATTGAATGAAATATCAAAAAAATCAATATTTAATCAATAGTACAATATTAATTAGAAGAACCTACAATTTTAATGGAATCTCAATGCCTATAATGGGACACTATGAATGGAAAAAGATGGCAGATATGATCTTGTTAATAAATTCAAATCACGATTCTATTACAAAAAGTTTGGATCCATTATCGTAAGATAATTTATCAAAACCCATGGAAAAAAACATAGATTATTATAGATTAATAAAGGATTCTTCTGAAACAGATATAAAAACAAAATCAAACACAATGAATAATGATGGAATGGACAATGTGAATTAATGGGATCTCTATAAAATTACCTAGAAATAACAACACAATCAATAGAATGTAATTATAGAAGAAGGAAATACGTATTTTAGAAAAACCACCTACATAAAACCAACACACGTGATTTTATATTTGATTTAACCCATTTACACATCGTGTATATTCAAATCTCGTATATGCAAAAAACAAATCAATATTTATTAAAAAATGTATTTTTGTTTTTTAACCAACATGTAAACTATACATGGCATGTATCATGATTTTTAACCATTTCATGGAATATTAAATGTGATGAATAAAAGTCATGTAATGAATTTAATAAACATATAAATCCCATGAATAATACAAAAAATGGCATTTTTAAGATGAAAATTCGATCAAATCTTTCACTTCGCCCTTATAAGTAACCTCTCAATCCTTACTCATCATTAAAAAGCCAATGAAAAAGGGAAACAAGAACAATGAGTAAAATATACCTTGTAGAAAGGTAATTTGGCTTTGTAACCTTCACACTATAAAAATATTCAGTCACTAATATTCATTTTTCAATGCTTCCATAAAAAATGTGGAGGCCGCTACAATCAAATCAGTGCATCATTCTCCCATGATTCATGAGAATCAAAATTATACTTTCATATCACTCATAAAAAAGGTGTTATACTACCATGATTTACCTTATTTTTAGATTCGATATACCTAACTCTTTGATTGGTCATGAATAAAGGATGATCTTTATCATGATCACTACATATAAAAAATGGAAATTGGTCGGAAATATTATTTTTTAGCGGAGATACAACAATCACAATATTTATAGATGAAATGTCTAGTGAATTTCTGAAATAGTTAGACACCTTTCCCACCTATTAAATAAACTCAAATTGTCCCAAAACACAAGGATATATATTAACTATCCTCTCCGGATTATGATCACCTAAACGAGGATGTCCTTTCAAGAACACCTAGTCAGCTCCTAAAACTCCAATAGTCTTTGATTCCAACTAGCATGATATTTAAAATTGATATCTTCCATAAATACCTCTAAAAAATTATGTAGAAATATTTGGTAAAATCATGAACCATTCTCAGTCCAACCAATGTAAATTCAAAGAGAATCAACCAACACAACATTGATTTACAAGGCTAGGATTAAAAATCCTCAAAAGGATCCATTATGATATTTGATTAGAAATAATTCATATAAGAAAACTCAACCCTCCCATAATTGGGTTCCCAACCCCCACTAAAATATACAATACATTCGTGAAGAATATCCACAAGAATTAGTATCGTAATCTCTATCTTGTATTCCTTTTTTAATAGTGAATGTTATACTCAAAATAATATAAGACACTATGTCTCCATGAGGGGTCTTTCTAAATGTGACATGTAAAATTGGGACCCCTATTATAAAAAATAGAATATTTAACTCTATGGAAATGAAATATATATCTCATGTAGATGTTTCCCATCTCTATAACATTAGTTACATCGAGAATGGTTATAATGGTGTCAATAAAGGGGAGACTATATATGGAAAACCATATCACATTATTTATTTTCTGGTTACATGGAAACCTAAACAATATATATATAAATGTTACCACACTTATAATTAAGCACTGCAAGTGGATGAAATAACCATGAAGGTCTCTAATTATTTTCATTTATATGTTGGAATGTGTTACAATGGGTGAAAATGTAAATTCAAATTTATGGACACCAGAATCACCTCTTAATGTAATAAAAAATATTTTTCGTTCCTAGTTGAACATTCCGCTAGGAATTATAGAAATCCCCCACCATAGATATTCTCACAAGAAATGGTACAATTTAAGGATTCCAGAATAATATGACACCCTTCATGAGAAATAACCACTCATAAATGGTCACCCACTATAAGGTGATTTACTAATTCCGTATAATTCATAATCAATATGTTATTCCTGATTAATCATCTCGAGATGAGAGGAGGTCAAATGTGTACAGGATAAGAAAACCATAACCCTGATTTCCCAAAAACTAATATGAATCATTGAAAATGATTAATCCGGTTGACATCATCTAATTATTCATTCATGCAATGGGTTGGAATTTTCCTTCTCAATGCATCAACAACATCTTTTTATTTCTCTGGGGTATAGGAAATATCAAAATTAAAATATTTCTGGTACTCAACATAACACTTGTGGGAATAATTATAATCATTTTGAGAGCATATATATCTCTATTTTTCTAGTCAGAATATATTGTAAGTATTTCTCTAAAAATTTTATGATGCATACTCTTATGTGTATGAATCAAAGATTAATTTCAAGGTCATGGTTCTGATAATTCATCTCATGTTTCATATGCATTTGATATCCATAAGCAATAAAGTGATCACACTATGTAAGAACCCATCCCCATCCTAAAAAAATTCATCATTCAAGACCAAATATCCCTTCCTCGGACTGTAGAAGAGTCAACACTAGGACATAATTCAAAAGTTTGTTAATAATAAAAAATGAAATATAACGTTTTTCATCATATGAAAAAAGTTATACCATTCTATATTTTATCTATCAAATGTGAATCCAAATTTATAAATTGTTTTTAAAACCGATGATACAATCTAGTTAATCCCATGATAACATGATCACACAATCATTTTAAGGTTTCTCTAATGTAATATAGTCATCCATCTTCCTATGATCAATTGAAATACAATTTTCCAATACCATTTGTCCTAAGAACATCAATTTCTGAATCTATAAATTACAATTCGATTGATTTGCATTTTATCGTAGATTTCTCAATAGTTCTGTCACTTCTCTTGAATGATACAAGTGGTTATTGTCACAGAAATCAAAACCGAGATTTTATACACAAATAACCCAATGGATGTATCTTAATAAACATGGAAAACAATTTTCATCAAAATCCTTGGGACAGAAAAATAACTCAGTTGAAAAGTTTGAATTAAAATGTACCCATAATATTAAAACATTCTCTAAATGTTGATTTTCATAATTATATATTGTTTTATTCTCTACCAGTAAAAACATGATCGAATATAAAAATTATTGAAAAAATTCACCACATTCAACAAGTCATGGTAAATTATTAATATGTAATATGGGATACTTATTTTTTTATCGTGACTCAATATAGACTCTATTACCAAAGACAGACGAGATGTTTTCAATTATAATTTATAAAAAAATAGAATTATATATGCCAATGGTGACACACTTTATAGATTAAATACATTATCTAAAGGATCATACAACTGATTCTTCAACTATTTCATATATGCTAGTTCCATTTTATAAGAAAGAAGTTATACAAGCTAAGTACCAAGAACTAAATCAATATACAAATATACCTCCCTTACTTATAAAAATCCCAAGAATTACTAAGGAATAAGATTGAGAAACTCACCAATAATTGGAGGGAGATCACTACTCAAGGATTACCACTGGAGATAATATTTAAAAAATGACAGCACTATCCCCAACTATTGATAGTATGGCTTGGTTGTACAAGACCATGTACATTATCTATATAGTACATGACACAATACATCACACAACATAATAGAGACTCATCAAAGTTAACAAATAATTTGATCGTAAATAGTAATAACCCAGATATTCTAGAAGATGACATCATGAGGATTCATGTTGTGAAACATAATAACCCATGTATGATAGATATGTATTAAAAATAAAAAAATGAAGGAAAATGATGATCATTATATCTCTTCATTATGAGAGGTGTAGTAATATCCATCACATAAGATAATATACACGTTGGAAGACTGTACCGATTTAAAATAATAGTTCATATAAACAATTAATATTCACTGTTACCAAATAATGAAGTAACTAATGATGAATCAATATTGATGGAACATCAGAATGTCACTGGAATAGTTTCTACTTCCTATAGAGAATCATCCAATACATGATAAATCTCCTTTCCCAATTCCTATAGCAGGAACAAATAAGGCATTAAATAATCTAATTTCACCATAGTACATAGGGTGATGATGATGCTATATTACAATATGGAGAAGAAAAGATAAAAAAACATCAAAAAGTTTCTTAAATATCCACATGAACCTCATTTCATGGGTACCTCTATGAAAATTGGCTTCGAAAGCCCAGACGATACACACATGAATCATGTCGAGGGGCCTACTATTGGTAATACAAAAATATTAGAAAATTACAACTATCACGATCCACCACAAGACTCATCAAATATTATATTCCTTTTATAGGAACTCATAGAACCACCAAATGGAGTTAGAAGAATTTCTATAAAACCTGAATTTCAAGCTAAATAAACCAAAATACAACAACACCCTATCTAGTATTTCGGCATAAGAAGAGAGATTCATCAATAAACCATATGAATGATTATCATATACAAGTATCATCTCTATCGTTTATGTATTCATTTTATCATTTGACACAATCTATGGTGAAACCTATGCGTACTCATCAAATAGATGTATTTATTTTTTTATTGTCATTTAAACATTATCCACTTTGAAAAACATCATATATGTATTCATCACCAGTGATTATGGTTATAAATGTCTAATAAACGTAAATTTAATTAGTTTCCATTCAAATACCATTTACATTTTCCCTAGAAAGAAAGAATCCCACTAACTCATTATAGGCCCATTAATCATGATAGTAGAACACATTATGTTTATTGATGATATTTTCAAAAGATAAAGATAAAATCTATATTTATTATCAAATTTGAATACTCTTAAGGGGAATAAATACCATTGAATTCATTTTTTTAAAAAATGAAATCATTTTAATGAATATGAGATCCATACATCAATGGATCCAAATTTGGGGCCCATGAATTTATGAGTGTTAGTGAATCCCCCAAAGCAAGGACACCACACACAACCAACACAAAAAAATTATGGTACATGGGATGATTTTGTGGTTGTGGTTAATCAGATTATTACTCAATTTTTCTATTCAAATTTCCTCTAAGAGTCACAATGCATAAAAACATTAAAATTAATTAGAAGGCAACATAATATTACTCAGATAAACAATCCATAAAAAGATACATGGAATTTAATTATATCAAATATGAAAATAAGATTTTTATTTCCACCTATCAAAATATAATTTTCAGAAAAGACTATAGATAATACTCAATATTATATTCCCAAACGACACATAGAGACAAAGACCCATTATGACTATAGATTTCTATGAACTCAATTACATTTTCATCCAAATTCCTTGTATTATCTTTAAACATCATTTGATATAATTGCACAATCCTAATATCACACCATTTATATCTATTTTTTCATAACCTAGCATAGATACCTTTGTACCCTCAAAAACCAAACTAGAACATACATTGACCAATGGGAATTAAAATTCCCATTTGGAAGGAGGCATGTACCTATCATCATTCATGATTAATGATGGATCATATTATACAAAAAATGATTCATAATGAAACACGTTAGTATGTAAAAAAATTACCAGGGGAAATAATTCTAGAAACCAAACTAGTGTATAAAAAGAGAAATAGTACATCATCAAATTACCATAAAATATAATGGATAAAACAACATCCTAAAGTAAATGTCCCTCCATGCACCAATAGATTAAGGATGGACACTTCATCCAGTTTTATCATTCACTTTAGAAGGACCTGGTTGAAGTAAATCTACAAAAACCAAAATAAAAATGAAGGGTTTTAGCAATAATCTATATTAGGGTCTCTCTAGGTTCTCCATAATAAAATTTCATATTGAAAAATTAAATCAATATTTTAATATTATTTAGAATAAGAATGGTATTAAATTTTCGATATTTGAGAAAAAAACATCCTATCATTTCAATTTGAGGGAAAAAACATTCAAATTGGTATAGATTAAATTCTTATATAATATTATTCATATAATTTAATAGTAATGAGTAAAAATTTTATATAAAAATTAAATATATATATATATATATAAACAATCACAATAATCACAATTATTATCCCCACTATATACGATATATTCAAGTAATTGGATCGTCACACATTTCATGTCAGCGGTCATAGCATCTATATGTACACACATCCCTTATAATAACATTTAATATGAAACAACAAAATTCATTATGGTAAAATATATGAGGAAATAGTTTTTTTATAGTAGTAATTTTAAATCTATTTGTAGGGAATTATCATCCTTGAAGAATTTTCCCAAATGACATACTAAATATCCATGATTTCAGGTTCTTAATCTATCCAAAATCAATCGGAATAAAATTCCAAATCAATATAATATAAAATTTCTCAATTTTTATTTTCAATATTTAAATTCCATACTAGAACCAAATCATTGATTTTCATTATATTAATATTATTCAAAATAAAACCAATAATAATTTATCATCATAATCAATTTAAGAAATTTTCTCGCAAAAATAAAATTAAATATCAATTCAAAAATTTCAATCAATTTAAATGTAACCCTCGATATATAGTTCCATTTGAATTGGGGGTTTTCATAGTTCCCATAACAATTCAATTGAAATTTAAAATCACATCGAATTTAGTTTCCAGAAATAAATAAAATAATTATTAATAAACAATAAAATTAAGGATTCGTCAATTGGCCAATATTAAACATAACCACCTAAATTTTTCATGTAATCAAAATTCCTATAATGGGAATTGCTAATAGAAGAAAACAACATGGACGATCTTGGATACCTACCTAGAATCATGATTCAAAAACATGTAATTTAGATCATTAAAACAAAATATTTTCTATCAAACTCCATGTAGAAGTGAGAGTTAAAATGTATGATATAGGGAGAACACATACCCATATAGATGAACAGTCAATAACATTGGGGTCAATCATCGAATAAATGATTTTGAGGGGTATAAGATCTCAAAAATCACATTGGGTGAGCCAATATGATGAAATCAAGTAATTCGAGTGGTGATAAATAATAATTTATTCTGAAACACTTTTCCAAACAAAACATGGGATTTTACATGGATTGTTACCCAATTACATGTTATGTAATTATCAAGTCCCATATATGATGAAACCCCCATCACCATTTATTGAAATATGATTACTAATAGTTATGAAACATGTACACTATACATGGAGGGTAACCATTTACTCAATGAATTCATTTACTGGAATCTTCAAGGATATTATTACAAGTCCTAACGAAATGTTAAATGAAATTTATATATCTAGATGACAACAAATAATGCATGTTTTTATACTGAAAATCCAAAAAACTCCCTAACATCACCATTAAATATATCCTCCTAATTACTTACCATAATTACCGATCCATAAAATAAGAATACTAGTAAAAAATATTAAAATATACTTGATAGAATGGTAATTAGGTGTTACATGTAGTAACAAATAGATCTCGAAATTATTCAACCACCACATGAATCAATAATATCATGAGATGAATCAGTTACCTATAACTAAACTAGATAATACCAATATTTTGATATCATTTGTGAAAGGACATGATGTTAGAGGTACCATGATTCTTGAGACCACTTCTATATAAATTAATTATGTCCATTATTATGAATTTTGTTATTATTAGCCAGGATATTTTCATAATGATATTATTTGTTTATGTGTTTCATTCATTGATCATTGTTAAATTGACTATGTTATCAGTTATGTAACTCTACTTATTTAATATTACATATTAATTCATTATAATCATGTTATTTATTTGTTATGTGTGTTTAGTTATGTTCCATGAAATATTGACTATTCATTATCGTAAAATAATATTCAATTTATTTAAATTGAAAGTGTCTTCCATTATTTACCATTCCATGTTCATAATTATTATTTATTCCTGATAGATTCTATTTTTGATAACCCTTACCAAAAATTTGAGTGGACCCTTATTTTTTTCCATTTCCCATGAATCCATGATGTTTACTATGATTGATTTTAAAATGGTATTCTATAAGGGATAACACAATCATTTAAAATTATTATTATTTAATTTCATTTTACAAATGTAATTTGGTAATCATGTATGTTTCTTGTTTACTATGTCAATAGAACTATTCGATTATTTAAGTTATGATTTATTATAACTTATTCAAATGTAATAAATAAGGCATAGGCTTTGGGATACTAGAGTCCGAGTCTCTATTGAAACCCACATACATATCCAAATATTAATTAATGACTTCATACAAAATATCCATAAATACAGCTACAACATTAGATATCCTCAATGGTATAACTAAAAAATCATTATTCCCATATCCAATATAAATTTTTGTTTTCATAATATCCACCTCCTAGACCATTAACAAAGTGTACCCTATTATGATATCAGTAAGAGAAAAATAATTCACTCAATACAGTTAGTTAAAATAATTATCAATATGAAGAAATTATACATTATCATAATAGTGAGGTTAATCAAATCTATAAACACAATTAAAAGACACATGGAACCATATTTATTTAAAAAAACAATATTAAGCCATCACATGGTAAAGTACATGACTGAATGAAACATTTATCTAGTTATTCATGAAATTTATTACTTTTCCAACAGTTCTACTTGATCAATTTGATATGTGGGGTTTTCTAATTTCTACGAATTTAGTGCTAATTAAATATTGAACTCATTATATCTATTATGAATAACACCCAATAAATGATCATAAAATAATAATGTATTCAGTACCTAATGGTACATCACTAATCCTTATAGTTTAGTTATTTTTATAAAATTTCTTATGTGACAATCAATACCATTTAGATTCATTTTTTTAGATTCTTGGTATATTATATATTGTATAAAATCATTGAAAAAATATTTCATTGATATTTAATATATCATTACATGGTATACTAATAGATATTCCATAATTAATATAATATTGAACACTTCTATGTGAAATTCAAAAATAAATTTAGGATGCATCATTCCGTTGATAGCAACAAAATGATTCTAATATATATTGGATTCATTAATTGTTCCACTAGAATTATCCAACAGGTTTTCTATAATACATTTAGGATGTTATATCCCAGGAATTCATGTAAATTTAAAAAATAATAATAATTTGATGTTACGTAGTGAAAAAGCGTACAGTCATGAATTGATGAAATAAGTTTCATAAATTCCACAACATTATTATATTGCCCTACACAAACAATATATGTATAAAAATATTTCTCCATACCATTCTACATTCATCTTAGATGTTTTTCTTCACGAGTAACTAACATTATTAACATGTCTGCATAATAAACTAACTCAATACAACTAAAACATTTGTCAGGTTGATAGATATAAGTTACCTCAATTTTTAATTGTTTAAGATTATATTTAATTATAGTCATGAACCATATAACCAATTATACAACAGTTGAAACACTTTTAATAATTTTCTTGACATCCAATATGATTATTCTTACAACACATATCATAAATTGAGAGCATAATTTTCATTCATGCAAATATAAATGGTGAATAATTCATTATTACCTATCATCATGACTTTTTTGATTTATTTAATGGAATACATGTTCAATTAAAAACAACATTTCTACTAAATCATCACAACAAACATATTTCACATATTTATTTACATCACTAAAATCCATTTCTCTTAAATATAATGGATTCGACATTGATTAAATCTAACTAATCTTAATATCAATATCTTAGACAAAATATGGTACATACTCGAATAAACAACAGCATTTCATACCATACAAAAATAAAAAAACGTTATACTTTCCCCTCAATTTTGAAAATTTTCTCCATCCACAGTTTAAAACCCATAAGGAATTAATTTTTAAGGATGATATTCCAATATTTATACCAATAAATGGAATCATTTAATTCTACCTATTGTGTATTCTTAATCAATAAACCTCATCAATATCCATCATATTAAATATAATAAATGGACATGGTTACCCTCTATCATTCTAAAAACCCCATGATTCCTTAATTTAACACTATGTTATTTATCCATCCATTGTCCAATACAAGTTTATAATATTTTCACGATTCTTGATGTTATTGATTCATAAAATTCTATATTGTCATAATGATAAATTATGTTATATCTAAATTATCTGTATCATAAAGTCCTCCAACATTAACAGATCTAATCAATTGATCCATCACAACAACGAACTACATAGTTTCAATTCCATCTATTGTAGTATACAAATTCAGAAGGAATTCATCCTCATGGTTTCCTCCAACTACAAAAAACACTATTTCCTATGGGGAAAACAATTCATAACAAACATAGTGTAGCCAAAGTAAATTCATAATCATAAAATGAAATGAAATTTCAAATTAACTATTATATAAAATATATTTTTGTCATTATATTATACTTATCCAAATCCCTAATGATTTATAAACCTTTCTCTGATAGAAACCTTGAGGACATGACCACAAAAATTACATATTCTAGTGAATTTATTCTTGAATTAAATTACATAAATTCAAAATTATTCTTTAGATTTATAGTTTCATATAGTTATTTAATAAATCAAACAAAACTAACCCTGATATATAAAATATCGATACAACTATTCTTTATCAAAATTTACTTCAATATAAAATCCGAAAAGTATAAGATATTTTTATAAACTAAAAATATTGATGAATTTCAACTTTACTTAGTATCATACATTACCCAACCTCATGAACTAATGAAAACAATATTTAACATTGGAAAAAAAAGAATTTTAACTCATAAAAGAGAATTAATTTGTTAATCGCATGAAAACATGAAAACCCCTAATAAATCCTTAGTAAAAAACATTATTATATAAAAATAACATTTTATCCATTAATAAGATCATTAATATATCATTTGAAATCCATATATATTCATGGATATAAATTAGCATGAATAGAAATGTAATTTATGTCCCTTGTGATATCATCATCCAAAAACCCATACAAGACCCACCAAAGAACCCTTATAGTTTGAATAATCACGTTGATGAATTAAAAAATAATTATATAGATATAATAAACATAACCAATCTCAATAGATAACTATCTATGTGAACCCATTAAATAAGTCATTTTAATCATAAATATGAACTATGATGGAGATCATCCATATGTAATCAAATATTGTGGGTCATATCATGAATAAAACCAAAAAACACATTAATATCACTATACAAAACATGTGTCATTATAAAAATACTAATTTTTAAAAATAGATTTTCAATTCAAAAAATAAAAAAAAACATAATTTGGGATTTTTATTAAAGAAAATATGAAATATTGTTATGAAATACACACTTCAAGTAATGTTTATGGTGGTGGGAAAGTTCATTTTCATTATAAATGTAAAAATTGAACATTCAGTTTATATTTTTGTAATGATTGTTAAAAATTATACTAAATGTTTTATTTAAACACACTGAATGAATTTGGAATAAAAGGACCATTATATATATTTTTAAAATATTAATACAGTTCTATAAAATTTTAAAAACATGGACATGGGAGAGAATTACATTGAAACCTAGTAACTATAATATATCAAAATACATTATAATAAAATGTATCTCATACCCATAGTATTACATGTTATATATGATCATTATATTATTGATAAGAAAACAGATAAAAAATTTCTACTTTATTAAGAAGTGTTTCCATGTTAATTACTCATTTATATAATTTTGTAACATGTTATATACAATTACTCCATCAATTAAATTTACACTTGTTGTTTTAATGTTATTCTTTTTATATATCATAATTGACTACAATATGTTGAAATTGGTAAAAGTGGTCATTATTGAACCTTATATAGAATAATAATAATCATAAAATTATATATTTTTAGTTCAATTATACATCAAAATCCATCCATTATAATGGTGATGGAAAATAAAATATATTATAGTCATAGACCCGGTAGGCCGTATGTACACATGAGAAACCATACCATTTTTCAACGATCATTGTGGAATAAAGATAAGTATTATTTTATATATAAAAAATGATAATAATATCATAAATTACCTATTAATTAAATAAATATGCATATATATATATAAATCAATATTATCATGTGGTGATGAAAAATTACAATAAACCTCTTTATAGATGTGGTAGTCCACATGTATGCTATAACGATGTTATCATTTTTTAGTGAATTGATAATTAAGAAGGTAAATGAAATATTATAATTTAAGAATAATTATAATTTCATAAATAACTTATATAAAAATTACATATATAATTATAATCCTATCGTGATGTATACCGATGGAAAATTAATTATACTGGTTCGTGATGTGGTAGTCTTCAAAACATATGAACAATTGTTTAATATAATATTTTATGAAAGACGATATGGATATAAGTTATTATTTTATTATAAAAACACAAATGTTTATGAAATATTTGGGTTTTATTTTATATTATTGGTTATGGAATATTATAATTATGTCGAAAAAAATACTCAAAAATGTTTTTAAAAACAACACATCTTATTTATAAAACATCGCTTTATTAACACCTTAAGATCATTAATGTTGATGTTTTTCACTATATATAGAATCTATAACAACGAGATGGATTTTGGGGATTAATATTTCCATATATAATATAAAAAAGAAGTTTTTAAGTGTTATGTAATTTGAATTATATATTTTGTTTTCTAATAGGTGGGCGGGGAACTATTGGGATTTTTAAAAATATAAAAATTTATATTTTTTATTTTTCAATAAAAAATGACCCTTAACTTATTTATTTCTATGATATTATTAGTATTAATTGAAATTGTATCATGTAATGAATTTTTTTTCTATTTTATCGCATTTTTTCTCATGTCTTTTTAACCGCTCATATACCCCTTTCATGGTTAAGGTGATAACAAAAATTTTCAATGACACATGGTTAATATAGTTACCCAAAATATAAAAACCAAATTTAAATGCCGAATATTTAATTTTATTAACCATATCATATTAACTTGTGATAATATAGGGTTTTTTAAATTTTATATAAGTTAATAAAATATTTTTTATTATTATATATCATTGATAAGAACTAATTGTTAAAATAAATTTAATAACATCATTAAAATAATTAAAAATCCTCAAAAATAATTTAATACACCCTTAACATTTAATCATAAAATTTATTTCTTAAAAAAATATTATTACCTGCTATTATATTACATTTAATAATTTTAATATCATCTATTATTTTTTGAATTAATTGAATATTTGATGATGTATTGTTCAATAAAAGTTTAAGGTAAATATTTCATCACAAAAAATTAACAATATAATTCCATAATAATTATAAATAATTTATATTTCCAAATAAAAGCGATGATATAACATATACCATTTTTATACTTATGATTAACTTTTATTATATATTAAAATCATGAGTGCACCGTTTGAGAGAGTTTTTGAAATCAAAAATTATAAGGGTTTTAATAACTGTTTAAAGGAAAAAAAGTTCATATATCCAAATCATATATTATTACGGATGAAATTTACTCATCTATTAAAATTAATGTAGGTTTGGTGTCATTTAAAACTATTTTACATTTAATTTTTAACATTATTTACTTGAATTTCACTTTATCATGGTAAACATAATTCTAAGGATATTATTGTTTATGAAAAAAAGATACTTATATACAAAATCCTGACTCATTTATAACAAATATGGAATTCATTTTTAAAAATTTAAAATACATATTTGGAAGATAAATATATTAAAATAAACTAGAAAATTGAAATGAATAATTCTTTTTCTGAAAAAATAATTTTTTGAAATATAATTTTTTTATGTAAATTCAAATATAAAGTTCATTTAAAAATAGAATATTTTTTAATTTAAATAAAAATTAAATTAATAAATTTTAAAACAAAAAAATAGTAAATTATTAAATTATATAAATTAAAAAATATAATGTTCATTCAAATAAATTTATTATTTATCACCATTTATTGATAAATAAATCTTTTTAGGATTTTCAAAAAATTTCATAATAATATAATTTTGATATTATGATTTCATAACATAACTTTTGTAATATTAATATTCCATCACATGATGATTAAAAATTAAAATAAATTCCCTATTAAGAAATTTTAGTTAAAAATTTTCATTTTTGGTTTTATATTAAATAAACTTATTATAATTAATATAAAACTATAGAACCTAAAAATCGATATATATTGAACATTAATATAGTTTATTATAACTTTACATAGGTTGTTCCCAAATTAAATACTTCTATATATAGAGAAACATAGATGGATTGATTATCATAGTGATGAACATATTTTCCTTTTCAAAATATCAAATATAAATGCATAAAATGTATGAGAATATGGATTTGAAGGATTGTAAAAAGTCATAATTATGTCAAAAAATACCATAAATCATTAACAAAACAATAAAATTTTTTATAAATACCAGATGAGGTTTTTTAACATATATTAAGAAGAATGTTTTAAGTACGATTTATAAATATGTTCGAACATTGAATATTATAAAGTTGCATTTATAGTTGTATTCAAGTGAATAAGAAAAAAAATAAATATGTATACTATTATGATTAGAAATTTTTTTTGTAAATAATATGAATTAATTCAAAACAATCATCATCAATATACCATATCGATCCGAATTGTTTTGAAGTGGCTTTTAAATATGGGAATTTGATAAATGAGATTCTTGAGGAGATTGTACAAATTGAGATAAATATTATATGTGAGATTCTTCTAGGAAAGTGGATAATATTATCTTTTGGGTCAAATTAGATTTTCATTAAAAACATACTAAGGATACCATGGTCATTTATAACAAGTAATGAATTCAATATTAGAGAAAATCACATATTGTATATATCAATGTCGATGAAATATTGGATCCTGTAGTTTAGTTTTAAAAACATAAATAATTATTTTAAATAACATTTTAATGATATTCATTATTTATAATATATATATATATATATAATCATTACTCATTAATGTGGTATTAAAATTAGTGGTTTACATCGAAAATCCATGTTGTTTTATTTTCGAAGAAATTGGATGGACCGTATCACAGCTGAATATGGTGACTTAAGCGTTCATCATAACAAATAGAGAATGGTACTCAAGACTAGATTAAGACGTAATAATTAGATGTATCTAGCATGTTGGATTTGGTAACAATATCATTGTGAAAAATGATAATGATCACAGTATGGTTGTACCCACAAATGTTGATTACATAATCTTTTTTTGAATTAATAAACCTTAATGGAATAAATATTAATAAATTATCAAATGTGATATTAAAATATTGATAAATAGAGATTTAATATTATTTATCATTCTCTTCAAGATGATTAATTGATTGATACAATAATATTATAGTCAAAATTATCTGTAAAGGTACATTACTTAATTATAATAGAAGAATCCATAGAAATGAAGAAAAACAACTATCCAATTTAGTGATGTTGTAAAGACCCGTAAATTCCGTGGAATTTATTTTAAACACATGGGAATTTTAAGAATCTGCAGTTTCTGATGGCACTTGATTCTAATTAACGTTGTACCCAGACTAAATTTATGAATTTTTGTTCGGGTACATTCAGTAAACGTGTGTGCAGGATTTTATAACATTTGAACCGGTGCTTGGAATTGAATTTTGAGGGCACCGTTGAACTTGCTGTGTCGGTATTCACTTAAGGAAACCATCACCATAGTTTTGTTCTATCAAAATCGGAAGTTAATTTTGGGGGTTTCAAAATAAATTAAATAAAAATACGTGTAACATATTTTTATTTGAATTGGTTGTTAAAAACTATAAGAGTAAGTTAGTGGTGGGCCCGACCGCAGATAACCTCCCTTGGGAAGATGTTTTTAGATGGGGACCACCGAAACCCTTTAAATCCCTTTAACACCCTTTATACCCCTTGAGCTCTCCATAAATGTGGGAAACTCTGGAACATCCCCTTAATAGTGCCAATACACATAAAAAGTAATTAATACCACAATTAATTAATATTTTAAAACATTTAAATTCCTTTGAATTCTTTTGCCAATAATAAAATAATGGGTTTCCATAACCAATTATTTTGGTTGGGGATCCTTTTTTGAGTAGTTTGGAAGAAATCATAGAAGAACATCATCCTCCCAATGAAGAACGCTCCACATCTCCGAAGATCGATGAATACCATCTTCGATCTTCAACCAATCCAAAAGAGAAGGTGCTGCCCGCGAGGAACGCTGATGTCGTCTTCGACATTGTCACCTTCAAACGCCGTCCGCCAAAAATGAGTACCTCTCTTCCTCTTCAGATATTAACGGAACGATGTCCATATCCCGTGATGTCTGTCTTCTGTGACTCTGTCATTGATCACCAAAATAGAGGTAGGGGATTGTTTAATTAAATGAAATCCTTGTTCAGTGTCATTTAATATGGTTTGATGTTGCCCAACTATTATAACCTGATGTGGAGGGAGCGGGCAAAACAAAAATGGCCCGATTTTCCTCCATTTTTTCTTCTATCTTTGATGATGGTGGTAGTATAGTGGTGCCACCAGAAGAGAGGACAATGAAGAAGACCGACGACGCAAGGCCGCCAGGTTACCAAGAGGGCGCGGCACCGTCCTGCCGCGCGGAACGAGAGCCATGACCATGACAGGCCATGGTGGAGGCGCGCAGCGCCATCACACTGTGCGGAGTATTCCGGGTCCGCTTCCATGTCGGGCAGCGGCGGTGAGATCACGGAGATGCGGCGTCGCGTGGAGGACATTAGGACTACGACGTCATCACGCCGCGGTAGACGAGCGGTGGCGTCCGGCTGGCCCTGCCATCATAGAGCCAGAGCGGCTGGCTTCTTGGTCCTGTCAGGATGAGCAGGACCCCGTCGGGTCCCACATGTGCTTGACGGGCGCCACCAGGCACCAGTTCGGCTCAGACCCAAATGGCAGAGCCATTCAGGTGTGAGGGGCGCACGCGCCACCCCCCATAAGCGTGGCTAGGGTTGGCCGTCGGGCTGCCCACGGTCGGGCTAGACCATTCCCTCAGCTCAGAAAGCATCTATAGACCAGGTCGTACTCTGGTATAGATCGGGTCGGGTCGGTCCGGCTAGGTCAGACAGGACCCGAACCCATTTGTCCAGTTTACACCTTTTTGCCCTTATCATGGGTAATAGGTGTCTGATTGACGAACCACCTACTCTAATGGAATCCTTGGAGCGGGAAGATTCTTTTGGTATACTCCACATGATTATTGGATGCATTTTGAGTAAGTTCGGGTTGGTTTGAGCCTAAAAATCAACCATTCCCCTAAAACAGAAATGCCAATAACTCATAGACCTAGCGTCTGATTGAAACTTTGTTTGTCACGTTCGGTTCCTTATGATGAGACCTAAGTATGGGATACATCAACTCAAGACTTCGTGGTATTTAATGTATCGACACTTGGCTCGAGGAGATGACTCTCTCGGAATCGATCATGTTTTGTGCAGGAACCCTATTGCTGGCAGCGACTGATAACACAGGATCCTCTGTGGGTTCGACAATGACGATACTTTACCAAGATCCTCCTTGGGTTCGATAATGATGACTTATGTACCAGGATCCTCTGTGTGTTCGACAGCGGTGACTTCTGTACTGGGATCCTCCGTGGGATCGACATTGAATAATTTTGTACCAGGATCTTACGTGGGCTTGATAATGCTTTTTTTGTTCCAAAATCCTATGTGGGTTCTACATAGGAGAAGATGAAGAGGATTCATATATTCATCTCTAACCCTATTCATGTGTTGTATACCTATGTGAGATGAGTATTTTCTTTTGATCATTATCATCGAGATGATTTAATTTACCTCCTTTGTAGAATGGTTTGTGATGGGGCTCTAGTGTTGGAGACAAACTATGATTGGTAACATACGTATATCTATAGGAATATACATATGTATGGTTGGTTGATACATTTTGATTGAATTTTTCTTATGTTGTTTATCCTTAGTGTATTATTGGATACCTTTGTGGGTCTCAGGGTCCCCTACTGAGTATTGTTATACTCACACATGAACGGGCTTCGCCCGCACCTTGTTCTGAACTTTGAAGATGACAGTCTGCAGTGAACGAGGCTGAGGGTGACAGATGGGAGACTGCTCATAGCTGGACTAGACGGGACATAATTAAGGAACAAGTTGGTCAAGATCTGTACCTACCCTTTAGGTAGGATTCTCAGGAAGATGATCCAGGATAATTTTTTCCCTTTTACTTGACCTTTTTGTTCGGTTGGGTTTTTATACTAGCCCACTTACTTTCATCACACCCTTTTATTCTATATTAGTACTTGTTTCTTCTACTGATTGCGTTAATTATGTGTTTGTTATAGGTTTAATGGCAATTCCTTCCCATTCATATCATGGAATTTCCTTTGGTGCATGTCGCTAGCCCCAGGCCTGTGGAAGGCGGGCATGGGGTAGCCACAACACGGGCCCTAAGGACGGGTCGTGAGAAATTTGTATGAGAGGATTCGGTTCTATAGCATAAATTGGATTCTGATTCTTTTAATGGAAATAGTGTTAGCTGATTTGGGTGTGGTTATTAGTTTAGGGAAACCGATGTTGGTGCAGTGGCTGACATATCAATACATTAGGACTCTGACTTCAGATTTCAGACTCATTGCACGAAAACACTGATTTTGCGTGTGTTTCCTTTGAAAATTTTTCTTCATGATTAATTTTTTTTAGATCACCAGGTATATGTTTTTAACCATGGAACACCTGTTTATTTTTAGGATTCCCCCATGAAGGAAGCAAACTAGGGTTTCAAGTTTTATATGAGATGGTAGCCCACCGAGCGAAGAGGCATCGGTGCAGGGCCCCATCACATCGGTGGTACTATTGGAACCACTACCTATTGGGCCACCGATAAAACCAGCTCCAGCTGTAGAGAGTACATGCCCAACGACTTCTTTGCACGAGTTCAAGTGCTAAAGGCCACCCAGGTTCTGAGGAGAGACGGACCCCTAAGAAGCGGAAGATTTGATGGAGGCTATTGTGAGAGTTTTTATATTGGTAGGGACACCAACCTACCTCATGGTGATCCTTTCTGTGAGTCTCCTATATGATGCAACATGCAGATGGTGGAGCCTGATGCTCAAGGTGCATGACCAGGCATCACTACTATGGGAAGACTTCCAGGGTCTCTTTTGATTAGAGTTTTTTATAGCCACCGTTCGTGAGGTGCGGATTCAACAATTACTTAATCTACAGCAAGGCAACATGACAGTAGCTTAGTACTCAGTGAGGTTCAACGACTACTCACGCTACTCCATTGATATGGTGCATGATCCATTCTTCAGGGCACGACCCTTCGACCAGGGACTCTGGCATGAGATCAGGGCTTCGTTGATCTCTCTCAACATACCTACGTAGGAGGTGGTTATAGAGAGAGCCCTTCTTGTGAATATTTTTTTAGCTGGACAATCACCAGCAGTGAGACCCACCACAGGGAAACATGTAGTGGAGTCTTCTTATGTTAGTATTAGAAAGAAGACGCAGAGGTCCAAGAGGACCAGGACATCTGGTGAGAGACTCCAGGATACAAGTTCGGTTGTACATGGAACAGGGGATAGAGCCATCCATATGTGAAGCACCCAGTTCTATGAATGTAGCGAGTAGGGTCATATGGCTCATTACTGCCTGACCCTCAATGCAGATGAGTAGCAGATAGTAGAGGGACCTCCTAGGAAGAGGCAGATGTTTGATCGTGGTGGTTCGCCAGGAGGAGATGGACATGGCAGAGGAGCTGGCCGAGTAGAAGGTGGTGGACGACTTTTCAAGGACCTACCCCCACAGCCACAAAGAGGTCCATCTCAACAACAGGGAGCTGGCAGACAGAGGCGAGCTCAGATCAAAGAAGTCGAGGACTACAACCACAGTGCACCTGAGATGATTCAAGGAACTATCTGTGTCTACTCCACCCTTCCTACAGTACTTATAGACATAGGTGTGAGTCATTCATTTATGTTTTCTTCCCTTGTTCGGAGCCTGGAGATTATGACGGAGCCGTTGGCTCGATCCTTACGACAAGAGACTCCTACCAGAGCAGGCTTAATGATTTCACACTGGTGTCGGCAATGTGAGCATACTCTAGGATGCATGTGCATTGGGTGGGATCTCCTTGTATCACTGTCGAGGCCTTACGACGTCATCTTGTGTATGGAGTAGTTGTCCACAGTTCATTCATAGATTGACTACATTAGGCATAAAGTGCGGTGTGTTGATGAGGATGGGATGAGATTTACCTTCACAGGTGTGAAGGGAGACATTTTAGGGAATGATGGAAAAACCCTGATGAGGAGAAGCTGATCACACTTCAGTTTGATAGTCTCATCCTCGGAGAGGTTGATGAGAGGATTTCGTGTTTTCCTGTTGTGGTGGATCAGTACGTGGATGTTTTCCCTGACGATGTTCCAAGACTACCTCCTTGTAGAGATGTGGACTTATACATTGACATGTACTCTGGGAAGACACCAATATCTACTCCAGTATAACGGATGGCTCCCTCCAAGCATCGTGAGCTACAGGTACAGCTGGAGGACTTATAGGGGAAGGGATTTATCTAACCCAGTGTTTCACCCCAGGCATCCCCGATTTTGTTCACCAAGAAGGAGGATGTGAGCTTGCGATTGTGTGTTGAGTACCGTCGCCTGAACTAGGTGACCGTGAAGAACAATTACACACTCCCGAGGATTGGAGACCTCTTTGATCAGCTCAAGGGAGCACGATGGTTCTCGAAGATAGACCGTTGGTCAGGCTATCACCAACTCATAGTTCGAGATGAGGATGTGAAAGAGACGACCGTCAGGTGTCTGTATCGCCACTACGAGTTCTTGGTTATGCCCTTCGGCATAACCAATGCTCCATAAGTGTACATGAGTCTCATGAACATTATCATTCAGCCTTACATAGATCGCTTTGTTGTTGTCTTCATCAAAGACATACTGATATACTCGACAACTGAGGATGAGCATGCCTACCATTTGCAGGTAGTATTGGACACACTTCGAGAGCACCAGCTTAATTATAAGATCCTGAAGTGACAATTTCGGATTCGAGAGGTTCACTTCTTTTGAAACGTCGTCTCAGAGGCTGGAGTTGCAGTGGTTTCAGTGAATATTTAGGTTGTTCTTTCTTGTTATCCACCTAGGAGTGTGATAGAGGTACAGAGTTTTCTAGGACTGGCTGGGTACTGTCGAAGGTTTATGCCAGAATTCACCAAAGTTGAAGCACCACTTTTAGCATTGACTAAGAAGGGGAAACCCTTCATGTGGTCAGAGAGATGACAACAGATCATTCAGGAGATGAGTCAGAGGTTGACTAGTGTGCCCATCTTGAGGCTACCAGAGGAGGGAGTTGAGTACTTAGTTTACTGCGATGCATCAGGGGCCAGACATGGGTGTGTCGAGGGGGAGGAGCAATCAGTGATCATGTATGGTTCTCGACAGTTGAGACAAAACATGAAAAACTACAATACAATGACCTAGAGTTTGCAGAAGTGGTATTCGCCTTGAAGACGTGGTAGCACTATCTTGTGGGTGAACGTTTTACCGTCTACTCTGACCACCCGAGTCTCATGTATATCTTCTCAAAGAAGGACATGAACCTAAGACAATGGTGATGGATTGAGTTCCTCCAAGACTGTGACATCGAGATAGTTTATACTCCTAGGAAGGGGAACGTTGTAGCAATGCTCTCAGCAAGAGATCAGGCATTCATCTGCTAGGAGTGGCGACAAAGCTGATGGCCGTGTTTCTGATATCATTTGTGGATTAGGATGGAGTAGCCTTTCTACAGTCTTTAACAGTCACTCCTCCACTTATTCAAAGAGTCAGGGAGGCGTAGCGTGGGTTCGTTGACTGTGAAATGCAACATGCTCAGATATCTACATGGCAGGCACCTGATTGGTTTTCTAATGGTCAGGAGCATGTTGTTCTCTTTAGAAGACATACCATGGTACCATTTTCACATCAAGATGAAGTCATTAGGGTGTTCAACACATCTCCTTTAGTGGTACATCCATGAGTGGAGAAGATGTACCAGGACCCCGACGTCTTCACAGGTGGCCACCTATAAAGGAGGCAGTAGCAGAGTTTGTCTCACGATACTTAACCTGTCAGCAAGTGGAGGAGGAGTATCAGGTTCCAGCAGGATTAGATCAGCCGTTATAGGACCCAGAGTGGAATTGGGATGTGATATCCATGGATTTCATGACAGTAAATCCATATACATCCATAGGAAACAACTCTATCTGGGTGATTATTGACCGAATCACCATGTCATCCCACTTCCTACCGATCAGAGATCAGGTCTCAGTAGAGAGAATGGAACAACTCTATGTGCTGGAGACCGTGAGGCATCATGGTGTTCTATCGACGATCATCTCTGATCAAGATTCTTTTTTCTCCTCCTGGCTATGGAAGGGGTAGCATGTGGCTTTAAAAAAGCAGATTCTCTTGAGCACCGCCTTCTATCCTCAAATAAATGGTGAGACTGAGAGCACCATTCATCCTCTCGAGGACATGCTCTGTGCATGCACCCTCAAATTTGGTCGTAGTTGAGAGGATCACTTACCCTCGGTGGAGTTTGTGTATAACAACAGCTACCACTCCAACATTGGGATGGAACCTTTAGAGGAACTATACGACCGACCTTGTAGATCGCCTCTATGCTAGACTGACCCAAGAGAGTCAGCACTTTTGGGACCATAGATGGTACATCCTATGATGGATAAGGTAGAGATCATCCAAGAGTTGATGAAAAATTCACATAGCCGGCAGAAGTTTTTCTTAATAGGAGATGGAGACCACTGGGGTTTGAGGATGGAGACCACATCTTTCTTTGGGTCTCACCCTGATGAGTTCTATAGAGATTTGGCCGAGGTGGCAAGTTATCTTCTCAATTCATAGGACCGTTCCAGGTCCTCAACAGAGTAGATGAGGTGGCTTACCGCTTGGATCCTCCACCTCAGTTGCACTGGGTGCATGACATCATTCACGTATCTCAGCTGAGGAGATACATTCATGACCCATACCACATAATCGACCACAGGGAGCCATATATCGATGACAGGGAAACATTCATGGAGGTTCTAGTGGAGATTAAGGATCGAAAAGAGTGGGTCTGGTGTAGACGGTTGATACCTCTGGTGCGCATTCGCTGGCAGCACGTGAACATCCAGGAGAGCACATGGGAGTGAGAGGATCAGATGCCTGCTCAGTACCCCCATTTTTTTCCTTAGTTTACGTTTTAGATTTTTGGGATATAATGACCTTAGTTGGAAAGAATGTAAATACCTAAAATTCCATGGAATTTTTTTTAAATACATGGAAATGTTATGAATCCGCAGTTCCTGACGGAACTTGATTTCAAGCCCCTGTGTCCCCGGAATCAATTTCTGATGTTTTGTTCAGGTAAGTTCAGTAAACATGTGAGTGGGATTTTATATCTTTTGAACTGGTACTCGGAATTAAAATTCTAGGGCATCGTTGAACTCGCAGCTCTGATATTCTCTTATGGAGAGAATCACCGCAGTTGCATTCTAACAAGAGAGGAATTCTTGGAGCAGGCCGAGCCACCCTCGGTCGGGACACCACTTCGGGCCGAACTGTTCCCTCGACTTAGGCTGATTCTGCGGACCGGTTTGGACTCCGGTATAGATAGTGTTGTGCCAGTTCGTTCTGACAGTGTCAGACCAGACCTGAACCTATTTGGCTTGTTTACACCGTTTCGCCCCTATCATGGGCTACAGGTGACCTATTGATGAACCGACTGGTACGATGGAATTCTTGGAGTAAGATGATTATTTTGGCATACTCCCCTTGAAGAATGTACGTGGTTGGAGTACGGCTGGGTTGGTTTGATCCTAAAAACCAACTGGTCCCCAAGAGAGAAATGCCAATAACTCACAGACCGGGCGTCCGATTGATAGGTCTTCTATCGCGTTGGGATCCTTATGATAAGACAGAACTACGAGATACATCAACTCGACCATTCCTGATATTTGATGTATCGACACTTCGCTCGAGAATCAGACCCTCCCGGAATATAGCGTGTTGTGTGATGGAACCCTATGGATGGCTGCAACTGATATGACAGGATTCTTCATGGGTTCGATAGTGACGATATTGTACCATGATCCTTCGTGGGTTTGACATCAATGAATTCTAAACTGGGATCCTTCATGGGTTCGATAGTGGTGACATCTGTACCGAGATGCTCATTGGGTTCGATAGTAAACACTTCTATACTAGGATCCCATGTGGGTTCGACAGCGCTGATTTTGTCATAGGATCCTAGGTGGGTTCGACAGAGGAGATGATTCATTTGCTAAATCTAATCATATCTACCCCCTCTTCATGTGTTTTATACCTGTGTGAGATGAGTATTTCATTTTGATCATTATCATCGAGATGATTGACTTTACATCCTTTGTGGAATGGATTTTTCTTGGGCTCGAGAGTTAGAGTCGAACTGTGATTGGTAATTTAGGTATATGTATGGGCATATACCTAAGTATGGTTGGTTGATACTTTGTGATTGTATTTTTCTTCTATGGTTTATCCTTAATAGATTTTGTGAGACCTTCGGCGTTCTTGGGGTCCCATATTGAGTATTGTTATACTCACCCCTGTACGGTCCTCACCTGCACCTTATTGTGTTTTGTGAAAACAATGGTCAACAGTGATCAACGCTGAGGGTGAAAAACGAGAGGCTACTCGGAGATGGACTAGATGGGTCATACCTCAGGGACAAGTTGATCGAGATCTGTACCTACCCTTCAGGTAGGATTCTCCGGCAGATGATCTAGGAGTTATTTTCCCCTATTACATGTACTTTTTATTTATTTGGGTTTTTATACTGGCCCACTTACTTTAATCACACCATGCATTTCTATATTAGTACATGTTGCTTATTCTACTTCCATTAAGTATATGTGTGTTAGAGGATTAAAGACAGTGTCTTCCCTTTCCTATCAGGGATTCTCCATTGGTACTAGTCGCAAGCTCCTGGCCTATTGATGGTGGGCTTGCGGTAGTTACGGAATGGGCCCCGAGGACGGGTCGTGACAGTTGTCAAGCTATTTCTATGGATGTTATGTCAAAATTCCTTTGATATTTTTAGATCCTAAATAATATAATATTTATAATAGTTATAGAAGACAATATATTTTAAAAAAAATTCATGATCAATATACAAGAGTAACCTTTATTAAATCATCCTAAATGGGTAATGAAAATACATTCACATATCTATGGAATAATATAAGTTAGAATTCAATAGAATTAAAACCACATGATTTATTTTTTTACGGAATATGTATTTTAAATTAACATTTTATAAGATGGTAGAAATTCAACATCAAAAAGTTCATATTATCATGGTAGATTATTTTTCATTATTTAGTTGGAAGGATGTCATATTACATTGATAAGTAGATGAATAAGATATTCTTTCTAGTTAATTCTGAATGAAATATATATTGATAATTAATAAAAATAAGGATATGTTATTTTAAGTGATGTATCCAAGAAATATTATATTTTGAAATTTATATTCAAATAATATTAGAAAATATACCATCCATTATAGAAGGCTGATGCATATTGAAATCAAGAAAGACATCATAGTGGAGTTGGTTGTGAACGGGTTATTGAAATTGGAGTATGTTCTAATAATATTTATGACCAAAAATAAATTAATGAATATTATACATTAGATTATACTATAGTAAATAAATATTTATTCAAAAAAATTATGGCACAAATTAAAATGTTAAATATAAAATGATAATGTTGTTTTATTTTTTATAAATTAAAATTTGAAATGAACATTCAATAAATATTATGAAAAATAATTAATTAAAATTGAAATAATAATTCAAATGATGGTATACTTAAACAGAATTAGGTTATTAATAAAAATAAATTATGATAATGTAAAAAAATAATTTTATAATCCTATAATAAATATCCCAATATATATTTTAATATTTGTTCATTTTCTAAAATAATCATAATTTATAAAAATATTTCTCACATATAACATGATATATTTTAATGTATTTTAGTTATTAAAAATTTTATAATCCCAAAATTTGGATCATCGTGGAAAATACAATGGGGAAAACCTTGGTAGTCTCGTTGGTTTTTATTTTTATTAACACATAGTTCAACAAAAAAATTTTGAAATTAATAAAGAAATCATTCTCATTTACTATAAATACCAAACCATCATCCTATTTTTATTCACTCCAAAATATGAATCCATGGTTCTTCTATAATTTCCTCCCTCATGAGTCTCTTTATGGGGTTTTTATAGTTATTAGATATTTTTATCATTATATAATTTCTTACATTGAAATGTAATGGTTTTTTTATCCCCCGTACTATGTTTTACTACATTAATTCAATTAATTTATTATAAAAAACATAATAATATGATTTCATGATTTTATATCTATTGTATTATATTACAATTTATAGTTTCTTATTGGTAGTTTCATAAAAAATATCATTATAGCATGTTCCTATACTGTTACATATTCAATGTGTAGAATATAATCCATTGAAATCATTTATTTATATAATCACATCAAATTAATTTTCATTTTATTAAAAAAAATGAAATGTTACTTAATTGTTGAATAACATCTATCACAATAGAAATCATAATCCACCATTCCTTCCCATTACACAACTTTCAAAATACATTATAATGATACCATTTTTAGGGATACAAAAGTGATACGTTAAAATTCATGGATACATCAAATTATTTTTTAAAAGTAATTACTGTGCTCATTATTAGTAATGAAATCCCAATTTATTTTCCAAAATCATGATGTTGGATGTATAATAGATTCAAATTGGAATAATAACCCATAAAAAGGTCATGTGGGTATCAATTAGATCATAAATAAATTCAAAATATGTTGCCTAAAATTAACTATTTTTCTTACAACGCCAAGGGATATGCATTGAGTGATTCACAGTCGATTTTGACAAAATTAATATTCAATTAAATATATTTCTATTTTGTGGAAATTAATTTTAAATTCATGTATCCAATGTATGTAGGTGTTACCCTAAATCTGTATGTTTGGGCTATGGAGTCATTTTTCAATAATTTCTCTACTATCGTAACATTAGAAACTATTGAACTCATCAATTATTTAAAATTGATATCAAAAAAATTATTTAACTATCACTAGTAGCCAGAAATAACTTATTTCTCAAGTTTACAATTATTTACATTGGGAACATAAGATTGATTTTACGTTGGTTGGGGGACATTCACAAATATAGTCATATTATTCCATTGAATATTGAAATATAATATTCTGTGTTGTAGTTATTTATATGTGTATCGAGATTTTCTTCATGGACATTTTAGTTTATTAGGATCATAAGGGAACATTTTTATATGAATTTTCAATTCATTATATTTAAAAGATTGATGAATTGGGTTTTAATGTGATAGGTTGGGCTTGAAAATTAATATACTTATAATGAATCAGTAGATATATTAAGACAAATAAGATTGTTCATTTATTGAAATACATTAATATTAATATATGATTTCTTGGTAGAAGGATAGTGAAATAGGTTTATGATAAATGATATTATAAATTCTATTATTATGACATATGTTATTCTTATGCCATAATTTAAATATTTTTATAAACCATATTCAAATATTCTCTTTGAAATATAATTTTTCATGGAATTTATTTATTATTATCATATAATTCATTCAATGATTATTAACAATACATTTTTCAATAATCATTAGTGGAACAAGAATATCATCTAGCACTGTTATATTAAATCCAATTTCTATAGAATAAATTATTGTTACCATATTTGAAATTGAGATAATCAAGGAAACATAATTATTGTACACATTTTCAGTTGATGAAACATTATTCCAAATGTAATATAATGATATGTTATTTATGTTATTTCTTGATACTTACAAACTAATAGTTTCTTTTTCTTGTGATTTATGTATCCTATTGTATGGTAATAATATAACTATAGGCGCTGAGATAATGGATTCATGTTATTATAGTTAGAATAAGATAATGTTTAATTGAAACCATGTGATTTATATTTACAATAATATAGTTAGAAATAAATATGATTATTATATTTATATAAGATATTGTAGATATATATTTAGACTACATGACATGAATTTTTAATAAATAAAAATGAGTTATATAGTGTGATTTATAATTAATAATAAACTAATTTTTATATTCTATTATGTTGAAATGGATCTGAACTGGATGATCAAATACCATTTTTACACGCACTAAAAATGTATCGATTTACATATATATAATTTCAATGAATCTAATAGAAGATTGGGGAAGGTTATAAATTTTTTGGTAAAATGACTCTGTTCAGGAAAAAGAAACATGTGAATATAAGGAAAAAAATTTTCTAAAGGGGTAATAAAATTTTTGGGATTTTGATTCATTTTTAATAAAATACTATTAATTTATAAGCATCATCTGTTAGTATAGAATACCATAAATATTATAAAAATATATGACTCATATTTATATGAATTTGGGACTCCATTAAATGTTGAATGGATGGAATAATAATGTAAACTTATTTGCTTATAACAGAAATTAACATGATCTAATTAATAGTTTTACTAGTATTTATTCTTTACCCATGGATGTTAACATCATAAAATGTGTTTTACTTATAATTATATACATTTTTCTCCATCAGGATTCTAAATTTCCCAATTATTCAATCATCATTCATTTAAAGAATTATTATTAAAAAATATTTTTTTGTCTTTCATTAATCATTATATTGAAATAAAACCACATATCCATAAATAAAAGAAGAATTTACCATGTCTCTATAGGTTGTAATCCATGACATGAGATATAGTGGTAGATGGATTATAATTATGTAATTAAATAATGAATAGTGATATTCTGAATAATTGAGGTCATTTACTAGACTCATGAATAAGGGATAGGATATTCATAACATGGTACAAATGAATATTATTGGGATATTATTTAAATATAACATTCATCTATATCATTAGGATGGAAAGTAAAAAAATGATTCAATATAAGACTAATGGTAGAAATTTGACTGGGATGAGTTTGTGGCCAATATTTCTTGGTTTAAAAGACATGTTTTAGACTATTTACATGACCTGGATATTGATGTTTCCCAGTAAGGATTCATATATCATTAATAGCTGGATGTGTTGTATTAGTGATGTATTTTTCTCATTTTTGTTTCCATACGTATGAATCAATGTCACCTCCAATTAAGGATTATATTCCCTACTGAGCAGAATGAAACCCCACATAAATTTGAACACACTAATTTACATGGGTCAATATAAACAATATGTTTCTATTACATTAGAAATGTATGGAAACAATCCAATAACACATAATCCACTAGAAAAAAATCGTTCGATGTAGAATTCAACGAGTCTGTTGTTCCCCCATACTCATATAAAACTATGAAAACAATTCAATAGTCTATGGGCTTCTTCTAACACAAAATGATGTAATACAACATTAAGCTACTTCTTGGTCAAATTCCATAGATTTAAACATCCATAACAATTCTTCTCATTCCAACCCAGTATCTGGTGAGAACCTATTGGACATTGTAATGAGTCCTGTTTTGATACCCCATTCATTTTTCAAGTTCACATATATTTTAGTATATAGTGTTTGAATTCTACTTTTACATAAACAAATTATTCAAAAATAATTTCTGTAAATCTATATAGTGAAGATCACAACCTCTACAAACAAATCTACTTTGAGGAAGCATCCCCCATCACGGTTCTCACAACGTAAATAAAAAATATCCCATCATATTCAATAAGCCATTACATAATATCAATGGAAATAGTAAATAATTTAAAAAAATTGATGCTGATGTTTGCATAGAAATAACACTTAATAGAGCTCCATGTCCATTTAATAATTATATATATTTCATATTTTATCATCTTATTTTCATTATAATAATGCAGGGGTTTCAGCATATTTATAGAGTCTCTAATTCACGAAGCTCCACCACCTAAATATATTTTTTGATCACAAAAGTAAGTTCACAAAACATCCCCCTCTGTGTTTCTCCATTGATATTTGATATAGTCATAGAAATCACCATAAAAAATCATGTATTCATCATGATCTAATTCTTATATTCAGGAAATAAACATAAAAATTCATTGATCCTTCAAAAAACACAATTCACAAAAGATCATCTTTTCAAAACTCATTAAATTTTCTTATTATTATAATGCCTTCAATAGAATCCATATTTTAGGATTCTATCCATCCCTTTTGTTATGGATCGTAAAAGTGTAGAAACAACTATGAAACTATACCACTATAAAAATATTCATTGTAAAAACAATTCATTATGATTCATAGTCTTCCAAAAACATATTTCTTTCCAATAAAATAGGAAAAAATTTAGCATCACATTTCCTCCAACTTATATCCATATTTCATGTTCCACATATTCTACGCAACATAGGATTTATGTAAAATACAAAAAATTAATGTATCATTATATTTACCAATGAATGTATTGTACCATTCATATCTCCTAAAAACACACATCCTTCCAAATAAGATGGGAATTATTATGATTTGGGAATATGATTCCCTTAGAATGAAGATCAGTCTGATCATCCACTTATAAAATGTGTGGTGATTTCCTTTATTCTTCAACATCCTTGACAATAGAAGATGATATGTGAATATGATAATCTTCATTATTGGAATGGTACTAACAATCTTCCAATTTTAATTTCTTCCAGTGAGGACTAAAAAATTATATAAATCTTTAACCTCAAGAAATGGATTATTAATCCACCATTCAAATTGCAAGAGATGTAAATAATTTAATGAAACAATAATTATTAACAGAAACAACCCTGTTGACCAAATGTGATGACTCATTTCATCCTATGATTTCATACTAATCCTTCTTCAACAGCTTTCACCAGTTCTTCAGCTTTCTATGGAAATTGTTTTAATAAAAACACTCCAACAAATAGTTTGAATAGTTCACACAAATATATGCAGGATTCATAGCATACCCAGAAATAACCTATTACACATGATTCCCTAAGGAGTGATTTATGAATCAATTCTTCCCATTGAAAACACTTTCAAATTGTAAGGTTAGAGAGGGGATAGAAACACATACCACAAACATGGTGAGAAAGAGGTTGAATTCCCATGTTCAACCTCAATTTATAAAATGGTTTCTTTGGTAATGTTTTTTAAAATATTTCAGTAACTTGTTCTATTATACTAATACACTATATAAATAATTCATTTTTCTCAACATAAATTTTAATGATATGGTGCATTATTTAAATATATTTAGAATGAGAATATAGTAAATAATATTTTTTAAAACTTATTTCACTTTGATTATAACATCATAAGAGAAAATGAAACATTACTTCATCATGAATGTCATCCAAATGATTTTTCCTCCTCATATTATAGTTAACATCTTGAGTAGTAGAAACATACTAATATTATGATGTGAAATGAGTTACTAAATTATATTTTTTTGGAATTCTAATTAACACAAATATTTCCCTAAATGAAAACTCCACTAGTTGTGTATCTTATATCATCAGCATTTTCAACCCAATCCATATCTAAATACACAAATAAGTTAATAAATTATACTCCATTACACCATGTTCCAAATTTTATTCAAATTGATATATCTAAGAATTATTTTTCAAACAATTAAATGGTATTCTGTAGATAACTTTAAATTCATGAAAATATGGTTGTAGAATAAAAAATGCCAGGTCATGAGGTAGTAAAATACAAATTACATTCAATCAGCTTTAAAATCTCCTTTTTATCAACATTCATTCCTTCACAGTCTTTAAAAAAATAGTTTCTATTGAAATTGGTTAGGAAAATACATTAAAATTTTCCATGAAAAATATAATATGAATTTACAAATCATACTTCTCATGAATAATAAAAGTACATTTCTTATTTTGAAAACATAAAAACCCACGAAATTTTTTCATTTCTCCTTGCATGGACAACTCAAATGATGTTTTTTATCTCTTTAAAAAATCATTCAGGTAATCGTTATTCTTTTTTGAAGAAGATATAGTAATCTACATAAACAATTATGATGAGATAAAACCCCTCAATTTTATTTATTTAATGATTCATTTCAACTCTTCCTTTTATAAAACACAACATCCTTAACAATGTATCCAACAAGGAGTATCATTCCCATTTAAATTGTTTCATCCCATACTTGGATTTCTTCAATCTAAAAATTTGAATTTCATCTTTCCCATCAACAATATCACATAGTTGTTCATTTTAAGCTTCTAAATAATGATTCCAATTTAGAAATTCAGACATCACATGTATTTGATCATTTTCATATCTTTAATGTGTAACAATAGAAAGATGTATTCAGAGGGTTTCAAACACTACCATTGGAGAAAAAGCCTCATAAAAACAAAAACCTTTAAATTTTTAATAACCTTAGTACAACAATATTTTCTTGTTTATTATCACTTCACCTTCTTCATTCATCTTGTTCTGAATACCCATTTTGTACTAATAACATTATTTTAACTGGCTATTGTATGATTTAACAAAAAAATATTCTTTTTTTATCTCATAAAGTTCTTCAATAATAGCCTAAACCCATTATGAATGGTCAAAATCATCATTTGTACCATTTATTTTGACATATGAATATGATCAGTTTGTGTAACCAATTTTTAAATTCTTCTTTTATGAAGTGTTTGATGTTGATCATCAATAATGTTTTGATCCTAAACATGATTACTCAATTTTGGATCAGTTATTTGATTTTCCTCCTCAACAATAGAAATAGATGATTCTGATTATTCTTCTTGAGAAGGATGACAATTGTCTGTAGCATTATTAGAATTGTTATCAAAACATTACTTATACCTCTCATCTTCCATATGAGAAAATGCATTAATTTATTCCTCATTATGTCCAAGAACATTCACATTAGTAGAATTAGCAATTAATCCATTCAATATTTTAATCATATATATCCTCTTCCTTCTAGAGAATACCGAAGAAAAATTCCAAATTCACTTATATTCTCTAACCTTTCATGGTTTCCACCTCACCCTTGTTATATTACATCAACACACAAAATCTATTTAGTGTTTCAAACATTAATATTATCAAGAATAACTTTTAGAATGATTAATAGCTTAACATGATCTATAGAATCAACAGTTTTGATTATACAAAGAAGATCTCAGTGATTCCCACCAATAAAAAAGAGAAAGTCTATGATCATGTATCACAGTTCTCCCCATTTCTACCAGAATTATATTATTTCTTTTAGCAACCATATTTTTTTGAGGTGTGTATCATGAACTGTACTCATGAAAAATTACATGATTCTGAAGATAACATTCAATTTATTCATTCTTATACTCACCCCAATTATGTGTTACCAACAAATTCACTATATACTCATATTCATTCTATGATTTCATCCTGAATATTTTAAATATTTTCAGAGCATCTGAATTATGTCTCATGTACATAACACAAGTTATGTGAGTAATGTAATCAATAAATGTGATTATGTACTCATATAATTTTTTTTGTTACTCATTTGAACACATATATCTAAATAAAGATTTTTTTAGAGGATGAGTTGAAGAAATTTCAAAATTCTTACCAATCTAATTTGTAATCATCCATTTTTGAAACAGAGTGTGACACCAATCACTTATTATCAAGATATCAATAATATCATTGAAATAATATAATTTTGATATCTTTCTCATGTTTCTCTAACAGATCTTCCCCAGACTTTTATGCCAGAATTGATTTTCATCCACTATACGCTTGTAACAAGAGTTTTTTATTTCACCAACTTGGGACATGTTTTCTTTTGAACATAGGCCTCCTATAACAATACTAAAATAAAAATCACTTTTCTAAAAACAAAATTATTTTGAATAAAACAGTGTTACCCTCATTTTAATGTTTTTTCAAACTTATAATGTTCTGTTTTATCCCATTGACGTATAATATTCTCCTGGATTTTATAAATTCATTCCTAATGATAGACAATCCAACACCATTTATTCTCATTGATACATCATCGTAAAATTTCACTGATAATTTTTGATGTCATCCACATTGTTCAACAACATTATGTCTCCTTTAATTTGAGAAGAACCACTAATATAAAAATTCAACATTCGTTCTCCATTTATTGTTTTCAAAGTCTTCTCAACACAAGAGCTTTTTCATTTTCATTTTTCAACATTCACTTTCGAATTCATAGAATTAATAAGAAAATGATGTTGTGTTTGTAGGAAAATATGAATAATCTGAGAAAATATGTCTTCGTTAACCAATATATTCATATATAGTATCTATTAGAAGGATCATATTCCCAACATTCACACCGACCTTCTCAAATTTCTTTGAAACATCCTTATATTACTTCTTATATAGCTATGTTTTACTCCCCCTCTATTATCACCTTCCAAAACCTATAGAATAATACTAATGTTGTTTATTGAACCAATACATATTTTCTATATCTAAAAATCCACCACAATACCAGTATTATTTAAAAAAATTGCATTTTCCTCTGATATTTCTGGATTAGCCGGTGATATTATGATGTTTCCCAAAAAACATCATAACATAACATTGTTTACCATTAATATTTCTGATTGAAAATTAGAATTTATTCTTCAGAACTAATATCATTGAAGAAATATTTGAACGATATGTAATATAATGTTTTCTAGACTCATTATTTTTAGAAACTTCTATGTTTTAATCATTTTATATTTGTCAATGTACATAACATTCCCAACTATCTTGTTCTCTGAACCAATTCAATATTTCTTTTCAACCATTCATGTTAACTTTTTTTGATGCATCATTATTTTATACATAAAATATCATTATTCGATATAGTGGATTGTGTTTTTGAATAATGTACTATTCCATTTTTCTTAATAATTCAATGGGTGGAAAAGTTATATCCCTTAATATTTTTTGCTTCAGGTTATCATTGAGAGGTTCTTTATGATTCATTTATTTATCAAGAGAATAATTCAAATAATAAATTTATTTTAACATTTTGAATATATCATTTGGAAAACCATCTACACTATTTGATGAGTACTTTTATGTTATCAACATTATATATTCACTCTCATTCCTTCTATTATTGCTCATACCTTATATTAAGTATTCTTTTATATTAGAATAAAGTTGAGTTTCTCCTTCATTGGAACATCTGCTCCAAAAATCATCATTTTGCACAACTGTGATAAATTTTTCTCTCCAAATTTCTCATAAAAATATTTTTCAGATAAAATATCACTAAATGTTATTATTTATCTTTTTATAAAAATATTTTTTATTTTAATTTGATGAAATTTTATATTTCTCTCTTTAAAATTATTTATCTTTATAACCTTTTTCCATTCCCTTTTTGTCATTCATTCTTATTCATCAATGTCTTCTTCTTTCATTATTTATTAGAAATTAGCATCAATGTGCCCAACTAATACACATTCAAGAAACATTAAGGGTTGTTTTACTTTGTACGTATATGTTCTAATTGTCACATTTTTAAAAAATTATGAAAAACAACTATCAATATTTTTACATACATTATCTTTAGACTAATAGGGAGAAAAATCACCTTCATCGTGATCCTTTCTAAAATTTTGGTTCTTGGTGTCTTTCAACAACATTCCCCTATGGGATTTATTCCCTTCATAGTTTTCTCCCTTATCATTTCTTATATAATTAGAGTGTTATGAAAATTATCCATAGATATTGTTATAGGGTATCTATCATCTAATGAAGAAACATTGTCATCAAATGTTTTGGGAATAATTCCTAATATTTTATCAATAGTGATAAAGCCTCTAACTTTTCACGAAAACATACTATATTTCTTATAATTTTATTTACCACAGTAGAACGTCCCCCAATAGATTCAAACTCTCCCATTTTCAAGTATTCATACCTCATCATCAAGATTTTTCATTTTCTTCCTTTACTATTGTTTTTCCTTCATATATGTTTTTCAGATATTCACAGATACCATTAGATAAGGAAATAATTTTCATTATTAATAAATCACCTTCAAAGACTAATGAATATAAATCATTTTATCTATTTAATCAGTATTAAGATTAATATAATAGACAATTATAAGAGGATCCTTGTCAATAATAGGAGGAAATATTTTTTTGTAGCTTCATAAACATCATACACAAGAGGCATAAAATAAGTCATCATTCTGTCTTTCCATATATGAAAATTCATTGAATCTAATTTAGAGTCTTATTATTCTTCACATAATTCATATTCTCAATCAAAAAATCTCTTTAAGACCTATTCAAAGACTAGACTAAGGGAACCTTCAAATCTAATACAATTTATAGTTTCCCATTTAGGATTCAAGTATCACTGAAAGGGGGAGGTGTTGAATGTCATGACCCACCCACCAGGGCTCGTGCCATGACTACCCCAAGTCCACCTTCCAAAGCTAAGGGGTTGGCGACTAGCACCGAAAGGTTTTTTCCCTAAAACTGGGAAGGCATAGCCTTTATAACCTACAAACTCATGTAACCAAGAACACATCAAGATACGAGAACAATAAAACTATATAACCAAAAGATTGATGAAAGTAAAAGAGGGGCCATAATAAAATAGCTATAGAAAAGGTACAAGTACAACTGAAATACAATACAACTAAAGAAAGTGAAAAGACAGTTATTGAATCATCCTCCAAGAATCTGACCTGAAGGGTTGGTACAGATAGAATACTCAGCTGTCCACATCCACATGTCTCCTCTGCATACCGACACGCTGGATTGTCCACCTCCAGGTACCGTCCAGTCCTGGTTCTCTCAGCATCAGTCAGTGATGTCCATCATCTGAATTCAACACATCATGGTGCAGGCATCACCCATGCAGGGGGGGAGTATAATGATACTCAGTATGGACCCTGAGACCCTCAAGGTCTCAAAAAATCCACCATTAATAAACCAAAAAAAATTAAATAAACTGATAAACCAACATAAGTATATACCGATAAATATACCTAAGTTATTATGTAATCCATCTCAATCATGCAGAAAAAACAGACGTACTGGCTCAGCTCACACCAGGATTTATTAAAGGGGTAGTATCAAATAACATTCTTAGTCAAAACGTTGAACACATAAGCTGGTGGAGAACTTCTCATCTATCGATTACAGTGGGCCTGCCACGTCACACATAGTCTCTTCCCACTAATCTTGGACTTCTAAGATACTCCTTTTGATGAGTTCCTTGGGTCTGCTGCGTCACCAAGGTAATCCCCACCATGCATCTACCGTGTCACCCAGGCGATCCCCCTCATTTAATGCTGAGGTAATCCTAATATCGAGTATCATGGGTCAGCCACATCACTAAAGATCTCCCCACCGTCGGTCTTCCATGTTACCAAGGCGCTCCCCACTGGGCCAGTCGAGTCACTCCAAGTCGAAATAGTTAGAAGTCCTCAAGTCTCAGTCAGCCCCTGGGATCCCGCATTAAGCTTGCTCATCTCTGGGAGAATGAAATCCACAAACTTATGGTCGATAGTATGACTACCACAAAGTCCCATGAAGAATTATCTCAAAGGTTTTCCATGTCATAGGGGTCTCAAAGTAACAGACGACACGTCAATCAGACACCCGGTCTGTGAGATATTAGTCATTTTTTCCTGGAGGACTGGTTGGATTCATGCTCGATCCAACCTTACCATACCACATCTCAATCCAAATCATAGTGGGGTATCACTCCAAGAGACCGACCCACTAAAAGGTTCCCAACACTACTAAAGATTCATCTAACGGATGTCTGATGCCCAATTTTATGGTCAAAAGAATGTAAATGAGGCATAGGGGGCTCGGGTCTGGTCCGAAATAGCCAGCGGGGGCCACGAGGGTGCCACGAGTTTGAAACGAATTCGGGGTGCCGAGAGGGTGTGGGGATGCTCGTCCAAGGACGGAGCGAGATAGCGGGGTGACGGTCGGCACACTTTTTGGTGTTCCGGCCGCAGGGTGGTGGTCTGGCCACACTGGTAGGGGGGTCCAGACGCGGAGCGGGGGTCTGGCCGTGGGGAGGCATCCTTGTTGAGGAGCGGCGGTCTGGTTGCGGGGTGGTGGTCCGACCATAGGGTGGAAGTCCGGCCACGAGGTGGCGGTCCGACCATGATGTGGAGGTCCGGCCTCTTGTCAACGGTCCTATAGTGGTGCGGCTCGTTCGGGGGTCAATCCGGCCCTGGGTGGTCGTCAGGCCACGGGTTGGCGGTCCAGCCGTGGGGTGGCACAATGATTGTGGGTCGGCGGTCTGGATGTGGGCGGGGGGTCGTGCAGTGGGTGACAGTCTGGCTGCATGGTGGCGGACCAGCCACGGGGCAGCGGCCCAGCTGCGGGGTGTTGCGGAGATATGGAGGCAGGAGCGGCAGCTGTTGCGGCGGTCAGTACGGAGGCCACGGGGTGACTCCGTTGCGCCAACGCCTCCCTCCCGGTTGGATGTGGTGCCTACAACCATTCTTGTGCCCCACCCATAAATGATTTCTGTCTTCCTCCATCACGAAGAACACCACATGAATTTCATAAGGGATGGGCCATGTTTGTTTGGTCCATACCCTCTATGTTAGTGTTGTAGCATATACATCATCAAGACCATGAGCATGAATGTCCAATCCTATCATCCCACAATTATTGTTCTGAACCATCAAATGAAATAGAAGGGGTGAACAAGGGAAGTGATAAAAAAATAAGAATAAACCACTACTTTAGATTTATTCATCGACTGAGATCATGAGGGAGAAGATCCCATCAATTCTACATAGATGAAGACATCCCACATCGGAGGAAGTTGAAGATATTGGCATTCATCGTTCCCATCACACGCCTCTGATCCTAGGCTCGTACGCTGGTTCTTCATAGTCAAAGGTATTCTTCATTGGTGAGAGTGTTCTTCGTCGGCGAGAGCATTCTTCATGGAAGAATTCCTTCTTCCTTGGAGACATTTATCCCAAGATCTTTCTCCTCATAATACCACAAAATATTCCAAGTAGCCAAAAAAGTGATATGTTTCCCCAATTTTATCGTTGGAACAATTTCAAATTGGATTAAATTAATTAAATATTTTGGCACAATTAAATTTGTGTATTGGAGTAATTAATGTAGAGGAAGCTCAAGAGGATCCTCCACATCAATGATGTGGTTGAGAGGTTTCCCCCTCATTAAGAGAGGATTTCAAGGGGTTTAGGCCTCGGGTGGTCTCCACCATCATAACCTCTCATGGGAAGTTAAGGTCAGGTGGTCCCCACATCTCAACTTCCACATGGAGGATAAAAATCATATGGTCCCACCTCCAAAAAATCATGTGGGTGCTTCAAATAAAAATACAATGTTTTCACATTTTTTTATTTTATTCTTTCACTAAAAACCCACAACTAACTTTTAATCTCGACCAACTACCATTGAGGTTAATGTCTCATTAAAAGAATATTGGTGTTGCGAGTTCAATGGTGTCCTCAGATTTAAATTCTGATCACCGGTTTAAATGATATAAAAACATGCTCATATGTTTATTGAACTTACAAGAAATAATGTTCCGAAATTAATTTCGGGCTCTCCAGGCCTCAGATTCACATGCCGTCATGTTTCATGGACTTGTAAAATTCCAATTTATTTAAAAACAATTACATGTAAATTTCATGTCTGTACATTCTCCCCGCCTTTGGGATTTATGTCTCCATAAGCCACAACTCAATCTAGGTAAACATGTTGGGGAAAAATCATGCATTTGAGACTCCCTCACCCATGTGATCTATTGGAGGTTTCTGTGGTGACAGCGAATGCACACCAGAGGTATCAACCATCTATAAAGGAACCGATATTTTCGATCATCAATATCTACTGAATCCTCTCTAAAAATCACCCCATCATCAATGTCTAGCTTTTTATAGTCGATTATGTGACTAGGGCCGTGCACATATCTCCTCAGCTGGGATACATGTAAGTCGTCGTCCACCTGGTGCAACTGAGGCGGAAGAGCTAAGCGGTATGCCACCTCACCAACTCTATCGAGGACCTAAAAGGGTCTGATAAATCATGGAGATAACCTGTCTCCTTGGCCCAAACTCTGCAATCCTCATCGAGGTGAGACCCGTAGAAAGGTGTGGTGGTCATCCTTGAACTTCAGAGGTCTCCATATCCTATAAGCATATGACTTTTTCCTATTCAGTGCAGTCTTCATCCGCTCCTGGATGATCTTCCCCTTCTCTATGGTATCCCATACCATCTTTGGTCGCACTAGTATTGACTCCACTAGATTAGTCCAGCACAAAGGTGATCTGCAAGGTCACCCATATAACGCCTCGAGGGGTGACCTCCCAATGGTGGAGTGATAGCTGTTGTTGTATGAAAACTCTACCAAATGAATGTGATGCTCCCAAATGCGATTGAAGTTGATGAAACAAGCACGCAACATGTTCTCCAGGGTTTGAATGGTCATCTCAGTATGGCCATCCTTCTGAGGATGGAAGGTGGTGTTTAAATGAATCTACGTCCTGAAAACTTCCTAAAACTACTTCCATAGCCGGGAAGTAAAATGTGCATGACGATCGAAGACAATCGTCGAGGGTACTCCATATAACCGCACTATCTCTTACACATAGTGGTGTCTCTATCTTTCTACTAATCCCTACTCTATGATCCATAGGATGTAGGCCTAATTGTTGAGATTTTCGATGATCACCCATATCGAGTCATGAACCATGGTTGTACGTGGATGTCTGGTCACGATGTCAAATGATATCCCATGCCACTTCCACTCTAGGACCTCTAAGGGCTGAACCAAGCCTGATGGTACATGATTCTCTGCCTTCACATGATGTCATGTGAGGCATCAAGAGACAAACTCTACAACAACTTTCCTCATTCCCAACCACCAGTGCTTTTTTCGGAGAACTTGATACATCTTCGCCACTCCTAGGTGTACAACTATAGGGAATGTATGGAACTCCATCATCACTTCCTCCTGATGTGACACTGGTACCATGGTATGTCCTCTGATGAGGATGACATGCTCCCTACCTTCAGAAAATCCATCAGGTGCATATCTTGTTGATATCTGAGCACATTGTGCCTCACAGTCAGCATCCCCATGTTGTGCCTCCCAGACTCATTGAAAAAGTTTTGGAGTGACTGTAATAGATTGTAGAAAAGATTCTCTATCTCTATCCACAATGTATATCTGTAAGGAGACCTGCAGCTCTGTTGCCTCACCTAGTAGTTGTATACCAGACCTCCTGATGAGTGCATCTACTACTACGTTCCCCTTCCCTAGAGTATAGACTATCTGAATGTCATATTCTTATAAGAACTCCAGAAAAAATCATTTTCTCAGGTTCAGGTCTTTATGAAAGACTATATACCTAAGACTTTTGTGATTAGAGTACATTTAAAACATTCACCCATTGAATAGAATCGCCACATCATCAAGGAAAATAGCACTACTGCTAACTCAAGGTCATGAGAAGCATGGTTCTGCACATGTTGTCTCAGCTGCTGAAAACCATATGTGATAACTGCTCTCTCCTACATCAGGACATATTCGAGCTGGGTCCATGATGTTTCGCATTAAACTGCATACCCTATTCCCTTATATAGATGCCTCGAGATGGGTGCTCTATTCAGCCTCTTCCTTAGTTTCTTAAAAACTCTACTAGAATCTCCCTGATCAAACAAAGGGTTGTCCCTTCATTATCATTGCTAATAATGGTGCTGCAACTATAGAGAAGTATGGCACAAACATCCAGCAATATCCATCCAAACCCATGAATCAATGTACCTTCATCACAATCTAGGGTGGATCCCAAGCAAGTAACTCCTAAATCTTTGCTGGATCTACTTCAACTCTAGCCTCTAATATGACATGTCCCAGAATGTGAACCTCTCAGATCTAGAATCGGCACTTTGAGAGCTTACCATAAAGCTGGTTCTCTTGGATTATGTCCAGTACTGCCTTAAAATGATAGGCATGCACCTCCTTAGTATCCGAGTAGATCAAAAATTTTGTCGATGAATACCACTTCAATGTGATCAAGGAATGGATGAAAGATCTTGTTCATGTGTCCCACGAATAATGCTGGATCGTTGGACATGACGAATGGCATAACCAAGAACTCGTAATGGTCATACCAATATCTCAATGTCGTTTTCTGCACATCATCATCATGAACTCTAAGATGGTGGTAGCCTGATCTGAGGTCTATCTTCGAGAACCATCATACTCACATAAGCTGATCAAAGAGATCGACAATCCTCGGGATATGATACTTGTTCTCCACTTTCACCTCGTTCATGGGATGATAGTCAGCACCAAGCCTCAATGTCCCATCCGCCTTGTTGGAGAACAAATTCGGGTCTTCCCAAGATAAAACACTAGGCTAGATGAATCCATGCCCCTGTAAGTACTCTAGCTATACTCATAGCTCACGAAGCTCTACGGGATCCATATGATATTCTGGTGTAGATATCAGTGTTGTCCTTGGGTACAAGTCAATGTAAAAGTCCACCTCTCTGCAATGAGGTCGACCTGAGACATCATCACGGAAAACATCAATGTACTGGTCCACCACTATAGGATAGCTTGGACTCTCCACATCAACAGCTCTGAGGGTAAGACTCCCCAACTGATTAGTGATTGGCTGCACTCTCTTTCGGTTAAGTCCATTCAATGCTTCAAAGGCTCCCATCTCACCAATGAAGGTAAACATGGTCACATCCGTGCAGACACACAACACATTGCGCCTAATACAGTCAATCTGAGCATGGACTATAGATAACCATTCTATACCGAAGATGACCTCGTAAGGTCTCCACACCGCTACTAAGAGATCCTGGCCTATGCTCTTTCCTCATAGAGTAAGAACACACTACTGGATTTAGTGCGTAATAATCAAATCTGCTCATGTAGGAGTCTCTATCCATAAGAATCGAGAAAGCGGCTCTGTTAGAATCTCCATGCTCTGAACATGGGTAGTGGAAATAAAAGAATAACCAGAACCTATGGCTATAAGTATTATAGATAAGTTTTCGTAGAAACAGATTGTACCTCTTATCATCTCCAGAGCGTCATGATCGTAGGACTTAGCTACCTGGAGCTGAGCTCTCCCCTATCCACCTGATCCATGCGGTCGGGGTGGACCTCCTGGTGGAGGATGAATTAACATCTCGAGTCGTTTCCCACTGCCTGCTACTCGGCCATCTCCTACTCCATGTCTGCCATCTCCCTGTGGATATCCTCAGTCGAATCTCAGTCTCTTCTTGGGTGGTCCATAGACCGTCTGCTGATCATCTTTTTGGCGGTTCAGATAGTTACGATCCTTGGGACCCTACCCGCCGCATGGGTAACACTTCCCTCACCTAGCATGACTACCTCTGTCTTGGGTGCCTCGCACAACCGAACCTGAATCATGTGGTCTTCGACCTATAGGTCTGGTCCACTTGGACCTCCGCAACATATGTCTTCTTCCATCTGCAAAAGACTCGGCTACATGACAACTGGTAGAGGGTCTCACTGGTGGTGAATACTCAGCAAGGTAACTCTCCACCAAGAGGGGCCTCTCTCTAACACCCTACCTTCATCGGGATGCTGAGTGAGATAATTGAAGCCCTGATCTCTCTCCAGAGCCCCTGGACAAAAGTTCGGGCCCTGAATAAAGGGTCCTACATCATATTGGGGGTGTAATTTGAGAGGTCAGTGAATATCACTGAAAAATACGCCACAACCTTGCTTCCCTACTATAGATGAAGCAGCTGCTGAATACACACTATGCGAAGATTAGCTGGAACAATCTCTACCTGGAACGTTCTCTCGATGTCTTCCCAGAGAAGCGTCTCCTCATCATGAAACTGGAGCATCTAGCTCTACCAACTACTTGCTACTATTTGTAGATGGATGGCGGCAAGGATTACCATGAGATTATCTGGTGTCCCAACCAATCAAAAAACAATCACCATGGCAGCAATCCAGTCCTCTACCACTTGTGGGTCCATCTCACCCCTAAACCCGGGTGGCCTCTGGAACTAGAACTCAAGAAACACACTCAATTGGCATGAAACATCTGCTACTCGGGCTGGTGGCATTGGTGGCCCAACGGGGAATGATACCGTTGGTGCCCCTACGAGTGCCTCTACTAGAAAAGGGCCATGTACCGAGTTCTCATTGCTCAGTGGGCTATTACTGCGTACAACTATCAGAACTCAAGATGTTTGTCTTTATGGACGCATCATTTAATGAAAAATGTGATACACAGTCATTAATTAATACATAGTGAGTTGACACAATGGATCACAATGAAAAATCTTAAAAACACACATGTGGTTTGTGTTTTCATGCACTGATTCAGAAATCAGATGTTAGGATCCTGGTGTATGGATATGTCGGCCGCCACACCAACACTAGATTTCCTAAAATAATAACCACACTAACTACACTTAACACAATTTTCGTTAAAAGAATGATCAATGTCTTATGTTCTGTGGTAGAACCGACACCTCTGATACCAATTTGTCATGACTCTTCCCCAAGGACCCGTGTTGTGACTACCCCAAACCCACCGTCCATAGGCATGGGGCTGGTGAATAGCACTAAAAGGTGTTTTCCCTAAAACAGGGAAGGAATTTCCTTTATAAGCTGTAAACTCACGTAACCAAGCACACAATAGGATACAAACACAAGAAAACTGTATAACCAAAAGAGAGCTGAAATTTAGAAAGGGGCTTGAATATAAGCCCAACAGTAAAGGTACAAGTATAACTGAAATACAATACAACTAAAGAAAGAGAATAGATAGCTATTGGATTGTCTTGTGAGATTCTTACCAGATTTGTAGGTACAGATAACCTCCTCATCCCTCCACGTCCACCAATCTCCTCTACATACTGACACGCTCTATGGTCCACCGCTAGGTATCATCCAATACTAGTAATCTCAGCCTCAGTCAGCAATGCCCATCGTCTGCATCAAACACTACAAGGTGCGGGCATAGCCCATGCATGGGTGAGTATAATGATAATCAGTAGCGACCTCGAGACCCTCAATGTCTCAAAAAATTCACCAAGGATAAACCACAAAGTATGAAATCAATAGATTACCCTGCACAGTTATATGCCAATAAATATACCTATTTTATCAATTAATCCATATCAATAATGAGGAAAACATAGATGTACTAACTCATCTCATACCATGATTTATTCTAGAGGTAGTATCAAGTAACATTCTCAGTCACAACGTCGCACACCTTGGCTGCTGGAGAAATCCACATCTATCAATTAAAGTGCACCTGCCGCATCACACAGAGGCGCTTCCCAATAACCTGAGACTATTGAGGTACTCCTCCTATCGAGTACCATGGGTATGACATGTCACCAATGCGCTCCCCATCATCGTTCAGCGGCAACACCAAGGCTCTCCCCCTCATGGAATGCGGAAGTAATATTCTTGTCGAGTACTATGGGTATATCGTGTCACCAAGGCCCTACGTATTGTGGGTCTACCATGTCACCAAGGCCCTCCCCACTGGGACAGTCTAGTCAATTTGAGTCAAAACTATCACTAGTCATCATGTCTCAGCCAGCCACTATGTTCCCGCACCAAGATTGCTAGTCTTAGGGAAGATCTGCTCCACAAGCTACTGGTCAATACTCCGACTTCTACAAAGTCCCAAGAATATGTAACTTAATGGTCTACCAGGTTATAGGGTTATCAATTTAATAGACTGCACGTCAATCAGATGCCCGGTCTGTGAGATATTAACCTTTTTGACCCGGTGCCCAGTTGTATTTGTTTTTAATCCAACATGACAGTACCCCATCTCAATCCATATCTTAGTGGGGTAAAACTAAAAGTGACTGAATCACACCAAGGTTTCCAATGCCACTGACAGTTCGTCTAATAGACATCCAGTGCAAAAGTTAGGGATAAAAATGTAAATGGGTCATAGTGGGCCCGGGTCCAGTCTGACCTGGTCAGACCAACCCTGTTCGAGTGAACCCGACCGGACTCACGAGGTGGTGGCCTAGCCGTGAGGCGGCACAGAGCCGAGGAAGGCATTTGTGGCTGCGGTCGTCATATAGGCCGTGAGGTGGTAGAGGCCGCGAGGTGGCGGAGGTGGCCACGGGGCAGCACGATTTCATCATCAACTTCGTCGCGACCGACGGTGGTGACAGCCGCCGTTCTCGTGCCCCATCCATGGGTGATTTCCATCTTCCTCCATCATGAAGAACACCACAATATTTGCAGTAGGGTCGGGCCATGTTTTTTTTGGCCCGTATCCTACGCGTTAGGGTGGTATCATTTGGATCATTAAGAAAATGCTCATGAACATCAAATCCTATCCTATCGCAATGATTGTTCCCAATCCGCAAAAGAAATAGAATGTGTGTGCATGGGTGGTGATAAAAAAAATTTAAAAACCCTACCACATTTTGATTTGTCGACGGAGATTGCGAGGGAGAAGACTACGTCGATTCATTATAGATGAAGACACCCCATGTATGAGGAAGTCGAAGATATCAATGTTTTTAGTGCTAGTCACACTCCTCCGGTCCCAGGCTCTTATGTAGGTTCTTCGAAGTCGAAGGAATTATTCATTAGCGATAGTGTTCTTCTTCGGAAAGAGCATTATTCATTGAAGAACGCGTTATTCACTCGAAAGTTTTCTGCCAAGATATCCTACATCAAAATTCCACCAAGAATTCCACGTAGCCAAAAAAGTTATATGCTTCCCCATTTTATACATTGTCACAATTTCAAATTGGATTAAATTAATTAACTAAGTTGGTACAGTTAAAGTGGGGAATTGGCATATTTAATGTGGTGGAATTTCAAGAGGATCCTCCAAATTAATGATGGAGTTGCAAGGTTTCTCTCTCTTTAAGAGAGGAGTTCAAGAGGTTTAGGCCTTGAGTGGTCCCCACCACCGTAACCTCTCGGGGGGGGGGTTAAGGTCTTGTGGTCCCCACGTCTAATCTTCCCCATGGAGGATACAACTCATTTGGTCCAACATCCACAATCACACATGGGTGATTCAAATAAAAATAAAATATTTTTCACAATTTTATTTATATTTTATACTTTCACGAAAAACCCAAAAACTATCTTTCACCCTTGACCAACTGTCGACGAGGTGAAAATCTCTTTAAGTGAATACTGGCTCTGGGAGTTAAACGGTGCCCTCATATTTCAATTCCGAGCATATATTTGAAAGTTATAAAAACACACTCGTACGTTTACTAAACGTACCTGAAATAATGTTCATAATTTCATTACGGGTACTCCAGCCTCATGTTCACACCCTGTCATGTTTCACATACTCATAAAATTACCATTTATTTAAAAAAATTACATGGAAACTCCGGATCTTTACATTGAATCAGTGATATAATTTTTCATTTAATTTCATCAATTATGAAGAAACCTTTTTTACTAGTTAAGTGATTCATTGACTTTTGAACAATCTGTAAATGCTCATCCACATGAACATGTAAATTTACATGGTTCAGTACTCAATAAGTGTAACTACATCTTTGGTGTGGTTTGGAAACAATCTAATACCACACAAGCCACTAGAAAACAATTTTTTAATCTGGAATACAATGAGAAAGATATACTCATACACTATTGTTTCCCTATGAAAATAATATAATAGTCCATGATCTTATTATAACCCAAAATAATGCAATAAAATGTTATCATGATTCTCGATCCACATCCAAAAAAATTCATCATTCAAAAAAATTTCATTGATTTGCAACACATAAGCTAGTAACTACCTCTTGGATGTTGTAATGAATGTTATTATGGTACTACCAAGATCATTTTCAATTTCACTTAGACCTGAGTTAATTCTCTCTGACAGATCTATTCACATACAATGGGTATTCAAAATTGATTTTCATGATGATATTTTAGGAAGATCTATTAACAATGATCACAACATTCATTAATCAAACTTCTTTCATAGAACAAACTACCTTAGGGAAGATCAATGAGACAACATAAAAGATACCATCACCATGAATCACCCATTACATAAGATTTTATGAATCAAACATGACAGTATAAGTATTTTTTCTATGATCCAAAACACATAACACACACTTCATGGAGCTCTTTAAAATTAATTAAATTAGAGAAATTTCAGATTTTCTATATTTTTTGGTCACTTCATAGTTATTGTATCACCTATTTTCGATTCTCCATTTCCTCTAAAACGTATTTTAGATCCCTCAAAAATATCAAAGAAGTGATCCTCCATTAGAGATGATCTATTTATATTATTCACTGTCATGGAGATCATCATCAAACCATCTTGTTCTCACGATTTTCCACTTCTTGTTATCCCATAGACCACCATCAACACTCTTTGATCATTCATAAAACACTATCTCAAATCCCATCTTCATGAAACTCATTCCAACCAGATTATTCATAGACAACTATACTCATCATTATTTCTAATCAAATTGAAAATTAATTAGTATCACTTTTTCTCCCCCTTATAGTTGTAATGATTACTTCAAATCATCTCCAAACCACTTATGATATTTTTAAAATGTGAACCAGAAAAAAATATCAAATTTAAAAATGAATGTATTGTAACATTATTGTATCTAGAAATATATTTCCGTCTAAATAAATTCATATTCCATATGAATTCTGTATCTGATTTCCTAATTAAGAAGATCAGTCCAATCATCCTATTATACAATGTGATGTGATTTCCTCTCTCCTAAAACGTCTATGAAAAAAATACAATACTTGAATATGATAATCATCCTTACTATCATGTTCCTAACTGATGTATTCACTGAATATTTCATTAATGGGATGAAACCGTGATCCTAAAGGTATTTATTCTCTAAATAAAATTTCTCATGGGAGTACATAATGACATCTACGATCAATACCAAGAATGAATTCCCCAAATATTTTTCATTAAATTGAATGAATGAAAAAAATATGTTGGTTGAGCATAATAGTGAACGAAATTTGGTAATGGAAAATAATGGTAGGGTGAAATTTATAATATTTACTATATGTGGGATGAAACCGTCCAATGATTTTTTAATGTTAATAGAGGTTTTCTATAAGGGTGGTGATTGATGCCATGAAACTCATGAATGTAAAGGAAATAATAGATGCCCAAAATTTCCAATGAATTATCTATAAGGATTTGATTCACTATTCAATTCAATCACTAAAATGAATATTAAATTGAACACCACATTGGTGGATGCCTATGATTTTTCGATCACAGGAATTGACGGTGAGGTACATATTTATGTTATAATAATTGAATTACTAAAAAATCTAATTTTTCTAATAATATATTTTATTTTTGAAATGCATGGTCTGTTTTATCAAGAATGTATTAATATATCATTCAATCACCTCCAAGTTAATTAAAAATTTATTATATTATTTATCTGTATGATCCTGAGATTTTTAAATTATCATGATATCACATCCGTCTTGAAAGAACAACTTGATATTTTTATTTATTTATCTTTATTATAACATAGTTTTTAAATTACCAAGTGTGAATATGAATAACTGATTAATGAAATAAATATAATTTCACTAATAATTATTAATTTATTGATAAACTATTTGAAAAAAACATAAATTATATTAATGTAATTTTATTCATCCAAGATATGTTTTCTTCAAAAATGATTTTTACTCTATTTTATGAATAAATATTATAATTAATTTCTTCATGTTTTTGAAAATATATTATCCAAAATTTACTTTAATTTATAATTCATCATGTCAAAATTTTTAAATGGTGATATTTAAATTTCTTTTTTCTGAAAATGATAAATTTTTATCGAGTTGTAAAAATATATTTTAATTTAAAAATACAATGATTTTCTAAAATCCCACAGACATAGTTATTATATAAACATTAATTAACATATGGAATTATAAATGTATTATATAATTATAAATATATTTTTAAAAAATCCATAATAAGTAAATTATAAATTATTTAATAATAGGTGAAAAATCATTATAATGTCAATGTAGTTACTATGCTATATTGAAAAACTGAAATTTGATTCCATATAGATATTAATTGAGAGATAAAAAATAATTTTAATATTTGTTTAATTATTATTTATAAATAATTTTCTTAGATGTTACAAATTTTAGACTTTTATAACGTGAATCATATCAAAATGCATATGCAATGCCGGTGTAAGTCAAGAGAAGTAAATTTAATGAATAAATGAAGATTTCATGACATGAATATAAGTAACTATAAATAATAATGGAATATAATTAAATATATTGAACATAATTATTTTAATTTTAATTTTTATGTATGATATAACTAATATTACTGCATATGAAACATTGATGAAGTACTTGTTCCAGTAGAAGAAAATCATCAAAATGATATTTATTAAAATTATAAGAACTATTAAATGACCTAAATATTGATAAATATTATTAGATTATTATATATCATCCAATTTTTCATAGGGGTTTGATTAATGGCCATATGGATCCACATTATTATGATTCAGACCCTTATAATACTTTATTCAAAAGAATGACATTTTGATTAAACTATAGTTATTAATTATTATAGTTTTTAATATAATGTATTACAGATGATATAGTCCTCTATATAAATTAATTTTTATTCTATTAAATTTAGCTTTTTCAAGGAAATAAAATTTTATTTTCTAGGTAATTAATAACTATCTTAAGGTCTGGCACCACTCATATGCATTAATTATTTATTTAATGGAAACATCCAAAAAAATAATATTAAAAATAACTTAGTGAATATAATCTAATAAAATTATGCTTATAAAAAATTATCTATATAAATATGATATGTATATGATATAAATAATTTTTTTTTATTTTTTTTTTGTTTCAAATAATATTAATTTTATTTTTATGAATATTGATTAATTTGGAAAAAAACAATTTTAATGAATATTCTATTTTATTATATAATATAGAAATAACAAACAAATTGAATTGTGAAAAATATGATAACATTTTGTCATAAATGTAATTTCAATTATATTTTTAATTTTTGTTATATATTTACTCATATATTAGACTTATTAAATTTTCATTCCAACGTTTTCCCTCACCTCTATTATAATAGGGTGTTCATTCTACCACTTCATTTCATCATAATATGCCTTATTTCATGACTAAAAACTAAAAAATTATCCTATCCAATTAACTATCCAAATTACAGTGGTATTAGTTTAAGAGTAATACCAAATTTTATGGTCATAATGTTTTATAAAAACAGATTTTCCTAAATATTGGATGATTAGGATGCGTATGTGATTAGTTGAACTAAAGGTATATGGATTAATTTTAAAGTTATATTTTTATAATAGAATATTACAATTTAAATGAAAATATTATATATTCATTCATGATTGTTTATATTGTAATAATCAATAATTTTTATTGCCATTTTATGTATTTTACTATAGAGTTTGTTGTTATTTGAATGTTTTTATATTCCTGTATTATAAATGTATGTAATTATTTTCTGGAAAATATTTTTCTCAAAAGAAATTATATTTTTTCAATATTATAGGCTATTTAAATTATTTTATTCGTTGAAAATAAAATATTTATAGTTTTTTGCTTTTAAGGGATTAATAATTAAAAAGGCAAGACCATTTAAAATTTTTTCCTAAATTATATAGGTAGAGTATCAAATGATTTAGTGTGGTATGGGGAGTGAACCCATGGATTATAAAGGCATTGTCCCACATGTGATATGGCTAATTTGGATGATGTTTTTTATGATGACTTGATGACAATCATGATTAACGCATAAAAATTAAAAAATTTATAATGGGGAGATCAGATGTAGTATATCACAAAATATATAGTTTTAAACAATATTCTTTCAAATGTATTGTACACTATAAAATTTGCATAATCGAAATTTCAATTTATGGAAAACCCTTTTCCATTTAATGGTTATATAAAATGATTTATTTTATAATGTTTTTCATAGAATTTATAATTTAAAATGAAATACATTTCTAAATATTTTTTAAATCACATACTACAAAGATTAATGGACACCTTATTTTTTCAATTAATTTTCCAGGGATTTTTTAGAATTATTTTGAGGCATTATCGTAGAATATGGGGTCATATTACATGATGTAATTTTGTTATTTTATTTTATTTTTGTATAGTTAGGTTAATTTTTAATTTATTTTTATAATTCTCCCAAACCTGAATAATAAATTTTCCAGGTCTTTTAAAAGTACTGTGTATTTTTCATTTGTATTTTATAAAAAATACACAACATTTTTATTTAATGATCTTTAAGAGTGGGTTTTGGGAATCACAATTGGTGTTAGTGTGATGGTCTGGAAAAGTCTAGAGATTATGCACTATAATTTTATTACAAATACATGAAATACATAATTTTTTTTAAATTCATTATAATTATGTTCCATTAGAATAACATTATTTCATTAATTCAAAATATAAGAAATATGAATTTTTTGTATGTCAAACGAATTAAGATGGACCATTTCATTTAAGGGTTCTATAATCTCATATCCTGATATTGTATAATGAAACATGATGCCACATAGATCTTGAATGAATAACTCAATATTATTATTTAAATATGACCACAATAATTTTTCTATTAAATTGGAATGTATGAATAGGATTAATTAATTTTAAAAAAATATAATGTAACAACCAATAAAAAATTAATCGGTAGATAAGTATATAAATATAACATATTTTCCTAGAATTTCATTTTATCTATTATAAATATATTTTCCTATAAAATGATTATTTTCTTTTAACGAATAAATGTTATTATTAAATTCAAGATGTTTTTCAAAATGTATTTGTAAAAATTTACCTAATTATTAAAATTAGCATGTCAATATTATTCTATGGTTTATTTTTAAAATTTAAGTTAAATGATATATTTTTATTGAATTGTAAAAAAATTCAATTATATTAAAAAATATAGTATTTTGGTGACATTAACAAGATATAGTTATGAAATTAAATTTATTAAATGAATTTGATTAACATATTATTATAGTATTATATAAATATTTTTCAAATATAAAATAGACATTTTAAATTAAAAATTATTTGATGATAGGTGTAAAAACAATTCCCAGTGCCGATGTAGTGGCTGCACCGCATTGACAATTTCATATTTAATTACTTATTGATATTAATTTATTGTTAAAAAAGTAATTTCAGTGATGGTTTTTTATTAATTATGTATTATTTAAATATTAGTATTATATTTTATATTTTTAGAGGTATATAAAACAAATCAAATCCAAAATGACTATGAAATAATTTCACATGAAATGAAAATTCATATTAACAAATTAAAGAAGCTATCTGGAAATGGATATAAGTTAATAAACCTATTGAATGAATATAAAAGATTACATTAAATATAATTATTTTTTTAATAGTAGTTAATTTTAAATTTTTATATGTAAAATTATTAACATAAATTCTTATGCAATGTAGATGCTGTATTTATTCAAGAAGAAGATAAATTAAACAATTTATATAAATTAAAATTATAAAAATAATTAAATGTCCCATCAAATGTATAAATATTTTTGGTTGATTATATATAAAACATATTTTCTAATGGTCTAATTAATAATCATTTAGACCCACATTGATATGTTTAAATCCCTTAAAATATTTTATATTAATGAAATTTGTGTTGTCAATAATATATATTTTTAATATAAAAATATTTAAATATAATGTTTTTAAGAAATATTATTCCAGCATAAATAGTTATATGAAAATAAAAATTTACATTCTTTATTTAAATTTATTTTAAATTTTTATATAATAAATAATTACCCTAAGGTTTTGTATGACAATGCTGCCGTAATTATTAATCAAAAAAAAGTTAAAATAAATGATATTAAATATCTTAAAACAAATATAATGATTGATAATTAATCTATTCCATGACATATCAATATAAAAATTAAATATCTAATATATAATAAATAATATGTTTTTATTTTTTAGTATTTTATTAAATGTTCATTAATTCATAGTTTTGAATAATCTTTAATTTGATATAATTTATTTATAATGCATAAGGTTATTGATTTGAATTAATTATATCTATTTATTGAATCATATATTTATAAGTATTTTATTTTATTTTCATTCATAGTTTTATATATGGCCATCATATAAAATTTTTATTCACATTTCATGCATTTTATATAGGATTTTGTTTTAATGTCAATTCCTTTATGTTAATGTCTTTTAAATGAAAGTAATTATTTTATGAAAAATGATTTTCTTGTGAAAATATTATAGTTTTCAATATTAGAGTTTATTAAATTACCTTATTTTATGAATATTATTTTTTTGTGCATTTTATTTCTTTTGGGTTATGAGTGAGGAAGGCAGGACCATTTAAAATGTTTTCTCTTAAATTAATGCACTAGATTTTCAAATGATTTAGTGAGGTTAGGGGATTGAAATGATGACCTATAATGGAAATTTTAATATATGTGAAATGGTTGTGTGGAATTATGGTTTTTTATGGCATGGTGAATATCATGATTAATATATAAAAATAATTATATTCCAAATATAGAAATCCAATGTAGTATTTTAGAGGAATTATTATATTAAACGCATTTTTATTCAATGTAATATACACTATATTATGATATTTAGATAATGTGATATATTTTTATGAAACCAATTTACAATTAATGGTTTTATAAAATAATTGATATGATAAATTTTTTAAACAGCAAATTAATGTTCTTCAAGAAAATCATTTACAAATTATTTTTTAATCCTCTTACTAAGAAATTAGTTTTTCACCATACGTTTTAACTTTATATTCCACGGGTTTAATTGAATTATCCGTAGGTGTGTTCATCACATATGGAGGTATCACACATGAATATATTTAATTATTTTATTTTAATTTTGTACATATTTGTTAATATTTAATTTATATGTCTAATTCTCTAAAACCCAGACTGGAAATATTCCTGTTATGTAGAATGTTTTGTCCATTTTTAATTTCTTTTAAAAAAATAAAAATCATTTTTATGTTTTGAATCTAAAAGAACAATTTTTGGGATTGACAATATACTCATATGGTATATCATTGAAACAAAAGTGTATTAATCATTTTTATTTATAATCAATGATGGATTATTAGTTAGAAACATGGTCTTAATAAAAACGATCCACAATGATGTAATCTATGGGTTGTATTTTATCTTTATATTGAATGATGGAATTTATCTTCAAGATAAAGGGATAATAATATTTTATTCCATAATAGAATATCTTGTTTTAATTGGAGACACAAAATTGGTTGATAATTTTTCAAAACTAGCATTAGTCCGTCATAATAATGAAATTTTTTTAGATAATGAATAAATGAATGACAAGTATATCCATATAATAGTGGCATTAACTCTTTGTCGTGACTATATAGATATATTTTAGGATGAAGTACATTGATATCCCCATGAAAAAAAATTTAAATAATCTATTAAAATTATCATAGTATGTAAATCTATATCTATGCCTCTTTGTACAATCACTACAATAGAGTTTTTTATAAAAACAATATTTTAAAATATTTTATTTATTTATTTTTAACATAATTGTAAAATTATAAAATAACATAAAATTAATTGTTATATATTATATGTAAAATGGATACATAAAAAATTATCTTATCAAAAAAAATTATTATTTAAAACCTATAACATGAACCTAGTTTCTTTTTGACTTTTATTACAGAAAAATGAAAATCCATGAATATTCAAACAGATTATGTGTTGAATAAATCATTATAAAATAATAATAAACACTTTACAAGATGATGTTAAATACTTGTTTTAACGATCAGACACCAGTTACCCAATGTCTGTGCAATATTATATAACATATGCATGATACAAGGAATAATGTTACAAAGACCAATCAGTTTAGTATCCTTGGAAGTGCTTGATATATACATAAGTTTTACATTACATAATGAAATAAAATAAACCACATAGTATCCATTTGAACACTATTATATCTCTTAGCCTATTCATGCATGTTAATCGTAATATACTTCTTAGCATCATGGGAAAATGAAAAAAATAATAAAGTGGTGTGCTAAGATGCTCTGTAAGGATAAAAATATAGAGGAAACTGTCATAAATAAGAATAAACATTTACGGAATTGTATAAGACTAGATCACAAGCCTTTTAAACATAAACTACCGCATAATATGGAAAATATAAATCAAGTAATTTCATTTACCTATTCACATGGATATTCTTCTAGTCCAATAATCATATGTAATATCAAGCACCAATTTCATAATGATGGAATGCATAATGCCAGACAACATATCTTCACAGTCAAGGCCTCGTGCCATGACTAAAAACAATATTTTTCAAGTCCTTGTGCCAATACACTATTTGTCTCATGAGACTTACAGATGCATTGAGGATCAATAGCGGGATCCACCAGGCACTTACTAAGTCTAATGCATTCCTCTTATAAAATAGTTAAAACATAACATAAACATTCTTATTAAAACTGGAATATGAAATATCAATAATTTATCCATAAAACATGAATGGTACAAAAATAACACATCCATTTTCATATATATCCCAAAACCTTCAATACAAGATGGAATAGTTTTATCATAATAAATCATCCTTGATCAAGAATAATATCTTGTAAAGGATTTTGACATAGTTGAAAATGATAAAAAAAATTTTTTGAGAGAAATATCCCATTTCATTAAATTATTTAAAAGAAATTTAAAGGAATTCATTTAGAAGATAGTTGTTAACCAATGTGTACCATTCCACCTTAACACTTAATAAATGAATTATCATTTTAAAAAATTGGTGTAAATATAAAAAAACAAAAAACCATTTTTAAAAACATGGAAATTAATTAGGAAGGATTAGGGAAATAAATCCTTAAAAACATTTAAAATGATGTTTCAGTAAAAATTCAATTAAAAATAATACCATTGACTACTATTTTACGAAACATGGACATTGATAATAAATATGTCCCCGTAGATACTTACGTAAAAACAACCTCAAATAATAAAGTGATTGGGAAATTAACACTTACTGATTTGGAAACATACGATACATACACCGCATCAAATAAGTATCATACAATGAAGATGTAAATACCCATAAATTAATGTATATTACACAAATAATACAATCATGTACAGTATATACCCCACACAAAAGTATATAGTGGCAATATAGCATGAATCTCATGGGATTATGAAATGAGATGAAAACCCTTTACCTTGTACTTTTCCTTAGTGGAGGGTATGTTATCCTCCTATATAATAGGTAAATAATTGTTATATAATTATACAAGAAAAACAATCATAAATATGATATCATATATGATCTTCGAATATTGCTTTGTTAATATTATTTTAGTAGTATCATTGTTTCAGTTGTTAATTTATTCGTTTTCCTTTATATGTTTTGTTGCATAAGTCATGATGGTTAGAAATATAACGTATTTGATTAGTATATATAATGATATCAAGTATTTAAAAATTATTTTTAATCATGAAATGAAAATTATTCTTTAATGGTTATGATGGATAATTACATCTCATAGCGCCACGGAGTCGGTAAGTCATACACACACACGATCGACAAAATCATTTTTTATGGTGAAATTGTATATAATTTGATGGTATATCATATATACATAATAATTAACATGTTATATTTATTATTTTAATTAGTTATACTCATTATTATATCCATCAAAATAATGATTTTTTTGAATAAAAATCTACACCACGACGTGGAGACGGTAAGCCGTACGTACACACATATGATAAATTTGTCATTTATAGGATGGATAGAATAACAAATATTGTTGTCACATATTTATTATAAAATCATAGTATGTAAATGGTACTAGAGTTTTTATTTTGGTATAGAATCAACAAATAATGATGATGTGGAAGAAGAAAAGAACATGATAAAGTGTAGGGAAATTATAACATCTTCATCGGGTGCTTCCTTTTGATTAGTTAAATAGGGATCCATAGGATGGCTTAATAATCAATGGAAGGACACTAGAATGAAGTGAATGTAGTAGGGAGGATATTTTTGTAGGAGTTGGATGGGCCAAATTTGTTTGGAGGTGTGAGATTTTGAGAAGGGGAAGTACCCTTTTGATAAGAGAGGTGAGGGTCACTATAAGAAAATATTGAAATATTATTTTATAAGAAAATAAATTTCGATTTCAAATGTCTCCAAAATGATTTATTGAGAGGATAATGTAAGGATAGGTCGAGAACCTCCCATCTAATAGGTTTTATATAGGTTTAGGTCAACATTCTAACAATATCATTTAGATTTAACTACTATTTAACTAGTTTATCTTTTACCTAGTCTTCTTATATTCTTACACTATATGGTTAATAAACATAATCTAAACATTCTAGAGAACCTCATGTTCTTAATTAATTATAGATATAATATTATTTAAGCAATTTGGCGGAGCATTATATTTTTTCAAATATTAAATCAACCAACAATATAGTATTGGTTTTAAAAACACATTTTGGTAAATTTTGACACTATTTAGTATTGGGTTTTTGTGAAAATAATAAAATCATAATTACTATCAAAATAAATTATTTAATCAACCCTAAATTTTCATATTTAACTAAATAAATTATTTGAATTCATCAAAAGTCTCAAATTACCTTTTTGTAGATATTTATATTATCATTTATTTTAATATTTCATTAATAAGATTATTACAGCATCATCATAGTGTCATCAATAAATTTAATAATTAAATGTATATAAATTATAAATAAAATAAAATTGTTTATAAAATTTATTCTTATTTCTAATGAATATTTATAGTCGAATTTATCTTAGGTATAACCCTATATTAAAAAATTGTTTTTTTATTAAACATTGAATTTAACGCTTTTGAATCTTCTTTAAATAAAATAATAATCAATGTCCTAATATAATTCTGGTGAACCAAAAGTATCATATTTTTTTTCTAAGTTTGTTTTTCATCAAATGAAAATTATCAAATATAATTAGAAGAGGTTTTAGGGTAATTATAATATCATTTTTACGATTAATTCCCTATTTAATTTTAAATGTGGTAAATAAAACTCAACAAGTACTATTCACCAAACAATATTCTAATCTTATTGAACAATATTTTACTTACTTATGACAACTGTGTCACCCAGATTTTTCAATTTCAACCCATTGAAGCGGAAAAATTATCTTTTCTTCATATTTCAAATGCTCTTAGAAGGTGTGTAAAAGACAATAAAAAGATCAATAAAATATTATACATATGATTTTATTATAAAAATAACCCCAATGAATCACATTGATATAATAAAAGTATTATGTATCTATATTGACTAGAATAAATAATATAAATTATATTTAAATAAAAATTCGGTATTTAAACAATAACGTTGTGTTTTTCACTATTTATCAAAAAATGAATGTTTTTAGAAAAAATATCAAAAATTCACACGAAGATAATATTGATATTACAAATTCAAAAATTAATTCACCTTTATCAAATGAAAACCATAAAAGTAGTATTAATTAATTTAAAATTAACTCGAAATGTCAAAACCAAAAAGTGGATTTTTAGGAAATAAAAACAATCAAAATATTGACATGTGTTTATGTCAAATATAAATGTTAAATTACTTCTAATGACCTACATTGTATTAAATGATAAAAATATAATCTTATTATACTTCCAAACCATTCAAATTCATAATTTAACAATATAAATTATTTCTATTAAAATTTTGATTTCAATTAAAATATATTAATTTTCACTATTCATCAAAATAGGAATGTTATCAGAAAAGTACAAAAAATTTATCCAAAATGAATTATTATGTCCCAGTTCAAAAGAATTTTCAATTTCACTAAATTGAATCTATAAAAGTGTCAAATATTTTGTTAAAAAGGGTTTTCCATTAAAAGGTGGTAAAATTGATTTTTTAAAAAAATACATCATTTATCTGAAAAAATGAATTTGTTCTTATGTTATGTCTAAGAAACACCGAATATGGATTCAATAATTATATTTAGTATCTAAAATTCAAAATTGAGTATGAACTATTCATAACTACTTTATGAACGGCTATATTGGTAAGTCATAGTGCGATCAAACTCTGTGTTGCATGTAGCATAAAGCTATTGAATTATTTTGAAGAAAATTACTTACATTGAAATCTCAGGGTATCACATTCTTCCGCTTTTTTTGAAATTTCATCCTAGAAATTTTAATATTGGGCGTGGGATCATCAGTGAATGTCCCACATTAAAAAAAAGTCCCAAAAAAACTGTGATGACCCTGACTCTCTTGCTCCTTTCCTTTGCCAAAAATCCGGATCCTAAAGGGGTAGCATCTCGGTGCGACCGATCGGGGAGACCGATCGGGGAAACCAATTGGGGAGACCGATCGGTGAGACCGATCAAGGAGACCAATCCTTGAGACTGATCAGCGCGACTGATCGGTGAGGCTGATTGGCGCGACCGATCGGTGAGACTAATCGACGTCACCCATCATTGTCGGGGTTTTCAAGTGACATGCGCAAATTGAGTTTTAAACCCTTCTTTGACCCCCTTTAATCTTGTTTTAAAGCCCAGTAGGGCCCATAAACATTATAATTAAATATTTAAAATTTTAAACTGGTGTGTGCATCGGTTTAAACCACCTGACCCCTTTAGTAACGTGTGGGGCCGCGTGGTCAACCCATTACCCCCCTCCTTATGCGGTTTGGTGTTCTTATCTCAACCGTCTGTAGCTCTTATAAAATAATTGTTAGCCATTGTTTCTTCTTTTTTAAATCACCCAGTGTTGAGAGTACCCTTCATCCAGATGAGAAACTTTTCGTTCAGGTGAACTGCATCTCTATCTGTGAAGTTCCACCCCCAGCCATAGCGTCGATCATTGATCAACAAGTAGGAAATTTCTTCGTCTCTCGCTTTTGTGTATCCTGTGTGGTGGGCGTACTTTTGATTCTATATAATTGGTTAAACCAGTCCTAGGTAAAGATAATGAACTGATTATATGAAGAAAGAAGGGGGGTTGTGATCGTTGATGCTGCTTATTGTTATGATCATGTTTCTGAACTGTGTGGGCTTACGACTACTGAAAATCATGGTTGTTGGTGGTCTTTCTCTGTGCACTAATGAACCCCTGGGGATGTTTGAAATGACTTGTTTGTGGTTATGAACTCTTGCTGTAAAAGGGAAATTTGTTAATCATGTACACCTGGCTAATTGAATTGAAAGCACCAGGATCAACCACACTATGATAACCCCTAGTTAAAGCACATGAAATTGAAATCATGGAGTGTGTTAAATCTTATAAATCTGAAAATACCGGCATGGCCCTACTTTGTGTTGGTGGTAGTGGTTTGGTTTTTTTCTTTTATGGGCTGATTGCTGGATATGTCGGAGGGGATGGGATCCCCTATTAATATGGATTCAGTGGTTGTGAGTTTTAAGACCGGGTGGTTACCTTGTTTATATCATGAATTGGGGTGGGATCCTCTGTTGATGAGAAACCATTTTGGGGGACACAGGGTAGTGTCTTGAGGGTTTCTTTGGTTCTATTAATTCGAGGGATCTCACTTATCCACTTGTTGTTGTAACATTACAAGAGAACCGGGTGTGAATGTTTAAATTGATGTTTGGCTGGATTATTTCCTTGGTTATGCTTATGGTGTTAGTTTCCCAAGTAGGTTCATGAACTTATTTAAACATTGTTACTAAACATGAAAACCAGAATGGGACAAATGAGTTTTGTTGGCGAGAGTCGTGACTCAGACTTGAGTTCCTTTGTGATCTGTAGGCGCTTTGAAGAAAAACCTAACTTTGGGTGAGATCTTGTTACCTATGTATATACTTGATGTTGTGTGTTTATTATTCACGCCCCACCCATATTGAGCACTTAGTGCCGAACACCCCCATTTCATGGGGGAGGGTGTATTTCCCAACACTATTCTTAGTGGATGGTAAATATCTCCTTTTCTGCTCCATTTCCCGAATAGCAGAAGTACCTTCGGGTAGGCTGCGATGGCCTGAGGTCCATTATTAGTAAAAGAATCTTCGGGTGGCATAGTGTGGTGGTTATGGCCCAGGTGTGTGGGGGAAGGTAGTTTCCCATGTATCTTCAGGATGAGGCTCAGGTGTCTTCAGGAATGGCAGTGGATCTTCTAGCCTAGGTGTCTTCGAGCATGGTGGTGGTTGTTCTGGCCTAGGTGTTATCAGGCGTGGTACGTGTGTCAGTTGTGGCCCAGGTGTTTTCGGTTGGGATTAGGTAGTAGGACAGCATGTGGTTGTCGTCTTGGGGTGTGGGGGAGAGTGTGGAAGTGGGACTGCGGTGAGAATGGCAGGATTGGTTCTATGCATAGTATGTCTCAATAACCAGTGGTAAAGTGGCTCAGGGTACCCAAACATCAATGTGCTCTTATTATATATATTACTTGGTTTGTGTTACTTGGTTAGTGTAGACAGAGAGCGGGATGGGTGAACTCCTTCATAGTAATGGTTTTTTGCTTCTCACGAAACTTTAGTAAGTTCCCCCACTTGTGCAAGAGAGTATTTGGTTTTCCCTACTAAGTGTACTTTTATGCTCACCATACATATATAAAACTGCTTTCAGGTTTCCAAGAGGACATCATGGATCGCGCAGGACCATACTAGCTTGGATCTTTGGGGGCAGTCACAATTGTAGTTTTCTTTCTTTCATACGTACCCTTTTAGTCACTTATGTACCATGTGGCTTTTACTTTTGGAACTTTCATGTGTGAATGGTTTAATTTTGGCTTTACTTTTCTTTTACTTTTGGTGTTGTTTGGTTTCATCATCTTATCTCCCGATCCTATAAAATAAAAAGGGTAATGCCTTCCACATGTGTGTAATTTCTATACCCTTGGTGCTAGTCGCCACTTCGGGACCAATAGAAGGCGGGTTTTGGGGGTCATTATCTCTCTTACAACTTAAAGAAGGAAGGGCTTGGAAACTTGCTGACCCTTCCCTCCTTTTGGTGAAGGTGGGTCGTGACAGAATGGTATCAAAGCGGAGCGGTTAAGAGATAGGATGGATTCTGGAGTTAGGCATAGTGAGGATTTCATGGGATGGTAAGGCAACATTGTTGGGTGACCTTGGTGCAAGAATTAGGCTAGGGAATATCATCTAGGACACGAGATTTTAGGTCCCCCATGATCTGATTTAAGGACTCTGGACCTACCGAACGACCAAGTGAGGCCACGTTGATTGCATGGTAGAGACCCTAGGAAAGGTACATGAATCACAATGACTTTTGTTCTCATGTTTCTGGGATGTCTTGGGGATTAAGAAAAAAATGAAAAGTTCATGAAATTTTAAGAACAATATTCTACACTACTTGGGCTTAGGCATTCCTTGTTTACCTTGCAGCTATGGCACCTGGAAGGTGAACTCGTGTGGTACAGGCGATCAAGGCCATGGAGACTACTTTGGCCGATCAGCAGAGAGTTCATCAAGTGGAACGAGATGACCAGTGGTAGAAGAATCTTTGGTCCTTCCATTGACAGACCCTCGAGAAGTACGAGGGAAACTCCTCTGACATGAAGACGAAAGGATGGCTAGAGGATCTACTGATAGCCTTCAGCCTAATTCGGGCCCCGACCAAGTACTGGGTTCCTTTGGCTATCATCCAGATGAGGGGAGCGGCGCTTCAGTGGTGGACGCTTTACCTGGGATAGAGGATAGAGGCTGAGGTGCTATGGGCTAATTTCGAGAAGGAGTTCTGGGCGAATTCTTCTCCTTGATGATGAAGGCGTAAAAGAGATAGGAGCTACTCTCCCTCCAACAGGGGAGTATGTCAGCGAGGGAGCTAGGAATCATGTTCAAAGACCTCCTGTGTTTTGCGTCGGACATCTTTCCTGACGAGGACTATCGGGCAAGACGTCTAGAGGAGGTGCTCCAATCCTACCTCCAGTATGCTGTTACCCCCTTTACCCTGACGACATACATGGAGGTCCAGAAGAAGGCCGAAGTGGTGGAGAGGATGCACGCTCTAGTATTTGTGTCACGAGAGGGGATCCATCTGGGACCATAGAAGGGGAAGGTTGTCAGCACCAGGCCTCCTGCGTTAGGACCCTCCAGATTCCGACCCGCAGGGAGCAAGCCGCAGGAGTTTCAGTTTCAATCCCCCAGTCCTAGCCCTTTTCCTTCGGGCCTGGGATTGTGATGCTTTGTATGTGCGAGCCATGGACATCTCCGGAGTCAGTGCCCTGACCGGGTATAGTACGACGGTGGTGGAAAACCCCAGCACCCGCCCAAGAAGCAGCTTCTAGCTAGGCCTTTCCAGCTGCAGCAGCAGGGACAGCAAGCTCCCGCTCCTCCGAGGACAGACGTAGGAGGATGGGGCCGACCTCAAGGAACTACTCAGGGACCTTGACCAGGGCGTGGCCGGGGAGGAGGCTAAGAGCCGAGGGGAAGAGGAGCTGGGCGTGGATAGCTACACGCCACGGAGGTAACAGTTCCAGCAGGGCTAGAGGTTGTTCATGGTACGATCAGTTTGTTTAGCACTCTTGCTAATGCCTTGTTTGATACCGGAGCTTCGCACTCCATTGTTACACCCAGTCTATCCCGTGCATTGGGCCTAGATGACAAGAGACTTCCAGTTCCCCTATTGTTGAGCACACCAGTTGGAGGTCAGACCGACTTGTTGTTTGTTTGTAGGGGATGCAGACTGATGATAGAGCCACATCAGTTGGTAAGAGATCTTCTTCTGCTATAGATACATCCATACGATGTCATCGTAGGCATCGACTGGTTATTTTCTATGTGTGTCGTCATCGAATTTTTCCGAGGAAGGGTTGTGTTCTCGGACTTGGGCGGCCTAGGTGTTACCTTCACTGCCGAGCGGAGCAGTCAGAAGGGAAGTAGGTGATTGAAACCCCTCCTCTCCTTGTTGAACGAGCTGTTAGTGGAATTAGTAGATAATGAGATGGTGGAGGTGCCAGAGGTTGTCCGTGAATTTATGTAAGACTTTTCTAAGGAGGTAACGACTCTACCCCCTCGATGGGATATCGAGTTCGGGATATACCTGTAGCACGGTGCTCGTCCGATCTCAATGGATCCTTACCAGATGGCACCTTCAGAGCTACGGGAGTTGCGGATCCTGATTGATTATCTAATGAATAGGGGTTATGTTCTGCTGAGTGCGTCATTGTGTGGTGCTCCAATATTTTTTGAAAAGAAGGCAGATGGTGGTCTCATGTTGTACATAGACTACAGGAGGCTAAATCAGGTGACGATCAAGAATCGCTACCCTCTTCTGAGGATAGACGATCTTTTCGACTAGCTGAAAGGGGCAGGGTGGTTCTCGAAGATCAACCTATGGTCTGGGTACCACCAGCTGAGAGTGAAGGAGGGAGACATCCCGAAGATGACGTTCATGTTCATATATGGACACTTCGAGTTCTTAGTCATGCCCTTCAGTGTTAAGAACACCTTGACTATGTTCATGGGGCTTATGAACTACATCATTTGGGTGTACCTATATCGGTTCGTAGTTGTGTTCATCGATGACATACCGGTCTACTCAAGATCAGAGGATGACCATGACGAGCACCAGAGGACTGTTCTATAGGTCCTCCGACATGATCACCTCTATGGGATGATTTTGAAATGCATGTTCTGGACAGGATAAGTGCACTTCTTCCGGCACATGGTGTCTGAGAAGGGGGTAGCGGTGGACCCATCAAAGGTTGAGCCAATTTTTTCTTGGGCATCACCCAAGAATGTGGTAGAGGTCCGTAGTTTCCTCAGGATGACAGGTTACTATCGGAGGATCGTACCCAACTTCTCCCGAGTTGTAGCCCCTCTGACAGCCCTGACCAAGAAAGACCATGTTTTCATGTGGAATGAGCAGTGCGAGTCGGCCTTCAGCTATCTGAAGGAGAAGTTGGACAGTGCCCCAGTGTTGAGATTTCCAGAAGAAGGGGTGGCGTATGACCTGTTCTGTGATGCTTCAGGACAGGGCCTGGAATGTTTGTTGATGCTGCTACAAGGGGTTATCTCTTATGTGTCCAGGAAGATACGCCCTCATGAGCATAATTACGCCACCCATGACCTGGAACTTCCAGTGCTCGTTTTTGCGCTAATTTTCTGGCGACACTACCTATTCGTAGAACACTTTGTGGTATTCACAAATCACAAAAGCATGAGTTATATCTTCTCCCAGTGGGACCTAAACATGCGAGATCAGAGATGTGTGGAGTTCCTCCTAGATTACGACTTCAAGATCTCTTATACTTAGGGAAAGGGAAATGTAGTGGCCGATTCCATGAGCAGGATGACGCTGAAGGATGCGGTCCGAGAGTCAGCGGATGCTTAGAAGGCGATGGAGTAGTTGGATTCCTTACTCCTGGATGCGAGGATGGATGGTGGTAGAGGATGCCTATATCAAATGGAAGTGCAGTCGTCTCTATTGAAGCAAGTGGAGGAGTCTCAGTGGGGAGACGCAGAGTGCGAAGTGATGTGTGACTGAGTTGACCAGGTCAATGCTCAGGAAGGATGGACAGAGGATGGTCAGAACCAGATTCTTTTCCAGTTAAGGTTGTTTTTTCCAGGAGTGATGCACGTCAAGGTTCTCAGTGAGTTCCATAACTCACCCCTGGCCGTACACCCACAAAATTCAAAGATGTACCATGTACTGTAGATATAGTTTTGGTGGCCCAGAGTGAAGCTTGCAGTGGTAGAGTTTGTGGCCAAGTGCTTAGTCTGTCAGCAAGTGAAGGCTGAACACCAAGTTCCTGGAGGCCTACTGCAGTCTCTAGATGTACCCATGTTGAAGTGGAACGAAATCTCGATGGATTTCATCATGGGACTTCCCAATGTCCAAGGGGCATAAGACGCCATCTGGGTGGTAGTGGACAGGTTGATAAAATCATCCAACTTTTTGGCGATCAGGGAGTCGAGTAATGTGGAAGCTTTGGCATGAAAGTACGTGGATGAGGTGGTGCGGTTGCATGGAGTTTAGAGGTCTATAGTCTTGGATAGGTATGCAAGGTTTACGTCGTGGGTATGGAAAGGATTGCATCATGCTTTTGGCACATATTTATGCCTTATTACTGCTTTCCATCCCCATACAGATGGACAAACATAGCGCACCATCCATACCTTGGAGGATATGCAGCAGGCATGAGTTCTAGACTCAGGAAGATCATGGGTGAGACACTTGACCTTGGAAAAGTTCGCCTAAAATAATAACTATCACTATTCCATCGGTATGGACCCATTTGACGCCTTGTACGGGTGGCTATGTCGTTCACCTGTGTGTTGGGCTGAAGTTGGAGAGGTAGGCATCCTTATCCCGGAGTTGGTGCGGAGCACGACAGATAAGGTTTAGCTCATACGGGAAAGGATGAAGGTGGCCCATGACCGGCAGAAGTCATACACTGATACCAGGAGGAGGCCCTTGGAATTTGAGGTTGGAGACCACGTGTTCTTAAGGGTCTCCCCTCGGTGCGGACAATAGAGGTTTGTAAAGGGGAGTAAGCTTTCTCCCAAGTTCATCGGGCCCATAGAAGTGTTATGGAGGGTTGGCGAAGTGGCCTATCATCTAGTGTTACCACCGCTGCTACTGAGGATACATATTGTCTTCCACATGTCCCAGCTCCATCGGTATCTGCACGATGATTCACACGTCCTCGACTGGGGAGAGTTGGACATCGAGGATGACGTGACTTTTGTGGAGAGAACAGTGATGATCAAGGATCACAAAGAATATGTGCTATGTGGGCGAACCATTCACTTGTTTCGTGTGTTGTGGAGACATGTTAGGCTTGAGGAGAGTAAGTGGTAGAGGGGAGCACATATGCATGCCCAATACCCAGAATTGTTTTGAGTTTTGTTCTGTTTGTTATGGCTTTTGTGGTAGGACGTTTTACCTTACTGGCTATGAAATTATAGTTTTATTTTTTTCCTCTAAATTTGTGTGAAAATTCTTGGCTATGAGGGAGGAGAGAACCCCACCCCTAATCAAGACGCATTATAGTGGATGCGATTAAACCAGTGTGGGTGAGTCAGCGCCGCCCAAAGAGGATAATATTTTGACATGGGGAAGGAGACTCCCCAAACCCCACATGCCTAGTATGTTTTACATGATATGTTTCTTGGTTCGTGACAGGAAAGTGTTCTTTGTTAACAATGAGGTTCACTCTTGAGAGTTATCTTTCGAGGTGGTTGTTCGGACCCACTCATTCCATCCGGGTTGTATAAATTCTCGGGGGAGAGAATAGTTTGAGTGGTATCTGATGTGATGACACAGACTCTCTTGGTCGTTTCCTTTTCAAAAAATCCAGATCCTAAAGGGGTTGTGTCTCGGCGTGACCTATCGGGGAGACCGATCGGCACGACCGATCGTCGCGACCGATCGTCGCGACCGAGACCGATCATTGAGGCTTATCAGCGCGATGACTCGATGAGGTCCACCAGAGCGACCGATTGGGGAGACTGATCGGTGAGACCGATCGGCACAATGAATCAGGGAGACTGATTGGCTCGACCGATTGGCTCGACCGATTGGGGGGACCGATCTGCGAGACCGATCGGCATGACCGATAGGTGATATCAATCGGCGTCACCTGGATTTGTCGGTGTTTTTCCAGTGACTTGTGAAAATTGAGTTTTAAACCGTTCTTTGACCCCCCTTTAATCTTGTTTTAAAGCCCGGTAGCACCCATATATGTTATAATTACATATTTAATAATTTAACCTGGTGTGTGAATCGGTTTAAACTACCCATCCCCTTTAGTATCATGTGGGGATGCGTGGTCAACCCACGACCCCCGCTCCTTATGCGGTTTGGCATTCTTATCTCAACCGTCCGCAGCTATTATAAACTGACGGTTAGCCGTGGTTTCTTCTTTTCTCAATCACCATATGTTGAGAGTACCCTTCATCCAGACGAGTAGCTTTTCGTTCAGGCGAACAACATCGCTATCCGTGAAGTTCCGCCCCCGGCCTTAGTGTCGATCATTGATCAACATGTAGGGAATTTATTCATCTCTCTCTTTTGCGTATCATATGGGGTGGGCGTACATTTGATTCGGTAGAATTGGTTAAACAAGACCTAAATAAAGATAATGAACATATTATATGAAGAAAGAAGGGAGGATATGAATGTTGATGTTGTTTTATGTTATGATAATCTTTCTGAATTGTGCGGGCATACGCCTACTGAAAATCAAGGCCATTGGTGGTCTTTCTCTGTGAACTAATGAACCCCTAGGGATGTTTGAAATGGATTGTTTGTTTCTGTGAACTCCTGATGTAAAAAGGGCAATTGGTTAATCATGTACACCTAGCTAAATGAATTAAAAGCACCAGGATCAACCCTCCTGTGATAACCCCTGGTTAAAGCACACAAAATTGAAATCATGGTGTGTGTTAAATCTTATAAATCTGAAAATACCGGCATGGACCTAATTTGTGTTGGTGGTAGTGGATTGGTTGTTTTCTTTTATGGGCCTATTCCTAGAGATGTGGGAGGGGATGTGATCCCTTATTGATATGGATTCGGTGGTTGTGAGTTTTAAGACCGGGTGGCTACCTTGTTTATATCACGAATTGGGGTGGGATCTTCTGTTGATGAGAAACCCTTTTGGGGGACACGAGGTAGTGTCTCGAGGGTTTCTTTGGTTCATTTACATCAAGGGATCTCTCGTATCCCCTTGTTTTTGTAACATTACAAGAGAACCGGGTGTGATTGTTTAAATTGATATTTGGCTAGATTCATTCCTTGGTTATGCTTATGGTGTTAGTTACCCAAGTAGGTGCATGAAATTATTTAAACATTATTACTGAACATGAAAACCAGAATGGGACAAACATGTTTTGTTGGTGAGAGTCGTGACTCGTACTTGAGTGACATTGTGATCTGTAGGTTGTCTAAAGAAAAACCTAACTTTGGGTGGGAGCTTGTTACCTATGTATATACATGTAGATTTTTGATTCTTATTCACGCCCCACCCATGTTGAGAAATTAGTTACGAACACCCCCATTTAATGGGGGAGGGTGTTTTTTCCAACACTATTCTTAGTGGGTAGTTATTAGCTCCTCTTATGCTCCCTTTCCCGGATAGCCCAAGTACCTTCGGGCAGGCTGTGATAGCCTGAGGTCCATTATTAGACCTGGAATCTTTGGGTGGGGTAGTGTGGTGGTTATGGCCCATGTGTGTGCGGGCAGGTAGTTTCCCAAGTATCATCAGGATGAGGCCCTGGTGTCTTCGGGCATGGCAATGGATCTTCTAGCCCAGGTGTCTTTGGGTGTGGTGATGGTTGTTCTGGCCTAGGTGTTTTCAGGCATGGTACATGTGACAGTTGTGGCCTAGGTGTTTGCAGGCGGGATTCGGCAGTGGGACTGCGTGTAGTTGTGGCCCAGGTGTGTGCGGGCGGGTGTGGTAGTGGGACTGCGGTGAGAATGGAAGGATTGGTTCGATGCATAGGATGTCTCAATAACTAGTGGGAAAGTTGAGAGGTTTACCCAAACAGCGATGTGCTCTTATTATATAAATTAATTCGTTTTTGTTACTTGCTGAGTGTAGCCGGTGAGTGGGATGGGTGAACTCCTTCACAGTAATGGTTGTCTACTTCTCATGAGACTTTAGTATGTTCCCCCACTTGTGCACGAGAGTCTTTGTATTTCCCTACTGAGTGTACTTGTATGCTCACCTTACATATATAAAACTACTTTTAGGTTTCCAGGAGGACTTCGAGGATCGCGCAGGATCATACTAGCTCGGAACGTTGGGGAAGTCACAGTTGATGTTTTCTTTCTTTGGTACTTACCCTTGTAGTAACTTTTGTACCATGTGGCTTTTACTTTTGGAACATGCATGTGGGAGTGGTTTACTTTTGGAATTAATTTTCTTTTACTTTTGGTGTTGATGGGTTTCATCAACTTATCTCCTGATCCTATAAAACAAAATGGGTAATGCCTTCCACTTGTGTGTAATTTCCATACCCTTGGTGCTAGTCGCCACTCCGGGGCCTATAGAAGGCGGGTTTGGGGGGTCATTATCTCTCCTTAAACTTAAATAATGAAGGGCTTGGCAACCTGCTGACCCTTCCATCATTTTAGTGAAGGCAAGTCATGACAATAACTATCACTTTAAAAAAAAGGAAGAGAAGTAAAATAGTCACTTGAGATAACACATACTTGGATTTCATGTAAAAAAACATGGATATAGAAGATAAAAAAAGTTTCATGTTTAGATGAGAGTGATAGAAAAAATGACCACGAGTAAGATAACAACATGAAAACCACAAAAATGTGATGAGATATAAAGTCATTAGTTTCCCAGTTGGAAAAGTAAACGAGCAATGTTTTTTGATTTAAGTTCCATTTCATAATGTTGAAGAATTTATTTAATAAATGACTAAGAACATAAAGATATATACATACTTTTTAAGTAATGTTTCATACTTTACTAAATTTCTGCCAATAACTCATTTTTTTCAATTGATTATTATTCAAGATGTCTTGGTCACAACTAAAGCACCAGAATAAACTTCTAGAGAATCAGATGATCCACAAATGATAAAAAATATATTTCTCTTGACTTTAGAGATTAACCAAAACCAAAATTGTTAGTACATGATCTGATGATCCCCAAAAGGATAATCCATTAGAGAAATAAATACTAATCTTAATTTCTGAAATTAAACAAAAAATTCCCAAACAATAATAAATACCAATCAATAAACTATTGTCCTTAAAATACTTTAAAATAATTAAACCTAATATCGAAACCCAAAACATATAAAATTTTGATTATGTAGTCTTCCATTTTAAATTTTATCTCCAAATAATATAGACGACTCATAAAGTCACATACTTAAACGTAATTAACCTAATAACATTTTCTCTATGATAGGTTAATCATTTCCCTAAATAACCCACATTTCTATATATCCAAAATAAATACATAGATAAAAATCCACCATTACTCCTCAAATGAAATACCATAGTATTATATTTTCCTTAGGCATATTGCGTTTCCAACTCAATGAACATCTTCCAATAAAAAATATCACTTAATCACAAAATAATTATCTTATACAAATGATATCCATTTGATAAGGCATAAGTTTCCAAATCAAAATATTTTTGATCAATAAAAACATTCAACTAAAAATAATTAGTCACACTAACTAGGGTATTCACGTTGTGTAGTTGTAGGTGATAAATCCCAACCTCACTCTGGTTGTTGGTTTGATTCCCACATCTTTATCTGACATGACGGGTTGTCACATGGTCTGCATGTTTTCCTTTTTAAAAAAATATATTTTATAACATTCAAAAAATGATATAAATTCCAAAAATTAACAATAACATAATTTAACCAAATTTTTTTTCTCATATCTCAATTTTTATTCCCAAAAATAAATAACCTATAATTGTCTCAAATTCAAGTATCATATAATCCCAAATGATTATTTATAACTATATCCCCAGAAGAAAATATAATTCTCCCTCAAATAGTATGTTCATATAAAAAAATGGATGGTTACACAAACAATTGTATAGTCTTCCAAAGTAATCCCATACTTTTAAACATTTCTCAATCCATTTATTTCCACATAGGTTCTCCCTTGACATAGTGGTTTTCCTATAGAATAAGGTATTAACTAAGGTAAAGAAAAGGTACCTTATTTTTATGATAAATGACTGTTATTGGATTATTAGGATCATTTTTATTCTCCTCCATAGTTCTATTCAATTTTTCTCGGCAAATATTTATTTTATGTTCTTCATTCACACACCTAAAGAACATATTTCTTCCAATGAGACACATTCTTAGGTGTCTCTTTCCACATTTCCTACATGATGGAAATTGAGTTTTCTTTTCTCTGTGGTCTCCGCTATTGGAGCTCTTATCATTAACCACCTTTCTCTTCTTTGTTGAGTCCTGTAGTTTGTTAATATATATTTTTTTGATCATATTTTTGGAAATATGATTTTTCATGAAGATGATATATTTTACACCTATCAAAATTTCATTTTGTTGCTCATTTACACCATTGTTCCCACATTTTACATCTTCTTCAATGTTACTATGACTTACTTGGAATCCATTCATTGACTAACACAATAAATCATTGTGTGGGTAATAAAATAATTTACAAAATATCATAATGCCTTATTTTAAATCTAAAAACCTTATGATTAATCAAGGTTATTTAATCTTATCTAATATTAAAATCATCAAAATAAGTTTGAAAATAAAATGTGAATATTTCGAAGCATATCACTCAGGATTGTTGTAAACAAGAGTGTAGAAAGGCCCATTGTCATGTACCGGGATACACCAGGTCAAGCACAAAACTCATTATTTGAGTTTTCACTCCTAGGTACATATGTGCTAGAGTCACCTCTACCTACTCATATTCATACATGGATGTATTCCGTGGAAAACCCACATAATATTTACATTACCCAATTTTTTGGATGTTCTTCTATAATAAATCTAGATGTTTTTCTTAGGTTTGTGTATTATTATTAGAGTTTTTCTAAATCTATCTGCCAATGTCTATTAGAAAATTATTCTTATACGAAATGTAATGACCCAACACCCATTACGCAGAGTCGGTGCCTTATTACATAACATTGGCATGATAAAAGGAATCATGTCCCTAAAGACTGATTAGTATAATAGCCTTAGATGTACTAGACACATACCTATGTTTTACAATAAATCATGAAATAAAAAAAACAACAGTATTTCCCCTTTGTACACTATTACATACCTTAGCCTATTCCGATAGGTTATTCATAATATACTTCTTTGCATCCTAGGAAAAATAAAACATCCAAAAGGGGTGAGCTCAGATGCTCAGTGAGGATAACAGTATAATGGAAACTATCATAAATAAGAATACACATTTAATTCTATGTATAAGACTATAACAAAAGAAATTTAAACATAAACATCAGCATAATATGGAAAAGATAAATCAAATAATGTCATTTACTTATTCACATGGATATTATACTAGATGAATAATCACATGTAATATCAATATCCAATTTCGTAATGATGAAATGTATAATGTCAGACATCATAACCACATAGTAAAGGCCTCGTGAAAAGACTACAAATAATATTTTGTCAAGGCCTTTTTCCAAAAGATTATTTTTCTTCAAGAGACCTACTGATTCATCAATGAGGTATTGTGGGATCCACCTGCCACTTACTATGTCCAATGCATTCTTCTTATGAAAAGGATAAAACATAACATAAACATTTTTATTAACACTATCATACGAAAGGTAAATAATTTATCCAAAAACCATGAATGGTATAAAAATAAAACATCCATAGTCAATCATATCACAAAACCTTGAAAACAATATTGAAGTTTTTTATCATAATAAATAAACCCCAATCATGAATAATATCCAGTAAAGGATGTTAACATAGTTGAAAATGATCAGTAAATTTCTTTGACTGAAATATTCCTTTTCATAAAATCATTTAAATTCCATATAAAGGAATACATTTAAAAGATATCTTTGAATAAAAGTGTCTTGTATCACTTTGATACTTCAGAAAATAATTAACATTTTAATACATTCAAGTCCATATAAAGAAATCATTAAACCATATTTGAAAAACACAGACATTAATGAAAATGGTTTAGAAGATAAATCATTAAAACATTTAAAATGATGTTTTAGTAAAAAGTATCTTAAAAATAATCAATTTGAAAACTAATTAATGAAACATGGACATGGATAATAAAAATTTCCCATTAGATACTTACATAAAAACCACCTCTGATATTGAAGAGATTGTGAAACTAACTCTTACTAATTTGGTAACATATGAAACATACACCCCATGAACAAAGAAATATAAAATAAATATGTAAATAACTATAAATTAATATTCATTACACAAAGAATACAATAATGGGCATTACATACACCACACAAAAGGAAATAGTGGAAATATAACATGATTCTCATGGGAATAAGAAGTGTGATGAAAACCCATTACATTGTACTTTTCCTTAGTCGAGGGTATGTTAACCTCATGTATATGAGTTAAATAATTGTTATTAAATTATTCAAGATCCAATTACATAAAAATGATATCATATATGATCTTCTAATATGGCTTTTTAAAATATATTTTTTAAGTATCCTTGTTTCTGGTGTTAACTGATTCATTTTCCTTTATTTTTTTGTTTTGAAAGTCATGTTTGTTATGGATAGGAAGTATTTGATTCATATTCAGAATCATATCATGTATTTAAAAATTATTTTTAGTCATCAAATGGAAATTATTCAAGAATGGTTATGATGGGGAATGACATCTCATCACGTCGTGGAGATGGTAAGCCGTACATACGCACGAGCGACTATATCATTCTTTTGATGGTGAAATAATATATAATTGGATGGTATGTAATATATACAGAACAATTAGCATGTTATATTTATTATTTAAATAAGTTATACTCATTGTTATACAAATCCTAATAATTATGTTTTTGAATAACAAACTACACCAGGACGTGGAGACAGTATGCCTTACGTACACACGTATTGTGACTTGGTCATTTAAAGGATAGATAGAATAACGAATATGGTTTTAGCATATTTATAATTACATAACAGATTTTAGGAGGTACTAGAGTTATTATTTTATTATGGAATCAACAATTAAGGAGGAAGCGGGACAATAAAATAACTTAAAGGAGGGTGGTGAAATTATTACCTCTTCTTCGGGTGCTTCCTTTGGATTTAACCAAAAGGGCTCTATAGGATGGCATTCTGATCAAAGGAAGGACTCTAAAATGTACTGACAGTAGTTTTGAGGATATTTATATTGGGGATGGTCGAGGCAAATGGCTTTGGAGGTGTTAAATTAAAATAAGGTGAAGTACCCTTTTATAAGGGAGTTGTGGGTCACTTTAGTAAAAGCTTGAAATACTATTTTATAATAAAAAAAATTTCAGTTTATAATGGATCCAAATCGATTACGTTCAAGGATAATGTATGTATGGGTAAAAAATCTCCCAATAATAAGTTTTTAGATAGGTTTAGGTAACCATATTAAACTTATCTTTTAGATTGAACTATTAGTTAAATAGTTTAACTTTTTTTGTGTCTTCTTGTATTCTTACACAATATGGGTAATACACATACTCTAAACATCCAATAGATACTCAAGTGGCGCATTAATGACATATATAATATTTTTTAAGACCATGGTCCTATCCTGATATTTTTATGAATATTATATCAACCAATAAAATCGTATTTGTTTAAAAAACCCATTTTGGTCAATTTTGACAATATTTAATATTGAATTTTTGTGAAAATCATAACATAATGATTATTTAGAAAAAAAATATTTAATAAATTATAACAATTCATATTAATCTAGAAATTTTTTGGAATTCATCAAAAGTCTCAAATTGCATTTATTACGATATTTATAATATTAATTATTATAATCATTCATTAATAAGGTAATTACTCCAACGTCATTATGTCATAAATAAATTTAATTAATTAATGTATATATTTTATAAACAAATAAAATTATTTATAAAATATTTTTATATTTCAAATTATTATTTCTATTATAATTTATCTTATTATAACTATATATTAAAAATAGTATTGTTATTAAACACTAAATCTAACACTTTTATCCCTTCTTTAAATAAAATAATAATAAATTTCCTAATCTAATACCAGTGGACCAAAAGGATCATATTTTATTTCTAAGGTTGTTTATTTTTGAATTACACTTATCTAATTGAATTAGGACATGTGTTATGTTAATTATAATATAATTTTACCTTTAATTACCCTATTTATTATAAACCGTGGTAAATAAAAGTCAAAAGTTACTATTCAAAAAAATTCATATTATTTAACCACATTTTACTTACTAATTTCCATCGTGTATCTAGGATTTCAGAAATTAAACTCACAGAAGCGGTAAAATTTTGATTAATGCAAATTTATAAATAATCATAGAAGGTGGGTAAAAAAATATAAAAAATTCAATAAAATTTTATACCTTTAATTTTTTTATAAAATTGACTCCAAGGATTCACATTAAACTAATATATGTATTATATATATATATTAACTTAAATAAATAAAATAAATAACTATTTAAATTAAAGTCATTTTGTAAACAATAACAATGTGTTTTTCAATATTCCTCAAAAATTGAATGTTTTTAAAATAATACCTAAAATTTACCCTAATATAATTTTGATATTCAAAATTAAAAAATAAATTATAATTTTAAAAATTCATAACATAGAGGTTTCAGAAATTTATTTAAAATTAATTCAAATTATCAAAACCAGAACGCGGATTTTAAAGAAGTAAAAACAATCAAAATATTGACATGTGGTTATGTGAAATTTAAATGTGAAATTACTTATAATGACAAAAATTGTATAAAATGATAAAAATATTATATTGTTATGCTTCTAAACCATTAAAATTCATAATTTAAAACTAAAAATTATTGTAGTTAATTTTTGTTTTCAATTATCATTTTGTAATATTGATTATTCATCAAAATATGAATGTGATAAAAAAAGTACCAAAAATTTATCTGAAATAAAATTTTAATCCCAATTCAAAAGAATAATTTAATTTCGTTAAATTAATTATATTAAAGATTGAAATATTCGTTTTAAAAATGGTTTTCCATTAAAAGGTGGTAAAATTTCATTTTTTGAGAGGTACTTCTTTTATCTTAAAAAAATTAATTTGTTTTTTTGGTATGTCTAGAAAATATATAATATTGATTTCATAATTATATGGAGTATATATAATTAAAAATTAATTTAATACAATTCATAAAAACTTTTTTAATGTCTTGATAGGTATGTCATGGTGCACTCGAACTCAGTGTTGCATGTAGCGCAAGCTATCAAATTAGTTTAATGAAAATAACATACTATGAAATCATGTGGTTTTACACAACTAATTGAAAAAGAACATTATAATATCATTAGATAGTAATGTAAAATAAAAGGTAATGATAGAATAATTTTTTTTAACATTTATAATTATATTTTAATTAATATGTATTTTTAGAATAAAATGTGTACTATTTAAAATTGTTTTCATGGAAAATAAAAATTTGTTTCTCGGAAATATATTCTTGCACACAAGACTGAGTTATAAAAAATAATTGATTACATTTAATATTATTGTTTAATATTGATGTCATCACCTATCCATTGTATCATTTATAATTAATATGATTGAATATATTATATTTTCAATTATTATTAAATTTTAACTCAATAATAAATAGATTATATATGAATATGGTATGATTAAATCCAACTTTTTGATTAACATGTCTATTTAAAAAAACAATTGTAACACCTATTAGTGGTGCATCATTTTATGTTATATTTTTAATATTTTTAAAATTTTATATGAAAATCATACATATTTTTGTGAATATAAGTTTCAATTTTTTATTTGGGTTTATTTTTAGTATTTTTGGGATTACATTAAAAATATTGATGACTTTTGAATAATGCTTAATTTTTTATCAAATTTACATTTTAATCCTATATATATATATATTTCAATGATGTTTCATTTAGGTTTTACTGTATAAAAGATAAATTGTATATCTTTTGAACAAATTTATGTCATATCATAAAATATAAAATTGATTTTAGTTATAAAAACATAGTAATTTATTCATATTTTACTTCAAAAAACCTGCAATGTCCTCCCATCTTTGGGATTAATTTTAAATTAACTTATATCACTTCAATAATAAAAAATAGGGTAAATATATTAATTTTTTATAATAAAAAAATAATTACAAACATATTTAACATAGTTTTTTACCAAATTAATATGTTAATGTAATTAAAATTAAGTGTTGTGATTTAGGAAAACTGACCATAATTATTAACTACATATAGAAAATATGGTGTAAAAATGAACCTGAACATGCATAAAGAATATAAAATGAAAATATTTTGACCGCTCCACCATTAAATATTTATCATAGTCAATTTTTAATTCGATGGGGACAATAAAAATTTGGGGAGCACTCTAATATTTTAAAGAATATCCAATGTGTTATTTTTCCCGCTAATTAAAATCCACCTCTCATACTCACATATTCACACAACTCAATCTCATCTTGACCACTAAAACCCAATCCTAATATGCTAAAAAACACCTCCCCTCAACTTAGAGTCATTAATTTTAACATAAATACTACTAAATAATCCATTTGGTGAAAACCAAAAATAGTTTCCTAAAATAAGAAGTAACATTCTTCATGGTAAATTTATTTCTCATTTCATTATACACCCATTCTTTTCATCTTATTATATTATTATATAATAAATTTATAATCCTAAATATATATTTTTTATTTTAAGGGTTATACATAATCCTACACCCAAACACAACATATTCGTAATTAAATTATTGTTCGTTTTCAGTATGTTTCCGTTAATGGAAGTGATGTCATTCATTTGTCCTTAACCACCTCTAATGGTTGATAATTATGATGGAAAAAACATTTTTATATTATATATTAGATATTTATTTTTCCTAAATAGTTATAAGGATTTAATATAAAACAAAACATATTTCTTTAAATATTTTTTAAATATGATAACATCATTTGTGTACCCCTGGACGAAATCCCACTCAAAATGATGTGATATATTCAAAAACAATGATGAATATATTAATTAACTGTTAAATTAAACCTAATTTATGTATATAAAACAAAATTTATATTTGTTACATAAATAATTTTTGTAAATATAATATATCATTTAATTTATTACCATTTAACACACCGAAAAAGTGATAACATCATTCATGGACATGTGGACTACCACCTCTGTGATGTATTGAGATTAATTAATATAATACTACATTAATGATTAAATGAACAAATAATATGATATATATTATATAATCACCATTCATTAATGATAAATTCTACTTTACTTCTTTATTCAATGGTAATTGAAAAACTAGTACGTTAATCATGCATAATTTGGACCAACAGTCTCCATGATTGTAATGTTGTTTCATGTTTCAAAAAAATCATTCATAAATGGTATTAAATATGTAATTTATGTATAGATATGATAATTATTTTATGTTTATTATATTAGTTTTCTTTATATAATGAACACTTTACCTTAATTCCACCTACCACATTCTTTTTTGACACCCAACCCTTGTTAGGTCCAAATACCTAATGTAAATGAAATTTTTTAATTAGATATAAAAATTAATATAATAAAACAATGTAATGATAAATATGAAAAATTATCCTGAATAAAGTACATATTTAGCATAAGTATATGTCTGACAAAATGTAATATATTTTTTCGTAGTATAATTTCACTGATGCATTTATTGATGATTTGATCCTTTATTATTTTATAAGGTGTGTATATAGAAAGATTGAAAATCAATATACATATTTTATCTTCATCCATGTCATTTATGTTTTTTCACAATTTTATTCTATTATTATGCTTATGATTTAATAATTCATAACTCTAATGTAGTAGTTGAATGTTTATTATTTTAATCCATTCATCCATTTTAATCTAATTGAATATTTTAAGTATTAATTTATATTTATATACAATGGATTACAGTGGAAATTATATTTCTATTTTGGTATTTTGATTCAATTATAGAACATAATAGTTTTAAAAGAAAAATAATCTCCGCATTCTTTTTTGGGGTTTACATTATACAAATTTTGTTTTGAAAATTTATTGATTATTTCAGTATCATGAAGTATTTTAATGTGATTGAAAATAATCTTTTATATAAGAAATGTTGAACCATAAAATATTTTATCTGTTACGATTATAAAATGGTACATTGAAATTTTGTCTTTGGTTCTTTGATAAACAATTGATGGGGGGTTCTATTATAAAAAACAATGGGTGGGTCCATGATAGCCCTCCATTGCATTGAGTGTGGAAGACAAACGTAGGTATATTCCATTTGTATGAGTGAAATGAATGTAATTCTAGCCCATGGTCATTCTGTTTTTAATATTGAAAAGTATAATTATTTCCCATGATACAATTCTGAAATTTATTTTATTCATATGGGTTTTATTGAAATATTACAACTAAATAAAAGGAATGAAAAGTGATTACATTTAAATGTAAATTACTAATAACATATTATGGGTGTAAATTATTACATTATGATGATGTTTTAATGGTTTTTAATTATTATGAATGGATTAATGGTTTCATTATTTTTATATACCTTAATGGAATTTTTATGTTTATCCCTTGTTTTTAATATTGTTTTTAGGAATAAATAATTAGTATGGTATTAGAAGATCTGATGTTGAATTTATTGGCGAGGTTCACTAAAGATATCATGATTCATTTTACTAGTTTTAGATTATGGACGAAATTAATACTAGATGGATGTGTCCACATTAAATTTTATAGTTTTTTATGTATTTTTTATGCACTAATTCTCTAAAACTATAAACCTAAAAATATATTGAAGGTGAAAGAGAGAAAAATTAATAACATAACTCAAGATTGTTTAATTTATTGTGGATTATACATTATTACTCGTATCAATAGAATGGTCTATATAAATATATAGTTTAGGATAGTTTTAAAAGAATACCCTAATAATTTTCCACTTTATGATTATGTTAATGTTTTATAGAATCTAATCATTAATATTTCACTTCTTCTAATGTGTCATTATTTTTAATGGTTATCCATATAGGAAAGAGGAAGTTGTAGTGGGAAGAAACCCTGAAGGAAATCTAATTTTTAATCTAGATAATGGTATGGTTTTCATTGGAACTCAGATGTTTTTTTTATAGATTAGTTGACACTTTCTATAAACAGTCTATGTTTCATTATAGGAGTGAAACCATATGTACCATAGAATAAAATGGAGTTAATGGACGAATTAATGTGAAAAAATCCCCCATCATTAAGAGGATTATCTAACCCCTTTATATATGTAGGATGAATTAAATCCCAAGAAATGATATTTGATGTCATGGGTTTCTCGGATCATCAAATGGTCACACATGTAGTTTATCATTTTGATAGTGACGCCAACTATTAATGGTCATTTGTAAATATTATCATAGAATGAGGATAGACTTATTACATGTAATGGGCTTAATTTAATTATATTTTCCTAAAGAAATAATTTTGTAAGGTAGTTCGACTTATGATTTAAAACTAATTCATTTAATTGAGAGAAAAGTATTAATATTCAGTGTCTACATATGAAAAAATACACTAGCCTGGTGATGTAAGTCCCCAATTTTATCCAACATATATATAAGAAGATAAATAAGATTTTTTCTTTGTAAAAGTTAATATATCCAAAAGAATTGGATTCTTCTGATTTCATGATCTGTGAGAATCATGTTTTATTTGATGATAAGTTATAAATGGAGTTTTTTACGACTATGTGTACCATGAATACATGAAAAAGAATAGTTCTAGTTGGTAGGAAATGGGAAATAATTCATCAAATATGTTTTGAGTTATGAAAATGAAATTCACATATTATGATAAGTGTTTTAATAATTATCTAGGAGAATGCATTTCAAAATTTATGATGTGCATCCAATGTGGAATGTTTGGTAATTTTTCACATTACAGTATGGAATATGAGAATAAAAGCATTGAAAATCATATGGTATGGTGTTTTAGTTGCAATGTGTTATCTTATAATGAAAATATGTGTCATTAGATGACATCCTGGGGTGTAAACCATCATGGTAAAAAGAAAATGTATGTTGATAAATATTTTTGTATTGAATTTGGATGTTTGGAAATCAAGTGAAGTGGTGCCATGTATGTTCATATTTTATTCGAATTATGAAAATATTGTGCTAGACATTGGATCATTACATTCATTCATTTCTGAGTAGTTTTCAAGTAAATGGGAATATCTCCACATTAATGTAAAATAGTAATTTAAGTAAACTCTCTACATTTGAGTATTAGAGAATCCAATAATTAGAGATATCATCCTATTTTTATTATTTAGATGATAATTTGTGAGAATATTGTTGAAAATCATTTATAGTGTAGTTTGAAGGAATTTTGGTTATAGATAGTTTTTCACTTTATCATTCTAAATTATATAAAAACACTAAAAATGTTATATTAAATGAATTCATGCCATTGATAACTTACTATGAAGCTATAAAAATGATTTAATATTGGACTGAATGTTATCTAACTCATGTTGTTGAAAATAAGTAAAGAATTATGATTAGTTTTTTAATGAACATACCTGAGTTCCTTAGAATCTCGTTAACCCGGTTAGCCCTGACATAGAACTAAGGGCATTCGTGATCCCTAAAAGTCAGGGACGAGCACTAATAATAATTATAAATGATTTTAGGAATGATTTTTTCACCAAAAATTCGGATGTAAAAGAGACAATAGTGTCTGAATATCAAAAGAAACACCATTATAAGTAATCTTCTAGAAGTAAAACAGGTATACACAAGCCCATGTACTACAACCAAATACTGGAAATCAATAAAAAACCGAAATTCATTATACCTAGGTCCCAATGTATGTAACTCACTATGTCCATAGTTCAACAACTAGATCCAACACTAAGATATCTTTTTCTATTACTCACAACTTGAAGTATATAATCAATAAACACCTAAAAGAACATTTATCGAATGAACCAAATCCCATTATGATTTCACCAAAATATTCCATATATTTTTCCAATATCAAAATAAATAGGAAAAGTTCTGTCAATTTAAAACAATCAAGTTTTTCCTATAAAATGTTGTATAAAAAGTCTTGATTTATGATTTAAAATATTTAAATAAATTATCAACTAATGATTAAAATTTAAAATCGTGAAAATTCATTTAATATATATAGTTTTCCATTAACCAATGGGTGCTTTACACAAAATTCATATTTCAATAAAATGTCTTAAATAAATAGTTTTATATAAAATAGTATATTTAAATTAACAATTCTTGTAAAAATATTCACAATAAAAAAATATATACATTTGAAATATCAAAAAAGGGAGAAACATGATCATTGTCCTAATGAGGTATGGATGTTTAATTCTACATAAATCCCACACTCATTGTGAATGAAAAATATACACATTAGTCCCCTTAAACTCAATCTAAATAGGACTCGTCAACATTTCCTTTGTGATATAATGAGATGATATAATGTTTCATAAAGATGTAAGTCATAAATTTATATCCAAATTACTCACTAACTACCTATGGAATTCTTGTTTTCATGTACAAAACAATGACGGGAAATTAATTTTATAACATCTTGAAATACTATCAGTACCATTTCCCATTTTAGACATTCCAATTTTCCATTTAAAACCCATTACATGATTTTAATAAAAAAAAGTATTTCTATAAATATGAAACTATAAGGTTTCAATCATACCAGTTTAATCCATTTTCAATAAATAAGGATTTGAAACCAGTTAATTGAATTTCTAAATCCAAATTCACTCAATAAATTCAATAATTTAATATTTAAAAAAATCCATCAGTTTTATAACAAAACCACAATTCCATGGAATTGGTATTTTTCACAATTTTCCAGGAAAATAATTTAAAACTTAAATCCAAATTTTTAATTTAACTATTTTCCATAAAAAATTAAATTAAATATTTTAAATTTCACATATATCCAAACACACATCCTAATTCAATGTAATTAGGGGTTTTCCAATTAAAAAAATAGCAATGTATCATATATAAACACATATTCAATGGAATTGGGTCGTTTTTCAAAAAAATATTATATGAACCTAAATCAAAACCATGAAAAAAAATTTAATTTAATTAACATTAAATTGAACATTGTAATTTTGGATTAATATAAATTGGGAATTATAATGGAACCACCTACATTATCCTTAGGGAAAGTCAATGTATATTAAAGAACCATACAATAAGAAAGAAGTTGTATAAGAACTAGGATCTAAAAAAATAATCAATATTCAACAAAATAGATATTAAATACATAAAACTAAATATGATCTGCCAAACTCCAATGAAAGAAATTACAAAGATAAAAGGATACATGGAGAACGCTTACCTATAATGAAACACCATGATCACAATAACAGTCAATCAGTGAACAAAATGGATTTGAGGAGTTTGTGTCTCCAAAAATAGCCTATAGTGGAATATACATGAATGGAATGGAATTTTGGAGGAAGAAGAAATGAAAATTTCTTCTAGATTTCCTATTTAAAAACAAAGATCTGGGTTTAACAAAGCCTGCAACCCAGTTACATGTCATGAAATTCAAAAATTTTATATCTGTTGAAAAAACATACACCTTTTTCATTAAATGAATAATTTTTATTTTGTGATTTACAGAGACTGTTTGAATATTACATAGTTTTTAAATCTCTATAAGGATACAGAAATGATCGGTATGAGATAAATATCTAACAAGTCATTGAATTCTCCATTATAGGTATACTCCCAAATACTTATCATCCCAACCGAGATAATGAATGAATCCTATAAAAAAGGATAGAGATATATCTATATAATGAGTATCATAATGTTACATCTTTCCTACCATAAAAACCATCTATCCCTATAAATCTAAAGAAAAATCCTCCATTCCAAAAAATATTAGGCCACTTCCTTCTCATTTGTTCCTCTAACTCCCTTGTCCCACAAAACTCTGAACCATTATGCCATAACACTCGATCCAAAAGAATCATCCTCCAACAAAATACAATGGTTCGAGAATCAAATATCCAAAATAGTCATTCAGTCAAATATAATTCATGCTCAAACACATGATTACTCCAGCTCAGATCATGAGAAGGGTCATATAGATATGTATGGAGTTGTAATACCAGGTACACACCATGTATCGAGGTTAGTTGTTGTGGTAGTTACAATTGGTAATCAATGATCCCCACATTCTCAAAAATTTAAAAAGGTCCTACAAAATGTAGAGAAATATTCTCATTCCACATTATCCATTGGTGATTCATCCAAGGTTAAACTTTAAAAATTACCTAGTCACCAAATAATAATTCCAATGGTTTACAGTGAATATTTTCATATGATTTATACTAGATATATGATATCAACATTTTATGGAGAATCAATTGAAATATTCTTGCCATCTCTTTGAACAAACTGGGTCTATCCAAGGAACACTCACCAATCTATGACTAAAAAAATGGAGATTTAAATGGATACTCATAGTATGACTGAAAATTATCCAACCATATCTCTGACTCTTAACTATACATATAATAAAACATAACATTCCCTATTTGACTATCCCTATATCAACCAATATTGAGAAAAATCACATGGAATATCGTCAAGAATATCTACATCAATTTTTTTGGCCATCCTACTATAGATTGACTGCCATACACATATGGTCATGATATATCAGTTCCTCTGGATGGACTATCAGAAAATGATAATTGAACTGAGGATCTCTATTTGAAACTATAATTTAAGAATCTTCATCCGAATGAAAAATAAATTTCAGATAGTGATTTACCATATCCTTAACTTTTTATGTATCAAAAATGGAAAAGAAGTGAGATGATTTCAATATCATATCAATATCAACCCATATTTCATTCATATTTATTTGGGTATGTGGAAACACATAAACCGGGTCCATACTGATTTAATATAATATCAATATATGAAATGGATGTGGCTATGTAAAACTCAAATGTTTCTAGTTCTTGTCCATAAACTATTTGAATGTATAATAAGGAGAAACAAAATAAACAATACACAATAGCATTCTTTTCCAATTTAACTACTGTCTCATTTCATTGAACATATTTCTTTTTCATGCATTCACTTCCTACTAGGAACTATGAAATTCCCCTATCACAGGATTCCAAACCAATCAAGGCACCATACAATGATTCATGTAGAAAAAATCCCTATTTAGTGAAAAACCATTGAGAGACTGCCTTTCCACCATTAAGAGAATATATGACGGTACAAAACTCATCTTTTGGGATTCTCATATTGAAGAATAAACTCTATAAAAAATGACTTCAATTGAACACTATTTATGGAAAACTCATCCTCTTTCTCCTGAACTCCAATAGAAAACATTGCAACGATATCCATTAAATTCCACTCTTCTAATGACTCTTTCACTACAAGGGCCTGAATATTTCTGATCAAATCATATGCACTAAAATTACATTTCTTTGGGGTATAGATGATGTCAATGTAAAAATACTGAAGGTATTCCACCCAGATCCTCTAGTAGAGGGTAAAATATTTTGGAGAGAAAATATAAATCTAGATCATGTAGTTAGATTACAGATTAATATTTTCTTTGTAAAGTTAATTCCACCTAATTTTAATATTGTGAATAACAAATTCTAGGTTAATTTCATGGGTAAGATAATTAATATCGTGTGGCCTAAGATGAGGATATTTTCATTCATCATCACGATCGCATTGTATAAGAACACAACCTAAGATTAAACCTGATACATCAAAAAATTACCCATATCAATTATTCTCAACTATCCACCACTAATTTTATCCAATATAATTTCTTTTATTCTTTATATAGGTATTATTTTTGGAATAAAACCATCATTAGAGGTATTAATTTTTTAATAAATATGATTTCTCGATAACGTGGATGATTAAGATAGGTATGTGATGTGTCACAATTAAGGTAAGGGGATTGTTTTAAATGAATTATTTATATTTATAGAGTCTTATATAGTAATGTAATGTATATTATCTTCATTCATCAATTTATAAATGGCCATCGTCTATAATTATTATTGACATTTAATGCATTTTAATAATGATTTTTTTTTAATTACAATGACTTTTTTGAAACAGCCCGACTCCAGAATACACGGAGCTGATGCTTAAAACAAGATGTGTAATTTTTTTTTACAAAAACATGCATTTATATTATACACATCATGTCCCATAATTTCGATCATTACGGTTCATGTTCTTTAAAACATGCCTCTTCTATCATGCTTCTTTGACCGAAAACTAAAACATTAAATTTTTTATTGACAAACATAGGGTGAACATATGAATGCCAAGAAAGAGGTTTTAAAATAACATAATACACCAACTAAAACTTTTGAAAACATTATTTTTAAATTTCCCATAAAAAATTTTTTATATGGAATACAGAAACACATGTATCGTAACATATTATTTAGTCTATGAATTATTATGGAACATTTCTTAGAGTGCCGAAAAAGTTATAAGAAGAAAAATTCAATTATAAGAAGTCTCATTCAGAATAACAAATAAATGATATACTAAATAAGTATGGCATGTGAATATGCATGTGAAAAATTCAAACTAATGTTAATACATGATCAGAGTTTCTCATAATAATAACTTCAAATTAATTCATTTCAAACTGTAAGCCATAATTGGTTAATGAATTCTCTGAGTGCTGATTAAACGTCATGCAATAAGAAATTACATCTTATGATACCCATAAGTACTGGCTCTTAACCATAGATATTTTACTATTCTATTATCCACATGGTTAATTAATTATCATAAACACAATGAGGGAATGATTAATGTGGGACAATATAACCACAACATCAAGGGATTGTGCCAAGACTATAAATAATCATTTTTCAATGCCTTGTGCCAAGACTATAGTTTGTCTCTTGAGACCTACCGATTCCTTGAGGGGATGTAGTGGGAACCACCTAACACATACTATGTTTAATACATTACTCATAAGCTTTGTATGTTCATAAGTTCAAAGTTTCCCATAACTCATTAAAACGTTAATTTCTCAATTCATATTATTCAAACTATCTCTTACCACCTTGGATAATATAATTCATAATTCCATAAATGGTCATAAGAGTTTTAATTATATTCTTTATCATTTACATATATTTATTGAATGAGGAATATAAGTTTTAATTACAGAAATGTCTACTATATGACCATATATTTGAATGGTATGTATAATAAGTAGATTATGGAAAATGATATTAAAACTAATGTATGAAAAGAAATACAATTTTTGTCACATACAATGATAACATTAACTTCTACGACCTTGTTTATCAAATACATATTAGAATTTATCTTGAATAATAATTATTTATTATATTAACCAAATATTTCAGGTAGGGTATTAAACTCACAGATGCTCAAAAATTTATTTCTGATATGCTTATTTATAACACATCACAAGGGTATAAATAATGTTAAAAATGGAAATAATGAAACTCAACCATAACTAAAACCATTTAATATATATGAAAATAAGTGATTAATATATATGTAGGTAAGAGTATGAAACCCCAAATATTATACCCCTGATTTCTCCATAAATACTAAACTCATCAAAAGGATCGTATTTGGAGTATCCAAAATAGAGGTTTAGTGTTGTGTAAATCTATTTATACACAAGGGTGTATATAAGGAGTTGTATATAACAACCACTCATTCTTTGAAAACTACGTTTTTATTTGTTTTTAGAAATACATGATAATTTTAAATACAATTGAGTATCAATGTATATATGTATACACTTACATTCACAAAACTGAAAATATATTATGTATTAAAATGTTTAAAGAAAAAATCTAATGACACAAATATGACTTAAATATATTGGACACATCAATTAACAAAAGTCCCTAAATTTTAAATCGTAATGTGAAATTTAAAAGGTTTGTTTATTAAAAAAACATATATATATATATATATATGATTATGTAAACATATATAACATACATGTATAACCATGTATACATAAGGGTCTTACACCAATATTAATTGACACTTATTTGTTAATCAAAAACATATATTAATCATTGAAGTTCAATGTTGATAGTCCTAAAACTGTTCAAATAGGTGATTTAAATAAACCATATAATTATATATGACCATGTATGTGTATATAAAGGATTCTTAAATCAATTTTTAATTACACATGCATGATTTAGACCCATGAGTAATATTAGTTAATCAAAGGGGTTTAAAATTAAAATTGTGCCATTAATTATAAAATATTGTTTATGAAAGAAATTTATACATTTATTATAATCAAGTATGTACTGTTTTTAAAAGATATAATTATATATACTAATACACAAATAAAACCTCAATATCACACATACCCTTTCATGTTAAGATGTTTAGATCATCATGTTGGGTAATGTTCTCTCCACAAGACGGAAATGGGTTGGTCACAATCTTAATGGTATATACATATATAAAAATAACCATATATATAAAAATTACATAAATAAGTTTTTCATGGGTAATATAATCCCTCATGTTAATATTACAGCTTAAACTCAAAATCAAGAAGACCTAAAATCAGGCATAATAGGATTTTTATCCCAACTGCAAGGATGTATATATATATATATATGAATATAAATTTATATATAAATGTATATATTTCCAACATAATAAGAAATGAAACATAAATTCCTTAACTAGTTCGTGGAGGAGGACAAGCTCAAGAAAGGGTTAAAGATGATGCTGGAGATGTCAAAGGAGATTTGAGAGAAGATGAACACCTATATGGTTCATATGCAAAAGATAATATAATATATAAACCATATTATTTTATATGTCTATTACAACTTTCAATGAAAACTGAGACCAAAACGATTTATAAAAAAAGGACTAAGGGTAATTCATTGTGGAAAAGAGCAAGGAAGGGACCACCAGTTGTCACATGTGGAGAAAAAATTGTGAATGTGGGTGTAGATTAATCAACTGGTGTGGCGCAAGTGGAGGAAGAAGAAGATATCATGGGGAGGAAAATTAGGAAAATGAATTGACGACTAGGATTAGATCTTTCCTTCATCAGATATTCGGGGTTGAGACCGTTGTTTTAAAAGGGATGAAAAGATTTGATTAGATCACAAATGTGATCGAATGGCTACGGTGCGACGAATAATTTTAAATAGACTCTCATAGGTGATACTAGATATGTGATGGATTGAACGGTGCAAAAAAACATGGAGTCTATCTGCGGCTACTGAGGATCAAATGCCGAACATATCTAACAGATCAAACTGCATCCACCTTGATCCAATAGCCTAGATTCTATCCTCACCAATTTTATTTGCCATCATCGAAATGGAGGGAGCCTCTGTGGCTTCTTTATACGCTTGTGACTCCGACCATATTCTTAGAATTCTCCATCCCCCTCCCGGTACTGCTCTTTACCAGTGTTCATGCTGGTGATTTTGTGCCCACACCTTTCCACCATGCCACCCAACATGGTGGCTCTCTACTGAGGCTCCTATGTGAGTTCCTATGGTGTGTGCACACAAAATAGGTCTGTCCTATACTGAGTTCAAAGGATAGGCTCTGCCACCAAGCTCGTGATTCCTCCTTCTTCCCAGAAAGAGGGATGGACCCTAAGGGGATTTTTGTTATTTAAATTTATAAGTAGGTTTCCATACTTAAATAAGTGTTTTTCCAACAAATATTTATCCTAGTTTTATAACCACTAATGTTTTAAAACACAATGTTATATATTAAAATTTAATACAGAATAATGAAATCATAATACTAGTATTATAAAAATCCAAGACATAGTTTAGTTAAAAACATTTTTAAGCATTTTGAATGAAAATATTTACAATACATTTGGAATATTTTAATGGTGGTTGAAATACTTACCTCATTATATAATCAGAATAAGTGTAGCTCAAAATTATAATTTCAATACCTAACATAAATATTTTCTAAGACTAAAAGAAGACTAAATTATACATTGATTGTTTAATTTAATCCACAATAATTACCAACTACTATAATTACAGCCGTTTGCACTCAACAATCTCCTAAGGGAAATGGTCGACTTGAGACCCTTATTAAACCATACATTATTGTTTTTCCAAAATGTAGGCAAATTGACGATGATTGTGCACATCATTCAATTGATGTTTACTATGGCTAAAAAACACTAGCAACACTGATCTTTATTGTGACTGATCTGAAGGACCCTTACTATCTTCTTGGTGTTTTGGTTGTATTTGGTGGTCCCCCTATAATTCAAATAGGTCTTTTAGTAGGTATTTTTGGGAACTTTGTTTTTCCTTTAGACATGCGATAATGTGAACACATCGATTATTAATTGAATAAAATGCTTTGTTTTTATTTTGTTTGTTTTTTTCTTATAACATAAAACATAAACAAAATAAAACCCTAATATTATTATAACATGGCAAATACGTTTGGGGGCATCACATTATTCCCCCAAATAATAAATTGTGTCCTCACAATTCATTTTAGATTACCATGATAAAAAACTCTCTGAAATTCTTCACCACATCCTCCATTGTGGAGGATCCCATGGTCTGGACAGCTGAATACCCAAATTGGTGTTCAATTCATCTGCTTCTCTGGTGCAGACACACCTAGGATAGTATGGGTTAAACTGATGTATTTCACACTCGGGGTTCTAGATGGAGGATTTTATTGTTGAATGTTCATATATATGTGAATGGAAAAACACTATAAGAGCTCGTTGCAATGTCTCTTGTCCAATAATTTCAATGTCATAAACATGGTCATAAAAAATGTAGCCCATGATATGGTGAATGTAGGCGGCATGAAGGTTCCCTTCAAGGTAACCTCTCGAAATCTGTCCCTGGCTGCAATGTTTAGAGATAAAGTGAATCATATGAAATGACCTTCATGTTTCTTTCCCCTTAAATTATACATAGTGGGATGTGATGTGACTATGAAGTGGTATATATAAGAATTCTCTTGGTTGGAGCAGAGAATGAAATGACTGTTTGATACCCCATAGAGATGATTCCATATTCTATGAATATTTGCGAATAGAAGATATTCTTCCGCACAGGTTCTAAGAATAGTGGCTTCTATTACCTCAATGAGTAGATATAATATATGGGTTTTTATTTCCATCTGAAAATAAAAAAAAATCATGACTGTTCAATTTTTGAAACTCATCTAGAAGCACAAACACTAAAAATGTATACGAAAGAAGAAAAGAAAAGTTGAATTTTCTTAAAATTATTGTTAAACAACACCTAAGGCCAATGGTTTCCTTAGTTACCAATTACATTAACACCCAAACCAATTTTGAAACAATCAATCTCTCTGAACCAAATGTAACCCAAGCAGTCACGTTCAATCTCGTGGGTACCCTTATGATGTCTATAGAGTGAGACATGAGGGGTGTAAAGCCGAGAGACATCTGTATGTATTTGATGTCTATAAAAAGAACAGAAGGCCTCAATTATAATAATTTCAATGTCCATTACATGACCATAATGTCCACAAGAGTGAATTTGGCACGTATATTGGGCATAGAGGTCACCCGCTACTACAGCTTCTTGAAAATCCATGAGGGACAAGATGCCTTCTGGTATGGTGAAGCATTCAAAAAGACCCATGATGTACTTTCCCTGAGGTGTGTAGGCTGAAAATTGAATTTTCATCATAAAGTGGTAGTCTAAACCCGCTCCTCGATGATGTTGAAGTAATCGGGAAGAGTTTGAAACATTGTAGAGGTGTCTTCAAGTCATATGAATGTGTGCATTGTTTAAAATGTTTTTCTGGATGGCTATGGAAACGATGGATTCTATTGCCTTAATAGGAATTGGGAAAAGACTGGTATTTTGTTTCCATCTGAAAATTTATAAAACCTCATACTTAGTAATTCTTACATAAATATTTCGTTGTTCTGTTCTGGTTTTCCATAGTTATCTAAATTGAAACTCTAATACCAACTATAACAGCCAGAATCCAGAATACCCAGATTCGATGCCTTAAAACATGATGTGTTATTTATATTTTCAAAAAATATTCACTAATATTCTACGCATCATGTCCCATAAAGAGGATCGTTATGTTTCAAGTTCATGGAAACCCGCGTCTACATAGATGATTCTTTGGCTAAAAACTGATACCTGATTTTTTTTAAATCGTATGGTGAGCATATGAATGTCCAGTAAGGGGTACTAAAATAAAATAATATACCCATTAAAATGTTTGAAAACATCCATTTAAAATTTCCCAGTAAACATTTTCATAAGGAATACTAAAACACATATATCATAACATAACGTTTAGTCTAATAATTTTAAGGGCACTTGTCATAGAGTGCCGACAGAGTTATAAGGAAGGATAATTCAATTATAATAAGGCTCATAAAGAATAATAAGTAAAATATATTCAAATTATATAAGTCTTTATAATAATCAATTGAAAATTTAATAACTAAGAGTAATAAATGATCAGAGCTGTGAATAATAATAACTTCAATTCCATTCATTAGTAACTATAAGCCATATCTAGCTAATGAATTCTATGAGTGCTAAATAAACGTCATTCCATAAGCATTTACTTCTTCTGATACTCTTAAGTACTGTCTCTTAACCATGAAACTTATACTACTATTATATCCACTTGTTTAATTAATTTTCATCAACATAATGAGGTAATGTATAATTAAGGATAATGTAACCATAATGTGAAGGACTCATGCCAAGGCAATATATAATCATTTTTTCAAGGCCTTATAGAAAGAAATTATTTTGTCTCATGAGACCTACTGATGCATAGAAGGGTTGTAGTGGGCCTCACCCGACACTTACTATGTCCATAACATTCCTCATATGTGATAATTACAAAACTATAAACTACATGGAAATGTCATTTAATGGTAAGTATGATAACCAGAATATGGCATATGTGATGGCAACTAATGTACTAACAGAAATACCTGTTATGTCTCCTACAATGATATCCTTAAATTATAAAACCATATTAATCAATTACATATTGGAATTTCATATGGATGTATAATTAATTAAAAGATAAATAAAATATTTCATGTGGGGTATTAAAATCAAAGACGCTCAAACATTTATTACTAATATGCTTTAGTATAACACATCACTAGGGTATACATATTGTTAAAAACAGAAAGCACGAAACTCAAACATAACTAATACCATTTGATATATATGAAAATAAGTGACTCATTCATATGAATGTAAGTGTATAAAACCAAAAAATTATAATATTTGGTGTATCAAATCTCCATAAATACTAAACACATCAAAAGTATAATATTTGGTGTATCAAAAATTAGGGTTTCATGTTGTTTCAATGTGTTTATACACATGGTTGTATATAAAATTTGTATATAAAAACCACTCATACAATGAAAAAACATATTTTATTCTTTCATATAAATCCTTATAAAACTAAAAATAAAATTGGGGATAAATGTTTATATGTATTGACATATATTCATAAAACTGAAAATACATTATGTATTAAAGTATTTATACCAAAAATCTTATGATTCCCATATAGATTAAATATATGGGACACATCAATTAACAAGTGTCCCTAAATTTGAAATCATAAGGTGAAATTTAAAATGTTTATTTATTAAACAAACTTATATATATATTTGCTTATGTAATCATATATAACTTATAAGTATAACTGAGTATACATAAGGGTCTTACACTTAAATAATTTGACACTTACATGTTTATCAAGAAAATAAATTAATCATGTAATTTTAATTTTTAATGTCTTAAAAATGGTCCAATATGTTAGTTAAATAATCCATATTTTTATATATGGTCGTGTATGTATATATAAAGGATTCTTAAATCAATGTTTAATGAAACTTGCATTCTTTTAACCCATTATGAATATTAGTTAATCGAAGCTGTATAAAATGAAAGTCGTTAAATTAATTATAAATGTTGGTTTGTGAAATACATTAATACATTTATTATTAAACTATATATAAATTTTTCTTATATATAATTATGTATACTTATACACATATAAAACTGTGACATCACAAACAACCTTCCATGTTAAGGGGTTAAGATCATAATGTAGGGAAAATGTCTCACAGTTTGAAGGAAATGTGTAGGTCACACTCTTAACAATATATAAATATATACAAATAACTGTATATATACTAATTATAAAACTATTTTTTTCATGAGTAATATAATCTTTCTTGTTCATAATATTGCTTAAACCCAAAATCCAAAAGACCTAGAATTGGGTATAAGAGAGTTTTTATCGAAACTACAAGGATGAGTATATATATATATATGAGTATACATTTATATATAAATTAATATATTCCCCACACAACATTCATGGAAACATAAATTCCTTACATGCATTGAGGATGAGGACAGGCTCAAGAAAGGCTTGAGGAAGGCACTAGAGATATCAAAGGATACTTGAGAGAAGATGAACACCCTAAGGGTTCCTTTTAAAAACATGATATAATATATAAACCATATTCATTATATGTTTATTACAACTTGCAAGGAGAACCAAGACCTACCCCGATTAAGAGAAGGACTGACGGTAAGTCATTGTGGAAAAGAGAGAAAGGAAGGGACCACTGGTTGTTGTCGATGGGGAAAAAAGGTGCAAGTTGGTGTAGAATAAGACATTGGTGTGGTGCAAGCGGAGTAAGAAGAAGATATCATGGGGATGAAAATTTGAAAAATAAATGGATGACCAGGATTAGATCTGACCTTAATCCAACGGTCGGGGACGACTCTGTGGTTTTGAAAACGATGAACATATGGGATTAAATCATGAACATGATCGAATGGCTACATCGCAACACTGAGTTTTAAAAATGCTCAAATGACTGATATTATATCCATGATGGGTCAAACTGTGCACATAAAATGCAATAAATATCTGCACCTATTGAGGATCGAAATCCAGAATGATCCACAGAATTAAATTGCATGCAGTGTGATCCAATAACCAGGATTCAATCCTGAACAATTTTTATTATAGACATCAATATGGAGGGAGCCTCTATGAATTCTTTATAATCCTAGTACTCTGAGCATATTCTCCTAATTATCATTCCATCCCTCCTGGTACCACCCCGTACTAGAGTTCTGGTGGGCGTTCTCTTCCCCCACCCATTGCCTTCGAGCCGCCCCGCCTGTGGGAAATAATCCTAGGCTCCTCTGTTTATTCTTTAGGTGCTCCCACATGCCCTAGTGCTGGCCCATGCTGAGGTTGATGGCTATGCTAAGCCACTTAGAATATTTTACCTCAATCGACCAAGCCTAATGGATGGCCCCTAAGGCATTTTGATTAAATATTAAACTATGTGTCCATAAATATATAGGTGTTTTTAAAACCATTATTTCCCCTTGTTTGATGACCACTAAATCTTTAAAAACAAATTATAAATTTAAATTTAATATATCATAATGAAAACATTATACTAGTATTATATAAATCAAAGACATAGTTTAGTAAATAACATGATTAAGTATAAATAATGAAAACATTTATAAGAGATTTGAAATATTTGATTTGTGTTTGAAATCCTTAACACATGTTAAAATAAAACTATGTTTATCTCAAAATTATAATTTCAATAAATAACATAAATTTTTTTTAAGACTAAAATAAGAATAAATTATAAATATATAGTTTAATTTAATCCACAAAAATGAAAAACTATAATAATTATTGTCCTTAGAACTCAACAGTCTCTTAAGTGAAACAGTCATGTTGAGACCCTTATAAAACTGTGTAGTATGGTCCTTCCAAAATCAAGACAACTTGAAGAAATAGTGTTCACATCATTCCACTAATACTTAGTGTGGCTGGAAAAGCTCAGTCCATATTGATGTTTATTGTTACAGATCCAATAGAACCTTACTATCTTCTTGGAGTTATTGTTGTATTGGGCGGTCTCCCTATAATTATAATAGGTCATTTAAATGATATTTTTGGCTATTATGGGTTGACATTGATATAGTTATAATGTAAACACTTTAGTGTTTAATTAAATAATATTCATTGTGTTTATTTTGTATATTTTGTTCAGATAACATGAAAATTTAACAAAATAGAACCATAATATTATTATTACATGAGAAATAAGTTTTCGGGAGTCACATTTATGTTCATGTATTTCAAATTCAATTAATACTTTTATAAAAATTAGATTTCTCATAAATATTATATTTTTTCAATATTATAGGTTCTTAAATTTTTTTGTTATATGAATATAATTATTGTTTGGTTGTGAATTGTATTTGGGATAGGGGTGAGAAATACAAGGCCATTTAAAATTTTTTCTCGTACATTATGGAACTAGAGTGTCAAACTATTTTTTTTTGTATGGGGAGTTAAATGATGACTTATAAGAGAGATTTTCCCATATGTGATATGGTTTAGTGAACATATCATTGTCTTATGGCATGATGACAATCATGAATAATTCATAAAAATTTATATTAAAAAATGGTGAAATCTAATGTAATATTTCAAAATATTTCTTATATTTAATGTATATGTTTTTAAAAGTAATATACACATTTTTAGGATATGAAAATATTGTATTAAATGTATTGAAAACCCATTTACATGATATTTCATTATAAAATATTTTATTTGAATATTTTTTTCTAAAATTTTATGTTTTTAAATAGAATCATTTCCAAAATAATTTTAAAACCTCTTACTAGGAAAATTATTTCTCACTCTATGTTTTAAATTCATATTACATAGAATAAGTAGGATTATATGTTGGAGTTGGAATCATATATGGTGTTATCAAACATGAATATATTTAGTTATTTAATTTAATTTTGGATATATTTGTCAATTTTAAATTTATATGTCTACTTCTCTAAAAGATAGAATTTAAAAGGGAAAGTTATGTAGAATGGTCTTTTTTTCATTATTTTATTTGAAAATAATCATTTTTATGAATTTAATCAAAAAGAACAATTTCACAGATTGAAATTATATTCCAAGGGTATATCATTGACACAAAAGTGTATTAGTCATTTTCATTTATAATACACTGTGTTTTCTTAGTTAGAAACACAATGTTAAAAACAATTATCAACATTGATGTAATCCTCAAGTTTGATTTTATCCTAATATTCATTTATTAAACTTATTTTCATGATAATGGGAATATAATATTTTATTATATAATATAACCCCCTATTTTATTTAGGGAAACAACATTTCATTATTATTTTTTATAACAAGATTTAGTAGGAAAACATAATTAAATTATTTGAGATGATGAATAAATGAATGAAATTTATATCTATATAACAGTGGTAGTAACTGATATGAGTGATTATATAGCGATAATTCATGGTGAACAACCTTGATATCCACATGAAAATAAATTTATATAATCTATTAAAATTATCCATGAATGTTAACATGTATCAAAGCCTCCATGTAAATTCACTGTAATGGAATTGGTGTATACAAAACAATATTATAACATATTTTATTTAATTATTAATGACATAATGGTATTATTATAAAATAAAGTAAAATCAATCTGCATTATATATTTTGGAATATAGATACATAAACCATTACCATAACATTAATTACAACATTTCTATTTGAAACCAGATAATGAGGTCCAATTTTTCTTTGAACACTTACTCCTACAAAAGAGAAATGAGGAATATAATAAGGGAATGGGGGTTCAATAAATAAATTTAAGGAATTATAAACACATGACATGATGATATGAAATAAAATTGATTGAAAAAGAACATTATAATATCTTAAGATATAAATGTATCATCATTATGAATGATAGAATAATTATTTTTAACATTTATAATAATTTATTGAGTTAAAAAAAATTTCCATAAAATAGATAATATTTAGAATATTTTTCATAAAATAAAATAATTTTTTTCTTCAAAATCTTATGTTTCACACATGAATGAGTTATAACGAACAATAGAGTACTTTTAATATTTTTATTTAATATTGAAGTAATCACATATACATTGTATTAGTGAGAATGAATATGACTAAATATATTATGTTTACAATTATTTATAAAAATTTTACACATTCATATAATATATTTTATATTCATAAGTTATGATTAAATCTATCTTTATGATTAAAAGTTATTTTTTCTAAAAAAGTAATTTTGACACATTTTAATGGTGAATCAATTTTTAAATATAATTTTAGAAAATATTGTTATTTAAATCTGAAAAAATTATACACCATTTTTCAAATAAAAATATAGAAATTTATTTTGGTTATATTTGTTTACATTTCCTGGAACATCATTATTTTGATGAATCGTGAATAATGCATATTTTTGTTTGAAGGTAGATTTTAATCCCACTTATTTATATAGTAACATGATGTTTCGAATTTGTTTTAATGTCTAATAGATCTATTTATATAGTAACATGAATACTTAATGGTGTAATCCATTCATACATTTCAATCTAATTGAATTTAATTTAAATATTTATTTATATTGATATAAAAAATTATAATTAAATTATATTTCAATTTTTCATTTGGATTCCACTGTAAACCTTAATAATTTTAAAATAAAATGAGACCCATCCTTCCTTTTTTTCTTTTAGTGTATTTTATTATTGATAATCAGTTTTATAAACTAATTTACTATTTTAGTATCATGAAATGATTTAATGTTATTAAAAATGTATTTTCATTTACTAAATGTTGAACAATAAAATATTTCATGTTTTATGACTATGTAATGGTACATGTACATCTAATGGGTGGTTTTATGATAAACCCTATATAGGTGGTTCTGTGATAGACCAACAACATATGTGACCATGATATACCTACAATGCATTGTGTATAGATGTCATAAATATGGCTATTCCATTTTTAATAGTGACATGTATGGAAGTACACCACCAGGTTATTCCATTTATAATAGTGAAAAAAATAATTATTTCGGAAGATACAATTAATTTTGTTTGTGATTCTTATGGGGTTTATGACAATATTTTGATTAAACAAAATGTAATAAATGTTAATTTTTTCCATCTATTCTATTAATCTCTTATTAAGTGTAATAATTGTTACATTATGATATTTAATTCATTGGTTGTAATGGTTATAAATGGACGAATGGTTTCATTATTTTAACATAATTTAATTGGATTTTTATTCTTGTCCAATGTTTTTAATGTTATTTATATGAATAAAGGATGGGTATGGGATTAGAAAAATATATTTTTAATTTCATGAAGAGGTTTATTAAAGATATTAGGGTTTATTTTAAATGATTTAGATTATGGGGAAAATGGATACTGGATGAAAGTGTCCGTATTAAATTTTAGGGGATTATATGTAGATGTTTGGGCCTAATTCTCAAAAAACATTAAACATAAAGATATCCTCATGCTGAAAGATTGTAGAAATATTTCCATAACTCAATATTTTTTAATTTCTTAACGAAAATGACTTGTATATAGTATCATTGAAATAGTCTATATAACTATATAGTTAAGGATTGTTTTAAAAGAATACCGTAAGAATTTTTTACATTATGGTTAGTTTGGATTGATATAGAATCTAAAGATTGATACGTCTCTTACTCTAATATATTCTTGTTTATAATGGTTTTCCATACATGATACAATAATGTTGTAGTGGGAAGGAACCAAGATGAATATATACTATTGAATCATGATCTTAATATTATTGGAATTGGAACTAGGTAATTTTTAAATGATTTCATAATAGACACATTCTATAAACACATTTAATTTTTGTCAAGAGGTAAAACATATATACAATATTGGATCAGGGAGATATTTGAGAATTTTATGTGACAAAATCCCCCATAATTAATTGGACCATCTAACCCCATGATATATGAAGGATGTCTTAAATTCCTTGAAATGATATTTAGTGTCATGGGTTTTTCGGACCACCAAAGGATAACACTTTAAATTTATAATTTTTGAGGATATTCCACCTATTTTTTGTAAATGGATAAGATTATTAGGGAAATGAAAGAGATTTATTCCTTGTGATGGGATGAATTTAATATTATTATCCTTAAGAAATATTTTTATAAGGATGTTCAACTTTGGATGGAAAACTAATTCATAGAATTGAGACAATATAATGATATTTCAGTGGCTACAAATGATGAAAAATGAACTATACTGGTGAGGTTTGTCCCAAATTTTATTCATGACATTTTATGTAACATGAATATATTTTAACAAAATTTCTATTAAGACATCAAAGGGAATTGGAATCTCTTATGTTCTTGATATATGAGAAACAATTTAATTGTGATGAGAATGTAGAAATGTAGTTTGTTAATGATCATATATACCATGAAAAAAGGAAGATTTCCATTTGGTAGGAAATAGAAAATCATTCTTCAAAAGAAGAATGGATGATGAATTAAAAATACTCATCTAATGATAATAATATTAAAAGTTATCTTGGGGAATAAATTTAAAAATCTTCGAAGTTATTTTGAAGTGGTATGTTTGGTCACATAGATCATGCTAGTAAATAATATGATTAGTGAAGAAATTAAAATCATATAGTATGGTGTTTTAGATGAAACAAGTTAGGTTATTTTTCGAATGTGTGTCACTAGATGACTATATAGGGTGTAAAAAATAATGATTGAAAAAAAAGTATCGAAGCATTATTTTTATAATACTTTGGATGATGTTGTAACATTATGTGATATGGTGACATGTATATTGATAGTTTATTCAAATTATTCAAATACTTTTTTTGACTCTGGATCATTGAGTTCTTTCATTTCTGAAAAATTAAATGTAAAATGGGAATATTGCATCATTAATGTATGATAGTAATATTTGTAAAATCTATGTGTTTGAGTATTATAGTAACTAATAATAGAAGAAATAATCATATTTTAATTATTTTGAAGGAAATTTCTAAGAATATTTTTGAACATCCCATAGTCAAGTTATATGTGATTTTATGATGGATTTTCCATCAGTTTTGCATACTAAAATAAATTGGAAACTAAGTATTTTCAATTAAATAATTTCATGCCAGTGATAAAATACTATGAAATTAAGAAACATATGTGAGATGGAAGTGAATGTAATAAAACTCTTGTTCTTTAAAAGAAATAAACAATTCTGATTAGTTATTGTCACAAACAAACCCATGTACCCATGTAACCTGATAACCGAGTCTGTCGTAACATAATCTGAAGGGCGTTCCAGATCCCCATGGGTTAGCATCTTGAAACCAGAATCCATAAAAATTCATATTGGAATTATTATTACACTAAAAAGAAGGAAGTAAAATAGATATGAATGTATTCATATCAATGCGAACTCCAGTGGGAGTAATTTAATATAAGTCAAATAAGAATGAACAAGCCCATGTATAATAACCAAATACCATACAACTAAAAAACTGGAATAAACACTACTCATGTCCCAAAGGGTGTTACTCACTAAGTACATGGTTCAATATCTTGATCATCCTCTAAGAAATCTATTTCCACTACTCAGTCCTAGAAAAAGATAATCTATAAACACCTTGTGGAACAAGAAGGGTATGAGCCAAATCGCAATTTGTTTTCACCCAATGATTCCATAATTGAAGCCAATATCAATTTTCCCTAGAAATTTTCCATCAATTAAAAACAAATATGTTTGGAATATCATGATCACATTGAAACAAATCATTATTTACAATTTAAAATATTTAAATACATTATCAATTAATAATTAAAATTTAACTTAATGAAAATTCATTTATAAAATTCATTTTTTCTCTTAGCCAAGTGTATCTTTACACAAATGAAAATATTCACAAAAGGGGATTAAATAAAATGTTTTATATAAATTAGTTTTTATAAATTCTAAATTCAGTTAAAAAGTTGACAATAATGACATATATACATTAAAAATATAAAAACGAATAAAACCAGGTCATTCTATTAATATAGTATGGAAGATACATTCTATATGAATACCACAATCATAGTGGAAAGAATATGCACATAATTCTCTTTGAACTCAGTCCAAATATGACTCATCACCATCATATAAGAGATGTGTTGGGTTGAAATAATATCTTCGAATGTTATATGACATAAATTTATATCTATATAACTCACTAATCATCAATGGAATTCATGTGGTCATTTAAAAAATAATGTTGGGAAATTTTTTTGATGCCTTTTTAAAATAAATTCAATTCCATTCTTTATTTATGATCTACCAATTTTCCAATTAAACACCCTAAAATGTGATTAACCAAAAAAATGTATATTTAAAAAATAGAACCATAATGTTTCAATCAAAATATTTTAATACATTTTATAAAAATAACGACTTGAAACTAGTTCATGCAATTTCACAATCCAAATTCCAACAATATATTCGAAAATTTAATTTTCAAACACATTCCATGAATTTCATAACAAAACCCCATTTCAATTGATTTAGAGTTTTTCACAATATTCCAAAAAAATAAGTTGACTATTAAATAGAAAATATTAATTGAAACAATTTCCATAAACCCAACAATTTAAATTAAATAATTTAAATTTCATAATTTTCTATAATCACACACCAATTTAATAGAATTAGAGGATTTCCAATTTCATGTCCAACCCCCATTTTTCTTATACACCAAAATTCATTGGAAGTTAGTCTTTTTTCTACAATAAAATTGAATGAAACTAAATAAAAAAAATTAAAATTAATTTATATTTGATAAATTTTAATTAAAATAAAAGTTATTTAGGATTGGTGTAAATAAAAAATCATAACACAACCACCTATATACTCTTTATAGAAACTCAAAACCTGCAATAGAACCCGCTAACAAGAATAATGCTTTATAATATTTTTATACAAATACTAGAAAAAATATTAAACAACATAGATCATATATCCATAAAACTAAATATGAATTATCATTCTCCACACAAAGAAAAAGAGAAATCTACATGGAGACATGGATATTTCCTAAGTAGAAAGAAACACCAATATTGCAATAATAATCATTAAGTGTAGTAAATGATATAGTGGGGTTGGTGGCTCCCAATAACTCATAGAGAATAAAATAGTTTAATGGAATGGAATTATATGGGAGGAATAAAATAATATTTCATCCAATTAAACTATTTCAAAATAAAGAATGGATTTTTACATGTATTGTAACCCAATTACATGTCGTTAAATTGATAATTTTTATATAAAATGAAAATCCAGAAACCATATTAATAATTATTGCTATTTAAATTTAATTATTTACACATTTTGAAAAAATATTACAAATTTTATCAGAGGTTTCATAAATGATCGGTAAGAGATAAGAATCCAACAAATCTCTAAATTCACCATTTTCGGTATCCTCAAAAATCCTTATTAGACCTACCAAGAAAATTAAAAATTGATAACGACAAAAATATATATATTTAAATAATAGATTATTAGTGGAATGTTACACCTCCACACTATAAGAACATTATATATATAGAAATCCTAAGAATAATCTTCCATGACAAAACTATGAGGCCACTCTTTCAAATTTGATCCTCACATACCCTCATCTTATGAAAATATGAATAATGCTTCCATAGAACTTGAACAAGAATTATCATTCTACAATAATGTACATTGATTTCAGAATCATATCTCAAGAATTTCTATCTTGTCAATGATTATTCAGGTTCAACCTCAATATCCCTCCTACTCAAAACATTATAAGGATCAGATATATACTTCTTCAGTTTCAAAAAATGGAACATGTCTTATATCGACACTTATTGTTGGGGTATTTCCATTTTGTAATATGACATCCCCATATTACAAAAAAATTAAAATGGTCCAAAAAATGGGGAGTAGTATTCTATTTACCCCTAAAATGTAGATGATTCCACCATGGTAACACTTTTAAAATCACCAAGCCACCAACTAAAAATTCCAATGCTTAATAGTGATAATAACCATCAGACATTTACCAGATATATGATGTAATAATTTTCTAGGGAATCTACAAAATCATTCATGCCATCAATAGAATAATATTGGTATAACAACAAAACATTACCAAGTCTCTAACTAGAATAATAGTTATATAAAAGTATTCCAATACATGGCCTCAAATGATCTATCCTAATCACGGACTAATAACTATTGTTATAATATATCTCAACATTCCCCATGTGATCATCGCAAGATCCAACAATGATGATAACCAAAGCACGAAGCATATCCTTAATAATATATATATGTCTTTCAATCTGGCCATCCTACTATGGGTCTCATGCCTTACTAAAATTTTCTTCAGATCTCAATTCCCTTGAATTTCTCTCAAAAGAATGAGATTCATACCAATGATCTCTATCAGTAACAATTTTAGAGGAAACATTATTCAAAAAATATATCAATTTAACATAGATATTTCCCCACTCCATAATATTGGATGTATCAAAATAATGTGTAAGAAGTTTGAATGTTTCATCATCCTATCAATATCAAAACATAGTTCATCCATCTTTCATCTGGTATGTAGAATCCCAAACACAATGTACATAAATATCTTATCCCACTTCTTTGAATGTAATGGATGTGGGTATGGGAAACCTGATTTTTTTTGTTCACGTCCATCTCCTATTCGATTTTATAGCAATGAGAAACAATATCATCAAAGCCCAAACTCATACATAGACACCAGAACTACTACAATATGTCATAGAAAATATTATTTGATCTTTGATACACATCACAATGGAAACTGTGAAAATCCCCCATCACATCATTCATCAATAGTGAATGTACCGAACAATTATTCTTGTATAAAAAATACCTTATTTATAGATGGACAACTAGGATAATGCCTCCCCACTATATAGAGTGTATCAGATTCAAAAAAACACATCATCAAATAGATAATCATGAAGAGATTATTCAAGAAGAGCGGATTTCAATAGAAAAAAATCAAAGTAATTCTCATCTTATTTCTACTAATCATTAATATGAAACTTTCTAAAGAGATCCGTAAAATATCACTATTCTGGTTATTCATTCACTACTAGGGTCCAAAGATTCATGCTCAAATCATATGCACTAATATTCCTTTTTCATGGGGTATAGAAGATGGTGATGTATATAGACTATTGGTATTTCACCCAATTCATCATCTAGAGATTCATATAATATAGATAGAAGATATAACTATACCTCTTATGGTCAGAAAACACACTAATACTCTCTTTGTAAAGGTAATTTTACCAACATTTAAGCATAAGCATTATATTTTCTAGTTCTATTTTAGGGGTTAGATTATTATTCTTGTGTGGGATATGGTGATAATATTCTCAAGCAATGACAAGAAAACTTTTCATAAGAATATAGAAAAATCCCAATCCAAATGCATTAAAAAGACCTCATATCCCAACCTGACATATAGTTTAGTCAACTAATTCACATTAGTCAAATTGTGATTTATCTCAACAAAATATTTCTGAAATTATTCATCCCCAAAACAATTACTTCCATCCTAGTTAGTGTGGTTATTATATAAACCAACATTTTAAAGTCCATAACAAAGTGATGATAATAAATAGAAACAACCATGATGCTCTAGATCTCGGAAATAATATATGGTTGTTCCCAAGTAATAATATCCTTTAACATTTTCAGAACAATTAATATACATAGTTATGACAACAAGTTTCTATGGAATTGTACTTTCCGAATCAAGAAATCACAATTCAAATGATGGTCCAAATGTTGGTTATTTCCCAAAATACATAATATCATTGTATGATGATGCTCATGATCTACCTCATACATAGAGTAAACAAGGATTCCATAATAAAATTCTACCATAATGGAATAAAGGTACTCAGGAGAATTGTTTTTCATTAAATCCCTAAAAATTGCTTTATCATTTATTTGGAAAATTTGAATGAATTGGTACTCATAATGACCATACTTACTTTGAAAAACAGGTTTCAGAATGTCGGCTTCTTTTATCCAAAACTTATGGTATCCTGATCAACGATTTTTCATTAATAACTAGTTTTCCCCATTCAAATAATGTAATAAATCATTATTCGTTGTAAACTGATACATAGCCATTAATATCACTCAATTTAATATTAGTTAATCAACACAAAAGTGAATTTAACCATAATATTTCTTAGTATAGATAATTAATACTTCCCAAGATGACATGCTCAGGCACATAAAACATTTCTCAATAATATCAAAAAATGAGAAAATAATGTCATTCAATTCACAAGGTTCCATGTGGTTTGAGGGTATTAGAACTGGACGAGTACTTGAAATTATGTTAATAGTAATATCAACCATATTTACTAGACAAAAAATAGATAGGACAAATGGAAACACATCAGGAAACTAGACAAAAATGGTGAGAGAACACCACACTATATTTCTCAATTTAGATGAAATGGAACCACGGAAATTACATTCCCCATCTCAAGATAAGAATTTTTTTTCTACTTGACCTTTAGTCTAATTAAACATGAACGAAATGATACACATCACCAAGTGCAGTAAAGGATACATGTTGAATATTACAATAAATCCAGGATTCATTGTTAATGAACCATTCCATTTTCATTATGACATCAAGTGGTTTTCCATCAGTAAATAGAAAACCCCAAGAAACTCCAACATTCGATAGAGTGAAAATAGATGAAGGGCTCTATAGACCATGCTCTCCCCTCATACCATTTGATGTAGAAATATCCATTTTAAAAGATAAAATATCCATTTTATTTCTTAGATGATTAAAATAGAGGTAGAAATAAATGTATTACATTCAATAATTTCGAATAGAGAAGTCACTATTGTAGAAGCTATATTAATGGTACCTCTCACTATTTCTAGACTTGTATCATCATTCTATGGAGACTATTCTTTTGCATGAAGAAGATTAATTCTAGTTGTATGGGATGAATCCCTTTTTCATGTGAATAATATGATTTCACTACATAATAAATGGTGTTGTTGAAACCATTCCACTGTACATATTAAAGAATATATATAAAAACCTATGCAAGTGGCATGCACATCTGTTGGATCCACAATTATTATGTTACTCCATAGAAACTATTTTGAATAACCCTACATTACACACTAATAAAAAATTAAATACAAATTACAAGCACTGTAGGAGGTTTAAAAAACCCCTTCCATTAAGAACCACTATGTGAGTCTTCATGTTTACTATTTCCCAAAGAAGAATGTACACTTCCACATGGAGAGAATGAATCTCTTGTTAACTATGACATACCATACTAATTCATCTTGACAATTAGTACTCTATCAGGTATGTATGAATAATGAGTCTGTATTAGAGTGGTATCCTTATTATTAATACCCTAAAGAAGATCCAACTCGAACCAAAAATCCTTAATCCTCTCATTTGATACTATATCGGGTATGAAGTGCATGAGCTCAGCAAGACAGTTTGAAAATTATATCACCATATTTTCAGCCTTCTCATGTTTGAATAAATTCGTGGTCATGGATAACATAATTGCATCCAAATTAATAAATTAATATAAATGAATCATTACATCCTTCCTCTCTAATCCCTTATGTTTCTTCATCAATACCATCATATCCCACCATTTTCTACTCTGTCTTTCTAGAAAAAGGTGGCACCATTTACATTGATTTTTTCGGGTGTATACAAGAACTCATACAATTGATCATGCATAATCAACCATTCCTCATCCTCATAAGGATTTTCCAATCCATTGAATAGTGTTAGTTTATTGAAATTTTTCTCCAGAGAAAAAATATTGAGAAATCTTTAATGAGGTTCCACAGCTTGAGGCTGAACATTAACTAATGGTGGTGCCTAACCTATAGCTTGGATAAAGCGTACAATCACATAAAATATATTATGATATTCTGTAGAATTCAATCTCTGTGTTTCAGATTCATCTTCCTCATTGATCATATTTTCAATTATTCTTGGGGGAATAATGCTATAAAAATTAGAAGGAAAAAATTAGCCATCTGGTAAAACTCAAATAGACTGACAGGGGAAATTAATTCAAATATATTGAACACTTAATATATTTTTTTCAAAACATCATTAGAATAATAGGTATTATACTATAAATAATCCTCAAGACGCCTTTCCCTGACCATCACTAATGACTTAATGATCATTCCGGTGAGAGTTGGCTAGGAACTCAATTGCCACCACAACATAAGACATGACTACATTTCACAATGAATACTTACTTCAAGAAAAAAGACAAGCCTTGATATGATTCCACATTGTCATGAACCAACCGGTGTAACCTAGTAAACCGATAAAATAGTTTATCCTCACATATCTTGAAGGGATTTTCAGATCCTAATGGGTTGGTGACTAGAAACTAGAATCATAAATAATGAATGTGGGAATGATTTTTCCACAAACACTGTATAATTAAAAGATAAAATATAGTATTTGTATTAAATTGCACTCTATTGAATGTAGTATACATGATTTCCAACACGAATAAACATCACCATGTACTATAACCATGTAATATAAATTGAGAAAAATATTGGCAGTAAAATTTTCCATTCCCCAAAGAACTTTACTCACCATTTCAATGGATTAACAGTTGAATCCAACATCAAGAGATCATTTTCACATTCCAAAAACTTGAATGTGATAATTTTAAAAAATGGTTCCTATATGCTTTGATCCAATTCCCATTATAATTTCTCCCAAAACTCTATAACAGATTCTAATATCAAATTATCCATGAGAAGCTCATTAAATTTTAAAAACATAGGATATTCATATCAAGGGAATATTTAAACAAAAAAATTTTATGATAAAAAATATTAAAAAAAATATCAACTCAAGCTTCTCAATTTAAATTATGGAAATAAATATCAAATATTAGAATTTTCTTTTAACCAATTACACATTATAAAGAAGTTGTATTTCATGAAAATTTCATTATTATAAACTTATATATAAAATATATTATACAAATTATCAAGGAATGTAAAATATTTTAAAATAATAGAATATGTATTTTAAATACCAAAAAGTGTAAAACATGGTCATGATCATAATAATTTATTGATGTTCTAGTCTATAATTATCCCACACTCATATTGAACAAAAAATATACACTTATGACCTTTTTAACATAGGTTAATGAGGATTAATCTCCATAGCTTATGAGATGTGATTTACTAATATGGTGCTTTAGTAAATTGTAATTCATAATGTTCCTTCTAGATAAATCTCTAAATTTTTAAGGATTTTCTGTTCTCACGTACAAAACAATGATGTGTGGTTTATAAAAATTCAACTTGAAATATAATTAATCGTATTTTCCATTTAAAATATTCAAATTTTCTCTTTGAAACCCATAAATAGTTTTAATCAAACACAAGTATTTTAACAAAGATGAAACCCTATGATTTATTCCAATATTAATACATTTTTATAACTAATTATTAGATATAAAATCATTCAAATTGACAATCCACATTCACAAATTAAATTCATCAATTTAATTTTCATAAAAATTCCCTTAATTTCAAAATAAACCCCCAAATAACTAAAATCCATGATTTTTACAATTTCTTATCGAATTATTATCAAAATTTAATCCTAAATTTTAATTGGACCATTAACAATAAAAAAAAACAATTTAAATTTTCAAATTTATATTTCAAAAATTCCCATAAACCAACCAAAATTCAATTTAATTGGGGGTTTTTTAATTTCATGCCAAAAACAAATTTTTTATAAAAAATTTCATTCTTAATTAGTTGTTTCCAATAAAGAAATTGTAAGGAACTGAATAAAATTAATGAAACATCATTTTACTTCAGAAAATATATGTTTAAAAAATAATTTTAAGTTAAATCTAAATTGGTCATTGTAATGAAACAACTTACCTTATCCTTAGGAAAAATCTATGCATGTGATGGTACCATCTAACAAGAACGATGATGTAGAAGATCTAGAAACACAATAGAGAAAATATAATTTAATGGTAAATTATATCTATCAAACTAAACTAATGTAAAAGAGAAAGAGACAAGGAGACATGCAGTATTCTTAAATTTTATGACACACTGGGATAACAACAACAATCAACCAAGGAATGAAAAGGTCCTAAGGGATTGGAGGCTCCCAAAATCACATGGGGAAGACTATAGGTTCACAGAAAATAATAATTATGGATGAAAAAAATGAAAATTTTAGCCTGAATAACCATTTAGAAAAACTTCTTGTGGTTTTACAAGGAATGTATTCCAATTAAACATCATGAAATTAAATATTTTCATATCCACTAAAAAATATATTATCCTTTTTATTAAAATTATTTTTTTTATTTTAGGATTTACATGATGTGTAACCATATTACAGGGTGTCTAAATCTCCAAAAAAACATATGTAACCTATTAAAGAATTGAATCTAACAAATCATTGAAATAAAAATTATAGGTATCATTACAAATACTTCTTAGACCAACCTAGATAAATAATAAGTGAAACCACAAAAATGTTGTGAATGTGTCTGAATATAGAGTAATGGAATATCAAAGATAGATCCATGTGTTGAATTAATATATATATGGTTTTCCTAATTATTTTTATGAGTTTTTTATTATATATATTTTTTTTACTATTACTTTAGTTCTTTATTTTAAGCATATATCTAAATAATCATATCCAATGTTTGAATAATATCTTTTATAATAAAAAATCTAGTTTTAATAATTTCCTGAAAAATGTTCCATTCGACCTAGAACATCAAAATATGGTTCCCAAGTTTTATATGGTAAAAAAATGGATCCAATATACATTTTATAGATTATAGAACCTTTATTAACATCACTACTGAGAAAAAATATCCTTTCAGTATATAGATTATTTGTTTATTTAGATCCATGTAGGTCATTGTTTTTTGACGTATGGCATGAGGTCAAAGTACCATAAAATTAAGGTGAAGGAAGATGAAATTATAATGATAGTGTTTTAGATGAGATATTTTAAATATGAGTATGTAGTTGTTCCCTTTGGTTTATCTGATTAACGTGATATATTTCAGAATCTTATGTATTAATAAATTCATAATTTTTGGGATTGGTTTTGGTATTTTTTTATATGATATTTTTTATAATATTAAAAACCAAGAGGTATATGAAATTGAATTAATGATTGCTTCAAAAACACTAAAATAATAGAAAATATACTGGATGATTATGAATTGATAATTTTCATGGAAGAATATTTCCTCCCAATGACATATTGTTTCTAATGATGGATAAACTGTTAACCATACTACAAAAGGAAGTTAAATAGTGGCCAAGAACTAAAAAATCCCTATAAAATCATAGTTTTATTGAATTAGTGAGTTATTACTAATTGATTGCATAAATATTTCATTGTTATCTAACATAATTAATAATTTACATTAAAGGGATTTATATTTATCTAGGAAGGGGAAAGTGATTTTTCTACAACTGAAAAGAATAGTGGTCAATGCTCTTATCTTGTCCCATCCATCCAGAAATGGTGATATAATAATAGATAGTAATGCATCATTAAAACAAACTGGTTGTTTCCTGATTCAAAATTACCAGGTGATTTATTATGCTCTACGTTATTTGAAAAATCACGAGCTTTAATACCGTACATATAATTTGTAATAATATAATATTTTTTAAATTAATATTTTTTAGGCTTTATTTTAGTAGAGTTATTAAAAATTTATACTAATAAACCATTATTGAGGAATATCTTCATTCATAATTATTTTAACATTAGACAAGAAAGATGGATGTACTAGATAAATTATTCTAATTTCAAGATTCATTTAGATCCTTTAAAATAAATCAGAGTGGCCATTTATTTGAGTTAAAAAATTATTACTAAATTAACTATTTATTTTATAAAAGGTATCCCTTTATTTAATTAAATGATTATTTTTTTCCTTGATGTTTTACATACATGGACATCCTTTATTTTTTTCTGGTTTCTATGTAGAAAAACTTGTTAGAAATACATAACATTGATATTAAGGTGGATAAATATTTTAAATAAAAATTTTGAATATATTTGGAATGGTAAGTTCCTTAATTGATATTTTTTTGAAGAATGTGTCTTTATATTTGGTTTATTATTATATGTTCCTTTTGATTGATATTTTTAGAAATACATGTTTACTAGATCTTATATTTGTCTTTATTCCATTCATAATGGAATAACTAAGATCTAAAGATACTTACATCAGTATTAATAGTAATATGAGATGAAAATAAATTTCATATTTTATCATGATGTTCTTGATGGAATAGTAGGTTAATGAAAATTATAGTTACTGATGGGGAAGTTTCAAACTTTTAGTGTGATGGGGAAATATTGAAAATCATTATCAAGGGATTTTGTGGTATGATTTGAAATGAAATCTAAATATATTAATGTTCTTATGGTTATTGACAATTAATTAACTAAATATTGACAGTTCCTTCCCATTAGAGATACACATCTTTGGAATAACTGTATTGAATGTATCCAACAAAACTAGTAGGGTAAATGGATTTCCAATGTCTAATGTAACATAACAGCATCTTATGTTTACAATAAATATTGGGAAAGGAAATCATAAGTCAGTGGGCATTTAATTACATTTTATTATATCTTTTCATCATCAATATAATGGAAAACTAAGTGTAAGATTCATTCCTTTGGATATATTCTTCGTTATTTCTTAATTTATTACTATGGGTGTTGGGATAGTCATCATTATTGGGTTGAGTTTTTTTTTATAATTATATTTTACATTCCACAATATAGATTGGAATCATTTGAGTATTTACATAGAAAGTGGTGTCGACCACTAGTATTTCCGAATGATGTGGGTGTAAGGAAGTAGATCTGACCAATGTTTGTAGAGGAAAAAAGAGATAATGATCAGTTTTTTAGTGATATATGAAAACAACATACTTTATGAAGCAATGTAATGTAGATAATCAGAAAAAATTTATTTTTATAGACGTTATTTATCATGAATTTATATATGTACCCACATTTAAAAGTGTGACACATTTTGGTAAAAAGAAGAAGTTGAGAGCCCCGTTCATTAGAAAATATGAAATCATGGATAATGTTGGATCATTTTACCATCGAGTGGCCTTATATATGAGTTTATCATAGGTACAATATATATTTATTGATTCAATTATAAGGAATTATTTATCACATTTATCTCATATTTTGAGCTTGTACGTACTTCAAATTGAAGTGAATCATTTATAGGAGGATTAAACAATTTTGTTTCTTAACCATAGCAATAAAGTATTATAGAATAAAGGGATTACCTAGGTTATTATTTTATCTATTAAATTTATTCTAAAACTGTAAACATGTGAATGTGAAAATGATATGAGTGGAAAATATAGAAACTTATTTGATAACTGAATAAAATTTCTTGGGAAAAATTTTCCAAAAGGGGGAAGGATGTAACATCCAAGTTAGTGATAAAATGTTTATATTTCATATAAATTCAAACATAGGATTTAATAAGTAATTTTAGATTAAAAGTGATTCTATTTCCAATTGTGTACATGTCATGAAATAATGAGTTTTTTTGAAATTTTATGTTTCATGGATGACTATGTGATACTAAAAAAATGTAATATTAATATTATAATTTAATATAGAATTATCACCATGATGTGTTATTAGTGGGAATTAATATGTTGAACTATACTTGTTATAAATATTATTATATTATTTTTTAAACTTCATGCAATATATTTTGAAGGAAATTTGTTATGATTAAACAAGTTTGTACACATAAATCTATTTTAAAATAAAATGAAATCCCATCACCTTTTAATGGAGAACCCATTTTGAATAATTTTATACACAGAAATTTTATTTATATTATAAAATAAATTTCATATTTTGAAATAAAAATATCATAATTTACATTGGATGGCTTTTTTGTACTTTTTTAAGGAAGATTTTTATTTTGATTATTAGTGAATAATAGTAAATTTCAATGAAAAACATCATTTTAGTCAAATTAATTTACATAGAATAAATTTGATTCTAAATATTATAATGTACAATATGTTAATATTGATTTCATTTTAAAAAAAAAATTGGTCATTGAAAATAATTTCAAATTCATTATAGTTATAAAAAACATACAAAAATTTTGAAAATTTACTATTAAAAAAACATGCGCTGTCATCTTATCCTATGGAATAATTTAAAATTTTTTCATAATATTTAAATATTGGGAATTTGGTAAAATGGATTAATCTTTTTGAATAATCATAATTTGTTATTTATAATAATCTTATCATAGTTTTTTACTATAATTATTAGTGGATGTGATTATAATTAATTGCAGTTATTAATGAAAATGATCTTAATTAATGTCTAAAATTAGAAAATAATGTATAAAAATTATACTAAACATTTCTATGAATTATTTAAAGGACATATATCCTCGCTGAGACCTATATTATTCTATAATTGTCAATTTTTAACCCTTGTTGGAAAAGTAAAATAGGTGGGGCACTCAAATTGTTTCACGAATTCCCATTGATTCATATTCATCGCTTAAAAATTCATCCTCCCCTCCCTATAGCTATAAACTATCAATCCCAAATGTTTAATCCAATCCCAAAACAAAAAGGATCCAAAATTCACTCCCATCACCATATATTCCTCACTTGCGGAATTAATCCAATCAAGGAAACCCTTTATTTATAAAAAAACAGTTACCTGAAAAAAAAAATTATAATGTTATTGTGTGTGCATTAATCATTTATCACTTTTTCTACCCATTAAATTATTCTGAATAAATTATTTTATAATAAATTTTCTATTCTCACTATACTAGGATTTTATTAATTTAATGGATTCACCTAAACCTATAGACATCAATTAAATTGGTAATGAAATAAAGGTTTGTGTATGGAGAACTACTGCCACAAAAAATTATGTCATTCTTTTATCCTATACCATCTATCATGGATGGTAATTATGATGGAAAAAATAATGGCTTAATGTAAATAAATATGATAATTACGATTTCTTCATACAAATATATCTTTCATATAATACATACCTTCATGCTTTATCTTTTTTGTAAATATGATAATATCAGTTGTGGACCTGTGGACTACCACTTATTCAATGTGATGTGATGCATTCACACCTTATATAAAATATATCAATGTTGTTTTTAATTAATTATAAGTTACATAAATTACATATTAATTATATTCTTGACAAAATTACATTTCTAAAAATATAATACGTAATATTCATTTTTACACATTCACACAAGGAAAAAGTGATAACATCATTTCTGGATGAGTGGACTATCTGCTTCCGGAAGCGATGTGATTCCATTAAAGAATTATATATATAATAATATATGAATAAATAATATGTTATATATTCTATAATTATTATTCATGAATTATAACTTTTACTTCAATTCATTCTATAATGATCATTGAATAATGTGAGCATTACCCTTGCGTAAATAAGGCCAATTGTCTCCATGATTATAACATTGTTTCATTTTTCCTAATAATATTTCATTACTGATGTTATAGGTTTTATTGATGTATATATATGATAATTATGTCATGATAATAATTTTTTTGTTTTTTATATAATTATATCATTTTCATTAGTTCACCCTCCTAACTCGTATTTGTCACATAAGAAAATATGGTCAAAACACCCAAGGTAAATTAATTTTTTAAGTAATTGAATAAAAAATATAAATAAGTGATGGAAAATTGATGATAATCATAAAATATTTTATGAACAATATAACCAATTAACATATTTCATGTATATAGTAAAATAAGACACACATGTAAGGTCAGACTCAACATAAGTGATTTGATTTTGTTCTTATTAAATTGAGGCATTTCATAATGATATGCACTTTTATTAAATTATATGGTTTATATATATATCCTCATTTACATTATATATCCATATTATATCTATTATAATGTTATTTATCGTTTTTAAAATTTTATTCATTCATGGAGATTATGATTTAAATGTTCAATGTGTGATGAGACACTTTGAATTTTTAAAAATTTATTCATTTCCTTAATTTCATTGTTATTGGTATTATTTTACATATTGATTTATATCGTTATAAAAAGTATAGTTTGAATTTTATCTCTATTTTGGTATTTTTCATTCATAGAAAGGAATCATTTTTAATGAAAAATAATATTCTCTTTTTTGTTTTATACGTATATTGTTTTCAAAAATTGGTTTCGAAATGGATTGATTTTTTTTATATCATGAATTTTTTTAGATCAATTGAAAATGAAATTTTATGATCAAAATTTTATGGTTGTTTCATTAATAAATCAATGATAGGTGGATCCATGATTAACATATAATGGGTGGGTCAATGATAACCATCCAATTCATTAGGTATGTAACTCAATCATATGGATTTTCTATTTGTAACGGTGACATGTATGGAAGTAATCAACATGGTTATTCTATTTATTATAGTGAAAAGTATAATGATATCCCAATCAACCTTTATGTATTTTATATGATTGAAATGGGTTTTATTATATCTAATCATTCATATAAGCTAATAAACTGGTTCCTCAAGTCGGGTCCCCTCAAAAACTAAATCATGACTCCTTGTTTTCCAGAGGACTCTGACTCGTGGAGAGGCTCAATTGGATCACATGGATAATCTATAACCTCTATACTAGAGTTTTCCACATTATATAACATATGAAATAAAATAAAAAAATTTAAATAATATAAAAACATGAACCACCACCATTTCCAAATAGGGTATAACCCTGAACATAAATAAATAGTAAATGTCATGAAACATGTACAAATAATGGATGAAAAAACAAAATAATGACCAACATATTAATCATATAAATGGTTCTTGACTCAATTATATATTCTCAATAATTCACATCCCATGCCAAAATCAACTTACCATCCTAGGGTATTTACCCTTGTATTAACCTGCAAATAAGAAATCTTCTTGTGTACCCAATGTATGCCTGATTAGGGCCTGAGTACAATTTGCTAGGCTAGAAAAAACTTTTTCCACAAAATAAAAAATCTAAGAAGACGATGCATTAATGTAAGAAATAAACGTCTTGGTAAATGAACATATTACTATTGTTCAATTAGTTAATGATATTTATTATAGACATTTCAAACATTACTTCCATTTTTCTTCACATACACCGTATCTATTAATAAAATCATCTTAATCACCTAGACCATGATTTATGAATTTAAAACATTTACACAATATCCTAGGTCGATCAAAATATTAGGAATTTGAGTAACTCAAATTACATAGATCACTAGGGCGGAAAATTACAAAAATAATCATCACAGTGTTATAATGGATCCTATGTCCAGGTAGTCTCAACCAATGAAACTGTTATGGGCCAAAATCCCCAGTCTGACTCCCTTTCCTATGTATTATATGGTGGGATTTAGAGGCTCAATCCATCCCCTCCCATTTAATGAACCTCATTCCTTAACCCACACCTCTAAGAAAAGTGAACATTAGTATTTATCCATTTAACACAAATACCATATCAAAAACCATTTTCAATTGATATGCATAACATTTTCAATTCACTTTTTTATCAATATTTGAATCAATATCATGACTTAACCCAACAACACACATACCATTTTCTTATAATAACCAATTTAATTATTTTTATTTTGATACATTAACCCATTTATCATATTTATCAGTTCACATTCATCTACCAATTTCAAATAATTCATCAATTTACATTCATTATCTGATTAATACAATTCAATTACAACTCTTATGTCAAATAAAAACATCACATTATTCAATTTATCCAGTTTTCACATTTCTCCCAACGACCCATTATGTCATTCCCAAACAATCATAAAATATATATATATAGAGGTTCATTATATTTTGAACCAACATGTCAGCAAAATCATAATGGTCTCCATTTCAATACTAGGATAATTTAGGCTTCAGATTAAAATTTTCCATCTCATAAAATATTGGAATAGTCCATTGGTGGCCGTAAATTATCTATTCAATCTCAATGAAATATATGGGGATAATAATAGGTTAAATTCACTATTTGTTAAACCATTTGATGATATCATTATAAGGGCATAAATATCACATAAAAAAGGAAGAACTATCTCAATCATTTATGCGCAGTTCTATTATAATAATACAACATATAATTTCGTGACCATAATGGACATATCTGAAGAACAAAAAACCCTTAACCTTTTCCCTGGATCTAGATTAATTAACCCTTTGAATCCCTAAACTATTATACAATGTAAAAAAATGGTTTTATTGATTTTAAAGATTAATAGAAATTACACAATAACTAATATAAATAATTGGATGGAAGAGGAGTTTTATACATACATAGAGAATCAATCTGGAAAACTCAAAATGGCTTAATATAGATTTATGTCAACCCTTATAAAATTTGGGAATTTTGGTTTGTCCATATGTTATCATGAAGAATAAATGAAGATAAAATCAGGTGAGGAACATAAAATCCAAATGATTTTTTTTTTAATTTTTCACATTTTAATGAGGTGCATGGTTTGGCCACTTGAATATCCACACAGTCCACCAAACTTGCTCTGGAATGAATCTCTGAGGGCTCTATGTAGTACTGCTACCTTGGAATCCCACATGGATTAAAAAAATATCCCCCAACCATGTGTAATTCCTCTATCCATGTCTGACCAGTTTGTCATTCACACTTGTATAGTTTACTCAAAAAGTGATCCAACTATGCAACATTAACTGGATTACCTAAATTTTCTTTATTTCTTGTCTTGAACCCATTTAACACCCCCATGATTCCACATACACCAACTAAAAATTCTATTTACCAAAATTTACATATTTTAAAAAATATTTAAATATGTAAATAACTCCATGATATGTATGATATATCAACCTCCCCAATTTATAATGGATTATCTGTAAGCCAAACTTCCATGAAAAACAGAGCTTTTGTAGAAAATAATTCATGCCACTGGGAAACAATATTTGACTCCCATTCTCATTTTTCATCCTAAAAATTTATATTATTCCATAATATTACAACAAAAGAAACAATAATTCCTTGAAAGACATACTCACAGTGATATATAATAAGAAGTGGAATCTCCTCAAAGGAATCATGAGCCTAAAGTTCAACATCCCCTAAATCAATCATGTGATAGGCGTCTGCGTGAAATATCCAAAACTGTGACACATGAAAAACATCATGCATTCCAATATATCATTGTTGAATATTCAATAGTTATGTCACTGGTCTGACCCTCTCCACAATAATAATTGGCCACTTGTACCTGGGAGACAAATTACTCTAATTTTGAAACTGATGTTGAACCATCCTTGGAGATACCTAAAAAATCACCAAATCACCCACCTTACACTATAAATATAAGAAATAGCCAATATTCATTTTATTTCGGACTACTATAAATTGTAACCATACATATTTTAATCAACTAGTATATATTCTAACATCTCTTTCATGTGACTATGTCCCAAAAACCTTGATTCCTCTCCTCCATCAAATATAATAGACATCTATAGGGTCTACCATGGAACACCTTAAATGGTTCCATTTTAAATTTACACTAACAAATAATAACGTAGGAAAACACAATAATTGACATATTCTTTTTCCTCAATCCACCAAAATATAAAACAAATTCCCTCAATAGTACTACAATTACATGAATAGAACACTCTGATTGCACATCAAGCATTGTGTGAAAGGACATACTCAATAACACATGGGTACCATGTTCTCTATGTAATCACTACTCTAGGTGTGATGGGAAATGAAGACAATGATCCGAAACTATAGTCATAGATTCCCCATGCATGCACACAATCTCATGAACATACATCTCATCAAATTGTTCCATGGTGCAGGCCTCTCAAATTAACTTGAAATAACATTCCATAGTCAACGGATCCACCACTACCCATATCACATCATTCTTATGAGGAATCCTCAAAAGTCCCATTATGAAATTCCGAATAATGTCGTACCATTTCTAGTACCAAATTGGTAATTTCAGCCACAAATCATGTGGCAATTGATGCCCATCCATCACCTACATGAAAGTAATGGATCATACCATAACAACATATACCAATTTATTCAACCTTGGACACAAATACTACCTATAAATACTATGATACATTTGGTTCAAACATGTATTCGCTTTCAACATTTATGAATGAAACTTAGGCATAAACACTTCTCGCATACACGTTGGAACAAGAACATGACTATGATCATATATGATCCCATAAAATTTAATGGTACAACCAAAAGGTGAGTCCCTAGCATTAAGGCACTCCCTAGAATCCAAAAAATTAAAATCATCGTACTTTCATTTCATTATCATAAACATAATTGTTGATTAAATTTAAAAGGATTCAAGATTCATCCTCTCGTGGACATATCTGACCTCAAGATGCATCTCATCAAAAAATTCCATCATCATACATTGTGAACATGATTCCTGAATTGCCAGATTTTGGGTATTTCGGCTCAAGGAATCTAAAGAATTGTATCTATTTCCCAGTGTGTAATCCAGATCAATGTAAACTAACTGAATTTATTCAACCCATATTTGTATCCAAATATTCAATTCAATATGACAGAGTTTTTACATTAGGATTTTATTATCGATATACATCGTGAACTACTCTCTCAACAAGTAGTGTTTATAACACATTAATGTATATAACTCCTTGGCTAATTCATGTTCATTGGTATGGTAACTAATTTCATTTCAAATCATCTATAATGAACCATATTCCTAAACCTGGTCATTATGCATCAACAATTACACATTTACAACAACTAATGAATCACATAACACAAAATACAACTTACCTAGATTGGATAATGTCAAAACTGGTGTAGTTGTTGACTATTTATTTAAATCATTGTATGTATCATCACATTACCTTTATCATTCAAACTATACACCCTACTTTTTGAATTTTCATATTGGTGATACAAAACATTGTAAATATTATATAAAACCATGGTAATTTCTCTAAAACACTAAAAATCATAACATTAGAAACATTATTAGGAATCTCCCAAGAAAAAACTGTTTGAAATTTCCCAAGGTCCACATCCATTACTTATAATGAGAGTATGTGCCTAAGAAATTCATCATTTAGATCCTTACATTACACTTGAAATTATTGGTGTATAGACTATACTCCCTTATTGTACTTAACATGATGTCTAGATGACTGGAATGATCACCATGGGTCTTAGAGTACATAAATATGTCATGAAAAACTATAAATTGAATCATGTAAGGGAAAATATTGGAAACATTAGGTCCATAAAAATTGCTGGAATATTGGTGTAACAGCCCGCCCAAACCTCATTGGCTTGAGGAGTTGGTGAGGGTTACGTGGCCTTAAGCGATGTTCCCAAGGCGCCAAAGGCGGGAAATAAATGTTGAGGGCTTCGAGGAATAGTGGGGAACGATTTTCCCTTAAAAATATTACCCAAATCAACCAACCAACATCTACATATGCAATAACATTAAATCCTAACCAAAAATTCCATCACAAACCTATAACCATTCAATAGACATATCCACAAAACATTAGAGTACAAAGTGAAAAATAAACAACAAAAAACCACGAGCCATGACACCACCATAGCTCCACACCAAGCTCCATTCTCAAATCTCCACCAAAACAACATAAAGCACCACTAAAAGAGGGTGATTCATTACCTTTTCCCACGTCACGGTACACGACATATACAAAGACACCAAAGTGCCAAAGCAGTGGATGAGTAAAACTACTTAGTATATTTCCACAACTGACTTCACTACACACACCACTTGGATAAAACCATTAGAAAATTTATATAAAATAGTTTATTCCAAGAAAAAACAGGCTTCAAATTGTTTATAATCTAAACATTCCACATAAGGAATCCAAATAAATAGTGCAACACAAGGAATCCAATTCAACCATGCCTCAATCCAATTACCATTTTCATATTTCACTCACAAGCCTCATCTACAAAAATCACCAACAATGCACAAATTAAATCATAGTGGTAATTCCCATCCAAACCATTCATTACCAATCCACTCAAGTGGTAATTCCTTCTCACTTGCTATTTATGGTGGCCTTTCTATCCACTATCCATCATTTTTTATAGTGTCAATTCCCCATCCACCCCATTCATTAACAATCAACTAAATTGGTACTTCTATCTCACTTGCTATTGATGGTGGCCCTTCTGTCCGTTATCCATTCATTACCAATCCACTCAAGTGGTACTTCCTTCAAACTCTTTATTGAAGGTGGCCCTACCATCCACTATTTATTCACTACCAATCCACACATGTGTTACTTCCAACCCACTTTCTATTGATGGTGGCCCTTCCTTCCACTATCCATTCATTACTAATCCATTCAAGTGGTACTATCTTCCCACTTGCTATTGATGGTTTCCCTTCCATCCATTATCCATCCCCTTTTTATAGATGGTCTCACCACCCACTTCCACAAAACCATGACTATCCATAACACTCAATCAACCATCAATCACAAAGAACCAAGGCCAAAACAAAATGAAATTTCCCATTTCCAACACATGTTAATCCACTTCAATAAATCAACCATATACAGAAATCACTCATTTATCATTTTCAATGACAAAACCCCAATTCAATAAAACAACCTATCCATTAAAAACCAATTTCATAAACCAATTCATCAACCCAATACACGAATCAAAATATTAAATCTACATTTTAAAATTTAACAACAAGAACATTCAATGGTAAGACCCCTTTTTTCCCAAAATACTACAAAACCCGACCAAAATGATTTATAACAAATTTCGCAAATCAAAATAACAATTAATTTCAATCCAAACTAATTAATTGTAACCAAAACCAATAGTTCAAACCAAGTGGATTCGAGAGAGAAGCCCCTTACCACTTAGGGTTTGGCGAAATCAACCATTCATCCAAACACACTCCAAACCGAGTGAACGCCTCCTTGTAACAACCTAAAAATCCTTCCCTAACATCAACAAGCTCATCCATTATCACAGAAAGTCAACAAAACCTTAGATCTACATGAAACCCTTATACATATAGATAACTCAGGGAGGGAGAGGGATATCCTTAACCAAAACCTCAAAGAACCAAAAGAAGGACTTAAACAAGGAGAACCGACTTCGATCCACAAATAAATCCCTTAAATTATCCTCCAAAACGTTTTATGTAGTTCCCCCAAACTCCTAAAATCGGAAAATGCACATGATCCATGAGTGGGAGGAAGAATGATAGAAAAATGGGAAATCCCGAGTGGCCCTAGACATAAAAAACCAACCTTTATGTGGATGCACGGTTACCCCACACGGTTTGGAAAGTGGTGAACCAACCCTGTGGTTGCCACTATCTCCCCCATGGACTTATCACAACTTTCCCGCATGGTTTGAAAAACCATGCCCCACCCGTGTGGAGCCCACTGTCGTGGGTGCACAATTTCATGGGCTGGCAGCACAATTTGTTCAGAACGTGTGCAAACCGTGTGCCCCTGCACAACCTCATCAACATTAAAAGTTTTTCCTAGAGTTTTCCAAACATCTACCAACCATGCCAAAAAGCACAACATAACTGAAACAAGGGTCACATAACACATACCGGGGGGTACTATATTCTCCGCACCATTGGAAATTTTGTACTCAGAAAGTAGTGAACCCAACCTTTGACAAAAGAGCTCGGGACATTACTCGACCATCTCAGTCTCCCCTCCCATGTCTCCTCTTAGAAATGGCCATGATACAACAAAACCTAAACCAGAACAATGCTTTTACCCTTCAATACATTATCATTCCTATCGACAACCCGCACTGGAACATGCACCAACAAAGCATCCGGCTCTAGATTAACATGATCCCATCAAATAACATGGGCCATATCCGACTGATACATTTTCAACCATAACACATGAAATGCATTTTGTACCACACTGATCCAGCTCTAGCTAAACATGATCCCATCAAAGATAACTTTCCCTGCTTCCCAAACCGAAGATGTCCCAACCAAGAAGATATTCTCAAGAAAACATGATCACTCACCTCGAACATAAATGGACATCGAAAATGATCCATGAACGATTTATGATGACTTGAAGCCTTCTCCGTATCTTCCTGATTAACGTGATCGTCTTCGTACTTTCCTGGAAAATGCTTGGTCCAACCACTGAGGACTCACCCATTTCCACCTAGAATAGTGGAAGATAACACGGCCGCCCACACAATTCTTCAAAAAAAGCTATAAGTATGGATGCATGATAACTGTTATTGTACGAGTAATCAACCAATGAAAAGTTCTCCTCCCACGAGCCACCAAAATTTATGACACAAGACCTCAATATATCCCCCAATGTTTGTATTTCCCTCTCTGATAGACCATCCATATGTGGATGATATGTCGTGCTCATATTGAACTGTGTCCCAAGGGCTTGCTACAAGGATATCAAAAAACAAGATGTTAACCTCATATATCTATCGGATACGAATGAAACTAGAGCCCAATGCCGCTTTACCACTTCCCCAATAATGATTTTGGACAGATCTCCAAAGTATGAGATTCATGAATTGGAATGAAATGGGCTGAATTTGTTAGCCGATCCACTATCAATCAATTAGAATCGTTCTTTCTGACCGTTCTTGGGAGACCTAGAACAAAATCCATTGCAATTTGCTCCCACTTCCAAATAGGGATTTGTAAAGACTACAACATTACCACATGCCTTTGATGCTCTCCCATGACCTACTAGCAATTTAAGCATCTCAATATACACTCAAACCCTCTTCTTTAAATTCCATCCCACCAGAAATATACTTTCGATGCTTTATACATTTTAATGAATTTGAGGATGAACAGCCCACCTGGAATGATGATACGCCCAGAGAAGATCCTCATGACAAGAAATTTGTACAACTATCCGAGTCTGAAAACCCAAAACTGAATCTCCATTTAGTTTCAGACCCTCAATGGTCTCCCCAACATTGAGTTTCGACCTCATGGTCACACACTTAGAATCATATATTTGTGCCTCTTTAACCAGGCCAACCAAGTCAGGAATCAACAAAAATGGAAGGAAGATCACTCTATCGCCATGTTTCTCACATTACAAAAGCATGTGAGCTATAACTGACATCAAATACCACTGGTCTAATGCCTGTTTCACCACATGAACATATGATTTTCTACTTAATGCATCCACCATCGAATTTCCCTTACCCCGTGTGTACATCAAGTCAAAATCAAACATCTAGAGATATTTCATCCATCTCATTTTCCTTATGTTCAAATCCATTTGAGAGAAGATGTGATTCATGCTCTTATGATATGTATATACTGTGAATTTATCACTATAGATATAATGATTCCACACATTCACGGCATGAACTACTGCTGCCAATTCTAAATCATGAGTTGTGTAGTTCTTCTCATCTACTCTCAACTACTGTGAGCCATACACAACCACATGATTCTATTTCATGAGAACACCTCCCAACACTGACCCAGAAGCATCACAATACACCACGTACCTTTTTTGTTTTCAGAAAAACCATGATTCGTGCTGATGTAAGGTGACCTTTTAGCTCTTCAAAACCCTGCTGACACTTTTCATTCCACTGGAATGGAACATTATTTCTTGTTAAAGTTGTCATCAGTGAAGCCAAAAGTGAAAAATCACGAACACAATCTTGATTATAAAAACCTAGACTGAGAAAACTCCATACCTCAATCACATTCATTGGAATTTTTCATGAGATAACAGTCTCTATCTTTTATTGATCCACTGAAACTCCCCATTCAGAAATAACATAGCCACAAAAACGAACTTCTTGTATCAAAAAGTCACAATTTGAAAATTTTCTATTCATCCGATGATCCTTCATGATCCCCATCACTTTCTCCAAGTGCTGCTCCTGCTCCACCATTGTTCTTGAATAACTCAGTATATCATCAACAAACACCACCACAAATGAATCTAGATATCTTTGAAATATTTGACTCATAAATTTCATGAACACCGCTGACGCATTCATTAGACAAATGGGAATAACCAAATATTCATAATGGAAATATATACTTCTGAAATTTGTTTTATGAATATCATCCTTCCTCACCCACAATTGATGATATATCGATCTCAGTTCAATCAAGTATAACCACAAGACTCTCCTCAACTGGTCAAAAAAATCATCAGTTTGTGGAAGTGGATATATTTTTTTATCATAACATGGTTATTTCTATGATAATAAACACCGAGCCTCAATGTTCCCTCCATCTTTTTCCCAAAAAAAAACAGGTGCTGCCCACAGAATTGTTCTAGGCTGGATAAAACCTTAGTTTTCAAAATTTTCCAACTAGACATTCAATTCCCGTAATTAAGTAGGTTCCATTCAGTAAGATGGAAGTGAGATAGGACTGGTCCCCAGAAGGATATCAATCATAAACTCCAGTTCTCTTGTGAAATGTAACAAAGATAATTCTTCGGGAAAAACATCCAAGAACTGACCCACCACTGCTGGAAGAACACTTTTTTCAACACCTTCTACTACATCCAATGAAAATGTTGCTAACTGGTATGAAATCTTACTAACCACTGGTGCTAACAAGCCTGTTGTACCCTCCTTCTCATTTTCCACCTCTCTAATGAGATTTCTCACACCATCCTCTGTCACAAAACTAATTGTTCGGGCATAACAGTCAATGTGGACCATAATCATTACCATCCAATACATTCCCAGTATTATATCATATGCATCCATCTCATGCACTGAGATTCCCCACATCAACTCAACCTCATCTAGCAGTACATGAGATGCTCTACGTAGAAAGGATTGACACTCTTTTTCACCCAGAGGAGTTAGAAGTTTGAGAACCATAGGTATAATTTCTACCCTTAAACCCAACTAATCAAAAATGTGATAAGAAATAAAAGAATGTGAAGAACTCATAACAAACAACACTTGCATCAATGTGGAATTTTCATGAACTGTTCCTCACATCGAGGAGGGACCTGACTCGTCATCACCCACAACCTGCTCAGCTCCAAACAACTATTTTCTATCCACTCACTACACTTCTTTAACCTCATGAGGCGTCGTGATATTCTGAGAATCATCATGACCCACTTTACTGTACTGTCGGGGGTTATGTTGCTTCCCCCATCCTGTCGAGGAATAAGACCTCTAAGACCCCAGAGTAGTGTCACAGACACCCGACCTTTGAGAATTCTGACATTAAGGATGCCGATGTCTCATATGCTTACAATTATACCATTCTTGAGGTTGTGTCGTACAATCCATCTTTATGTGGCATGTAGAGCCACATTGAAAACATCCTGGTTTGCTCTAAGGCTTTGAAAGAAGATTTACTGATCATGACATCTAATTATATTCTATACTCCCACACCACCCCGAGAATAAGTGTCCCTCATCCGCTTGAACCAAACATTGTGGTTCCCACTATTCCCCAGGGGTACCACCATACTTCCTCCACCCGGATTTCCCAACAGATCCTGCTCATCCACTGGTGCTCCATTCACACTTCCCACAACCTGGAATGCTTTCACTATGCTCTGGACTAACTGCTGGTTCCCCTATGGCTCAGGTGAAACCATGTTCTCATCGGCCACTTCGAGTTTGCCTCTACGATGCATACCCGATGCATTTTCTATAAATACAAAACAAAAAACCTTGAGTCTCCCTTCTATAGAGATCATGAATTCTCATTTCAATCGCATCACTCAACTCTATCACAACAAGGATTTCTACCTTTGTACATTTTCTATGTTTCACCATTTTGGAAAACCATACCATTTTCCAAATACCAAATTTCCTCACATTACAATTTCAAAAATTTAAAAAAGAGTATCCCAATTTCACCCAAAAATCATTATGCCCAATGAAATATTCATCCTATAGAGAAGTCATTTCTACCATATATGGCATGCACATCTCATTGGATACAGCCATGAAAGTAAGACTGCCAATGCCTATATGTGTCTCCAAAACAATTATGTACCCAACTCCTTCGTAACATGAAGTTCAACATTAACAGGTTAGCTACGTCCTTTAATGCTATAAATTCTATGTTCTGACAATCCTACACCTTGCTACTATCCCGACTCAAAGATTATTCCAAGAACAAATGTCAACACCAAGACCAATGATCAACACCAATGATCGAACAAATGCTCTCACTTGAATGCTAAGGATCAAACAAACTAGTACCAATTGTAACACCCCATCCCTACCTCATTGGCTTAAGGAGGCAGTGAGGGTTATTTGGTCATAAGAAACATTTCCAAGGTCCCAAAGACAGTAAATAAATGCCAAAGGATTAAAGGAATAGTAGGAAATGATTTTCCCTTAAGAAGATAACACAACTCAACCCACCAACTACTGAAGATTCATGCACTTTCAAACAAAACCATGAGATACTATCAATTCCATCACAAACCCCAAAACCATTCAACTAGGCATGTCCAAAAAACATCATTGTACAATGATGAAACTAAACCGAAAAACTCCACGAGCCATGACACCTCCACATATCCACACTAGTCTCCATGAACTAATCTCGACCAAAACATCCCAATTCACCACTAAATGTGGGTGATACCTTACCTTTTACTACATCACGGAACATGAAATTTGAAAAGACACCAAAGTGCCAATGTAGGGGGTGGGTACAACTACTCAGTAGGTTTTCCCAAAATGAATTCCCTACACATGCCACTAGTATAAAACCATTAGCACATTTATATAAAAGATTTTATATAAAGAAAAATCGAGCTACTAATTGTTTATAAGCCAAACATGCCACACATGGAAGCCAAATCAACAATGCTATGCAAGGAATCAAATTAAACCATTCCACAAGCCAATTACCATTTTCATATTTCACTCAAAAGCCCCATCTACAAACATCACCTACATATCACACAACAAATCACAGTGGCACTTCCCATCCAACCCATTCATTACCAATCCAATCAAGTGGTACTTCCCACCCACTTGCTATTGATGGTGGCCAATCAATCCACTATCCATATCCTTTTTACAATGTCACTTCCTCTTCCACCCCATTCATTACCAATCCACCAATGTGGTACATTCCACCCACATGATATTGATGGTGGCCCTTACGTCCACTATCCATTTATTACCAATCCACTCTTGTGGTACTTCCTTCCCAGTTTCCATTGATGGTGTGCCTTCCTTCCACTATCCATTCATTACCAATCCACTCAAGTGGTACTTCCTGCCCACTTCCTATTGATTTTGGCCCTTCCGGCCACTAACCATTTTTTACCAATCCAGTCATGTGGTACTTCCCCCCACATGCTATTGACGGCGGACCTACCATCCACTATCCATCCCCTTTTTATAGTGGGACTTCCCTCCCACTTCCACACAACCAACACAAGCCATAACACTCAATCAACCAACAAGCACAAAGAACTACGGCTGAAACAATATGTAATTGCCCATTTCCAACACTTGTTAATCCACATCAGAAAAAAACCCATTTATTGAAATCACCCATTTATCATTTTCTATGCCAAAATCTCAATTCAATAAAACAAATTCTCTATTGAAAACCATTTTCATAATCCGTTTCCTTGACCCAAGCCAATAATCAAACTTTATAATCTAAATTTTAAAATTTAACAACCAGAACATTCAACCGTAAGAACCCTTTTTAAAAAAAATCCCCAACACATGACCAAAGGTATTTATAACCCATTTAGCACATCAAAATAAAAATTAATTTCATTCCCGAAAAATTAATTGTAACCAAAACCACTAGATCTAACCTAGTGGAGTTGAGAGAGAAACCACCGACCTCTTAGGGTTTGGTGAAATAGACCCTTCCCCCATACACACTCCAAACCGGGTGAATGCCTCCTCGAAACCACCTCAAAAACACTTCCCTAACATCAAAAAGATCAACCTAAAACACACAAAGGAAAAAAACCCATTATCTCTATGAAACCATTTTAGATGTTGGAAATTATGAGAGGGAGAGGGCTAACCCTAACCATAACCTCAATGAACCAAAAGCGGGACTTACCTGAGGATAACCGTCTTTGATCCACCAAACCCCCCCCCCTTTGATTTGACTCTAAATCGAGCTAAAGAGCTCCCCCAACCACCGATAACCGAAACTCCCTTGTGATCCATGAGTGGGAGGAAGATTGTGGAAGAAATGGGAAACCCTGAGTGGACCGAGACATAAAAACACAAACTTTATGTGGCCACACTGTTACACCGCATGGATTGGAAAACCGTGAGCGAACCGTGAAGTTGCCACTATCTTATCCAGGGACTGGGCATGGATTGCCTGCACAGTATGAAAAATCACGCGCCGCCCATATAGATCCCACTATAAAGGGTGCACAGTTTCCTGGGTTGGATGCATAGTTTGTTCATACCGTGTGCCAACCGTGCACCCCTTCACAAACAAGGGTACTACAATTGGTAAAACTAAAAAAAATCACAAAAACATTATACAACCCATGCCTTCTCATAAAATTAGTCTAGAATAAATTAAATGGACTCACCATCAACTTGTAATACCCTAAGCTCAAATCTGTCATGGATAACAATAAATCACCACTATTATTTTGAATGACACCATTTATTCAAAGAAGAGAGAATATATTTTTAACAATAATCCAGTACATCATTATATAGTCGACACACAACCTGTACAACCAATTGGACATGTTGGAAAACAACACTGGACACCACAAAGAGAAGTACTATGATGAATAATCTCTTTATTTAGTAATTCTTCCATTATAGTTATATGTTCATGGTGTTCATCAGGTTCAATTCTTTATGGAATAATAGAAACTAGATCGTCACATGGTAATAACTCTATCATGTACTAAAAAACCACTCTTGGGTGGAAACCACAATATTTTTTTTAGGAAACACATCCCAGAACTAATACACCAGATGAGGAAATGATAGTTCCTCTACTCCCCCACTCATCTTGAAAAATAAGAGCAAATTTGTCTACAAGACCACCCAATAGAAAATAAATATTCCATGAATGGCCGCCTTAGACACCCCTTTCATCAGGTTGGGAATAACTATCTCCCTTGAGAGACAAGAATGATACATAATGATGGTAATATTTAATATGATCATGATACAAAACTAGCGAGTCTCTCCTAAAAATCAAGTTAGAACCTGACATATTAATAACAAACAAGTCCCACAGTAATTTCTACCAACCAACGTTGAGTTCACACCCCTTATATTTCAAGATATTTCACCTTTCACTCAATATGGCGTAGTAATTGACATAAACCCACAATTATGTTACACTTATATGCCCAAAATATCCGAAAAATGATAAGAAAACAAGTGTGCGAAATAGAATTTTTAAATAAATAACTAGAATTCAAGAATTCAACATCGATCATACCTTGATCAGACGATGGTATAACATCTCTAAATATAAGCATAGACTAATCTATATGAAGCTGGAGATCCCCCCTACCATGGGACCTAGTATAAATCCCATACAATGTACTTCACTAATGGTATGGACACAATAATCTCTGAGTACATCTTCTGAAACATCTATAAGAATGGTTAGTCGAGATCCAAATGCTATCTTGATATGGTGTAACTGACCCCCTATATGAAGTATTCATTTTGAATGATCCCTTGTATGTCCCTAACTGTTGAGGGTTCCAAAATAATCTCGTCTCATTACTCATTCATCCACATTATCATCATGAAAATGGGGGTCGGCATAATTGACTACATCGGTGTCCATTCCTTGTTTAATGATAGTAGAAAACTCAATCACTACAATGATTGGTTATTTCTCTCTAATGACTACATTCTCCCCCATTGTACTATTTTATATTCTTTAATTAGTTGTAACTTCTATCGGAATTCGTTCCCCAAGATCACCAAACTAGGTCTATGAGTCCACCACTAGAGGCGTCCTTAAGAGTTCCCTTTGAAATAAGATATTGATTAATCACATCCTTAATCCTCATTATATGGATGATAATCACCTGGGACACAATATTGTGGATATTTTAGTCATTTAAATTTCTTATTGTCGCTACATCATCCACCAAAAAGATAAACAAAATATTTAATGTTAGTTAAACAACCTATGTAATTCAATGAATTTGATAGTCCCCTAGGTCAAACTAATATACTCCAATACATTTTCCTATCTCAATATCTCTTGATTGAATTGTTCAAGAATCATTCTTATAGTTCACTCCATATCATACCATCATCTGCTTACGTCTATACCAAAACATCCCACTAGAAAATTACCTAAATGGGTATCATATAGGCCTCAAACATGTCCCTCTTCATAGATGGATCCTTTATGTGAGGTGGAATCATATGGATAGACTCTATCCATATCACTACTGCATTCAGACCCCCCTGTCTAAAAAACTTGAAATGGTGTTGCAGCTAGATATCACTGGTCATTACAAACATACTTGGCACAACCCACCATATATCTAATTCAATCAACTGTATAAAAGGAGCAATGTACTCATTTAATAAATCTTATATCATTTTATCTTTATTAAATTGGTACCCTTGATCAACCTGTAAAATATAATTTTTGGTGACATTCTATTGTATCCCGAATAGTATACGATGTCATGGTGGAATCTTTGTACAATGGAAATAACACATCTCTACGAAAATAACAGAAATATTCAACAATCTTATGAAAGAATGCTATTCATTATATATAAACGAATCATTTAGCATATAATATCTAATGGGCATCATCACATGTTGATCACCACCATCAACCATTCCTACTATAGTTCATGGATAACATGAAGTAACAAATATAAATAAGGACAGATTTTTAATTAGATTCGTTTTAATAAAATCATTTTCACACACATAGTGAAAACCACTCTATAATGTCACATTCCCTATTTCACATCTTTTAACAACCAACATTTCAATTTGTTAACAACACTTTAATAAGAACAATTTCATTGAACATTATTTAACATTATTTCCATTTAACCATTTTCAACCGAATTATTAATCTTCATTTTTTTCAAATTTCCAGTGATGTGAGTGAATTTTACCTTTCATGTCCCACAAACCCATCCCTTGTTTTCATATCTTAATGCATGTAACCTAAAACCCTAGGTGAATATAATGTTGAATTAATGTAAAGTATCATTCCATTCGGGACATAATAAAAACATAATTAAAAGGTTACATAATGCTATAATTGCATCAACAAATGGTGAAATATCATTCAAATGTATCAACACCCAATTCGAATTACAATTCATACCCTGATCTCATGGTTTTTCCCTCTTAAATTAGTAAGTAACTCATACAAAGGATCTCATTTACTAGGTGTATAACATCCTTATATCTCTTCATACATTGAAAATAGAAATCCCATTGAAAAAAACATGCTCAGATTATAGTTTGTAATGTCCGAGACATGGAATCTACTAAACTGGTTCCCTATATCTGGATTCCACATGAACTCAAGCATGCCTCCCAGTATACAAGAGGTTTACAACTAGAGGAGAGTATCTAATGTATCATGTGGGGATACTAGAACACTTTTTCTAGAGTATGTTACAATAGATAACATATAAATAATATGAATAAAAAGACATGAAAAATAAATTAAAATCATTTCCCAAATGGGGTGCAACCATTTCCAACAACAAATAATACATTCCATGCATATAGTGACAAAAGATAATGGAAACCCTATAGAAATTCCAATAGTTGAATCCAAAAAATTGGTCATGACTCAATGTCTAGATAATGAAAAATGAACAGCCAATCCTAAATCAACTCACTATTATAGGTATTTTACCATTCTCATAACCAACAACCATGAAATATACATGGGTAACCAATAGAGTCCGGAGAAAGGTGTCAGTAAAACACAGTTGGCCACCACCAATAGGGTCTAAAAAATATCTATTCTTTGAAGATAGTGAATTTATTTATTAAATAAAATAAAATCTACAACAATATAAAACTTCTTATCCATTAGTTAAGGATAATTACATTATCCATTTACATAATTACATTATTTTCTTACCATATACATCATAATTATAATAAAATCCTTTTAATCACATGTTCTGTGAGTTGGGAATTTCAGTCAGTTAAAAAATGTCACTAGTTTGTCAAATTATCATGCATAAGGATACAAATACAATTCCATATATCCAAAGGGATTGAAATTAAACAAATAATCATAACACAGTTACTTTGGAGTTTCACTCTAGGTAGTTCCATCCAATGAAGCCACTGAAGGCATAGATCCTTAGTAAAACTCCCTAACCCAAGAATTCATGGGTGGGGATTAAAGCCTCATTCAATCCAAACTAATGGGAGGATTTGAAGCCCTATATCCCAATCAACAAATCCATGTTGACCTACATACATATCAATTTAAAATATATTCCATCTAACAATCCATGTACAATCAATACACATTACATTTAAAATTCACAATTCAATTAATATATGAATCATTATAAAGACTTAACCCAATATCACATTAACCATTAATTTTCTATAACCAAATTATCTATTACTATTTTCATTCCATAACCCATTAAGCTTATTCCTCAATTCTTATACATTACCCCATTTCATATAAATCATTATAAAAAATGTGATATCTCTTTTACAAAATTCTATTATAACACCAAAGTCACTTGACACAGTCACATAATTCAATTTTTCCCCTTTTCACATTTTCACCAATAATCCCTTTTTCTAATTCCAACAACGAGACCCAAAATCCAACAGTGAAACTTTATAATTTTAACTGACACGTCAACACATTTAAACTGGGATCTATTTTCCCACATGAGGACTTTTGGATGAAAATTAAAATTTTCCATCTCTGAGAATATTTACAAGCCCCATGGGTGGCCCTAAATGATCTATTAAATGTTAATACATCCATCATGGACCATGAGACATTAAATTAAACATTTGGAAAACCATTTTACCTAATCATACTAATGAACCAAATTCACATCAAGTGGGAATAAATAACAAAATCACACATTTGTGATTTAAAAATAAAACTATGGGATAGATTATGTTGACCACCTACCTTGAATATGAAAATGAACCCACACTTATACTTAACCTATGATACAGATTAATGAACTCTATAAATTAAAACCAAAGATAAAACATAAAAATAAGGTTTTATGTATTTGTGAGATGAATAACAAATCCTCAATCCCTAATCTATAGAAAGAAAAAAAGATGAGAATTATACTTATTCGAAGCATCGATCCACAACCAAGGACACTCTAAACAACATAGAATGAAAGGATATTCAACCATTTGAGGAATGTGGTATTTTTTCTGTCACTAGTTCTAGAGTAGGATTAAATGGGGAGAATATAATATTAGGAACATAAAACTCTAAGGCATAAATTAGCTATATTTTTACTTTTTAATTATTCATGCAGTTTCACAGCATGTTTTTCCAAACAGTGCACCAGCTATTTGTCATCTTCCATCTGAGAGGGGTCCATGTTGCATGGTTACATAATAATTCTATATAGTATGAAAATTTTTATCCAACCGTGAGAAATATCTCTATCTATGGTCATACAGTATGGCTTCCCCTACTATAATGTTTACTCTAATCATGCACCAACCGTGAAACAAACACTGAATTGATGAGATTTCATTTCATTCATGTCCTAAACCCCTATAACACCCCCAAGAATCCATATTATCCTAGTAACCATTCCATTAACCAAAAGTAATATATTTTAAATAAAATTTAAACATGTACATACCTCACCAATGTATGTGATCTTATATTTAATTTATTCATCAGAATACAATAAACTATAAAATTATCATATTTTTAAAGAAATGTTTTTAATACTTATAATCAGTGAGAATTATTACATTATTATAAATTTCATTCATGTTCTAATATAAAACAATTTTCTAATAGTTTATTTTATTTTATATATCATATAATTTTTTTTATAACCATCCACCTTTTTTAATGATCTTCATAGGACATAAGGATGAGTGTGGGATTAGAATAATTCATGATGAATGTCATGAAGAGACTCACAAACGAGATAATTCATTATTTCTAATTTTTTATTTAATTGTAAAAAATGATACTATATAGAAGTGTCCACTTTTTGTTATATGAAATTGTAATGTATGATTTATGACTTAATTATCGAAAAACCTAAACCAAATAAGATACTCTATGTAAAATAAACAAAAATTCATGATATAACTCAATATTATGTATTTTTTATAGTCAGGTCCTTATGTGTCAGAATAAAGGAAAATCATTTGGATGCGTGGAATGAGAAAAAACATCATAAGAATGTTTAAAAAATATAAAATGTAACATTATATGAATAATTCAATGAAAAGTACAATGATATGGAAACATATTTATTATACAATAACCAACTATTCGCCATAGATCAGATCATAATGTAATGAATCATAACCAATATATTATAGTACTAACTAAAAAATTATAATATATGAAAAAAAGAGAAAAATTTTATTAATGAATGGAATATAAAAAAAGAGAAAAATTTGGTAAAAAATGGGTGTACATGAATGTTCATTGATGGGATAAAAGAAATTGTAATGTTGAATCTAATTAAATGGTACACATTTAGACAAAAATGAAATGTTCAAAAAAATAAGAAGACAAAATCAAATGAGAATCATGGTGATATTTTAGGGGAAGGGGATAAATAGGAATGTGGAGGGAAAAAATAACATATATTAAGTGGTTTATTTATAGAGATTGAAAAGTTTTACTTGTAAATCAAGATACTCCTTTGGTGGTCTCTAATGATTTTATTAGAGAGTAACTCCATTCTTAAATAATATAGAGTATTGTGTAAGGAGGAAATTGGTCTTAAATAATATAAATATTGAGGTTATTTTTTTAATTTTCAATCATTTTCCATAGAGACCTACTTAACAAAAATTGAACACTATTGGCCTCCTCGTGGTCCTATGGTAGAATTTTCCATGGTTGAGTGGTTTCCAATGCATTATTTATTTATGAAATGAAATCAATAATATTATTTCATTCATGGTGTTGAAGTGAGTCATGTTCGTTATTATTTTTTATTAAAATAATTAGACATCTCTTCTATTTTTTTGATTCATTAATGGTTTGGTAAAATAATATTATAACATTAATTTAATATATTTTAATGAAAAATCCTATTCTTGGTCATGATAACTAATTATAATCTTTATTACATCACACTTTTATTTTTATGATGTCATAATTCAATCATATTTAATTTTTACCTAATAATTAATTATCCATATAAAATTATAAATAATTTACCATTAGATGATATATAAATTATGATATCACTAATGATATTTTTTATATTAAACTAAATATATAAAAAATTTATTTTGACATTAATATATAAATCCTTATTTTTTGAAAAATATCAATTTTATGATATAGTATAGTTTATTGTCCTTATATACGTTTTTTGAACATTATAAAATTTAATTATCACATATGCTTCAGTAAATCTCCTTTTATATGAATATAAAATGATAAAAATATTTATTTAAATATAATGAAATTATCATAATTTTTTATTGAGTTTTATATTTTCTATAAATTATATAGGATTTCCTTGTATCAAAATATATATTTATTACAATCATCGTATGTCCATTTGTATTATATAACAAATATAATAATTAAAATATAATCGAAGAAACTAATATTTCATTTATAAAAATAAAATAACACTTTTATAATACTATATTATTGATATTTCACTACTTATTACACAAGAAAACACCCTATGGATAAGGAGTCAGATTGTAACACATTCAGGTCATGGCTCAACTAATATCCTTCTAAAGGTGAAATACACTAACATGAACATTCTCATAGGTTTTTTGGGTAAAGAATTACTATTTAATGCTCTATTTAGTGTATTTAAAATTTAAACCCTAGTGATGCTACATATCTCCTAAGCTTAGAATATTCAGTTTTATAAGGAATGATTCTCTTAGTTATACCCCTTTTTATCACATATTCTTTTATTAGATTTCATAATTACCTTTAAAATATACTAATATTAGTACTATCATTGTAATGGAAACATCATAAACACATATAATTCATAATTTTCATATTTTCTAATAGTTACAACTCTACATAATAGATTTTTCCATCTCATAATTATCTCTAGTTTGATTCATTAATACATTACATCAATTTCCAGCCAGGTTTTTTATTAATTTCATACAAAATGTGTTTTGTATTAATCATATAAATTATCATTTCACATTTGTATTCATGAGTTTGAATGTGATTTGAAATATAGAAGATCCAAATTTGCATATTCTAGGTATTTTATTTAGTTCTCTTTATTTTACCATTGTAGTATTAAAATGATAATTGTTTCCATTAATTTAAAAATTTTAATGTTTTCAATTAATGAAAAAATCTCTTATCAATGTTTTTTGGATTATAAATTATTAATAAACTTGTCGTCAATGTATATACAGAAGATATATTAAATATATAAATTTTTGGTTCATTAAATGTTTCCCCCTATAATATTTCACCTTTTTTATTTCATTTTCATATAAATAGATGTAAAAATATGTTTCAATCCAAAATTATAACATTTTTTAGATCCAATATTGGATCATTGAAATTATGGTTTCTCCAAATAATTTTGACATAGTGATTTTCTTTTTTATAGGTCATTGTCTATATTATCCATGATATTCACTATTTTATCATCACATGAATGATAATTCTCACACATTATCACCTATGGATTTATTGCATGTGAGGGTTCCATTGTATAAATACATGGGAGGTATATATTGAACATGTCTTATAATTTATGAAATTATTATGGGAGCGCATTTCTATAGGTCATGTCTTTGATATGATTAGTAAACACAAATGGTCTCTTTTATAATAAAAATAATATTAAATTCCTGTCAATCCACATTTGTCACTTTGAGGGATATATTATAAGGATCACATTATGTCCATCGTCAAACTCATGCTCCCATCAATTTTTAATTTTAGAAATTGTTTGTCCACTATGAGGTACCCTGATGTGTTTCTAATATTCAGTAACATTCTAAATAATTTATCCCAATAGTTCTATTGTTTATATCTTTTTTCCATAACATGATCTTAATATATTAGAAATCGTATATTATCTCCATAAATTTTTAAGGAGTTATATGAATTCCAATATGAATGAAATTATATTATGTGAAATAAACTAATGTAAAATGAAAGGATTAAAACCCTTTAATGTTCATCAAGAAGTATGTAACCATATTTTATAATGTCTCGATAGTCTATTTGAATTGTACATAATTTTAAGTGTGCTTCTCATATTGATGCTCTGATAGATGTTGAAGGAATATTGGTGAGTTGTAAAAAACTGTGAGTTTTGTCATGGATATCGATAGGATATAATCGATTGTGGTGTTCCATGTAGCCAGAACAAATATCTATGTTATATGATTATATTATGATTAGATGACATGTCTTCAAGAATTGAAATGCAATGAAAAATCCTTGTATTAAAATCCACAAAGACTAATGTGGAACTTTCTGGATTGGTTTTATTTTGAAGACCAATGATAAATTCTACTGATATGTTTTCTTATTTCTATATATGAAGAGTTTATGGTAGTGTCATATCATTTAAATTTGTTATTTTATAAATATAATTTTCAATATATAGTATATGTTGTTATACATTCCTAAATATTTATACTTTACTATAACAACATAACATAAATGGACCATTAATCTCAAGATTCGGATTATATATCTCATAGTAGATTCCCATTCCGTGGACCTGATGGAATAAAGGGGGTTGATTGGATACATATATAACATATTTTACTATAGCTTTAATCATTTATCTATAATAATTCTCTTTTATACCATTTTATAGCTCTCACAGTAAAAAATCATCTTTATAAAAAAGGATTAAGAACATAATAAATTTTGGAGATCAAAAACAAAATAAATAATTTTATATATCATAATGTAAATGGAAGTCTTAGTGAAGGAAAATATTATAACAACATATATAACATAACAAAACTATAAAATTACATGGATAATAATTATAAATGATGATGGTGTAGAAAAAATCAGAATAATATCATCAAGGAATTATTAAAGAAATGACATAGCATAACAACATATATAAATTTCCATAAAATTTTAAATATGATATAAATGAGTAAAATAAATTAAAAATAATTAAGAATAATTAAATTATTGTATTTTATGATAAATAATATGAAATTAGGGAATAATCATAAACATAGACAAATTATATCATTTTTTCCAAAAACGTGTCTCCAAATAATGGAGTGAATAAAGAAAATGTTCAACTTCATGTTGTGAAGAAAAAAACTCCTCATATCATGTTTTAATCATACATAATTCCAATGATTCATATTTTCAAAAAAGATAAGAAATCATGTTCTAATCAATCAATATTACCATGCTTCATGTTGGAATAAAAATATGTTCATGATACATGTCATGAAAAAAATTACACAAATAACATCCCATTCTCATAAGGCATAAAACATTAACCATTTCAATAGAGGGTGATATTTTACCCCACCATTCAACATTCATAAATATGTGTTCGATAAGAAAATATGAAATTAATCATTTCATAATGTATTATTGAGAAAAAATTAGTTTATAGAATCATTCAAAATCAAAAAATAACAAGATATTTAGAAGTTATTTAATGTTATAACACACATTTTCCAAAGTAATTTATAAATTAATAAAATATAAATATTGAATAAAAACATTCCATAATGAATATAATCTACCATGGTAATAGATATGTAAAAATTTATATGTTTTCAAAAAACAATTAAAAAGAATAATATATAAATTACATGAAAAAATTAATGTTAAGGGATAGAGAAATAATTTCAAAACATTATTTAAAAGAAAAATAATCATTGAATAAATTTAAAGAATTTATAATTTATATTCTCAAATACTTTGATAAAATATACATTTAAAATAATCATTAATAATTATTTTTTGAAAAATATATTATTATTTCGAAATAGGGAAGTAAAAAAATACATTTTAAACACTAATTTTTATGTAAACCGAAATTAATATATACATGAATATGTTATATAGTTTTCAATTAATATGGATGAAAATAATTACAAGCATATTAACAGAAATTATTAATAATGGATCCATGAACAAATAATCTTTTATTTAAATGTTAATTGAAAACACCTTGAAAACACATACTTTTAAAATTTTAACAATATTAATGATACCTTGAAAAAAAGACATCTTATTATCATTAATTAATGTAAAAATAAAATGAAAAATTTTACCTTAAAAATCTATTTAAATATTGATACTAGATAGAATAATTTATTCAAAAAAAATTTCTGAAAATATATTAAAATTATATATATTTAAAAATAATATTCAGTAATGCAATCTTGAAAAATGAGAGAACATTTGGAAAGATGTATGTGAAAATAAATATACTACATTATCATTAAAATTATTATGTTTAATAATGGTAACATTAAAAGAGGTCAAAAATTTTAGATTTTATGTGAAAATACTTTGAAAATGTTTACATATAAAATAAATCAATAATAATAGAAAACTGAAAATATATTATGGTTCCTTGTTGAAAAAGTTATTTTTAAAAAAATGTATAAAAAGAATAATTAATAATTTTAATGTGATGTAGAAATATGTTATATGAAAATAAATTTGGGATTGGATTATAGATACTTTTATTTTTAAAGGGTATAGAAAATAATTTAATCAAATTGAAATAAACATATTAAAAACTCACATCACTTAATATTATCAAGCATATCCAATTTAGAATGTGGTAATAAGAAATTAAAGTTTACAACTATTAGCCATATCACAATAAAATGATGGATGTTTAAGAATTAATTTTAATAAAATTTCCCTTCATGGATTATCATATTTGAGATATATAAATATTTTGAAGCATGTTTAAAATAATTCATTATGAGTAGACAGATATATAAGTTTAAAATTGTAAATAATACAGACCTTGAAATTGAAATTTCAAAACAATGAATTAAAAACTGATTAATTGTATATTAATTAATATAATTTGTATGCATTCCACATAGATAAAAATACACGTGTAATACAATTAATGTCTCAATTAAGGGTGATTGAGATGAAAATCACTTACCTTATCTTAGTTGACCACACAATATACAACAATAATAAAAAATATAACCTAATTGTCCTTTTCTTATTTTACACCTATTGGTTTACTTTATTAAATCTTTATTATAATCTATTATCAAGAGAATGTAATTTAGTAGTAACAGATTATCATCTGTAAGTGTTAATAAATTTATCTATTTTGGGTATGTTGTAAAAATTTTATTTCATTACCAGTCATTATATAGATTCTTAGTTGTTGATATATCATTTATGATTTTGTAATATATTGAATATATTGGATTAAATTTTCTTATTCATTAAATATTACTACTCTTTATGTTATTTGAAAACAAAATTGTTAAAAATAGTTTTAATTAATTTCATCTAATGAAAATGATAAATTGTTAAAAATTTAGTTACATAATATAATTTTCCCTTGAAAATACTATTATAAAAATTTCATAATATATTATATTAATAATAGTTTTCTTTTTCCCATATGTTTCCATAATCATATTTCAAACGATAACATCGTGTTGGTTATTGGACCTCTTCAAACATTAACACAACTAAATATTTTTGGTGACTACGGTTAAATTATAGTAAAATTAAACATAAAATCATTATACCTGAATCATAATGATATTAATATTAATTTTTTTATGGTGAATGTTATTTACGAACATTTTATAATGAATGAAAATCAAAATGTGATATGATATATCATTCATTTCATAGGAAGTAATGAGAAAATGTGAACAATTATTGACAAAATTCTCAAGATATGAGAGGGTTAATGGTGGATATAAATTTGGAATTTATGAATAATATTTATATTAATTTTATCATGTTTAATCTTCATTAACACTATTAATACCATTTATGATATCTGGTAATTAAAATCAAATGATGTATCTTCTTGGAGGTTATAGTTCGCACACAAAAACTAAATATGGTTTTTTTAATTTATAATTATATATTAATGAATTTTTAATGTTTTAAAAATTAATTTAAAAACATATATTTATAATAACGACACTTATTTCAACTTATTATTATAGGGACATCATTCATGCAAGAGTAATTTTAATATTGATGTATTAATTCGTAATGAATGCATATGTTAGAGACATTATTATTCCTTGGAGGTTATAGTATATTTTTTTCTCTTATGATAATATTGAGTTACTTAGGTTGTGTGTTTGTGGTATAAAACTATTAAAAGATTAAAATTTCAAAATATAAATAAGTGTGTTTTTAATGTGTGTATGTTACATATTATATATGATAGTAAAATGATACCTTTGTAAGAAAATCTTATTATTGTAAAATGACACAACCCTATTACATTGTAAATTTACCAAATTCAACAAAAAAAATTCTTGCGGGGTTTCATTGTGATGATCACGACTCAACAGTTTCGTTCCACACATGATTTTGATAAGTTATAAAGATTTTTTCATTTTATTATTATATACTGAAAACATATAACATGAAGAAAATATTCTAACCATTTATTAACATTAATGAAAATTACTTGTTTGGTGGGATATTTAAAAAATATCCTTTTCCTCATCAGGAATACATATGATTCAATGATCATAATGTGACATGTCAGTTCTATAATCATTTCCCTAAGTTTCTTCACACTCTAATTGAGACTTACCAGTATTGAATATGTTTAAGATCACTACATTGTCCTTTTTTTTAAAAAAATTATAAGGTGATTAGGTACACACAGTCTGTGGTGTGTTGGAGTATTTCTTCCATGGCCATCTCTTTTAATGGGAAGGAGAGACACCCTCTATTTTTGTCACCTTATCCATTCCATTAATGAGTGAATCCTTTAAAGAGTCATGATCACATTTATATAATTCCTCTAAGATGTTATTTTCGTTAACCCATTTACTATCAATAACAAAATTTTTCCTTCAGAAAAAACATTTCTATAGGATGAATTATTCCTTCTATCAATCAGACTTTGAGACACTTTAATTATAGATGCAGAGTCATGCTGACACGAATCTATTTTTGAAAATCCTAGACTAAGGATTCCCTCATTATCTTGAGATCATGCCATGTCCTTTGGAACCAGCATCTATGCCATCTTTAGACCCTGAGTCACTTATACCGCACATAGAGGAAACTAGGTGTCCTTTTTTGGTTGACTATAAGTATCATGAACTATTTACTTATAAAGTATATATTGTATGTTACAAACATTGGGTACATTTTTACATTTATTCTACTTCCCCAACTTCATCATGAAATAATATTTGTGATGTCTCTTTAAATAGGAAAAGAAGTAAACAACATCCATGTGACATTAATCCTTAACATTGCCAATAATTTTATGATCTATAGTGAAATTAAGAATCATTTTATAATTCACATTCAAAGAGATATCATCATAAAATGATGAAAAAAACATTATGAATCCATCAATAACTCATGTCAATCTCCACAAAGTTCCTTCAAATGATTCCAAAATTGTAAACATAGTATTAAAATCCATTTTCATCCTAATAAACATCAAATGGGATATTTGAGAAAATATCTTAGGATTCCACAATATTTAATTCACCCCAATAATTATTATCCAGAATTGAGATTTATTGTTTTATTAGAAAAAGCGATAAAATAAAATTTCCAATCTTACAAGAATGTCATACCCTGTTTTAAATAAATTGATCTGATTCCCTATGCTCATCACTTTATATCCTCTGAGGGAAAAAATTTTATGAAATAAACCTCAACCCATGGGAATACCTCACCAATTAGTAAAATCACATATAAAGGAAAATTTCTAAAATAAATCATCTATTTTCTTGAACATTTATCCATTGGAAGAAGAAAACAAGAAATTACGAAGATCTCATTGATTTTAAATCTAGATAGAATTATCATCCCATTAGAAATAACACTGGTGGTTTTACCATTCATAAGAGTTCTCTATAGAACATAATATATTAATTGCACAAAAAAAACGTTCTGATGGGATCTTGATAATTAATCATAGGAAAAAATTGATACCTCATTCCATTTACAATAAAATGATGTCGACCTGAAGTGTTATAATTATATTCTACATAATGCACCAAAAAATATCAAGATGAATGGATCACTTGTATTATAGGCTGATGAGTATTATCACTATTAAGAATTAATTTACTCTTGCTATCCATTTCGACCTCAATTTCTAAAACACTAGGATGATTGACCAATACACCACTAATAACAGTCCTCTATGTTATAGAACAACCTATGTTCATCTTCACAACACATTTTATTGTAGATCTATAATCTCCATCAACAAATATAATAGGAATCATTGTCAATTTTCATCCTTGATCAACCATTTTTGCAGGTTCTATAGATCCAAGATCGTCACCCAGCACTGCAATAGGATGAGATTGTTACAACATCGTAACATTCATCAATGATCTACATAGATCTAGACCCGAAACCTCATTTATAACCAATGTACTCCCTAATTCACAAGCAAAGACTAATGAAATATGACAATAACTAGTGCCCACATATGATCTATCAACCATAGTCCAAGATTAGAAAATTCCTGCATCGGAAAAAATGTAGACCACATTCAATAAGTCTACAACTATTATGTGGAATGGATCCAAGAATGTGTAGTACTACTACATCGAGTGTCACTATGTTGTTAGGTTTCAAGTGATTCCATCATTCAAGAGATCCCAATCCATCGCCCCCTCCTCTATCTTGTCCAGTATGTTATTATATTATATAATTTTACTTTCAGAAGGGGAAACCAATTTTTGATGATATAATTTATGATTTAATTTAAAATATGAAATACCCTAAATGTATTTATATAGTTATTTTCATGAAAATTATATGTGATTTTTTTATTTATATTAAAAGAAATTATAAATTTCTATTGAAATTTAAAAGGTTATTTCGTACAAATAATATTGTATTAGAGAATTAAAATTATGAACATTACATATTCGTAATTTTATATTGTATTGATAAAATATTAAAAGTTTATTATTATATTATATTTTGTGTTTATAAATCATATAAATTTTATTATGAAATTTATTTCAATTTAAATGATTTGATATAAATTTATTATTAATAATAAAATAGTAATTTTAAAATTATCACTACATAATTACATCAATAATTAACATTTATTTTAAAGTATAAATTTATTCCAAAAAATAAATATATTAAATATTATGAAAGATATTTCATAAATTATGGTAATCGTTTTGTATAATTGTATTTATATTGATATTGATAATCATCATCATGTTATCACTTTTATATCATGAAGAATCAATTTATGTAAAAAATTATTCTTAAATTTCTTTTTTGTGATTATGACATCATTATAAATTATAATTTTTAACACCACCTGATTTAAAAATATGTTTTTTCTTGCGATATCTGGGATGACATAAAACACTAAGATTAAAAATCCAAAAAATACATTCCTTCAAATATAATCTCATTGATAAAATGTAGAACATGAAACCCCGAGACTAAATGAATTGTAATAGTGTATACATTTAGAAGCTAGATGTTAAAAAAATGTGTATGAATATTAGAAACAAAATAATTATTTTTATGGTTAAATATTGACTATAAAGAAATAATAATCTTTTAAAATAAAATGTTTATTTTTATTAATTTTTTTAATAAATGGTTTTTTGATGTTTTCTGAAAATAATATAAAATTAATCATTATATATTATAAAAAATTAACTTCGTAAAATTAAATTAAAATTTTAAATTACAATATAATTAAATTTTTTGATTAATTTTATTTATTTTTCTGAAATGATTCATTTTCCGATGTAATGTGAATAATAAATAATTTTATTCGAAGAAAACATTTTGCATTAAATTATTTATAATGTTAAATTACATTAATATTTTTATGTAAAATTATTTAAATAATATATCAATTAATCAAATTTGGGTTATTTGATTCATTTTCATACTTATTTTATGTATCTAAAGGTTATAATTTTTTATCATTTCCTCTTCAAAACCCCACTTCCTCAAAACCTCTTTGATATTTAATTTTAAATAAATTTTACAACTTCATTTAATTGAATTTTAAAAATGGATTCCATATTTTGTTCAATGTAATTTTTATTATCTAACATCATGAACATAAATTTTGACCAAAATGAATTGTGTGAACTGTAAAAATTTATTTCAGTAGTTAGTGTAAAAATGGATTTAAAGTGGGTTAAAAAATTGATAATGTTTAAATTCCGATAAAAAAATGTATAAAATATGTTATCTCTACATATGATTATAAAATAATTTATATTAATTCATAATAATATATTTTATAAGCATTTGAAATCAAAAAAACATATGATAACATTTTTCTATAAAAAAATAATAGTACTTGTATCATTTAAAAAAGACACCAACAATACTCTTTTTATAACACATTTAAATAGTTTTGGTTCAGAAAATACCTTAAGAAATACTCTTAAAATTTCATAGCCTTATCTTTTATATAGTATTAATTAATTTATTCCATTATAGGGTGGTTTTGGTGAATCACTTTGTATATTTCTCGATGAAGTTGTAACGTTATACATAAAGTTTTTTATTTTTTATTGTTTTCCTTCACCTACTTCAATTATTAATAAACAATTATAATATATCAAAATAAATATAATACATATTTTGATATTTATTACGTTATGGGAATAATCTAAAAACAAAGCAACTTTCATAAAATTGGTAACATAATCATCATTTGTGACTATGAAATACTAGAGGCCTGCGAAATGATGCCATTCATCATTACATTTCCACCTATTATAGAGTGGAATGATGGTGTATATAATATATATATATATATATTAACATAGTTATATATTTAATGTCATTATATAACATATTTAGTTTTATATATTCCATTTTATAGGGGATGCAATAATGTATCTCCTCTATTTGAAGTACTACTACCTCAAAAAGAAATATGATTTGTTTTTTTAGTCATGATTTACATGGAAGGTAACTAGGATAAATTAAAAGAGTATATTTTATATAAATTGAAATATTATTATAATAATTACATATTTATTTTTCTGAAATTATTATCCATCATATTTTTTACTGTTTCACTAATTAAAAGACGATACAATCATTTATGTATCTGTGGAATTTCTCTTTCAGAATGATATGTGACTCCATTTTCATCACCAAAACACATAGATGATATATAAAATTATAATAAATAATTAATATTCTATTTATGGTGTTATTATTATTTGGTTATTATTTAAAATTACTTACCAAAATTCCAGAATGATCATTGAAAAATTGAAACTATACTCATGTGTACGTACTACATACCATCTTAGTGATCATAGAATACTCCATTTATAATAAACATATTTAATGATTGGTAAAATAAGTATAATTGAAAAAATTATTATAATTATTTAGTGATTATAATTATAAAGATGATGTAAATATAAAATTTTCATAATAACGATAACATTCAATATAATGAATGAATGAGAAAGAAATAAAATCAATACCATACATAAAAAATATATTCAAATATTATTACTTAATGGGTGATAAGATGTTATCAAAGGTTATTATGTGATTTTTTAAATATTATTATTTTTCTATTATATGTTAATAACTTCTTTAAAACCACTATACATTTGATTAAATCAAGTTCAACTAAAATGAATCATGAGATATGGTGTTTCTCCCCAATTTAATTTCATTGGCTTATATTCTAATGGTTTGCACATATTTTATATTATATGGTGTGTAAAATAACCCATTGAAATGAAATATCATTATTCATTCATTATTCAGGGTATTTTATATTTCATTTTTTATTATTTCATTAAAGGCTATTTAGAATCAAAATTACCAAGTGCAAACAATTATTGTTCCATCTCTCTTCCTTTTTTGATTGGTAACATTTTCTAGAAATAATATCATTCTTATTATAATTTTTTATTGTACAATATTTTTCTCATAAATGTTAATTTTCTATTTATATTATGACACATGGTTCATTAATTGTATAAAATATTAGATATACGATGACTACATTAGACATACAGACATAGGTGGGGCCGTGATATTGATATCACCTATATGCATCAATTTGTCTCATGAGATAAACTTTTATTTCAAGTCAGATGGGTTTTTACTCAATACATTTAAACAATATGGAGGATAGATCAAGACAGTTGAGGAATAGTAATCCTAATTCATTAATTATTAAAATTAATATTTCATATAAATAAGAATTAGATTATTATTATATGTGATATTTTCATTATGATATTATTACTAGATGTATTTAATTATTAAATTATTGATTATATGGAAGGTGTATTTAGTTATTTACATTCCCTTGGTGATTAATACATAAGTATATATTTATGAATAATTTTTTTAGTTATACACCTTTTTATATTTGTTATTAACTTTCATATAATCATAGTCATGTAATTTAAATGTAATTTTTAATCATTTTATTCCTTTATACTTTGATTTTTCTTATTGATTCAAGTTAGATTCTATTGTACTAATCTATTAATATGAATTTGATCTCTCCTAGATTTTTTCTATTTTCATAATATATGAATAAAAATTCATGGAAAATGATTTAAAATGATGCAGATAATATTCCTATATTTTGTATCTTGTTTTGTTTCCTAATCCAAAAAAGGAAATCCATTATGTATATACTTATCCATAACTGGTAATCAGATCTGATGTTCATGATTTAACTCATTTCATATATAATAATGTAATAAAGCATTCTTCAAAATTGTCTCACTTTGTTTGGGGTCATTATAGTTGGTGTCAATGAATGTTTACAAGATTCCTTGGTAATTGTTTATGGAAAAAATATATTTCTGATCATAAACCTATAATATACATTTAGAATAATCATTGAGGAAAAAAATAATGTTTTGGTAAACCTTATATTAGGTTGGGATCATTTGAAATATATCCCTATCTAGATACTACATGTTCACATTGTTTTATAATAGAGTATCCATTAGGAAATAAATATAGAAATAGGACTATTGTATTCACTATATTGTCAATTGGATCACAAACAAATAGGCTTTCTACGAACCGAGTTTGACATAATAATTGAAGATAATTATGATAATTCACATTTTCATAACAAAATTTTTTTATGAATTAAATAGAACATTTATATACCAATATAAATAATTTTTTCGTTTTTAATTTTATAAATGTCAACATTTTAATTTATAATAATTTTTAGAAAATATTTTTAAAAAAATTATGAATTTAAATTAACAATCTTATAAGATTATCTAGTATATGAATTTTTTTAGAAATAGTTGTTAAATCATTAGGAAATTACAGAGGATCATAAAACTGGGCTTACATTGACATCAAAACCTAATCCATAATTAATTCTTTGTTAGAGAAATATACAATGACTGTAAGAGTTAATGGGTTTCAATTAGTAGAGTGTATTTGTATTAGATAGTGTTTTATACTCAATTGACTCAAGGGATCAATGAGTCTTACCTACATTCCAAGATCTTTCATTGAATGTTTATAGAAGGGTTTTTACGGTCATCATGAAAATACATATATGTTTATCCCTTTAAAATCATTAGTTGTATGTGGTTTTGGGGAACAAATATCATCAAAATATATAGTCACCAACGAATCTATTAGAGATTATATAGATGTTCTTTCCCCACAAAAGGCCGCATCCCATATAATGTGATTGGATATTTATTGGGTAGAATAAGTAAATATAAAAATCGTAATATAGGCTTCTAGAACCCTAAAAATCTCCCCAGTGTTCTATTCAAGAGGAATAATCTCCCACATTGGAACCCACATCCTTAAAATGTTCACCTGTAAAGAAGAAAATATCAGTGGTATGATCAATAAATATGAATTCTCTTTTGGTTTATAAGAAATCAAAATCATGGATGTTGGATCTGAATCTATAGATTATACACAAGAGGGGGTGAATTGTGTCTTTTGCAATTTTTCGATAACTCTTTTCTTGAATGAGTTATGTCCTTTATAATTTATCATATTTGATCATGCAGCGGAATAAGTAAAATCAAGAACACAAATATGTATAGTGGTTCGGGGAACAGAAGGCCCCTAGTCCACTCCACCAACGCTCAACTCCACGAGCTTGATGATTTTCACTATCTGGTCCTCTATTCCACAGACCGATTCACAACTGAGTACACGAAGTTGAAACCTCTTATATCCAATTCAAAACAAAGCCTTCTGGTTCAAACATGAAACTACATAGATGAGAACAAGAAGTTAGTTACATAAGAATAAAAATATTTTCAGAAATAAATTTCCAGTCTATCTTCACAATTGCAACAAAATGCAATTGACAGTAGATGGATCGAAGTCTCTAAAATATTGATCTTCAAGATGAAGTTGTTCTGTGTTGATCCAGTTGTAGTAGATATAGAGATATAGTTCACAACATTAGTAGTAGTAGATCCATAATAGACATTCGATGTAGAACAGGTGAATCTTCTATCAAGTTCCTACTTCTTGAAAGAACAGAGCTATGATGCTCCTTTTGAATCAGCATATCAATCATGAATACATGCAATCTATGTTTTCCACCTTTTTCAATAATAGATCGATCACAACCACAAGTACCTAGTGTTTCAGAGAGAACATATATAATAAATAATATCTTATGCACATTTAGATCCGTAAAAGTCACCTTCTGATTCACTATATTGAAAAATTTGAATTTACAGAGAATTCGTAACTTCCATTAAGACTCAGTATAAAAAGATATTTTTAATTCGATCTTAAATCCATTAATAAAAAATCTTTGAATTAGTCACAGTCATAATTTAAAAACGACTTCAAATCCGGCTTGAAATCCGCCCAGAAATCAGGATACTAATCGTTGCACATAAATATCGTATGTCAAAATTTCCAATTCCAAACGTAAGGTTGATGACGTGGCCTCCAAACGTAGGATTAATAACATAGCCTTCAAACGTAAGATTAACAACGTAAGGTTTATCAAAAACATAGGGTTGACAACATAAGGTTGAATACAAACATAGGGTTGATTATCCATACTTTTTCTTCAACACTCAAACGTACGGTAAAAGCTCCATACATTTACTTGATCCATACATTTCCAAGAACGTATGGTTGTTTACACAAGTAAGGTTGTTGAACCATACTTTTGAGAAACAAACGAACGTTTAGAATTTACGTACGGTTCTCCTTCCATTCTTTGCTAATAGCCAAAATGTAGGGTTCCTTCCTAATGTAAGGTTCTTATTCCATACTTTGCTGAAAACATATGGTCGTTTAACCATACTTTTCTCTTATCTCAAAATTTATACATTCTTATCATCCTTATGCTACGTTTATCCATGTAGGGTATGAAGAGTGATTCCAGAACACACTAAAGCAGATTCTGTGCTATATTCATCTACGTATGATGTGGACAGTGAATCCAAAATGCGCTAAAGCATATTTCACGTAAGTAATAAATTCCTGTTTTTTCATGAGTAAAATAAATTGATAAATTTCTGCAAAATACTGAATAAAATCATTAGAAAATAAATAAAGGTATTTGTGAGCATCAAAATAATCATAAAGAGACAGAGTATTATTTTCAATAATCTCTCCCTTTAAATAAAATTAACATGTATTGTTGAAAGCAATACCTTGCTAAATAATCTCCCCCTTTTTGATGATCACAAAACCCATAAAAAAATTTATATTATTTAAACAAAAATAACATTCAAAATGCGTTACGAAGTTTTAAATAAATAATTCTCCACCAAAAATATAATTGTAAATTAAAATTTCTCCTTTAATTCTCTCCCTCAATAAAATGAATTATCACCATAAATAAAATGTAGATTATGATGTTGTGTTTATCCAAATTCTCCCCTATTTGTGATATAAAAAACAATGAAAAAATCATGAATTTTAACACTTTTAATATTGCACTGAATTGTTTGTAAACGCTATTAAAAACTTTTTATCAATAATTAAATTTTGTGTACTAGTATATTAAAAATAAAGTCAGTAAAACAAATAAAGAAAGAAACAAATAAACAATTAAAAAAAATTCATTCAAAAACAGTAGTATATACATGAAAATGATATACACAGGAATCATGGTTTAGGTAAGATATGCAGCAGGTTCTATCTTCTCTGGATTGTAGACTTGATTTCAATAAACTGTTCCCGAAGTCTCTTCATCATCCCATATACATGATTGATAATGAGCTACCTATTCTCTTGAGTCATATTAATATCCTCAATTAAATTGAATTTGAAAAACTCATGCATCATTTCCTCTTTTTATACAAATACTGACAGGTTCTCTGATAACTGATCTAACAGAATTCTGATCGATGGCTCACTATATGTCAGTTGATCCACTAAGAACTTTTGATTGTCCAACAACACAGACAAAGGAGCATTGTTACATTGAAGATTTTGTATCTCCTCATTCATGTTGCTCAACGTAGTTGTGATAGCCTGAAACCTTATGATTAAATCGGGTGAAGTACCTGATCCAATAACAGTATTATTTGCAACTCATGAAAATTTATTCTCCATAAACAACTTTAGATATAATAAACTTGTCTTCATAACCATTTCATATTTTAATTGTGTAACAGCATTCAACATATCCTCATTAAACAATTCAACTTCATTCCTTGAAACTGTACAATCCTTCAGTTTTTGATAATTTAAATGTTCTAAATCTAAGGCATTTCTCAGAGAAACATTCTCAGATTCCAACTGAGATACCTTTCTGTAGAGTTCTTCAACTTCTTCTTTTCATGAATCAGATGCACCCTATTCTTTATTCATATTCTCATATTGAGGCAGCAGTACCGAAAGGCAATGATTTAGCATCATATTTCCCTTTTTATTTTTCCTGAGAAGGTTGCTCCACAAATTTTTCCTTAGTGTTTTCAAACTCCACCACAGGAAAATCCTCTTTAAGTACCTCTGTTTGAGATTCAGAAGCATGCTCATCACATTCATATGCATCTTATTCTTCTACTGGAATTTCAAGCACAATATTTTCAGAAGATTCCTAAGGTATGGCCCCTTCTTCACCAGGCACTGCCTCCATCTCTTATTCTTGTTGAAGTGAAACTTCAACATCAGCTACAATATTTTAGTGATTTTCCCTTTTAGTTTCATCTTGAGCACTTCATTACTCTACTAGAGCAGTTCTCTCAGTAACATCTTCCATGGTCTAATCAACACCAGCTTCCCTTGGTGCGTTGTCTCTTGGCATTGCTTGGCTCGGCCTCACTGGCTCTTTTAGTCCTTACCATTTCCACATGTGTCTCTGAAGGCTTGAAGGTTAGGGTTTCAGAAGTTCAAAGTTTAGGGTTTCAAAATAGGAAGTGCGATTTTTGGATTTCAAATGGGTTTCGATAGAAGTAAAAGGGTTTAGAAGTCGAAAAGGCTCTGATAGCCTTGATTCACATGTAATCACTAATCATTACATATATTTAAAAACAAATAAATTTTCCATATGATGAAAGAAGGAAAAAATTAAACAGTTTTCAATAGACAAAATAAAATTTACATAAATAAATAAAAGTAAATGAAAATTAAAAAAATTTATTTAAAATTAAATAAACCTAGCTCCCCCTTAATAAAATCAATCCTTGTAGGGGGAAGTGGTTTAGAAAAAATATATGCTAATTGAATTTCAGTATTTATAAATTCTAAAAATATATCCTTTTTAATGACATGATCGCTTAAAAAGTAAAAACTTATATCAGTGTTCTTAGTTCTAGAATCAATAATATGATTTTTTTTAAATATTAATTTCACTCATATTATCAAATAAAATAAGTGTATTATTAAAATTCAATCCAAAGTCTATAAGAGTGTTTTTCATCCACAACACTTGTGCATAGAAATGGCCAGTAGAAACATATTCTGCCTCAGCTGTTGACAGGGAAACTGAATGTTGCTTCTTACTAGACCATGATACTAAGGACTTTCCTAAAAAGTGACATGTAACAGATTTACTTTTTCTATCTAATCTAAAATATCCAAAATCAGCATCTGAATATGAAATTAAATTAAAATCAGAAGTATTATGATAAAGAAGAGATTGAAAAAAAATTCCTTTTAAATATCTTCAAATTATCTTAACAGCAGTTAGATAGGATTCTTTACGATTTGAGTGAAATATAGCACAAAGACATACTGAATACATTATATATGGAATGCTAGTAGTAAGATATTACAATCTACCAATCATACATCTATATAACATGTTGTCAAATGATTTCCCAGTTTTATCCAAATCATGTTTTATATTTGTACACATAGGAGTTGTAAATGGATTACTGTTTTCAAGACCAATTTTCTTATGTAAATCAGTAAAGTATTTTCTTTGATTTAAAACATTTCCAAAATCTTTTTGAAATATTTGAAGACCCAAAAAAAAATTAATTCTCCAATCATAATCATATCAAATTCTTCATGAATTAATTTTGAAAATTCATGACAAAGAGTTTTATTAGCTGATCCAAAGATTACATCATCATCATAAATTTGAACCAATAAAACTTTTTTTTTCACAGTGTTCTTAAAAGGTGTTGGGTCTTCCATACCAATAGTAAAATAATTTTTCAAAAGAAAAGAACTTAATCTCTCACACCAAGCTCTAGGTGCTTGTTTAAGGCCATAAAGAGATTTAGTAAGTTTAAAAACAGAATCAGGTTTTTGACAGTTTTCAAAACTATGAGGTTGCTCTACATAATCTTCCTCCATTTAATTACCATTTAAAAAGGTAGATTAAACATCCATCTGAAAAAATTTAAAATTCATATAAGATTCATAGGCTAAAAGGATTTTAATGGATTTTAACCTAGCTACAGGTGCAAAAGTCTCATCATAATCTATTCCTTCTTCTTGATTATATCCTTTAGCTACTAATCATTCTTTATTTCTAGTTATTGTGACTTGGTCATTTTTTTGTTTCTAAAGACCCATTTGGTTTCTATTATAGGATAATTATTAGGTATTTCCACTAATTCCCAAACTTCATTTCATTTAAACAGGTTTAATTCCTCTTGCTTTTCTATTTTGACCATTCATCTTATAAAGCTTCTTATATAGTCTTGGGTTCTTATTGAGATTGAAAGGCAGAGAATTCCACTTGGTTTCATATGGTTCATATAGTTTGAAAACCAGTTTCTAGGTTACCTATTATAGTTTCTAAAGGATGATTCTTTAGGGTTCTAGACTGTCTAGGTAATATATTTAAAGGTTCTTCTGAATCGTGTTCCTCTGAACTGGACTGAATTTCTTTTATATCATTTTCAGAATCATTATTTAAATTCTCAAGTCTCATGTTATCATTAGAGTCGAGTTCATCCCTTTATTCTATCCTTTTCTCAAAGGGATCAGATTCATCAAATTTCACATGAACTAATTCTTCAATAATCCTTGACTTCTTATTATAAACTCTATAAGATTTGGAGGTAGCAGAATATCCTAAGAAAATTCCTTCATCATATTTTAGATCGAACTTACCAGGATTATCCTTGGTATTTAAGATATAAACCTTGCATCCAAAAACTTTAAAGTAATTTACTTTAGATTTTCGGTTATTCCATAGTTCATAGGGTGTCTTTTTCAAAATAGGTCTAATTAAAACACTATTAATTATATAACAAGCTATATTTAGAGCTTCTGACCAAAAATATATAGGTAGGATATATTAATTTAACATAGTTCTAGCCATTTCTTGAAGAGGTCTATTTCTTCTTTCTACAATCCCATTTTTTTGAGGACTTCTTGGTGCAGAGAAGGTGTGTTTAATACCCATATTTGAGCAAATGTAATTTAATTCCAGATTCCCAAATTCTCCACCATGATCACTTCTCAATGAGATTATATTGAACCCTTTTTCATTTTGAACAGATTTGCAGAAACATTCAAATAATGTAAAAGCTTCATTTTTAAATTTCAATAAGAAAATCTATATAAATATTGAATAGTCATAAACTAAAACATATACATATAATTTACCAGCTAAGCTTGCTACTCTTGAAGGTCCAAACAAATCCATATGAATAAGATCTAGAGGTTTAGATGTAGCAACCTTATTAACAGATTTGAAGGATGATTTGTGTTGCATGACAAGTTAACATGCATCACAAAATCTGTCACTTTCAAATTTGAGACAAGGTAAACCAGAAACTAAATGTTTCTTATATAACTTATGTAAAACATATACATTGCAATGACTAAGTCTTCTATGCCAGATCCAGGATTCACTTAATTTTCCAGTCAAGCAGTTTACTTTTTGTTTACACAAGGAATTTAAATCCAATGTATAGGCATTTTCAGTTCTTGGTGCTTTAAATTTAAAATGTTTATCTTTAGAAACAGTATAACAATTGTTAGTAAAATCAACAGTATATCCATCATCTCGAAGTTGAGATATACTTATCATATTGTGTTTTACTCCTTGTACATAAAGTATATTGTTGATTGAGACTATCTTTGGATCTCCAACAGTTCCAATGTTAATGATTTTTTCTTTTGGAATTGTCAACAAATGTGACAAGTCCTCCTTCCTTTTGAGAGAGTGAAGAAAAATTCAATGTGTTTCTACTCATATGTCTTGATAAGCCACTGTCCATGTAGCATATATATTTTCTTCTCTAGTGACCTCCTACCTACAATGACATTCAAACAAATTGCTTTTCTACCCATATTTTGTTGGGTCCAGGAGTGTTAGATAGCATTGATATGGGTTTCTATATTTGCTTTGTTCTATTAAAATTATCTGAATCATATATGTATTTTGATACTTAGGCTTTCATAATACCACAAATTTGAGGTTTTCTTAAGTAAGAGTTTTTATCCAGATGTCCCATTGTCCCACAAAAATTACAATTAACCTTTTTAGAACTAGGAACAAAATAATTTTTATATAGCTTTAGTATTTCTACATTACTTCCAATTCCATATCTTTCCTTTTTAATGTCTATTTTTCTAAGAATTTCATTTAATGAATTCTCTTCTTTGGTAAAACCCAATATAGATTGTTTGTAAGATTCTACTTTATCCTATAGTGTTTTTATTCTTGATTCAAAATTAATATAGTTAGTGTTAATCGAATTGTATTTAGTAGTTAATTAGTTATGTTGTTTCAGCATTGTATCTATTTAATCTAAAATTGATTTATGTATATTTTTTAGTGACTTATGTTTCTTAAATAGTGAGTCATATTTTCCTTCATGAATATTGTAGTAATCTGCAAGTTTTTCATTTGTGTAGCTTGATTCAGAATTTTATTCAGAGGATTAATATGAGTGTACCTCATTAGTTTCTTCCATGAAACACATGTTTGCCTTTATATTGACTTCTTCTTTCTCTGAGCTTCATTCATAAGAGCTAATAGAGTCTTCAGATACACTGCAAGTGGCTTTCATAGCTTTCTTGTCTTTCTGCTCAAAGTCATTTCTTTTGAAGAATATCTTCTACTTTGCATCCTACAATTGTGGGAAATATGGTCTGATATGTCCCATATTTTTGAATTCATAACATCTTACATTCTTATTATCTCCCTTAAATGATTTTTTGAAGCCTATATTCATTATGTAGAATTTTCTAAATTTTCTGGCTAGATGAGCCAGTACCTCATCTGAGTTGGATAAGTCAGATCTTTCTGATTTAGCTTTGACTTCTTTGCTCTTCATCTTTCTATTCTTTTGTTGTGTCATTACCTTCAAGGCAGTATCTTCTATTTTGATAAGAACATTATTTTCATTAGCCTTATCTTGCATTTCAGCTTCAAACATCATTCGTGTACCAATCAGCTCTCTCATAGTTAGATCTTTGACAGGTGTTGATTGTCTGATTACAGCAGAAATACCATTCCATCGGGTAGGAAGTACTCTCACTAATTTTAATGCTTGATCATCCTACTTAATTGGTACTGCTAGAGCCGTTATGTTATTGACAATTTCTATCAATCACCCATTCATTTGGGTAATGATATAACCTTCAACCATTCTGAAAGTATCAAATTTTAGTTTTTTAGTTGCATGTTTCATTTTCCTCACATTGTCTGTTCCTTCATATGTTGCAGCTTTTGTTCACCACATCTCATATGCTTTCAGGAACTGAAATACTCTGTTAAATTCATATGGTCCAAGACTGAAGATAATTGCATTCATTGCCTTCGAGTTCATATCGTACTCTTCTTCTGTAGCAGCCCTCCATGTCTCATGATTTTCTGGAATTTCATAAGGAGTCAGAATCTTTCAATAGCCTCTATATCCAAGGTTTTTCAGATATATTATCATGCACGATTTCCAGCAACCATGGTTGTCTCCATTAAAATATGGTGCATTGACCATCGACATCCCTTCTCTTTTATCAGTCATGAAGCTCTATTGAATAATCCTTAAATGCTTCTAGCTTTCTAAGGATCTATCCGAAGATCCTCCTCTAATACCAATTTTTGGATCTGAATCTAAAGATTATACACAATAGGGGGGTGAATGGTGTCTTTTGGAGTTTTTAAATAACTCTTCTCTAGAACGAGTTCTGACCTTTATACTTTATGATATTTGATTGTGCAGCGGAATAATTAAAATCAAGAACACAAAAATGTATAGTGGTTCAGGGAACAGAAGGCCCCTAGTCCAGTCCACCAATGCTCAACTCCATGAGCTTGATGATTTTCACTATTTGGTCCTCTTTTCCACAGTCTGATTCAGAACATAGTACAGGTTGTTGACACCTTTACAGTCCAAGGCAAAACAAAGCCTTCTGGATCAAACACGAACCTACGTATCATAGAATGAGAAGCTGGTTACTCAAGAATAAAATAAATATCAGAAAGAAATTTCCAGTTGATCTTCACAATTTAAATAGAATGCAATTGACAACAGATGGATCGAAGACTCTAAAAATATTGATCTTCAAGAAGAATCAGTTCTGAGTTGATCCAGTTGCAGTAGATATAGAGATATACTTCACAACATCAGCAGTAGTAGATCCACAGTATATATTCGATGTAGAACAGGTGAATCTTCTATAAAGTTCCTACTTCTTTAAAGAACAGAGCTTTGACGCTCCTTTTGAATCAACAGATCAATCACGAATTGTTGCAATCTCTGTTTTCCACCTTTTTCAATAATAGATCTATCACATCCTCAAGTACCTAGTGTTTCAAAGAGAACATATATAATAAATCATATCTTCTGCACATTTAGATCCATAAACTTGGCCTTATGATTCGCGATATTCAAACATTTGAATTTACAGAATGTCGTAACATTCCTTAAGACGCGTCATAAAAATCACCTTTTAATTCGATCATAAATCCATTAATAAAACTGCTTTGAATCAGTCAAAGTCGTAATTTAAAAATGACTTTAAATCCATCTTGAAATCCACCCAGAAATCAGCTTACTGATCGTTACAAATAAATATCGTCTGTAAAAAATTGTTATGCCAAACTTAAGGTTAATGATGTGGCCTCCAAACGTAGGGTTAATAACATAGCATTAAAATGTAAGATTAAAAGCATAAGGTTGAACACAAACGTAGTGTTGACAACGTGAGGTTGAATACAAATGTAGGGTTGATCGTCCATACCTTTTCTTCAACACTAAAACGTATGGTAAAGAATCCATACTTTTACTTGATCCGTACTTTTCCAAGAACGTATGGTTGTTCACAAAAGTAAAGTTGATGAACAATACTTTTGAGAAACACACATAACGTTTAGAATTTACGTACGTTTCTCCTTCCATACTTTGCTGATAGCCAAAACGTAGGGTTCCTTCTTAACGTAAGGTTCTTCTTTCATAATTTGCTGAAAATGTATGGTTGTTTGACCATAGTTTTCTCTTATCTCAAAACCTATACACTCTTTTCATCCTTATGCTATGTTTATCCACGTGGGATATGAACAGTGATTCCAGAACATGCTATAGCAGATTTCGCGCTTTATTCATCTACATAAGATGTGAACAGTGATTCCAGAATGTGCTAAAGTAGATTCCGCATAAGTAATAAATTATTGTTTTTTCAAGATTAAAATAAATTGATAAATTCCATAAAAATACTAAATAAAATCAGTATAAAAATAACTAAGGGTATTTGTGAGCATCAAAATTATCATAAAGAGACAGAGTATTATTTTCAATAATCTCCCCCTTTAATTAACATTAACACGTATTGTTGAAAACAATACATTTCTCAACAACGGAATGGTTACAAAATGTAATAACATTATTATAATATTCAATGGACAGATATCCTATCAACTAATATCACTCTAGTGTTATTTATTCTATGTAATAATTTATTATTGAATAATGTTATAAAGTTGAGTTAAAATTTTAACCCCATAATTTTCCTTATTATAAAATGTATTTCCTATATTGTTTATGACGTAATATGATAAAATAGAATGTATGAAACCCACTGGGATTAATTTTCCATGAAAAACATTGGATTTAATATGGTATACACAAGCTTGATGACTATCACCAATATGTTTAATAATGAAGGAAACACATATCTTTTCTCCATTTTTTAGTCACCCTTAATCTAAAAAGAGAGAAGATCTATCTGGGGGAAATTTTGAATCACATTTTGGATATTCAAGGGACTTTGGTACTTACATACTATTTAAATTAATTTTTGGGATCGTCATGTATCTTGGAGGATCATAAACAAGTGATTTATAGTAGTAATTTCATAGATGATATGATCATAATTTCCTTTAGGATGTGAATTTCCCTGTATATATATATTCATGATACATAATACCAGTGATTTGTAATGTTTTCAAAATGATTGATCAAGCCCTTTTTATCTTTTTTGTGTTAAATCATTATGTGGAAATGAAATACAAGACTACTGTAAAAAAGGACTATCCCCATAAAAATAATATTCTTATTATAAAAAATTAAAAGGGATTCATTTCCATTTTTATATAATTATTCATTGATTAATAATATATATTATGAAGGAATTATCCTTTAGGACATAGAAAATATTGAGTTCACTGATGACCTATGTAGTTTCTTCATTTAAAATATATACCTAAATACCAAACATAAATAATATAATAAAAACTTCATAACACCCATGGATGGGGACAATATGTGAAAAAATGGTTATAATGTTTTCAAGAAAACATATAATTAGATGATATCATCATTTCATAAAATAATATGGATGTGATGTTTTCCCTAAAGCTGAATAAAAAAAATTAACCTGAATAAGGAAATCATTATGGGAAATGTTATGAATAAATCACATATGGAAGGTGATATGAAAAATAATTTTTCGAAAATTACTTTTATGAGGATATAAATAATTCACATACAATTATATATTTGAATAATATTTTTTATATTTTCACTAAGAATACGGATAGTTAGAATCTGAAACATTAATATTTACTATGATTTATATATTAGTATAATTCATGTTGGCAATTCCTTTTTTGGAATCTCATCCATAAAAAATTCATTTATTTTGAAAATTTTCTTTTAACTAGGATTCGTCCTATAGTATATGTTAATTAAACAACATTTTTCTCAATACATGTTGTTTTCCTAGACTAGATTGTTTAATTAAACTATTTTTAGGAATAATTATATATAATAAAGTATAGTAATATGGTGATTAATTATATTTTATTATGAATGGTATTCTTCCAAGGATAATTGTGTCTCAATGTTATTCACTTTCACCCAAATCTTGTTATGTTAACTCAGTCGTTGCTTTTAAAAATATCACATTAGAAAATATGTTCTTGTAGTGTTATTAAAAAATCAATGGTCCCTAAGATTTTAATTGCCACAAAATATATACCCTCTAATATAAAATTATGTTTTGTATTAAGAAAATATATACATTACTTCTTACATAAAACCAATGACTAATTTATCATTATATAGAATCATATAAGAAATAGGCTATATTCTATGAAGATAGATTTCGTTATGGATTTTAGACCTATTAACTCATATTATATGTTCTATGTCCTTTATCTTTTTTCTTAATTTTCATATTGTCATGATCAAATATTTGTTCACATTAGTTAGAGTTTTGGTATATAAAATGTAACTATTAAAAAAACATATTGTTATCCTATGGTATTAGATATGGTGATAATTTTCAATAACCCAATCATGTTTTTTAATATTATTTAATCAAATGCATCCACAACATGGTTGAAAAATGAAATATAAAACCTATTAAAGACAGGAGGAGGGTAATGTCAATATCTTATATATTTTATGTTGATGAATGATACATTTCCTCCAATAATTTATGATGACAATTGTTATAATAAAATATATATTTTATCATTAAGATTTATTTATTAATAAATATATATTGATGATTAATTTAGAAGTCATTTTTATACAAAATTTCATTTGTTATAAAAAATTAAACATCAAATTATGGGTGAAAATAAAAGTGTTTCCTGTAATATTAACTTATATGGGAATACCCTTAATTAGAGAACTGGATAAGAACATAAATATAAAGGATATTTATAATGTTTTTGAATAAAAATATTACTTTTGGATGGTGAAATATAAATATTCTACTAGATGGATTTCACTCATCAAGGTAAATTATATAACAAAAATGATCTAATGAATTATTTATTATATAAAATAGATTAATTTACTCAAAATACTTAATATATTTTTAGTAACATAATTTTGAAATGAAGGATTGTTTATAGGAATGTGTTGGTTTTAAATTAGATAATATATTGTGAACACTTAAAGGAACAATGTATGAGAATTATCATACATTCCCTTTTTAGTGTTTATTTCTATGATTTTCTGTTATAGATTATTTTAATTGATTATAAATATAAAAATTATTATTTTATGAATTAATTTATAAATATTTCATATTTTGGGAGGATTCAATATAGTATATCATTAATATGGACACGTATCAGTAAGACATAAAAAGAGGTTACAAAACATAGAAGATAGTTGTTCTCCCCCTGTTATAAATGATTGTTCTATAATTAAAATGTTATAATCTCTCCTATGATTGATATAAATAATATATATTTTATTGATTTTTATGATGGTATTCTATACATGATTATATCCAATGTGATTCATGTATCTACTCTCCATAAGTATTATTTTTATTTATAGACATACATTCCCTTAATGATACCATATTCATGAAACATTTGTGGCACTAAAGTCTATCATGAAAATTATTTTTGATATTTTTTAGGGCTAAAACAATGAACAGTGATTCCTTTTATAACCTATTTTTGTAATCAATGTATTGATCCTTCTAGTAATACCCTTATCTGGAGGTAAGAATACAATTTGATCCAAATTGAATTATTCATTAAGAGTATTTGGATGAAATTTAGTACCATATATCGTCCTTTCTGGGAATAGATACAATCAGTCATGAATATTTTCATTCAATTAATAATTTGGAAATTAGTTTTTAGATTTCTTTTAATATATTATATGTAGAATAATTTATTAGACTAGTATTAGTTCAAATAACATCCATTAAAATTATGAGGAAGGATTTTTCTTTTATCAAGAACATTATCTAGGTTTATGTGGGAAGAATATTACACATTATATGTTGGAATTTGAATTTAAACATTATAGATAATGATTTTAATTACATAATCATATTTATGAGTAACATATGTACTGAAATCTATGCGGTAAATAATATTAATATTTTCTAATATGGGAATAAAATTTAGGAATTATATATTTCTATAGGATGAATATTTCTTGGAGTTATAAAATTTAATATTCACATATCCATGTTTCATGGAAACAACCCATTATAGTTCAGATAAATATAAATTACAATATTTATTGAAATAGAAATTCTTAGATTAGAAATATTAGGTTTATACAATAAATATTGAACAGATATTTAATATGAATCTGAAATGGATGGAGTGACTGAGTGTGTCATCCCAGACATGGTTCAATCTTGAGTAACAAAAATGAGTAATCCACATGGCCTCAATTGTCCCTCTCTATAATTAAAATGCATCCTACTAGAAGTGTGGGACTGTTTTGTGAATTTGGGGAGACTATTTCCTCTTATCAAAGTGACGGACATTGGAGAGTATAAATTCCTAAAGAGAAGAATCATAAAAATGCATATGTTGGTGAATTTAGGAATTGAAATCTATGGAAAAATAATAACATTAAGAGGTAAAGACTATATCATATAGAAAATGAAAATCGAATGTCACTACAAAAAGTAAAACATGTATACTTGTATCTAAGAAGACAATGAAATATATTCTATTTAAATGAATTAAAATGGACAAAACTATCGAATGAACCCTCACACATTCTTAGTTATCATGTAACAAGACCCCATTCTAGACCATGTATGCATGTAATGTGTCCAAACTAAAGTGATTCTATTTTTTCCACATCTGAAGTCATATAATTGTTCAAGTTATAAACGACATCCTGGATAGAGTGTGAGATAGATCTCAATATGCCACCACCAATGATGTATGTAAAAAAACATGATGAGTATAAACTATATAAAGTATATTTATATTTTAAAGAAAATTACTACAAATAATCAACCCATACGTGATTAATCCTAAACTGGTCCGTTAACATATGATCATTTAATTACAAAATATTTAATTTATAAATTTTTTATCAGTGATAAAGGGTATCTACAATTCTTTAATAGTAAGTATTAATAAAAAGGATCCCAAGAGTAATCATAGAATCCATTACCTCATGATTGAGGATAATAAATATTATTACTACATGAAATATGGAATAAAGGGGTTGGACTGTAATATTAGAGAAATTCCCAAAGCATTCCACAATAAATGGTTTTTAATGAAACCATGGGGCTCATCAATATTAATCACTGGCTATGTATTCTTGTTCCCAATACGATGAATCCATGGTGTTGCAAGACTAATGACATCAAATAGAATCTCTGGATTTTCTCAAATATGTTCTTATAAAAAATGAAACTGATTTTTTGGTACATCCATGACATATTCATTTAAAAATAAATATATCATACATTATTTTGTGTATCTCACATGATAATATACGTTCTGAATCATTATTTTATCTTCTAAAGGATCAAGTAATTCAATCTGGAGTCCAATTATAGCTCATGTTGACTATTCTTATAGATACGAGAAGTTAGAAAAGGAGTAGTGAAATTATACTCATTTCAATTATAATTTTATTCATTTTCCAAGTACTTCTAATTCCATATAAACTATTAATAGTTTCACTCCATTGACTTTAATTAAACCTAAAAAGTTGTATCAATTACCTGAAACCAATATCAATTCAATTATATTCTCATTTTTTAGGATTATTAAAATAAATTATATTGAACAATGCCAAGGGTAGTTATGGAATTGGATCAAACATGAATTAAATATAAAATTAATGAGAAATATTGTTATCAATAAATATAAATTTTCCACAAAATAATATGATTGACTTAATGAATTGAATCACTTAAATTATTGAAGTTCATTTTTTCCAATGCCAAATGGTTTCCCATATAAGCTGTATATATGTCAGAATGTCATAAAAGATGAACACACCCTAATTGGGTGGTCCTCATTAAGGTATTATCCTCAAAAAAATGTAATGTGATTTTATTAGGTAAATATAATATAATATTGAAAATTTAAACAAAATTTGAATAATTTTTTCCGAAATACATGGTGAAACCGAGGTGAAAAAAATTAAAGAATTTCTTGAAAAATATATTTTAATGGATGGGTTATCGACCACCAAACTTTTTCCCGGACTTTATTTATCAACTAGTATAGACCATTTGTTTTCCCTAGATTATAAAAAATAATAGATTTGATGAACATCATAAAAATAGAGCATGTTTTCTCATACCAAAATATCAACATTGATAGGATGTCCTATGAAAAAATCTGATTAGGGATAGGATCAATTACATATAGGGATATAACATGATGATCAGAAGATGAATCAAAGTAAAGAAAAAATAACTTTCATTGATCCTAGGTAGAGATGAAGAGAACATCGTAATCCGTCATACATTGAGATTATATCCATTGTAATTAATAAATAAATATGGAATATATTATATAAAAATAGGGAAAATAGAAATTTAATCCAACTAATAGCGGTTGCATAATATGTAAACATGGTTGGCCAAACCATGTTCCATCAATACACCATGCACCACCTCAGTATCCCCCACACATAGTCATGGTGTAATGTTATAAAATAGTGTACGAAACATGAATTTTCCCAATAAAAATACTACAACAAGACCAAATAGCCATGTAGGTTCATTTACAGAGTTTCACAATATTCTATTCCCCTACTATATACACTAAAATTCCATGAATAGTTAGGAGAAACCATGTATACTATGTTTCATGATATCTAATAATCATAAATAATAGGTGATCCTTTCTCCATATAGGGTTTCATGATCCAATTAATCATTATAAACCCTCATTTCCTCTATAATCATACAATGAATTCCTTGTAGGATCAATCCAATTAGTTAAACCAAAATTAAAAGGTTTTTTATCTCATCTAAAAAATATGGTATTATAGTAATCTCCCCTTAATGAAATACATCATTCAGTTTCCATTCAATGGGGATTAGAACATTATTTAAAATTTCTTTGGACACTAAGAACCTACGTCATCCTCCCTCTCACACATATATTCCTACACAAGGTCATGCAACAATAAAATGATTTCTAGGGGGACCGAATTTCTATAGAGATCCTTTGATCTTCAAGAAATGTCTTATATGAGATACACATCAGAATATAGATGAAATCATTCATGAAATGGTACCACTGAGTTAGTATCAATTGATAAGATATCTACATGACACTTATAGATTCTTAGAAATCCCATTAAAATTATTTAATAGATTCCACTTCCTTGGTACTTGTATATACCCATGACTAGGTGATACATGGAGGAAATATGATCCCCGACCGTGAAATATAGAGTCCTATAATAAATATTGTTATAATATTCATATATATACAGTTCTATATAAATACTCCTAATTATATTCACCTTCTAGGATGTTTGCTGTATGAGGTGAGTACCTTTTTCCACTACCTCCCCTTCCACTATAGAGCACTGAATTGAACATCATGACCTACCATACAAGGAATAAATCAAAACCATCTAAATTGTTTCTTGAAAAAATGAATTTCTAAAATACTAAAATATTTTTATAATATTCTAACATGAATGAAATAAACGATGAAGTCATTATCAAGCCATGGGCTCCAACACCCCTATATTCTATTATGACTAGAAATCTTGCTGACGGTGATGTCTGTTCTTAGAATCACATATATACCAAAATCATTGGGTTACTATTTCATAATCATCAATGTAAAATAAGTTTCTATATATAAAATTATTGTTTGAGGGAACCATATAAGGCATAAATTATAATAGACAAATAGTCTTCTAGGAACATCATATGACAATGTATTATATATTGAATGAATTGTGATACCTTCTCAGTCAATCCACAATATCCCAAACTATATTTGTTCCTCCATAAGATGATGGTATGCCAATGGAAAAAATCCATTATGAATTCGTCAAATTTCAATTACTAACCTTCTAATAGTGGTTACTAGACATATAGTAATTTATGTTCCTCCTTCACCCATTAACAAGTGGAACACATAATGATAAAACATACAATCTGAAATTTTATCCATGGACACTGATTCAAGTTAGGCATATCATCATAAGTATTAGAGATACCTAGATTCACTTAACAATGAGAATTTTGTGATCCTCACATTAGATCATCTATCATGTATGTATGAACCCAAATACACCCATGTATACATAGAATTTAATATCTATCAAAATATTGATCCATAGGGAGTACATATCCGTAAATCATTTACCGTAGGAAAAGCCCCTTGGTCATGAATGATACATTCCATTCACTATATATAGAATTAAATGTCACGTCCTTTTCTCGGGGCCCGGGCCGTGACAACCCCAAGCCTGCCTTCCATAGGCTAGGGGCTGGCGACTAGCACCAAGGCGTAAATCCCGGTAAAATGGGAAGGCATTTCCTTTGTAAAGTAAACAAGCACCACAGAGTAAGCAAGCGGAAGAAGTAAACACTATGTAAAAGCTGGTACAACAGTAAGTGCAGAAAATTAAAGTGGGCTGGAAATAAAAGCCCAACTGTAAAGTACAACTGAAAGGGGGAAAAACAGCAACTGAAAGGAAAAGCCGCCACGCCGAGCCGTCCTCTGGAAGTCCCACCTGAAGGGTGAGTACAGATAGCCTCCGCAACTCCTCGGTCCAGCAGTCCGCTCCGAGTACACCCCGCCCAGTGGTCCACCTCCAGGCACCGTCCTGCTCCGCAACCCTCCACCAAGATCAGTGTTGTCTGTCATCTGCAACCAACACAACGTAGTGCGGGCATAGCCCGTGCAGGGGTGAGTATAAGCTACTCTGATGGGACCTCGAGACCCCCGAAGGTCTCCTGAAATCCACATAGGATGATCCACAAAGGGATAAGATACAATCATGACGTAACATCTGACACTGCTTAGGAATATTCCCATACATATTCCTATGTCATCAATTCTCGTTCATCTCCAACATCCAAGCCTATGCACAACCCAGTCGACACAGGAAAACAAAACGTAAATCCACACAGGATGACACAACACAATCCACAAAGGAGAGAAAAACATAATCCACATAGGATAGAACAACACATTCCACAAAGGAGCGTAAACAGGACTCAGCACACACAGGAACTTCTTTGTATGACGTTAGAGATAATCAGTTGTAGCCACTGATTCATATAAGCTGTCGGGCCCACAAAGAATCTGTAGGTACTAACCCTCGCAATGACCCACATGGGATTGATCATGAAGTTGAACGCAAAGCTATTGGGAAACTCCTTCTCCATCAAGTATAGTGGTTATGCCGCTACAATCAAGCGCTTCCCTCATACCTTGGACTGCTGTAGTACTCCACCTATCGGGTACTGTGGGCCTGCTGCTACAGCCAAGCGCTCCCCCGTGCTGCTACAACCAAGCTCTCCTCCATCATGGGTCTGCAGCTACAACCAATCACTCCCCTATGCCGCTACAACCAAGAGCACCTCTGTCTTGGGTCTTCCGCAACAACCAAGCGCTCCCCTTGTGCCGCTACAACCAAGCGCACCTCTGTCGTGGGTCTGCGGCTACAACCAAGTGATCCCCTATGCCGTTACAACTAAGCGCACCTCTGTCGTGGGTCTTTCTCTACAACCAAGCGCTCCCCTATTCCGCTACAACCAAGTGCACCTCTGTCGTGGGTCTGCCACTACAACCAATCTCTCCCCCTAATAGCCTATAGATGTACTCCTTTTGTTATGTACCGCGGGTCTACCGCTACAACCAAGCGCTCCTCCGTCATGGATCTGCCGCTCCAACCAAGCGCTCTCCACTGGGCTATCCGTAACACACCGATTCGTTCTATCAGTAGTCATCAAGTCTCAACCGGCTCTAGGGTTTCCGCACACAGCATGCTCGTTCCGGGAGGGTCCACTCCACGAGCTAAGAGTTTGATGCATCAACTGACATGTAGTCCGGAGTTGATGTATCCCAAGATGTACCGTAGTGGTCACTGCCAAAAACACGGAGGATTCCCATACTGTTTTCATCATCATCGCAGTCGAATCCACTGAGGATATCTGTACAGTCGTCGTCGTCACAGCAGCAGTTGCAGCCAGCTCTAGGGTTCCCGCACACAGAAAACTCATTCGGGAGGGTCCGCTCCACGATCCGAGAGACTGATAAATCAACTGACACAAAGTCCAGGGTTGATGTATCCAAAAGTTCAATATCAAGAGCAGGAACTCAATGTCGCAGACGGTGCGTCAATCGGACGCCCGGTCTGAGAGATATTGGCTTTTTCGTTCCAAGGGCCCGGTTGATTTTTATGGCAAAACCAACTCGACCATACTCCACCTGCCTCCAAACCTCGGGCGGAGTGAGCCAAAAGTTCTATCTCACTTAAATGAATTCAACAAAGTCAATGACACGTCAATCGGATGTCTAAAGCTCAAGATATGAGTGTTTCTGCTCCGAGGGCCCGGTTGGTTTTGTGGACAAACCAACCCCACCAAACCCAAATTATTCTGAAACCTTTAGTTTAATATACCGAAACGACCATATCGATCCAAGGATCACATCGCTACTGACGGCGCGTCGTTCGGAGGCCCGTAGCTCAAGTTATGAGACAAATACCGAAAACAGTCCGAAAACGGGGGTCTGGGCCCGAGCCGGCCCGGCCCGATCCCCCCTGGGTGGGCCCGAACCGGGTCGACCTGACCCAGGTCCGACCCGGCTGGACCCGGTCAGGCCCGGCCAGGGCATGGCCCGGCTCGGCCGAGAGGCCGAGCAACGCGGGGGGCACGCTACTCCCACGTGACAACACTGCGACCCCCGCAGGGGGCCGCCCTGGTCAAGGGACGCGGAAAAGCCGCGTCCGTGTGCCCCAGACCCGCGTGGCCACGGGTCCACTGGCGCCACCGCCACTGCGGCGGCCCTATCCGGCGGGGCGCTTCCGCCTCCGGCTGCCGGCGCCACCGCGCCGGCGACTCGCTCCACTGGTGGCTTCCGCGGGCCGCCGTAGTCGCTCCTGTGGTCTGATTCCATTCCCATTTGCGCCGCTGCTCCTCCCAGGACCCGTTCCTCACTTCGGAATCATAAAATTTCCTTTGCGGTATGTTTTTTCATCACCCTCCAAATCCGCACAACAATGAATAACTTCGGAGGGTTGTCGGGCCGTGTTCGTTTCGCCCGCACCCTCTGCGTTAGATGATACATACGGGAAGATAATTAACACATGACAAACGTAACAAAAAAATTTTTAATAATTTAAAATTTCACTTGATCCAGGATCATTTGTATTAGAAGAAAACAACGACAGGAATAAAAAGGTATTTCCAAATAAAATCCCTACCTCATCATACATGCGTTCTTCGTGGAATTGACCTTCGCAGAACAAGTGGAGCGTCGCGTCGCGGAAGGGCGTCGTGTCGTCGTGGAAGGGCATCACGTCGACAATCTCCGAGGATCAAGAACATACAGATTTAATTTTAATAATTAAATCCATATTGAGTTATAATCCACAAAGAAATATAAAGAACCGCAATCTCTCACCTCAACGGATGATCAAAGATTTTGTTGCGGATGAAGGAACGTCGCAGAAGAACGTCGCGGGAGAGGAAATGTCAGTGTCGTGACACACAGCGTCACGTCATCGATATCTGCGGGTTCGGCGTTCTTTGTCGGAGGTTCGCGTTCTTCGCGATTTTCGCTTTCTTCATGTTCTTCACGAAGAAGGAGGAAGATCCTTAGAGATTCTCCAAAGGTTTAACACAACATTTCAAAAGGAAGGTTTGTTGGCCTTATTTTATTAACATTCCAACGAAACGAAAAACATGTTAGAAACGAACGAAATTAATTCATAGAATTAATTTCAAGGAATAATCCGCCCAAATAATAGGATCGTTTAATTGTTTAAGAAAATTCCCCAGTTGACTTGTATTTAATAGGGGATTTCGTGGGTGCGTTACATAGCGGAAAGAAACGTTGGGGCTCGTGCGGGCCTCACCCCGCAAATATCCTACCAAGTGGGTAGGATATTTTGGATTTCACCCTATCCAATTCAACTGAGCTTAAATAGCGTAATGTTTTATTTAAGCGGCTTTAAGTGAAATAAAAATAAAATTGTCGCACAACATTATTTTATTTCATAACTTAAAACCCAAAAATTAAAAACCACAACCGAGCATACACAACTCCGGAAGAGGTGTTTCTAATCAAATATTGGTTCTGCGATTCCATCGGTGCCCTCAGAATTCGATTTCGGGCATCGGTTCAAAAGTCAGAAAAACTAGCTCGTCTGTTCACTGAACGTACCCCAGCCAAACATCGGAAAGTGATTCCGGGCACACCGGGCCTCGGAATCAGGTGCTGTCAGAAGCTGCGTCTTTGTAAAATTTCATGGAAAATTAAGAAAAAAATTTCATTGAAATTTATGGGTCTTTAAATTAAAATGATAACTTCTAAGGCTATAGGAAAAGGTTCTATTGACTCTCATGAAACCTTATATGAAATTCATAAAAGTGGGCCATCCCATTTCATTTAATGTTGAGATTATGAAAACAGTGTGAACATGTCTTTTGAATATGGGAATCGGCTATTGGATTCCCATTCAAGTTGTATAAGACCAATCAAAGTAAAATGATTAAACATATTCAAACATTCATGACTATATTTTATTCAAATTATGAATAAAAAAGAGATACTTTACTATCATGTGTTATTTATACAGCAAAAATATTTCCCATATCAGATAATTCCTCCAACAACATAGGGAATTAGTAATTTGTAAATGATTGTGGCCATCTTTCAAGGAATTATGATTATGAGATCTCAATAGCTGAGACTTGTAGACAAAATCTTTATCCACCTCCATCAATACCATATGCATCTGGATTCCTGATTCATTATAAAAACCTGTATGAACTCCTCCTGGATGAAGAACAGTTAAAATTAGTACAGTCATAAGGTTTCATTGTAGCTCATGAATTTACTTCCTGCATGCTTTAGACCACATGAGCATCAAACCCTTCATACGTAAACTAATAATATGATCATGAAGGAGGGAGATTATATTTATTAATTTCATGAAATACCAATGATATTCCCATGAATCTTTACATATCAAACTTTTTCCTGGGATTATCCCAATTAACCAGATCATTCATCATCTATGGTTCAATGGATACTCTGGATTCCAAGATAATTTGACCCTATAATCGATATTTTTCAATCTATAAGTGATACATGGTGAGATTTGAATATAACATATTCTCACATATTTTATTAGAAATTTTTAAATGATGTTTGTCAAGTTCTCTTAGATCTTTATAATACACCAATATTTCCACCAAGAACATGATGAAAAAGGAATTATAGTTGTGTTGGAATGCCTTACTCATCATATCAATGAAAACAACATGAATACTCATACAAAATAATTTCCTGGTATGGTTTTCATATAAACCATACTGAATTTGTAAATAGAAATGTATTCTATATGATGGTCTTACTTGTATATGATGATTGGATTATCCCAATTTGACCATTGAGAATACCCGATAACCTATGAGATAAACGAATAGATCATCTATTCAATGAAATGGACAAAAATATTCTCTATAACATAATAATCCATTTATAATCTAGGTGTTTCATCATACATCCTAGAGAAAAGAATATTTCAACAGCAAAATCAAGTTATTGGTTGTATTAAACTAATAGATTCTAAATCCCCCATTAATATCATGAGCTCTATGACATTAGTATGTGAAATATTGTATGATGAAATTGATACTAGAGATACTCTCAGAACAAGATCGATCGTAAAATCAACCTTTACCATAGAATGTACTATAAATAAATCAACTGGTAAAAATCCCTTAAAAGATTGATTAATGGAGTAACATATTTCATATGTGTGTTCTTGTAATAAAAAATGTGCTATAAATCTATGTTCTGACTCCTCCCACCCTATGAATCTCTATGGTAGATATACTACAAAGAACATTCCACTTAACCTTTTGAGTATAACTATATCCCTCATGTGATGTAAAAAAAACATACCATGATATTATCCCACATAGATATGATAGGAAACCATCGAATTGATTGATATAATGAAATAAAATAAATTCATCTCAAGGATAAATAGTTACCATAAGATATGATAAATTCCCGCATCATGGGGATTGTATTTTCATTTTCATATACCATATAAACACACACCCAATGATATTTCCATGGAAATAATTTGATAAAATGTATTGAATTTACAACTGGAGACATCCCATAATCAATAAAGAGATAAATGAATAAGATTAAACTGCATTGAATAAAAATTATATGATAGTAAAGTAATCTGGAATAAAAATTCATAATGTATATGGTCCTTCACTCTAATCCTCGTGTATCAGTTGTAATGAATAAAGCAACATAGATCCATTACCTTAATCAATTACAAGTCTACCTTGATAAGGAACACTCTATTACTATTGATTATTTTATGTCTACCTACCTCATCCATGTTCTCATACATGGCAGGTTCGGTCTGTACTACTCGAGCTACCACTTGATGTGTTGTCACTTGTCCAACTCCAAAAGGTGGAGATGTGGTATGAAATATTCCACATGAATGATGAAGAATGTAATAGAAGAACTAATGGATATGACCTATATGGACACAAGTAGAAAAAAACATTGGGTCGTTATCACACAAAGGATTTTCATTCCCCTATCGACCACATTGATGTAATATTATTGGGATACCCATCTACGATCTCTATCCACCACTATATTAAACTCAAACCTCAGGTCTACGCTTCCATCATTAGGAATAACTTATGCATTATATCATCATGATTCCTATATTATCTATACCATTAGTTCATCTAAAAATGAACTCAGTGATATGTATTAGGTTTTCATTATCACTAATTATTCATATGTGATGGACAATCACATGATATTGGATGAACTACTAGATCCCATGTTTAAATATTCAAGCTCGAAATATCTAATAACTATCCATAAGAAATGAAATTAATTGAATATTAGTAAAACATGGTAAAGAGTCCACAGTGGACATAAAAACCTACTCCAGGTTGATGAATGCCCTAGAAATTTCAGATCTCATCTTCTCAAGGAAAAAGTAATCATTATTAGAATCTTGGAATTCCTCTTAACCAATGTTCTGATGATGTCCGTCTTTGGTATTCAGAACCCGTGGGAAGATTAATGAATCATAAAACATGTAAGTAATGATAATGAACATCATATATAGAGGAATCTTCAAATGGTTAAATATTGAAATAATAGCCTATTAAAATGATACTATAGCCTGGGTACCTCTAACACTAAGAATATAAGATGATGATACTTCTATAACTCTTGAGATAGATGATACTTCATAAGTTATTCTCATGTATCAACCCACATACAGTATATAATCATTAGGAAACCCTCTCGATCCGACGATCCAATTCTAAATTCAATAATTAAATGTGGTTCATCATGTGAAACTAGAAGTTGTGTCCCTAATGAATCAAGGACCACTATATCCATAGAATGATTGTTACCACCCTCCTATAACATGATTCATGGATGTTGTTGATGGAAATATATAAATTTAAAATCACATGAATCATAATATGATCTTGATGAATAAAATATTGGTAAAAAAATAGAACATAGAGAAATGGTGTCAACTAATCCACATAATTCACAAAGTACCCACATACACTGATTGAGTATTTGTAAGTGTTCATGTTATATTTCCTAGGGTTTTAGTATATAGATGTTGGATAGTAATTAAAGGGAATAAATATTCATTATATTTCAGTTCGAGACTTCATTTTCTCTATTTCATTTCATTTCTTATCTAGATATTTCATTTTATATTCATAATTGAGTTTAAACATTATATAAGTTTCTATTAAATGGATTGTCATTCCATGATAAGAAAGGCCCCTATAATTTATTAATATAATCGACACCCAAGTATTTACAACAAACTCCACTAAAATTTTCTCTAATTATACAAACTGAAAATTAAAATGGATCTTTTTGATGATTTCCCAATAAAATTTATAAAGTACCAAACAAATTATAAACTAAAATTGCTATTCTTGTCATCATAGTCAAGGCCCGCTCATGTATATGTGGGTACATAGTAGAAATAGATTTAATGTAACCACCTAAAATGGAATCATTAATCAAAAATTGATTTCATTGTTTTTATTGATAACGAAATTGTAGAATAAAATTCACATTCCTTGCATATAATGATTGTAGCATAAGAATATAGCTGTAATGCCCCGAACCCAGTTACCCAGAGTCGGTGCATTATTAAATAACATTGAATGATCACAAGAAAGATCAAATATCGAAAGACCGATTATTTTAGTATCCTTAGAAACACTAGATATATTCATAAAGTTTTACATTACATCATAAAAATGAAAACTACAACAACATAGTCTCCATAGTCCACACTCTTATCCTCTCATACTATCCATGCAGGTCATTCATAATTTATATCATTACATATTGGGAAAAATAAAACATAGAAAAGTGGTGAGCTCAAATGGCTAGTAAGGATAACAATATACTGGAAACTTTCATAAATAAGAATAAACATTTAAGGCAATGTATAACTAAAACAAAATCCTTTTAAACATGAACATAAACATAGTATGGAAAGACTAAATGAAATAATTCCATTTACTTATTCACATGGATATTCTATTAATCGAATAATCACATGAAATATCAATAACAACTTTCGTAATGATAGAATGCCTAATCCCAGACTATCATAACCACATAGCCAAGGCCTCATGCCAAGACTACAAATAAGATTTTGCCATGGCCTTATGCCAAGACACTAGCTTGTCTCATGAGACCTACAGACGCATTGAGGAGCTGTAGCAGGCTCCACCCATCACATATTAAGTCCAATGTATTCCCATATGAAAAGGTTTAAACATGACATAAACATTGGTTTTTAAAACTAGCATACGAATTATAAATACATCATCAATAAACCATGAATGGTATAAAAATAATACATCCAAAGTCAAAAATATCACCAAACCTTCAATATAATATGGAAGTTTTGTATCATAATAAATCAACTTAAAATAAGCGTAAAATCCATCAAAGGATGTTGACATAGTTGAAATCAGATCACTTTTTAGAAAAAAAATAGCTCTTTCTATTTTGAAATCATTTAAGAGTCATATATTTTTAAAATAAAACATATACATTGAAAAAAAATTTATAATATTTTAAGGGATGTATCGAAGATTTTATAATGGTGGAAAATAGCCGCACCCGCCGTATAAGTTAAAAAAACATTCTTACCTTAATTCTGTCGAAAAGGTTAAAAAGGACCTTATTTGGAAAAAGACAGAAAGATTCTTTTATAAACTTTTTATAAAAAGTCAACAAGGGTATAAATGAATTTATTACATAGTCTTTAATATAGTAAGAATGATTTGAAATTAATTTTTAAGAAACATGGATGTGGATGACAAAGAGGTCCCAGTAGATAATCACGTATAAAGAACCTTGGCAAATGAAGAGATTGTGAAATTACACTTACCTTATACTTTTCCATGGTTGGGGGTAGGTTAACCTCTTTTATAATGGTAAAATGATTGTTATTAAATTATACAAGAATCATATACATTAATATGATATCATATATGATCTTTTAATATTTCTTTGTTAAGAATATCTTAATATTATTGTCGTTTCTAGTGTTAACTTAGTCATTTTAATTTATATGTTTTTTTATGTAAGACATGTTTTTTATGGATAGGTTGTATCGTATTCATATCCAGAATGATATTAAGTCCTTAGATACTATTATTAATCATCAAATGATAATTAGACTTCAATGGATACGATGGAGAATAAATCTCATCGCGTTCGTGGAGACGGTAGTCCGTATGTATGCACGAGCGACGATATCAATCTTTTGATTTTAAAATAATATATAATTGGATGGTAAATCATATATACAGAATCATTATCATATTATATTTATTATTTACATGAATTACAAATCATTATTATACCCATCCAAATAATAATATATTGAATAACAATTACACCACTACGTGGAGATGGTAAGCCGTACGTAAGCACGTATAGTGACATGTCAGTCAAAGGATGGATAGAATACTGAATATGGTTATAGAATATTTATAATAATATTAAAGTATATAATATATACTAAATTAATTATTTTATAATGGGAATAACAAAGAATGAATAAGTTGAAGAAGAATGAATTTGAAAAAGGGTGGTGAAAACATTACCTCTTCTTCGGGTTCTTCCAGTTGATTTGATCAAAAGGGCTCCTTAGGTTGGCTTTATGACTAAAGGAATGAATCTAGGATGAATTTAGAGATGTTTGGAGAGTATTTTGGCAGGGGTTGGCCGAGCCAAATGGATTTGAATGTGTGAATTAATGAGAAGGGGGAGTTCCCTTTTAAAAGAGGGGAGAGGGGCACCTTTGGAAAAGCTAGAAATATTATTTTATAATAAATTCATATTCGGTTTATAATGGTTCCAATGTGGATTATTTAAAGGCTCAGGTTGGGATGGGTCTAAAACCACTCAACCAAAAGAATTTAGACAGGTTTTGGTCTTTATATTAACCTTATCTTTTAGTTTTAACTCATAGATAATTAGTTTGACACTTACCATTGTTACTTTGTATTTTTATATTATATAGTTAATAAACATACTATATACCTCCAAGAGACCCCCAAGTAGTCCATTAGTGATACACCTATCATGATATAGTTCACTTGTCCGAACCTTAGTTTTTTAGGAATTTAATATTAATTAATAATATAATATATGTTTTAAAAACTCTTTTTTGTCAATTGTGACACAATTCAATAATTGATTTTTTTAAACATCACAACAGAATGATTACTTCGAAAAAAGTTAATTAAATAAACCCTAACATGTCATATTAACCTAGAAAATTAGTTTAAATCATAACAATTCTCAAATTATATTTATTTGGATATTTATAATATCAATTATTTTAATTTTTCACTATTATGGTAATTACTGAATCATCATTGGGTCATAAATAAATAAAATTATTTAATGTCTAAAAATTATAAATAAAATACCATTATGTATGAAAAATTTTAATCTTTCTAATTAATATTTACAATCGAATATATCTTATACATAACCATATATTAAAAATGTTTTAGTAAATAAACATTGATTTTAACTCTTTTAACTCTTCTTTGAATTAAATAATAATAAATGTCCTAATCTAATCCAAGTGAACCTAAATGATAATATTTAATTCCTAAGGTTTTTTTGGTTGAGATACACTTGTCCAACAGTATTAGGACATGTGTTAGTTTAATATTAGTATCATTTTCACCCTATATTACCCTATTTACTTTTAACCATGGTAAATAAAAGTAAAAAAGTTACTATTCACAAAAAATTATTTTCATCTCATTGAACCACATTTCACTGCTTGATATTAACTGTGTATCTCAGATTTTCAAAATTCCACTCACAGAAGTGGTAAAATTATGTTTTATGAAAAATTCAGTTTTTTTAACTACCACATAGTGGTTTCATTATTCATCAAAAAATGATGTTTTTCAGAAAAATACCAAAAATTTACCCAAGTCTAATTTCGATAATCTAAATCCAAAAATGAAGTCCATTATGAAAAATAAAATTTATAAACTTCAAAAACTGATTATTACTAATCATAACGGCTAGTTTGATTGGTTGTGGTGTGTTAGAACTCGATGTTGCATACAACACACGCTATTGCATTATTAAAAGAGAAGTGTACCGTAGAAGCATGGGGTGTTACATTCTCCCCTCCGTTAAATAATTTCGTCCTCAAAATTTCTAGAATACTACCGCATGAAAAGACTCAGTGGTTCTTCATCATAAGTTCCTCTGGTTCCCATGTTGCCTCTTCCATCTTATGGTTTCTCCACAAGACTTTTACCAAACGAGTCATCCGGATTCTCAGTTCTTGTTCTCCTGTATCAGGAATCTTGATGGGATCTTCGAAATAAGATAGATCAGGTTCCAGTTCTAATTCCTCATAGGTGAGTACTTGCATTGGATAAGGCACATATTTCCTCAACCGAGATACATGGAACACAACAAGAACTTTGGAGAGACTTGGAAGCATTATCAATCAGTAAGCTACATCCCCAATTCATTCTAGAATTTCGAAAGGTATGATGTACCTGGGACTCAATTTACCTTTCTTTCCAAAACGTATGACTCCCTTCCATGGAGATACCTTTAGGAAAACATTATCCCTGACTTAAAATTCTAAATCCTTCCTTCGATTATCGGCATAGATTTTCTGCCTACATTGAACTGCTTTGATATGGTTTTGGATTACCTTTTCCATCGTTTCCTCCACCAGTTCTGGGCCTACAAGTTTTCTTTCACCAACATCATCCCAACAGGTTGTTGTGTGACATCTCTTTCCGTATAACGCTTCATATAGTTCCATATGAATACTCGAATGGAAGATATTGTTATAGGAAAATTCTACCAGAGGTAAATATTGATCCCACATACCCTAAAAGTCAAGTGAGAATGATCTCAACATGCCTTCTAAGGAATGAATAGTTCGTTCTGATTGTCCATCTGTTTGAGGGTGGTAGGAAGTGCTCAAATGAATTTCAGTATCCAAGGCTTTCTGAAGACTTTTCCTACATCTTGAAGTAAAATGGGGATCACCATCAGAAACAATCAATAGGGGTACTCCATGATGTCTCACAACTTAATCAATATATACACTTGTTAGACGTTCCAGTGGTAGGTCTTCTATTAAATCAATAAAATGTGCTGGCTTGGTAAGACGATCAACAATGACCCATATAGCATTGTTCCTTCTCAAAGTATCTGGTAACCCCATGATGAATTCCATCATGATATTATCCCATTTCCACTAAGGTATTGGAAGATGTTGCAATACTCCACCAGGCTGTTGCCTTTTAGCTATCACTTGTTGAAAAACCATACATCTTGACACAAAATTTGAAATCTCCCTCTTCATGTTATCACACAAAAAATGTTCCTTCAAATATCTATACATTATAGTGCTTCCAGGGTGTATAGAGAAATTGAAAGAATGAGAATCATCCAGAAATTCCCATTTTAGATCAGGTATATCGGGAACACAAAGCCTCTTCTGGAATTTCAAAATTCCTTCTTCATACACAATGTCTCTAAATCTCCCATCATTCACAACTTTAATATTCTATTGAAATTCTTCATCATCGGTCTGAGAACTCTTAATCCTTTCTAGTACAGATGGTTTGGAAACCATTTGAAAAAGTATTGATTTTTCACCTTCCCTGGTTATTCCCATGTCCCTCATCACTAGATCCATGAAAATTGGATCCCCTTGAATTCTCATATTGTTCAAAACTCTATGATCTTTTCTAATCAAAGCATCTATCACCTTGTTTGGTTTCCCCGGGTGGTAGTGTATCGTACAATCATAATCCTTGAGTAATTCAAGCCATCTCCTTTGGCTCATGTTGAGTTCTTTTTGTGAGAAAATATACTTTACACTCTTCTGATCAGTATAAATCTGACATTTTTCAGCATAGAGGTAGTGCCTCCATATCTTCAAAGCAAAGATCTCAGCTTCTTACTCGAGATCATGAGTAGGAATGTTTTGTTCATGAATTTTCAACTGTCGTGATGCATAGGCAATAACCCTATCATTCTGCATAAGGACACAACCAAGTCCTTTCATCGATGCATCACTATAAATAACGAACCCATCATTCCACGATGGTAGAGTTAATATAAGAGCCTTGACTAATCTTCTCTTCAGTTCTTCGAAACATTCTTCACACTCTTTTGTTCACAAAAATTTAACCCCATTACGTGTGAGCTTTGTTAATGGGTTATCCAACCGGGCAAAATTCTGGACGAAACGTCGATAATCACCTGCTAAACCAATAAAACTATGTACCTCATTTATACTCATCGGTGCAGGCCATTCTTGGATTGCCTTTGTCATAGAAGGATCAACAGAGATTCCATCTTTAGAGACAATATGTGCAAGGAAAGAAATATCTTGAAGCCAGAATTCAGACCTGCTATACATTCCATATAATTCATGTCTTCTCAGAGTTTTCAGGATAATGCGCAAGTGATTTTCATGATCATCAATGATTTTGGAGTATACCAAGATATCATCAATAAATACCACCACAAATTCATCTATTTATTCCATTAAAACTCTATTCATTAGATCCATGAATATCTAGGGTGCATTAGTCAATCCAAAAGGCATTACGGTAAACTAGTAATGCATGTACCTGGTTCGAAATGCTGTGTTCGGAATGTCTTCCTTCATCACACTCAACTGATGGTATCCAGATCGAAGGTCAATCATTGAAATGTATTGAGCTCTATGCAGTTGGTCAAATAAATCATCAATGCGAGGTAGGGGATAATTGTTCTTTATTGTTATAGCATTGATCTCTCTGTTGTCGATACATAACCTCATATATCCATATTTCTTTTTAACAAAAAGAACCGGGGCTCCCCATGGAGAAACACTGGGGAAAATAAATCCCTTATTACTCAATTCCTCTAGTTGTTTTTTTAGTTCAACTAATTCTACATTGTCCATTCAATAAGGGGTCTTCGATATAGTCTGTGATCCATGAATTAAATCAATGGAAAACTCAACTTCACGTTCTGGAGGATTTCTAGGTAAATCTTACGGAAACACATCAACATATTCTTTCAAAATAGGTACATACTCTATTTAAACATTCGTTTCCTCACCCACTATAATTTCATCCTCTTCCTCCCCAATAATTGAATTTAGTTGAGCTTCTAGGGGTGGATCTAGATAAGAATTAGGTGGTGATGATTCTTCTCTAAAGATAAGGTCTTCCTTATCAACATCATCAAAAATTGTAACATCATTCTTCTGACTCTAAATCTTCACATCATGGAAAAAAATCCAATCAATACCAAGGATTATATCAAACTCAATCATAGGTATGACGATGAGATCAGCGGATAAAGAACATTTATGTGATCCAATGGGGACTGATTCGCAAAACATTGTTGTAATGATACTTCCCTTAGGTTTTTTAACTTACAAATCCCATGATATATAAAATTATAAATATCTAATTTTCATAGCAAACTAGTAATATATGAAACAATGCGATGATCTAGAATCAAAAAATGCATTTTCTAAACTTGAGGAAACCATTAAATTATCTGCCACCACGCCTTTCGGAGGTTCTACCTGAGAACTAGTGATAGCATAATTTTTACTTGATCCCTTGGCCTTTTCTGTGGTAAGTTCCCCTAATGCTTACGACATTCATTTGTATAATTTCCCATCCCCATGCCATTATAGCATTGAAAATCAGTAGCTTCCTTATTCCCTTTGCAATCAGGAGCTTGGTGGCCTTTTTCACCACACTTGTAACAGACACTCATTCTCTTCAAACATGTACCGGGGTGTTTCTTCCCACATTTGCTACAGGATGGATATTCAACCTCTCCCTTCATCACCATATTTCTATTCCCAGATTGATCAGATGAAATCTTCTTCTCTTTCTTTGCTTTAATGTCATATGAGATAGAGAATTATTTCTCTGTCTTGATATCACATGATACAATGTCCTTGTATGACGAGAAGGATTGTGAGACTAATGCTTGATGGAGATATTGTTTTAACCCATCAAAGGAATGATCAATCATACTTCTTCGGTTACGTATATAATCTCCATCATACCATGATAACCTTGTAAAGTTAGCCTAATACTTAGTGACATTCTCATCCTCCTATTGTCCCAGACTCAAAAATTGCATTTCCATATATGCTTGATGGTCACGAGGAAAGTAGTTTTCTAAAAATAGATCTTTGATCTACCTCCATTCCATATTTGATACTTCATCATCTTCCTTCATGTTTTGAATCAATGACCACCATTGATCAGCATCTCCAGTGAGGCGGTAAACTGCCATGATAACTTTTTCCCTTTCACTACTTCCCAAAGCCTGAAATATTTTCTCTAGGGAACTTATCCATTGCTCACCTACTAATGGATTTGTAATCCCATTAAGTGTTGTTGGTTTCTTCCTCATGAAGCGATCTAAAATTGATCCTCCATGCTGTGGATTAGGGTGATCTATACGGGTAAGGTTATTATTCATAAACGGAGTGAGTTGTCCCTGTATCGTGATTAGTTGATCAGCACCAGTTGCATCACCATCTCCACTATAATTATCTTGATCAGGAGGGAAATCATGGAGTGCGTGGATTGATACGGTTTCCATTTCTTCTACTACGTGATATTTCTAAACAATGGCATAAAATAGATCAGTTGATGAATCAAAATACATAATTTGATACTTATAAAACACATAACATAAATTGAACTATTTATGGATATAATCAGTAATCATAAAAATGTTTTCATTGAGGAAGTATATAATCATAATAACTTCATAATGATTTTTAAAGAAAATGAGAGTTATCCTAAGAATATCCCTCGAGAGTGTCGTAACCAAGAGTGTGGCAAGGGAGTTTTCGTGCACCGGTTCCCATTCGAGTCTAGCTCAAAGTGGTGTTTTTGGGTTTTAACCCTAGGTACATCTATCCCAGAGCCGCCTCTACCTGATCGTATCCATAAAGGGATGTATTGCTTGGAAAACTAACAAAATCTCTACAATACCTAAATTCTAGGAAGTTCTTCTATACTAATCCTCAAAGTCCATCTTTGGTCTATGTGCTCTAATCAGAATTTATCTAAATCTAGTTTCCATGAATTGCACTACACATCCTCTGATACCAACTGTAATGCCCCGAACCCAGTTTCCCTGAGTCGGTGCATTATTACATAACATTGGAATGATCACAAGAATGATCAAATCTCGAAAAACAGATTAGTTTAGTATCCTTGGAAACACTAGATATATTCATAAAGTTTTACATTACATCATAAAAATGAAAAGTACAACAACATAGTCTCCATAGTCCACACTCTTATCCCCTCATACTATCCCTATAGGTAATTCATTACTTACATCTTCACATCCTGGGAAAAATAAAACATAGAAAAAGGGGTGAGCTCAAATGACAGTAAGGATATCAATATAAAGGAAACATTCTTAAATAATAATAAACGTTTAAGGAAATTTATAACTAAAACAAAATACAATTAAACTTGGACTTCAACATAGTATGGAAAAAATAAAATGAAATAATTCCATTTACTTATTCACATGGATATTCTACTAATCGAATAATCACATGCAATATCAATAACCACATTCATAATGATGGAAGGCATAATGCCAGACTATCATAATCACATAGCTAAGGCCTCGTTCCAAGAATAAAAATAAGATTTTTCCAAGGCATTATTCTAAGACACTAGTTTTTCTAATGAGACATACCGATGCATCTAGGAGCTATAGCGGGCTCCACCCGTCAAATATTAAGTCCAATTCATTCCCATATGAAAAGGTTTAAACATAACATAATCATTCATATTAAAACTAGCATTAGAAATGTAAATAATTTATCCATAAACCATGAATGGTATAAAAATAACACATCCACAGTCAAACATATCACCAAACCTTCAATACAATATATAATTTTTTGTATCATAATAAATCACCTTCAAATAAGCTTAAAATCCATCAAAGGATGTTGACATAGATGAAATCAAAACTATTTTTAGAGAAATATATCTTTCTATTTTGAAATCATTTAATAGTCAAATATTTATAAAATACAACATTTTCTTTGAAAATTTTATAATAATCTTGAATGGGAAGCTTCTATGATTTTATAACGGTGGAAAATAGCCGCACCCACCGTATAAGTTAAAAAAACATTCTTACCTTAATTCTGTCGAAAAGGTTAAAAAGGACCTTGTTTGGAAAATGTAGAATGATTACTTTATAAACTTATTATATAATGTCAACAAGTGTATAAATGAATTTATACCATAGTCTTTAAAATAGTAACAATTAATTGAAATACATTTTTAAGAAATATGGATGTGGATGATAAATAGGTCCCAATAGATAATCACGTATAAACAACCCTCGGATAATGTAGAGATTGCGATATAACCCTTACCATGTACTTTTCCTTGGTTAGGGGTAGGTTAACCTATTGTATAATAGGGAAATAATTCTTATTAAATTATTCAAGAATAATATACATTAATTTGATATCATATATGATCTGTTAACATTTCTTTGTTAATAATATCTTAATATTATTGTCATTTCGGGTGTTAACTTACTCATTTTCTTTTATATGTTTTGTTATGTAAGACATGTTTTTTATGGATAGGTTCTATCTTATTAATATCTAGAATGATATTAAGTCTCTAGATACTATTATTAATCATCAAATTAGAATTATACTTGAATGGTTACAATGGATTATGAATCTCATCGCGTTCGTGGAGACGGTAGTCCGTACGTACGCACGAGCGACAATATCATTATTTTTATAATAAAATAATATATAATTTGATTGTATATCATATACACATAATCATTGTCATGTGATATTTATTATTTTCATGAATTACAACTCATTATTATACCCATCCAAATAATAATATATTGAATAACAATTACACCACGACGTGGAGACGGTAAGCCGTACGTACGCACATATGGTGACATGTCATTCAAAGGATGAATAGAATACTAAATATGGTTGTTCCATATTTATAATAATATTATATTATAATTTTGATATTGGATTCATTAATTTATAATGGTAATAACACAGAACTAAGAAGTTAAAGAAGAATGAATTTGAAAAAGGGGTTGAAAACATTACCTCTTCTTCAGGTTCTTCCTTTTGATTTGATTAGAAGGGATCCTTAGGTTGGCTTTCTGACTAAAGGAAGGACTCTAGGATTAAGTTAGAGAAGTTGAGAGAGTATTTGTGAAGGGTTTGGATGAGCCAAATGGCTTTGAATGTGTGAATTAATGAGAAGGGGGAGTGCCCTTTTATAAGAGGGGTGATGGGCACCTTTGGAAAAGCTACAAATATTATTTTATAATAAATTCATATTCACTTTATAATGGCTCCATGGTATAATATTTAAAGTTTAAGGTGGGGATGGGTCGAAAACCTCTCAACAAATAGAATTTAGATAGGTTTGGGTCATTATATAATCCTTATCTTTTAGTTTAACTCTTAGTTAATTAGTTTGACACTTACCATGTCACTTTTTATTTTTATATTATATAATTAATAAACTTATGATATACCTCCAAGAGACCCCCAAGTGATCCATTAATTATACACCTGTCATTATATAAGTCTATTGGCCAAACCATAGAATTTTACAAATTTAATATTAATTAATAATATAATATTTGTTTTAAAAACTCTTTTATGTCAATTTTGACACTATTCAATAATTAATTTTTTTAAAAATCCCAACAAAAGGATTACTTCGAAAAAAGTTAATTAAATCAATACTAACTTGTCATATTAACCTATAAAATTATTGTAATTCATAAAAAGTCTTAAATTATATTTATTTCGGTATTTATAATATCAATTATTTTAATTTTTCACTATTGTGGTAATTACTGCATCATCATTGGGTCATAATTATATTAAATTATTTAATGGCTAAAATTTATAAATAAGATACCATTATGTAGGAAAACTTTTTATCTTTATAATTAAAATTTACAATCGAATTTATCTTTTGTATATCCCTATATTAAAAATGTTTTAGTAAATAAACATTGATTTTATCTCTTTTAACTCTTCTTTGAATTAAATAATAATAAATGTCCTAATCTAATACAAGTGGACCTAAATGATAATATTTTATTCCTATAGTTGTTTTTGGTCAATGTACACTTTTCCAATAGATTTAAGATATGTGTTAGTGTAATATTAGTATCATTTTTACCCTTAATTACCCTATTTACTTTTAACCGTGGTAAATAAAAGTAAAAAGTTACTATTCAACAAATATTATTTTCATCTCATTGAAGCACATTTTACTCCTAGATATTAACCGTGTCTCTCAGATTTTCGAAATTTCACTCACAGAAGCGGTAAAATTATGTTTTATGAAAAATTCAGTTTCTTTTAACTACCACTTAGTGGTTTCACTATTCATTAAAAAATGATGTTTTTCAGAAAAAAACCAAAAATTCACCCTAGGCTAATTTCGATAATCCAAATTCAAAAATAATGTCCATTTTAAAAAATCAAATTTATAAATTTCAAAAAGTGGTTATTACAATTCATAATGGCTTGTTTGATTTGTTGTGGTGTGTTAGAACTCGATGTTGCGTACAACACACGCTATTGCATTATTTAGAGAGAAGTGTATCGTAGATGCTTAGGGTGTTACAATAGCACATACAAGGAGTTGAGAACAATCAAATGAAGAAAAAGAAATTAATTGTTTAAAATGATCCAATAAGGAATGTAATAATAATGGAATGTGAATACTAGGTCCCTACATAGATGAAAGTAACAATGATCCTTTCCTTACCAGACTAATGTGGAATTCCATAAATCATAAATTTTAACACAATTAATGTAAAACACTCGTTGGTAAAATCATAACTATATTAACATGAAAAATATATCACAAAATTCTCATGTTCTTTGTAACCTTTGTGTTTAGCCAAAACATGTGTTATTTACAACCAGTCATGGCTTATAACCAAGTTCCAACATGTTCCTAATTTTTTTTTATAACTCCAAAATACTATAGAAAGAGAGGAATCCATTTATACTACGTTATAACTTCACAGACCTAGTTTACTCCTGAGTAATTGATCACATTAGTTAACACACTTAATGCACACCACCTAGTATGCCAGAGGATACAAAATAACATTGAGGACTGAGGGTGTAGATGTGGGGGCGACTATGACCTTTGGTCAGAGTGAGCGCATAAGATATAACAGATGACTAAATAGAATAAGAATAATAATAAATATGATAACATAAGTAAGAATAATCTTCCATGTAATATATAATAAACTCTTTTTTAACCGACAATATCATATATAGAGTGATGATGGAATGTCATAACGACATGTAGAGTTTCCATTCATGGAACCAGGTATATAGTGAAATTAATAATATAAATTTTTTTCTCTATTCTAATTACTATCCAAGAATCCAAATCACTAGCCTAGTCATCATCTACTAAGATCCCATACTAAATAATGATATAAAGTTATATGTATAAAGTGGGGTGACTCTGATTCCCAGTACCTATGATCATATAATCTTTTATGGTACCAATGAAGACCCAGATATGGTATGAGATAAATCTTAGTATATGCCCATAAATGAAAACATTACAAATCATGCATTTATATTTAAATTGAACAGATTCCAGGTATATATAAAGGAAAATAAGTATAAATAATCAACCCATACCTTCATTATCCTCCATTGGGGTCTTAACATGTAATCATTTAATTAATAATGAATCAATTTCTAATAAGGTATCATTTAAAAAAGTATTGGAAGTATTTTAATAAGTGCTAATAATAATATAGGATGTGTGGTGTGGACATGGAATTATTCCCATAATGGATCGGGCCAAAAAATAATAGTATCTCATGCAATAGTGAAATTTGTGTCCATATTTTATTCCAAGGGGAAAGCCTATTCAATTCCACAGTAAATGGTTATGAAGACTATATATACATGATCCATAGTAATTGTGGGATACTATTGATGGGGCCCAATGGGGTGAATCTATGTAACCATACATATAATTAAGTCATGATTACCCCATGTGTGTTCTAAAGGAATAAAAATATACATAAAAGTGTAAAGTAAATCTTCAGTAGATCACAAATGAATTAACATAATAAAACAAAGAAAAAATTTACTTTGGGTTTCTCCAATAAAATATTTATTAGTGAATCAAATTGGTGTTCAATGAGTTATCAAGGCATTCCCTCAAGAATCTAGGCCTGTATTAAGTCTAAAAATTCATAAAGTTGTGAATTGGTCCAAAAGAATAAGTTACCTTATACATGATCCATATATCATATATAATCTTAGACTGTATCGTACTTATTCCAAATAAAAATTTTATAAATTAATTCCATTACCTTTCATTAAACATGAAAATATGTATCAATGAAATGAAACCAATATTAGTCCATGATCATAATATTATATTATGTTCCTTCCCTTATATTTAATTAATAATTAAAAATTATAGTTAATGAAATTAAACCAACATCAACTCAATTTATAATTAACTATCCACATGATAATCATAAATATAATCTTAGAAAATAATATGATATTTTTTTATTAAATTTAAGCACATAACTTATTAAATATCAATTTCATTGGAACTTAATATTGTGATATATAATCCATTTATATGTCATCATGGTGTAAATGATGATCACAACCTAATAGGTGGACTTCATTCAGGTATCAACTAACAATGGTGTCGTATTATATTATTAGGTCTGTTTAATACAATTAAGAAAATTTAAATCTTATAATACGAATTACATTATTAAGACCAAGAGGAACTAGGGTATCCACAATATTTAAATTTAAAAATGGTTGTTGTCTACGAGTATATTCATTTAACACCTACCTAATTGCAATAGTAGATTCCTTATCCAATAATAGTTCTTAGTTTCTCTTTTATAAAAAATTTGATGTAATGTTTAATGACTTGATAATAATTCATATGATCTCACACAACACTAGAATAATTGATTGTAATCCATAAAAACTATTGTAAGGATTTAGCAATATCAAAAGGGATTTAATGAATTGATCATAAGTTGAATCAGATTCTATAGATGTAATTATCAATGAATCTAGGTAGAGTAGAGGATGATATCCTCATATTTAAAAACGTCAGATGTTTTACATGGAATAAATAAATAAGAAGTTTTTAAGTTATAAAATAATAAATTCAAAATAGTTATAATAGAAAAATGACAAGGTTCTCACATTTTCGATAAATGGTTGGCCAAACCGTGCTCCAATCGTATGCCATGTAGTGGGTGTCAACCCCCTCACATGGTCATGGAACATGGATTGATAAACTATGAACCGACCATTTTTTTCATCAACTAAACCATGTTGTCAGATCGTCTCAGAATTTGGAATGGTTTACAAATTTAGGTAAAACCATGAAGCCCAATTCTACCAAAACAAATTACCCAACATGTTTAGGAGAAACTCTATGGACTAGACTCCACTATTTATACTAACTGTGCATCCCAGTTTTTTCTTCACCGAAACGGGATCTAGTGTCCAAATAATCCCTAGAATCACTCATTATATACATATCTATTCCATGAAATAATATTATACTAAATCCATGTAATTAAAATGAAAATAAATTCATCTTACCTTATACGAAAAAATGCACTTTTAAATCAGGGAAACAAAGATTGTCAGATGTATAAACTAAAGAAAACATTTGATTTACATTAAATCCAACTATATTTTTCAACCAATCAATTTGAAATTTTACTCACATATTTAGGGATAATAGTAATTTTTTTGGATTCCATAAATTTTTTATTGATTTTTATTTTTTCATTCTAATTTGTATATAGTGGGTAATCATTATTCTCACTCATTAGTTAATATGGGAGTTATAACACTCAAATTCATTATCTAAAATAAATGAAATGTTTCTCCATCCTAATCAAGTAACACTCGGACTCTTATTAACCTATATCAATGATAAATGTCCTTCATTGGAACCAATCTTATAGGTTCTCCAAATAAGGATTTTAGTAATGATTAGTAGGACAACACAAATATTGTCCCTAACACAACCAATAAATTTTTTATGTGAAAATTTATATGGAATAAATATCAATAAAATTTAAATATAATAAAATAACCACCATCAATTAATGGAATTTAGGCTGAAACCCATGACTATCTATAACTACTTTTCCTAGTGTAATTTTTTTTGGAAGAGGTCAAATAACCATGAAAGGGAATCCATGTCCTTCCTTGAAAACAAAAAAAGTTCACCCCTGGGGAACAAAAAATAATTTTGAACCAACATAATATAATACATGGGAATACTCTCCATATAATATCACAAAGCATTAACTTAAGAGTGAATACACTAAGAATACACATCATTGTATATTCCCTATATCCTTGATGATAAACCCATTAGATTAACCCCATCTCATCACCAAGGAATTGAAGAGATATTATGGGGTAACCCACCCTCAGTTTATCACAGAACCAACAATAAAAATAAGAATTATCATGATCCATATTATAATTGAAACACATAAAACATAAATAAAGGAAAAATAACATTATCACATTGAAATCATATTTCATATTTACTAGACACACATTCATAAATGAAAATAATTTTTTTTAAATCAAATAGTAAACTTGTAAAATAAATATCAATACATGATAGAAACATGAATTTGAGAAATTCTATTAATTGGGAATATATTATAAATAATTCCTTGGTATTTGAATAATAAATTGATTTTTAGTACACAATTAAATCATTTTTAATGAATATTTTAGAATCAATGTATCCCAAACCACATTGAATATTGTTAAAGGAATTACAATTTTAAAAAATTAACATTGATATAAATAAATCCTTAAAATTTTTTAAACACATGGACATAAAATAGAATGAATTATAATAATAAATAAACAAAATAATAAAATGAGGTCTTGTGTTAAAAATTCTTTTACTTGGAGTATGAATCATATTATACATTCTTTATCTATTCTTCTATTAATCACCATAGAAGAACTCATTAAAACCTCTACGAAGGTTTTTATTCATAAAATAAGGCCTTAATAATTTGAGGAGGGATTCTAGGAAGAGGCTTGGGTAGGGCTTGGAATACTAAAATTGTTCATGAAGTGTTATTTTTACAGATGAGTGCATACCATTTTATAGGAGATGTGTGAGGAACCCCTAGAAACTCTTAAAATATTAAATGAAAATAAATTAATTTTTTAATCCAAATGAATCCAACATAAGTTATGACAAAAATAATATGAGTATTGTTCAAAATACTTTCATCACATAATTTTTAGACATGTATTGGGTTTCTATTAAACAATATATTTTCGGTTTGCCTATAAATTTTCTCTTTTATTTTTAATTTTGGTAACAACATGTTAAAATTTATGAGAAAATAAATCTACTTATATGGGGTAAAATTTCCATAAATGGAAACTTTATTAACTTCTAGATCTTATTAACATCACTTTGTAATTTTAAAATATTTTTAGCATTTTTAAATAATATAATAATATATTATTTTTATAAAATAACAATTATGACAATTTTGAAACTATTAATTTTATTCAATTTTAATAAAATCAATACAATAATATATCTTAAAAAACATATAATAAACTTATAATATGTCATATTCACCAAACAAATTCAGGTATTTCAAATATTAATTCAAATTTTATTTAATTTAATTTTTTTCATATCTTTTATTATATATTTCTATTAATAAAATATATACAGTATCATTATTGTGTCAGTACTAATGTTAAATAAATTATCTCTAAAAATTATAAATAAAATTTTCTAATTTATAAAATTTCATTATATATATATATACTATTTATTATAAATGTTTAATTACGTTTATAATTTTTTTTAAAATTATTATAATTATAATTTATTAAAGGTTGATATGTGGACAATTCATTTTTCTTTAATAATAATTATATCACTTTAATATAAAGAGTACATTTAATGAGTCGATTATGATAAATAAGTGTTAATGATAAAATTTGTTTTTCTGAATTTTATTTGTTCAGGTTTAGGGGAATTAAATTACCATTATCATAGTATTTATTACCCTTAATTACATGATTTACCATTATACAGTCATAAAACAATTTATTATAGTTACTATTAATAGAATAAAAAATTTGAAGGAAAACATTCACATAATTTGGACCTAATTATTTAAAATATTAAATCGATTTTTCATATTATAAAATATAGATGGTTCATTAACAAATTTAAAATTAAACTTTATTTTCCAAACACGAAAATATGTTTTTAAAAGTAAAAATAATCAAAATAATGACATGAATTTATATCTTTTTTCAATGTAAAATTATTTCTAATGACCAATATTGGATTATATTATAAAAATTATATCTAATTTTACTTTCAAACCATTTAATTGAAAATATGAAAATATAAATAAATTAAATGAATAAACAATTTTTAATTAAAATGAAGTATATTAAATATTCCCTTAAAATATTGATGTTCTGAGAAAAAAAATCTTATCCAACCAAAAAATTTATGTACCTCTTGCAAATAATAAGTTTATTTTATTATATATAACTTATAAAAGTGTAAAAAACTATATTTAAAATGAGTTCTATGTCAAAAATAAGAAAATATGATCTTTTTTAAATATGTTTTTTATTCAAAAAAATTGAATTTGTTCTTATATAATTTTTCGAAAACGTATAAGATGAATTTTAAACGTAAATTTCCTATATGAAATATATATTTCATTCATTAAATCTAACGAGAGTGATTTTATTATTTTTTAATTTCACTTATTTGAATTTACATTGTTTAAAAAAAATATTTCCTTTTATTTAAAAAGGGTTTGTATCATTTATAATTCATAGGTCAAAAAATATAATTATATGAATGTGTAAAGAATATTTTCAAAAATCAATTTTTAATTTACATTCCGTCAATTTCAACAGCCATGTTATAAGATAATATTAATATAATAATACTTATTAGTTTACTTATGGAATATTATGTACCATGTTGATCATAATGTATGTTTTTTTAAAACCATGGGTGTTACATTACCCCCCCCCCCATCCAATTTGGAAATTTATTCGTCAAAATTTTAATTTGGAACTATTAAATACAATATTACATTTATAAATACATTTATTTTATTCCCACATCAGAAAGAGAATTAATACAAAATTTATTTTAAATGAAATATTGTGAAATATTATGCTAAAAGTAGATAAAACATTCATGGATTACATGTAAAAAAATGTATATTAAATAAAAACATAGTGTGAGGTAATGATGAAGAGTGATAAAAAAACATGATCTAGGGAATGTTAACAGTCAAAAAAACCAGAATTTTGTGATTGAAGAAATTTTTATAGATTCTTTAATAATATAATAAATAGGATAACACCATTGTTGTAAGATACTTTTCATCGAGTTATAGAATTATTTCACTACTTGGACTAAGATCATTAGAATGTATACATACTTGGAATGTATTGTTTTTTCCTTTAGTAAATTTCCACCATAAACACATGTTTTTCTCCAAATGATTTGTATTTTAGATAAATTATTTCACACATGAAGCACTAGAATATTATTTTAGAGAATAACATACACTAAAATAATATTAACATTTCATTTATCCTCCCTAGAAACATTAAATAATAAAATGTTTAGTACAATGAAGATAATTCACTCAAAATAAAAAAACATTATATAATGAAAAATTAATTTTATACTCCAAAACTCAGTAGTGAAACTAATAGATCTACATTGACCATTCAACATATAACTATCATTAAAATTCAACCAAAAAATAAAAACTATGATTGAAACAAAAAATTTATAAGAATTGGATTACATAGTATTCTGATATAAATTTTAACATTTGTCTCCAAATAACATCCACCACTCTTATCATATCATAATAAAAACTAAGTACCCTAATAACATGTTCTCTTAGATAGGTCAAATATTAAAATAAAATTTGGAATTAACATAATTCTACAATAAAAATAATTTATTCTTAAAAAATATAAATAATCCATTAATACTCAAATAAAATCCGATATTGTATTATTTTCCATAATCATATAATGTTTCTAAAATTATGAACATCCTCAAAAATAACATTATTCACTTAATTTCAAATCATTTTATATTATCAAGGATATCCATTTGATAAAATATATGTTGCAAATATCATCATATTCTTATTCCATAAATTCTTTAATTAAAAATAATAATACCTCTAACTAGGGAAATCTTTTATTCCAATTGTAGGAGATTCAATCTTTTCACCCTTCAATTTTGGGTTCGATCCCCACGGCCTAGTCGAGCACATCTGGTTGTCAACTATCCTACAAGATTTCCGTTTTATAAAACTATATCATTTTAATATCATTTTTAAAATTTGAGATAAAATACTCATATATAACAAAAACATTATTTAACTTCAAGGTTAATTTCATACTTCTAATTTTTCACCCTAAGAAGTAATGACCCATAATTACCAAAAAGATGAATATAACTAAGAATACCATTATTAACCATAAATCTCCAAAACCTATTTCCTCAAAAGGTATTGTTAATTATTAAACATATAATAATTTTTAAAATTATAAACTCCATGATATCCCTAACTCATTATAAAAAATCTATATCTCAAATATTGAATAAACTATCATCTGATTACAACTATAAGGACCCTCACATATGCCTAACTTATTCTACAGTTCATTTAACTTTAGTTGACATTAGATTATATTTTCATTTGTAGAGATTCATTGTGATAAGACCTATCTATTACACAAAATATCTAATTTTAAAATTCAATAAATTCTACTCAATATCAATTTTTTCATAATATAAAACATTTTAAAATTAAACATGATTTCATTCGTGATAAAAATACCCTCATCATTCCTCCTGACTTGTTCCATTCTTTTAACCATCCTTATAACAGTTGATTTTTTTCAAAAACATGGGATGATATAAAATATCTTTATATTTAATATAAATTAACGAATGAAACTGTTTGTCTAGGAATATTTAAAATCGTGAAATAAATTTCACAAAAAACATAAAAACATTTAAATTTCTACAAATATCATAAGATTCATGAAAATAGTATTTGAAATCATATATCATAATGATAACAAGTGAAAACAATATCATACTTAAATTGTTGATTTCACATATATATAAAAAGAAACATTCATGGTCACATTTGGAATAACCATGATAGTATATTCCCTAAATCTCTTAGGAGAACCCCAGTTAGATAACTCTGTCTCATTACCCAATGTTTGGGAGAGCTATTACGGGCTCACCAGCCCTCATTTTATCATTTAAAAACCCTTACCCATATTAAATTCTGATGTAACATAACATAATAAATAAATGAAAATAATGGATAATGGAAAAAAATAACATTTTATCATTGAAAACACATTTTATCTTTAGAAGTCACACACTTATGAATGAAAATACATTTTTTAAAAAAATTGGCAAAAAATTAAAACATGCTAAATATATAATAGTGAATTAAAAGATTGAAATTTCTTTCATGGATTTTATTTTAAAATAAACTATATGTTATTGAAATAATTAACCCATTTTTAAAACATAATAAAAAAATTAATAACACGATTTTTGATCCAAAGTGTCTCATACCACATTAAATCATTTCAAATGAATTAACATTCTAAAACAACCATTTCCATATAAATGAATCCTTAAAAAATTTTAAATATGTGTACATTGAGTATAATTATTTATATGAATAAATCATTAAAACATTAAAATGAGGTTTTGCGTTAAAATGTCTCTTACCTTGAGTCTAAATCTTCTCGTAAATTCTTTGTCTCATATTCAAATGACCACCACGAAAGACCCCCTAAACACCTCTAATAAGGGAATTATAACTATAATAAGGCCTCAATATTTTGGGTTGGGATTCTAGGAATCATTTTTTGAATATCATGGTTGATCCAAATGGTTCAAGAAGTTAGATTATTAAAGAAGAGATGTGACTTTTTTATATGAGAGGGGAAGGGAACCCTTCAAAACTAATAAACTTTTAAATTAATATAAATTAATTTTTTATTCTAAATTAATTCATCCTTGGTTATGATGAAACTAATATTAGTAATGTTCGAAATCCACTCATAAAAAAATAATTATACATGTATTTGGTTTATTTTAATGATTATCTTTTCCAGCAACACTTAAATTTTCTCCATTAATTTTATTTGGGAAAACAACATTTTAAATATTATGAAGCTATAATTTTAATTATATGGTGTAATGTACCTAGAATTGGAAACATTATGAAAATTTCGACATTAGTAAATATAATTTGATATTTTAAAATGAAAATTGGATTATTAAATAATTTAATTAATTATTCAATTTATAAAATATCAATTTTTTCAATTTGGACACAATTAATTTTACTGAATTTATATATAATCCATAATGAGAGATAAATTCGAAAAAAACACATTGAATAGACTTTTTGTTTTTAAAAATCAATAGAAAATTCATGTAGTTCTCTAATTAATTAGAATCATATTTATTTTAATATTTTCCATATCATTAAATTGTTATTTGTAATAATAAAATACTTATTTTATAACAATTTTTTCACTATTTATTATAATTATATTATCAATAAAAACTATAAAAAATCACCTAGTTTAGATTATTTAATTATATTTTTGAAACGATTTATGATCGATCTTGTAGTATTATTATTCCTATATTAATGTTATTATACTTATAAATAATATGAGGTTGACATGTTATCAATTTCTATATTTATCGATAATATTTTTATCACATCCATTTAAGAAACCCTTTAAGTGAGTAAATTCAGATCCTTATCTTTTTAGGGTACACATTTATAAAATTAATATGATTTTTGAAGTTTTATGGTATCTTTACTATCATTGTGATATTATTTATTTCCCATACATTCTTGATTTACCTTTAAATCGTTGTAAATACAAATTACTAATGTTACTATTTATAGAATACAAAACATAAAAAAACATATATACATAATTTTAACCCCATTATTTCTAATATGGAATTAATTTCTCAAAATTCATAACATAAAAGATGTAGTAATTATTTTAAAATTATTATCCTTTGTCAAAAAGAGAAAATATGATTTCAAATGTAAAAACTATAAAAAAATTGGCATGCATTTATATCTATATTCTTTTTGAGATTACTTAAAATGAAAAAAATGTATAAAATATTAAAAAAATAAATTTTATTATTATTTAAAACCAATTAAAATTGTAATATATCAGTATTAATAATTTAGATGAATACGATGTTTTCAAATAAAATGTAGTATTTTTCTCTACACATTAAAATTTTATTGTTTGGATGAAAACACTAAAAAATTATCCAATCAATATTTTGATCTATAAAAACAAAATAATAAGTTAAATTTTTCATATATAACATATAAAAGTTTTAAAAAACATATTTAAAATTAGTTCTATATAAAAATGTTGAAAAAATGAATTTTCTAAAAATATTTATTTTATCTGAAAAATAGAATTTGTTCTTATATATTCTATAGACAACATATAAGATAAAATTTAAACATTAAATTTATTATATAAAAAATATATTTCATTAATAAAATCCATCAAGGTTTTTTTTATTATTTTATAAATGCAGTAATTTGAATTTACCAAGAATTTTTGAAAACATTTTCTTTTATTAATAAAGGGGGTAATATTCATTCATAATTAATTGTTTAGAAAGTGTAAAATACATACAAGTTTTAACCATATTTTCATAAATGAATTAAAAATATTCATTCCCTTCATTTCCATGTTTAGATTATACGGTCTCATTTAAAAAATAATTTTTATTTGTTCTATTAAGTCGTATTAGGTATGATAACGATCATAATATCTCTTTCATAAAAAAGCACGAGATGTTACAACATCCCCTACCGAGAACCATCATATAACATACACATGGGATTTTTGTTCTAATCTAACAACTATTAAGAGTTATTAATCAAATTTAGTTTCATAACATGAAACATAGTACCACACTCCCACAAGATTTATGATGCACCATGAAATCTCATATGGAAACCTCTATGGGAATTTTATCACCTATTTATTACAATCATGTAACATATTATACATATGATGTTCCACAGGGGAATTTCATTTATCAATATTATGTGTTACACATCATTCCCCAAAAATATATAGACCATAAAATTATAAGTTTAATAGATTTACCTAGAACCAATAAACATAATACTTATATTGTGGAGGAGAATATTGTAACATCTCATCCACTGAAACCTAGAGATGGTGCATTATTTAATTATATTTGTATAATTATTAGGAATCAGTTCCCAAAGGACCAATCAGTTTAGTATTCTTAGAAAGGCATAGTTCATAAAAGATACCAATTATACATTGATAAATAGAAAATTAAAACATAATACATAATAAAAATTAATAAAGAGAACCCATCAAGGATTAGACAATAGATTCCCTTCATAACACGGGAAATGAAAAAATATTAAGGGTTAGGTGAAATGGTCAGTAAGGAAATGTATCACATAAGAAATAATGAAATGATGAGAATAAATAATCTTGTAATGTTAATTAAGTGATAACACAATTCATTCAAATAATTAGATAAGGAAATATCAATTTTGAAATTTAAGAAACTGGAAACACAATATATTAAAACAATGAACATAAAATAACATGAATTCATACAAATAATGACATAAAATATCTTTAGTGAATAATAAAATATTCTATATGAGTGAAATTACAAAAAATTAGATCCCATGTTTTATAGGTACATTGAACTATTACCATCAAGACCATTCAGAGGATAATTTAGTATATCGGGAAAAAACCCATCTAATTTTTCAAACTATATTATTTAACGATACTATAAATGAATCATAGATAAATTTACAACCAGTACCCACATCTGTTGTAAATATCCAAAAAATTCCTTATATATAAAATAATGTTTTTAAATAATTTATAATATTCCTTTTCAAATATCCATATCGAATAAAAGATATAGATTAATCATTAATTCAGAAGCTAATCAAATTAATGTTAAAGATTAAACTGTTTGTAAAAAAATATATAATTTAATAAATAATAATTTAAAAACCCCATTAATTTGTATATTCAAATAAATTTATTATTTTATGATAATGTTATCATATAAAATAAACAATTATTTTACGTCTGATCATTAGTCATATTCTTACGGAATATAATTGTAAACATTCTAAATTTTCTAATACAACATTGAAACATTTATATTATAATATACCTAAAGTAATAACACAAAATATAAAACATATTATTATTAAAATAATGGTATTCATAATATATCATGAAATATTTATTATAAACAACATATAAATGTGAGGTGGTGAATAAATTTTTATATGTATCAATCGAATGTAAATTGAGACAAAATAACTTACTTAAACATTTATTCTTTTTATGTCATATTTATCCCATGGTATAGTGGTTTAAAATATGTCAAAAATGTATATCAGAACCATAATATTTTTTACAATATGATATATTAAATTAATTGAATATTTTATTAACTTTTTTCCAACACACTTTTATTATTTTAACTATTTTGGGTGTTAATTGCCTAGTTTTCTCAAATATATTTTGACATGTAATTTATTGTTACTATAAATTATGACCTTATTTCCTCAAATTCAAAACATAAACTATAAATTATTTATCATATATATTGATCATATCTGCATTTATACTTATCCATTGTATTTGGATATATGAAATAAAGGGCATTATTTAGGGAGATGATAGGTTATACATACATAATACCACTACTTAAATTTCATAGTCATTTAAAAAGAAATTTAAATTAAATGATACATATTTTTATTATAATTATAGTTTAATTTATATGTTTTATATATTACATTTTATAATTAATTTCATGCTTAATAGGATATATTTATAGTTTAAATGATTCACATCATTTTAAGAAGTCGATAGTCCACACCTCCACAAATGTTGTTATCATATTTAATCAGAATAGAATGTCTAGAGGTATGCATAATAATATAATTATAAATACATAAATAAATTATTAATATCTTATATATCATATATAATAATGTTTTAATCATAATTACAACCCTAATATGAGATAAAGGATCAAAAATATAATCATCATGTTGTGAGGTGATAGTTCTCCAATCACATAAAATTTATGTTCATAACAATTAGTTAGAATAATGTGAGATTTTTGGTAGTAAATTTATCATAAAAATATCATATTATATAAAGTATAATTTTTTATTTATATATTGTTTTAATAAGAAGAGTTTTGGGGGGTGTAAAATGGAAATAAAACTAACGATCTTTAGGAATGATGTTAGCTTTTAATCGGGTAACTTCTTTTGTTATAAACCAAAGGGAATCCTTGGATAGATTTGTTAAAAAGGAAATTATTATAGGATTATGGTATTAACTATTATGATATATATGGGAAAAGATTATTTTACATAAAAGTTGGTTGATATGATTGAGGAATTTGGAGGATATGTGGCCATTTTATAGTGGAGGAGTTTAACACTTGTAAAATATGGTAAAGGGAATTCCAAAAACATTTTTATCATGGAATGTTTGTACAATATTTGAATAACTTATTTACAAAAGAGTTTTGGGTCTAAATATATCCATAAATTGGTTCTTGTACATGTTTCTAGGTTATTTGGACTCAACATTATGGTTTAGTCCCTTTTTTAGCATAATTTTACATTAACCATTGAAATTTATTTAAGGTTTTTTCATAAATTTTATATTGAAAAAACTAACTTAAAATAATTATACATTATAAAATATTATTTATCCCAATATAAAATCCATTTTTCAAATTCTAATCATATATTTTTCAGAAATTAATATAATATTAATCCCATATAGTGGTTGACAATTCAGGTTTATAATGTAATAACATTCGAACGATTTCTACGTATTTAAAACTAATTTCGAATTAAAATAGATTCAGATGTATAAAATCATATTATTTGATAAAATTTTACCTAATTATGATTCAAATTTGTTTATAGTATAATTTTAATTTATAAATATGTTAGAAGTAAATGCATTTTTGAACTAAAATTTAGTATTTTTAACTATTAATTAAAAAATTAAACCTCCCAGAAAAATAACTATAATTTTTGATTACCTAATATAAATAATTATATTTCAAATATAATGTTTATTTATATATATATATAATAAATTTCCAAAAAATTATATATTTAATTGGTTATCCATTAAAAGGTGATAAAAATGAATTAATAAAATTAGAGTATTTTATGTGAAAAAATTGGTTTGTTATTATCTAATGTGTATCAAATTTATTGGATTATTATCAAACATATTTCATTGAATAATATATATATATATATATTAAATTAATATCAATAAATATTATTAATTAATTTATCATTTTCGGAAAAAACATCTTTATGACCATATAAATAGTTTTCTATAAAAATATAACCATTATATTAAATTGGTTTTTATATTAATATCTAATTAATTTGTAACCAATGAATTTATTTTATATTTGTGAAAACTATATACATTCCTATGTTAGGTAATCATATTAATTTCCAATAATTTAATCATTTTTTTATTTCTTATTATATTAAATAATAATATTTTAATAATATATTGTTGCTCGGTAAAAATCATTTTATCTTGTAACAAAATACATAAAAGAATCCCATTATATCAAGGTAAATATACTAAGATGGTGCCATGTTTTTTGAAAGAGATAAAATATATTTAAATTATTTAGAATTATATATATATTGTAAATTTTTATGATATTATATTCCCCCAAGATCTCAGTGATGTATGTGATACACACTATCAAATACAATGTTAATTAATTAAATTTTGGGGGGTGTTACATTCTCACCACAGTAATTTAATGGGGTCCTAATAATTTAAAGTAAATATAGGAACTCAATGTACTAATATTTTAAAATAAATTAATTCTTAAAAAAAAAATTGAATATGGTTAATTATAAATATTCTTCATTGTATGGGAAGGAATGTACAATAGTTATAAATCTAGATTCCCTGTCATGAGAACATTGGTCGGAAATGGAAGAATTGATTCAAAATAAAAATATAAAAAAAAATTTCTAATGAAGAATCATAGAGAACATTGTAGGATAATATTAACAATATGAGATCCATAAATCAAAAATGATCTGAGGTTTCATTTGAATATTCATAAACGTAGTTAACAAGAAAAAATATTTTGTTTCAAGATTATTTTTCCGAGAGTTGATGAATTCATTTACTCTCTATGTAGAATATTATATATACTATCTTCTTATGTTTCAATAAGAACAATCTTATCCATCGTTTTGTCCATGAGATATTTATAATATACCTCTTATGAAAATATTCATCGTTTATTTATGTAATATATCATTCTATAAAACTATATCCAAGATCATCATAAACCATTTCAAAAATTGATAAATTTTATAGAAGGTTATGACCAACACTTTGGAAAGAAGGTTACTAAATTTAAATTAAATTATTCTTATACTTTAACAAAAATAAATAATAAATATATTTTCACATTCTTAACATTTTAATATCATAATCATGTATCCTATTAAAGGTTGGTAATAACCTGAATTATCATAAAACCATATTGGAAACATGGATTAATATTTATTCCTTTGGTATGGCATGTGTTATGATACAAATTTATTTAATCCAAAAGTGTTTTAATGTTCACCAATGAAATAATGTATATCTTGTTTACAAGTCATTAATCTGTTCAAAGGTAGTCATCGCTTGTCCTAATGAATCATTTCATCATCATTATCTCAAAATTAGTGACATTTTTTGGTTCTCTTTCTCTAAATCATGTGATTTATAAAAAATTTATCATTCAAATGAATAAATTTTCATTTTACCATAAAATGTATGATCCCCAGTCCTTAACAAAAAATTACTAAAATAAAATCTGTATATATTTCATAAATGATATGATTAGAACATCTTAAATAATTTAATTTTGAATCATATTTCTTATATCCAAAAACAAAGGCACATTACTATTTCCATTTTAGTTGTTTTAATAACATATTATATTCTCTGGCCCCTTATATTCTTCTACGATATATTATCTTTCTTCTTAGAGAATTCGTTTTAATAGGGCCCCATGTCCATGAAGTATTATAACTAAAAATATTTAACAGGCTTCCAGACCATTGATTTTTGAGCACGGTGACCTTTCTATCCACACTTATAACATACGCACAATCCTTTCATTCATTTACCAAGGTTATTATTTTAAATTTATTCACATGTTAAAAAATATTTCTTTTCCATCTACCCTTTATCTATAGTTTTATCATCATTTATTATCTTCTCTTTATTCCGTTTTAATTCATTGGACTTGGAGAACTCTTTAAATGTACTAATAGAACATAAAACTATTTCATCATATAATGATAAACATTGAGAAACTTGTGCCTGTTAATGATTTGGTTTATGAACATAAAATAAGTTGAATATCTTGACTCAGATTTGTATATATAATCTATATAATACATGTATAACTATGTGAAGCATGATTTATAATCTAAAACACTCCATTGTTGTTTATAAATTTATATATGTTGTTTTCTCTTCATCTAAATATTTTGATCATGAGGGAAGTATTAATTGAATGATGTCTGTTTATTTGTTATTTATTCAATGAGCTCTATTTCTTATTAATATATTTTATTCTAAATCAGATACCACCACTCGACAGCTTCATAATGGATACAACAGACAACAGTAGTCTCCTTTTCCTTTTATATGTATTAAAAAAACTTAAATATCTACCTTACAGACTTAATCCATTTCCAAAATATAGTTGGATTATTAGTACAACAAGATTAAATGGCATTCATAAATATAATTTGATACAACATTGGATATTCTCATGGTTGAATAGGATTTTATATTTATGAAATGATATTTTTCATAACCTGAATAAGATTCCGTAATATATTCATAATGTAATTAGTTCTAATACTAGGTATATAAATTCTCAGCATGGAAACTAATACATTTTACACGATAAATCATATGATTCTTCCTTCATGGACCCATTTCTAAACAATTTCATATACTGTATTAGTTCATAAAATTAGAATTTTTGTATAACACTAAATATTGTAGAGAATATAACATAAATTTATTCATCATAAATCTTAGAATAATAAATATTGGTTACATTGGGGAAATCATTACTTTTATATCATTCTTAATGTTAGGTAAATAAAATTTGAATTAACCTATGTGTATCCCCCAATATTTTCAAACTAGGTGTGATTTAAGGCCCATTTTTGTATACGAGGTACCACCATGGAAGGGCTGATACACTTTGTCAATGTTTTAACTACTCAGTATATCTGTTCTAGAACCACATCCATAGTAATTATCTAAAAGGGGTTGTACATCCTAGAATACCTACATTTCCCCTTTTTTAAAAATATTATATGTCATTATTCTATACATATCATCAATTTCAATATTTTGGTTATGTTCCATAAACCAGGATTTCCAAATATAGTTTTCAATGTTTTTTTAGTCTTCCATTGATAACAATTACAGTCCCAAGACCCTAGAATCCTTAGGCTAGTGAATTATCAAATAAAATTTGAATGATTACAATAAATAAAATCATGAAGGACTAATCTATTTTGTAGTTTTGGATAGCCATATTACATACATGATACCCATAATTCGTTTATAAATATGAAATACAAACACGATAATTAATAAATTGAAATAAACAGAATACATGAAAAAATATTCAAATAATTCCTCTTTATAAACAGGGGAAAAGAAACAAGATAACGCTGTGCTAAAAATCATTTAAACCAAATGTAAAGTCTAATAAACAATGAATCATTGGGAATACATTAACTAGTAAAGTTAAATAACTAATAATTCATTCCATTCAAATAAAAAGTTACGGAAATATGAATATGTAACTGTAAGAAACAATAAACAAATTCTATTTAATAAATTTACTAAAAATGAAATAAAATAATAGATAAGTCTATGTAAATTATTATATATAAATAATAACTAAATAAAAATGAGGAAAATTATAATTATTGGATTCCATGTTTCTATGAAACATTGAAGCGTTATCATAAAAAACATTCAAAAGACAGCCTAACATATTAGGTAAAAACCCAAAACATTTAAAAAACTATTTTGTGTCATGGGACTATCGGTGCATTTCAGGGATATCTATAAAATGGATCAACTTGTGTCCTACCTATCCAAATAAGTCCTCATACCATGAATATTTAATTTAATCAATAGTCAATATTCATTATCAAATATAGGTATCAAATAAAATATATAGATTTATTATTAATTCCACATTTAATCAAATAATTATCAAATTTTACCCCCATATAAAAAAATTTATATTTTTTAGAAAATTATTATATCCATTAACCATGAATCTTGATATTTTGATTATGTTGTTATTAAAAAATATTTTTAAATATTAGGAAAGTCATTTTGTCCCTAACCAAAGAGATTCCTTGGAATTTTTTTTGAATAAAACGAGGATTATAAGTTGGTGGTATTGATGGATATGAACTATTTTTTTAAGATTTATTGAAAAGGATTTTCATAATAGGTGTGAGTATGTTTGAGTAGAGGAGGCCTTTTTTAGTGGTGGGTGAGTAACACTCCTGTAATTTATGAGAAACAGATTCCCCAATATTACTCCCATTGAATTGGTATACATTAATTAAAAAATGTAAATAAAAAGGAGGATACTATCAAAATAGGTCATCTAGTGTATCTTGTAAAAATTTATTGTTCATTTGGTAGTTTATGATTAATAATTGACTAAGACCTTTCACAAAATAAAGGGCGGTGGGATTTGAACATGGGATGCGTCAGATGTTGGCTACCGTCTCTGACCAACCGAGCCGCTGCGATGTTAACGTTTAAGATTAATGATAAGTCTCTTATTATGCTTCATATTACCATAATTGTGGGAATAAATTTTATTTACTTTCCACAATATTTTGGGAAAAAAAATTTGACCTTATTAGAAAATTGAACTTATTTTTATTCAAAATATGTTATATATTTTTCCCATATTCCAACAAAAATTTTTGTACAGATAAGTTTATATTCAATCCTGCTGATTGGTGGACAATACATTTTTTTATTGAAAAATTTATAAAGATTCTTTTGATTTTATTCCAAATTTCCAGGTAGGATTGATTATGAAGATATGAATTTAAATAAATGATAATATTTTTATGTTATTATAATTTAATAATAAATAAAAATTTATTTTTTCTTGATATATAAAATATATGAAAATTAGTTTCGAACAAAAATTCAGTATTTTCCATATTCATTAGAGAATAAAACACCCCAAAAATTACAACAAAATTACCGTAAACTATATTATTTTTTCTGTTTAATATAAGAAGTAAGTTTTGACATATAAAATATGAAAATTTTTGATAATATATATTTAAAATAGGTTCTCTATTAAAAGAATAAAAAATGCCAAAATAAAATTATAGTATTTTATGTGAAAAAAAGGGTTTTATCTAGTCTTGTGTCTATCAATCATATTTTATGTATAAAAAAGTTTTGTATTTAATATATAATATATAATAAATTAATTTCACTCACTAGTTTTAATTAAATTTATTTATCAAGAACAAATATATGTCTGTGTATAAAAATATTCTTTAAAAATATTTCATTATATTCAATCGGTTCATATATTAATGTCTAATTAAATTATGACCAGTGAATTCATTTAACATTTATTTAAAACATATAATTTATTAATTATGTTAATAATATTGAAAACCTATAATTTAATGGATATGTTATTTATGATTATATTAAATAAAAAATATTTTAATAATATATTTTTCTTTGGTAAACCTCAGTCTTGTGTGTAACACTACATGTCAAAGAAACCATAATTGATTTGTGGCATATTATAATTCATTTTCAAGTTTATTTAATTATATAAAATATATTTTATTAATTATAAAACATAGATATATATATATGTATATATATTATAAATTATTTTGGTATTATATTACCTTACAGGCTTGGTGATTCATGTGATACACATTATCAAATACAATATTCTTACTTTTAAATTTTGGGGTGTATAAAATTTCACCCTTAATGGTAATATTACATACAATATGATGATTTGATCACCATCAAACCAGATAGATCATCCATATAGGTTTTCTTATCTCCATATCACTTCCATTACAGGTCTGTCTTTATATGTGGGTCACATAGAACTGGTTCCAAGTCACATATTAGGTATCATGTACCCATAGGAAGCATTATTCATTCTAAAAAACTCACATATTATATATAATATACTCACATGGAATAATTTCATCATGAAACATCATATACCGTATAAATGGGTAATAATTAAAACATGTAATACCTTTAAAACCACATCTTCTTGTGAGTCCTCCTATTACCATAACCCATCAGTCATTTCATAGGTCTCTCTATTTCAAAAACCACTGATTTTCACTACATTAATGAAGGCATATGATCGCAATTACATTATCTTTATATTGTTATCCAAAATAATACATTCATTATTATCAACACAATCTATCTCTTCGGTCTATATAAGACTAGGGAAACTATTTTATTCCACTGTGCCATATCATAGTCTCAACCACTTTCAATGAATTATCTATTTTGTTACCAATTATATGGAAAATAATTTTCTTGAACGGAATTGCATTTCAAAACAATACCATCATTGAATCGTATCCTAATCTACCTCACAACATAAAAATATTTTAGTATAACATTAAATGGATTTTCTTAATCACATATCCATTGCATGAATTCTTTTATTTTCCCTCTTAGAAAACACACACCCATAATTCACTTCTAGGATATAACCCTAGTTATATGTATAATTCTCATTGAATATAACTAACAATGTTATAGTTTTTGCTAAGAAAAATGCATCTAGTTATAGTAAGGTTCTATACTATATTTCTATAGGCCAACAATTCCATTCTTCCATTATATCATATAAGGACTGATATAAGTGAACCAATACAAATGTTCTATATATATTAAATAATATTTTACTCATTTAGGATCCACATATCCAATGATAAATTAATATAATTGTTTTTTGGCCTTTTGTTGTTGATGTAAAAACAATTATTTATCACCTATCTTTTATCAAGATACATTTGATCTCTCTATAATGATTTTAAAAGAACAAGATCACTTTAATTTTTTTAACATCTCAATATAGTTAGACAATTTATCAATTGGTATAAAAAAATTCATAAAAATTAGGAGGTGTTAATGGTCCACATAACTTATAAATTTATTATACTAGATATATATGATATATATGATATCTCAATCATGAATATCATTATGTATATAATGGAATATTAACCACATGGACAACTTGTATTTATAAGGTGTTCATTTTTCAATCAAGTACCAAATATCGACAAAACGACCACTGTTAAATAGAATGATTACATAATGATTATACCATGGTAATAAGTGATAGAAAATTAATAATAAACTTGAAAAAGGATCTTAAGCAAGTAGAAATTTACTTTACATTATTATTTAGGAGATTAAAGAACGATCGAGTCACGTCGGACACGAGGTAATGGACTTCGTCTCAATCTCCTTTCATTGAGGCATATTTAGTTTTATTCATGACTTTTTTTATACCTTGTATAAACCCTTTTGACTTTTCATTTCATTCAAAGGGAATATTTTTATACGAATAATTTTACTAAATGACCAACAGGAAGGTTTTTTTAACGTAATCAGTGACAATGACCTTTCTACTGCCATGATTATTATTTGACATATGGCATCCTTAACAAGTCGTGATGTTTTTAACTGGAAAAATACATACCATATACACTTTTTACGTATTGTTGTTTTGAAAATGATTTTGAGAATGGATTTATTATTTCAATATCTTGAAATAATATTTTTTTATTACAGTGGGGAAATGTTATATTTCGTTTAGGCTTATGTTATTTGTTATGATCATTTTACGGTTCTTTTGAATTATTTATGTATACGAGTTGTTCCGTGATAAACCTAGGGCGTGTGAGCCTGAGATTTCACTCCAATGCATTGTGTAATGTGACCGAGGTAAACATGATTGTTTCTCCTATGAGATTTAGAGAATATAATATGATGGGTATTCCACAGTAACTCCCTATGTAGTTGTTATAGCTACAATGTAAGTATGATATGGATTCCACAAGTTACCTTTATGATTTATGATTTGTATGTGTTATTCATAAATCCTATGTTTTCATGAGGTAAGTAAAAGATTTTATGTTTTTTATGTATTAATGAACAAATACTTTCTTTCATTATTTTGTAACACTTACTGAGATTTTTATGCTAATCCAATGTTTTGAAATGTTTTCACAGGACATAAAGATGAATAGGGTCCAGGATGGGATCAAGGAAAAGTCATGTTGTCTAAAACATGGAACTAGACATGACTCTTTTTTTAGAGTTTTTATTTTATGAATAAAATGGAATATGTGTAGAATTTTTTACATTCAAATCTTTTGATATGTAATAGTTTTGTCCTAATTTTCTAGAACCTTAAACATGAAAAGATCATCAATGTTAATTATTCATTTAATTCTATATTATGTAATGTTTAAGTTCGGGTCCTTATAGTTGGATTCAGATGTTGGTTTAGATAACTTAAGGAGTTAGGGTGTTGTTAAATTAATATGCATAAAGTAATTTATGTTAATATTGAAATCATATAGTATTTACTAATTACTATGTTGCTTTGCCTAAGATATGTCTGCGTTCAGATTGGTTCCTAGAGGAAGCATGGCAGCTATATTGGGATGATATTAGGTGAAACACAACCTTCAAAATCAGCAACCTGAGATTGTCATAATTGGAACTAAACAGTTTGTTACAGTGATTGCACAGTTGACTCAGGCTATAAATGGTGGTGGTATCGATGTATGAGATCAGCCTGATCAACCACAGAGGAACATGTCAGTAGAGAAGCATTTCATGAGGCAATATCCCCCATCATTCAGAGGATCATCTGATCTAGTGTAAGAATAAGGGTGTATTAAATCACTAGAAAATATTTTTGATGTCATCGGTTGTTCACAACATCAAAAGGTTAGTCTCTTTGTTTACCTTTTTGAAGATGAAGTCGATCAATGGTGGCCAATGGTGAAAAATATCAGGGATAGTGAAAAGATTAATGTTATTGTTTGAGATGAATTCAAAGGTATGTTTCATGAGAAATATTTTCCTATGGTGGTCAGTCTTAGAATGGGAAAACAATTCCTGGAATTAATGCAGGAATATGACTCAGTGTATGCTTATGAAGAAAAAGTCACTCGACTGGCAAGGTATGCTCCAAATTTCATTCAATATATTGATAGTAAAATCAACCGTTTTTACTCAGGATTAATTCCAACATATCGAAGGGATTTAACTTATCATGAGTTCAAAAGTTATGAAAATCTTTTTAATTGTGCAGAGAAGGTGGAAATTTAGTTTTTTGATTATCAGGTTTTCTTGGAAAAACAACAGAATAAGAGGTCGAGGTGGCAGGTGAAAGGGAAGAACTCTTCAAAAAAGTGTAATGGTAAGAAACATAAGTTATATTTTTTTGTAAAAATGTCGTAAAAAATTCTGGGGAATTTATTTTGAATTCTGGTAAGTGCTTCCGATGTGGTAAAATGGGATATAAGTCTCATAATTGCACAGAAAAAGATTAAGGTAATGGTAAGAAAAAATATGATTTAAAGTCAGTAAATTTTTTTAGGTGCAATGAAATGGGTCATTATGAAAATGACTGTCCAACAGAGAGCTCAAATGAAGGGATCCAGCCAGACTACAAGTAGAAATGGGTGGTGAAATCCTTTGCAACTACTTCAGCAGATGTTGGTCCTTCAAATGAAGTAGTATTAGGTACACTATTTGTCTGTTCAGATTATTCCAACGTGTTTTTTGATTCTTGGTCCACACACTATTTCATTTCTGATAAGTTTTCTAGTAAATTGGGAATTCCATCAAAAGATATGAATACGAAACATATAGTAAAAACACCTGGAGAAAATTTTGAGACAAAAAGAAAACATAAGAACGTTCTTGTCCTTCTGTGCGGAAAGAATCAACCTATATTTTTTTTCCTCTAGTAGAGATTGTTGTTATTTTGGGTATGGATTTTATCTCTGTTTATCATGCTAAGATTGACTGCAGATATAAAGAGGTTTCCTTTCAGAATTATTTTTAGTCTATGTACACGTATAAACCCTTTCTTTTGATAACATATCAGGAAGCTGAGAAACTATTAAAAGATGGAAATGAATTTTACCGTGCACATATTGTTGAAAATATAAGAACTGTTCATACTAATGATGTGGTAGTGGTAAATTAGTACATTTATGTTTTCCTGATTTGTTTCCTGGTATTATATATGATCGGGAAGTTTAATTTGTTGTTGACTTAGTTTCGGATGCTAAACCAATTTCTAAAACCCCTTATCTAATGGCTCAAATTGAACTTTCAGTGTTAAAGAATAAATTGAATGAGTTATTAGACAAAGGTTTCATTCGACCTATCACATCACTATGGGGTTCCCATGTATTATTTTTAAAAGAAATATTGTTCAATGAAATAGTACTATGATTATAGATCAGAGAATGACATCACTATTAAGAATAACTATCCTTTTCCACATATTGATGATTTCATTGATCAGATCTAAGGAGATCAGTATTTTTCGAAGATTGAGTTGAGGATGGGGTACCAACAGTTGAAAGTAAAGGAAGAAGACCTTTCGAAGATAGCGTTTCATACAAGATATGGCCATTAGGAATTTGCAGTTTTTATTTTTGGTTTAACCAATGCAAATACTATATTCCTGGATCTTATGAATATAATCATCCATGAGTTCGTAGATAAGTTTGTGGTTGTGTTCAATGATGATATTTTGGTTTATTCCAAAAGTTTGGAGGAACAAAAAATTCATTTAAGGGTTTTCTTGCAAACCATAAATGAAAAAATAGGTTTTGGAAATTCAGAATGTGTGAGTTATTGTTATAAAAGATTTCTTTACCTGGTCGAATTATTTCAAAAAATGGAATAATTTTTGATCCAGTTAATACAATGTTGTTGAAGAATGGCCATGACCCACAAATATAATCGAGATCCTTAGTTTTCTTAGTTTGGCAGGTTATTACTTGATGTTTGTTGAGAATGGTTCATGGTTATCTAGTCCAATGACAAAGTTCACTAAAAAAGGTGTTATGTTCATCTAGACAAAATAATGTGATGATTGTTTTCAAGAATTGAAAAGGAGATTGATGAATACTCCAATTTTTGCACAACCATCTAGAAATGGTGAGTTTGTTATCTACAATGATGCTTATTTAAAAGGATTGGGTTGTATCCTAATGAATAATGGTCAGTTAATTTCTAACGGTTCAAGTCAGTTGAAACCTCATGAGTTAAATTACCCTATACATGTTTTGGAATTAGCTGCTGCTGCTTTTTCTTTTAAATTTTGGAGGCATCATTTCTATGGAGTAAAATGTGAAATATATATTTACCACAAATGTTTAAAGTATATATTCACTTAAAAATAATTGAATATGAGATAGAGGAGATGGCTATAATTAAACAAGGATTATGGTAGCACGATCCATTACAATCCTTGAAAATCAAATAATGTGGAAGCTGCTTTGGGTCGAAAAAGTAATTTCTCATAAACCATGATATGTTTGGAACGAGATCCTTTGGTTTTTGATTTGATGAGCTTTGTTATAGAAGTTGTTGGTTCAGGAAATTTTTCTATTTTGATTCAGGTGTCAGTGAAATCATCTCTATCAGAAAGAATAAAAAAAGCGCACAAAGAAGACATTGAGTTTTAGAAAAAGGTAGAGTGGGTTTAGAATGGTAATTTTCCATATTTTAATGTAGATAATGATTGTGTTTTGAGATTTGGAAAGAGATTATTTGTGACTTTTGATTCATAGTTGAAGAAAGAGTTGTTATGTGATGCTCATAGTTCTCTGTTTTCAGTTCATCCTATTAGTACTAAGATGTATAGAGATATTTAGGATTATTATTTGTGAGATGGAATGAAAAGAGATATTGCGGATTTTACTGTGAAGTGTTTGACTTGTCACCAGGTTAATGCAGAGTGGATGTTTCCAAAAGGGATGCTTCAGCCACTAACGATTCCAGAGTGGAAATGGGAAAATATATCCATGGACATTGTTTTTGGATTACCAAAGACATCTCGAGTTAATTACGCCTTCTGGGATATAGTTGATCTATTGACTAAATTTTCTCATTTCCTTCCTATTTGAGATACTTTTTTCTAGATCAACTTGTTCGGTTTAATATTAAAGAGATAGTTAAGTTTCATGGAGTTCCCTTCTCCATTGTATCTGATCCTGATCCCAGTTTTACTTCTAACGTTTGGAAAGTGCATTAAAATTCATTGGGTACTGAATTAAATTTTAGTACATCATTTCATTCTCAACCAGATGGGAAATCAGAACAATCAATTCAGACCATCGAGGATATGCTATGTTCTTTTTCACTGGATTATCAGGGATGTTGGGCCCAACATCATGCTTTTGTGGAATTTTTATATAATAACATTTTTCATTTTAGTATACAGATTTCTCCATTTGAGGCATTATATGGAAAGCGTTATCGAACTCCATTTTTTGGGATGTAGTAGGTGAAAGGAAGCTTATGAGAATAGAATTAGTGGAATAGATGGCAACAAAAGTTCATTTGATTTAGAATCACATGATAATAGCTCAGAGAAGACAGAAAAGTTATACAGATTACGGGAGGATGGATCTTTCTATTAAGTTAGGTGATCATGTCTTTCTAAAAGTTTATCCATGGAAAATTGTGATGTGTTTTGTTCAGAAGGGAATGTTTAGTCCGAGGTTCATTAGACCATAGAAAAGTCTGGAGAAAGTGGGATCATTTACATACAGAGTGGCTTTACCTCCATGTTTATCCTAGGTACACAATGTTTTTCATGTTTTTATGTTGAGAAAGTGTGTCCCAGATCCATCTCATATTTTGAGCCCAAAGGTAGTCCAATTGGAAGATAATATCTCTTATGAAGAACAACCAGTATGGATTCTTGACTGTAGAGATCATGTGTTGCGTAATAAGGTAATTCTCTAGGTAATGGTTTTGTGGAAAACCCATATGGTTGAAGTGGAAACATGGGAATCTGAAAATGCTATGTGGGATAAATACCCCCATTTATTGGATAAGTGAATATAATTTAGATCATGAAATTTACAAAAGGGGGGAAGGATGTAACATCCCAACTAAATGAAGAATAAGAAATATTTCTTATTTATGAATATTTAGGAATTAAATATTAATTTTACTTTAAATTGGTTGCTATGTTCGATAGCGTACCCGATACGCAACAACGAGTTTCTTTGAAATCTAATGTTGCACACTAATAATATAATAATATTATTTAAAATGGTTGTTAACTCCTAGATTTTTTATTTGTGGTAATCAAAAAAACTAACCAAAATATGATTATACATATTTCTTAAATGTATTTACATTAATCAAATAAGAAGTTAGAGTCTTAAAATGTGAATAAATCTATTTTTTAGCATAATTTACATTAAAAGGTCAATTTACTAGCTTTTAATGGAGAACCCTAATTAATTATAGTTTTGATAACTTTAATACATTCTAATTGACAAAATAAAATCCCTATTTAGAATAGGGACATAATGTTTTACTTTGGGCAATTTTTTTGTATTTTTTTGGAAATGTTCATTTTTTAATGAATAGTGAAAAATATATTATTTTTATTCAATGGTGCCTTTTAATATAATTTATTTATATGGTTATATTATCTATTGAATTAGTTATAAAGTGTAATTAGAATAAATTTTCACCATTTAATACAATGTTGGTCATTAGAATTAATTTCACTTTGAAATTTGACATAAACAAGTGTCAATCTAATAGATGAAGAACATAAAGTTTCTGTGGAAGGAAAAATAAAGTCTCATGAAAATGATGATTGTTCGATTATCTCCAAAAACATCTCATGGTGGCCATTATAATGGAACTATATGTATATATGATAAATATTATGATTATTTTTTCTTTATTCTTCTGTAATTTCCATTTATAGCATGCCTTTATGGTTTCCATTATGGGTAAACGTGTTAATCTCAATAGAGGAATTGCGGACTACCACCCCCTAAAAGTTATATGATTCGTAAAATCCATATGTTGGACGTATAAAGTATGGAGTTAATGATAATATATATGATATTTTATATGGAATTATACTAGAATTAAAATATACCAATGTATCATTATGTTTTAATTCCATTAAAATAATAAAAATAAATTAATGTAGTGTTTAGGCGTATGTACGGATTACCGTCTCCATGAATGGTGAATTTCATTTCTCACCTCCAAATGTTAGGTACTATTATGAATACATGTATATACTGGATATATATGTTATATATGAAATCTACATCATGAATATCATTCTGAATATAATGGACTATTAACCATAAGGACAACTTGTAAATATAAGGTGTTCATTTTTGGCTCAAGTAACAAATATCGACAGAACAAACACTATTATAATGAATGATTAAATAATGATTATAATATGGTAATATGTGATATAAATGGAATAATAAACCTGAAAAGGATTCCTTATCAAGTAAAATTATCTTTAGTTTATTATTCAGGCGATTAAAGAATGATCGATTCAAGTTGGACATGAGGTAAGGGTATTCGTCCCAATCTCCTTTCATTGATGTATATTTAGGTTTATACATTACTTTATTATATAAGGTGTATAACACCCTTTGACTTTTCATTTCATTAAAAGGGAATATTTGTATACGAAGCCTTTTACTAAACGACCAAAAGGAATGTTTTTTTAATGTAAGCGGTGACAATGTCCTTTCTGCCGCCGCGAGTATTATTTGATCTTTGGATTCCTTAACATGATGTAATGTTTTTTACAGTAAAAATAAATACCATATGCGTTTTTTACGTATTTTGGTATTTATAATGACTTGGAGAATGTATTTAATTTTTCAATATCTTGAAATGACATTTTTTTATTGCAATTTGGAAATGATATCTTTCTTTTATGCTTATCTTATTTGTTATGATCATGTTATGGTTCTTGGGAATTATTTATGTATATGGGTGGATCCGTGATAAACCTAGGGAGGGTGATCCCGAGATATCTTTCCAATGAATTTTTTAATGTAACGGAGGTAAACATGAATGTTTCTACTAAAATATTTAGGTATTATACTGTGATGGGTATTCCAAAGTAAATCGCTATGTAGCTGTGATAGCTACAATGTAATTATGATGCGGATGCCACAAGTTACCCTTATGATTTATAATTTCTATTTGTTATTCATAAATCATATGTTTTCATGTGGTAAGTAAAAGATTTTATGTTTTGTATGTATTGATGAACAATTGTTTTCATTCATTGTTTTATAACCCTTACTGAGCTTGTTATGCTCATCATAAGTTTTGAAATGTTTCCACACGACTTAAATATTAATAGGGTCAAGGATGAGATCAATGAAACGTCATGTTGTATAAAACATGGAATTTTACATGACACTTTTTTAAGATATTTTATTTTATGAAAAAAATGGAATCTGTGTAGAAGTGTAAACATTGTAATCTTCTGAGATGTAATAGTTATGTTCTAATTCTCTAAAACTCTAAACATGAAAAGATCCCCATTGTGAATTATTTATTTAATTCAATATTATGTAATGTTTAAGGTCGTGTACTTATTGAATGCTAATAAATATTGTAAGGGGAATAAACCCTTGGATGTTTCCATAACAATGATTATATAGATGTGAATTAGTTCGTGTCCAATTAATAGACAATAATCTGTTTAATTTATTTATTTATCTGTTATTTCTCCCATTACTACTATTAAAAAAAACAAAAAATTCATATAAGTACTTTTTTTATAACGATTAATAACCACATTACATATATAATAAAAATATTATATTTCCCATATTTAGACCATCTGGATAGATATTACATTATTTTAGAAAATCTAGTTCCATGTGATGTAAAACATTTCAAAATATTAATACATCATCACTGAGGCACCAATGACCCTGTAATCCAATAATTAATTCGTTCATTACATGAAAAATAATAAATAAAATATTAAAATATGTAACATAGAAAAACTAAAGTCGTTTAAAATACCGTTCCACAATGATTTTCATCTACATTGTTATAACCTACAAACAGATCTGAGGGTAAAAAGATAACAAAAATGTTTCCCACTAAGAGTGACCAATAAATTTTTTTCCTACTTCTATATAACATGAATCATATGAATTTTTCTACTAAAGAAGATCCTCTCCCATTCATGCATAATATTTATCAGTTATTATGTGAATATTTCTCTATATTTGTTTTCATAATCACCCCAACCAATAAATTTCCATAAGTTATACATATAATCATTAGCTATGAATTAATGAACTCATTGTGCACCCAATAAAACATTAGTGGTTTGTATATTAGTTATTATAACTCTCCTAAATTACTGATTCATAATAAAGGGTTAATGAATTAGAGTGATATATTTTTTCACTAAACAATCATATATAATCCCCACTAAAGAGTGAAATCCATGAACATATTTCCTCCCTCTTAACAGATTAGGGGCCTGCATCGTATATCAGCATAAAATATTTGACATCCCCATGAAGTGGTCATCCAGACATGGATGATCAACCACTTTCTTTCATCCCAAATACTAACTTAATTCACATATGAATTTTTACAGTCATAAATTTTTTTTCATCCCCTATTCTAGATTATGTATTGGTTCTTGATTTTCCATTTCATTTTGGATGTTCCACTGATTAATATTTTTTGTTAACATGTATATTCATTTTTTCCATGATTTATTGGTTAAATAAAGGTTTTTTGGAAATTATTTCTTATGGTGGAAGGTTTGATCACATTTATGGGAAACTATAGACCCTTCTCAAAAACATTGTGCGGCCAATTATGTTTTTGCATAGCAGTGACTGAAATTGTTTCGGAATAGTTTTGGAAGCCATGTGGGATAATTGTGTGGATTCTTCCACTTATACATTGAGAGACACATAGTACCAACACAGTTTGGAAAACTATTTATGACAATAGTTAAACCTAAAAATGTCATTAATATTGTAAAATTACTCGCATAAACTCAATTTATATTATCCTAAAAACTCATATTTTCCTCTGATCTAGGTCTGTGAACCTGAAAGGTTTCCCCTCCATCGTTCTCTAAGATTATACCTCTTTAGTAATTTTTTGATCTAGGGGTTTAATCGTTCTTTATGGGTCATTTGTCAGGTTAATATTCTCCGCTCTTCTCCATCATTATTATCATTTTGTTTCTTATTTATACCCTCTTCACACTTACTAATAAGGGTAAAGGGTTCATATTTTTTCATTTATTTTATTTTTTTCAAGGTTATGGATTCATGGGGTTGTTTTTTCCTCTTAAAACCCACATCAATATTTCCCTATTGAGCATTATTTAAGCATCAATATTTTTCTGTAGGTTTCACATTGGGCGTCTCCGTTAAAATTAATAAAGTTTTGATTCATAATTTTCGCACCTTCTTTATATGTTAATTATTGATGAATGATTGTTATGAAAATTTATTTATGTTTTAATACATGATATCCTTATATGTTTTTATGTAATAGTTAATTTTTTGTTATGATATTAACACAATGTGTTCGACAAAATTCTTTGTTGGCTTCTCTAAAAAAATTATGATTTTAGTAGCATTGGTTTTCCTTGTAAATATAAATTTGGGATCTCATATGATGGATTGTATTTTATTAAATATAATTAAAAGTTTATATTTCATTTAATGTAGTTTTAATTAGTTTTTTTTAAAATGGATTGAAATGTGATGATGTTGTGTGGCTTTTTTAGAATATTGATGAATGTGGATTTGGATTGAAAATGTGGTGTGAGTGCTTCAATGGAATGTTCTAAATGACATTGAAATAAAACATTCTTTGTTTGAACCTTTATAAAAAAAAAATTTTGATATTTTTAAATGAATGATTTCTGAAAAGTGGTTTGAGTCTCGTTTGTAATTTTTTTTCAAAATTTGATAATCTTTATAACCCACAATAGATAATTATCTTATCATAGTTATATGGATTGGTGAGTGAGGTCCACATTTAGATGGTTAATTATGATCAGATGGTATAATGTAATTTGACTGAGGATTATGATTGCTAGGGTTTATTTTTTATCTTATATGTGATATATATTCATGTGATTTGATGTGTGGTTGAAATAATTGTTACCATCCACACTTTACTCTTCAAATGGGAACCTAGAATAGCTAGCAAATTTTCATTTAATATTTTTTAAAATATCCTTGAATATTTCATTGGATAGTGGATTATAGTATGAGATATATTTTGTTTTCACTATAAGTGAGTTTCCATCGATCAGACCATGTAGGGTGTGATCGATTTTGTGGGAAAATTTTACTCATAAGTTGAGGAATGCCTACAAAAAGAGCCCTGATCTATAGTAGGATCGAATGTTTTCCAGTGATCTCATTTTTTGGCTCATGCCCTTTGGAACATAGTTTTATGTAGTATTTTATTATGATACTTCATTGGTTTGTTTCTTGTCATTTTATATTTCAATTTCCCTTATTATGGTATCATTTTTTTTGTATGGTGTACCTCTGAGAAATTAGAATAGTATTGATTTGTTAAGTTTTTTGGAAAATATTTTGGAAATTTATTTATATCATTTTTCATTTTTAAATTTAATCACTATATTTCTCCTAGAAAATGTAATGTCTTCTTCTTAGAAAATAATCGGGATTTGAATGTAAAAGATAAATGAACTGTGATTTACATCAATGTGAAAAATTATTGTGAAAATAATTTTTAATATATTTCATTTGAAAACCATAATTGATGTATCATTTATTTATGTCAAATTCATGTGTAATATATTTTTTTGAGAATACCTGATGTGTTTTAGTAATCAAGAGAATAATTGTTTATTATTTTTAGATTTTGATGAAGGTTTTATCTTGGTTTCGATCTCCGTGAATGATTGTTGGTTTTGACATCTAAGAGTGACTCATGGGATAACATGGTGACACTATGGTTTTTAGGTTTTGTTTGTGTATTTTTGGATTGTATTTGGTTTTATTTCCATCTATGTGAAAATTATGTTCAGTTTCGACATATATTCATATTGTGATTCTCTAATTGTTTCCACTATTCAATATATTTATATTGGGGGAAATATTTTCCTTATATTCATTATTAAATCCACTATACTTGTTTTCATCCCAAGAGGATGGGGAACACCTCTTAGGCCTCACCACAAACCGACTCGAGATATATATTCGAGGTCGACATGGGTTGGTTCATGGAAAAATGGTATGAGATAAATAATGGTTCTTAAGAGGAACAATTTTTATAGAGCCATTTATTATTTGGGATATGAAGTTATATGTATTAGGATTATTGTATATTAGGGTGTTGGCATTGGTAATGTCTAGAAACAAATTACTGGACATTACATTGAGTTTACAGGGGGAGTCAGGTTTGTTTTTGCTTTTTTTTTTGTTAGGATATGTTTTTCAACTAGGAAAGGAAAAGAGAGTTGGGATAAGTGAATCGACTAGAAAAAAGGGTCTCAAAAGCAACGTTATGTTGGTGATATGGTATGTGGATACTCTATGTGATGGTTGTGTGATAGGAATATAGTCTCCAGCCATGTGGTTAATTAACCCTCTAACTCATGTTTCCCCTTGTGAGTTGATTTGGGTCTTACATGATTTTTATATTTCATAGAGAACCATTTTTTGAATTGTGAAACAATTGATTTTAAAAGGTAATGGTTTGATTTATGGAGTTGAAAAAATGAGTTTTCAGATTAAATTTGAAGAAATCATAAGAAAATGGATTTTTATAAGATGATTTTTCTGAGTAAAATATGTAGTGGTTTATTGAGAATGATTATTTGCCATAAATATTCAAGTTTTATTGAAATTAGTTTCTCTAAAGAAGATTTTTATTATAATGTATGCTTGGTAAATTTTGGATTATGTAATAATTAATGTTTTTTTAGTCAAAAATATTTTTTATGGAATATTAATTTTTGAACTACAAAAAATAATGGGATTGTTAAAAAAAAGTATAGAATCAATTGGGTATTATTTTGAGAATGATGAAATGGATTGATGTGAAGGGATTCAAAAATGGCTAATCTATTTTTTATTTTATGGTACATTTGTAATGTTTTGTGAAATTTTAAAAGGAAAGGGTTTAATTGTTTAAAATTTATATTGAATGTTATTTTTCAAAAAACGGGATTGTATTATTTAAAAAAATGGTATTTCAATTAGTGATAACTTGTATGGCTATGTGTGGGACTGTGGGTAGATTATTACATGGGTGGATGAGTTCCCAAATTCAGATAAGTTTGCGATTTATTATGGTGGAACAAGAATATGTATATGTGAGGACCCATGTAATATCATTAATGATGGTGAAACATTCTAATATTTTTTTCCTTTAAAAAAGTCATGAATAGAAAAAAGATATTATGATTTGATGACTAGTGCTGATGTGGTGATTTTTAATGATACATGGGTAACTTTTTTAAGACTTATTTAGAATTGTTTTTCATGTTGATGAATTTTTTGATTGAGTTATTAGTAATGTTGTTCCTTAGTGTACACCCCAAGCAACTACTCGATGAATATTTAATGTGATGCAGTGAGTGGTTCACCGTTTGAAGACCCTACAGCCTATAAAACATTGGACATCCTAATTGTGTTTTGAAATAACAAAACCTCAACTATTTTATGGTCAATAGGATGATCTCGATGTAGAAGAGTGAATGAGGATATTCATAAGAGACATTAGTATATGTGAGTATCCAGGGTCTTTAAAGATGATGTCAGCTATCTTTGTATTTTATTGTACAAACTATAAGTGATTGATGTCAGTATCTTTATCCAAGAATCCTAAATATCTTTACTAGTATTCTATCATGGGTTTTTTCATCATAAAATAATTATTCGATATAATGAGAGTGTGGTAGGGGATGAATATATTTTTTCTAAATCCATGTTATGGATCCATGTTGGATTTATTTTTTGGATTGGTATATCTATTTCCTTTCATGTTAAAACATTATTCATAAAATTTAATAATGGCTAGAGGTTTTGAGAGACAGCTTTGTCCTGATCTACAATCAATGGTGTAGGAGTTATGTATAACCTTATTTGTTGATGTGGTAATACAAGCTATTCGTGTTGATGTTATTCTAGTGGGAGTGGTTGAGGTAGATAACCATTCTTTAATAATTGGATATTAAGGAGGTTATTTTTTCCGGATATGTGGAATGGACTTGATATTATTCATGTTAGTTCATAGTATGAAATAGCCCCCATATCCTTCATCATCTTCTACTAAACATAGGATCATCATGTTTTATTATTATGCAAAGAAAAATCATATATAGTTGTTAGGTTTGAATTTTAAAAAGATATTTTATGCATTTTAGATCTTATGTCACATAAAATGGTATTATCATGTTATTTCTAGGAAGATACATGTAGCCAAATCCACTACGCTGAAAAATATCCAAGCCTATTTATAGGAGTGAGGAGCTGTCTTGGGATCAATTTTATGAAACCTTCCATTTGTGGGGATAATTCTTTCATAGTGGGTTTTTTATTGTTTACCGTTTCTTGTACAACATATATTTTATGGTGTTTCATTTTTTTATTAAATTGAAATTTTTTGTAATGAAATTTTTTAGTAAATATATTTCAGTAGAAGCATATTATTCATTTGTAAAAGAAAGTAATTTATTGATACTGAGTGAAGGTATGGTATTTTCTATGTCTATATTCCGCTTCACCTCATTTCGATTGAGAGGGGATGATGCATGTTAATCACATAGATTTTAACCTTGTAGAATGTGTCTTGATTGAGAAAAGTGAGTCTTGTGGTGTGTTGTGTTATTTTTGTTCTACCTGGAAGGATGTTCATCCATTCATGACACAAAAATGATGAGTTTCTATTAAGTATTCTCATCTTTTTAATACAAGGATGTGGATGATTCTAGAAATGGTGACTGCCTCCACAGGCCCCAAAATAATGCATATGCATAGTTAGGAATCAAAGGGGCATGGAGGACCTCAGAATATGATTTTTTTTCTTCAATGTAGTAATGGGTAAATTTTATGTTTCCATGATTATGATTCATTATAATTAGAGGTATCATTGTTTTGTAAAAGGCCTAGAGGTCTCATTATCTCATTGAGGTCCTCGTGTTTTTAGCCTTGTGACTTGGTTTGGTTTTGGTTTGTTCTCATTTAGAGATTGTTGGGACCTGATGTTATGTTAAATAGTTGGTTGGTTGTTTCCAATTTTGGTGTTTCCTTCATCCCCCCCACCATGGGGTGGGGGATTGGACATTTTGGGGAATAACCATGCCATGTTAGGTTTTCTATTCTGGTTGGTGATAGTTAGTTTCTAATAGAAGAGAGTCTATTCTAACCTCCTATATTGATAATATAGTTTAGTTTATGGGAATATCATGGAATGGAGTGGTTTAATTTTGAGTTATCTAATTTTGAGTTCTTTAAATACTGGGATATTGTTGGGATTTAGGAATATAACTAATGGTCCTATTCGAAGCAAGGTTGGATATGTTTTAGCATGAGTTCCCTATCACTTCTTGTGGAGTGTTTGGATTTCTTGATTCATTCAGGTGATAGGTATGTGTTCATTCAGGTAGTGGTTGTGGTATTTTTAGTTTAATATGATGGTTCATGCAGTTATGGGAATAATTTTTCTTCATCGATCAACTAGAATATAATGTATCTTTCAAGGGGCATAAAGAATATTGGTGGGGGGATTTGTCACACTTGGTTTATTTTTTCATCCATTGTTTTATCGTATCTCTTGGATCATGGTTTTTACAATGGTTTTATAGAGTACTATTATTTAAGTTTTAGAACTAATGATTATTATTTATTTTTCACATGAGTTTTGTTGAATTCATGTGGCACATGGTTTACACATGGTTTGGTGAGACTGTGTTCCCTTCTAAAAGATACTATGTGGAAAATTTCATTTTTTAGAAAATGGAAACCTACATTGTTTGTAAAACCATGCAATCGAAAAAAGCATCTTTTGCCTCTGGGATAGTGAGGGATGTTTGTTTTTATCATTTTATGGAAAACTATATAACCTTTATAGGCCTTTAAAATTGGGAATTTCCACTTCTACCCTCTATGTATTTTATCTCCAAAATTCTCATTTCCACCCGCCCCCCTCCTAGTTTATTTAACTCAATGGGAGATCCACCCTCCTACTCCAATCTTGTCATCTTATACCAAGGTTCTGATCTAGGGTTTTCGTGATGTTTTAATGGTAATTTATAAAGGATAAATTCTACTCTATTATTCATATTTTTTATCTTCCATTTTCTTCTGAATGAATCTTGTCCATTGGTCATGTGGATCTATTTTGTTTTTAATTTAGTTTTTTAAATTTTTTTTGTTTATCATGACTCTTAATTACTATTTGGACCCTTGTGGAGTTGTTTAAGGTGTTCGTTGATGAGGAACAATGAGTATTAGGTAGGTCCTCATTTTCAGTTTCCATGTAATATTAACAATAGTTTGTTTATTGGTTGTCATAAATTTGTTTTATATTAATTATTGGAATATGATTTTTAAAATAATAGATTGATGTGAAATGAAATGATTTCTTTCTTTCTTTTATGTATATTGTAATTTTTTTGTTAATCTACACACACCATGTGTTTGAAAAAAAATCTATGTTCGATTTTGAGAGTAATTATTTATTTTATGAGAATAATATATCCCTGTAAATGTAATTTTGGCTTTTGAAATGGTGGTTTAGATTTTCTAAAATTGATTTCTAATTGTCATTGAACATGAATGTTCTGTTTTCGTGGGTTCATAACAAATATAAAGACACGTTATGATGGTGTGTGTCCCATTTCTTATTTTTATGAAAATGGATTTGGTATGAAAAATAGGTGTGAGATCATAAATTTAATTTTATAAATTATATTAAAATGAAAAATTATGTTCTTATGCCTTTTTAAAATAGTATATTTGTATTATTAAGAAAAAGTTATTTATCGAAGGGTGTTTTAGGCGAATTTTATATTTTTATTTGAATTTGGTAGAAATTAAAATCATCATTGGATAATTTTCATGCATTAATTATGTCTATTTTTATAGGTGGACCAAAATCATAAGCTCTCTTATGATTGGATTGTTTAATGAAACTTTTTTGTTACTTGGGATGCCTCAGTGGTGATTTTCTATATCAGCAGCTTGTATATGATATATGTTTATGTTTATGGATTCTTGGTTGGAATTCTTGGCCAACTTAAAAAATAATATTTAATAAAAAATTATATATAACTAGTGGATTTTTGGTGAATGGTTAGTTAACTAGTAGTGGATTTGACTCTGGATAGTGGATCGTATCATGGGATATACTTTGCCTATTTTATTTCAATAGGATGGTTTCCCTCATTAGACCAAAATTTTTATGATCAAGAATGTGGGAGAAATCTATTTCAATGGTGACTAATGCCTTGGTATCATTCATGATGTATAATATGTTCTATAGTATTCCTCTAATCATCTAGGTTCTCCCATTCCCCTCAATACATAGTTTTCTACATTGAATTATTGAGATTCATCTTTGGTTGGTTTCTTATGCATGTTATGTTAATATTACCCATGATGTGTGGTCATTGTTTTTTAATCCTTTTATAGTTTACATCCTAGATAAAATAGATTTTTGGTATTAAATGGTTTCGTGAAATTAATTTGGAAGGGGTTTTCTCTCCATTTATTATTTTTTAACGTAATCATAATCTTGATCCTTGATAAGGTAATGTCTTCTTCTTGGAAATGAATATGGATTTCAATGGGAAAAGGGATATGGTTCATGTTTTTTTGTTAAAGTGAAATATGTGTATGAAAATCCTAGTTTTATATATTGTATCTTAGAAAATTAATTAATGTATTTATTAATTAACATAAATTCATTTGTAATAGTTTTTTTGGGCACGCTTACTGATTTTAAATACTCAACCCTATAGTTAGATATTTTGTTTATCTTTTTCTAAAGGGTCCCAAGTTTTTCCGATTTTAAGTGGCTTATCATTGGTTATTGTATTGTAGAAAAACCCTCAAGGTAAAAAAGATACATTGTTGATGTGAAGTTCAATTTGGTTTTTTTTTCTCATATTTGGTTTTACATTTAGTTATGTATAAATGATATTCTATTTAGATATTTATCAATATTTTCCTTCTGTGTTCCATTGTTATATTATTTTAATTTTTTTAATGAAAAAATATTCTATTAGATTATATGTTGATTCCAATACACAAATTTCGGACCCAGTATGATTGGGAACAACTCTAAAGTCTGGCCACATATAGAGTCGGCTAACCAGTTTAGGGTCAACTATAGTTGGTTCTTGATAAGAACAATCTCCCAAAGATCCATCATCCACATCAATGACCTATAACGTCTCATGTATGAGGTATTGAATGGTATATGAAATATTTTTGAGTGGTAATAGTGGTTTCATTATATCTAATCCAATGGATAGTTATCCTCACCTATATGATTAATGTATTTCATGATATCCCAAATCATTTCCTCTATAACCTGATTGGTTTATTTTATCTAAAAATCAATTAGTGTGTTGAATGTTTGGGTAAAAATTTACTGATCCCGAATGGAATATTTTAGTAATCCCTACAATGATGACTGTAATTGTGAATCATTGTCTCGGTTAATTATTAATAGAAATTTATAAATCCCAAATATTACCTACATGTAATGGTATCCCAATATATTTAATAAACATTGATATCATATGTCTTTGAAATGTGATGACTAGGAGAGTCTGTATGTGATGAACATGAGATAAACACAACCTCAAACTAATCTAATAATTCCTACCATGATACTCTTAGAGATATCAACCCACATCCACCATGGAACCTGAAGTGGTTGAGACAATGCCTAGGGAACCAGATACTTTTCCTTCACCAAGTGGAAAGTGATACATGGAGAAGTAAAATATACTTCAATCCAATTCAACCATGGCCTCAAAAAAGGAAGAAAATGTATTACTACAATTTCTCAACTCCTTGAAATTCCACTAAATGGTGTTTGTGAGTCATTACTATTACCTCCTCTCATATAATTATGAGTACCATATTTTTTCATTAGAAAATAATCATGCACTCCATAACTTGAAATCATTCTATCTAAAACATGTCCAGTAACATATGTCCTTTCAATAAATCATAATTAATATTTCAGAGGTGGGAATCCCAAACATGATGATAAAATGGATGGATAAAAACCATTGACTGTAATAAATTTATACCATCCCCACACACTGAAAATAACTAAAACATGTCAAAGATCTCTAACACCATTATCAATAACTATAGAAATGATCCCATTCTGAGGGAATATTCAACCATATTGCCATTTCCCTGAGTATATAATGTCTCAATATAATAATCCTTTTGAAACACTATTCATTTCAGGCTAAATTTTATATATTAAAATCAAAATATATACATGATACTTTTTTTATTTAATTTACGATATATATATCTCCAATAATGTAGTGTAACTACACCACTTGAGCTAATACCCTGAAATATTTTTCTAGGTAAAGGGTTGAAATGTTCTAATAAAGGGGTCTTTAAAACGAGTATTAATAAATAATCTATTAGTTATTCAACACCAAAAAACACCCAAACATATATCGAATGTAATTTTATAACACCACAAACTCACCACCCTCCTCATATAATAACTAGATGATGGAGATAGTCATTCTCTTCTATAAATCCTAAAATTTCTACTAGAATCTATTTATGCACATAGAAGACAACCTATTTGAGGATAAATTTATTACATACCCCTTCATATTTGGTAAATTATAAATTAATATCTTATAGTATCATTCATATCAAATAAATATTTGAACCTCAATAATCATTTTTTGGAGTTTTCCAATAAATAAAATCTATGATATTAGTGTAATCCACTAATACTCTATATTATGATAATAAAATTTCTTCAAAGTGGACCTCTAAAATAAGAAACTAACACTTTATGGTCATAAAATAGTATTGGTTATCTCAAATTACATATATAATGACCACTATATGTTTCACATACTTCTCCTCTGATGCTGGGTATACAAGGATGTCATCGATGAAGACTATGATGAAGTAATCAAAGTAGAGTGGAATTATCTATTTCATATGTTAAACAATAATATTTAGTAAATTATAATATTGATGGGACTCACCATATAATAAAACATATATGAATGTTATTATGATTTTATCTTTGGTATATACTATACTCAAACAAAGAGTTTGTCATAAAAAGGGCAATCTTTGAGAACCACAAAACCCCATTCATCTAGTCAATGACTTACTAAATTATAAAAGGTAAGTACATATTATGTTTTTAATATGATGTCATAAATAGTAACCCACATTTAACCTCAATATCCAATCATCCTTTGTGGTCAACATCTTAGGTCCTCTAGGGTGGCACATTGTGTTTGAAAATTTATTGTCGATTAAATCCTTCAAATATTCCATCATCACTAAAGAAAAATATTTTGGACATATGATATGTTGTAATAGTTATATGGATAGTTAACAAGAGTATGTATATGTAAAATCTCACCTCTCAGTAGAAATGTAATACTTACATATCATCAAAGAATATCTAATCATACACTTCAAATAATACCTGAAATTGAGAGTTTATAACATCAACTACACTAACATAAAAACTATAAAACTATTGAGTAATCAATTGTGTAACAACCAAAAGTTTCATTAATGGAAATCCCACTTGATATATTTAAATGTCTCTTTATGTTTATATAAAAAGTCAACTTCATTGATTTTATGTTATGAATTTTGATCATTTCTAATAAATCCATTGAACAGTGATCACATGATTAGTATAAATACATAGCTTTAACAAATCCAATTTACTCAGACAAAAGAAGTGATGGCCTCATCCAGTTGAATTGCTGCATACGAAGCCCCTTTTTTGGAGCTCGGAAAAGAGGTGGCATCCTTGGGCATTGCTCTTGACCAATCCCAAGCTGATTTTCATCATGTCACACTTGAATGGAACCGTCTATGTGAAAAGTGGAAGTTGATAGAGATTACCACTCGAGCGATGTTATCCGAGCCACCCCAAGAGTCTATCACCAAATCACACCTTACCCATTGGTCTTATGCAGCTATTTTTAGGGGTTTTGTAAAAAATCTCTAGTAAAATGTTCAGGTATATTATTTTTTATATAATAATGAATATACCTCCTTGTCTTTTTGATACTTTATAAATAGTTTTATAGTGCAAATAGTGTTTTTAGTGATTATTTAATTAAGAATTATATTTTTTTACATAAAGGAATTTTTTAATTAAATAATATTTTAATAAAATATTATTATTATTATTAAATTAGTTTTTATAAAATATAAATTATCTTATAATTTTATGAATGAAATTATAATTTTTAATAAGGTTAGAAAGCCATTTCTGTCAAAACCCATGAATTTTCGATAAATGATGGTTTTATTTTAAAAGATAAAATTAACATATTTAGAAAATTATTTAGTTAAAATAAATGATATTTCTGGAATCAGGATGTTGAAATTATCCAACGGTGAATTGTTCATAATTTTATGAGACAATCAAATTTTTGGGTAAAAATTAAATACCGTTTAAATATATAATGTGTTCTATGACATCATAATTACCCAATAGTGATATATTAAAATACTATATGCTATATTTTCGGTAAATATATCTTTTAAAATTAACATAATGTGATTTTGGGTTTGTTTGACTTACTTTTCAAAGCGTTAATGGACACCTCAAGACTTATTAAACACCTTGTCTTTTTAAATTGTTTTCCATGAGAGTGTGGCTCACCTCCACATACTAAACCCTATTATTTTAAAAATTTAAGACTTTGGAATTATTAAATATTTTTTCCCTCTTCTCTTTTCCAAAAACCATGGGAAAAATCCATTTGATGGTTTGTGGTATGAATTAATTTAATATAAGGGATCCCAAACCTAAATAATAAATAATTCTTTAACCTTTCCAATATAAACCCACCCAAGCTCCCAATTCCTACTCACTCAAAGCCATTGGATTTCTTCCAACCTCTGCCCTACTCTCTCTATAATACTCTCAAGGATCCCCAAGCTCCCATGAATCCTCTCTCAAGCCTCTCTCTAACCTTTGGAACCACACTTCCAAGTAAGGGGTTTTCTTCCTTTCTCATTTTTTTCAATTTTCTATATGTTGTTTTCCCCTTTTAATTTCAATTATGAATGTTGGGGTATGATTTTCCACCTCCCTCATACTTCCCTCTTTATGTTTGAATGATTTGAGACCCCTTTCTCACTCATAAAATGCCTCCCATGTACACCCGTTAAATGCTGAAATTCCGAAAGGAACTTCTTTCTCTTCATTTACATTCAAGAAATTATTTTGTATCATGAATCTACATTCCATTAAAATTGATGGAACATTTATCTATATGACCTCATTACTGTCCATTACATTTAAATATGATGAGGAACCCCTTTCTCTCTCATCAACCATTTTTACGAATTCTTATGTCATGTCGTTACGCTGCCGAAATCACACGGATTTTCTAAGCCAGTGCCATTATGTAGTGAATACCATGCCTATTTCTCCATCAATGGTATCCACCGTTATTCACATTTACTTATTGATTACAATGTTTCGTGTATTAATTCCACATTCCTTTATCATGGAATAAATTATTATTTTTTATGAATCCATGTTTTATGATCCCTGTGGAACACTTATGCATGAAATGAAATGTTGAAGAAGGGTGTGCCCTTATAGCGCTAAAATGAATTGGGTAATGGATAGTATCATGGTATGTCATGTGCAATGAGTGTTTACTCTAGCTAATTCAAGTGCTACGATGGATTACTCCTGCTTTATGTGCAATGATGATTTACTCATGCTCTATGTGCAATGAGCCTTGGCTCATGCTAATTCCATGTTAAGTGTTGTTGCCACATTTCCATGTTATGATTATCATGATTTATCATGCCATTATGTTCATGTTTCACTAATGATCTATTGATATTCCTATTGTATAACATTTATTTTACTCCTCGTGTAATTCAATCTTTACTCCCTTACTGGGATTTATATCTCATGCATGTCATCAGGTTATCCCATTAAATGCTAAGTACGAGGGAATGTAGTGTTAATGTAAAGGATGTTTTCAATAAAGATGTTGTATTTCATGTTTTAAGTTTTTATGTAATGATCCTAATACAAAAATACACTAAACCTTTCAATCTTCTTTGTTGTATCAAGTGAAGTTTTATGTAATAAATCATGTTTATGTTTGTAATAAAAGCAGGATTTTCATAGTTGGTATCAAATATGTGTTTAGTTATTTTTGGGTTTAGGATTAGAAAACCCTAGTAAAGCCTTAGATACAAGACTCCGTAAAATAAAAACGTCCCTCTGTTTTGGTGAGTATTGAGTAAATGGATTATCAAGCAAATAAATCCCTGTCTGGATACCAGTAGGTAGAGGCGGCTCTGGAACAGATGTATCCTAGGGGTAAAACCCCAAAACACCACATTGCGCTAGACTCAAATAGGAACTGGTGCACGACAACGGGCCTTGCTGGACTATTGGTTATAACACTCTCGGGGGATATGCTTTGAAAAATTCACAATCTTATTATGAACCAGTATTAAGGGAATTAAAAAAATGACCTTAAGAATATATGTTAGAAAGTAGATCATGAAAAGCCTATATTGAAGCCTATATAATCATGATTTAAGGAAATAAAAGTTTATTTATAAGTCATCAACTTTTGTCTTTGGAATACCCTTTATTTGTTACCCATAACATTCATTTTATTACATCCAATGGCTGGTAATTAGAGGACTCGGGCTATCAACCGATGTGAAGATCAGTGTGATCACTACACTAATGAGATTCCCAATCCAATGGGAGCGGGAATTATGAACATTGTCATGCTACTCTCTCAGCTAACTCAAGTTTTGAATAGAAACACGGTTCAAGAGGAACGTTCAACCCCCCCCCCCCTAAGAAAGAACAAGTCTCTATCAAGAGATTGATGAGACAAAGGCCTCCTACTTTTAGTCGATCATCTAATCCCACGATCTCTGATCAATGGATCAACTACATTGAAATGATATTCACCATCCTTCAATGTTCTAAACAAGAGAAGGTTCTCCTGGAAGATTATCATATTGAGGGTGAAGCTGATCAATGGTGGATGTTGATAAAAAATATGAAGCCTGAGGATGAGATAGAGGCATTGGAATGGAAGGATTTCCGGAAGATGTATTTTGATAAATATTCATCCATGCACCCTCTGGCTTAAGATGGAAAGGGACTTCCTTTCCCTTGAGAAAAAATATGAAGAATATGTTGTAGTGTACGAGGAAAACTTCACAAGGCTTGCACGATACGCTTCTGGCTTTGTCGTTACCCCCGAATGCAAGGTTGACCACTTCTTTGTAGGGTTTAATCATACCCTGCGGAAAGAATTTGCAATCCATGACTTCGACATCTATGACGAAATTGTTCGATGTGCCCTCAAGGTCAAAATGGAGATTGGGGAATCACAAGGGTATCAAGGCGATAAAAAGCGTAAGGAGGACTTCAATGCTGGTGGTCTGATGGATAAATCCAACAGTGATAAGATGATCCAGCACCCCTCTTGCCAAAAGTGCATAAATAAGCACACTAGAAATTGCCTTAAGGGGACGAGGAAATGCTTCAGGTGTGTAAAAGTGAAGGGAACCTAACTGTTAAATGTCAGCAAGAAAGACCAGCGGCTGCGACAAAGTAGAGGAACGCTCTGTTCGAACCTCAACACGTTGTTCAATGCTACAAATGCAAAGAACCGGGGCATTTTGAAAATCAGTTCCCTAATCCAAGGGTTTTCGGAGGCAACCAGCAACCTCCAAGGAAGCAAGGAAGATCTTTTTCCATCACTTCTGTCGATGTGAACCTCGACAATGAAGTGGTGAATTGTAATCTAGTTATTCATTCAATAATAGCGAACATACTTTTTGATTCATGGTCTATGCATTCTATTATATCTTGAAAGTTTAGTAGAACAGTCCCACCACCACCACAAATCATGGAAGTGAAGATGTTGGTGAGTAAGGAAAATGGGGAAATCATTGCATCCCATGAGTATATTTCCTCCCCTGTTGTAATCTGTGGATTTAATTTCCCGGTGAACCTTTTCATACTCCCTCTAGTGGAATTTGATGCAATTATTGACATGGTTTGGCTTTCCTTATATAGATCCTACATAATTATTTGGGAGAGGGAAATCACACTCCACATGTAGAATCGACCCCCGATTCTTTACAAGTGTAAGGAGGAGGAAGAATCTTGTTTAGCTCCATCATCTCAAGCATGGATATTACTGCCCAATGAGCACTCTTATCTAGCTCAGATGATTGAGTCCACGGAAGAAAACATCCTTGAATAAATGCCTATTTTGAGGGATTTCGCTGAAGTGTTTCCCAAGGAACTGTCCGGCCTTCCTCCTAGAAGAGATATAGAATTCTAAATTGAACTTATTCCTAGGGATTTACCAATATCCAAGACCCCATATAGAATGGTTGTTGTAGATCTTAAAGAGCTGAAGAAACAAATATAGGAGAATCTGGATAAAGGGTTTATAGGCCGAAGTGCTCCACCATGGGGTTCACCAGTCCTCTTCGTCAAGAAGAAGGATGGGTCAATGCTGCTTTACATCGATTATTGTGAACTTAACAAAATCACGATAAAGAACTGGTATCCTGTCCCATGAATTGATGACTTGTTCGATCAACTACGTGGAGCACAATACTTCTCCAAGGTGGATTTGTGGTCGGGATATTATCAAGTAAGGGTAAAGAAGGAAGATGTCCCCAAGACTGCGTTTCGTACATGATACAGGCACTTTGAATTCATAGTGATGACTTTCAGACTCACTAATTCTCCAACAATCTTCATGGACTTGATGAATTGAGTCATTAGAGATTACCTCGAAAACATTGTGGTAGTCTTTATAGATGATATTCTAATATACTCCAAAACCAAGGAGGATCACGAGGAGAATTTAAAAACTATACTAGAGACTTTGTGCAAGGATAAGATCTATGCAGAGTACAACATGTGTGAGTTCTGGTTGAAGGAGGTCCCAATCTAGGGCAATATCATCACAAGAAATGAGATATCTGTGGATCCCTCCATAACAGATTCAATTGAGGGATGGCCGATGCCAACATCAAAAACGGATATCCGTAGCTTTTTAGGTTTAGCAAGATATTATCGATGATTTGTGAGGAATTTCTCACAATCTTCCAACCTTCTTACCAAGCTAACTCGAAAGGGAGTAATATTTTTTTGGAGTGATGAATGAAAAGAAAGCTTCAAGGGGTTGAAAAGGAGGCTTCTCACTGCGCCCGTGCTCACTTTACCCACAAGTGGGGAACCTTTGGTGGTTTTCAGTGATGCTTCGAAGAAGGGTGTATGATGTGTGCTGGTGTAGAATGATAAAGTGATATCCTATGCCTCAAGCCAGTTGAAAATCCATGAGAGAAACTATCCAACGAATGATCTGGAGTTAGCGGTGGTGATCTTTCCATCGAAAATCTGGCATCATTATCTTTATGGGGAGAAATGTGAGATATATACTGACCACAAGAGTCTTAAATATATATTCACACAGAAATAACTTAATATGCGCTAGAGAAGATGGATAGAGCTCATCAAGGATTATGACTGTTCGATCCATTACCACCCTGGGAAAGCGAACAAGGTGGAAGATGCCCTATGTAGAAAGGACCCAGTGATTCTATCAATGATGATAATTAAGAAGGATCCAATCTTCATATACTAAATGAATATTGACATGGGAATCATAAATAATGGAACATCATCAATCCTTTCACAAATGGTTGCTCAACTGTCTCTTTTTGAAAGGTTAAATGATGATCAAAAGGATGATGTAGGAATTTCAGAAAAGGTGGAAGCTATTGAAAAATGGAAATCCTCAGAGTTTAATGTTAATGAAGAAGGAATTGTGTGGTTTGGGAAAAGACTATGTGTTCTATCATGTCCGGAGCTGATGAAGGAACTTCTGGATGACGCACATAGTTCCAATTTAACTATTCACCCAGGAAGCACAAAGATGTATCGAGATGTCCGAAAAAACTTTTGGGGGGACAATATGAAGAAGGAGATCGCTAAATATACATCAAAATTCCTGGTGTGACAGTAAGTGAAGGCAGCGAGGCAGAAGTCTATGGGGACGATGCAACCATTGCCCATTCCAGAATGGGAATTGGAGAACATCACCATGGACTTTGTCACTGGACTTATGAAGACATCCAAAGGCAACAATGCAATCTGGGTTTTTGTGGATCGTCATACAAAGACTACACACTTCATTGATATTCCAGAGGATTTCTCATTGGATCAACTGGAATAGATATATATCAGAGAAGTGGTAAGGTTGCATGGAGAACCACTATCTATTGTGTCTAATCGAGATCCAAGAATCACCTCTATGTTTTAGAAGAGTCTTCAACATGATCTGAAACTGAACTGAACTTCAGCAAGGCCTATCATCCTCCAACTGAGGGCTAATCTGAGCGGACTATCCAAACACTTGAGGAAATGTTGAGGGCATTCTCAATGGACTTTAAAGGAGGATGGGATCAAAATCTTCTTCTGATTGAGTTCTCTTATAATAACAGTTTCCACTAAATCATACAAATGAAACCATATGACGTCTTGTATGGGAAAAGGTGTCGAACATCGGAATATTGGGATGAGGCTGGTGAATGTAAGATTCTTGGACCAGAAATGGTCAAAGAAAAGGTGGAGAAGGTGAAAACCATTCAGCATCATCTCAAGGCAGCACAGAGTTGATAGAAGAGTTATGCAGATAACCGTCGACGAGACCTTGAGTTTAAAGATGGAGATATGGTTTTTCTACGCATATCATTGTGGAAGAAGGTGATGAGGTTGGAAATAAAGTGAAGTTAAGTCTAAGGTACATCGGCCCCTTCGAGATTTTTGATCGTGTTGGGGTTTTGGCCTATCGACTAGAACTTCCACCTACAATAGCCAAAATACATGATGTATTTCATGTATCCCTCTTAAGGAAGTACATACCGGACCCATCACATGTACTCTATTCTGAGGTGGTACAATTGGAAGATGATCTTTCTTATGAGGTGAAACCAGTGATGATCTGAGATCATAGGGAAAAAGTTCTACGAAATAAGACAATTCCCCTCGTCATGTTGTTGTGGAGAAACCACATGTTTGAAGAAGCGACTTGGGAATTGGAGGAATTGATGAAGCTGAGTTACCCACATCTATTTTAGTGAGGGAAAAAGGAAATTTCGAGGGTGAATATTTTGAAGGGTGAATATTGTAACGACCTAAAGTTTCATTAATGGAAATCCCACTTGATCAAATTAAATGTCTCTTTATGTTTATATAAAATGTCAACTTCATTGGTTTTATTTTAAGAATTTTTACCATTTCTAATATAGTCGTTGAACTATGATCACATGATTACTATTAATATAGGGCTTTAACAAATCCAATTTACTTAGACAAAAGAAGTGATGGCCTCATCCTGTAGAATTGCTCCACACAAAGCCCATTTGTCGGAACTCAGAAAAGAGGTGGCATCATTGGGCATCACTCATGACCAAGCCCAAGCTGAGCTTCACCATGTCAAGATTGAACGAGACCGTCTATGTGAAAAGTGGAAGTTGATAGAGATTACCACTTGAGCGATGTTATCCGAGCCACCCCAAGAGTCGGTCACCATCACACACCTTACCCTTAGGTATTATGCGACTTTTTTATGGGGTTATGTTACAAATCTCTAGTACTATGTTCATGTATATTATTTTTGTATATAATAATGAATATACATCCTTTTCTTTTTTGATACTTTGTAAATAGTTTTAAAGTACAAATAGTGTTTTTAGATATTATATAATTATGAATTCTATTTTTTAAATTAAGTGATTTTTTAATTAAATAATATTTTAAGAATATATTATTATTATTATTAAATTAATTTTTATTAAATATAAATGATCTTAGAATTTTATAAATGAAATTATAATTTTTATTAAGGTTTGAAAGCCATTTCTGTCAAAACCCGTGAATTTTCGATAAATGGTGATTTTTATTTTAAAAGTGAAAATTAACATATTTAGAAAATTATTTAGATAAAATAAATGATATTTATGGAATCAGGACGTCTAAATTATCCAATAGTGAATTTTTCATAATTTTCTGATACAGTCAGATTTTTGGGTAAAAATTAAATACAGTTTAAATATATAATGTGTTTCATGGCATCATAATGACCCAATAGTGATGTAATAAAATACTATAAGCTTTATTTTTAAAAAATATATGTTTTTCCATTAACATAATGTGATTTTGGGTTTTTTTACATACTTTTCAAAGCATTAATGGACACCTCAAGACTTATTAAGCACCTTGTATTTTTAAATTGTTTTCCATGGGAGTGTGACTCACCTCCACATAAGCAAACCTATTATTTTATGAATATCGGACATTGGCCTTATAAAATATTGTTTTACTCTTCTTTTAACCAAAAAACATGGGCAAAAACCATGGGAGGGTTTTTGGATTGGATTAATTTAATATAAGGGGTCCCAAACCTAAATAATAAAGAATTCTTTCACCTTTCCTATATAAACCCAACCAAGCTCCCACTTCCTCCTCACTCAAAGCCTTTAGAGTTCGTTCAACCTATGACCTACTCTCTATAGAATCCTCCCAAGGTTTCCCAAGCTCCCAAGAATCCTTTCCCAAGCCTCTCTCTAGCCTTTGGAAGCACACTTCCGAGTAAGGGTTTTTCATCCTTTCTCATTTTTGTCAATTTTCATTAAGTTGTTTTCCCTTTTTAATTTCAATTAAGAATGTTGGGGTATGGTATCTAAACTCCCTCATACTTCCCTATTTATGTTTTAATGATGGGATACCCCTTTCTCTCTCATTAAATGCCTCCCATGTACAGCCGTTACTATGCCGAAATTCCGAAAAGAACTTATCTCTCCTCATTTACATTCAAGAAATAATTTTTTATCATGAATCTAAATTCCATTACATTTGTTGGGAAATGTATCTATATGACCTCAATACTGTACATTAAATGTAAATATTATGAGGAACCCATTTTTCTCTCATCAACCATTTTTATGAATTCTTATGTCACATCGTTACGCTGCCGAAATCGCACCGATTTTCTAAGCCAATGCCATTGTGTAGTGGATACCATGCCCATTTCTATATCAAGGGTATCCACCTTTATGCATATTTACTTATTGATTACAAGGTTTCATGTATGAATTCCAAATTCCTTTATCATGGAATATATGATTATGTTTTATGAATCCATGTTTTATGATCCATGTGGTACACTTATGCATGAAATGAAATGTTTAAGAAGGGTGCACCCTTATAGCAATAAAATGCATTGGCTGAAGTATAGTATCATGATACATCATGTGAAATGTGTGTTGACTCAAGCTAATTCTACTGCAATGAGGGTTTACTCGTGCTTTTTGTGCAATGAGGATTTACTCATGCTCTGTGTGCAATGATCCTTGGCTCATGCTAATTCCATGTTAAGTGTTGTTGCCACATTTCCATGTTATGATTATCATTCATTATCATGCCTTTATGTTGATGTTTCTATTATGATATATTGATATTCCTATGGTATAACATGTATTTTACTCCTCATGTTATTCCATGTGCACTCCCTTACTAGGCCTTATAGCTCACCCTTTTCTTATGCATGTCCTCATGTTATCCCATGAAATGCTAAGTATGAGGGAATGCAGTGGTCATGTAAAGGAAATTTTCAATAAAAATGATGCATTTAATGGTTTATGTATTTATGTAATGATCCTAATCCCCAAATACACTAAACCACTCGATCTTCTTTTTTGTATCAAGTTAATTTTTATGTAATAAATCTTGTTTAAGTTTGTAATAAAATTAGGGTTGTCATAAATTGTATCCCCCTTTTATGATACCAAACTCTTCTATATATATTTACTATTTGTAAAAACTCATCCTATTAACTTTAATTCACAATTTCATCTTACTAATACAATAAATCACTGCATGAACCACATATGGATATTACATACATATAATTACATCATACCTCCACATCATGACCCCCAAAAGTTCCAAAAGAAAGATATCCACTCCAAGATTCATGTAAAACTATTCATTGTTCTACGTTATTATAAATTTATCTCTAGTATGTTGATCCAAATAAAGGTTTTGATAAAATAGAAATAACGGATCTATATATATCAATAAAGGTATGTGTCATGGAATAACTAGCTCGATGCTCGTATATCAAATCTATAAAAAAAAAATACATGACATGTATCATACCATTAATAATCACTATAAACTCTAGTTTATATGTATGATATACCTTCACCTTCCTACTTCCATATCTAAAAGATCTTTGAGCAATTCCTAGACATCAATTTAGTGGTGTTTTTAAAAAAATAAGAAAATGAACATGATCTGATAATGCTCTACAAACTCATATTCCTTGTCTCCGACCGTTCGGAACAACAAACAATATACAATACATCTATCTATGTTTTTCATTGAATATAAAACATTCTACTATCGGATGAACTATTAAATCCACAATAATAAGGCCTTTCCCATTACATGAGTTTAAACACCTCTCCCGTTGATGGCTTGAACCATACTTATATTCTTGAGTGGGAAACCCTAATTTCAAAGTAATTTTTGTAAGTTCCATGCATTCATTGGTCCATGATTTTATTTTTGACTACCAAATAACTATGTATCAATTATTGGATTCCAACTTCTAGATGTTACTATGAGTGAATTCTTACGTTAGATCCTTTCACCACTATGGAATAATATATTAAACAAATATGGGTAATGATATGTAGATATATCAATATATTTTTAATATATTTTATATTTATATGAAACAAATTTCTTGTTTGATAAAATAAATCAAGGACCATGATTATGATGTTTTATGAGAGGTTGAAAAACCTTAATGCATGATATATGACAATCATTCCAACATGGTGGATCTCTAGAGCCTCATCGATATGTAATTCATTCTATTATTCAATATAATACTCTTCTATGATGTTTATCATTAAATATTAATATGTGACGGACACCTTTTCATGCATATATGCCACCAATATCCACCATCTAGCAACAATACCATAGTGGCAGACCATCTCTAGGAGCACCATAAATTTATGTGGTGTCTTAAAAGTTCAGAAAACTCACCCAACTAAATTAATCTGATCCATTATTTCCTAGGTGTCTTCCTAACCCAGATTCAATGATGTCACTACCTTTGAAACATCAGCAATGAATTCTACATGTTCTATTCATTCACTAGTAATGTTCGTAAAATCGATTACACAATGTGTAGGGGTATGATAAACATACCCCCTAGATTTACAAGTTCATAAACCGGGAACTGAACTAATGCATTAATATTGATAAGATCATCCACCATATCAATCTATGAAACCTTAGCAACCACTAAATGAAGAGGAACCCTATAAAATTAAATACTGAATTCAAATTGTATATATGAGATGCTTTTATAATAAGGATATAGGAAAAACCCCATCCTCATATGATGTGTATACCAATGTTTGACATTATCATTGTTCATACATGTATTGAGAAATATAATTTGTTTTTAATTTTTCAGTGATTACATATGGAAACCCCTACACCACACTATATTTCTTATTCTGGGAACCAAACTGAATACACATTAACTATTTCACCCAAGTTCGAAAACCAATCCTCATAGAAAGATTATCTACAAAATCTTTTACAATGATAACATTATCTAAAACACAATTATTTATTGAAATAACACATTGAGGTCTTCTAGAGATTATAAAACTACGCTTGACACCTCATTCCATCATATTATAGGATGTGGTCTGGTAACTAGTACAATGTAATAATATCACACATATGGGATAGATTATCCAATGGTATATTAGTAGAAATATAATTCTACAAAAAATTATATAATTCCAAACGAAAGGAATAAAATGATACCAAAAAAATAATGCAACCAATACAACATTAGATTAATATACATGTATATGGATGAAAAAAATCACTTTTTCGAGCCCACAAACACCAACAAAGATTCCATAATTACTGTAAAATTTGTACATATATCAAGAAGAAACTCCTTGAAATATCTATGGACCATAATTTCATCTAATATCCAATTACTCCGAGTCCATGTATGACTCCATTGAACATAATTTCTTATTTATAATACATGACACATTTAGTAACGGTCCATTCTTGGGTTAGTATAATCATAACGCATCAGAATCCCCAAAATATCAAAACATGAAACATAAAATAGTCTCATCTAAATATAACAGATAATATCATCCTATATGATTTTATTTATAGGAAATTACTCCCAAATAATGTCACAACATTTTGTTGAGCCTAGTATTCTACTTTAGTGACAAAGGAAATGATTGTTTGTGGGAATTCACATCATGGATCTTACATTCATTAATGTAAATACAATAGGGGACCTTCTTTTTAGGTTTACTGTTGCAGAGGTGTAAACATGAACAAGTAAAAAATTTATAAATAAGTACAAATTCACACATATTCGTTATATGAGATACCTATACCTATCCAGAATTATGCGCTATGATATATATCACATTCTATTAAAATTGGAAATAAGATCCTATTTTAATACTATGGAGGAATTATAGATGATCACAATCTATAACACATAGTTTTATACCAAAATATATAATCGTATTATTAATGAGGGTATTACTCATCCATGGATCAATATTATATACCTCATAATGATGAACTACAAAAGAACACCCTACTAAAACTCAAATAGTTAGTTGAAAAATGTTGACCCTTCTTTCCCAAAATTTGGTACATGGGGTTCCTATGGAACACAAAACATGTTATACTAATAAAAGAAATATACACCAAGTCTTGGTCCATCTTAATTATCGAATAATATAATCCATAAGAATACCATGTACTATAGAAACGAATATGTACATTGGCTAAGATCCTATATACTGGTGGTAATTGGGTACTCCATGTACACCAACATAAATTATTCATTCTAATATTAAACCCCTTCTCCCACATATATTTATAGATTCCATGAATATGTATATACATGAAAAAGTATGTTCAGAAACTTCAATTCACACAACTTGAGGGAGTGTACCAGAAAAAATTGTATTTTCCTCTAGATGCAACACAATCCTCTATAGAAATGGGTACACACTCTATGTGTTCATATGAAATATAAGGTGATTATTTTGTATATATTCAATGTTATCGAATTTTTCATTCATCTACTCATATATCCTTAATATTTGTGATTCAAAAAATTATATTTAAAAATATATCATCTGACATGATCATTCCTTCCTCAGTACCAAATGTAAGATTAAATTAACTCGATAATCGGAAAGTAATAATTTATCACCATCCCTAGTAACAACACGATCCATCTCATAAGAACTCTGTATCTCATTCCATAATATGATGAAAGTCATAATAATATAGCATCAATAATTCCCTAAATCATGATTCCAATCCTAAATTGATGATTTATTATCCAAATATCGACTGTTCAGTGATATGCTTTTTGTTATAGTCATACATTCAATCAAAAAATAATGATGATGTAGTTTTGAATTTTGGAGGGAGAAAAAATGAAAAATAGAGGAAATTAACATTCACGATTTTTTTAAGGTCATACATTTTTTTCCAACAAAAATCATGAGAAATATGAATAATCATGAATTAAAAAACCATTTTATTATATTCTTATAAAAGGGTGAAAAAATATCAACCCTAATTTATCAATTAACACAAGGAATTATTTACTAAAAAATGTATATTATATTGAACATTTGATAATAAAAAATTATAATTAATCCAATAAAAATGAACAATTTTGATGTAAAATTGATCAATGATGATGAATGATTCCACATGGTTATATATGGTAACATCAAAGCTCTCTAAATATAATGAAAACCGCCTTGGTAATCCTTACATCGATCTATGATCCCATTGTCACCTTCTAATTCTCGTCTCCATTTTACTCAATAATCTATATGGTATGTTATAAATTCATAGGATGTTTTTATAGTAATGATTAAATAAAAATAAAATTATGTGAATTCCAAAAAATTGAAAATACATGTTTTTAATTAATTTAATTTTCTATTATTCGATCTACCAAACTTTTAAATGAAATTCATTATGTTTGCATTGATTATATTTGACATTGGATAAAAACCACATTCCCTAAGTAAAGTAAATTTAATTTTTTCCTTATAAAACATCATTCATGAGATATTACAAGATTTTATTAAAACATAATAATCAAATTATATTATATGTTTTATATTATTTTTATCAATATAAAGAAACAATGTTACACATAATCATTCTATAACCACATACCCAATTTTGATAATAATCTTGAAAAAATTTCCAATGTTTTATACAGAAGAAACCAGAACAATAAAAAAAATTAGACAATTTATAGGATAAATTATTATTATTATCCAAATTTGATGAGAATAAATAATGGATTAACTCCATATATGAATAATAATATCATATTTATAATAAATATACTTCCGGTCAAGTGATATATCCTAAATGTAATAATATAATTTTAACCATGTTTAAGAAAAAATGACTTTTTTTGTTATAAGGAATAAAAAAATAATATAAGATTGAGTTAACCCACAAATGATATTTTATTATTATGAATGTAGAATATTAAAATTTGATAGTGTTAAACCAATTATGATATTAAATGAAATATCTGATCACATAAATTAAAATATCTATCTGATTGTAGTTATTTTATCGCAGTTGAATAATGATCATGGATTAGATGTGATTATAGAATAACCCTATGACATCAGTCCTAAAAAATATGGCATAATTTTTTTTAATAATGATTTATTAATTATTTTAATTTAAAAATATCCAAAAGGGTAAATAATGATATATATATATATATTTAATAGTTTTAATTGTCAAGGAAGATGGTTGATTAAAACATCTTTATGAATTAAAAATCCATAGGTAGTTGAATTTTTATTCAATATGCAGATAAAATTTTAAATTCATGTGACAGTGATTATGCCTTTGATTAAATTTTTTATCATAAGGAATTAAATATTTACAATTCATTTTAGTGAGAGATTATAATTTTTCAATTCATTAAAAGTACCCAAAAATATAGTTAAAAATATCAATATTAATATAATTATTGATGATATTTATCGAATAAATATTCCCAAATGACTATTAACTAGTCTCTAATACCATATTATTTGGAATTATTATTGGCACCAAAATATGTGCAGAGGAAAATGATGCAATGAGAAAACCAATTCCAAAGAGGCATCATTTGTGGACCCCCTTAGCACCATGGCATTCGTAGAGCCTTGTAGCACTTCAGCTTGCGTGAGGCCCATGCCCACTTTACCGACACTGTGGAGTAAAAAGGCGGGAGGCTCGGTAGATACAACACAATTGAATAGAATCTTCGCATCGCCGAGGTAGCCAAATTGACCTTTGTGAACTTATCAAACATTACAGTAGCCTCCGCGAGCACCACAATGAGAAGAGGTGGGAGGCTCCATGGTTGTGAGGAACTTAAAACAATCCGCGACTGATCATGGAGTGACACAAGGCTTCTCACTAAGTTGTCCCTTCTCTGTTCTTCCCTTCCCCTGTAAATATCAGGCTCCCCTCTATACCAACATACGGATACCCCGACCATTCACCTTATCAACTCTTGAATCATGATGCACTTTCTGCTCTGTAAAACCTCATGAAAAATGAGCTATTCACGGTACTTTATCTTTGTGGAGATCCTTTTCAATAGATCAAATGTGACCACTCTTCATGTAGGGTGACCCTTTCATAGCCAAGAGTTCATTTCAAAGTAAGGAGATCTCTATAGAGACTTCGGTTTTCACCAATTACCCATGATTCACAATGTACCCTCCATACTCAGGTGAACCATATGCTATGGCAGAATTATTGTGCATCATGATGCACATTTCGTCGCCATGTTATGCTTTGCAAGGTACCCTTGCTTTGAAAATTCCTACACTGTGAAAGAATTTCCACTTCGTGAAGCACCCATGATGTGAACAAGTACACTATGCCCATGCTAGGCCACTCCACATCGCAAAGAATACCCCTTAGTGATGTCCCTCCACTATATGGAGCACCCGAGCATCACAATGGCTCATCATGTATACCGATTTATATCCCAAAACCTTCTTATGTATGGTCCTCTAGGCTTGTATGATGTGATTTCAAGATCCCTTGGGTGGTGCTTTACATTGCATTGCTTAACCTCATGATTCTCCACATTGGCCCACTAATGACTATTGGTTCTTCACATAGTCATGCTAACGTGTTCCCCTCAGTGGGTCACTCCACAGCACTCCCTCTCCGCAAAATTTTTGATTCCATCCCTTTCCCAAGGGTGGGTAGGTAAAATTCTTGTAATTTCAAGGGGTGGAGTGAGCCCACCTCGTCCGAGATACATGATGTTAAACTGCCATGTGCCATCGTCCTTAGCACACTAAGTTATACCGTAGCCTCACCTTGTGCATTATTCACTGGGCTCCCCACTTATGTAATTTTACAAACCACATCATCTCCATGGGAGTGATATCTTCCTCACATGGAATGAGATCCCATTTGATGGAGCGACATCTATCCAGGGGGGACAGGATACCATCTTGGTGTAAGCCCTCAGACATTTTTGTGAGACATAGTACCCTTGATCCTCCTCTATTCTTCAGTTACAATGACTAGATATATGGGCACTGGTTTCTTTGTTACCTCGTCCCTCTTCCCTTGGGATTTGTCTCCCTGGGACCTCCATCCTGGAGTAAGTCCCAGTCTCCATCTCCTTCGGCCTCTAACCCATCATAAGACCTTATTTCATTTTTGGGCCACTAACAACACATAATCCCATGTTTCCTCTTTCGGCAGTTTTCCACGTATAACCCCAACTCCACTTCCAGTAGATGAACCTTTTGTGATTTGATCGTCATGCCTTTGCTCCCCCTTTTTTCTCACACCGAGCGTGACTCATGTGGGCTTAAAATAATAATTTACCATTAACCCCCTAGGCTGCCAAAGCATGTAAGCCCCAAAAAATTCTGAACTATGTGTAATTTTATCCTTGTCTCTTATGCATGTTATATAGGAAGCCTCCCTGATGTTCTAGCCCAGCAGCTACATGTCTTGACCCCTTATCGTTTGTTCACCTTCACCCTGCATGATGTTAAATAGTATTCTCCATCTGAAGTATGTAGCCTTTTATCCTTTCCCATTCTAAGAATGGTTCATATGAATCCTCCTTGAGGATAAATCTCAATAGTCATCAGTCCCAAACACTCCATGTTGGTTCACCCTTTTCCCCCATTACATTAAATTGTATCCCCATTTTCATCTAGCTTGATTCTAAACTATACCCATTCGAACTACGTGGGCTTTGATCCATGTCTCCTAGGAAAGGTGCATTGGAATCCTCCATAAGATTAAACTCTATAAAATTGTAAGACATTGTAACCCAAACTGTAGTAAGTTGTTGTATCTCATCTAGTGGTAAGTCATTTTATCCCAACCAGTAGTATGCCATTGTATCCCAACCAGAGGTAAGCCATTGTCTCTCTACCAGTGGTAAGCCGTTGTATCCCATCAAGTAGTAAGTAATTAGAACCCCAACCATCAGTAAGACATTGTACTCTAAAATTAATGGAAATACATTGTATTCCCCTTGGTTTGGACCCACATCTCTATTCTTCCCCCCCCCCCTGCGTCAGACCAACTCAGGCTGCTAACAACGCGTAAGCCATATCTTTCAATATTGGATCATTCTCTTATGTGTACACCCCAATTATATACCCATCATCTTTAACAACATGTACATTCATTCCATAACTCAAGGATATGTAGGAAGTCTCATTAAGGTTCAATCCCATCACTCATGTCCCATCCAAGTGTCTCCCTTGAGCCTTTGTGTTTCGGGAAGGTCTTTCTTAATCTTGGAGGATCTATTTATTTCATGTCATATCAATGCGTCCATTATCACGGGCTGCCTCTGTAGGTTTCTCATCTACCCCACCAAACTAAATGGACATTGATTCCCTACCACAGGGATACAAAAAAAGTCTATCTAAAGCTCAGTCCAAACATCAACATCATCCTCAAGATGGTTCCATCTCATTTTCCATCCACTCTCGACCATCCATATCCATGATGATTCTTGCATGGGTTTCCACATAAAGGTGAGATATTGTCTCCGACATTTTAACTACTCTAATTAGTAATCGGGTTACTAACATAGTGTTATCCCCAGCATCAGTGTTCCCACTAGGGGTTATACCCATCTGATCCCCTCATATCAGTGTTCTGATCTTTCAGATCTATCTCCACTAGATGTTAAACTCATGGAATACCCTTTGATAAACTTGGGAATCTGAGGAAAACCACAATGAAATGCTTATGGAATAAAATTCCCCGCATTTGATGTTGGGATATTTAGCCTTCTGTTCCCTTGATATGCCCCATAATAATGTTATGAAACCCTAATGCATCAATGTTTCAGTGTCCTGACACTCCCATGATTTCCAACATGAATCATCACCCGACCGAAGGTTTCTACCTTGACTGGACCCATTTAAATGTCCTGATGGGAGCAGTGTAATTAACCGGTGTCCATGAATACGTGGCACTGTCCAAAAATTGAAGAAAAATGTATTAGGTATATGAGGGAAACCCGAACTAGGTAACAAGATCCAAGGAGGAATCCCTGAATGGAGGAATTGAAATCCCATAATCTCTTTAATATCATGGGGAAAATTCCCCTGAATAAGGGATGGATGTCTCCCACCTTAGGAAAGTGGGAAAGGTGTGGAAACAGATCATCAAGTCCTTTGAAAGAACAGCTACACCTTGACAAATTCATTAGAAATATAAATGCTGAACCCAATGGGAATTTATTCTCCTCAATGTTGAGATTAGTAACATTCAATACATCAATGGATTATCATGTCACCAGATCTAGTTATCCGGTGACATGTCCCGCCAAACAAATAGTCATCCTAGTGTGAATCTCACCATAAATTGGGGTAGTTGAACATTGGAATTCTTGTTCTGTGATGTTTTCAGCATGGATCCTTATTAGTAATAAAGGGAGAGGAGACACACTAGGGAAGTGGACGTCTCATTCATTATTTCTGAACTAATGGTTGCATCTCCCTACAGTTCAAGACTGAAGCAATCATGACAAGAAACTGATCACTAGCCACCCAGCGACGAAGTGGTGGGGGAAACATCAATGCTACAATCCCATGAAGCCCCATCTATTATGAAACAACCTCTATTTCCATTGATATATGTTACCAATGCCCCATCTCCCCATCTGAATTCATTCTTAAAAGGGTAATAAACAACCTCATTTGAATGTATGAGGATGATCGGAATATCCCAAACTAGGATACGACCGAAAAAGACCTCTAGGATTTTGAGCCTCGCCTTCACCGCCCCCAACAAGGGCCCTGAGTGGAGCCACTTCTCAACACACCGACCTGTAATCATTTTGGGAGCCTCACACCAAAATGCCTCGAAGACTCCCTCTCATACGTCAATGAGGTGAGGGATGTCCAGGTCAGCCAAACAATGATTCCATCCATAGGGCCACCAAGGAGGGCCTCCACCAAGCCATGTTAGTGCCATCACCTGGCCCAATAGGCTGAGGAGTAGTTGAGTTGTGCACACTCACCACCAGCACTAGTCTGGTTATCCTGATGCCGGAATCAGGTGCAAGATGAGGAGGACACCTACCAGTGGGTGTTATCATCAACAATTACTGAGGCATATTCGGCCTCTAGTTTATATAATCTCCCTATTTATAGTGAAAAGGGTTCTCATACAGCCAACTCGGATCGAGGACTCAACCACCCCATAGGAAGTTTAGTCCAAATCCCCAATTCGCCGACATAGGTGGATTCCATCGTGGGACAACCTATGGAAATGACATATAGTATGGAGGTCTTTCCCATACTATCACCAATGAGAGTGCATGTCCTTCCCACTCCCATGAACGGCATGTAGTTCCTCCCCTTTCTATCATCAATCTGAGAGAAGGTCCTGGTAGCTGCATTGATAGCCTGTATGGAAGGCTCTTCTGCACCCATGACCTCAGGTGTGGATTCATTCTTCCTATCAAAGGTTTCCAATGTAAAATTGTTTCTCGTCTGTTCAACCTTCTGTGTGGGGGTATTCCCCATGTAATTACAGTGATCGATGAAGGTCTTACTCATTAAATAAATTAGTGAAGCAGTGGTCTTCCTCAATTTAGTGGTTCCCAACACGGAGGTCATTCCCTTGCTCAGCAAGATCAGTACTAAATCCTTCCTCCTACCATCACAGCCAACCAAAACAAGTAAGGAGGCCCATCTCATGATCACACCATCTCTAGCAGAGTTCCTACCCACTCTATCACATCCCACGGAGACTCTCTCTACGCTTTAACCAGAAGACACAGAGTTTTTCCTCATGTTCACTTTTACATTTTTCAATGTAATCCTCTCACCCTAGCTCATCCTGGAAGAAGTCCTCCCCACACCTCTATTGGTTCAGCCGAAGGAACTCTTTAATCCAAAACCCTACTATGTCCCGAAGAACCATCCGGGGGCAGTGGGGCAGGAATCTGATGCCATAAAAACGCCATGAATGATTAGACTGTAATTAAACCCATCTACTTATCAGATTCTGAGGTGAAATACGATTCAGTGATGGAACCCTCACCTCAATCTTCTATGTCAAGGGCCATGGAAGGAACAAGGCATATCATCCTCATCCATTCGAAATGTGGGGTCCACCAGATTCCCACCTCCCTCCACAAATACTTCATGTAGGAGGAACATTTGGACCCTTCTCAGGGTATGGGTGTGAAATCATCCTTATTATCTACAGTGTCATTCTCTATATCAACAAGAGATCCGGGAGAGCTGTTCAGGGGACCGGTAAAAGAAGAAAAAAACATGGCCCACCACTAGTAGCTGTAGACCCAGCACAAGAAAGAGTGATCTCTAGCCAGTCTTACGAAGATGTTGTGGTGAAATCAATGTGTTCTTTACCAGAATGCCCAATATATGGCGGTATACTAACTCGTTATCCATATTCTCCACTGACCAATTTAAAATATCAGAATTTTTCTTTGGTTCCCGTACCATTACCATAGCTGTCCCCAGTTAATGAGTAGGGAAACCAAGGGCCATATCCCAAGTCTGAGCTAATGAGATTTTGGTACATCCTTGCAGCAGACCATTTCCCTATGATGTTCTATCCAACTACCATTGTCAACATCAGTGTGTGGGAATTTCATACCTATTAGAAAGTCGTGTGTTTTCTCAAAACCCTCTTTGTGACGCACTTCCATCCCCATTATCGGTGAGTGGCTTAGCCAATTAGTCAGGCACATTTCGAAGATATTGACCAGCAATGATGCCTGGTCAGCTTGTCTATTCTCCCTGTGGCCCAACACCCTAAGTCGACTGGTCACTATCAAACCCTCCAGAAATTATTCATTCATACCTATAAGGTTCTATGTAGAATTATAATGGTGGCCTACCCATGTTCAATTCATTAGTTGGGGGCATATTTCTTCCCTCCATTTTTGTGTCATCCAGTTCTAACCCGACTTGCAAGGAAATATTGAGGATATGCCTCATGGTACAGTCGGGATTAACATGGCTGACCTACCAAATGGACAAAATGAACTAGAGATCCCTCGAGAGGACATAACAACAGAGGGAGTACTCCACATATTGGAATATTGGGAAGGATAACTCATTATCAAAGAAATTTACTAGTCCATCATGTACTTATCGAGTCATTATCCCTCAGTCAGAATCCCAATAAGGGAAAAGTGAATCTTAGTACCATCACAACCTCTGATTCATCTAGATTAGTGTAGAATATCGAAGATAATTATAAAAAATTCTGGTTCTGACAAATTTTTGGGAGCACAATAAAATGGTCCATGACTTACATGATGAACGTGTTGTTCAGCAGCAACCAGCCAATAGGGATCCTCGACCGGGGAAGCAGTGGCAGATACAACATTCCTTGATGAGTTTCCTCCAGGTGACGTAGACCGTTATTCATACATAGACTAGATATAGGTCGGAGCTGATGGAAAGTGGGTGAGCTATGTATCACCCAATCCACTTGAGCAGTGTGATAATCCATGGGACCCAGATCAGGTTCCCCAGCCACTCTGCAGGTCGTCCCACCGGCTACTACATGAGCAGTCATGCCTGGTTATCATGTTGAGGAACTGGCCAACACAATGGTGGTTAGGGATCCTCGTCATGATAGGAATCCCCACCCAGATTACCTGATAGTGGTTCCCATTTCTTTCTTCAAGGATATAGAAACATGATAGGTGGAATTCCCGCCAGATGGTAATCCATATGCGGCATGGGTGGATGACAAGAAATCATCGCCAATTTCTGAAATCCATCATTCACCCCCTTCAATGGGATGGGGGACCCGCTGCAGCATTTGGACCACTTTATCTCATTGTTTGGAAACATGTGGAAACTGTAGCATAGGAAGATGCCACCAAACTCTAGTGTTTCGTAAAAACATTTGAAGGGACCACATTTGTCTGGTACAGCCTGCTACCCATAGGGACTGTTTCCAGCTGGGAAGATATGAATAGGTAGTTTCTTTACTAGTTCATCTCTAACATCTAGAAGAAGAGTATTGTGAACATCTTCATGTGCAAGTAGATGCATGACAATCACGTAGCAGACTTCATTGACCAGTTGAATGGCTTTACCTAGTCCCTGGACATGCTGCTGACCTAGGAATATTTTTGACGATGTGTGTGGGGAATGTAAGAACTGAACTACTCCCCTATCTCATTAAAAAGAATTACCTCGGGGGATTCCATGATTTCACTACTAATTCCTAGAGTCTATAGGAATCCTTGCAGTATGCCAGGAATTCATGTCTATTGCCTCCTGCAATTCCTTCAAGAAGAGTCGCAGAAGACGATCCTGACATAGTAGCATAAATAGATGCCACCAGGTAGATGGAGATATTAAAATTGGAGCCACCTACACTGCCTCGCAGAGGCTCTCCACCTTAGAAATAGCCCATGGCCCAGCAGCGGCCACCTCAGAATTGGCAAGAGCCACCACGTAACACATAACCACCCCCCATGTGAGATATCCATGTTCCTATCCTCGGCATGCTCCTCCAGCCCCTATTCAGGGTGAGGCTCCTCCATCCCCTCATCACTGTCAAGCTCCCAGATCCCCCATCCATGATATGAGGAACAAAACCTACTCATTTAATTAGACACAGGTCCCTAGTTATTTTCGAATTTCCATAGACTGGGGAATTCTACGGTTGCCCGAATGTTGGAGGCCCGAAGAGGCAAATCTCACTGATCACCCCAATTGATTTCCATATAATTAGATATTGGGGAACACTCAAAAATTGTTAAATGTGCATAAAGACTAGTTTTGAGACTAGGTCAACAACAACATAGTCAGGTCTCGCCCAAGTCAGGCACCGGTGGCATGTGTATCCATGAATCCCGACAGTGACATTGATTGTGAAGGTGAGGGTTATCAGATTTCTTTCAACTGATCTCAAAAGTATGATGAATGTATAGACCGTAAGGTAGTCACCTATGCCCATGAAAATATGTGTGCATGTCTGAACTGACCCAAGCCCTCAAAAGTCTCCATGTCATCCATTCCTACCACTTCTGCGTCGATGTCTCAGCCACCCACTTCCCCAAAGAGCATGCATTTGTGAATCAATGGGAAACAAAGTCCCCCAACAATGTTGTCTTCATACCATACTATCGGTGAATTTATGCCAATGGAAATTTTGATTACCCTTGGGATTATTCTAATGGGGGAGGATTCCTAAAGTGATCATCAAGGGTACACTTCGGTTAATAATGTAGAGATTGAAAAACACTACAAGATTCCTAACAATGAGGAGTGCTCGATAGATCATCCCAATGTTCCCAGACATCGCCAGCATCAACAGAGCCATGGCTATATAAGTCATAGGAGTGCATCGAGCAGTGCTTCCTGTTAGGCTAGGCATGCCACCAAAACCAGACAAGAGGCCCAGTGCATATCTTAGCAACTTAAACCTTCTCTTCTAATTTCACCAGGTTTTCATTCACCACTTTTTGTGCTACTAGATCAGGAAGATTCATCTCGTCCTCACCGCGATCAGCAATGTTCTACTATAGAAAGGCCTAATCCATTCAACCACCATCTGGTAGTCTCTCCAAAAGTTTAGACTCGCGATCAATGGGGCATTCACAAAACTAGTTAGCGGCCAGCTCAACTGGTAGGGCCAGCCATACCTCCTCCCACAAAATGACCTTCTATAGATAGAAGATCATTCTTGTCATAGAAGTATGATATCCTTAATCATTTTTCCATAATTCATACAAATATATTTTTCCACGAGGAACTTTTCCTATCGGATGATATGCATGAATCCCTCACTGAGGATTTAAGAATCCCCCTCCAGTTTGAGAAGGATGTAGTAGTCACAGAATCCTTCCAGGTTGACGCATTCAAGCATGATGAATGTCATGAAATTATATATTTTTCTGTAGAAGATGAAGGCTCTCCCATAAAGGAACACATTCACCAGCTATATGTCACTAGAAAATTAAATGTCATGGAGGATCACCAATATCTTGTCGACCCATGGATAGGGTCCAACCTAATTCTAACATGAACAGTTCGAAAAATGGGGTTGTCTAGGGATGATCTAATCCCCTTTGACCTAAAAATTAAATGTTATGATAGGACGAAACCAAAACCTATTGGCAAGATCCACCGTGAGTCCTAATGTGGTTGCATGGATGCCATCATAAAGTTCATCGTTATCTAATAGGTCATGTCCTACAACATGATGATGGGAATTCCATGGCTCCACATGCATGAGGCAGTACCCTATTCATATCACCAATTCCATAGTACTCCCTAAATGGTCATGTAGGAATAATCCATGGTGATGCATCTCCCTTTTCCTCTTTTGAAGCTTGCTACATAGATTTCAACTATTATAAGAGAAAGAAAAAACAAATCTATGCTAACGAGGTTGAAAATGCAACAACTGTGACTTAGCTACAGACAGACCTGGATGATCCCAACATTTCTATGGTCTATTGATTACCTGCTATGACCCAGGATTTGGGGAAATGATTTTGTGATTCTAAAATGAGGGAAAGAAAATTACCAACTCTAAATAACTCCATAATATCAAAAACGTATTCCAACATGTATCTAGCATGGGTAATCCTAGATCCCCTACCACTGTATGTCATTGGGATGTCCGCCCCTGGCAACTGAAATATGTAATACTTTTTTGTTTCACACAGGATGGGATAAAAAATCTTAATCTAACATACCATTATTACATTAATATTATCAAGTGTGTCCCCTTGGGACGATGACTGAATCAGATCGGGTTGTTGGCTTTCATCGCCATGGTTTCTATAGCACAAGTGTCCCCTGATGTAGTGTCCACCGCCGTTCAGGCTGGAATCAGTGTCCCATCAAGATTTGTCATCTTTGTAGGAATCCCCTCCCTCTGTGTATCCCTCCTCCATAAGTGAAAAAGTGGATTTGGAATATTCACATTCTTCATTTGAAAATGGTGTCTCCAAACATACATTTAATTGTTACATGTGAACCTTAGTAGTGAGACAGATCTAAAACCCACATTGTTTAGTTCCTCTATGCATGTCGAAGTGAAACGACGGTACTTGGACTTCCTAAAGATTAATTGTGATGTATTTTACTAGAGGTTTAATGAGATTATATGACTCGATCCTCATTTCACCATCCACCACCTTAGTCTCCCAAAAAAAATTTTGTGGGTTCAAACAACTTCATTGAGAGATGAACCCTTCTCACAGTGCAATGATCGAGGTCAAGGAGGATATGCTCATTAGATCCAACATTGACATAGAGGTAAACTACCCCAGGTGGTTAGCCAACTTTGTTCCCATCAAGAATGATGAATGGACATATCATAGTTTTCATTTCCTTTTGCGATCTCAAATTTCATTGTCCGAAGGATGACATTCCCTTTCTAATGATGACACTATTGATTGACACAATTGCTAGATTCCATGCTCCCACTTTCATGGATGTGTACTCCGGGTATAACCAAATTCAAATGGCCCCTGGCAATGAAGAGTCTACAATATTCATGGAACCACGAGGTACATTTTGATAGAAGTTAATTCCCTTAAGTATAATGAGTACAAGTGTCACTTATAATAATTCCATATATCGAATATTTAAGCCGATCCTTAGGGACATTGGTGGAATTCTACATGGATTATCTAGTGGTCAAATCATGCCAGCATTAGGACCATATCTGAAACCATGAGATAGTGTTCAGATTCCCCTCATTCCACCATTTGATGTTTAAACCCTTGATGTGTGCCTTCGGGGTCACCTCTAGAATGTTTCTTGGAATTGATGTCAGATTTACAGGTATCAAGATCAACCCGATGGATACTAAGGCCATAATTTAGATGACTCCTCTTAGAAACATCCAGGAACTATGAGGCTTTCAATGCCACATGGCCTATATATGATGATTCATTGAGTATTTGGTTGGCAACTGTTAGCCATTTTCTTTGATCATGAATAATGAAATAGTTTATCATTGGGAAAAGGAATGTAAAACTACATTGGAGGATATTATGAAGTTATTATTATAGTCTCTAGTCCTGATGCCACCTGTTTCCAAAATGCCGCTAGACATTAATGTCACGGCCCTAGAATGATCACTCAGTTCCCTTCTCACCCAGAAAACAAATTTGGTAATGGAGAACGATCTATACTATCTCAACCACATGATCCTTGATATGGATACCAGATACACCCCCATAATGAAATGTTTCCTTGTACTGGTATTCACAGTGTATAAATTTCATCATTACATGCATCACCATAAGATGCAGTTAGTTTCACGAGTGGATCCGCTGATGTAAATCCCGAATCAACCCATGTTGATAGGCCATCAAGCTCGGTGGGTAGTGATCCTCCAATAGTTTGGAATCAGGTTCATTACCCAGAAGGATTTCAAGGGGCATGAATTAGAAGACTTCCTTTCCTCCCATCCATCTCCCATGGACCAGCCATTAGACTTTGATTTTATGGATGATGAAATCACTCAGACATACCAAGATATTTTGTGATAGTTTATACACACTGATGGAACTTCTCTAAGACCTACTGGTAGAAGACTTAATGACCCCAGACTCAAAAGAGTGGGCGAGGGTATTTTCTTCATCACATCAGTACTAGTCGTTCTTCCATATTCAATCCTATTGTCAGAAGTTTGTACCAACAAATGAGGCAGAGTATCAGGCTCTTATTACTAGCCTCTAACTAGACCTATAGATTTATTCTCACCACTTTCATGTGAAAGGTAACTTCAAACTAGTTATCAAGAAGATCAATGGTCACTATGTCATCAGGATGTCAGAGCTCGTACCACTGTTGGAACAAACCTGCAAGTTGATGGCGCAGTTCCCGTCTTAGCCAAATGTTACCCATGTCTCTAAATCCAGAAAGAGGATAGCCCATAGGTAATCCAAAATACCATTGGTGACTCCACATCATGGTCCTTAGGTCCCTCTGATGTAGTTTTTGAAGTTACTCTCGATTGTAGGAACCCATTTATTGATTTTCTCCATCAAGGTGATATCTTGGATTATAGAGTAGAGCACGAGCATATCCGATGTCGCACTTTAAAATTTCCCATTTAGAGTGGTCCTGGTCTGGAGATAATTCTCTACAAGTGTGGGTATTATGATTTTCATTACCATTTCATTAAAGGATGTGATATTACATAGGTTTTTCATGAGTTTCTAGCCAGTTCCTACAAGGATCATTATAAAGGGTCGAAACTACCCTACGGAATCCAAATATTGAGGTATTTCAAGCCCTCCATGATCTGTGACTGTATTTAGTTTTCCAATAGGTTCCAATCATGTGAAATCAATTATAATTTCATGCATTGTCCACTAGAGCCTCTCCACACTACCAAGTACTCTTAGACCATTCTGCCTGGGGGATCGATGATGTGGGACCGTATCCACCAGCAATAGCTCACCTAGTGCAGGTTCATCTTGACTGCTATGGATTTCTTTTTCAAGTGGGTAGGGGAAGTTATGATCAAGGAGTTCAAGGCCCATTTTATCATTGAAATTTTAATATCCAATATCATCAACTGTTTTGGATTCCCTCATGTGATCCTCATAGATAACAGGACCAACATCCGGGAAACCAAATTGAAGATGTTTTATGCCAAGTACATCATCCATTCTAGCCCTACCTCCCACTATTATACACAGGAAAATGGAAATATCACTGCATTAAATGAATCTATCTCTAAAAATTTCTTAAATTTTTTGGTCAAACAAGAATATTTTGTTCGAAAATCTCCCCAAAAGACTCTGGGCCTATCAGATAATGACTCGTACTTCCACACAGGTGACCCCATATTCCATTGTGTATGGAATGGATCTAGTCCTTCTCTTTCTGATTTAGTTGACTTCATTATAAATATCTATATACGATAGTTAAACACTTGATAAGTAAGGTGAATTCCTTCACGTGGAATTGGAAGCACTCGACGAGAACAAGATTCATGCCTTGTGTAATCCGGAAATGCATCAGAAGAAGATAACTAGTGGTTTCATCAAAAAAGTTCCCCTCTGCTCATTATATCAAGGTGAAATGGTGTTGTCTCTATGAATGCTGACGATACATAGAAGGAAACATCCCAAGAAGGATCCCAAATGGAAATGAACTTAAATAATTAACAAGGTTTACCGCAATGGCGTGTACTGCATAGTAACCATGGATATTGAGCGTATAACTCCTCCCACCAATGGAAAATTCATTATGTAATACTTGACTTCTGTAAATGGTCCCTCATGACCTTATATTGATCCATATTCACCATATGACATGAAATTTTCTGATTCATCCAAAATAAATGATGTAAAACTACTCAGAAATCATCCTGCATTATGCTAAACTACGAGAGGAAGATAAACCATAATTTTCTGAGCTCTATGACCATAAACTAAGATCTCTTCATATAAACGTCCTCACCTCATGATGTTAAACTGTATAAATCCTTCATAACAATGTATGGCTTGATTCACATACTTATGAGATACGTTGGAATGCACTGATTCTTTGTCTTAGAGTCCATCTCCCAAATTCTTCTCATTTGAGTACCCCCTAGGTGTAGTTTCATTGGAAGTTAACATATGGTGTAACGTAGGATTGTTTTTCCCTACTCATGTTAGAATTATAGTGATCAGACCATGTTCCCCTACTCGTTCTTCTATCCTCTTTCGTCATCACTACACGACGTTAAACTGCATGGCCAGTTCAAGAACTACATATTGCCTGATTCCCATCCTCATGGGATTCATAATAATGCTCGGACATTTCATCTATAGGCCCATACCCAAACATTAAGATCCCCCCGTGGGTCTAAATACACGGTGTGATGTAGGATTTGTCCTTCATTCATGTCGAGTTCATCATAATCGCACCATGTATCCTTCTCCTAGGAGATCTCCACAACTTTCATTATCCCACAAGAAGTTAAACAACACAGAAACATTCACGTTTGACACATTCCCTTTATTTGGGACATCGTCAACATTCACATCCAAAAGGACCCCCGAAAATCATGGAAACAGGGCCCTAGGGATCTTTTACCATTTCAAGCCATCATCCTTGAGGATTTGGATTACTATTTGATTCAAGTACGACATTACAAAAATGGTCAGCGGTTGACACTCGTTTTTTCCCATTCCAGGTCACACAATGTGGATGCTATGTTTTCAATTCTATAAACATCTATAATCCATCATTTTCACCACCCCTAAATGTCCCAAATATTGGGTGCAATGTTTCATTTTGTCCTGTTATCCCTTCAATCATCAGTCTTCCTTGGGCAGGGGTGTTAGTCTGGTCATCGTCCCCCCTGCTTGATCTCCTTCCCTCATTTTTATACCCTTATTTGTTTAGAAGGGCATGATACTATTCCTTGTTTCCCACACTGAGAATTTGTCATGTGGGATTAGCAGTTTTGGAAAGGAAATACCAACATAAAGGGTCATGTATCTATTGTCTGAGCTATATGACCTTAAACTACGATCACCATCATCTTGTTAGATGATAAATTGAAAAGTGTTTATTACTTACAGCCTCAAGTCCCTCGACTAATCTCACCCCTCTATCCCACGTTATAATTTAGTATTGTTTAGTGTGTTATATTTTTTCCTCTTTCACATTAGATTACTCACAATTCCGTATAAATTCCTCATCGAGATAACTTGTCCTTATCTGTGTCCTTACTGCATGACGTAACACTACACAACATCTTCCAGAACTACGTGTGGCTTGATTTTTATCATGATGGGATATGTAGGACCACCCAGACATATAGCCTTCAGGACCAACCCTATCCCATGAAACCCTACCATTCTTCTGGCCCCCTGTCCTGAGTTCCTTTCGGAGGGGGTATGCTTCATGTAATGGGTTTATATTCTCATTCATATTGGGTTTGTAATTTCCATTCCACATACCTCTTCTTTTGAGAGATCTTCCATCCACTATTTGACACTCATCTTTTTGAATCAGATACTATTGAATTGTGGTCCATGGTCCTCCTTTGAAGTTTACTAATGTTCCCATATGCACTCCGGTTCATGACCTAGAGTGTTGGATTCAACATAGACATGTTATCACCAATTTTTAGGCTTAATGTTCACCTTCATTTGGGATTTCATCATCGTTCACAACCAAAAGGACCCTCGAATGACATTGATGATGGGACATAGTGCTCTCATTAAATTTCAATCCACTTTCCTTGATGATATTGAATGAAAAATTGATACAATTCCGATGTATTTAATTTGGTCAATGATAGACACTAATTTGTTGTTTCCATTTAAGGTAACGTGGGATGGATGATTTGTTTCAAACATGTTCAACATATATCCTCTATCTCCATGAAACCCCCATTAAGCCCTTAATATTTCATTTATGATTCACATCATTTCCACTCCATTATGACCAAGATTAATTTTGACACATTTAGAGATATTCCTCAGTGTGTGTCTATGAATTAGGTGAAAAAATCCCAGTGAGGCATCATTTGGGGCTAAGAACCATTTTCCCCTATTCATATATTCCACATGTTGAAAATACCTCCACAGCCATTATATACAACATCAATGATAGATCACGTTCGATTAGGGATTTGGTTGAGGTTTGACACCATTTGGAAGCACACCACTTTTTTTGGTCCGAGCACTACGATCTCTTCGTGTCCTTATCACAAGGCGTAAAATGGTATGACACTCATTGAATTGTGTACATCTTGATTCCCATTCCCAAGGGATATGTAGGAATATCTGGGTATAACATATTCGTGTCCTACTCAGGTTCCACTAATTAATGATTTTGTTCGGCCTTATGGCCAATACTTTCATTGTATTTCTTGGTGTGGCATTTGTGGGATTATGTCATCATTCATGTCAGGTTTGGAATAGTCCCACCATGTAATCCCATTCTAAGAGCTAGTCTCCGCTGACACTTGTCTTGTATGATGTTAAACTTCAGTTCTAGAAATACTTATGGATTAATTCCCATCCTTATAGGATACGTAAGAACAATGAGACATTTCTTTTTTATGTTAAAACCCATATTATTTTTTCATTTGTTGTCCCCATGGTCCGATATTTCTTCCACAGAATTGAATGTGGAGTGGTGTGGACCTCATCCACATTTATGTTGGGATTGCATTATCATGCCAAGATCATTCCCCTCTAAAAACTCATCTCTAATGTATGAATCTTTACTAAAAGACGTTAAAATGCAGTGGTTGGTCTTATCATATGTCCCTAAACCAGGAATTTATCATCCTATTCGAACGATTAAAAACATCACTGCATTATGGTATCCTCACTCAAGAGGAAATATTATTTGGTTTCAGTCCTATACCATAATAATTTTCGAGGACTACATATTGATTGATTCCTGTAGACACACCTAGATTCTTCATCCAATATTTTTCGCTTCACTATAAAACACAACACATATCCATCCTAAAGAACAAACAAGATCTATCAAATGCCACTTCTTTTGGTGTGTGGGCCAAAACAACACGAAAATATTGTTTATGGAATTTTTATCCTACAATTAAACCTCTAGAAATACATATGGAATGATCCCCATCATAATTAGGTACATAGGAATTCCCAGTCACTTGGCCTTGGGGCCAACCCAATATTCATTTTTTATCGCTTGAACAAAAAACTCCCCTGGGAGCACATGGTGTAATATGGATTCCTACGGTCCCCATTCACGCTAGGTTTTGCAATCACCGGACCACACATCTCCCTCCTATCATTATAAATATGGTCTGAGATCAATGAATCTAAACTAAGATTTCCCTATAAGAAATATGGACCGTGTTTTACTACTTCTCCACATTTTCATCTTTTCATTAAATCTGATCTATAGAGACCTGGCCTTTTCTTTCATTACTATTACATCATTTCAAAGATAAACAACATAATAGTATTACACATGGAGGATCTATAGGTTTAGTGTATTTGGAAAACTATGACAACACATAACAAGTACAACATCATGAATAAAAATTCATTTAATCTCTTCTTCTATAGCTTCTTAGTAGCACTTGTCCTCTCCTTAGTACATGTAGCCACCTGAGTATATACATCAAAAGGGTTGAGCTAAAAGCCTAGTAAGAGGATAGATAAGAACAATATAGCATGGGGTGAGCATAATAATGACATAGGAAGAATATCTTGAACATGAGAGGAGCATAAACAATAAACTTGAAATGTGGAAAAGCATAAAAAATGAAACATCATGTCTTAGTGGTTGACTACCACACATACCAGTTAACAAAGATAGCAACATGTTCACACATCATTTCTCATTTACTCATGAGATTCATCACATTACCCAATGCATTGGAGCACTATATAATTCCGGGTGCACCCGTCAAATTTAAACATTCATATTGCGCTATATAATTCCGAGCGCACCTGTCACATCCTAACATTATCATTATCATGCTTGCCACATAGAACACATATCAGGCATATACATAAATAACCCATGGAAAGGAATTGGTTTCATCTCATAATGACACATTCATAAGCTTTGGGTTCCCAAAAGAAAGAGGGAACAACATACTTGATATAAGAACCATCAACCTTGAATGAGAGGTAAAAGGTGAGATCTTTAAAGTAGAGTTATTTTAGAAAAAAAATTTATGAACATAAAAACCAATGACAAACATTTATAACCCATAAAATTAAATTAAATTATTAAAAAAATATCTTTGAGGTGTAACCATATCAAAATTGGTGTGAAAGAGGGAGAACCCGAAGGAAGAAAATTGGGTTCGAAATTTCCCCTTACCTTGTACTCGAATGCCTCCTCATTAATGTCCTGTATAATGAAATTATATTCATTAATTATAAATTCAATAACCTTTTATAAATTAATAGGGTTTATTCTGGTTTCATTATTTCATATTATGTTCCTTTGGATGACTTATAGAGTTTAAAAACATTGTTCGGGGATGTTCGTTTTTATGGTTTTCTTGAGCGGTCCACATGTATTCTTAAATTGATGTTTCAGTAGATCATGGGTAAACATCAAGAACTGATATTACATGTAATTAATGATATTACAGAAGCATGAATGATTTTATAATGAGTTATATTAGATCTATGTGGATGAATCATTAGATAAGAATTAAATAAAGATTATATGGGTTAATTTGCGCGGTTTTTGGATCACAACAAACTCGTTTTAACATTTAACTTAGTAATATGGCCATATGATATTTCCAGAACATAAAATAGAACATAATAAATATACAATATTCTGGTTCAACCATAAAAATGGTTTCATGACCAGATTTTAAGGTAGAAATGGAAAAAGAGAGCATGTCGTTTTTGAAGGTGATAAATTATCACCACATGAACAACGTTCTCTTTAATAAATTAAAAGGAAGGGGGAATGGGTGTGGGGTGATATAATATAACATTAGAATCATTATATTACAGTATATATATAATACTGGATTTACAGAACAATTTGGATGAAGATAGGTTGAAGATATCAAGAAAGGAACTTGAACTTGAAAGGAAATTAAAGGAGAAGAGAGAGAAAGAAATTACCTTTAGAATCCTCATGTCTAGATCCTCATTAAGAAAGCTAGGCTTGTTCTTATGATGAGACCAGAAGATTTTGGACGTAGGGAATGTGCTAGGGAAGGTGTTTGGGCAGAGTTTAGAGAAGGCTTGGAGCATGAGAGTTGTGAGGAAAAGAGGGATTGAAGGGTGGCTTTTATAGTAGAGGGGAGAGGGGTTTCCTTAATATAAAATTGATTAGTTTATTAACTTCACCTAAGACAAGGAATAGTGAGTATTGGATGACTAAGAATAGTAAATTAGACTTGTGAATTCGGGATTTGGGTGCTTACATAACTTGTGATGTCAAGAATAGTGGGTTTTAATTAAAAAGTATTTATATGATAAATTAATGTATTCTACTATTCATCAAAAATTCAAGTATCTCAGAAAAATCCCAAAATTTTACCCCAACCATGTCTCGACGTTTAGAATCCAAAAATGAATTCCATTTTTCAAAAATAATTTTCTAAATATTATTAATTTAATATTTAACTAAAATCATAATTTACTTAAAAACAGTTTTTTAAAATTAAAACTGATTTTGCAGTTCTTTCAAAAATTACTTAGGGCCATATAAAATTATCTAAAAACTATTAAACATTTATTCAATAATTTATGAATATATTTCAGGAAAATAAATATTCTTTTAAATTAATTATTTAATTATAATTAATTATTTATGACTTATAAAATACCAAAAATGTTTACTAAGGTCAAATTGTCACTTTCTAAGATGTCTAAATTTTATTTTATTATTCATAGGTAATGTTACTCTTTTTTAAGATTCATAAGGGTCATATTACTATTCATAAGGGTAGGTTACAATTTATAAGGGTAGGTTACTATTCACAAAAAAGTATTTTTGTTTCATTAGACTCCAAAAACTATCTTGAACATAACCGTGTATGTCAGATTTTTAAAATTCTAAACATAGGGGTGACAAAATTATGTTTAAAGGTCACATATCAATTAGTTTATCATTATTTTGTGTTTTTATGACATAGATATAAGAAGGGGTTTTTCTATTGAAATATTTTGGGTCATTACATTCTTCCCCCCTTAAGAAATTTCGCCCCTGAAATTTTACTTTACACAAACAGGTGTGGGTACTTCTACTTCATTGCCTCTTCTGGTTCCCAAGTTGCTTCCTCAAACTTTTGGTTCCTCCACAATATTTTGACATGGCAGGTTGTATGGAAGCATAGAACCTTATCACTTCGGTCCAGAATTTTTACCGGCTGCTCCTCATATGAGAGATCATCTTCCAACTGTACCACCTCTGAGTTTAGTACATGTGAGGGGTCTGGAATGTACTTCCTCAATAGTGATACGTGAAACACATCATGAACTTGAGCCATATTAGGTGGAATTTCCAGACGATATGCCACAACTCTTATACGATCAAGGATCTCAAAGGGGCCAATGTACCTGGGGCTTAGCTTCCCTTTCTTCCCGAATCGAAATGACTCTCTTCCATGGAGATATTCGAAGGAAGACTTTATCTCCAACGTCGAACTCCAATTCCCTTCGACGATTGTCATCATAGCTCTTTTGACGACTTTGAGAAGCTTTGATGTGTTTCTGGATGACTTGAACCTTATCCGTCATCTCTTGAACAAGATCGGGACCATGTAGTTTTTGTTCTCCAACTTCATCCCAACAGGTTAGAGTTCTACATCGCTTCCCATAAAGAGATACATACGGATCCATCTGAATACTCGAGTGGAAGCTATTGTTGTATGAGAACTCAACCAATGGAAGGTGCTGATCCAATCCAGCTTTGAGTTCAAGAGAGCAGGATCTTAGCATATCTTCAAGTGACTGAATAGTCCTTTCAGACAGGCCATCATTTTGGGGGTGATAGGTCGTGCTGAAATTTAATTCCGTACTCAAAGCATGTTGAAGGCTCCTCCAGAATTTAGAAGTGAACCTTGGATCACGGTCAGAGACAATTGAGAGTGGAACACCATGCAATCTCACTACATCCATCACATATATCCTTCCTAGTTGTTCAACTGAGAGGTCTACCCGAATAGCGATAAAATGGGCAGTCTTGGTGAGTCGATCAACCACATCCCATATCGTATTATTTCCTCTTGATGTATTTGGGATACCCATGACAAATTCTATAGTAACATTTTCCCATTTCCACATGGGTATAGGCAATGGCTGCATCATACATTTGGACTTTTTCCGCTCAGCTTTAACTTGCTGACATTCTAAGCACCTTGATATATATTCTGAAATCTCCTTCTTCATGTTATCCCACCAGAAGTGTTCTCGGAGATCATGATATATCTTGGTACTTCCGGGATGAATAGAGAATGTTGATCTATGTGCATTATCCAATAGTTCCATCTTTATTCCGGGTGATATTGGCACACAAAGTCGCGTTCCAAACCAAATCACACCATCATCATCTATATGGAACTATTGCAGCTTCCCTTCCTTTACTACATTCACCCTCTTTTGTATCTCCACATAATCCAGTTGTGCTTCCTTAATCTTCTATTGGAAGGATGGTTGCGCAATCCTTTGTGCAAGGTAGGATGTATCCCCTGCCCTTACGATTCCCAAATCCATCCTTTGCATATCCAAGAAGATAGGGTCTTTCTCAATCCTCAACATAGATAGTGTAGCAGGTTCTTTCCTGCATAGAGCATCAGCTACCTTGTTTGCCTTTCTAGGATGATATTGAATAGAGCAATCGTAATCCTTGATTAGCTCTAACCATCTCCTTTGACGAATGTTGAGCTCCTTTTGCGTGAATATATACTTTAGGCTCTTGTGGTCGTTGTATATGTCACACTTCTCACCATAAAGGTAGTGCCGCCAGATTTTCAAGGCAAAAATCTTGGCTACCAGCTCTAGATCATGCGTCAGGTAGTTCTACTCATGGATCATCAACTGTCGTGAGGCGTAGGCTATCACATTATCATTTTGCATGAGTACACAACCCAAGCCATTCATTCAAGCATCACTGTATATCACAAAACATTCTCCACTTTTCGGTAGTGTGAGTACAGGTGCAGTGATTAGCCTTCTCTTTAGCTCCTTGAAGCTTCCCTCACATTCTTCCGTCCATACATACTTTACCCCTTTCCATGTAAACTTAGTTAGCGGGCTTGACAATCATGAGATGTTTCTCACAAAACGTCGATAGTACCCAGCTAATACAAGAAAACTACAGATTTCTCTGACACTAGAGGGCCTGGGACATTCTTCAATCACCTTTGTCTTTGAAGGGTCCACAGAAATTCCCTTACTTGTGATCAAATGTCCCAAGAACGTGACTTGATTCATCCAAAAATCACACTTGCTGAACTTGGCGTACAACTTCTCTTTTCTCAATGTTGCCAACACAAGTCTTAGATGTTCTTCATGTTCCTCCTTTCTCTTGGAGTAGATGAGAATATCATCGATAAACACTACCAAAAATTTGTCGAGGTAATGTCTAAAGACTCTATCCATCAAATCCATGAAGATTACAGGGGAATTAGTAAGTCCGAAGGGGATCACCAAAAACTCATAGTGCTCATTCCTTGTATGGAAGGCAGTCTATTGAATATATTCCTCTTCACCTTTACTTGATGATATCCAGAACGAAGATCCACCATTGAGAAGTATTGAGCTCCTCTTAACTGGTCAATCAAGTCATCAATCCTTGGGAGAGGATACTTGTTCTTTATGGTGATCTTGTTGAGTTCCCGATAATCGATACACAGCCACATTGTTCCATATTTCTTCTTTACAAAGAGAACTGGCGCACCCCAAGGTGATGCACTAGGGCGTATGAACCCTTTGTCCAAATGCTCTTGCAGCTGCTTCTTTAACTCCTCCAGTTCGATAGGAGACATCCTATAGGGGCACTTCAAGATAGGAGTAGCTCCATGTATGAGTTCAATTGAGAACTCTACCTCACGATCCGGGGGAATACTGGGTAACTCTTTGGTAAATACATCATCGTATTCCCTTACGATGGGAATTTCTTCAAGGTTGGAACTTTCCTTCGACTCAACCATTTGGGCGAGGTATGTTTCTTCATAGGGAATCATCACCGACACCATTGAAGGATCTTTCAAAGGATATTCATGATATTCCTTTCATCTGTAGAGGTTCATGGGATAGCTCGGAATATGAAAATGTATTTCCTTTTCCCGGCATTTGATATACGCTCTATATAAAGAGATCCAATCCATTCCCATTATAGCATTTAATTCCACCAAGGGAATTATTACGAGATTTGCTGAAAGAATATTCCCACATACATCAACAGGAGAAGAGTCAAACACTTGGGTTGGAATGATTTCACCACTTGGTGTTTTTAAAGATATATCTACTTCATGGTTTCAGGTCTTCGATTCTATAGTTCTATCAAACTTGCAAGATATAAAGGAATGCGTAGAACGAGAATCAAATATGACTTCTTCCATTCTTGAGTGAATAGGAAGTGTACCTTGTATGACTTAATTATCATTTTCCACCTCTGCAGTAGTTATTGCATAAGCCTTCCCTTGTTCCTTTGGCTTTGGGGGTTGTTGGCACTGATTACCCTCGAGTGCTCGATGTTTAGTGCACTGGTTTGAATAGTTCCCTAGCACCCTACAATTGTAGCATTGAACCACGAGTGGTTCACTCCTTTCATTAGCTACATTATCATTCCTTTTCATGTCTTTTCGACACTCGTGAGTTGGTGTCCTTCCTTCCCACACTTAAATCATTTCACCGTACCTTTGAGGCAGTTCCCATTGTGCAACTTCCCACATTTTTGGCATGTGGGTCGTTGTGTTTTCTTCCCATCTTTTTCATTAGATCCACTGGCTTGAAACTCCATCTTTCTCTTCTTATCACCATAGCCATGGGACCATTATCTAAACTCAATCTCCACTTTGAGAGCACACCGAACAACTTCTCCATAACTCCAAAAGTCTTGAATTGCAAGATCCTTTTGAAGATGTGGTTTTAATCCACTAAAGAATCTATCAATTTTTCTATCGTTGTTGATAACAAAACCCGAAGCATACCTTGCGAGCCTTGTGAAATTTTCTTCATAGGTTGTGATAGATTTACCTTCTTTTTGCTTGAGCTCTATGAATTCTCTCTCCATCTTCGTGCGAAGAGTTCTTGGGAAGTACATATTAAGAAACATTATCTTAAAGTCTTCCTATTCCATCTCTTCAATTTCCTCCCTTGGCTTGGTGTTCTTAATCAAAGCACACCATTGATCAGCTTCTCCATCTAGACGATAAATGGCTAGAGTCACCTTCTCCATCTCGGAACAGTGAATAACAGAAAATATCTTCTCCATGGAGTTGACCCACTATTCCGCAACTAGTGGATCAGGAGATCCACAAAACTTCGGTGGTCGTTGCCACATAAAACATTCAATAGTTAGTTTCTCCCTCTTTGGTGAAGGAGGATGTTCCCCATTATTATGGTTATTATTCATAACCCAAGATAATTTGGTAAGCATCGCCTGATGTTTTAAACTCCACCTCCAAAATCATTGGGGATGTCGTCCGGGCAAACGTTTCATTGGCCCTCGCAAGAGTTGTTGGCCTGATTTCTCCTCGTTCCCACCATTTTCTAAAATAGAAAAGGTTACAACAAAACATAAGTAAACAAGTCATGAATAATTTATCCTTTTAAAAAATTATACCAAAAACATAATATATGGGATCCCTAGGTAAATATCCTTGTGTGAATATTTGTACTTAGTCTCATGCTAGAGGTTTTCTTTAGGGTTCACTAATCCTAATTCCCAAATTAACTAAACCTTTCCTCTGATACCAACTATAGAGTCCTGGCCTTTTCATTCATTAATATTACATCATTTTAAAGATAAAAAACATAATAGTATTACACATGGAGGATCAAGAGGTTTAGTGTCTTGGGAAAACTAGGAGAACACATAACAAGTACAACATCAAGCATAAAAATTCATTTAATCTCTTCTTCTATAGCTTCTTAGTTTCACTTGTCCTCTACTTAGTACATGTAGCCACCTGTGGATATACATCAATAGGGGTAAGATAAAAGCCCAGTAAGAGGATAGATAAGAACAATATAGCATGGGGTGAGCATAATCATGACATAGGAAGAAGATCTCGAACATGAGAGGAGCAAAAACAATAAACTTGAAATGTGTCAAGGAAAAAAATGAAACATCATGTCTTAGTGGTTAACTACCACACATACTTGTGAAAAAATCTAGCATCATTTTCACGCATCATTTCACATTTACTCATGAGATTCATCACTTTACCCAATTCATTGGAGCGCTATATAATTCCGGGAGCACCCGTCACATTTAAACATTCATATTGCACTATATAATTCCAGGTGCACCCGTCACATCATAACATTATCAATATCATGCTTGCCAAATAGAACACATATCAGACATATACCTAAATAACCCATGTAAAGGAATGGGTTTCATCTCATAATAACACTTTCATAAGCTTTGGGTTCCCAAAAGAAAGAGGGAACACCATACTTGATATAAGAACCATCAACCTTGAATGAGAGGTAAAAGGTGAGATCTTGAAAGAAGAGTTCTTTTGGAAAACATTTTGATGAACATAAAAACCAATTACAGACATTTATATCCCAGAAAAGTAAAGTAAATGATTAACAAAATATCTTTGAGGAGTAACCATATCAAAATTGGTGCGAAAGAGGGAGAACCCGAAGGAAGAAAATTGGGTTCGATATTTCCCCTTACCCTATACTCGAATGCCTCCTTCTCTTTAATGTCCTATATAATGACATTATATTCATTAATTAGAAATTCCATAAATTTTATACGTTAATAGGGTTTATTCTGGTTTCATTATTTCATATTATGTTCCTTTGGATGACTTATAGAGTTTAAAAACATTGTTCGGGGATGTTCATTTTTATTTTTTTCTTGAGCGGTCCACTTGTATTCTTAAATTGATGTTTCGGTAGATCATGGGTAAACATACAGAACTGATATTAAATGTAATTAATGATATTACAAAATCTTGAATGATTTTATAATGATTTATATTAGATCCATGTGGACGAATCCTTAGATAAGAATTAAATGAAGATTATTTGGGTTAATTTGCACGGTTTTTGGATCACAACGAACTCGTTTTAACATTTAACTTAGTAATATGGCCATACGTTATTTACAGAACTTAAAATAGACCATAATACATATAACATATTCTGGTTCAACCATAAAAATGGTTTCATGACCATATTTTAAGGTAGAAATGGAAAAAGAGAGCATGTCGTTTTTGAAGGTGATAAATTATCACCACATGAACAACATTCTCTTTAATAAAATAAAAGGAAGGGAGAAAGGATGTGGGGTGATATAATATAACATTAGAATCATAATATTAAATTATATATATAATAATGGATTTAACAAACAATTTGGATGAAGATAGCTAGGTAGAGGTCATGAAAAGAACTTGATCTTGAAAAGAAATTAAAGGAGAAGAGAGAGAGAGAGAAATTACATTTAGAATCCTCCTTTTGAGATCCTCATTAAGGAAGCTAGGCTTGGACTTTTGATGAGACCAAAATCTTTTGGACGTGGGGGATGAGATAGGGAAGGTTTTTGGGTAGTGTTTAGAGATGTCTTGGAGCTTGAGAGGTGTGAGGAAAAGAGGGAGTGAAGGGTGGCTTTTATAGTGGAGGGGAGAGGGGTTTCCTTAATATAAAATTGATTAGTTTATTAATTTCACCTAAGAAAATGAAAATTGAGCCTTGGATGACTAAGAATAGTAAATTATACTTGTGAATTCGGTATTTGGGTGCTTACATCACTTGTGATGTCAATAATAGTGGGTTTTAATTAAAAACTATTTATATGATAAATTAATGTATTCTACTATTCATCAAAAATTCAAGTATCTCAGAAAAATCCCAAAAATTTACCCCAACCATTTCTTGACGTGTAGAATACAAAAATGAAGTCCATTTTTCAAAAATAATTTTCTAAATATTAATAATTTATTATTTAATTAAAATCATAATTTACTTAAAAAAACAGTTTTTTAAAATTAAAACTGATTTTGCAGTTCTTTCAAAAATTTCATAGGGTATTATAAAATTATCTAAAAACTATTAGACATTGATTCAATAATTTATGAATATATTTCAGGAAAATATATATTCTTTTAAATTAATTAATTAATTATAATTAATTATTTATGACTTATAAATACAAAAAATGTTTACTAAGGTCAAATCGTCACTTTCTAAGAAGTCTAAATTTTATTTTATTATACATAGGTAATGTTACACTTATTTAATATTCATAAGGGTCATATTACTATTCATAAGGGTAGGTTACTATTCATAAGGGTAGGTTACTATTCACAAAAAATTATTTTTGTTTCATTAGAATCCAAAAAATATCTTGAAGACAACCGTGTATGTCAGATTTTTAAAATTACAAACATAGGGGTGAAAAAATTATTTTTAAAGGTCACTTATCACTTAGTAGTTCATTATTTTGGTTTTTATGACATAGATATAAGAAGGTATTTTTCTATTGAAATACTTTGGGTCTTTACATTCTTCTCCCCTTAAGAAATTTCACCCTCGAAATTTTACTTTACACAAACCGGTGTGGGTACTTCTCCATCATTGCCCTTTCTGGTTCCCAAGTTTCTTCCTCAAACTTTTGGTTCCTCCACAACACTTTAACAAGGCGGGTTGTCCTGTTGCGTAGAACCTTATCACTTCGATCCAAAATTTTTACTGGCTGCTCCTCATATGAGAGATCATCTTCCAACTGTACCACCTCTGATTTTAGTACATGTGAGGGGTCTGGAATGTACTTCCTCAGTAGTGATACGTGAAACACATCATGAACTTGAGCCATATTCGATAGAAGTTCCAGACGATAGGCCACAGCTCCTATACGATCAAGGATCTCAAAGGGGCCAATGTACCTTGGGCTTAGCTTCCCTTTCTTCCCGAATCGTATGACTCTCTTCCATGGAGATATTAGAAGGAAGACTTTATCTCCAATTTCGAACTCCAATTCCCTTCGACGATTGTCAGCATAGCTCTTTTGCCGACTTTGAGAAGCTTTGATGCGTTTCTGGATGACTTGAACCTTCTTTGTCATCTCTTGAACAATATCAGGACCAAGTAGTTTTCGTTCTCCAACTTCATCTTAACAGGTTGGAGTTCTACATCGCTTCCCATAAAGAGCATCATACGGATCCATCTGAATACTCGAGTGGAAGCTATTGTTGTATGAGAACTCAACCAATGGAAGGTGCTGATCCCATCCACCTTTGAATTCAAGAGAGCAGGATCTAAGAATATCTCCAAGTGTCTGAATAGTCCTTTCAGACTGGCCATCAGTTTGGGGGTGATAGGTCGTGCTGAAATTTAATTCAGTACTCAAAGCATGTTGAAGGCTCCTCCAGAATATAGAAGTGATCCTTGGATCATGGTCAGAGACAATCGAGAGTGGAACACCATTAAATCTTACTACTTCCTTCACATATATCCTTTCAAGTTGTTCAAGTGAGAGGTCTTCCCGAATAGCGATAAAATGGGCAGTCTTGGTGAGTCGATCAAACACAACCCATATCGCATTATTTCCTCTTGACATCTTTGGGAGACCCATGACAAAGTTCATAGAAACATTTTTCCATTTCCACATGGGTATAGGTAATGGCTGCATCATACCTTTGGACTTTTTCTGCTCAGCTTTTACGTGCTGACATACCAAGCACCTTCATATATATTCTGCAATCTCCTTCTTCATTTTATCCCACAAGAAGTGTTCTCGGAGATCACGATACATCTTGGTACTTCTAAAATGAATAGAGAAAGTTGAGCTATGTGCATTATCCAATAGTTCCTTCTATATTCTGGGTGATGAAGGCACACAATGCCGCATTCCAAACCAAATCACACCATCATCGTCGATATGGAACTCTTGTAGATCACTTCCTTTACTGCATTCACCCTCTTTTGTATCTCCACATAATCCCTTTGTACTTCCTTAATCTTTGGTTGGATGGATGGTTGTGAAATCATTTGGGAAAGGTAGAATGTATCCCCTGCCCTTATGATTTCCAAATCCATCCTTTGCATATCCAAGAAGATAGGGTCTTTCTCAATCCTAAACATGGATAGAGTAGCAGTTTCTTTCCTACTTAGAGCATCAGCTACCTTGTTCGCCTTTCCAGGATGATAGTGAATAGAGAAATTGTAATCCTTGATTAGCTCTAACCATCTCCTTTGACGCATGTTGGGATCCTTTTGTGTGAATATATACTTTAGGCTCTTGTGGTCGGTGTATATGTCACACTTCTCAGCTTAAAGGTTGTGCCGCCAGATTTTTAAGGCAAAAATCACGGCTGCCATCTCTAGATCATGCGTCAGGTAGTTCTGCTCATGGATCTTCAACTGTCGTGAGGCGTAGGCTATCACATTATCATTTTGCATGAGTACACAACCCAAACATTTCTTTGAAGCATCACTGTACATCACAAAACATTCTCCACTTTTCGGTAGTGTGAGTACAGGTGCAGTGATTAGGCTTCTCTTTAGCTCCTTGAAGCTTCCCTCACATTCTTCCGTCCATACATACTTTACCCCTTTCCTTGTTAACTTAGTTATTGGGCATGACAATCGTGAAAAGTTTCTCAAAAAATGTCGGTAGTACCCAGCTAATCCTAGAAAACTACGGATTTCTGTGACACTAGAGGGCCTGGGCAATTCTTCAATCGCCTTTGTCTTTGAAGGGTCCACAGAAATTCCCTTGCTTGTGATCACATGTCCCAAGAACGTGACTTGATTCATCCAAAAATCACACCTGCTTAACTTGGCGTACAACATCTCCTTTCTCAATGTCGCCAACTGAAGTCTTAGATGTTCTTCATGTTTCTCCTTGCTCTTGGAGTAGATGAGAAAATCATTGATAAACACTACCACAAATTTGTCGAGGTAATGTCTAAAGACTCTATTCATCAAATCCATGAAGATTGCAGGGGCATTAGTAAGTCCGAAGGGCATCACCAAAAACTCATATTTCCCATACCTTGTATGGAAGGTAGTCTTCTGAATATCTTCCTTCTTCACCTTTACATGATGATATCTAGAACGAACATCCACCTTTGAGAAGTATTGAGGTCCTATTAACTGGTCAAACAAGTCATCAATCCTTGGTAGAGAATACTTGTTCTTTATGGTGATCTTTTTGAGTTCCCAATAATCGATACACAGCCGCATTGTTCCATCTTTCTTCTTTACAAAGAGCTCTGGCGCACCCCAAGGTGATGCACTAGGGCGTATGAAACCTTTGTCCGGATGCTCTTGCAGCTACTTCTTTAACTCCTCCAGTTCTATAGGAGCCATCCTATAGGGTCACTTCGATATAGGAGTAGCACCGGTTATGAGTTCAATTTAGAACTCTACCTTACGATCCGGGGGAATTCCAGGTAACTCATTTGGAAATACATCGCCGTATTCCCTTACGATGGGAATTTCCTCAAGGTTGGAACTTTCCTTCGACTCAACCATTTGGGCGAGGTATGCTTCTTCATAGGGAATCATCACCCACACCATTGAAGGATTTTTCAAAGGATATTCATGACCTTCCTTGCATTTGTAGAGGAGCATGGGATGGTTCGGAATGTGAATATATATTTCCTTTTCCCGAATGTTGATATGCGCTCTATATAAATAGAGCCAATCCATTCCCAATATAGCGTCGAATTCCAAAAAGGGAAGTATTACAAGATTTTCCAGAAGAATAATCCCACATACATCAACATGAGAAGAGTCAAACACTTGGGTTGCAATGATTGCACCACTTGGTGTTTTTACAGATATCACTACTTCAAGGATTCGGGTCTTTGATTCTATAGTTCTAGAAAACATTCAAGATATAAAGGAATGCGTAGAACCTGAATCAAATAAGACTTTTTCCATTCTTGAGTGAATAGGAAGTGTACCTTGTACGACTTCATTATCATGTTCCACCTCCACAGTAGTGATGGCATAAGCCTTCCCTTGTTCCTTTGGCTTTGGTGGTTGTTGGAGCTGATTACCCTCAAGAGCTTGAGGTTTAGTGCACTGGTTTGAATATTGCCCTAGCTCCCTACATTTGTAGCTTTGAACCATGAGTGGTTCTCTCCTATCATAGACTACATTATCCTTCCTTTTCATGTCTTTTCGACACTCGTGATCTTGGTGTCCTTCCTTCCCACACATAAATCATTTCGGCGTACCTTTGAGGCAGTTCCCATTGTGCAACATCCCACATTTTTGGCATGTGGGTCGTTGTGTTTTCTTCCCACCTTTGTCATTAGATCCACCAGCTTGAAACTCCATCTTTGTCTTCTTATCACCATATCCATGGGAACATTCTCCAAACTCCATCTCCACATTGAGAGCACACCGAACAACTTCTTCATAACTCCAAAAGTCTCTAATTGCAAGAGCCTTTTGAAGATGTGGTTTTAATCCACTATAGAATCTATCAATTTTGTTATCGTTGTTGATAACAAAACCCAATGTATAACTTGCGAGCCTTGTGAAATTTGATTCATAGGTTGTGATATATTCTCCTTCTTTTTGCTCGATCTCTATGAATTCTCTCTCCATCTTCGTGCAAAGAGTTCTTGGGAAGTACTTATTAAGAAACATTATCTTAAAGTCTTCCCATTTCATCTCTTCAATTTCCTCCCATGGCTTGGTGTTCTTAATCAAAGCCCAACAATGATCAGCTTCTCCATCTAGATGATATACAGCTAGAGCCACCTTCTCTGTCTTGGAACAGTGAAGAACAGAAAATCACTTCTCCATGGAGTTGACCCACTGTTCTGCAACTAGTGGATCAGGAGATCCACAAAACGTCGGTGGTCATTGCCGCATAAAACATTATATAGCTAGTTGTTCCCTCTTTTGTGAAGGGGACGTTCCCCATTATTATGGTTATTATTCATATCCCGAGATAATAGTGTAAGCATCGCCTGATGTTTTAAACTCCACCTCCAAAATCATTGGGGATGTCGTTCGGGCAATCGTTGCATTGACCCTCGCAGGATTTGTTGGCCTGATTTCTCCTAGTTTCCACCATTTTCTAAAATAGAAAAGGTTAGAACAAAACATAAGTAAACAAGTCATGAATAACTTATCCTTTCAAACAATTATACTAATAACCTAACATATGGGATCCCTAGGTAAATATCCCTGTGTGCATATTTGTACTTAGTCTCATGCTAGAGGTTTTCTTTAGGGCTCACTAATCCTAATTCCCAAATTAACTTAACCTTTCCTTTGATACCAACTATAGAGACCTGGCCTTTTCATTCATTACTATTACATAATTTCAAAGATAAACAACATAATAGTATTACAAATGGAGGATCCAGAGGTTTAGTGTCTTGGGAAAACTAGGACAACACATAACAAGTACAACATCAAGCATAAAAATTCATTTAATCTCTTCTTCTATAGCTTCTTAGTAGAACTTGTCCTCTCCTAAGTACATGTAGCCACCTGAAGATATACATAAAAAGGGGTGAGCTGAAAGCCTATTAAGAGGATAGATAAGAACAATATAGCATTGGGTGAGCATAAACATGACATAGGAAGAAGATCTTGAACTTGAGAGGAGCATAAAAAATAAACTTGAAATGTGGAAAAGCATAAAAAATGAATCATAATGTCATAGTGGTTAACTACCACACATACTTGTGAAAAAATCTAGAATCATGTTCACACATCATTTCACATTTACTCATGAGATTCATCACTTTACCCAATGCATTGTAGCGCTATATAATTCCGGGCGCACCCATCACATTTAAACATTCATATTGCGCTATATAATTCCGGGTGCACCCGTCACATCATAACATTGTAATTATCATGCTTTCCACATAGAAAACATATCAGACATATAAATAAATAACCCATGGGAAGGAATGGGTTTCCTCTCATAATAACACATTCATAAGCTTTGGGTTCCCAAAAGAAAGAGGGAACAACATACTTGATATAAGAACCATCAACCATGAATGAGAGGTAAAATGTGAGATATTGAAAGAAGAGTTCTTTTGGAAAACATTTTGATGAACATAAAAACTAATGAAAAACATGTATATCCCAGAAAATTAAAGGAAATGATTAACAAAAGATCTTTGGGGAGTAACGATATCAAAATTGGTGTGAAAGAGGGAGAACCCGAAGGAAGCAAATTGGGTTCGAAATTTCCCCTTACCTTGTACTCGAATGCCTCCTTCTATTTAATGTCCTGTATAATGACATTACATTAATTAATTAGAAATTCCATAAAAATTTATACATTAATAGGTTTTATTATGGTTTCATTATTTCATATTACGTTCTTTTGGATGACTTATAGAGTTTAAAAACATTGTTCGGGGATGTTCGTTTTTATGGTTTTCTTTAGCAGTCCACTTGTATTCTTAAATTGATGTTTGGGTAGATCATGGGTAAACATCTAGAACTGATATTACATGTAATTAATGATATTATGGATGCTTGAATTATTTTATAATGATTTATATTAGGTCCACGTGGACGAATCATTAGATAAGAATTAAATGAAGATTATTCGGGTTAATTTGTGCGGTTTTTGGATCACAAAGAACTCATTTTAACATTTAACTTAGTAATATGGCCATAGGTTATTTCCAGAACTTAAAATAGAACATAATACATATAAAATATTCTAGTTAAAAAAAAATGTTTTCATTACCAGTTTTGAAGGAAGAAATGGAAAAAGAGAGCATGTCGTTTTTTAAGGTGATAAATTATCACCACATGAACAACGTTCTCTTTAATAAAATAAACGGAAGGGGGAAAGGTTGTGGGGTGATATAATATAACATTAGAATCATAATATTACAGTATATATAAAATAATGGATTTACAGAACAATTTTGTTGATGATAGGTAGGGATAGATCAATAAAGGAACTTGAACTTGAAAGGAAATTAAAGGAGAAGAGAGAGAGAGAGAAATTACCTATAGAATCCTCCTCTTGAGATCCTCTTTAAGGAAGCTAGGCTTGGTCTTTTGATGTGACCAGAAGCTTTTGGACGTGGCGGACGATCTAGGGAAGGTGTTTGGGCAGAGTTTAGAGAGGGCTTGGAGCTTGAGAGGTGTGAGGAAAAGAGGGAGTGAAGGGTGGCTTTTATAGTGGAGGGGAGAGGGGTTTCCTTAATATAAAATTTATTAGTTTATTAATTTCACCTAAGACAAGGAATAGTGAGTATTGGATGACTAAGAATAGTAAATTAGACTTGTGAATTCGGGATTTGGGTTCTTACATCACTTGTGATGTCAGGAATAGTGGGTTTTAATTAAAATGTATTTATATGATAAATTAATGTATTCTACTATTCTTAAAAAATTCAAGTATCTCAAAAAAATCCCAAAATTTTACCCCAACCATTTGTCGATGTGTAGAATCCAAAAATGAATTCCATTTTTCCAAAATAATTTTCTAATTATTATTAATTTAATATTTAATTAAAATCATAATTTACTTAAAAAAATAGTTTTTTAAAATTAAAACTGATTTTGCAGTTCTTTCAAAAATTACTTAGGGTCTTATAAAATTATCTAAAAACTATTAGGCATTGATTCAATAATTTATGAATATATTTCAGGAAAATAAATATTCTTTTAAATTAATTAATTAATTATACTTAATTATTTATGACATATAAAAAACCAAAAATGTGTACTACGGTCAAATTGTCACTTTCTAAGATGTCTAAATTTTATTTTATTATTGATAGGTAATTTCACTCTTATTTACTATTGATAAAGGTCATATTACTATTCTTAAGGGTAGGATACTATTCATAAGGGTAGGTTACTATTCACCAAAAAATATTTTTGTTTCATTAGACTCCAAAAACAATCTTGAACACAACCGTTTATGTCAGATTTTTAAAATCTCAAAAATAGGGGTGACAAAATTATGTTTAAAGGTAATTTATCACTTAGTAGTTAATTATTTTGTGTTTTTATGACATAGATATAAGATGCTATTTTTCTATTGAAATACTTTGGGTCGTTACATGATCCCCTCTTAATGGTCCACTATACAAATTTAATCTAGGAGTGTGATACCCTAGGACATGTGTCCTTGGAAAGAGATTCAACCTCCTCTATATAATATGTCATATTTTCATACTCAAATGCATCAGGGAAAAGAGGGTAAATTGTTGAATTTTTAGATGTACATTCCCTCTCTTCATGTCCAGGATTCGTGAGACCTTTATTTGGATCCTCATCCTTTTCCATGTCTGAAGATCCCCCCCTTTACGACCTAGTCTCATGCCACATTGGCTCACCTACCATCATCGTACAACACCAAAAAAGTACATAGATGACAATTTCCATTGGTCTCGTGTTTCAAACATGGTTAGCAATTGACCCTCATTTGTCTGCCCCCATTATAGCCAAACACAAAATGGATGTTTTGTTTTGAACATGGCCAATAGTCATCCTTTACCATCACACCATTTTCATTTTGATCCTGATCTCTGCTGTCATGATTCACAACATTCCACTTCCTTATGTTCATGTGGAATTCCAACACACTCAGGTTTACTGTGGCACATTAAAGAATATCACCATTTCTATTCCTTTTATACCACATTGAGCATGAATCATGTGGTCTTATTAGTTTTGGTGGGGCGTGTATTGGACCAGTTGTTCTACAATGGATTTTCATCGCACACCATGTTAAACTGTGATCCTAGAATTATGTATGGATTGATTCCCATCATCATGGGGTACGTAAGAACATCCTAACACTTTTCCCCTATCCTATCCTATCATTCAATTTTGGTCCCTCGACCTAAAAAACATCTCTCGGGATACGTGGTGTGGTATATATACCTACCATCATCATTCACACCAGTTTTATAGCTACCACATCATGTACTCCCTTCATGGGTTCTTTTCTTTCACTCTTTGTCCTACTGTATGATGTTAAACTACACGAGTCCACATGTCCTCAATGCATGACATTAAACAATAGTTATACCCTGATCAAGTTTAGGATGCCCTATGTTAATTATGGGATGCATCAACTTCTTCACCAAAGAGGATTCCCCTACCATCATTGTTCTCTAACCATGTTGTGCTCAAGAACTACATTTGGAAAGATTCCCATAATAATGGGATACATAGCGACTCCCGGGAAATTCATCTTAGGCCGAGCCCCGGGTCCTTTAAACTACATGCACCATCCTCACAGTATGACGTTTATAATATGTGTTGATCATCCTTATTGGTACGACGTAAAACTAAAGATCATTTTATGTATTTTCTAGAGAGGTCCTGTTCAGAAGTATGTTTGATCCCGGATCAGACCGATACACCCACCAAATGTGTTTCCACCATGGTGGTTTAATTCCAAGAGTGTTGGAACCCATTAGAAATACCCATAAATCCACACTCCAAAAATTGTGTTCCCTTTATTTCGAACCTCATCCTATTTAATGTATGAAGTAACCCCCTAAGAGTAAGGATTCTCGGCCTTTGGCTCACAAGGTGCTCTGGGAAAATGTTCTGATAGTCTAAACGATGAAATATCGAGTCAGGGCCTATATATCATACATTTTAAATGGTCGGCATTAATTCATTATCCCCATTTTAGGCTAACACAATTGGGATACTGTGTTTAGAAAATGGTCAATAGTTATCCTTCATTGTCATGCCTCCCTTACAATGTTCTGAATTTTGGATATCATGATTCAAACATTACACTCATCAATGTTCAGAGTGGTTCTAATTCCCCTGGTGTTACCCTACTTGTACACCATTGTACATTGATAAAATGGAAATTCAACTATTCTATGAACATCAACCTCAATTCATGACCCCCTCTTACTTCACATAAATCATGATTGGTTTTCCAAACCACGGAGGACCGAATCTTGGTTGAAACAATCATATTTGAATAAAATAATGTTGTGTTCATCCCATGATTCTCATATCAGGCCCATCCCATTAGATATTATGGATTGATATTAGGATATTTCCTAAATGTGATGGACATGCAGAAAAACAAAACAAGTAGTGGAAGTCATGATTGCATCTGGCGTAAACAAGAAAAGCATGAAAGTACATTTTTGAGTATACATACAATACATCCCCGAAAGGATTTTCCCCTCCCATGGATGGGTTGATCTCTACAATACAGTGTTATAGCTCTGCCACCCTTTGGATTGTGAAGTCCATGTTTCAATTTCAGCTATTTAACTCCCACTCTACCTCTGTGACGATGTGGTGTAGTTCATTATCCTCAGTCTGGGCGCGATCCTCATTAGCTTGGATAGTGGCCATATACTCATAGTCTTACTTCATTAATTCTTCGGCCTCTTCCATCTGGGCCTTCAGCATCAATATATGCCTCAATTGCACATTTTGAATAGTGGAATACTCATCCGCCCATGCCTACAACCATTGTATCTCATTTTCAGCCTCCTGGAGCCTCTTGTTTTTCGTTGATTTCCTTCACTTCTAACTTACACCAAGGAAACAATAATTCAATCAAATATTCTATGGTAATAAGTCTTATATAAGCATATGAGGATGCGAGGCATCGACCCCTCTAGTACACAGTTCATGTAATTGGGAATGAAACCTCCCCATCTAGCCTATCTGTTGTGCTAGAGGGGTCTCCCCACGGAAGTTCTTGATCAACTTCTAGTACCGGCGATAGTAAATCTTGATATCTTTTTCATTAAGGCCATCTCACACCGTTCTACAGGGTTTGTGAGTTTTTTGTAAGGAAAACTTCCCGGAACTTGTTAAAAGGGTCTACATCTGTTGTCTGATTGGGTAGGTTGAGACCCACATTGTCTGATTGATCCTCTTCATTGGATTCCACCTCAATGATTTCGGGATTGGTTATGTTGATGGTCCCACCTATGCTCAAAAGTAGTACATTTTGGTCAGTAAGGGAATCCACTTTCCGGACCACTGTTGTTCCTCTGGGGAAGGCAGCACCAGGAGCTCCAACCAACCTCCTCATGGAGGCCTAGGCCATTTGAAGAATTGAGAATACAAAAAGCGTACAAAATCAGTTAACCTGGTCAATGGATGATAGTTTCAAATTATATATAGGATAATTACAGTGGTTGAATAAATTATCTCATTCATGAGTTTTTTCCACTGGGACCCTGAGGCATGGACTTCCATAGATGGTTTGGGAATTCAAAAACTCTGGGAGAACCACCTTATGTGTCACTACAATGCTAAGAATATATATTATCGTATCCACGAGCAGAGAACCCAAATATCCCATAGATACATCTACTTTTTAGAGTGAGTGGTTTTCTCATATTATTCCATTTGGTATATGTCATAAGTTTGTTAATAAGTGCTAAATAACCATGGTGAATACTATGGGGAAGTGGATCAGGGTTTTACTTCAATGGGATATTAAATCTCTTCCAGATCTAGGTCTAATTTTCCAAACACACCCTCCTCCAGAGGGCTCCCTGCCCAGGCTTCCTCCCCCTAGGAGTACATATATGACTAATTTGATAAAGGAAAAAACTCTTCAATTTGGCAGTCAAAAACTGCAGTGGGGTCGTTCGATCAAGAATCACCATCCCTCGATCTGTCATTGTGCATGAAGCACTCCGAGAGTGTACAATGTCCTCCATCTTAGTAAAAAATTTCTCCCCCTCTGCATGGGATAGTGAAAATATGGCCTAGATAGGGCTGATCCTAGTAATATCTATCCTAAGATGGTTCTGATGGTGCCACATCTCGGATGAGTTGAGGAAGCATATATTGACATCCTATATGTCCCAAGCCTATGTGAAGATTGAATTCTACGACCTTATTATGTGGCGCATCCGCTTCCCTGTAGCCTGGCTGGTTATCCTACAGAACCCCCTATGTAGCCTCCCCTACAGATATCATTACTTCTATGGGATAGCTGCGTACGCAGCAGCCGCCTTCCTCTCAATCAGTGCGGGTCTTTACACCACTGTATTCCCACCACCACAGGATTTCCTCAACCCCTTCTAGCCCCAAAATCGAGGTTGAGGGGGGTACCCACTCACTAGCTTGAATGGTCTAATACTTCATCATATCCCTTGAGTAGGATATCATCCACCTCTGGGCGTACACATACATAAGCACATAGACAGTTGTGGGCCGAGGAATACCGTTCCACATCTTCCCATCCTCCTATGTGAACATGAGAACCATCTACATCATCACAGACCAGTTATCCTCATAGCGCTCTCCCATTTAGACCCATGGGGTCATCCGCTGCATTCATCAAAACTACCTCAAGAAATAGTGTAGGGTGTACAGATTGTAGAGAGGATCACAGTCGACCCACACCACCATGACTCCACCCCAAACGGATAGGAGGTACGACAGATGCTCTCCCATTCCCGAACCGTCATCAGTGAACACAGCAGTTGGTAATGGGAATAGGTGGATGTTTAACACGTCTGTATTCCAGACCCAGATCTGCACCAACTGTAGAGTCATCATGGTAGAAAAAAATCCCCACCGCATTCCGAATTAATTGACTGAAGTCCGATCATGGAGTGAAAATGGGGTTTGGATATTCATACATGCCCCTAACAGGCGCTGATATCCACACATGTAGATGATGGAAGGACCTTCCTATCATCTGTGTCTTCATTACTTCACTGATGTGACACAACACATTATAATTTTTATAGAGCATCGAGATCTCTCCATTGGCCTACTCCTTTGTCTCCAACATGGATTCCATTATATACAGGTTGGGTCACACTCAGATGTTTGTGTCCCTCATCGGCTGAATCAAACACCAAATAAGTGTCAAGATGAATGAATCCAACCTAACCACCAGTTGATGCTCATTTCTCTCCCTGAATGACCATGTATCCTACTGGATGTTCTCCAATTTTCGTTAATATGAGTGCTTTTTTCCACCCTAAACCCCCTTTAGGTGGGTTCGATGCCTCATGGAAAACTATATATCTTCATGGGAATTTTGGAAATTGTTGAACCACATCATAATCTGGGCATACTGCACCAACTTTTTGTACCACTGACACTAGGTACATTAATGTCTTTCCCAACAATGGCATATGCTCCAGATCCACCCATGTGTTCGCGTTGGGGCGCAACTCATCATTCATTTTCCCCAAAATCATTACCCCCTATTATATGGTGCAAGTTCCAAAGGCTGATACCAACCTCTTCATGGTGAAGATGGAAGGTATCGATCCTCCAAGACAACCTACTCAGCAATTCCAGCATCAGCTACATTAGGTGGGAGATGTAAACTTTAAAATCCCAAGATGCCTTATACATGCCTACTTTCCTCATCTCCACCATGAACTCCTCACAGGTGGCACCAACCAAGTAAGCCCATACCCAATCATCTATGAAGTTTCTGCCATGGTATATATCCTAGTCATCAGTCCACCCCTTCTCCAGGTTTACTTAGGGTGCATTCATAATGGTGTGGTATAGTGGCATGGATTTCTCTGGCTGCAATTCCTTCCCATCGATGTTTTCACATTGATGGGTATGCAATCAACATTGAAGGGTGTGAAATCCTCCCATGTATGAACATCAAACCACTATCACTGGCATGACCTACTCTTAAACCAGTAAACTGGCACATTAATACCCACATCAGGAATAAAAACATCATCCCACATACCATAGCCATACAAAAAAGACATCTTGCACCGACGGTACTTCTTATGACCCTCTTAAAATAGCTCAACTAGGGACTCTTGGTTTGAATGGCTTTAAAAATATTCCCTAATAAAAAAGATATTTTAAATGTATTCTCTCTGGACAGTATATGCAAGGACCCCTGACAGCTCCCTAGTGCACCATTTTGTCCTCATGTTTTTTAAAATTTGTCCTGGATCGCGGAGCTCAATCATGAAGCTCAATCGCGATGGTTGATCGCAGAGACACGTCACAGAGAAATATCACAAGCCGCACAGACAGAATCTGCGGAGCGCACATTCACAGAACTGAAAGACTCGCTATGCATCATGAAGCAAAAAGCGCACGATTCGTAGAGTGTGATCATCGATCGTGCAGACCTTTTCAAATCAAGAGATCAAGCACGGAAACGCAATGATGAGAACAGCCAAAAAATATTTCACTCTCCCATATTTATATGTGATGACCTCCTTTTATTCACAGTGTGTCTGGTTATGGAATCCATCACAGATCTCTCAACCCACTCATAGCCTCTTCGTATCCCACCCCTACTTTGTGATATTTTTTTCAATTAGCCAAAATATTTGGTGATTTTACCTCAGACATCGACCCTCAAATTCACTTTGGATTATTGTTAAATGATGGGGTTTTTTTGGAGACATAATATGTGTTTATGAAAATGATGAAACGTAAAAACCATTTCTAAAGAGGTTGTCTCGCGGATCACATTCATGGAACCCCTTAGCACCGTGGAAATTGCAGAGCCCTATATCAATGCATCTGGTGTAAGGATGTAGCCACATTCATAGTCACCATGGAGTAAATAGGAGGGATGATCCATGGTAATGACATAATTGACCAAATTCATCATTCCATGGAGGGATCCGAATCGACCTCTATGATCCTATCGAACACGGTGGATGCCACTTCCAGTTCCAGAGTGCAAAGAGGTGGGAGGCTCCATGGTTACGATGAAGATGATACAACCAGAGTCCAATCATGGAGCACCACATTTCTTCACACCGAGATATACCTACATCGTTCCACCCTTAGCCTATAAATGTCGTGCTCCCCATAGGACATAAATATGGATTCCCCGACCTTTCACCTTCTCATCTCTCGAAATGAGAAGCACATTCTACTCTGCGAAACATCGAGAAAAAAGAGCACTTCAAGGTACATGAGCTTTGTCAAGAACCTTTTTCTTAGATAAAATGCAACCCAAATTCTTGTGTGGATACCCTTTGAAAATCCCAGGAGCCATAGCAAATGAATTATATCCTTAAGGGGACTTGGGTTTTCAACAAGGACTCCTACTTGAAAAGTACCCTTTAAACATTTCTGAACCATAGGCTTAGGAAAGATCAATATGAATCCTGATATACATTGCTTCAAGTTGCTATACATTAAAAGGTTCCCTTGCATCATGATGTCCTACTTTTCAATGGTCTTACCACTTCCCGAAGCAAACTTCAGGAGCACAAGAACCCTATTCCCAAGATAGGACAATCCACTTTGTGAAGAATACCCCTTCATGATGTCCCTCAAATACATGGAGCACCAGAGCCTCAAAAGGACCCTTCTTATGAACTGACATTCATCGCTAACCCTTATTATGTACGACACTCTAAGATTGTACAAAGTGATTTTATGATCAATTGGGTGGTGCTTTACATTGCATTTCTTAGCCTCCTACTTCTTCGGATAGGCACTCTAATGACTATTTCGTCTTCACAGAGCCACGCTGATATGGGCCTCTGACTAGATCACTCCACAAAACCCCTCACCATTCCATTAATGATGTGTTCCCTTCCCAATGATTGGGTAGGTATTAGTCATTTATTATCAAAGGGTGCGTAGTGAACACACCTCATCCGAGCTACAAGATATTAAACATCCATGCACCATCATCCTCAGAACACGAAATATAACTATGGCCTCGCCCCAAGAATTATACACGGGTCACCAACCTAGTACACTTCTATGCCCACTCATCCACACAAGATTGAGATCTTCCTCACATGGAATGACATCCAATTTTTTAGATCAGCCTCTATCCATTGGGAAGGGAATTGATCTTTGTGTAATACCCTATTCTTTATTACTTTAGGTTGTTCCCATGCTCCTCCTCTCTTCTTCAGTGGCCAATAATAAACGATAGATTTTCACAGAGACCTATGTTACCTCATCCTCCCCCTTGGATTTGTCTCCATTTATCCTCCATCTTAGTGGATGTCCAAATCTCCATCTCCCAGTGCCGCTAACCATGCATAATCCCATGTTTCTTTTTTGGACCGCTATCCTTGAATAAGCCCTTGTTTCCTCTCTGGGCCACTTTCCACGTGTAAGACATAAATCACTTCTCACAGATAAACCTTTCTCGACGTGATTTTCAGGTCTTTGATGCCTCTTGATTCTCACATAAAACAAGTCTCACACGGGATTAGAAAAATAATTGACCATGACTCCCCACGGCCCACTATAGCATGTAACCCCAAACCATTACGAATATTTTGGTCTTTGATCTATGTCTCCTAGGAAAGGTATGTAAGAACCCTCAATGAGGTTCAAGAACAACACCTTCTTTTCTCGACCCATTCACATTGGTTCTCCTTTGTCCCACATGCAGTTAAACTGCATTCTCCAAAGAAACTTTGTGGACATTAATACTTTTAATTTCAATGAAATGTACGTAGGAAGCCTCCATGATGTTAAAGAAATACATCCATCATTCTTGAACACATCACGTCAGCACACCCTCATCCCATATGACATTAAACTTTATCCTCCCTTTCATCCTTCATGATGAATAACTCTACCGATTCGAACCCTGTGGGCTTTAATCATTGTTTCCTTGGAAGGGTACTTATGAAACCTCCATGACCTTCAACCCCATATAACTGTGAGCTAGTGAATCCCAACCATTTGTAAGCAGTTTTCTCCCATCCAGGAGTAAGATGTTGTATCCCTACCAACTATAAACCATTGTACCCCAACCAGCGATAATCCATAATATCACAACCAGTTGTAAGGCGTTGTATCCCAACCTTTAGTAAACTATTGTAACCCCGACTAGTAACAAGATATTGATGTCCTCATTCGACGATAATCCATTATAGTCCCATTTGTTGGGACCCACATCATGGTTCTTCCATAAGACATCAAACAAAATGGGGCTGGTTTCCCCGCGTAATCCCCATTTATAATTTTCTAGTTGTTGTCCTATGTGAGAAGCCTGTTTATATTCCCCATAATGAACTACGTGGACATTGATTCTCTGCCTCAGGGATACATAGGAATCCTCCCTGATGGTTAATACCATCAATCATGTCTCATACTAGCCTCTCCATTAAACGTCTTCATTTCTTTAAGGTTATTCCCCAACCCAAATATATTATTTATTTCGGGTCCCATCCATGAGTCCATTCTCACGGGCCGCCTCTAAAGGTGTCCCATTACCCCACTAAACTACGTGGACTTCGATTCCATAACACATGGATACGTAGGAAGCCAATGCATGGCTCATTCCCAACATCACCATCATCACCATTATGATTAAATATCATTTTCCTTCCACTCTCTATTATCCATATCCGTCCTAATTCTTTCTCGGGCTGGCACATCTTGGTGAGATCATGTAACCTACTTTCTCACCGATCCTAGTAGAAATCAGGTTACTAACCATGATTTAGCCCCATCATCAGTGTTCCCTCCTTGGGATGAACCCATATGATCCACTCATATATGTGTCCTCATCATTCAGATCTGTCTTCTCTAGATGTTAAGATCATGGAATACCCTATGTTTTACCTGGGAAGCTTAGGAAATCCTCAAAGACATGAATATCACATAAAATTCCCCACATTCGATGTTGGGTGCCTCGGGATTCTGCAGCCTTGAGAAGCCCTATCATAAGTGGAAGAATACTAGAGACATCCATGTTTCAGCTTCCAGACACACTAGGGATGTCAAATGTGACTACTCCTCCTACTTAAGGATGATGCCCTAACTAGACCCCTTGGAATATGATGACTGGAGAAGCGTTATTAATCGTTGTCCATTAATACATATCACTAGGAATAGATCTAAGAAAAACATCTTATGTCTATGTGGGAGACCCAGAAATTTTAACAAGGTCCATGAAGGAATCCATGGAAGGAGGAACTGACATCCAATCATCACATTTCGATCAAGGAGAAAACATCACTAAATAAGCGACTGATGCCTCTCGCCTTTGGAATACGAGAATGTGGTGCGACAGATCAGTGTGTCCTCTGAATAAACAGATGTGCACCCCAATGAAAGCATCAGAATCATTAATCCTATGAAATTATATAAGTGTTCCTTTTATTAATCAATGAGTTCTTAGAAAAATTATAGGATGTTTATAGCATGTCAAAACATCAAGTATAGATATTTCATTTTCTATTAATATTTTAACTATATATCTGTTTTATTTAAGGGTAAATCATATATTGGTATTAAACATAATATTGAAATATATAAATGGAAAAAATAACTATGGTCACCTATGTTGGAACTGCTCTGAACATTAATTGAATAGATATAATGATTAAAAATATGAATGTGACTATATTAATCTAAGGTAAACATATAGTGGGTATTATATTCATTATGAAATATATTTCATATTATATCATGTAAATAAGACTATAATATCCATTTTTATAGTTGAGGTTGAATTTATTTCATCAAAAAATAATAGTATAGAAATTATGTGTGTAATAGTTCATATGGTTGATTTTATTAATGATATTTAGGATAAACTCATAAATACCTCTGAATAACAATGTTTTTTAATAAATTGAATAATCATGTTTATAAATATAGATAAATAAACAACAAATCTGATTTTTTTACAAATGATAATATGTTTATTAGATATTATAAATTGTAACATATATTAATTGAAACATAGATTGATGGTTTATTTAATTTGGAAATTCAAGGAGTTTTTTTGGTTAAATTTAGGTTTAAACATGACGGAGAACCTTAATATTATATTCATTAAGTATTATAGTAAACCACAAACGGATTTGAATATTTTTTTCAAAGGGGGAGGAAAACTAATATGAGAAAATAGGGTAATAATTTATTTAAAGGGGAAGTGTCCACTTTTATTAGTGGTTTATAATTTAAATAATAGGTTATTTATTAAATTGAGTGATATAAATTTGTTAACTGAACAAAATATTATTAATTTCACCTGGATATTTTTTTGACATAGGGCGGTGATACTCTATTAAAAAATTATTTCTCTAGTAGTGTAATGTCAAAAACCCATCTAATGTGGGAATTTATGCAATATAATTAACATTGGGTATATTTTTTAATTATATAATATAATTTAGTATAGAATAATGGTTTTAATTGATTTTCATAATGTATTTAGTGATAAAAATTAATATGATGATCAATAATAATGTTACCTAAAAAATGTTGAAAACATTTAATTCATGTGAAATATACATTGGGTTATTACATATATTTTTTATAAATTTTATAAACTTATAGAAAATATATATTAGAATTAAGAATTAATAAGATGAAATAGTTTTATATTGTAGGTATTCATGATATTTTTTTCAATTCATTAAATATGCAATGTATTTTCCCTAAGAATCATTTACACTCATTATAGGGATTATTTGAAATAAAATAATAGTCATGTTGTTCAACAATTTTTAGGATTTTTTATAATTATATGTATGAATGATTTTATAATAAATTGAAAAATTAAAAAGGATTATGAATTCAATAAGGGTTATTGGCCACTTACCTATAATTCTGAATGTCATCATAAAGATGATAGATTATAAGTATGACCTATGAGTCCCCATGAATCATTTTACCATCTTCATAAGGATGATACTCTGTATTGATAATAAATAATTTTTCTTAGTGAATTAATGATTGGGAAATTTTAAGGATCTCTAAATAGTGAAAATTCTAGATTTATGAAATCTAGAATATATGGGATATTCAAGAATAATTTATTTTAATGAAATTTAAAGCCCATGATTATATAATAGATCATAAAAAAAATTAATCCACATAATGGAAGTAATAATTCATGCAAAACAAATCACATACGATATCAATTATATAAAGAAGAATTCCATGTAATATGAATAACTCAATTATGATAATTCTATCAGAATTTATTTTGTTAAATGAAAGGATTAAAAAAATTAAATACCAAATGGAGAAATGAATTCAACAAATTTATTTTCTTAAATAATATTTAAAAATAATTTCATGATTTATGATATTATTTTAATTTTTTAGTCATCTAGATTTTAGTACCATGATGTGATGCATCACACCATGAGAAGGATAAAAAACGATATCAAATATGATTCTGACTAATGAAGTGGAAATAAAATATACATATTTTTTAGTAATGATGTTTATATGTATCATTATTATAATAAATTATTATATATGGTATAGTTTTTATAGATAAATATTTATCTAAAATTGATATATATACATATACATATATATAAAGGGAAATTATGATATTACGCTGGGAATAATAGTTAAATGATGGACTGAATATTAGAGATAATGGTGATTAGATATCATGGAATTATTAATTAGTAGAGGGAATGATTACATCATTATACAATTCTGTTATGAAAAACCTCTATAAATTAGTCTATATTTAAAATACATTAATCAATCAATTCAAAAATTTAATGAATTAAAATTATAGTATTCTATATTTATGATAGATACTGTTAATTGAGTTACACATTTAATAATATTGGAAATAAGATAAAACACATAGTAATCCAGAAATATCTATAAATCATGAATGGTCCCAGACATTGAATTATTTATTTGAAGAGGATTGTAGTCCTAAAATTGGATCTATATGGATGTATTCAGAATTAACGATATTATATTCCATTATACAACATTATAAAAATAAATAGTTCTTAAATCATTGTACTTATTCTAACATGAGCATCACAGTTGATTGGAGATAAAGATATATATTTTTACTCCTTAAAGAAATTTAGATCCATTTAATGGTATTTATCTTTTTTTCATATATTTTCATGATTAATGAGATATAATTTAATCATAATTTATCTTTTTATTAATATTGATGCAATGATATACATAATAATATTAGAGTTACTATATTATATTTTAAAAAAATCATATAATATGATTCATTCTGTTTATTTCATAATACTTTTCACAACAAAAATATACTAACCCACATTTGGGGATCAACTTGTAAAATATATTTTGATATATATATATATATATATCATTTATTTCCAACATGGATTTGTCAAAAAAATTTGGAATCTCAAATTATTCTATAACAAAAGATATTTTTTATTTTATAAAATCATAAAAGGTCAATAATCATTGAATAATCTTCCCTTCCAGTGGGATCACCCATTCAATGGTCAAGAAATCGTTAAAACAATTAGGTAGAATTTATGAATTAAATAAAATTTTTACATATATATCAATCAATACTTTTATGGGATTAATATGATAATTGACATTAGTAATCATTTATCAATGGGTATATCTTTAATGTTTTCAAAATATTGTGGTTGATATGTCTTAGGCTAACCAAAAACTTTTTTATCATCTCAATTTTTAATAATTATTACAAGATATGATTAATATATTTTGAGTTCAACAATTTCACAAGTTATATTCCCCACAATTACTATATTATGTAATAGATTTTATTTAGTTTTTTTTGATTAATTATTTATTGGATATTTCCATATTCACGGGAGATCAATATTACTTTTTAGATCATTTAGTATCCATAAATAAATATTTAATTTTATTTTTCATCAACCAAGACTATGATTTTTTAGTGTTTTTCATAATTATTTTAAAAAATAAATTAAAATTACATACTTTTGGATTTGTTATTTTTATAATTACTTATTGTTACATATTAGAATGTGGATTTGATAGAATTTATTTAAACACATTACAATTTTTTTAAATTATTTTGAAAATAAATTACATTATACATTTTCACACATTGAGAAACATTCAATATAACTCATAAACAATCTAGTTTCTTCCTTAAATAACTCCCTTCAACTTTAAATTTTTTTAAAGCATAAAAATTGTTTAAATATTATTTTTCGTAAAATTATCTTAAAATTATTGTTTAGAAATTTCACACCATGAACACTATTTACTGAACTATCAAAAAACACTCTGAATATTCCATTAAAATAGTGTATACTTAAAAATCAAAGAAATAATTAATTTAATAAAATATTAATAAAACATAACAGAATATGGTATAATCAAATCCCTTAATAATGTAGTAAAAAATATACATGAAATAACTATTTAAAAGTGTTCATATAATTATTATTACTTAATAGTTGTTAATATAATATATAATTAATGTATCAGTTGTACACTATGACATTGTAAAAATTTTAATTAGTCATTCCAAAATGATTCTTGTTATTAAATATATATTGTAACCATGAGATATTTGTGTAAATCAAGAATTTATTCCAAAAGTATCAATATGATTATAATAAATATAAATAATTAATATTTTTTAATTTTAGCACATTACGAATAGTAGAATATACGTTGGGAGAGATGATCATTTTTCATGTTGGGATTTCATTTCATCGTTGAATGTGACTAAACACCTAATTACTTAATTCTATATGTAAATCAAATTCTATTATGGTGGCCTATAGTTTTCTCTCATACCTCAAGGGATGTATTTTATTTTTTATGTAGGTGTTCTATTATTTCCTTGAATACTTATTAAGGGATAATGTTTTATTAGTATTAATTCAAGTGTAATAAAATTATTTAACATTTTTAAAAAATATATTTTATTATAGCATTTGAAAAAGTAGATTGGTATTTTAGTTTTTATTTATTTTATAATTTGTTTATTTGAATGAATTAACTGAACATTGTGTTTAAATTGGTCATGATTTCCTAGAATGTTCAATTAATATACGATATATTTTCATGTCATTATTTACATTACATAATGGGGTTAGGTATTTCAAGACTTTTCTATTATAAAATATTCACATGTTACGTTTTATTCTTCAAGTACATTAAAAGGGATTTGTGTTTGTCGTAAGATATTCAAATAAAGAACATCTTATTCTAATATATAGTTATTTGATATTCTTAGAGATTTCCAAATTTGAATACAACATCCTTTCTTATATGGGATGACCTCTTGAGATGACTTTGTATACCCATTAAACTATCCTTATAGATGGGCGTACTATGAGAATCATTCAAGGTGAAATGGATGTTTATTAAATTCAATAAGATTTCCCTACAAACACCACTGTATGAATACTATGATTTTATTAACGATATTATGAATTATTGGGTAACCACATAGTTTATATTGTAATTTATTATAATTAAAAAATAAATTATTTTAAATATTATATGTTTTTTTGAAATTTTAATCCATTAGACCCACAATATATTACTTCTTGTATAAACCAATCTATATGTTTTAAATGTTGGTATTTGGTGGAAACTATCTACAGAGTTGTTATACATATGAACTCTGCATTCCCCTATATGAAATATGATGGATATTTTTTTAATGATACATTTAAGATAATTCCCACATAGAATAATTTCTTGTATGCTAATTGTATTTCATTTGTGAAGTTTCTGTTATAATTATGAATAGATCTCCAGTGAATTGAATATGGGTTCTTAGTTGGGATTTTTATGATTATGCATCACATTTTTTACTATGATCGTCTTTAGAATATAATCATACTATATTATTTTTATACTCTAACAAAACATATATAAATAGGATTATTTGGTTACTATTATATATATATTAGTATGATTACATATGTATTGTAACATATTATGTGGTGTTATCATTTTTACAAACATACATTTTTTATAGAACATTAATATTAAAAAACATGGGTAGATCATTTCACTAATATATTGGTATCATGTATAATTTCACAAATATTATTTCAAATAAAAATCCTCCTACCACTACTAAATTACATAAACATGAATATTTATTCCATTTTTAGGGGATCAAAAGGTACATCTGAGGTGTTTTGGTGATTGGATCCATGTATCATATAGGTCATTATATATTGGGAATTAAAAATATTATCAACTATTACTTGGATGGATCTTTTATATTGACCTTAGGATTAGATAATGTATAAGACTTTATTGACTTGAGAAGAAACCCATTAATAAATATTGAATGAGAAATTATAGAATATTCACATGTTTCTAGGGGTAGGTTTTTATGATAAAGCTTATACAAAATATATCATTATTTCATATTCTTGACTATAATGTGGTTGGAATAATTTGTAGGTGTACATTAATTGAATACTTAATACCAAATAATAGTAATTTTCTAATGTATTTAGTTTTAGTTATTTCCATTTTATGTTTGGATATATGATTATTATAATGTAAATGTTTGAAAATTATTATTTATAGGTATTTTACATTTTCAGTGTTATATCCAAATTTTTTAAACATTTCTTAAAATTATATTAATATAATTCATGAAATAATTAAAAAACCAATAATTTTTTTAAATTTAAATCATTCTTGAAAAATATTATATGAATGGGATATAAGAATATTTGGGATCACAAACATTTGGTATCAATATTTCTAATCATTTTGGAGTTCAATTATAAGATTTAAATTGATATATATTTATATTATTAATTATGATTCCTAAATTTCGAACAACATCTAATATTCCTATAGAATATTAGTAAACATAGATTTCTTGGAATACAGTTGATCCTCGCTACAATAAGTGGAATTCCCATCTTCTCAGATATTACAATCACTGTGTTCTTATGAAGAATTAATAACATTCAATGTTATTAATGAATTCCATCAATGTCATCTCTTAATAATTTACAGTAACAACTAATCAAACATTTATTTTGAATGGATCAATTTAATATGTCGTTTTTTAATATCTCCTTGTAAATTAAGAAACAATTGGATAGTCAATCCAAAATCATAATAGCATACGTAACTGATTATTGGTTTGACATCATGCTCAAGAGTATGTAATATAGTGCACGTAATTGGAATAATATCCAAGACTCGTGCATTGAAGAATTATTCAGTATCAACATACATTGATTCATGGAATAGTTTTTATGAAACATAATGAAGGAACAATTTTTTTTGAATTACATTTCCAGGTCTACTAATATCCTTCTTATTTCTTCATATCCAAGAAGAAATTTGTATTTTATTGTTACATTGATAGAGGTAGGACATGAAGATACATTTCAATGAAATGAGATTATTTCTAACTTGGTAAATTATGTTGATATGGTAAATGTGAAATTAATTCATGAGAGATTTTATAAATAATAAAAAGTATTGGGAAAGTGACTGTCAAGATGAAATTTAGGTGATTCATCCTCTAGAAATAGAATTTGAAAATGGGAGGAGGTGTGGAGTCATTCCACTATATCGAGGATTCTTTGAATTAGGGTTCAATCATAACCCAACACTAGAAGGCCTCTAGTGATGACCCCTAGTGAGGAACATGTGGAATGTAAATTAAAACATCATATTTATGATGATTTAATGTTACACATGTTGATACATGTATCAACCCTGATTTGATGTTTGATTCCTTTACATATTCTCTCTTATGTTTTTAAAGTGCATGGTGTTAGTTGGGATGTGGTTGGGTGAGTTTAGAATAGTTTTTATTACGTTTGGTGTAACGCCGCGACCCTAGTTACCTAGAGTCGGTGCATTATTACATAACATTGGCATGATCACAAGAAACATCAATTCTCGAAAGACTAATTAGTTTACTATCCTTGGAAACACTTGATATATTCATAAATATTTATAATACATCATAAAAATGAAAACTACAACAACATAGTCTCTATAGTCCACACTCTTATACCCTCATACTATCCCTACAGGTCATTTATAATTTACTTCATCACATCCTGGGAAAAATAAAACATATAAAAGGGGTGAGCTCAAATGCCCAGTAAGGATAACAATATAGAGGAAACTTTCATACAAAAGAATAATCATTTAAGGCAATGTATAACAAAAACAAAAGCCTTTTAAACATGAACTTCAACATAGTAGGACAAAAATAAAATTAAATAATTCCATTTACTAATTCACATGGATATTATACTAAATGAATAATCACATGCAATATCAATAACCACTTTCATAATGGTGGAATGCTTAATGCCAGACTATCATAACCACATAGCCAAGGCCTTGTCCCAAGAATACAAATAAGATATTTCCAAGGCCTTGTTCCAAGACACTAGTTTGTCTCATGAGACCTACTGATGCATCTAGGAGCTATAGTGGGCTCCACCCATCACATATTAAGTCCAATGCATTCCCATATGAAATGGTTTAAACACAACATAAACATTCATATTAAAACTAGCATATAAAATGTAAATACTTAATCCATAAACCATGAATAGTATAAAAATAACAAATCCACAGTAAAACATATCACAAAACCTTCAATACAATATAGAAGTTTTGTATCATAATAAATCAACTTCAAATAAGAGTAAAATCCATCAAAGGATGTTGACATAGATGAAATCAAAACTATTTTTAGAGAAATATCTCTTACATTTTGAAATCATTTAAGAGTCATATATTTATAAAATAAAACATTTACTTTGAAAATTATCTTATAATATTTCAAAGGAAGCTTCAAAGTTTTTATAACGGCAAAAAATAGCCGCACCTGTCGTATAAGTTAAAAAACCATTCTTACCTTAATTCTGTCGAAAAGGTTAAAAATGACCTTGTTTAGAAAACGACAGAAAGATTCCTCTATAAAATTATTATAAAAATTCAAAAAGGGTATAAATGAATTTATACCATAGTATTTAAAATAGTAATAATTATTTGAAATACATTTTTAGGAAACATGGATGTGGATGATAAAGAGCTCCCCATAGATAATCACATATAAACTACCTCAGATAATGAAGAGATTGTGAAATAACCCTTACCTTGTACTTTTACTTGGTTGCGGGTAGGTTAACCTCCTGTATAATGGTGAAATAATTGTTATTAAATTTTACAATAATCATATACATTAATATGATATCATATATGATCTTTTAAAATTGCGTTGTTAATAATATCTTAATATTATTGTCGTTTCAGGTGTTAACTTAGTCATTTACTATTATATGTTTTGTTATGTAAGACATGTTTCTAATGTATAGGTTGTATCTTATTCATATACAGAATGATATAATGTCCTTAGATACTATTATTATTCATCAAATGAGAATTAGACATGAATGGATACGATGGAGAATGAATCTCATCGCGTTCGTGGAGACGGTAGTCCATACGTACGCACAAGCGACAATATCATTCTTTTGATATTAAAATAATATAAAATTGGATGGTCTATCATATATAAAGAATCATTATCAAGTTATATTTATTATTTACATGAATTAAAAATCATTATTATTCCCATCCAAATAATAATATATTGAATAACAATTACACCACGACGTGGAGGCGGTAAGCCGTACTTAAGCACGTATGGTGACATATAATTCAAAGGATGGATAGAATATTGAATATGGTTGTACCATATTTATAATAATATTACAGTATAGAGTATATACTGGATTCATTATTTTATAATGGGAATAATAAATAAATTAATTGTTGAAGAAGAATGAATTTGAAAAAGGGTTGTGAAAACATTACCGCTTCTTCGGGTTCTTCCTTTTTATTTGACCAAAAGGGATCTTTAGGTTGGATTTTGGACTAAAGGAAGTAATCTAGGATGAATTAGAGGAAGTTGAGAGAGTATTTGGGCAGGGTTTGGCCGAGCCAAATGGGTTTTAAGGTGTGAATTAAGGAGAAGGGGGATTGCCCTTTTATAAGAGGGGTGCGGGGAACCTTTGGAAAAGCTAGAAATATTATTTTATAATAAATTACTATTTGGTTTCTAAAGGCTCCAAATTATATTATTTAAATTTTAAGGTTAGGATGGGTAGAAAACCACTCAAACAATAGAATTTATATAGGTTTGGGTCATTATATTAACCTTATATTTTAGTTTTAACTTTTAGTTAATTAGTTTGACACTTACCATGTCACTTTGTATTTTTATATTATATAGTTAATAAACTTAGTATATACCTCCAAGTGACCCCCATGTGGTCTATAAATTATAAACCTATCATTATATAAGTCTCTTGAATAAACCATAGATTTTTAGGTATTTAATATTATTTTATAAGATAATATTTGTTTTAAAAACTCTTTTATGTCAATTTTGACACTATTCAATAATTGATTGTTGTAAAACTCACAACAGAAGGATCACTTCGAACAAAGTTAATTAAATCAATAATAACATGTCATATAAACCTATAAAAGAAGTTTAATTCATTTGAAGTCTCAAATTATATTTATTTGTGAATTTATAATATCAATTAGTTTAATTTTTCTCTATTATGGTAATTACTACATCATCATTGGGTCATAAATAAATTAAATTATTTAATGTATAAAAATTATAAATAAAATAAAATTATGTAGAAAATCGTTTATCTTTCTAATTAATATTTAAAATCTAATTTACCTTATGTAGAACCCTATATTAAAAATGTATTAGTAAATAAACTTTGATTTTAACTCTTTTAACTCTTCTTTGAATTAAATAATAATAAATATCCTAATCTAATCCAATTGGACCCAAATGATAAACTTTTATTCCAAAGGTTGTTTTTGGTCGAGATACACTGGTCTAATATAATTAAGACACGTGTTAGGGTAATATTATTATCATTTTTACACTTAATTACCCTATTTACTTTTAACTGTGGTAAATAAAAGAAAAAAGTTACTATTCACCAAAAATTATTTTCATCTCATTGAACAACTTTTTATGTCTTGATATTGACCGTGTGTCTCAGATTTTTGAAACTTCACCCACAGAAGTGGTAAAATTATTTTTTATGAAAAATTCATTTTTTTTAACTACCACTTAGTTGTTTCACTATTCAGCAAAAAATGAAGTTTTTCAGAAAAATACCAAAAACTCACCGTAGGCTAATTTCGATATTCCAAATCCAAAAATGAAGTCCATTTTGAGAAATAAAATTTATAAATTTCAAAAAGTGGGTATTACTATTCATAACGGCTAGTTTGATTGGTTGTGGTGTGTTAAAACTCGATGTTGCGTACAACACATGATATTGCATTATTCAAAGAGAAGCGTGCCATAGAAGTTTGGGGTGTTACATTCTCCGCTCCTTCAAATAATTTCATCCTCAAAATTTCTAGAATACTACTATATGAAATGACTCGGGTGGTTCTTCATCATAAGTTCCTTCGATTCCCAAGTTGCCTCTTCCATCGTATGGTTTCTCCACAAGACTTTTACCAGACGAGTCGTCCGGTTTCTCAGTACTTGTTCTCTAGTATCAAGAATCATGACGGGCTCTTCGCAAGAAGACAGATCTGGTTCCAGTTCTAATTCCTCATAGGTGAGTACATGCGTTGGGTCAGGCATTTATTTCCTCAACCGAGATACATGGAACACATCGTGAACAATGGAAAGACTTGGCAACATTGCCAATCGGTAAGCTACAGTCCCAATTCGTTCTAGAATTTCAAAAGGTCTGATGTACCTGGGACTAAATTTACCTTTCTTACCAAAACGTATGACTCCCTTCCATGGAGATAGCTTCAGGAAAACATGATCACTGACTTGAAATCCCAAATCCTTACTTTGATTATCTACATTATCTCTTCTTCCTACTTTGAGCTTCTTTGATATGCTTTTGGATTAACTTCCACTTTTCCATCATTTCCTCCACCAGTTCTGGGCGGACAAGTTTTCTTTCACCAACGTCATCCCAACAGGTTGGGGTGCGATATCTCTTTTTGTATAACACTTCATATGGTGCCATATGAATACTCGAATGGAAGATATTGTTATAGGAAAATTTTATCAGAGGTAAATATTTATACCACATACCCTGAAAGTCATGTGAGAAGGATCCCAACATGTCTTCTAAGGTTTGAATAGTTCATTCTGATTGTCCACCTATTTGAGGGTGGTAGGCAGTGCTCACATGAAGTTCAGTATCCAAGTATTTCTGAAGATTTTAAAAAATTTTGATGTAAAACGGGGATCACGATCAGAAACAATCGATAAGGGTACTCCATAAAGTCTCACAACATGTTAAATATATAGTCTTGCAAGGCGTTCCAGTGGTAGATCTTCTCTTATATCAAGAAAATGTGCTGACTTGGTAAGACGATCAACAATGACCCATATTGCATCGTTCCTTCTAAGAGTCTTTGGTAGCCCCATGATGAAGTCCATCGTGATATTATCCCATTTCCACTCAGGTATTGGAAGAGGTTGTAATACTTTACCAGGTTGTTGCCTTCCAGCTTTCACTTGTTGACAAACCATACATCTTGACACAAAATCGGCAATCTCCCTCTTCATGTTGTCTCGCCAAAAATGTTCCTTCAAATCTCTATACATTTTGGTTCTTCTAGGGAATGTAGAGAAATTGGAACTATGAGCATCATCCAACAATTCCATTTTTATATCAGGTATATCAGGAACACAAAGCCTCTTCCCGAATTTCAAAATTCATTCTTTATACAAAAATTCTTTCAATCTCCTATCATTCATAGCTTTAATCTTCTTTTGAAATCCTTCATCATCGTTTTGAGAACTCTTAATCCTTTCTAGTAATGATGGTTTGGAAACCATTCGAAAAAGCATTGATGTTTCACCTTCCCTAGTTATTCCCTTGTCCATCATTACTAGATCAATGAAAATTGGATCCCCTTCAATTCTCATATTGTTCAAAACTCCATGATCTTTTCAATTCAAAGCAGCTGCCACCTTGTTTGATTTCCCTGGGTGGTAGTGTATCGTACAATAATAATCCTTCAGTAATTCAAGACATCTCATTTTCCTCATGTTGACTTCTTTTTTTGATAAAATATACTTTATACTTTTGTGATCAATATAAATCTCACATTTTTCACCATAGATTAGTGCCTCCATATATTCAATGCAATGATCATAGATGCTAACTCGAGAACATGAGTAGGATAGTTTTGTTCATGAATTTTCAATTGTCGTGATGCATATGCAATTACCCTATCATTCTGTATAAGGACACAACCACGTCCTTTCTTCGATGCATCACTATAATTAATGAACCCATCATTCCTTGATGGTAGAGTCAATATATGAGAATTGAATAATATTCTCTTCAGTTCTTCGAAACATTCTTCACAATCTTTTGTCCAAAAAAATTTAACCCCATTACGTGCGAGCTTTGTTAATGGGTTATCCAACCAGGCAAAATTCTGGACGAAACGTCGATAATAACCTGATAAACCAATAAAAATACGTACATCAGTTATACTCGTCGGTGCAGGACATTCTTGGATTGCCTTGGTCATAGAAGGATCAACAAAGATTCCATCTTTAGAGAAAATATGGCAAAGAAAAGAAGTCTTCTGAAGCCAGAATTCACACTTGCTAAACATCCCATATAATTAATATATTCTCAGAGTCTTCACGATAATGCGCATGTGATTTTCATGATCTTTGTAGCTTTTGGAGTATACCAAGATATCATCAATAAATACCACCACAAATTCATCGAGATATTCTATGAAAACTCTATTCATCTGATCCATGAATATAGAGGGTGCATTAGTCAATCCAAAAGGCATTACTGTAAACTCATAATGCCCGTACCTGGTTCGAAATGTTGTCTTCGGAATGTATTACTTTTTCACACACAACTGATGGTATCCATATCGAAGGTCAATCATTGAAAAGTATTGAGATTCATGCAGTTGGTCAAATAAATCATCAATGCGAGGTAAGGGATACTTTTTCCATATTGTTATAGCATTGATCTCCCTGTAGTCGATATATAACCTCATAGATCCATCTTTGTTTTTTACAAAAAGAACATGGGCTCCCCATGGAGAATCACTAGGGAAAATAAATCCCTTATTACTCAATTCCTCTAGTTGTTTCTTTAGTTCAATTAATTCTACAGTGGCCATTATATAAGGGGTCTTTGATTTAGGCCTTGATCCAGGAATTAAATAAATGGAAAACTCAACTTCTCATTCTAGAGGATGTCCAGGAAAATCTTCTGGAAACACATCTACATATTCTTTCACAATAGGTACATCCTCTATTTGAACATTCCATTCCTCACCCACTATAATTTCATCCTCTTCCTCCCCAATAATTGAATTTAGTTGAGCTACTAGGGGTGGATCTAGATAAGAATTAGGTGGTGACGTTTCTAATCTAAAGATAATGTGTTCCTTATCATCATCATCAAAAATTGTAACCTCCTTCTTCATAAAATAAATCATCGCATCATGGTCCGAAAGTCAATCCATACCAAGGATTATATCAAACTCAATCATAGGTATGACGATGAGATCAGCAGATAAATAACATTTATGTGCTCTAATGGGGACTGATTCACAAAACATTGTTTCAATGATACTTCCCTTAGGATTTTTAACTGACAACTCCCTTGTTAAATCAAATTGGAAATATCTAATTTTCTTAGCAAACTGGAAAGATATGAAACAATGTGATGATCCAGAATCAAATAATGCATTTGTTAAACTTGAAAAAACCGTTAAATTACTTGCCACCACGTCTTTCAGAGCTTCTACCTCAGCAGTAGTGATATCATAAGCTTGGACATGATCCCTTGGCCTTTTCTGAGGTAAGTTCCCCTGAATCTTAAGAAATTCATTTGCATAATGTCCCATCACCCTGCAATTGTAGCACTGAACATCAGTATCTTCCTTCTTCCCTTTGCAATCACGGGCTTGGTGGCCTTTTTCACCACACTTGTAACAGACACCAATTCCCTTCAAGCAAGTACGGGGGTGTTTCTTACCACATTTACTGCAGGATGGATATTCAACTTTTCCCTTCTTCCACTCATTTCCATTCCTAGATTGATCAGCAGATTTCTTCTTCTCTTTCTTTTCTATAAAGTCATATGATTTAGAGAATTCATTCTCTGTCTTGATAACACATGAGACAACGTCTTCATATGACGAGAAGGATTGTGAGACTAATTCTTGATGGAGAAATGGTTTTAACCCAACAAAGAAATGATCAATATTACCTCTTGGGTTACGTATATAATCTCCAGCATACCTTGATAACCTTGTAAAGTTAGCCTCATATATTGTGACATTATCATCCTCCTTTTGTCTCATACTCAGAAATTGCCTTTCCATATCAGCTTGATGGTCATGAGGAAAGTATTTTTCTGAAAACAGATCATTGAACTCCCCCCATTCCATATTTGATACATCATCATCTTCCTTTTTGTTTTAAATCAATGACCACCATTGATCAGCATCTCTAGTGAGGTGGTAAACTACAATGATAACTTTTTCCATTTCATTACATCCAAAAGCCTAAAATATTTTCTCTAGGGATCTTAACCATTTCTCAGCTACTAATGTATTTGTACTCCCATTGAATGTTGGTGGTTTCTTCCTTATGAAGCGATCCCGCATTTATCCTCCACGCTGTGGATCAGGGTGGTCCATACGGGTAAGTTTATTATTCATAACCTGAGTGAGTTGTCCTAGTATGGTGATTAGTTGATCAGCACCAGTTGAATCACCAGCTCCACTATAATTATCTTGAACAGGAGGGAAATCCCTATATGGAGTGTGTGCATTGATACAATTTCCATTTCTTCCACTAGGCTCCATTTCTAAACAATGGCATAAACTAGATCAGTTTATGAATCAAAATATATAATTCCATACTTATAAAAAACTTAAATTGAACTATTTATAGATATAATCCATAATCATAAAAATGTTTTCTTTGAGGATGTATATAATCATAACCCCTTCATAATTACTTATAAATAAAATGTGAGTTATCTTAAGCATATCCCCCAGGAGTGTGGTAACCAAGAGTGCAGCAAGGCCCATTGTCGTGCACCAGTTCTCATTTGAGTCTAGCTGAAAGCGGTGTTTTCGGGGTTTACTTTTAGGTATATTTGTGCTAGATCCGCCGTTACCTGCTCGTATCTATACCGGGATGTATTTCTCGGAAAACTCACAAAATATCTACAATACCAAAATTCTAGGATGTTTTTATATACTAATCCTCAAAGTCCATCTTAGGTATATGTGCTCTAATCAGAGATTATCTAAATCTAGCTTCCATTGTTTATACTAAAATGCCTCTGATACCAACTGTAATTCGCTGACCCTAGTTACCTAGAGTCGGTGCATTATTATATAACATTGGCATGATCACAAGAAAGATCAAATCTCGAATGACTGATTAGTTTAGTAGCCTTGGAAACACTAGATATATTCATAAAGTTTTACATTACATCATAAAAATGAAAACCAAAACAACATAGTCTCCATAGTGCACACTCTTATCCCCACAAACTATCCCTACGGGTCATTCATAATTTACATCACATCTTGGGAAAAATAAAACATAGAAAAGGCGAGAGCTCAAATGCCTAGTAAGGATAAAAATATAGCAGAAACTTATATAAATAAGAATAAGCATTTAATGCAATGTATAAGTAAAACAAAAGCCTTTTAAACTTGAACTTCAACATAGTATGGAAAAAATAAAATGAAATAATTCCATTTACTAATTCACATGGATATTCTAGTAATAAAATAATCACATGCAATATCAATAACCACTTTCATAATGATGGAATGCTTAATGACACACTATCATAACCACATAGCCATGGCCTCGTGCCCAGACTACAAATAAGATTTTTCCAAGGCCTTGTGCCAAGTCACTAGTTTGCCTCATGAGACCTACCAATGCATTATGGACCTATAGCGGGCTCCACCTGTCACATATTATGTCCAATGCATTCCCATATGAAATGGTTTAAACATATCATAAACATTCGTATTAAAACTAGCATAAAAAATACAAATACTTCATCCATAAACAATGAATGGTATAAATGTAATACATCCACAGTCAAACATATCACAAAACCGTCAATATAATATAATTGTTTTGTATCATAATAAATCAACTTCAAATAAGCATAAAATCCATCAAAGGATGTTGACATAGATGAAATCAAAACTCTTTTTAGAGAAATATCTATTTTTATTTTGAAATCATTTAATAGTCATATATTTATAAAATAGAACATTTACATTGAAAATTTTCTTATAACCATGTAAGGGAAGCTTCGAAGATTTTATTACGGTGGAAAATAGCCGCACCTGCTGTATAAGTTAAAAAAACATTCTTACCTTAATTCTGTCAAAAAGGTTAAAAAGGACCGTGTTTGAAATATGATAGAACGATTCCTTTATAAACATGTTATGAAATTTCAACAAGGTTATAAATGAATTTATACCATAGTCTATAAAATAGTAAGAATGATTTGAAATACATTTTTAAGAAACATGGATGTGGATGATAAAGAGTTCCCAGTAGATAATCACGTATAAACTACCTTGGATAATGAATAGATTGTGAAATAACCCTTACCTTGTACATTTCCTTGGTTGGGGGTAGGTTAAAATCATGTATAATGGTGAAATAATTGTTATTAAATTATAAAATAATCATATACATTAATATGATATCATATATGATCTTTTATCATTGCTTTGTTAACAATTTCTTAATATTATTTTCGTTTCGGGTGTTAACTTACTCATTTTCTTTTATATGTTTTGTTATGTAAGACCTGTTTTTTATGGATAGGTTGTATCTTATTCATATCCAGAATGATATTAAGTCCCTATATAATATTATTAACCATAAAATGAAAATTAGACTCGAATGGATAAGATGGAGAATGAATCTCATCGCGTTCGTGGAGACGGTAGTCCGTACGTACGCACGAGCGACAATATCAATCTTTTGATATTAAAATAATATATAATGTGATGGTATATAATATATAAATATTCATTATCATGTTATATTTATTATTTAAATGTATTAAAAATCATTATTATACCCATCCAAATAATAATATATTGAATAACAATTACACAACGACGTGGAGATGGTAAGCCGTACGTACGCATGTATGGTGACATGTCATTCAAAGGATGGATAGAATAATGAATATGGCTGTACCATATTTAAAATAATATTATAGTATATAGTAGATAATGGATTCATTATTTAAGAATGTGAAAAACAAATAAAGAAGAAGTTGAAGAAGAATGAATTTGAAAAAGGGTGGTGAAAACATTACCTCTTCTTCGGGTTTTCCTTTTGATTTGATCAAAAGGGCTCCATAAGATGGCTTTCTGACTAAATAAAGGCCTCTAGGATGCATTGAGGGAAGTTGAGAGAGTATTTGGGCAGGGGTTGGCCGAGAAAAATGGCTTTGATGGTGTGAATTAATGAGAAGGGGGAGTTCCCTTTTATAAGAGGAGTGAGGGGAACCTTTGGAAAAGCTAGAAATATTATTTTATAATAAATTCAAATTCGTTTTATAAAGGCTCTAAAGTGGACTACTTATAGTTTAAAGTTGGCATGGGTCGAAAAATACTCAAAAAATAGAATTTAGACAGGTTTGGGTCGTTATATTAACCTTATCGTTTATTTTTAACTCTTATTTAATTAGTTTGACACTTATCATGTCACTTTGTATTTTTATATTATATAGTTAATAAACATATTATATACCTCCATGCAAACCCCAAGTAGTCCATTAATGATACACCTATCATGATATAAGTCTGTTGGCCTATCCTTATATTTTTAGGTATTTAATATTAATTTATAATATAATATTTTTTAAAAAAACTCTTTTTTGTCAATTTTGACACTATTCAATAATTGATTTTTGTAAAACTTCCAACAGAAATATTAATTCAAACAAAGTTAATTAAATCAATCCTAACATGTCATATTAACATTTAAAATTAGTTAAATTCATAAAAAGGCTAAAATTATATTTATTTGGGTATTTATAATATCAATTATTCTAATTTTTCACTATTATGGTAATTACTGCATCATCATTGGGTCATAAATAAATTAAATTATATAATGTCTAAAAATTATAAATAAAATACAATTATTTAGATATTATTTTTAGATTTCTAATGAATATTTACAATCGAATTTATCTTATTTATATCCTTATATTAAAAATGTTTTTGTAAATATAATTTGATTTTAACTCTTTTAACTCTTCTTTGAATTAAATAATAGTAAATGTCCTAATCTAATCCAAGTGGACCTAAATGATAATATATTATTCATAAGGTTGCTTTTGGTCGAGATACACTTGTCCAATAGAATTAGTACATGTGTTAGGGTAATATTAATATCATTTTTACCCTTAGTTACCCTATTTATTTTTAACTGTGGTAAATAAAAGTAAAAAGTTACTATTCACCAAAAATTATTTTCATCTCATTAAACCACATTTTACTCCATGATATTAACATTGTCTCTTAGATTTTCAAAATTCCACTCACATAAGTGGTAAAATTAAGTTTTATGGAAAATTCAGTTTTTTTAAGTACCACTTAGTGGTTTCGCTATTCCTCAAAAAAATGAAGTTTTTCAGAAAAATACCAAAATTTCACCCTAGGCTAATTTCAATATTCCAAATCCCAAAATGAAGTTTATTTTGAAAAATAAAATTATAAATTTCAAGAAGTGGGTATTAATATTAATAAGGGCTAGTTTGATTGGTTTTGGTGAGTTAGAACTCGATGTTGCGTACAACACACACTATTGCCTCTTCCATCTTATGGTTTCTCCACAAGACATTTACCAGAAGAGTCGTCCGGTTTCTCTGTACTTGTTCTCTCGTATCAAGAATCTTGACGAGCTCTTCTCAATAAGACAGATCGAGGTCCAGTTCTAATTCCTCATAGGTTAGTACATGTGTTTGGTCAGGCATGTATTTCTTCAACAGAAATAGGTGGAACACATTGTGAACTTTGGAGAGACTTGGCGGCATTGCCAATCGGTAAGCGACAGCCCCAATTCGTCCTAGAATTTCGAAAGGTCCGATGTACATGGGACTCAATTTACCTTTCTTACAAAAATGTATAACTCCCTTCCATGGAGATACCTTCAGGAAAAAATGAGCACTTACTTGAAATTTCAAATCCTTCCATTGATTATCAGCATAGCTCTTCTGCCTACTTTGACCTGCTTTGATATGGTTTTGGATTACCTTCACCTTTTCCATCGTTTCCTCCACCAGTTCTGGGCCTATAAGTTTTCGTTCACCAACGTCATCCCAACAGGTTGGTGTGCGACATCTCTTACCGTATAACGCTTCATATGGTGCCATATGAATACTCTAATGGAAGCTATTATTATAGGAAAATTCTAACAGAGGTAAATATTGATCCCACATACCCTGAAATTAATGTGAGAAGTATCTCAACATGTCATCTACAGTTTGAATAGATCGTTCTGATTTTTCATCTATTTGAGGGTGGTAGGAAGTGCTCATTTGATTTTCAGTATCCAAGTCTTTTTGAAGAATTTTCCAGAATCATGATGTAAAACAGGGATCACGATTAGGAACAATCGATAGGGGTTCTCCATTAAGTCTCACAACTTGATCAATATATAGTCTTGCTAGAAGTTCGAGTGGCAGATATTCTCTTATATCAAGAAAATGTGCTGACTTGGTAAGACGATCAACAATTACCCATATTGCATCATTCCATCTAGGAGTGTTTGGTAGCCCCATGACAAAGTCCATCGTGATATTATCCCATTTCCACTTAGGTATGGGAAAAGGTTGCAATACTCCACCAGGATGTTGCCTTCCAGCTTTCACTTGTTGCAAACCATGCATATTGACACAAAATCGGCAATCTCCCCCTTCATGTTGTCCCACTAACAATGTTCCTTCAAATCTATATACATTTTGGTGCTTCCAGGGTGTATAGAGAAATAGGAACTATGAGGATCATCCAGTAATTCCCTTTTTAGATCAGGTATATCGGGAACACAAAGCCTCTTCCCGAATTTTAAAATTCCTTCTTCCTAGACAAAGTCTCTCAATCTCCCATCATTCACAACTTTAATCTTCTTTTGAAATTATTCATCATCGGTCTAAGAACTCTTAATCCTTTCTAGTAAAGATGGTTTGGAAACCATTTGAAAAAGTATTGATCTTTCACCTTCCCTGGTTATTCCCATGTCCCTCTTCACTAGATCCATGAAAAAAGGATCCCCTTAAATTCTCATTTTGTTCAAAACTCCATGATCATTTCTACTCAAAGAATATTCAACCTTGTTTGGTTTCCACAAGTGGTATTGTATCATACAATCCTAATCCTTGAGTAATTCAAGCCATCTCCTTTGCCTCATGTTGAGTTCTTTTTCTGAGAAAATATAATTCAAACTCTTGGGATCAGTATAAATCTCACATTTTTCACCATATAGGTAGTGTCTCCATATCGTCAAAGAAAATATCATAGCTTATAACTCGAGATCTTGAGTAGGATTTTTTTGTTCATGAATTTTCAACTATCGTGATGCATTGGCAATAACCCTATCATTCTTCATAAAGACACAACCAAGTCCTTTCTTCGATGCATCACTATAAATAATGAACCCGTCATTCCCCGATGGTAGAGTCAATATAGGAGCATTGACTAATCTTCCCTTCAGTTCTTCGAAACATTCTTCACACTCTTTTGTCCACAAAAATTAACCCCTTTATGTGTGATCTTTGTGAATAGTTTATCCAACCGGGCAAAATTCTGGATGAAACGTCGATAATAACTTGCTAAACCAATAAAACTACATAGCTCAGTTATACTCATTGGTGCAGGACATTCATGGATTGCCATGGTCTTAAAAGGATCAACAGAGATTCCATATTTAGAGACAATATTGCCAAGAAAAGAAATCTCTTGTATCCGGAATTCACACTTGCTAAACTTCCCATATAATTCATGTCTTTTCAGAGTCTTCAGGATAATGCGCAAGTGATTTTCATGATCTCTGTATCTTTTGGAGTATACCAAGATATAATCAATAAATACCACCACAAATTCATCGAGATATTCCTTGAAAACATAATTCATCAGATTCATGAATACAAAGGGTGCATTAGTCAATACAAAAGGCATTACTATAAACGTGTAATGCCTATACCTGGTTCGAAATCGTATTTTCATAATGTCTTCCTTCTTCAAACAAAACTGATGGTATCTAGATCGAAGTTCAATCAATGAAAAGTATTGAGCTCCATGCAGTTGGTCAAATAAATCATCAATGTGAGGTAGGGGATACTTGTTATTTATTTTTATAGCATTGATATCCCTGTATTCGATACATAACCTCATAGATCCATCTTTCTTTTTAACAAAAAGAACAGGGGCTCCCCATGGAGAAACACTAGTGCGAATAAATTGCTTATTACTCAATTTGTGTAGTTGTTTCTTTAGTTCAACTAATTCTACAGTGGCCATTCTATAAGGGTTCCTCGATATAAGCCTTGATCCAGGAATTAAATCAATGGAAAACTCAACTTCTCATTCTGGTGGATGTCCAGGTAAATCATTCGGAAAGACATCTATATATTCTTTCACAATAGGTACATCCCCTATTTGAACATTCCTTTCCTAACCCACTATAATTTCATCCTCTTCCACCCCAATAATTGAATTTAGTTGAGCTACTGGGGGAGGATCTAGATAAGAATTAGGTGGTGACGATTCCGCTCTAAAGATAATGTGTTCCTTATCATCATCATAAAAAATTGTAACCTCCTTCTTCTTACAATAATTAATCACATCAAGGTCCGAAATCTAATCCATACTGAGGATTATATCAAACTCACTCATTGGTATGGAGATGAGATCAGTGGATAATGAAAATTTATGTGCTCTAATGGGGACTAATTCACAAAACTTTGTGGCAATGATACTTCTCATATGAGTTTTAACTGACAAATCCCTTGTTAATTCAAATTGGAAATATCTAATTTTCATAGAAAACTAGGAAGATATGAAACAATGCGATGATCTAGAATCAAATAATGATTTTTCTAAACTTGAATAAACCATTAAATAACATGCCAACACGTCTTTCGGAGCTCCTAGATCAGAAGTAGTGATAGCATAAGCTTGGCCTTGATCCCTTGGCCTTTTATGAGGTATGTTCCCCTGATGATTAGGAAATTTATTTGTATAATTTCACATATCCCTGCAATTGTAGCACTAAACATCAGTAGCTTCCTTCTTCCCTTTGAAATCACGAGCTTGGTGGCCCTTTTCACCACACATGTAATAGACACCCTTTCACTTCAAGCAAGTACCATGGTGTTTCTTCCCACATTTTCTACAGGATGGATATTAAACTTTTCCCATCATCCTCTTATTTCCATTATTAGATTGATCCGAAGATCTCTTCTTCTCTTGCTTTTCTTTAAAGTCATATGACAAAGAGAATTCTTTCTCTGTCTTGATAGCACATGAGACAATGTCTTCGTATGGTGAGAAGGATTGTGAAACTAATGCTCGACGGAGAAATGCTTTTAACCCATAAAAGAAATGATAAATCTTAATTCTTGTATTACGTATATAATCTCCAGCATACCATGCTAACCTTGTAAAGTTAGCCTTATACTTTGCGACATTCTCATCCGCCTTTTATCTTAGACTCAGAAATCGCCTTTCCATATCTTATGGATGGTCACAAGGAAAGTATTTTTATAAAAAAGATCTCTAAACTACCTCCATTCCATATTTGATACTTCATCATTTTATTCATGTTTTGAATCAATTAACACCATTGATCAGCATCTCCAGTGTGGCGGTAAACTTCTATGATAACTTTTTCCCTTTCACTACTTCCCAAATCGAGAAATTTTTTCTCTAGGGAACTTATCCATTGCTCATCTACTAATGTATTTTTACTCCCATTGACTGTTGGTGGTTTCTGCCTCATGAAGCGATCTAACATTTATCATCCACGCTGTGGATCAGGGTGCTCCATACGGGTAAGGTTATTATTCATAACCTGAGTGAGTTGTCCCAGTATGGTGATTAGTTGATCAGCACCAGTTACACCACCAGATCCACTATAATTATCTTGAGCAGGAGGGAAATCCCTACATGGAGTGCATGCATTGATACAGTTTCCATTTCTTCCACTAGGAGCCATTTCTAAACAATGGCATAAACTAGACCAGTTTATGAATCAAAATACATAATTCCATACTTATAAACACTTAACATAAATTGAACTATTTATTGATATAATCCATAATCATAAAAATGTTTTCTATGAGGAAGTATACAATCATAAACCCTTCATAATTATTTGTAATGAAAATGTGAGTTATACTAAGCATATCCCCTGGGAGTGTCGTAACAAAGAGTGCAATAAGGCCCATTGTCATGCACCAGTTTCCGTTCGAGTCTAGATCAAAGCGGTGTTTTCGGGTTTTACCCCTAGGTACAACTATGCCAGAGCCGCCTCTACCTGCTCATATCCAGACAAGGATGTATTTCTTGGAAAACTCACAAAATCTCTACAATACCTAAATTCTAGGAAGTTCTTCTATACTAATCCACAAAGTCCATCTTAGGTCTATGTGCTCTAATCAGAGTTTATCTAAATCTAGTTTCCATGTTTTGTACTAAAATTCCTCTCATACCAACTATAATGACCCGACCCTAGTTACCCAGATACGGTGTATTATTTCATAACATTGACATGATCACAAGAAAGATCAAATCTCGAATGACGTATTAGTTTGTAGCCTTGGAAACACTAGATATATTCATAATGTTTTAAATTACATCATAAAAATGAAAACTACAACAATATAGTCTCCATATTCCACACTCTCATCCCCTCAAACTTTCCATGTAGGTCATTCATAATCTACTTCTTCACATCCTGGGAAAAATAAAACATAGAAAAGGGGTGAGCTCAAATGCCCAGTAAGGATAACAATAGAGCGGAAGCATTCATAAATAAGAATAAACATTTAAAGAAATGTATAACTAAAACAAAAGCCTTTTAACCTTGAACTTCAACATAGTATGGAAAAAATAAAATGAAATAATTACATTTACTTATTCACATGGATATTCCACTAATCGAATAATCACATGTAATATCAATAACCACTTTCATAATGATGGAATGCATAATTCCATACTATCATAACCACATAGCCAAGGCCTCGTGCCAAGACTAAAAATACGATTTTCCAAGGCCTTTTTCCAAGACACTAGTTTGCCTTATTAGACCTACCGATGCATCGAGGAGCTATAGCGGGATCCACCCGTAACATATTAAGTTTAATGCATTCCCATATGAAAACGTTTAAACATAACATAAACATTCGTATTCAAACTAGCATATGAAATGTAAATAATTCATCCATAAACCTTGAATGGTATAAAAATAACACATCCAAAGTCAAACATATCACAAAACCATCAATACAATACAATAGTTTTATATCATAATAAATCAACTTCAAAAAATCCTAAATTCCATCAAAGGATGTTGACATAGATGAAATCAGAACTCCTTTTAGAGAAATATATCTTTCTAATTTGAAATCATTTAAGAGTCATATATTTATAAAATAAAACATTTACTTTGAAAATTATCTTATAAGATTGTAAGGGAAGCTTCTAAGATTTTTTAATGGCTGAAAATAGACGCACCCGTCGTATAAGTTAAAAAACATTCTTACTTTAATTATGTCGAGTAGGTTAAAAAGGACCTTATTTGGAAAATGACAGAAAGATTTTTTTATAAACTTATTATAAAAAGTCAACAAGGGTATAAATTAATTTATACCATAGTATTTAAAATAGTAAGAATTATTTAAAATACATTTTTAAGAAACATGGATGTGGATGATAAAGATACCCCAGTAGATAATCAAGTATACACAACCTCGGATAATGAAGAGATTGTGAAATAACCCTTACCTTGTACTTTTCCTCGGTTGGGGGTAGGTTAGACTCTTTTATAACTGTGAAATAATTGTTATTAAATTATACATGAATCATATACAATAATATGATATCATATATTATCTTTTAACATTTCTTTGTTAAAAATATCTTAATATTATTATCATTTCGGGTGTTAACTTACTCACTTTCTTTTATATGTTTTGTTATGTAAGACATTTTTGTTATGGATTGGTTGTATATTATTGATATAATGAATTATATTATGTCCTTAGATACTATTGTTAATCATAAAATGATATTTATACTTGAATGGATATGATGAAGAATGAAACTCATCGAGTTCGTGGAGACGGTAGTATGTACATTCGCACGAGTGACAATATAATTCTTTGATATTACAATAATATCTAATTGGATGGTATATCATAAATATAGAATAATTATAATGTTATATTTATTACTTACATGAATTACAAATCATTATTATACCAATCCAAAAAATAATATATTGAATAACAATTACACCATGACGTGGAGACGGTAAGTCGTACGTACGCACGTATGGTGACATGTCATTAAAAGGATGGATCGAATAATGAATATGGTTGTACCATATTTATAATAATATTACATTATATAGGCGATACTGGATTATTTATTTTAGAATGTGAATAACAAAGAAAGAAGAAGCTGAAGAAGAATGAATTTGAAGAAGGGTGGTGAAAACATTACCTCTTCTTCGAGTTCTTCCTTTTGATTTGATAAAAATGGATCCTTAGGTTGGCTTTCTGACTAAAGGAAGGCATATAGGATAAAGTGATGTAAGTTTAGAGAGTATTTGGGCAAGGTTTGGCCGAGCCAAATGGCTTTGAATGTGTGAATTAATGAGAAGGGGGAGTGCCCTTTTATAGGAGGGTTGAGGGGCACCTTTGGAAAAGCTAGAAATATTATTTTATAATAAAATCATATTCGTTTTCTAATGGATCCAAAGTAAATTATTTAAATTTTATGGTGGTGATGGGTCGTAAACCACTCATCCAGTAGAATTTATACAGGTTTGGGTCATTATATTAACCTTATATTTTAGTTTTATCTCTTAGTTAATTAGTTTGACACTTACCATCTCACTTTGTATTTCTATATTATATAGTTAATAAACATACTATATACCTCTAAGAGACCCCCAAGTGGTCCATTAATGATACACATATCATGATATAAGTCTCTTGGCCTATCCTTAGATTTTTATTAATTTAATATTAATTAATAATATAATATTTGTTTAACAAACTCTTTTATATCAATTTTGACACTATTCAGTAATTGATTTTTGTAAAGCTCACAATAGAGGAATTACTTCGAACAATGTTAATTAAATTCATCCAAACATGTCATATTAAACTATATAATTAGTATAATTCATAAAATCTCAAATTATATTTATTTGGGTATTTATAATATCAATTATTTTAATTTTACACAATTATGGTAATTACTACATCATCATTGGGTCATAAATAAATTGAATTATTTTATGTCTAAAAATTATAAATAAAATACCATTATGTAGGAAATAGTTTTATATTTCTAATAAATTTTTAAAATAGAATTTATCTTATGTATATAGCTATATAAAAAATGTTTTAGTAAATACACTTCGATTTTTACTATTTTAACTCTTATTTGAATTAAATAATAATAAATGTCCTAATCTAATCCAAGTCGACCTAAATGATAATATTTTATTCCTAAGGTTGTTTTCAGTCGAGATACACCTGTCCAATAGAATTAGGACATGTGTTAGGGTAATATTAATATCATATTTACCCTTAATTACCCTATTTACTTTTAACCGTTGTAAATAGAAGTAAAAAGTTATTATTCACCAAAAATTATTTTCATCTCATTGAACCACATTTTACTCCTTGAAATTAACCATGTCTCTCAGATTGTAGAAATTCCACTCATAGAAGCGGTAAAATTATGTTTTATGAAAAATTTAGTTTTTTTAACTACCACTTAGTGGTTTCACTATTCATAAAAAAATGATGTTATTCAAAAAAATACCAAAAATTCACCCTAAGATAATTTCGATATTCCGAATCCAAAAATGAATTCCATTTTGAAAAATAAAATTTATAAATTTCAAAAAGTGGTTATTATTATTCATAACGGCTAGTTTTATTGGTTGTGGTGTGTTAGAACTCGATGTTGCTAACAACACATGATATTGCATTATTCAAAGAGAAGAATACCGTAGAAGATTGGGGTGTTACATTTGGAGGTATTTCTTATGGAGAAAGGTTTGAGCACAGTAAGAGGAAACCATGGAGGTTCTCTAAGAAACCATATAGGGGGAGATAGTAGGCATCGCACAACATGGACAATGATTTCCAAACTATGCGAGAAACCCGTGCGAACTCCTTCTCTCGAGGCAGTGGCATACACCCGATTAGCATACAGTTTTCCAAACCTTGAGGGTAACTATGAAACCACTTAAAAAGATGTGTTCTAAATCTGGGATCCATCGAGAATAACCTAAAACACTTTAAATCCTCTCCAACTCAATCCTCACTTGGGATTTTGGGTTCTTAGTGGTTGGAGGTTATCTCCATCTCGTTTTGGAAGCGATTCAAAGGGGTTTCAATATGGTTCCTCCATGGTAAGTCTCTATTTTTTGTTTCATAGTGGTTTCCTCTAGATTTACATCTCCCTCTATCTCATTTTCTTTGATCTACACTCATTGTGTGTAGATCAAGGGTTTTGGTTGGGTTGGATGTTAATTATATGGTTTGAAAATGTTAGGTAAGGGGATCTAGAGAGGTTTTGGTGGTGCGTTAACCAGATTTGAGGTGCGGTTTTTTGTGGGTGGATTTCATAGGAACCCAAAATTTAGGTGGGTTCTCTCTCGAATCCACATGGTTAGAACTAGTGGTTTTGGTTACAATTAATATTTTGTCTTGAAATTAATTTTGATTTTGATGTGAGAAATTGGTTAGAAATCACTTTGGTCATGTTTTGGGTATTTTTGGGAAGAAAGGGGTTTTGTGGTAAAATGCTCTTGTTGTTATTTTAAATTGGATATTTTAAAATGGGTTTATTTGTTGAATTAATTAAGATGGATTGTGAAATAGTTTTTATGTAAATGGGAATTAGCATGTAAAAAGGGTGGAGTAGTGTTTTCAGTAAATGTTTGATTTATTGAAGTGGTTCTGCGTGTAATTGTGGTTAATTGCATATGTTGGTGCCTTGGTGGGTTATATTCTTGGTTGTGGCTTGTTTTAATGTTGTGTGGAAGTGGGCGTGAAGTACCAATATAAAAAGGGGATGGGTAGTGGACAGAAGAGCGACCATCAATGTTAAGTGGATGGTGAGTGCCACTGAATTTCGGAAGGATGAAACGGGTTGGATGGAAGTGTCACCGTAATTGTTATTCTAGTATTGGGGTGTGGAAACTTGTGTAGAGCATTTCTTTTCTAGATGGGAATTTTTGTACTAATGTGAAATGATGAAATGTCTTGTGGCATGTTTGTTTTGATTTCCCTTGTTTTCCTGGCTTCATAATGGGTTTTTTGGCTTATAGTAATGGTTTTACTTGTGATTATTATTAAACAAAATGATTTATATAAATGAACTAATGGTTTTATCCTAGTGGCATGTGTAGGGATGTCATTTGGGGAAAACCTACTATGTACTAGTGCTCACCCTCTTTTTTGTAACATTGGTGCTTTTGGAGATGTTGTATTCCAAGAATCAGGTAAAGTTAAGGCATCTAATTGCTAGTGGTTTGTGGTGATTCATGGAAGATGTGGTGGTTCTTGGAGCACGCAAATTGGGTTGGAGTCATGGAGCATGTCTTGTCTTATTTTGGGTCTTTTTTTTGTCTTTCACATAGTACTCTAATATTGTGTTGGTTGTATTGGTATGAGGGTTGTATTTTGTAATAGTGTGGTTCATTTTTGGTAATATATAATATGGTTGTTTTTGTTGACATGCATCATGTAGTTTGTTGACAGTGGATAGTTTGGTTGGATGGGGTTTTTTTATGTGAAAATCATTCACCAATTTGTTCTCAATGCCCTCGACATTTATTTGCAGCCTTTGGCTCCTTGGGAACGTTGTTTATGGCACGATAACCCTCACCGCCTCATCAAGACAATGATGCAGTGGTAGGGGTAACAAGTGGCATTAGTTTGTTTGGTCCATAGATTTCATGTGAGAGAGGTTCTACAATCATTGGTGTTGATCAGTGGTCTTGGTGTTGACATTCATTCCTGGCCTATTCCATGAGTCGGGATGGTATCAAGGTGTAGGATTGTAGGAACATGGAATGTATGGCATAAAATTACAAATCTAAACCTTTTATGTTGAGCTTAATGTTACCAGGGAGTTGGCTACATGAGTGTTTTGGAGACACTTATAGAAATTGACAATCTCATTGTCGTGGGTGTAACTAATTAGATGTGCATGGAATATATGTTTGAAATTACTTCCCTATAGGATGTATATTTCATTGGACATAAGGATTTATGGGATTAATTGATAATGAATTTTCAAATGATTGAAAATGTAATGTGAATACATTTGGTATTTTGAAAATATTTTGTTTTTCAAAAATGGTGAATCATGGAAAATATTGAAAGGTGGAAAGCCTCGTTTTGATAGTGTTGTGTAATGCAATTTTAAGTGGGAATTCTTGATGTCTACAGAAGTGAGAATCGCGGTTGTTTGTTTGTCTTTTATAGAAATGGAATCGGGTATGAGTCGTAGAGACCAACCAGAAGTAGCCGATGAGAACATGGTTTCACATGAGCCCTAGGGGAACCAACAGTTAGTCTAGAGAATATTGCATGATTTCCAAGCTATGGGATGTTTGAATAGAGCGGAAGATCCAAATATTTTTGATTATGCGGGTCTGTTTCAAAAGTAGGATCCACCGGTCTTTAGGGGGGACTTGGACCCAGAAAGGGAAGAGGTTTGGCTATCCAGAATGAACATAATTTTCAAATTCTTGGAGATGCCGATAGAGATGAAAGTAAATCTAGTAACGTATAATCAAAAGGATATTCATCTTTAGTGGTGGGAGTTGGTAGTCCAAGCAGGGATGAACCATGTTATGATGTGTAAAGGCTTTAAAGAATTTATTAACAAACAATTCTACCCACATACGTTAAGAATTATGTGCACAACTGATTCCATGAGTCTAAAGAAAGAGAATATGTCTATGACGGAGTATGAAGCAAAGTTTATGAGCTTAGTGCGATTTGCACCTCTGGTGGAGGGTAGGACGATGTTGAAGGCCAGGAACTCCAAAATAAGGATAAAGAAAGATATCCATTAAAAAATAGCAGTGATGTGTATCAGTGAATAAACATAGATGGTGAATCGATCATCAGTGGATGAGCGAGATTTGTTGGGAGCTCCAGGCGAAGGAAGCATGGTGGTACCCATAGGGAAGAGTGGGAACTCTAACACTGGGTTCTAGCAGAGGACCGACACTTATTCATAGTGAGGGAGTATGGCACATAATCTGATGGAAGGATTAGTAAACTGTCATCCGAAGCCCCAAAGCAAACCAAAATGTTTTCAGTGTTTCTCTAATGCACACATCAAGAGGTACTATATAGAACAACCTCGGGCATGTCACAATTGCAATAAAACGAGGCATCTATAGTGATATTATAGGAATTCTCTATGGTCGGGTGTGCGTGACACTCCCCAGGGATCACAGACATCGTATACTTCGACAGAACCTGGGCATCACCATACCCCTCTATAGCAGTGTAAAGTGGGTCATGGTGATTCTCAGAACACCACAACTCCTCAGAAATGCAATAAAGAGAAGAGTTTGTCAACCAAGGCATTGTTCGTAGCCGAGAATGTTGTGGTGGATGATCCGTCAGAACCATCCACGGTGTGAGGTACGATTTTTTTAAATTCCAGGTTGATGCAAGTGACTTTTGATATGGGTGCTTTACACTTTTTTATTACTACATTTGTGGTAGAGTTTCTAGTTTTAAGGGTAGAAATGATGCCTTCAGTTTTGAAAATTCAAACTCCTGTAGGTCGAAGAGAGTGTTGAGCCTTATTGTGAAGAGCATGTTGTATCATAGAGGGCGAGGATGATATAAGGTAGAATTTCCTTGTTCTTGAGATGGATGGGTATGATGTAATCATGAGTATGGATTGGATGGTGGCGTTTAAGGGCCACATAGACTGTAATGTAGGAACAGTTTCTTTTATAACACATGATGGCATTATACATCTCTTTATAGGAGGGAAGAATTAAAGGTATTGTGCAACGAGATTTTTGGCACTAGCAGTGGGCACATTATCGTATCTATTTTTTGTGTTGTCAATGGAATCAGTAGAGGCTGTTGAGAAGTGTGATCTTCCGAAAGTGTTGGATCAGTTCATGGTTATTTTTTTCAATGAATTCCATGGCTTACCTCCCTTAAGAGAAGTTGAGTTTACGATTGATCTCCTTCTGTGGGCCGATCCCATTTTACTTGTATCTTACCAAATAGAACCTGCCGAATTGAGGGAATTGAATGCCAAGTTGGAAGAGTTAGAAAACAAAGGGATTACATGGCCTAGCACGTCTCTGTTGGTAGCGCTGATGTTGTTTTTGAAATAGGAAGATGGAACATTGAGGCTATTAGTTGATTATCATAGACTAAACCACATTACGATAAAGAACAAATATCCACTTCCTCGAATTGATGATTTTTTCGACCAGTTGAGGGGATCCCAATGGTTCTCCAAGATCTAACTGAGGTTGGGATATCATCATTTGTGGGTGGGGAAGGACGATATTCCTAAAACAGCTATCAAGAGTAGATGTGGTCATTAAGAATATGTGGTTATGACCTATGGTCAAATGAATGCACCAACGATGTTCATGGCATTGGTGAATCATATATTTCATTGAGATCTAGATTCATTTTTGGTGGTTTTTTTAGATGATAATATCGTGTATTCAATGATAATGGTGGAGAATGACCAGCACTTGGCGACAGTGCTGGGGATCATGAGGAATCATCGGTTGTATGCCAAATTGTCAAAATGTTTATTATTTGGATAAAGGAAGTCGGTTTTCATGGCAATTTCATTTCTGAAAGGGGTGTTTCAGATGATCTGGAATAGATATAGGCATTTATCTCATGGAAACCTCCAACGAATGTTTTTGATGTATGGATTTTCCTCGGTCAAGCTGGGTATTATCGGCGTTTTGTTCGTGATTTTTCATATTTTTCTTCACCGATGACATCTTTTATCAGAAAGAAGTGTCCATTCCAATGGAATGAACAGTGTCAACACTGTTTCGATGAGAATAGGGTCGCCTTACACTATCCCCAATCTTGGTTTTTCTAGAACTAATAAATGCGTACAAAGTGTATTCAGATGCATCGGGATCAAGTTTGTGGTGCGTTCTCATTCAAGGGAATCATGTGGTTGTGTATGGATCACGACAGTTGAGGGTACATTATAAGAAATTCCAATATCATGATTTGGAATTGAAAGGAGTGGTCCATTTATTGAAAGTGTGGCGTTATAATCTCGTTGCTTAGAAATTTACGGTATATACAGATCATAAGAGATTGAAACACATTTTATTACAATGGGATTTGAACTTGAGGAAAAGGAGATGGATGTAATATCTCCAGATGTTAGATTTTGACTTGATGTACAAACCAATTAAGGGAAATTCAGTGGCAGATGCATTAAGTAGAAAATCAAATGCTCCAGTGGTGAAATAGGCATCAGACCAGTTGCAGTTGATGTCGGTTATAGGTGACAAGCGATTGGAATGTGGGAACTAGGGCGATAGAGCAGTCTTCTTTCTGGTTTTTTTCATTCCCGACATGGTTGGCCATGTTAATGAGGCAAAAATATCTAATTTTGAGTGTGTGACCATGAGGTCGAAACTCAATGGTGGGGATACCATTGAGGGTTGGAAACTGAATGGAGATTTAGTTTTGTGTTTTTGGAATCGGAGGGTGGTACTAGTTTCTTGTCAAGATGATCTTCTCAGGTTGTATCATTATTCTAGGTGGGCAGTTCATTCTAGAATTCTGAAAATTTATTAACCATTGAAAGAGCAATTCTGGTGGCCTGATATGAGAGGAAGAGTGGTTGAGTTTGTTTTGAGATTATTGACTTTCCAACAGGTCAAGGAAGATCATGAAAGGCCAGTAGGAATGTTACAGTCAATACCACTCCCAGTTTGGAAGTGGGAGAAAATAGTTATGGATTTTGTCACAAGTCTCCCATGAATGGTCCAAAATAACGATGTCATTTGGGTGATAGTGGATCATATAATGAAGTCTTCCCATTTCATTTAAATTCGTTAATCTCATATAGTGGGGGATCTGTTCAAAATCTATATTTGAGAGGTGGTAAAGAGGCATGGGGTTCTAGTTTCAATCATATATGATAGAGATCAGAGGTTTACATCTTGTTTCTGTAAATCCTTGAAGCATGCCCTTTGGATGTAGTTGACTATGATCATGATGTATCACCCTCGTATGGATGGTTAATCTGAGAGGACAACATAGACCATGGAAGAAATGTTGCAGGTTTGTGTTATCGATTTTAGTGGCTCGTGGGAGGATCACTTGTCGTTGGTTTGGTTTTCAAACATTAACAGTTATCAGGCATCCATAAATATGGCTCCATTTAAAACGCAGAATGGTCAGCTGTTTCATTCTCTACTATGCTAGGTGGAACATGTGAGTCCTCTATGGTTAGATAGATACTTGTCTAGGAGAATATAGAGAAGATCAAGTTAATAGTGAATAGAATGAAGACGACTCAAAGATGCTATAAATTGAATGCGAAGCATCGTCGACGGTCGTTGGCATTTGAGGTGAGTGATCATGTTATCTTGAGGATCTCTCCTAGGTTGGGACATTGTCAGTTTGGGATGCATGGAAGGATATCCCCAAGGTATATTGGTCCTTTTTAGATTATTGAGAGGGTTATTGAGGTGTCTTATCATTTGGCATTGCCAGATCCGGGTCATGTTATTCGATGGGATCATGTTGAGCTAGAGCCAGATGATTCATTGGTACACGTGCCAGTGTGGGATATGGATAGGCAATAGAAAGTCTTGTGGGGTAAAATCATCAGTCTAGTTCTGGTTTTTGGCAGCATGGCCAGATCCAAGAGCAGACATGGGAGCGGGATAAAGAGATGGCTGAGCAATGATCCGAGCACTTTTGGAAATGGGTGGGTTCACTACTTTCTGAGGACTGAAAGTCCAATAGTGGGGAGAATTTAACACCCCCAGTTTGAGGTATGTATGAATTTTTTCTTTCTTATGTGTTTAAAGTGCATGGGATGAGTTCAGATGAGGTTGTGTGAGTTTGGAATGGTTTTGAATAAGATTGGAGGCTTTTCTTTGGGAGAATAGTTTGAGCACAGTTAGATGAAACCTTGCGGGTTCTCTAGAAAATCGTGCAGGGGGAGAAATTAGGCGTCACATGGTGTGCACAATGTTTTCCAAACCATGCGAGGAAACCATGTAGACCCCTTCTTTCGAGGCAGTGTTTTTCACATGATTATCACAAAGTTTTCCAAACCATGTGGGCTAACTGTGCGACCACATAAAAAGTGCGGTTATAAATCCGGTCTCCCTCGAGCATGAACTAAAACACTATAAATATTCTCCCACTCAAGCATCAATTAGGATTTTGGGTTCTGAATGGTTGGAGGTTATCTCCCACTTGTTTTGGAAGCAATCCAAATGGGTTTCAATGTGGTTTATCTTGGGTAAGTCTCACCTTTGGGCTTCTTTGTGGTTTCCTCTAGATCTACATCTCCCTCTCTATCGTTTCCTCAATCTACACTTTTTGTCTATAGATCTAGTGTTTTTGATTCCTTGGATGTTAATTCTAAGTTTTTTTGATGTTTTTTAAGGGGATCTAAAGAGGTTTCGATGGTGCATGTGCCGGATTTCAGGTGTGGTTGCTTGTGGGTCGATTTCGCAAGAAGCTTAAAGGAAGGGGGCTTCTCTCTCTCGAGCCCACTTTGTTAGAACTAGTTATTTTGGTTATAAATAATTTTTTTCCTTGAAATTATTTTTTATTTTGATGTGCAAAATTGGTTATAAATCCCTTTGTCCGTGTTTTGGGGATTTTTTGGAAGAAATGTGTTTTTAGGTAAAATGCTTTTGTTGTGATTTTAAAATGAAGATTCTAAATTGGGTTGCTATCTAGAATTAATTAATATATATTGTGAAATATTTTTTCAATAAAATGGGTTTCTTTTATTGAAATGAGAATTAGAGTATAAAAAGGTTGGAATGATGATTTCAATAAATTTTTGATTTATTGAAGTGGTTCGACATGTAATTGTGGTTAATTGCATATATTGGCGACATTGGTGGGTTATATGTGTGGTTATGGCTTGTTTTAATGATGTGTGGAAGTGGGAGGGAATTTACAATATAAAAATTAGATGGGTAGTGGATGGAATGTCCACCATCAATGGTAAGTGGAATGGGAGTGTCCCTAAATTTGGGAATGAAGGAACGGGTTGGATGGAAGTTCCACCATGATTGTTATGCTAGTATTGGGTTGTGGAACATTGTGTGGTGCATTACATGGCTAGATGGAAATTGTTGTCCTAATGTGAAATGATGAAATGTCTTGTGGCATGTTTTTTTGAATTTCCCTTGGATTCCTTGGCTTCTTAAGGGTATGTTTGGCTAATAGTAATGGTTGCACTTGTGATTATTTTTATATAAAGGGCTATATATAAATGTGATAATGGTTTTATCATAGTGGCGTGTGTTGGTAATTCATTTGGAGGAACCCTACTGAGTATTAATACTCACCCCGTTCCTTTTCACTTTATTTCTTTTGCAGATGTCGTATTCTGAGACACAGGTAAAGGTAAGGCATCGCATTGCTAGTGGTTTGTGGTGATGCTTGGAAGACATGGTGGTGCTTGGAGCATGGAGCCTGGGGTGGAGTCGTGGAGTGTACCTTGGATTCTTTTGGGCCTTTTGGTTAGTCTTTCTCATAGTACTATGATATTGTGTTAGTTTTATTGGTTTGAGGGTTGAATTTGGGAATAATGTAGGATCTTTTTTGGTAATGTATGAGTTGGTTATTTTGACATGCATCATGTAGTTTGTTGATAGTGTATCATTTGGTTGGAAGGGTTTTTCTTAAGGGAAAATAGTTCCCCAATTTGTTCTTGAAGTCCTCATCATTTATTTCTAGCCTTTGACACCATGAGAACATCACTGAAGGCCAGGTAACCCTCACCGCCTCCTCCAGCCAATGAGATATGGGCGGGGTGTTACAATTCATTACGACCCTATGTTGTTTAGTCGATGTAGAATAATTAAATTTATCATAAAACAGTCTTATCCCTCCAATTTATTTTATTCTTATTCAGATTTATAGTTTACTAGTAGTAGAGAAAAAATGTTAGGGAGACCATGTCGAGAGGGATGTCAAGTGTAACAAGTTTGGGTTATTTTTTGTTTCATCTTACATATAGATATCCACATTATATAAAATGTGAGAGGGTTTCTAAAGGATATTTAACCTGAATAAATACTCTATTGAGAATTCCATTGGGGATTATCATGCTATAGGTTCTATTTTAGCATCATATACTTTATGATGTTCTTTTATAATGATTTTTTTCATTCATTGAATTTTCAATAAATGGTCTAAAATATTTGTTATAATGTGGAAGTATCGACTCCATTTTTTGTGACATGGTATGAACCTAAAGAATATATTATATCTAACATGTTCATGTAAACCTTATTCAATGGTTTGGAATTATTTCAATATGTTTTCGATCAAATTGTTTAAAAAAAATATCTCTATTTTATGTTATTATATAAATAAAAATATTTTCTTACTGCTGAGTTTTATTTAATATTATTCTAAGAAGATATTTTTTTTCATAACATACATTATTTTAATATATACTTCATTACGAATTATAATATTACGTTAGTGATATAGGTATTTTTCATGTAGTGTTCTAGGAAATAACTACCATAATTAATTATTCATATACTTAGTATATTTGATGATAACTGAAATGTAGATTTACCTTTGGATAAGGATTGTTGAACCATACATTTTTTTGAATATGTTTTAATTAATTATATGATTTAAGAAAGTATTTCTTTATTTATATACATCCTAGAACTTATACTTTCTGATGTACCATATATAATTTTGATAAAACCATATAAATGGAATATAATACAAAAAATATGTGATTGAAACTAAAAGATTCATTTGTTATAGAAATTCCCCAGAGGCGGTTGTTTTTTCATATAAGATGGTGAAATTATCTTAATCAATGTAATATATATAAATTTTAACAATGTTATAATCAATAAATACTATCATATTTATATAAATAAAAAATAAAATATTTTGAGAAAAAGTGAAATATTTATTTTCTTAATTTTATATATTCTCAATAAATTATGAATATTTTTTAGTCTAGAAAGAATAAAAACAAACCAAATTTTAATTTCAAAAAGGTAATTTTAATACACCTCGATTGGTTTTTTACTTAATAATTCTCTTATTAGAATCATCGATATAATGAATAGAATTATTAATCATTTTCAAGACGTGTTTATCATTCTTTTTATGGATGATATTATAGTTTATTATAATACATACAATTATAGTTATATATATGTCAATTTTATAATGGAAAATATTAGGGTATTTGTATTACTCTAATCTAAATAATTTACCTTTTCTATCTAATAAGTAAATTTCCCTAGAAATGCGATTTCACGTGAATGTATAAATGGGTATCCTGAGAAGGTTTAATCATAAATATCTTTGAATTTTCGTTAAAATTATTTTGAAATTAAAATTCTCTATTAGAATATATATTATGAATTTCACTGTATTGACTATTTAGTATTTATTTGTGAACTTATGGCATCAATAAAAAAGGATGATGAAAATTATATATGATATCAAGTGGTTTGTGATTCCACATTAATATATTAACCAATCTAGGTGTAAGGTTTCATTTGTTTTGTTATGGTTAAATTTATATAGATGGTTGTGATCTTATACACGATCAATGTGGAATAAAGTATTTTTCTACACAACGTAATTAACATTAATAGAATGATCCCACCCATGATTTTTATATATGATATTGTTATTCATGAATTAATTTTTTTGGGGCCCTTCTTTTTTATTTGAATGATTTATAGTGGATAATTGGAACATGGTCAGGGAATAAATCATTCTGTAATGGGAATAATATTTTTTTGTAGTTCCTCTAGTGGAATATCTTTATTTATTCAATTATGAATTCTTGTATGCTTATGGTAAGGAGCATGTCATTGTTAATGAACATAGCCAAAATGATCTCCATCAAGAGGTAAAATAGGGTAAATAACAAGGAAGACTAATATTTCTTATAATTTTGACCTATTTTGATACAGTGAAGGATAAATGGCAGAAATTTTTTTTTTGTCCTCTCATTATCAATAATTTAGAGACATGTACATCTACAATATTGATATCAATAATATTATTATTCTCAAAAAACATGAGAGTGAGATTTTTTATTATTTCTAGTTATATGAAAATAATCAAATGATATAGGTCATTTGATATCTCATGCTTCTTAAAGTAATGAAAAAAGAGGGGGTGAAGGGATATTATTCTTGTTGGTGAGTTTTAATACCTATGATCATAATGTTGTACTTTTATATTCAACAATAGTCATCATGGAATGTCATAAAGGAATTTAATACATGGTTTATCAATTATTTTCATAACTATATTTATATAAAATCTTATAACCAACGTGTTATGCATTGAATTATGAAAAATAACTATCCAATGTCAAAGTTTGAGGACATAATATTAATTTTCATGACTACATTACTAATATCATCTATAAAAACCAATAGAGTAAAATTTATTTTAAAAATACAATCATTTTTTATTCATTTTTATCTATTAAAGCGGATTTAACAGTGGATTATTAGAGGAAATTAATTATTATAGTGACAGTGATAGTGAAGATTTGATCTTTTCATATTATCATTATCTCTATATGGGATATGAATACGATATCATGGTTATAGAATGATATTTAATAGTAAATAAGATCTTTTATGAAATAGTTAACTTAAATTCACACTACAACTGATGGAATACGAGTAAAATATTTCATTATTATAATAATCTCAATTGGACACTACTGCCAAAATTTTTTACGTTGAGATAAATATGTCAATATGGAGGAAATATCTTATATATATATATATATATATATATATATATAATATATATATGTTTCCATATGAGGGTCTATATAATAAGATGTTTTAATCTAATCCACGATAAATCAATAGATATAAATTTTGATAATTCCATCTCTTTTAATCTAGAGAATCCATAGATTGTATAGTGGATTTGGGAATGTTTTTAAACTACTCATATACAATAAATATCATCCCTACTCAATCAAAATTAACACCTGTAATTAAATATGGTTGATGAAATATTCCTTATATATTCAATAATATTTTTTCACGTATGGATTAAAATGAAATGAATTATAATCCTATCATATATTAAGATTTTTAATAACATGAAGATAGTTTTGGAATACATATATGAGTATGAATTGACATAAAAATTCACTTCCATACATAAAAAATTTATTTATTTCTCATTTAACGATATTTTTACATTACCAAATGAACATGACCTCATATAACAATTTTGACATGGAATCTGATATGTTTTATTTATATAAATATACATTATTGTAGTAAGAATGTGTTTCAAATAATGGTTATTCATTTTATTCTAGTTATTATTGGAATGAAAATATCTAACATGAATTTTTTTAATTGGAAAATGTGATGAGTAGTGAATGGAATTATTTTATTCACCAAGAAGTTGAATATTGTTTCGTGGTATATGATGACTAATGAATGGAATGTTATATAGGAAGTGGTATTTTAGTTATGATTGTCTATTTATTTTATTATTTTACATTATATTTTTTTATTTTTATGCTCAAAATTAATTATGAATGAAAATTTGTGTCTTAGAGTAACATTTAGTCATTTATGTAGGACTTTCAATTATTAGATGGAAAACCAGTTATATAGAGGTCCAATACTATAAACATGATGAAGTAAATGTTGTACTCTAAATGAGCTGGGAAAAAATAAAATTTAAAATGGTTATTTTGGTATTTTCCCAAATTTAATTAACATAATAATACCCCATGAACTATGGTTTTATAATATTTATAAATTATCATATCCTATATGTGTTTTCACATTCATCCATTTACACTATATAAACACTGAGTTCAATCTCTGTAAATCCAAACTAAAATATATTGTGTGTTATGTTCTTCACCATGGTAATAGTATTCCACTCCTATAAATAATTCATTTCCATTCATTGAAATTGTTAAATGAATGAAATATCATCCATTAAATCTAATTCATTTAATATCCATCTAATATACTTGATTCCATTATTCTAGAAAGATACATGTTTTTATATTTAGTAATCCTATGGGGATTTTTTGATACTAGTTTCAAATAATTATATCCATTTAAGGAAGTAGCTAAAAACATTATTCACACTCTCTATAAGATATTCAAATTTTTATCATAGTATTTTAATTCAACTTATTCATCAAAGAGTTTATTATATATATTTTTGGTGTCACTACAATTCCTTTCATTCTATTTTATTGAATGATCAACATCAGTATATGGATGATTGAACATAATCAAATTGAATTATTTTTATGACAATAAATTATTAACCAAATGTTCACAAATAATATTTTTATTATGTTTTATAATAATTTATTTTTTAAAAAAGAATGAAATTTGAGATCATGATATTTATTCTAAACTTGGTAGTACTAATTTACGTTAATGAAAGCGATAATGAAAAAGGACTAAATTAGTTATTTCAATATGAGAATTGAAACATGATTTATGTGGTTCCAATTTTTTTTAATAATTATTAAATACATGTATTTGTTTCATAAGTTATTATGGATTGAAACATAGAACATATAACAAAAAATGATCATTAAAATTGATATATGTTATTTATAGTGTTTTTCAAGAAGAAAAATATTATTTCCATTAATGGTTTTGTTATTGCATCAAAATACCCTTATAATGTATAACCCACCCCCATTTACCCTGTGAATGGTCTTGTCGTGACATTTTATTCCTATAACTATATCTAATGGGAAATTATTATGGCCTAATTTTATATCCAAATTTTAATGTATGAAAGGTATACAATACTTTTTTTCTTCCATCACACCATTGATACTCATATATAATCAAAGGAGGATTGAAAATATAAGGACACTCCCAATTTTATAATTATAAATTCAATGAAATAAAATATGTTGATAATGTGGTTTCCCATTCATTGATTTTTTAAAAATATATTTTTTAAAACGAGCAACTAGGATTGTAACATGTATGTAATTTGGGGAAGATATTTCGTACTGATTGTTTGTATTCACAAAATCCACCTGCCCCTATATGACATGTAATAAATATTATTTATCCTGACATTTAAAAGAAAAATTCCCCTATACATGAGATATTATTCTAATAGGGAATGTAGTTCATGAATTTTCATATGATTTTTGTTGGATGTTCTAATAAAAAATAAAATGGGTTTTTGTTGAGCTATTTCATAATGATCCATACATATAATAACCACTTTTAGATCCTAGAGAGTACTTAGTTTTGAGAAACTATATGTATATTATTATCATATATTCTTCAATAATTTGAATATTTTATTTTGGTCTAAGTGATTTTTATTATTTGGGAGACATGATACCATATTGATTATTCCCCTTTTACAATATCTTACGAATTATACCCACCTTTATTTTTAAGAATTATTTACATTTTCTAAAATAGGTTTTTGTAGGTCATGAAAGATAATTTTTATACCATGTATTATTTGATACTTCTTCTATTATTGAGGAACCCATCACAAATTAGTGTATTGTTTATCCCTTATTATTTATGTCATCCTCTTGGGATTGATAATAGTTTTGACATGTTTCAATGAAGAAATATAGATCTCGAATATGAGTTTGGGTAATGTGGGATTCAATTTATATTGGAAATTATATTTTCAAAATTTCTAAAAAATATTCATAAAACAATTGGGAACAAAATATTTTAATAGACATGCATATTTTTATACAGATAGATTAATAAATGAATCACAAAGAACCTATATATATTTAACAATATACTTATATCTGTTACCATTAGACCAATATTTGGAAATATCATTTTTTGGAATTACCTAAATATCGAGGTTTCACTAGTTAAAATATAATCGTATTATTTCTTCACAACATTCCAATAAATCATATAATCAAACAGTAATTATTAATTATTTCAATTAAAAATATTCCAATATATGTTATAAAATTTTATATTATAGTCAATGAAATTTCATTTCTTTATATTTCACAATAAATTCATCATTTAATCTTGTATATCTAATATGATGTGAAATTTATATATGGAATTTCATAAATATTCATCTTTATATATGTGAATTTTAAATTTATCATATTTAAATTATTTACGATATAAGAAATAATTCATATATCTTAAATCTTTTATATCTACTTATTATTTTCTTCAATATCATTGATATAATTTCCAATTCACCAAGTATATAAACTATTCATGTGACATCATCAAAAAAATATGTTGTAGACATTATTTATTCATTCAATAAATGTTATTTTATATTCAAAATTAGTAATAAATAATTTAACCGAAATATTTTTATCCAAATAACATATTTTTATTCATTCATTATTAGGATCATATTATTCAATTTACAATATATCCTCATGAAAAATATAAGAATATTTCAATAAATATTTACCCATTTTTTATAGTTTTCCATTTTTTCATTCATTATAGATTTAATTAATATTATAATAGATAAAAATTTCTATCATGTACTCATCATAAATTAAACATATAAAATTGAAATGACTATTTAATGAATAACAATTTATAGAGTAATATCATTTACATATCTTTTTTTCTCTTATTAGATTCATTAAGAAATGTTTCTTCTTTGTGAATATCCATTTTATATATATATATAGAGTTTTTAATGTAGCACTATTTAAAAAATATATAATTATATATAAAAGGATTAATCGGTAAATAAATAGTTTTGTTAAAATATAGTACATATATGTTTCATATTTTTATAGTTTACCCAGTTTTCCTGATCAATATTATATAATAGAGATAAAAAAATGTTTTTATCCATTATAAAGTCCATGATGATTATTCTCTCATAAAAAATATCTCATCTTGTTAATTATTCAATTATAATATAATACATTTTTTCCACCAGTAAAGAGTTCTCTATGATTTATTTTAATGAGATAGATCCATTTTCAAAGATAATGAGCATATAAATAATTCTTTACACTTTATAATATTATTCCATCATTTTAAAGACCCATAAATTTCAAGGAAATTTTTTTTAATTTTCTTTGGAATTTTACAAGAACGTAGTTTCTGACGGCGCCTGATTTCGAGGCCCGGTGTGCCCGGAATTAATTTCCGAAGCATGGCTTGGGTACGTTCAGTGAACGAACGAGTGGGAATTTCTAACTTTTGATCCGGTGCTCGGAATTGAAATCCGAGGACACCGATGAACTCGCAGCGCCGATTTTCGCTTAAGGAGACCTATTCCGAGGTTGCATTTTATGCGGAATGAAAGTTAGTTTTGGGGAAAAATTAGAAGAAGTTAAATAAAATTGTGGAACACAATTTTATTTTTAACTTGTTGGTTAACTCCTACCAAAGGGAGTTAGAGGTGGGACCCACATCCACATAACCTCCCATGAGAGGATTAAGTGTGGTGGGGCCCACACAAGACCTAACTCTTGAACTTCCCTCTTAATGTGACCTTTGAGTTTCTAGCCAACTCCTTGCATTTAATTAATTGAACCAACTTAATTAATTAATTTGAGTGTTTGAATTCTTTTGAATTCATTTTACCAACATTAAAAAGAGAGATTATATTCTTCTTTTTGGGTTGCCATAAACTTTGTGGGGGAGAACTAAGGAGAGGAGAAGAACTCTTGGAAGATCACCAACCTCTCGAGGAAGAACGTTCCACGTTTCCGAAGAACGTGAAGCTACACCTCCGACCTTCTTCAACCGGAGCAAGGAAGGGAAGCACCGCCGCCCATGATGTATACAGAGGGTGACATCTCGGCTCGACTTCACCGAGCTCTTCTCCCACCAACCTAGACGGAACGACGCCTGACCTCCGCGATGCTTGTCTTCCGCGGGTCGTTGAAGGACACTGTTCCTGAACCGACGTAGGGGTTTTATTTATTTAATTGTTCATGAATACCTACTTGAAGATGATCGTGGATTAAAAACTTTTTGTTTTTGAATAACGCGAGGTGGTCAGACCGCACAAACCCGGCCGACCCTCCTCCTTTTTTTCGTGTTGGTTTCTTGTGGTTGGTATGAGAAAGCGTGGTGACGTCGCACCACGCGGTTTCATGCGGAACATATGCGCGGTGCCGTCACGCCAGGCCGTGGAAAAAAATTCAGGGACGTGACGCCGTCGCGCCGCGTCGAAGGAAATCGAAGGCACCTCGGTCGGAGTTGGGCCGCAGCGAAGGGGCGCGACGCCATCTGGTCGCGCTGGAAAACTACAAAGATGACGTTTTTCGTTTTGGCATATGGATTGACAGCCGATGATGAAACTGTACCGCAGTGGCGATTGAAGGCCGCTGCAGTGAAGTTCTCGACCCGAGGAGAGCATTGGCAAAGGCGGCGGTCAAAACGGACCAACGGTGCGCGACCGGTGGTCCGTAGAGCTCAACGGCGGCACACCACCCCGGCGCGGCGGCGCCGGCGACTGGTGATGGCGGCGTGCCGACGGAGAAACCAGCCGCGGCAGTGCCGCGGCAGCCTTCAAGGCAGCCGGCAAAGCCGGCCGCAGTGGTCAGGGTGGTACCCCTTCTGGGTCCTGCGTGTTTCAAGAACGGCCGGCCATATGCCGGCCGTTACCCTGAAGACCCAGGGGTTGAACCCCCGGTTGGCTGGAGCAGCCCCCCCCACGTGGGGGGCCGTTGTTTTCATTAACGCGGGGGGGGGGGGGGGGGGGGGGTTGTGCCCCCCGTTTCCCTCGACCCGCCGCTCGGCCAAACGGTCGAGCTGAGCTGGCGCCGGGCCGGGTCGACCCGGACCCGGGTCGGGTCGACCCAGTTCGGGCTGACCCAGGGGGGTCTCGGGCCGGGTCGGCCCGAGCCCAGACCCCCGTTTTCGGGCCACTTTCGGTCAAATGCACGTATCTTGAGCTACGGGCATCCAAACGACTCGCCGTCAGCGGCAACACAATCCTTGGATACAGACGGTCGTTTCGGTATATTGCACTCAAGGTTTCGGATAAATTTGGGTTCGGCCGGGTTGGTTTGTACACGAAACCAACCGGGGCTTCGGAGCGGAAACGCTCATATCTTGAGCTACGGACGTCCGATTGACGTGCCGTCAGATTTTTTGAATTTATATAAGTGAGAAGGATCTTTTGGCTTACTCCGCTCGAGGTTTGGATGCCGTCGGAGTGCGGTCGGGTTGGTTCGCTCACGAAACCAACCGGGCCCCTGGAACGAAAAGGCGAATAACTCACAGACCGTGCGTCCGATTGACGCGCCGTCTGTCTCGTTGCGTTCCTGTTGACGATATGGAACTTTTGGCATCCTTCGCCTGAGTTTTGGATACAGTGGGTAGTGGCCGGGTTGGATCGCACCCAAAATCCAACCGGGCTGTTGGAACGGAAAAGCTGATATCTTTCAGACTGGACATCCGTTTGATGAACCGTCAGCGGCGTTGGTGATCACGTTGAGAAACAGTCCCTATGAGAATACCCTATGAGAGTTCGGGGTACAGTTGAGATATGGCCAGGATTGGTTCGCTCACGAAACCAACCGGGCCCCTGGGACGAAAAGGCTAATAACTCACAGACTGGGCGTCCGATTGACACGCCGTATGTTGCGTTGAGACCCCTTTGACGAGGTGGTCCTTTGTGATACTTCTTTGTTGGAATTTGAGATACATGGATTATCAACATGTAGCATGCGGAGCAGACCCTCCCAGAGATGAGCGTACGGAGTACGGAGACCGTGTAGTCAGCATAGACCTGAAGACTGCTTGTTCGATTTGCTTCGGAGTGACTTACGTAGCCCAGTGGGGAGCACTAATTTGTGAGGTGGAAGACCCACAGCGGAGGAGCACTACTATGTGAGGTGACAGACCCGCGGTACTCGACAGGAGGAGTCCCTCTGTAGGCTATGAGTGGGGACCACAAATGTGTTTGGGTTGCAGACCCGGCGGGAAGCACTACTGAGTGAGGTGGCAGGCCCGCGGTACTCGACAGGAGGAGTTCCTCAGCAGTCTTAGGATAGTGAGAAGAACCTCGGAGTCGTGACAGGACCATTGTACACTCTAGAGACGGAGGTTTTCAGCAGTTATGGTTTCGATAATGAAAATCCTGGTTTGCGCTGAGACTTTGACCTTTGTGATTACCTCATGATTGAGATGGGTCGCTTGATAACATAGGTATATGTATGGGCATATAACTGGGTAGTGGTTATCCATTGATTTCATGATCCTTGTGTTTCCCCATGATTGAGATGGGTTACTTGATAACTTAGGTATATGTATAGGCATATACTTATGTAGAGGTTATCTGTTGAGATCTTCTATGTGGTTATCATTGTTGGTTTTAGTGAGACCTTGAGGGTCTCGGGGTCCCTATTGAGTATCGTTATACTCACCCCTGCACGGGCTATGCCCGCACCTCGTTGTGTTGGTTGTAGACGACTGGCAGTGCGGACGGAGGCCGAGTGTTCGAGGAATGGACGGTACCCGGAGGTTAACTACATGACGAGTCAGTATCCGGAGGTGGACTTCACGGTGAGACGACACTCAGAGGAGGTTGACGAGCGAGAGAGTTGTGGAGGATATCTGTACCTACCCTTCAGGTAGGATCCTTGGTGGGCGACCAGGAGCTGCGCTATCTGTTCCTACACTTCAGGTAGGATCCGTGGTGGGCGACCAGGAGCTGCGCTATATGTACCTACCCTTTAGGTAGGATCCGAGGAGGATGACCCAGGAGCTGCTTCCGTCATCCATCTATTTGTCTTTCTGTTGTTGTACCTTGTTCATTTGTATTCGTACTTTCTTTTGGGTTTGTATTCTTGCCCATTTACTTTTCAGCATTTCTTTTGTACTTAGTGTTTTGCTTCTGCTTGTACTCTATGGTGCTTTTTTTCTTTTATAAAGGTAATGCCTTCCCAGATATCTTGATTTTATGCCTTTGGTGCTAGTCTCCAGCCCCTGGCCTATGGATGGCGGGCTAGGGGTAGTCACAGCATGGGTCCCAAGGACGGGTCGTGACAAATTGGTTTCAGAGGAGTTCAGTTCTACCGCAGTACTTATAACTCTGATGTTTATTTCTATGAAGAAACAGTGTTAAGAGTACCGAGTGTGGTTTTCCATTCTAGGAGTCCAGTGTTGGTGCGGGCGGCCGACGTAACCATACACCAGGACCCTGACAACTGATTTCTGACTTTGTGCACGAAAACACTGATTGCGTGTGTGTTTTCCAGAAGTTTTATTTAAATGTCAGCTCAAACCAGGACAACTCACCAGTTATAATCTTTTGACCATGTCACATTGTTTCTTTCAGGATGCCTCCCCCATTGACGACCAGCTAGAGCCCCGAGAGTGGTGCGTACTGACAGCCCACCGAGCGACGAGGCATCAGTACAGGGCCCTATCACAGTTGAGGCACCAGCGGAGGCACCAGCGGTACTACTACCCGTTGGGCCACCGATGCCACCACCCCCAGCAGTAGAGGATGCACGTCACTTGAGCGCACTGCATGAGTTCCAGCGCCAGAGGCCACCCATGTTTCAGGGAGGGACGGACCCGCAGGCGGCTAAGGATTGGCTGGAGGCTGTGGTGAGAGTCTTCAGGCTAGTGGGGATGCTGGCAGACTTCATGGTGATCCTTACTGCCAGCCTTCTTTAGGTAGCAGCAGGCATATGGTGGAGCCTGATGCTCCAGATGCATGACGAGGAGACACTACTTTGGGCAGACTTCGAGAGCCTGTTCCGGGAAGAGTTTGTACCAGTCATCCTTCGAGCGGTGCGTATACAAGAGCTACTTCAGCTGCGGAAGGGCAGAATGTCAGTGGCACAGTACTCAGTGAGATTCACAGACCTCTCGCGCTACTCCATAGATATGGTACGAGACCCGTTCTTCAGGGCCCGAACCTTCGAGCATGGGATCAGGCGGGAGATCAGCACTTCGGTTGTATCACACAACATTCCGACACAGATAGTAGTGTTGGAGCGAGCCCTCTTAGTGGTGAGTTTCCTTGCTAAGCATTATCCAGCAGCAGGACCCACCACTAGCCGCCATGCGGCAGATTCATCTGTATCGGGCAGTAGACAGATGACGTAGGGGTCCAAGAGGACCAGACCTACAGGTGGTCGACCACGTGACTCAGGGTCGGTAGTGTGAGGCACCAAGTAAAGTGATAGAGCCAGACCTTCCATGAAGTGTTACTCCTGCTGCGGAATTGGTCACATAGCACGTGATTGTCCGACCCGCCATGCAGATGACCAGCAGTTAAATGAAGAACCTCCGAGGCAGAGGCAGAGGTTCGATCAGTGCAGACCGCAAGGAGTAGGCGACCATGGCAGAGGAGCTGGCCATGCAGCTAGACGTGGACGACGCTTCGGGATGTTTCCACCCCCACTAGGAGGCCCACCATGACCGCAGGGGACAGGAGGGCATGGGAGAGCTCAGCTTCAGGCAGATGAGGCCTATGGTCATGGAGCTCCGGAAGTAGATGGACAGGAGTGGGACTAGCTTCCGACCTGGTGGCTATTGATCCTGTTGCTTCTGGTTTGTTGATGTTTGTCTGTAGTTGCTTTGTGTCTTGTACTATGAGCTGCAATAATAAAAAGACACTTATCTTTGTTTTCTTTACTGTCCTTTTGTTTGGTTGATACTGTGTGGTCCCGGTTAAACTGTTGACTTGACCCTCACTTTCGAAATTTCTACTGGAGGAGACCCAGTGACCTCATACTGACGCCGACAGTGTGACTCGACCCTTGGAGGCGAGAGTGACAGTTGGATCTCTTGGTAGTTACGTCGAGGCCTTACGACGTCATCCTTGGCATGAATGCATAATTCATGTCAGGATTGACTGTATTAGGAAACGAATTTGGTTCATCCAGGGGATAAGACCGGATTTCTCTTACCGGAAAAGAAGAAATCATAGCATTTACTGTGAGACTACAGAAGGTCCTGGTCATCCAAGAGCGGATGAGGATGGAATAGGGCCGACAGAAGCCTTATGCTGACAGGACTTGGAGGCCTCTAGAGTTCGAGGATGACCATCACGTCCTTATACGAGTCTCACCTTGATGAGGTTTACGGAGATGTGGCCAGGGAGGCAAGTTATCTCTGAGGTTCAACGGACCTTTTTAGGTCCTCAGTTGGGTAGTCGAGGTGGTTTACCGTTTGACCCATCCACTTCAGTTGCACTAGGTGCACGACGTTTTTCACTTATCTCAACTGAGGAGATACGTGGACGACCCTCCATATATCATCGACCATGATGAGATGGACAATGGCGATGAGGTGTCTTTCACAGAGGTTCATGTGGGGATCGAGGATCGATAAGAGAGGATCCTACGAGGACGATCGATTCTTCGGGTGAGCTTTCTTTGGCAGTACGGGAACCTCCAGGTGAGCACATGGGAGTGGAAGGCTCAGATGCATGCTCAGTACCGCCTTTGTTTCCCTATGTTTGTGTTGAAGCTTTACGGGGACGTAAAGCCCTGAGGTGGGAGTAATGTAAATGCCCGAAAATTTCAAGAAATTTTTTTTTCTTAATTTTCTTTGAATTTTACATGAACGCAGTTTCTAACGGCACCTGATTCTGAGGCCCGGTGTTCCTGGAATTAATTTCCAAAGTTTGGATCGGGTTCGTTCAGTGAACGAATGAGTGGGAATTTCTAACTTTTGATCTGGTGCTCGGAATTGAAATCCGAGGACACCGATGAACTCATAGTGCCGATTTTCGCTTAAGGAGACCTTTTTCAAGGTTGCGTTTTATGCAGAATGAATGTTAGTTTTGGGGAAAAATTAGAAGAAGTTAAATAAAATTGTGGAACAGAATTTTATTTTTAACTTGTTGGTTAACTCCCCCCAAAGGGAGTTAGAGGTGGGAACCACATCCACATAACCTCCCTTGAGAGGATTAAGTGTGGTGGGGGCCCACAAGAGACCTAACTCTTGAACTTCCCTCTTAAAGTGACCTTTGAGTTTCTAGCCAACTCCTTGCATTTAATTAATTAAACCAACATGATTAATTAATTTGTGTGTTTGAATTCTTTTGAATTCATTTTTCCAACATTAAAAAGAGAGATTATATTCTTCTTTTTGGGTTGGCATAAACTTTGTTGGGAGAACTAAGGAGAGGAGAAGAACTCTTGGAAGATCACCAACCTCTCGAGGAAGAACATTCCAAGTTTCCAAAGAACGTGAAGAAACACCTCTGACCTTCTTCAACCGGAGCAAGGAAGGGAAGCACCGCCGCCCACGAAGTATACAGAGGGTGATGTCTCGGCTCGACTTCACCGAGCTCTTCTCCCAACAACCTAGACAGAATGACGCCCGACCTCCGCGACGCTTGTCTTCCGCGGGTCGTTGAAGAACACCGTTCCTGAACCGATGTAGGGGTTTTATTTATTTAATTGTTCATGAATACCAACTTGAAGATGATCGTGGATTAAAACCTTTTTGTTTCTGAATAACGCGAGGGGGTCAGACCGCAAAAACATGGCCGACCCTCCTCCTTTTTTTCGTGTTGGTTTCTTGTGGTTGGTACGAGAAAGCGTGGTGCCATCACACCACGCGGTTTCCTGCGGAAGATATGCGCGGCGCCGTTGTGTCACGCCGTGGAAAGGAATTCAAGGAAGCGACACCGTCGCGCCGCGTCGAAGGAAATCGAAGGCACCGCGGTTGGAGTCGGGCTGCGGCGAAGGGGCGCGACGCCATCGGGTCGCGGTGTAAAACTACAAAGACGACGTTTTTCATTTTGGCATACGAATTGACGGCCGATGATGAAACTCTACCGGAGTGGCGATTGAAGGCCACTGCAGTGAAGTTCTCGACCCGAGGAGAGAATTTGCGTAGGCGGCGGTCAAAACGGACCACCGGTGCGCGACCGGTGGTCCGCAGAGCTCGACGGCGGCACACCACCCCTGTGCGGTGGCTTCGGCGACCGGCGGCGGCGGCGCGCCGCCGGAGAAACCAGCTGCGGCAGTGCCGCGGCGGCCGACAAAGCCGGCCACGGCGGTCAGGGCGGGACCCCTTATGGGTCCCGCATGTTCGAAGAACGGCCGGCCATACGCCGAACGTTACCCTGAAGACCCAGGGGTTGAACCCCCGGTTGGCTGGAGTGCCCCCCCCCACGTGGGGGGCCGTTGTTTTCATTAACGCAGAGGGGGGGGGTGTGCCCCCCGTTTCCCTTGACCAGCCGCTCGGCCAAACGGCCAAGCGGAGCTGGCGCCGGGCCGCCGGGCCGGGTCGACCCGGCCCGGCGGCCCGGGCCCAAACCCCCGTTTTCGAGCCACTTTTGGTAAAATGCCCGTATGTTGAGCTACGGGCCTCCAAACGACTCGCCGTTAGTAGCAACACGATCCTTGTATCGAGACTGTCATTTTGGAATATTGCAATCAAGGTTTCATATAACTTTGGGTTCGGCCGGGTTGGTTCGTACAGGAAACCAACCAGGCCCTTGGAGTGGAAACACTCATATCTTGAGCTACGGATGTCCGACTGATGTGCCGTTAGCTTTGTTAAATTCCTCTAAGTGAGACGGATCTTTTTTCTTACCCCACTTGAGGTTTGGATGCCGTCGGAGTGCGGTCGGGTTTGTTCGCTCACGAAACCAACCGGGCCCCTGGAACGAAAAAACCAATAACTCACAGACCGGGCGTCCGATTGACGCGCCGTCTGTCTCGTTGCATTCCTGTTGACGAAAAGGAACTTTTGGCATCCTTCGCCTGAGTTTTGGATATAGTTGGTAGTGGCCAGGTTGGATCGCACCTGAAATCCAACCGGGCCCCTGGAACGGAAAAGCTGATATCTTTCAGACTGGACGTCCGTTTGACGAACCGTCAGCGGCGTTGGTGATAATGTTGAGAGATGGTCCCTATGAGAAGACCCTATGAGAGTTTGGGGTACAGTTGAGATACGGTCGGGATTGGTTCGCTCACGAAACCAACTGGGCCCATGGGACGAAAAGGCTAATAACTCACAGACCGAGAGTCCGATTGACGCGCCGTCTGTTGAATTGAGACCCCTATGACGAGGCGGTCCCTTATGATACTTCTTCGTGGTACTTTGAGATACTTGGAGTATCAACTTGTAGCTTGAGGAGCGGAACCTCCTAGAGACGAGCGTACGATGTATGGAGACTGTGTAGCCGGCAGAGACCTGAAGACTTCTTGTCCGATTCGCTTCGGAGTGACTTACGTAGCCCAGTGGGGTGCACTACTTTGTGATGTGGCAGGCCCACAGCGAAGGAGCACTACTATGTGAGGTGGAAGACCCACGGTACTCTACATAAGGAGTACCTCTGTAGGATATGAGAGGGGAGAACTACTGTGTTTGAGTGGAAGACCCCGGCGGGACGCACTACTGTGTGAGGTTGCAGGCCCGCGGTACTAGATAGGAGGAGTACCTCAGCAGTCTTAGGTTAGTGAGCAGTACCTCGGAGTCGTGACAGGACCACTGTACACTCCAGATACGGAGCTTTTCAGCAGTTACGGTTTCGATAATGAAAATCCAGGTTGGAGCTGAGACTTTGACCATTGTGTTTACCTCTTGATTGAGATGGGTCGCTTGATAACTTAGGTATATGTATGGGAATGTACCTGGGTAGTGGTTATCTGTTGATTTCATGATCCTTGTGTTTCCTCATGATTGAGATGGGTTACTTGATAACTTAGGTATATGTATAGGCATATACCTAAGTAGTGGTTATCTGTTGAGATCATCTATGTGGTTATAATTGTTGGTTTTAGTGAGACCTTGAGGGTCTCAGGGTCCCTACAGAGTATCGTTATACTCACCCCTGCACGGGCTATGCCCGCACCTCATTGTGTTGGTTGCAGACGACAGGCAGTGCTGACGGAGGCCGAGTGTTGGAGGACTGGATGGTACCCAGAGGTGAACTACACGACGAGTCAGTATCCGGAGGTGGACTTCACGGCGAGACGACACTCGGAGGAGGTTGACGGGCGAGAGCGTTGTGGAGGCTATCTGTACCTACCCTTCAGGTAGGATCTGTGGTGGGCGACCAGGAGCTGCGCTATCTGTACCTACCCTTCAGGTGGGATCTGTGGTGGGCGACCAGGAGCTGCGCTATCTGTACCTACCCTTCAGGTAGGATCCGAGAAGGACGACCGAAGAGCTTCTTCCTTCATCCAGCTATTTGTCTTTTTTCTGGTGTACCTTGTTCAGTTGTAGTTGTACTTTCTTTTGGGTTTGTATTCTGGCCCATTTACTTTTCAGCATTTCTTTTGTACTTAGTGTTTTGCATCCGCTTGTACTCTGTGGTGCTTGTTTTCTTTTATAAAGGCAATGCCTTACTAGATATCGGGATTTTAGGCCTTTGGTGCTAGTCGCCAGCCCCTGGCCTATGGAAGGCGGGCTTGGGGTAGTCACGACACGGGTCCCGAGGACGGGTCGTGACAATCATGATGTCTCCCTATTTTTCTCACAAAATTATAATGTTTTTATATGTAGGTTTTAACTACCATAATATAAATTTTATAATATATAATATATATTATTATATTATATGAAATATTTTTTGTAACAGAAATATATAACATATATATTAATTTTTAATTCAAATCATACTTATTTGTATTATTATATTTTAGTGAATTCAAATGAGATTTTGGAATATTATATTGTTTACAGTCATGAAAAGTGATCAATGAAGATATTATTAATTAATATTCTAGGATGTTCTAGAAACAATAAAAATTATAATAAAAAAATCATTAGGGTTCTTATTGATAATTATGGTAATAGAATAAAATTATTTTTTAAATAATGAATTTTGTGTAAATAACATTTTAGGATAGTTAAAAATAATTTTAATTTTTTTATATTATAGTAAATGTTTGAAAAAATATTGTTAATTATTAGGGAATTTAACGATTCATGGAGACTGATATATAAATTTTCATATAGAATGATAAGAGTAAAAATTATTTTGAACCAACTTTTTTTTAATACTATTTTTATAAAAAATATTTGGGCTATTTTTTATGAGATCATATATATTTAACAAAAATTATATAAATATATATATATATATTTAATGACATAAAAGGAATTCAATATCACATATAATATTTTATTAATGAACTTGAAAAATTATATTTATGAAATATATGTTTTTGTAAGTGTCATATGAGTTTCCATAAAAATAATATAATTTCAAAAATGTATACTTAGATTATAAATAACATTATTTATATTCAAAACATATAATATTTCCTTTAAAATAATATATATTTGAATTATATTAGTTTATTTTTTGAAATTAATAATTAAATTCCAATATTTTAGGGATTTAAGAAGATAATATTTTTAATACTTGTGTATTTTCATGAAGATGATATATTTTAATATGTTTGGATTCATCGGTTAATTTTTCTATGATGAAGAAAAAATGACTAATTATAATAAATATTCAATCCTTAATGACATAAAAAAATATACACATTGTAATTAATTTATTATTAAAAAATATAATTATTTTAATAAGTTAGTGATTTGATATAAATGAATATAAAATAAAGTGATTTACCTTAATTTAAATAGCCTTAAAATCAATGTTCTTATTGAATGAATGATTATATTTATAATAAATATTTAAGAGGATATAATAGGATTAATCAATTGATAATATATCATTCAAATGAATTCTAAAGGTAATTTTATTTCTGTAACAATTTCATTGTATAATTGATGGATCTGTTATAGAAAAGCTGTAAGCTAACCATGTAATTAGAAAATAGTTTTGTGTAGTGTATTATAACTTATATCATTATATTTACATCACAATATTTGTTATTGTACTATTTCACATTCATCATCAAACTCTGAATGGAAAATAGTAACCCACATTTGGGGAGAACGATGTAAAAAAATATTCACTTTTTGTTGTAATAATGTTCTATATACAGGTGATGGTGATTTATTCAAGATCAATGAATAATGATATTATATATTGACAGTGGATCATTTCAAAATATTATATTATAATACAGTGACAATAATTTTACCCCCATCTTTTTATTACTCAATATTTTACCTACGCAACCATATAATATTTTAGAAAACCATGTTCTCTGAGAGGGATTCATTATTATTTATATATTAAATTTTGATTCAAATTTTTATTAATAGTATCGAGACAATAAATTTTATTAGAACAAAATATATAGTATTAATGAACAATGTGATATTCTTTTTCCAATTTATTTGATTAGTGGTTGTTGATGGTACTATAATTCATTAAAAACATACTATTAAATATAATCCAATGTCATTAAATAACAAAGGGAATTATAATTTAAGACATTCCCAAGATTATTTTTATTGTAATATGAATGTGAGAAGGTCCAAATAAAAACTAGTAGTGTTAGTTTTGAGGAGATAAACAATGATGAAAAATGAAATGATTAATTATATTTTTACAATAATTAATTAAAATATTAGTATGATTATAATAATTGTATAAACATTAATGAGTTCAAATATGAATAATGTTAAAATATGGAATCACATATTTATATTTGATTCTAATTTTTCTTTATTGAGATAGGGATTAATATAAACTATCTCTTGATATGATAAACAAGTATGAATTTGGTATAATAAATCAAACGATAATTATTTTCAAGAATAACATATGTAAGGAAAAGGAAATAAGGATAAATGTAATAAGAAATCAAAAAATATATGTGAAATTTAAAAATTTCATTTATAAAACTAATGACAACTAGGAATGTAATTAAGAGTATGAATAATCAACTCTTCCATTTTTTAAAATTTAAAAAATTAGAGAATCTTATAATTATACATGAATTTTGGAATAATTTATTTTTCATTTATTTCTATTAAGTGGTATGGTGATATTGATGATGGTAGGAAAAAAGACTCTACCATACATGAAAAAACAGAATAAATCATTGATGCTTATTAACAGGATGAATATATATTGTTCAATAATATAAATTTCTTTAATTATTAATTAATTATATCAAGTGCCTTTTTAATATAGGGAATTATCAGATATTGTTTTTACTAAAAAATATATAAAACACATGGTTTTTACTAAATACAAATGAAATATTCATTGCTGAGGACGGTGATGAAATCCATACATGGAATATTTAGAATTATTATATAGAAAAAAAATTAAATGTTAATTCCATTCATTTAATTATGTCATAATAACATAAATAACACAATACAAACATTATAAATGAATAATGAAGATAATGAGATGTACTAATAGAAGTTATGGAATTTATATTACTGAAATAGTTACATGAACATTGAAATAGTACTGTGTCCCTTATGAATAGTAAACTAGACAATATAATAGAGACATCTCCTATAGAGGAATAAATAAATTTTATAAATTTTAAACATAAACGTATTAAATAATTATATCATAGTATAATTAAGTAAATATATTAAAAATTGTTAATTAAGATTTAAAATCATACTAAATCCCAATTTTTTATTTTTTATTTTATTAGTAATATATTTTTTTAAAATAAATCTTATTTAAATTAAATTTATTCCTAATTTTTTTTTTATATTATGATTAAAAAATAATTTTACGAGACTTTAATTATTTTTTCAATGTGTTACAAAATTAGCCCTAATTTTAAAATTAGTATCTTCCATGAAAATATTGATTTTAAATGAAAATTATGTTTGTCATATAAAAAATATTATATTTATAAAATTAATTACACATTCCAATTATGAAAATATATATAAATTGTTAAGGTGAATTTTTGGGATTTTTCTAAAATAGATGATTTTTAGTGTATTATAAAATATGATTATTTATCATTAAGATAAATATTTGAATTACTGTGTAATAGATGATGTTTTACAGATGTATGCTCAAATAATATAGAACTATACTTCATTATTTGAATATTTTCTGTGGTAATTATCAAAATAGTTATTCTATTAAGGAAAAATAATATACTAATGAATAAAATAATGAGAAAACATCCCTCTCCAACCTTATAAATACCACCCATCATCACTACATTTCCTCACTCCTATAAAGCTTTGATCCATGTCCACATTTTTTTCAAATATCATAAAAATTCATTCCACCACGTCCATGAGGCATTTTTTCCAAAAAAAATTCCAAAACCAATCCCCTTAGAGTGGTTTTAAATAATGGGGATAAAATATGTTAAATCATGTTTCTTTTCTTCCATTTTTTTCTACAGTATTTTCCTTTCTTATTTTCTTCCTCACATACAGTCATCTAAATTATATTATAACAATATTACCTAAAATTTAATATAAATATATTATTATAATGGATTAAACCATCCTCACTTCTTTCCCGATTTTTTAACAATAAATAAAATATCCTTCACGATGTGTTAATTTATTACATTCAAGGATGCCAACACATTAAATTTGTAGTCACTCCATTTATACTAGTTATAAATTTTATTTTGGGAAAAAATATTAAAATATTTCTATTAAAGACTATGCAATGTTTTGGAAGCATTATATATATGTTATATTAATTAATTTAACCTAACAATTTCATGATGATCGAAAAATACCAAAATAAAAAAAATAGTTAACATTAACATGTTGTATATTGATTATTCATCTCTAAAAATTACCAAATATATAATATACCCATTTAATAATCTATATATTCCTTACTTATTACTTCATATCAGGAAAACCATTCTCATTTTACATGATTCCCATACAATTATAAAAGTAACTAACCATGAAAACCATTGAAAAGAACAATCCCAAACGATGAAAGAGTATCATATAACTCATCAAAAAGGGACATAAATAAACATAATAAAATTATAATATATAAAACAAACATATAATTTTAATTAATTAATTAATTAATTGAATAAATTTATTATCCGTTATATTAATATCATGTATAGGAGGATATGGGATATGATCTAAGGGATTTTACCAAAACCATAATTTTTCGTTTTGGTTACTCTTTATGTCTAATTCATATCCAATTTAATTAATATTATTTTAATTTAATTCTAAAAAATTATGTTCATTTTTTTTCCAACTAAGGTATCCATATGAAATCAATTTTATTTTATCGAGAATTACATGTTTAAAAAAAGAATCCCTTCTCAGTTCTTCCAAAAAACCATGTTCCATTAAAAAGAACATCATGATTGTGTAACAAATTTCAAGGTCACTATATAATATTTTACAAGACATAATTAATTTTAAAATATAACTCATTTTATGAAAAATTACTTTTGATCAAAACATTCTTTAAATGAATAATATTTCTTTTCCACAATAAATTATCGTAACTATTTTCCTTAAACCGGACACAAGTGTTTCATTTCTAAAGTGTATTTAAAAATATTTAAATATATTTTCACAATAGTTTGATATAAATTATCATGATCTTTTCGAATTTTCAATTATGAATGTCAATTTTTTTTAAATCCATTATTTCAGGAAAACCATTATGATATTCCTTTTGGATATGACTTTTTATATGGTTATGATACACTATTATTTCCACGAGTAACACATATGTCTATGTTTGATTACTTATGTATGAATATTAATGTAGAAATTATATTTTAGAACATGTTATGATGGGATCACCCAGATATCCCTCTATATAATTGGGTACTGTTCACTATCATGAGAAGTATTGTTGTGATATAGATTCTACTTAATTTTTTCACAGGACATTATACCAACATGTCCTGAATACTAGCCTTGGATAATATTTACTTCCTGTTATATGTTATTTATAAATTACAATTATGTCACAGTAATATGATCCCAATATATACATGTTATTATTTCTCATTTTTATTCCTACTTCATGCCTTTATATTATTATTCTATGCCTTCTAACCAATGTTCTATGTATTATTCCATTACAAATTTCCTTACTAGGATTTTTAGATCTTAACTTTCATGCATGTATTCCCCATGATATCCTATAAAAATATAAAGTCTCAAATGTAATTAAGAGTTATATATGAATATTAAATAAAATATTTTTTTATTTTCATTCATAATGTTTAATTTTTTATATAATTATACAATACAATATAAATTGTGACCATTGTATTGTAATTTGATGGTTGATAATTCTTAAAATAAAATAAAAATATTTGAATAATATAGGTTTACTATATTTTGTATCATTCTAAGGATTACTTATTATTGGATATTAGTAATATAGAACAAAAGTAATATAATTTGGGATAATTCTATCACTGTTGATAACCATGACTAGGACATTGGGTATCAAAAGAGAGGATATAGTATTGATTTATAAATTTATATTTCTATGTTGAATTTTTTCATTTTATATTATTATTAGATATGTATTCCATCCCCTTAATTCATATTTCTTTTTCATAGTAAATATATTGATATATAATAACACTTTAAAAAATAAATATGATAGGAAATATCAGAAATTTTCAAAGGATATTACAAATCATATGGTAAGTATTTTTCAACACATTATGACAATGATTTGTTAACTGAATCAAGTAATGATTATTAACATGAATCATGTGGAAATACTTCATTCTCATAAAGAATATAAATTGTTAATAAATTCCTTTATGTGTAAAATAACCCTCTTGTTTAGTGTATATTTGAATCCCATCCTCGCATAAGAATTTATTAACTCTACTAAGAATATATTATCTCTCCTCCAGTACACAAAATAAGAGAATGTTATACTTGTGCTATATCATTTTGATGGGGAAGGTGATCAGTGGTGGAAATTGATCGACAATAAAAAATTTAATGATAAAATTCATTCCATGTATTGAGAAGAATTCCAAAATATATTTTCATTAAATATTTTCCCTGAACACTCCATCTCAATATAGAAAGGGAATTCTTCAGACTGAAGAAGATGGAGGATGAGTTTATTAGTGTGTACAAGGAAATATAAAAAGGGTAGGTAAATATACGTTTTAATTTATCATTGACACCTAAATGAAGGTGTATATCTCTATTTGTAAAATAGTATGAGTCTATGAGAAGCGTTGGATATTCAATACATTTACAGTTATAAGGAGATTTTCTGTTCTGAACATATTATCAAAATGAAGATTGCAGACACATAGTGTTATTGTGGTGAAAATGAAAAAAATTACAAAATGGAGTTTAATATGGTTTTATTGCAAAATAAATTTCATCAACAAATGAAGACCCAACAACCCTCATAGAAAAAGTGTGGGAAGAAACATTTTAGAATTTACGTAATGGGATCCACGTAATGCTTCAAATTTGGATGAGAAGGGAATATGGAAAATAATAGGTAAAAGGAAATGAAGAATCAAATTAATGTAGAATATGAATGGAAGGTTTAGATAAAAACTCAATTCTTAGTGTTGAGTTTCAATAGAAACAGATATTGGAATTATGTAAGCCTCTTTCATTGTCAATTGGTTCTGGAAGGAAATCAACAAAAATAACCTACAAAGAATAAATTAAGGGAATATTTAATCAAAACTGATGATGTGGATCCAAAAAATGATTTAGTGATAGGTCTGATGGTTATTATTTCATGGAAAGGAAACATTATATTTGATTCTATATCTATTAATTTTTTCAATTATTTCATGTTTAGAAGCACTATTTAACCACCACATCGAATTTTGATGTTGAATTATCTGTGTGAACATCAAATGGGGAAATTTTTGAATCAAATTTTTATAACTCATCCCTAGTAAAAATGTATTGAATAAACCTCCAATATTATGTTTTCCTAATTTCATTGGTATATTTTGATAATATATTGGGCCGGGATTTTCAATCATTATATAAATCCAACATCAACTATTGGTAAGGGTAGATCACACTACACATCCTAAAGAATCCTCTAATTAAATAGAATTGCAAGGAGGATGATGAATCTCTTTCAAAATAATCATCTCAATTATAGAATTGTTTTTTTATAACCAAAAAATCTAGACAAATTGATTTAAATTGATGAGATAATTGTGCTCGAAGAAATTATGATCATATTGGATTACACTATAGTTTTTATTGAATAATTTCCTTGTCTTCTTCCTAGTCGAGAGGATAGGTTCCCAATTGAACATATACTAGGATCTCGACATAAATAAAATATATCGTATATAAATAAAATCTTTAGTTTTAAGAACTAAATAATATGTTATTGGAAAATATGTATAGGGGTTTTATGTGCTCGAGTTCTTCACCAAGGGGAGAGCATGTTTGCTTCATCCAGAAGTATAGATCAATGTACCTCTATATAGATTATAGTGAGATTAAGAAACCATGATAATGAAAAAAAGTATTTTTCCATGAATATTTATTTTATCATATATGTGGGGATTGATATTTCTCTAATGTGGACCTTATCTTGGGATTTGACCAATTAATGGTGGGGAAACAGGATATTCCCAAAGGTACCTATCTAATAATCTATGGAATGTATATGTACATATTTATTCCATTAAAAATCAATAATTCCCTAGAAATATTCATGTTCATAATGAATTGAGTTTTTAGAGAATAAATTATGTATCGTGTAGTTAGTACCATATTAGATTATATTTTTATTATTATAAAAATGCTTTATATTTATGAAATTAATAGCTTAGTTGGTTTGGAAGACTATATTTTTACATAAGTTCAAATTTTCTATTTGAAAGGAAATATAACATATCAACATCTTTTGAATCACAAATAATTTCCTAGATTATCTGTGCATGTAATTCATAATGTACATATTCACAACCTAGGTAAAATAAAACATCTGGAATCGGTGATATTAGATGCTCAATAAGGGTAAATTATACATTAGAATAAATTATAAACATAAATACTAGGTATGATGAATAACTAAAAAGTCATGGCATTAAAAATAAACATTTTCATAATATGGCATGAATAAAAAATGATTAAATAATACAATATGCCATAAAAATGGATTTTTTAGTAGCTTAATAATCACATTGACTATCAATATATTTTTTCATAATCCATCATAATCAATTTATCGTTTCTTCCTTCCAAGACTATAATAACCATTCTATCAAGCACTCATACCAAGACATTAGTTTGTATCATGAGACCTATGGATTCATCGATGTGCTATATAGGACCACAACCATCACAGAATATGTAAAATGAACAACTCATATGAATGGGGATAAACATTAACATCATAAACATTCATATGAAATCTTACATATGAAATGTAAATTTATTTCCCCAATCATGAAACATAAACCCTAACCATTCAAAGTAAAATGGTTAATGGTACCAAGAGAGAACATCCATAGTCAAATTACTCATAATAAATTAAATATAATATGTTCAGTGATATCTTAAAATATTAATCCCATAATTATCAAGATAGGTGATGAAATATGTGAAAATAATCCTAAATTATCGATCCATTATGAAGATAAAAACTATTTTACATTCAAATGAATTGTTATTTAAAAAAATATTTCTATAAAAACAGAATTGAAGTAAGGTAGTTTTTAATAATAAAAAAACTGATTTCATAAAAATAAAATTTTTCTAACATCAAGTTATTGACTACCCTTGAAAATAGTTAAGATACTGAGAAATCCATTTGAATGGGGCTTGTATTTTTGGAATATGTTTTGAAAGGTTCATTTAAAAAAAGTATATCAGCATATAAGAAAGAATGATTCTGGTTGGTAACCATATATATAACATTAAAATTATATTTATGATGATTATGAAATAATAAATAATAATTTAATTAGGGTTCAAAGAGACAATGAGTAACCCAAAAGGAAATGGAGGTTCATGTAGATAACCCATAACTTATGTAAGAATATGTTCCGCTCGTAAACATAATGTCTTGGAATATGAAATTAGAGCAAAAAATAAATAATTCAAGCACCTATTAGACGTTTATTTGATTTATTATAAATTTATTAAGTTCATTTATGGTTATTATTATGGGTTAATATATTCAATATCATCTCTTGTGAGTGCATGTTTCATTAGTTTCCCTAGTCAGTTCTTTTTTATAGACGTTAATATAAAATGAGAATTGAATTCCAGAATTGATCTTTTATGTTACTAATGCTCCTATATAGAAATTATTGTTCTTATAAATAATTTTAATACTTTGCATGAGGTTGAATCATTAGATAATAATTTAACGATAAACATTTGGATTAATTTGGTTGTTTTTCGAACACCACAAAATATTTTTATTATAAATTAATACCATGTGAAAAAATAGATTCCCGAAGATTACATAAGAATACATTTTTCAACTATAAATATGATTTCATGACTATAATTGAAGATGGAATTAGATTTTGAAAACACAACATCCTTCAATGTGATAAATTAACACCTCTCAGATGGTGTTTTCAACTCTAGTATAAAATCTAAGGAAATGAGAGATGATAATGAATTATTCCATCATCATACCAAAATTATAGTACATGTATGATAATGGATTTATCATAACATTTTATATAATAGAGGTGAGGAAACAAAAATAATTAAAAGAACATGAAATATAATAAACCAAAGGAAGGTAAGAATTTACTTCTTCAAACAATCTTCCTTGAGATCCTCTTATGGGAGAATATTTTGTCTTTGGAAGAGATGAAGAGGTGATTGACATGGGAGGATATTGTGACAGTATTTTAGAATAATTTTGTCATTTCCCAAGGATTGACATGAGTGTCTAGAAGACAGAATTATTGGTGGCTTTTATAGTGGAGGATATAAGTTATCTCCCACTCTTTTAATCATTATTTTATTATTTTTGCTTCTGACTATGAATAGCCTTAATTATTTTGATCAAGTAGTAATAAGTGCACATGAAGTAGAACCCAGTGTCCTTACATCAGCCTTACATCACCTATGACTCATTAAATCATGTATTTATCATTTATCTTAAATCACTATAAATTACTATTCATGAAAAATTCTCATATTTTAGAAAAATCCCAAAAATTAACCCTAAATGATTTTTGAGGATGGGAATAAAAAAGAAACTCAATTTTATCAATATAAATTTCTAAATAAGTGAAATTAAATTTTTAAGTAAAATCCTTATTTATATGAAAAATACATATTCTAAATTTAATAAATGATTTTATAATGAAATAAAAAATGTATCTCAGGGCTCATAAATTTATCCTAAAATATTAGAAAAAATTATATTTATTTAAAAGTACAATTAATGAAAAAAAAATTTATTTATATTTTAATTCAAAATTTCAATTAAATATTTATTACACAAAAATATACCAAATCATACTTATTAATTTCTAAAATACACTATTTCATTTATAAGGTGTAAACATTTTATATATACTTTCATGGGAGACGTTACTATTATTAAGGATAAAAATGCTATTCTTATGTATACATTACTAATCATAGTGGTATGTTACTATTGACATAGAATCTAATTTGATCTTATAAGCTAATAAATATCTTACTGAACACAATTGTGTATGTAATTTCTACAAAAATTAAATTAGAGAGATAGAAAAATAATGTTTACTAGCTAGGTTATAAAAAATTGTTGTTTTTTAGATACTCATTATTTCATGTATTAAATGTAAATTTTATTTATAAAAGGATAGTTTGTTAATATACCCCCACACAAAAATTTCATCCTCAAAATTCTAGAATGTTACCACATAAAATGATTTGTGTAGTTCTTCATCATATGATCCCCAGGATCCCACAATGGTTCTGAAATCTTATTATTTTTCCAAAGAACCTTTACAATTCATGTCATCTGAATCCTCAACATATATTTTATAGTGTTTAAAATCCTTATAGGCTCTTCATGGTATGATAACTCAGGTTTCAATTCTATTCCTTTAGAAGAAATGAAATGCGTTTGTATTAGAATGTACTTTCATCACAATGAAACTTGAAACAAATTTGAAACTTCTGAGAGGATATATGGAATGTCAAATCGATATCTCACCCATCTAATTATCTATATAATTTCAAAAGTGCTATTATTACTTAGGACTATTTTACCTTTATTCTCAAATATCATTACTCCCTTCTATGGAGATTATTTTAGGAAAAAATGATCTCTAACATGAAATTCCAAATCCTTCATTCGATTATCATCATAGATATTTTCCCAACATTGATATGCTTTGATATGGTTTTGAATAGTCATTAACTTCACTATTGCTTCCTCAACATGATCTAGGCCAACAAGCTTCAGTTCTCCAACTTCATCTAAACACATTGGAGTACGAAATCTCTTTCCATTTAATGCTTCATATGGTTCCATTTCAATACATGAATGAAAACTATTATTGTATGAAATCTCCACCAAAGGTAAATAAAGATCACACATACCATTAAAATAAAGTGATCATAATCTCAACATGTCATTAAATGTTTGGATCATCCATTATGATTTCCCGTCAGTTTGATGGTGATAAGAATTCCTTAATCGAATATCAGTACCCAATGATTTTTATGATTTTTTCAGAATGTCAATGTGAATCTTGGATAACGATCATACAAAATTATGATATGTTTTCCATGAATTATCATAACATTACTAATATAGAGTCATATAGGGATCCATAGTGGAAAATTATTCCATACAGTGAGGAAATTTGTAATCATTCCATGTCTATAAATAATTACCCATATTTAATAATTCATTATTTTATTTTTGGTAATCGAGTAACAATATCCATGGTGATGTAATCCAATCTCTATGTAGGAATAGGGAGCGGTTGCATGAATCCTCAGTGTTGTTTTTGTTCATCCTTCACTTGTTGATATACTAATCAAATTGATATATAATCTTCAATTTCACACTTTATGTTAACCCACCAGAAATATTCATTAAAATGTATATATACATCATAGTGCTTTAGAAATTTATAGAGAAAATAGGACCATGCGATTCATCCAATAACTCCCTTTTTATCTCAGGTATAGCTAGAACACAAAGACTCTCCCCAAATTTCAGAATTCTATTTTCATATATGATGTCTTTCAACTTCCCATCATTCACATCATTAAATATCTATTGAAAATTCTCTTCATCAGGAATAGAATGTTTAATTCCTTCCAATAAATATAGTTGGGAAACAAATTGAAAATGTAATGATGTTTATCCTTCACTGATAATTACAATTTTTAACCTCACTAGATCCAATTATATAGGTTCCCTTCCAATCATAAATTTGTTTAAATCTCCATGTGCAATACCCTGACCCCAGTTTCCCAGAGCCAATTAATTATTTTAAGACATTAGATTTATTACATGAGATCAATTCCCAAACAACCGATCAGTTTAGTAGTCTTGGAAAATAGATATTATATATGAAATTTACATTTAAATTTATAAAATAAAATTAAAGTTATATAATACTTTAATAATTACATTATAATTGTTGATTAAACCATCATATAAATCATAATTCACTTCTTAGCGTCCTAGGAAAACAAAACACAAGAAATGGGTGAGCTCCGATGCCCAGTACTGGTAAATAATTTAGCGGAAGCTATAAACATTTATGGAAAGATGTTTCATAAAAACAATAGCCTTTTAAATATAAAATTGAACATAATATGGAGAAAATAAATCAAACATTAATATATAAACAAGAAAATAGATATTATACTAGTTGAAAAATCACATGTAATAATAAATTTCATAATGATGGAATGCCTAACGCTGACCATCCTTACCACATAGACAAGGCCTCATGCCAAGACTACAAATAATTTTTTTTATAGGCCTTGTGCCAATAATGTAATTTGTCTCATGAGACCTACCGATGCATTAAGGGGCTATAGAGGGCACCACCCATCACTTAGTAAGTTTTCTCCATTCCTCATATGAAAATTTTTAAACATAACATAAGCATTCATTTTAAAACTAGCATATGATATGTCAATCCTTCAACCAGAAACCATTGAGGGTATAAAAATAATACATCCTTGGTTAAACATATCATACCTCATTAAATACAATATTCACGATTTTTTTTATAATAAATCATTTTTAATCAAGAATAATATCCAGTAAAACATGTTGACCTTATTGAAAATGATTAGTAAAACTTTTGTAGAGGAATATCCATTTTTGTGAAATCATTTAAAAGTCAGAAAATTATAAAAAAAGTAATTTAAAAGAGATTTTGGAATCAATTTTCCCATACAACTTTTAAGCATTTGTGTGGAAATAAAATTTTAATACAATCAAGTCCATATAAATAAATCCATAAAACCATTTTGATAACCAGGACATTAATGAGTATGATTTGTAAGAAACGATATTAAAAAGATTAAAGAGGATGTATTAGTTAAAGTGTACATTATAAAAATAATTTCAAAATGTATTTTATGAATCATGGACATGGATAATAAATATTTCCCAAAAAATACATAAACATAAACAATCTCGGATAATAATGAGATCAAAGAATAAACCCTTACCTTGTACATTTTTTTGGTCAAGGGTACGTTTAGAATCGTATATAATGACCATAAGAATATTATTAAATAATACCAGAGCCATAATCATATTTATTATAATGTAAATGATTTATTTAGGACTTTATAATGCCCATTTAATAATGATTTCCATGTTAAGTTTACATTTTAGATAATAATCACTTTATTTATTAAACATGTTTTAACATGCTATTCTGGATCATATCATTTAGATCATGATATAAATAAATCCCAAATATAAAACATGATTTATATATCTCGTATATTATGAATATAAATATGTATATTATATTTATATATGAAATGGAAGACATCGTTTGTGGATACGGTAGGCGGTACATACGCATAAACGCTATTTCTGTTTCCATATCGTATTGAACAGAAGATACTGAATAAGATATATGGATGTACATACAAAAAAACATACATATATTTTTTCATCATCATTATTAGGTCAAAAATTACAAACTTATTAATAATATATATATTTATAATCATTGTTTAATTGTGAATGTGGAAATGAATCTCAGTACGTCCTTTAGACGGTAAGCTGTACGTACGCATGAGCGATAATATCATACTATACATGGTGTAATCTTTTATAATTTGAGGGAATATTATACATACAGAATCAATAACATATTGTAATTATTTTTTACATAAATTATACTCATTATTATACCCATCTAAATAATGATGTGTTGAATAACAAATTTCACTAAGACGTGGAGATGGTAATCTGTATGTACACACATATGGTGACATTAACATTCATAGAATAGATAGAATAATGAATATGGTTGGATCATATATATAATAACATTGTAGTATGTATATGGTACTCTATTTATTATTATGGTATTGAAAAAACAAATAAAGAGGATGTGGAGGAAGAAATAAAGTTTGAAAAAAGGTGATAAAAGAATTACCTCTTCTTCGTGTGCTTCCTTTTAATTTTAAAAAAATGTCTCCATAAGTATTATTTATGATAAATTAAATGCATCTATGTTCAAGTAAGGGAATTTTGGAGGTGATTTGGGTAGGGGATGGCTGATCCAAATGGATTCGGGGGTGTGATTTTGAGAGAAGATGAAGTAACCTTTTATAAGAGTGACAAGGGGAACTTTAGGGAATGATTGAAATATTATTTTATTCAAAAATAATGTTAAGGTTATAAATTCATAAAATAGATTTATTTAGATCCTATGGTTCTTATTGGCAGATATCTTTGTATCCACATGGTCATAGACATGTTTAGGTCACCATGTTAACCATATCTTTTAGATTTAACTCTTAGTTTAATAGTTTATCTTTTACCATGTCTTCTTGTAATTTTATATTACATTGTTAAAAATCGTACTATATAATTCCAAGGGAACCTCAAGTGGTAAATTAACGATATAAATATAATTATATAAGTCATTTTTCTAAACCCTTTATTTTTATGACTATTATATAATTTAATAAAATTTTATTTTTTAAAAAACTCATTTATGACAATTTTGACAATATTTTGTATTTGGTTTTTGTGAATGTCATCACAACTTTATTACCTAGAAAAAATACCATTAATCAACCATAAAATGTCATATTCACCTATAAAATTATTTGATATCATCATAACTTTGAAATTATATTTATTTTAATAATTTTAATACATTTTATTCGATTTCCTAATAATAAGGTAATTACTACATCATCATTGTGTCATAAATAAATTTAAATAATTAATCACTAAACATTAAAAATAAAATAAAATGATGTAGGAATTATTTTTATATTTCTAAGGAATATTTATAGATGAATTTATCGTCTGTATGACCCTATATTAAAAATGGTTTAGTTAATTACATTTGAATTTTACAACTTAACTTTTCATTAAATAATATAAAAATAAATGTTATAATATAATAAATGTGGATAAAAAAGTATCATATTTTATTCATAAGGTTTATATTGGTATAAATACACTTATCAAATATAAATATGAAATGTTTTTGGGTAATTATAATATCGTTTTTACATTTAATTTCCCAATTTAATTTTAACAGTGATAAATATAAATCAAAAGCTACTATTCAAAAAATAAATTTCAAACTATTTAAAAACATCTTACATACTGATGTCAACCATTTGTCTATTTTTTTTTAAATTCAACTCACAGAAGCAATAAATTTTTTGTTTGGAAATTTGCAATTATGCCTAAAAGGTGGGTAAAAGACGATAAAATGTTCAATAAAATTTTATACATCAAATCTTATTATAAAACGTCTCCAGTGAATTAAATTGACCCTATATATGTATTATGTATCTATTTTTACTTATAATAAATTTAAATAATATAAATACATATTTAAATATAAAGTCAGTTTTAAATAATAACATAGTGTTTTTCACTATTCATCAAAAATGGAAAGTTATCACAAATATATCAAACAATTCACCCTAAGATAATTTTGATATTATGAATTAAAAAATTAAGTATATTTTACCAAATTAAAAACATATAAGTGTCATTTATTAGTTTAAAATTTATTCCCATTGTAAAAACTAAAAATAAGGGGTTTAAAAAAGTAAAATCTATCAAAAGATTGACATTTTTTATGTCCAATTTAAATTTGAAATTACATATAATTACCTAAATTATATTTAATGGTAAAAATATAATCTAATTTTAAATAAAAATATTTAAAATTTACAATTTAACACTATAAATTATTTTTATTAAAATAGTTATTTTCAATTAAAATTTAGTATTTTTCACTATTCATCAAAATATAAAAGTTGTCGGAAAAATACAAAAATCTATCCAATATAAATTATTATATACTGATTATAAAGAAGTAGTTTATTTTATAAAATTTAATTATTAAATTGTCAAATATTGGATTTAAAAAGAGTTCACCATTAAACGGCGGTAATATTATATTTTTTGAAAAAAACATCAATTATCTAAAAAATTGAATTTGTTCTTATATTATGTCTATGAAACACAAAAGTTTTATTTTAAAATAATATAGGATATATATAAAATTCGAAATGTTGTTAATACTATTCATAAACACTTTTTTAATATATAGTATTTTAAGTCGTGGTGCGCTCGAACTTGATATTGCGTGTAGCGCAAGCTATTAAATTACATTAAAGAGATAATTTACTATGAAATATTGGGTTGTCAAATTCTCTCATACTTCAAGAAATTTCATCCTAACAAATTCTGAAATTTTTCATCAAAAATAAAAGGTTGGAAATAGAAAATACCTTTGTGGAAAACCAACACCATAAATAGGGTTAATAAAATTTAGTCTTAATAAGAGGGAAATAGAAATGAAAAAGTCACACCAAATTATGATCTTGATTAAGAGAACATTGGAGGAAATTAGAGACACAAAATTGGAGGTAAAACGTAAAAATTTTTAGGGAGTGATTGAGGTCGTCAATTACAAACAAGTGTAAATTGAGGGTCGCAAACCCATAAATCTATAATGATTTAAAATGTCATAGGTTCAACAAAACATAAGGTATCATGATATAACATTTTTGGTTTTAAGATCTCTTCCCTAATGATTAAGAATTAATTTCTACGTATAATAAGATAAAAATATATATACTTGAAAAGTATAGTTTCATCATTCAACTAACCTCTACCGAAAACTCATCTTTCACACCAAAATAAAATAGAATTCAAAATTTTTCTAATTATCCTAATCGTATAATGTTCCAAAAATATAGAATTTATAATTCAACTGTCATACCATTTAATAAAAACATTATTCAAACCAGGAAATCATGTATGCCAGTGGTAGGTGATGCACCCTTGTCACCATTCTGTTAGAGGTTCATGCCTCACGGCCTTGTCGGACGCGACAGGTTATCACCCAACCTTTGGGTTATCATTTTTATAATAATAAAAAATTAATATTTTGAAGTTTATTTACCATAAACACTAGTATACAATGTTTATCATAATTCATTCCTACCATTAGACTTATCCAAAACACTCAGGTCCAAAATGACAGTCCTAAATTAATAATGAAGGTCACCTAACATAAATGTGAATACCTTCATCGTGTATTCTCACAAGCCTTCATAATAAATTGAATTACAAAAAAAAATATTTGAATATGTATGTACATCCTAATTTCTTCTATAAAACATTGAATCCGGGATAAACTCCTTAAATCCAAAAATATTGCAATCTCAAACAATGATGGAATAAAAAACCATTAATTAGTTTCTAGGCAGTCAATAATATCCAATATACATTATCCAAGTCACTTATTGCTTCTTTAAGAATCAAAACCTCGGCCGCATGACTATTTTAAGGCTTCTCCTACACTAAACACTATATTTTACAAAAACATTAACGGGTTATTGAGTAACATTTCATGGTTATACATAATCTAAAATCCTTAATGAAATAGTAATACAGTACAATCCTTATATACTCTATTATTCTTATAACATGGAAATCATTAATATAGTACTCAAATGTCACAATTCATTAATAACAACATATGAACACTAAGCATTCCTCTTCATCTCCGATAGTATCATAACATGATTATTATTAAATATCATCATTTTGGGTGTACTCTGATGATTGGGAAATTGATTTGGGTAGTGTCCCAACTCTTTGTAGATGAAGCATTGTACATGTGAAACATTTTTCTTAACCTTCAAATCATGTATTTGGTGTCCCTTTTCCCCACACATCCATTCAAGAATTTACCAATGTGATTTCTTCCACAGTTATCACATATGGGAAAATCATTCTTTCCCTTATTCCATTTATCCATATTTCTCTCTACCATCCTTTTCTTCTGTTACTTTCCTTGAAAGCCATAGGACTCATAGAATTCTTCACATATTTTATTAACACATGATACCATTTATTCATATGATGAGAGTACATGTTAGAATATTTCCTTTTTAAATATTATCTTTGGACCATGAATGATTTAATATTTCTTACTCTATGGATCATGCGTATTTCTAGAGTTCTCATTCCTTATACTAGAAACATTTTCAAAACAATGCAATACAGTATATTAGTTCATGAATAATAATTCATAATTCCAATTTTTTAAAATACCTAAAATATTTTGAATAGTTATTGCCTATAATCCATAATCCATAAAATTTATTCATTGAGGATGTATTTACTCTAAAATACTTCATAATTTTTTTTAAAGAAAATGTAAATTTATCCTAAGCACATCTCCCTGTTGTATCGTAACCAAGAGTGCAGCAAGGCCCATTTTCATATTCAAGGATAACCCGGGTCAAAACAAAAACTCCTTGTCATAGTTTTCACTCCTAGGTATATATATGTTCTAGAGATGCCACTACATTCTTGTATTAATACATGGATGTTTTTCTTGGAAAATTCATAAAATCTATACATTATCAAAATTCAAGGAAGATCGTCAATACAAATCCTCAATGTCTATCTTAGGGTAATGATATCCGACTAGAGTTTATCTAAATCTAGTTTCCAATGTTATTGATAAACATAATCTAATACCAATTGTAACACCCCGACCCTAGTTACCTAGATCTGGTGTATTATTTTAATACATATTCCCGATTATAAGGAATAAAGTCCTAATGGACCGATCAGTTTAGCATTTTTGGAAAATAGATTTCATACATGAACAATACATTATAGTTTATAAAATAAAATACAACATAGATAATAATTTGTGAGTTACACTATTCATCGATCTTAATGAAGCATAAAAATCATTATACACTTCTTGGCATCCTAAAAAAATAATACATAAGAAATGGGTGAGCTCAAATGCTCAGTAAGGGTAAATAATTTAGCGAAATCTATAAAATTTTAACGCAATATGTGAAATAAGAAAACATCAAACATAAAATTGAACATAATATTAAGAAAATATATCATACATTATGATATAATCATGAACATGGATATTATAATAGTCGAATAATCACTAGTGATAATTAACTTAATAATTAGTGAATACCTAACATCGTACCTCATTACCACATAATCATGGCCTCTTTGCAAGACTATAAATAAATTTTTTAAGGGCTTTGTTTCAAGACACTAATTTCAATAATGAGACCTACCTATTTATGAAAGGGCTATAATGGTCCCCACCAGTCACTTACTAAGTCCACTACATACCTCATTTGAAAATGTTGAAACCTAACATAAATATTCATATTAAATTTAGAATAAAAAATGTCAATACTTCAACCCTAAACCATGAAGGGTATAAAAATAAAAATTTAAAGTAAAAACAAATCATAAATCATTCAATAAAACATATAAAATTGTATTATAATAAATAAACCTTTATCAAGAACAATATCCACTAAAGGATGTTGATATATTAGAAAATAATTCATAAAAATTTTTGAGAGGAAAATCCATTTTGGTAAAATCATATAAAAGTCCCAAATTTATAAAGGAAGTCATTTAAAAGATTTTTTTGAATCAATGTGTCCCATACCACCTTGAAACGTTTTATAGGAATTAACATTTTAAAACAATCATGTCCATATGAATAAATCCTTAAAACCATTTTGAAAACATTGACATTGTTGAACAAGACTTAAAAAGATTATATATTTAAAACATTTAAAATGATTTGTTTGATAAAAATTACCTTAAGATAATCATTTGAAAATGTATATTATGAAACCTGGACATGGATAATAATTATGTCTCATAAAAAACATACACACAAACAATATTTGAAGTTAATGAGATAGAGGATTTAACCCTTACCTTGTACCTTCCTTTAGTGGTAGATGGTACATTTAACCACTTTTATAATAACCACTGTATGTTATTAAATTATAAAAATCCATATTCATATTTATTATGTCATAAATTATTCATTGATGACTTTATAATACCAATTTAATAATGATCCCTATGTCAAATTGTCATTTTGGGTAATAATTCCTTCCATTATCCTACATGTTTTAACTTGTTATTATTGATTATATCATTTAGATCATGATATAAATATATATAGAATATAAAACATGATTTATATATTATATATATTTAGAATATAAATATGTATAATAGATTGATACATGCAATTTAAAACACCATTTAGGGAGATGGTAGGTCGTATGTTCGCTGAAATGTTGTTTGCGTTTTCATATCATATTTAATGGATGTATGTGAATAAGATATATGAAAGTAAATTAATATATATATATATATTGTAGCAATATTATGTCATATATTACATACTTATTAATTATATATATTTTAATAATCATCGTTAAATGGTGAATGTGGAAATGAATCACATCTCATCTTGGAAACGGTAATCCATACTTACGCACGATAGATGATATCATTATCTTGATTGTGAAATCATATGTAATTGGATTGTATATTATATATAAAAAATAATTAACATGTTATATTTGTTATTTACATAAATTATACCAATTATTATACCCATCAAATTAATGACGTGTTGAATAACAAACTTCACCACAACATGAACACGGTAATCCGTACGTATGCACATATGGTGACTTTGTCATTCATAGAATGGAAAGAATATTGAATATAGTACTATCATATTTACAATAAAATCACAGTTTCTATAAGGCACTTGATTTATTATTTTTTTATGGAAATAACTAAGAAAGTGGATGTTGAATAATAAAAGATCTTTTAAAGAGTGGATGAAATAATTATCTCTTCTTCTGGTACTTCCGTTTGATTTGAAAAAAATTGCTCTATAGATTGTATTTGAAAACGAAGTTTGTAACATTCCAGTAAAATAAAGAATAATACATATTTCATATTTATTAATATTTTTGAATTAAATACTATTTTTACTTTAAAAGGGTTTCTATGTTCGATAGCGTACCCGATACGGAACAAAGAGTTTCTTTGAAATCTTACGTTGACACTAATAATATAATATTATTATTTTAAATGGTAGTCAACTCATAGCCATTTTATTGGCATGAATGAACAAAAATAAATACAATATGATTATACATATTTGTTAAATGTATTTACATTTTTCCAATAAAAGTTAGAGGCTTAAAATGTGAATAAATCTATTTTTAAGCATAATTGTAATTAAAAGGCCGATTTATCATCTTTTAATGGTGAACCCTTTTTAAATATATATTTGGTCACTTTAATAAAGTCTATATGATTAAATAAAATCCTTTTTTTAGAACGGAGACATCAAAATTTACTTTGTGTAAATATTTGGAATTTTTCCGACAAATTTCATTTTTAAATAAATAGTGAAAAATATTGTATTTTAATTCAAAAGTTCCTTTTAATCTAATTTATTTATATGGTTAGATTATCTTATTAATTTGTTTCAAAGTAAAAATAAAATATATTTTTACCATTTAAACCAATGTTGGTCATTTGAAGAAATTTCACTTTGAAATTGGACTTAATCAACTGTCCATCTTTTGATAGTTATTGTTTCTTAAAAACACACTATTTGTTTTAACAATGGGAATTAATTTTTATATTTATTAATTCCAATTTTATGTTTTTAATTGGGAAAAATGGAAATCATTTTTGAATTCAGAATATCAAATATAGCTTAGTCTGATTTTTTGGTATATTTATCAAAAACTTCAATTTTTGATGAATAGTGAAACCACTTTGTGGTAGTTAAAAAAATGAAATTTTCATTTAAATGAAAATTTTACCACTTCTGTGAATTGAATTTCAAAAATCCGACATATATGGTTTTTATCCAGAAGTAAAATTTTGTTTATTAAGATGAATTTTTTTTGGTGAATAGTAACTTTTGACTTTTATTTATCGCAGTTAAAGGTAAATAAGGTAATTAAAGGTTAAAAAAATATTATAATAATTAAAAATTACCTTGAAACTTGTCCTAACCATATTGGTTGCGTCATTAACGACCATGGGCATATTTGGGTATATTCTGGGACCCCTTTTATCCACATGGAAGTGATAATGACAATTCAAATTTATTAATTTAATGTAATGGCCAAAATGACAAAAACAAAAATCTTTTAGTAATTAATTTTTATATGGTGTTATATAAGTCCTATTTTCAACCATAAATATTATTTTGAAAGATAAAAATATTTCTAATATCATGGTATTTTTTTATAATATTTATACATCAAATAAATTAAATTATTTATGACACAATAATGATGCAGTATTTACCTCATTAATAAATGATTTAAATTAATATGATTATAATGATTAAAATATTATCCAAAACATGTCAACTTTGATTTGATGATTTTATTTCGTCCATGACTCATCTTATCTTCGAATATAATTATTTTTGGGCCATTATAAACCGAATATCATTATATAATAAAATAATAGTTTCACACTTTCCTAAGGAGCCCCTCCCCCCCATATAAAAGGAGACCACTTCTAACCAATTCCTTACACCTCTCAATCCATTTTGCTCTTCTAAACTCTACCCAATTAAGCTCTCAAAATCACTCTCCTCCTCTTAGAAGCATTACCTTAGGCATAAGGCACTTCAAGAAGTCATTTGGTTCAAACCAAAGGGAGTTACCCAAATTAAAGGTAATGATTTTTCTTAAATTGTTTTTTTTTATTTTACATCTCCAACCCCAAACTCGTTTTATTTCTTTCTTTTGTAGCAACACCAGTATCGTAAGTATACTAGGATGTTGTTATAAGAAGTATTAAAAGTACATTTACACACACATCCATCTAATGGGTAAAAAAATAATGTTTCTCTGGATGGAAAACTAATGCCTCACGAAATGATGATTGTTCAATTACATCATTCCACATCTCATGGTGGCCATCATGATTTCACTATATTTATATATGATATATATTATGTTTATTATCTCTTTATGCTTCTGTACTTCCCATTTATATTATGCCTTTATGGTTTCCATAGTGGGTAAATACGAAAATCTCATTTGAGGAAGTGCGGACTAACGCCCCCTCAAAGTGATTTGATTCGTTAACACTATATGTGGGATGTATAAATGATGGAGTTAATGATATTATATATTATATTATAATGGAATAATAATATACCTATGTATAATTATGTTTTATTTCCATTAAAATAAGAAATAGAAATGAAAGTAGCATTCATGCGAACGTTCGGCTTACTGTCTCCATGAACGGTGCATTTCATTTCTTATTTCTAAATGTTTTGTACTATTATAAATACATGTATATACTGGATATATATGATATATATGATATATAAATCATGAATATCATTCTGGATATAATTAACCTTTGACCACATGAACAACATGTAATTATTAGAAGTCAATTTTTAACTCAAGTACAAAATATCGACAAAACGAACATTATTAACATAAATGATTACATAATGTTTATAACAAGGTAATAAGTGATATAAAAGAATAATAAACTTGAAAAATGTTACTATGAAAGTATAAATTTACTTTAGTTTATTATTTAGGATATTAAATAATGATCGAGTCAAGTCGGTCACGAGGTAAGGGATCCGACCTCTCACATTCTTTTCAACTACTCTCTTTTATGTCATTTCATCTATGCTCCATGTTCTTATGTTATAGGATGTTATTTTATATTAACCATACTATAATTTTTATTTTTAAAAGATGATATACCCCCTATTACTCTCATCAATTCATTTAAATAATTTTTAAGTGGCACCATTAGGCTGCCAAATTTTCGTATGGGATTTCTTATCTCACTTTCAAATCTGTGATATTTCCATTGTTCGCCACTTATTTATTGCATGTGGTGTATGTACTGCCCATGAATGTATTACCTATGTAATAAACCTTAATTTATGGTTAGTAAAATATTCATTTTATGATCCTTCATTCATGTGGTGTATGTTTCAAAAGATACCAAATCAGTAAGGGAACCTTCCACCCTCCTCTTTTTAAAAGACTTCTTTTTGTTATGTCTTTTAATTTACATCTTCTTATGTTGTGATACGATCTTATATATACTTATTGATGTAAATTTTAGTGTCATGTGATGATATACCCTTTTTATCTCATAAAATCATTTTATGAATTCGAAAGTTACCCCGTTAGGCTGTCAAATTTTTGTAAAGGGACTTCTTAACCCAATTTGAATTCTTTGGGTTAAACTTCTACTTGTTGATTATGTCGGGATACAAATATGTGTGAATGACCTCTGATTATTTTACACATAATATCCACTTATATTTGGTGTATTTCTATTTGTCACACATAAATTATGTCATTGCTTTATCCTAAAACTAAGGATACAGTCTTTATAAGGGACTGTGTCTAAATTTACATTCCATTGAGACTTCATTATTTTTATACACCAATTCACTAATATATGGTGTATATACTGTCCTTTGAAAGATTATATCATGAATACTTTTATTCACATGATACTATAATGTTATTATTAAATTTTATTTCAAAATTATTTGTATTTAAACATCTCTCATTTTGTTAAAAACTGTTTAACTAAAATATCGTTTTAAATGTTTTAAAGAATTGTTCTTCTAAATATTTCACATTAATGTCCATGTTTTAAAAATGGGTTCTAGGATTTATTTATATGGATATTAATGTTCTAAAATTATTATTCCTTTAAAATATTCAATGTGGTATGCGACACTTTCAGTCAAAAAAAATATTTATTAAATGTTTTAAATGGTAATGATAATGGGTTGATAAAGCATTGTTTATTTCAATATCTTGATATGATATATTGTGATTGGAATGTTAGAATGTTATCATTGATTTATGATTTGTTTATGTGTTATTTTATGGTTATTTGGCATTGTTTATGTATACAGGTGGTTCCGTGATAAACCTAGGGAGGGTGATCCCAAGATAGCTCTCCAATGCATTGGGTAACGTGACAGAGGTAAACTTGAATGTTTCTCCTAGGAGATTTAGGGAATATACTATGATGAGTATTCCAAATATGACTCCCTATGTTGTTGTGATAGCTACAATTTAAGTATGTTATGAATTCCATAAGTTACCTTTATGATTTATTATTTTTATGTGTTATTCATAAATCTTTTGATTTTGTCAGGTATGTTATGATTGAAAAGTATTGGTTTCATTGATTTGTAATTATTGATGGGATAATGTTTTCTCTCATTATTTTATAACCCTTACTGAGCTTTTTCTACTCATCCCACATTTTTGAAATGTTTTTCTAAAGACTTAAAGATGAAAAGGGTCAAGGAATGGATCAAGGAAATGTCATGTTGTCTAAAACATGAAACTAGACGTGTTTCTTTTCAACAATTTTTATTTTATGATAAAATGGATACTGAGTAGTATTGTCTACATGTTGTATTCATGTTTTTATGTATTAGTTATGGAAAAATTCTCTAAAACTCTAAACCTGAAAAGATCCTCAATGTGAATTATTCTTTTAAATTAAGATTATGTAATGTTTTCAGGCCGGGTCCTTATAGTTGGAATCAGAGGTCGGTTTAGACAACTTTAGGGATTATGAGTTTTATTAGACACATGGTTAGTTCCTTTGTCTATTATTTCAGTTAAATACTTGTTTTTGTAAATTTTTCAGATCATGTAATTTCAGTTAAAAATGGAAGGAGGAGGATCTCAAATGACATTTCTATCTCTTCCTGATGACATGCCTGAAATAATTATTGCAAATTCATGTTCGGATGATTGTGAAACTTTTTCTAGAATATAACTCACTTGTAAGCAGTTGTTTGAGATATCAAACACCTCCACTATACATCGTTCTCATCGTGGATCATGGGCTGTATTTACAAAAATCCTATTTTCACAATATTCTCATATTTTCATGAAAGGTAAATATTATCAAGGCATTTTCAAATATTTTACCTTCTCACCAGATTTGAAGAATTTTATGAATTTAAAAAAGGTGCTGAAGAAAGGGACCCTTGCACAACCTATTTATATTTGATTTTAAAATATTGTCTCATAGCACATACTTATGGTATTTTAAATGGACCATTAATTGAAAGTTTCAACTCAAATTCACTTCGACTGTTTTATAGAAATCATGTTTTATCAGATGTTTTAAAATTATATGTCATACATGATTATTTTCCAAAACTGTTTTTTTGTGAACACCCATATAACCCATGTTGTAAAAGGTGTATTTGGATGGAGGAAGAAAATGATTTTTAAGGATATCTAAATCATTTCTGCAATGCGTGGACCATCTACCTATGTGAAAAATATGATGATGAAACCAAATGGACACTATGATCAAGGTATGATGTTATTCATTTTAGGGATTGTTTTATTTTATCATTTGGTGGTGAAATAGGACTTCAAGAATTATGATGTTGAGATCACAATGAATTTTGATGAAAATGAGAGGTATAAGGAAACCATTGATGTTAAAACATGTGAGGGATATTTTTGAGTTTTATAAAAAGGACTACCCATAGGATGGGTGACAACCCGTCGCATCCGACATGGCTGTTGGAATCAATCCCACAACTGAAGGGTGACAAGTGAGCATTGCCTACAACTAGCCAACTTGAAGTCCTTGCTTAGTATGACTTATTATTTTTTTTAAAATGTTTTTCTGGAACAAGAATAAGTTTATTTTTGGAACATAGGTATTATAAAATGGATATACTTAGTATTGAAAAATGATTTAGTGATTAAGTGACAAAAGGTTGTTGTGGAAGACGTTCTCTCTTTGGAGGAAACACTGTATGCCTAAGGAGGATAGAATAATATGGGATTTCAATTGGGGAGTAATGGATAAAATTATAGTTTGGAAGAATATATGTTTTTATTATGGACACATGATGATTTTATTTTTTTATGAAAATGATTAACCTATAATGAATAATATGTGATTAGATTAATTAATTTTCAATATGAGACTTTATGAGTAACTGGTGTTACATGGAGATAAATGTTATGATGTATCTTGTAAGTCTATGTAATTAAATCCTTATGAGATTTGGGCTACAATCAAAGTACAGATTAATTTTGAAGAATTTTAGGGACAAATGTTTATTGAATGGTCATTGTTGAACTTTGGGTTTGGGTTAGACTAATTTTGGAGATTAAGAGTAGTTTTTATTTATGTAAAAGTTTATGTTTTTGTGGTATTATCTGATCTTATACTAAAATACTTGGTTTTAGTTCATATTTAAAGATGTGTAAAATATATAGTTCATTTTTTTGGATTAATGGATTCTCTCAAAGATGGTTATAGCGCTCTTAATGTGAAAAAAGTCATCCTGAATATTCTTCGTTTGGAGAAAAAATGAGTTTGTGTTAGAAATATAGTAAAAGATGAATGTCTACATGAAGAGTAAGTATATTTCCTTATGTTTTTGGTTAGTATAATTAAAAAATCCCCCAAAAAAATAACTTTAAACAAAAACCTTGTCCGTTAAATTTTCCATCTGGGGAATCAAAGACTATTTAACCCATCACAAGTTTGGGATTTTTTGGTGGTTAAATTTGTCCTAAACAGTTTTCCTAACACTATCCATCAGATCATGACCCTTTGTTTTCTCCTCCATATCCATGTTTTCATGGAATCTTAGTATGTATTACTCAGGTGACCATTGTGATTATCTTTCTTTCTTCTAATGTGATAGTTTTACTGACTCTTTTTCTGATGTTGGACTTTCAATGAAGTTTCCGAGCCCTTTTTTTAAATTGCGAGGACACACTTCCCTAAAGGGGGGACAGATGTGACATCCAAGGTAAATAAAGAATAATTAATATTTCACATTTATTAATATTTTTGAATTAAATATTTTTTTTACTTTAAAAGTGTTGCTATGTTCGATAGCATACCCGATACGCAACAACGAGTTTCTTTGAAATCATACGTTGCACACTAATAATATAATATTATTATTTTAAACGGTAGTCAAAACCTAGAAATAATATTGGATGGAATGAAAAAAACTAAATACAATATGATTATACATGTTTTTTAAATGTATTTACATTTATCCAATAAATGTTAGAGGCTTAAAATGTAAATAAATCTAATTTTACCCATAATTTACATTAAAAGGCCGATTTATCATCGTTTAATGGTGAATCCTTTTTAAATATAGTTCTGGTCACTTTAAAACATTCTATATGACCAAATAAAATCATTCTTTAGAATGGGGATATCAAAATTTACTTTGTGTAAATTTTTGGAATTTTTCCGACAATGTCCATTTTTAAATGAATAGTGAAAAATATTGTATTTTAATTCAAAGGTGCCTTTTAATATAATTTAATTATACGGATAGATTATCTTATTAATTGGTTTTGAAGTGAAATTAAAAAATATTTTTTCCTTTTAATCCAATGTTGGTCATTGAAATAAATTTCACTTTGAAATTGGACTTAATCAAATGTCTATCTTTTGATAGATATTGTTTCTTAAAAACATGCTATTTGTTTTAACAACGTGGATTAATTTTTAAAATAATAAATACCAATTTTATGTTTTGAATTTGGAAAAATGGAAATCATTTTTGAATTCAGAATATCAAATATAGCTTAGCCTTATATTTTGGTATTTTTCTAAAAAACTTCAATTTTTGATGAATAGTGAAACCACATAGGGGTAGTTAAAAAAATTGACCTTTTCATTTTAATGAAATTTTACCACTTTAGTGAATTGAATTTAAAAAATCCGACATACATGGTTGTTATCATGAAGTAAAATGTTGTTCAATAAGTTGAAAATAATTTTTGGTGAATAGTATCTTTTGAATTTTATTTACCTCGGTTAAAGGTAAATAAGGAAATTCAAGGTTAAAAAATATTATAATAATTCAATATTAACTTAACAATTATCCTAAACTTTTTTTCAGTAATTAACGACCATGGGAATCTTTGGGTCTATTTTGGGACCCCTTTGATCCACTTGGAAGTGATAATGACAATTTAAATTAATTAATTTAAAGTAAAGGCCAAAATGACATAAACAAAACTCTTTTAGTAATTAATTTTTATATGGTGTTATATAAGTTATATTTTCGACAATAAATATTATTTGGAATGATAAAATATTTCCTATATCATGGTAATTGTTTTATAATTTTTAAACATCAAATAAATTATAATATTTATGACACAATAACGATACTGTATTTACCTCATTAATAAATGATTTAAATAAATAAAATTATAATGATTAAAATATTATCCATAACATGTGAAATAATGATTGGATGATTTTACCACGACCATAACTTATCTTATATTAGAATATAAGGATTTTTGGGCCATTATAAACCAAATATCATTATATAATAAAATAATAGTTTCACACTTTCCTAAAGAGCCCCTCCTCCCCCTTATAAAAGGAGGCCGCTTCTAACCATTTTCTCACACCTCTCCAGCCATTTGGCTCGTCCAACCTCTGACCAATTAAGATCTCAAAATCCCTCTCCCCCTCCTAGAAGCCTTACCTTAGGCAGAAGGAACTTTAAGAAGTCTTTTGGTTCAAACCAAAGGGAGTTACCCAAATTAAAGGTAACAACTTCTCTTAAATTGTTTTTTTATTATACTTCTCCAACCCCTAAACTCTTTTAATTTAATTATTTTGTAACACCACCAGTATACTCAATATACTGGAACGTTTTTATAATATGTATTTTAACTACACTTACACACACCTCCATCTAATGGATAATGAACATAATGTTCCTCTGGATGGAAAACTAAAGCCTCACGAAACGATGATTGTTCAATTACATCTTACCATCTCTCATGGTGGCCATTATGATGGAAATGTATTTATATATGATATATATTATATTTATTATTTCATTATGCTTATGTAATTCCCATTTATATTATACCTTTATGGTTTCCATAGTGGGTAAATACGATAATCTCATTTGAGGAATTGCGGACTACCACCCCCTCAAGGTGATTTGATTCATTAATGCCTTATGTGGGATGTATGAAGGATGGAGTTAAAAATATTATATATGATATTATACTGGAATTATAATATACCTATGTATCATCATGTTTTATTTCCATTAAAATAATAACTAGAAATGAAAGCAGCGTTCATGCGTATGTACGACTTACTGTCTCTATGAACGGTGCATTTCATTTTTTACCACTATATGTTATGTACTATTATAAATACATGTATATACTTGATATATAATATATATATATTATATAAATCATGAATATAATTCTGGATATAATTAACCTTTGACCACATGAACAACATGTAATTATAAGAAGTCCATTTTTAACTCAAGTACCAAATATCGACAAAATGAACATTATTAACTTACAGGATTACATAATGCTTATAACATGGTAATAAGTGATATAAAAGGAATAATAACCTTGAAAAAGGTTCTTATGAAAGTATAAATTAACTTTAGTTTTTTATTCAGGATATTAATGAACGACCGAGTCAAGTCAGACATGAGGTAAGGGATCTGACCTCTCTCATTCTTTTCAAGTACTCTCTTTTATGTCATTTCTTCTATGCTCCATGTTCTTATGTTGGAAAATGTTATTTTATATTAAATATACTGTAATTTTTATTTTCACATGATGTTATACCCCTTTTAGTCTAATTAATTAATTTTATGAATTTTTATGTGGCGCCGTTAGGCTGCCGAATTTTCGTATGGGATTTCTTATCTCACTTTCAAATCGGTGAGATTTCCATTATTCGCCACTTAATTATTCCATGTGGGGTATGTAATGAACATGAATATATTCCATGTGTAATAAAATTTAATTTATGGGTAATTAAATCTTCATTTGATGATCCTTCATTCATGTGGTGTATGTTTCGAAAGATACCAAATCAGAAAGGCAACCTTTCAGCCTCATCATTTTAAAAGACTACTTTTTGTTATGTCTTTTTATTTACATCTTCTTATGTTGGGATATGATATTATATATCCTTATTGATGTAAATATTCTTTCCATGTGATGAGATACAATTTTTATCTCATAAAATCATTTTCTGAATTTTAAAGTGACACCGCTAGGCTGTCAAATTTTTGTAAAGGTACTTCTTAACCCAATTTCAATTCTTTGGGTTAAACTTCTACTTGTTGATTATATCGTGATAAATATATTTTCGAATGAACTCTGATTATTTGACATTTAAAATCCACTTATATTGGGTGTCTTTATATTTTTCAAACATAAATTATGTTATTAATTTATTCTAAATCTAAGGATACTGTCTTTATAAGGGATTGTGACTCAATTTACATTCAATTGAGACTTCATTATTTTTATGCACCAATTCACTATTATATGGTGTATATACTTTCCTTTGACATATTATATCATGAATCATTTTATTCTCATGATATGATAATGTTATGATTATGTTTTATTTCACAATTATTTGTATTCAAGATTCTCTCATTTTGTTAAAAACTCTTTAACTAAAATATTATTTTAAATGTTTTAATGAATTATTCTTCTAAATATTTCTCATTAATGTCCACTTTTTAGAAATGGGTTTTTGGATTTATTTATATGGACATTAATGTTTTAAAATGTTAATTCATTTAAAATCTTCAAAGTGGTATGGGACACATTGATTCAAAAATATATTTATTAAATGTTTTAAATGGTTAAGAAAATGGTTTGATAAAGCATTTTTTATTTCAATATCATGATATGATATATTTTTATTGGAGTGTGGAAATTTTATATTTATTTATGCTGGTTTTATGTGTTATGTTATGGTTATTGGGAATTGTTTATGTATACAGGTGGTTCCGTGATAAACCTAGGGCGGGTGAGCCCGGGATAGCTATCCAATGCATTGGGTAACGCGACGAAGGTATACATGAATGTTTTTCCTAAGAGATTTGAGGAATATAATGTGATGGGTATTCCAAATGTGACTCCCTATGTATCTGTGATAGCTACAATGTAAGTAATTTAGGGTTTCTATAAGTTACCTTTATGATTTATGATTTTTATGTGTTATTCATAAATCTTATGATTTTTAAGGTATGTTATGATTGAAAAGTATTGGTTTCATTGATTTATAATTATTGATTTGATAATGTTTTCTACCCTTATGTTATAACTCTTACTGATCTTTTTATACTCATCCCATGATTTTGAAATGTTTTTCACAGGACTTAAACATGAATAAGGTCAAGGAATGGATCAAGGAAAAGTCATGTTGTCTAAATCATGGAACTAGACATGTTCCTTTTCAAAATTTTTTATTTTATGATAAAATGGATAATGAGTAGTATTGTCTACATGTAATATTGATGTTTTTATGTATTAGTTACGGCATAATTCTCTAAAACTCTAAACCTGAAAAGATCCTCAATGTAAATTATTCGTTAAATTAAAGATTATGTATTGTTTTATGGTCGAGTCCTTATAATGTAAGGCCACTAGGTTGATTTTAGGGAAGTGGGGAGGAAATTGGGGTATGGTTTGACTGATCCAAATAGATTTTAAGGGGTGATTTTGAGAGAATGGGATGTACCCTTTTATAAGTGAGGTGATGGGCACTTTAGGAAAATCATGATATATAAATTTTTCTAAAATGATTTTTGGTTTCAAATTGACCCATATAGATTTATTTCAATTCTAAGGTGGTGATTGGTAGAAATATTGTCAACCAATAGGTTGTAGACATGTTTAGGTCCCCATATTAAATTTATCATTTAGATATAACCTTTACTTGTATAGTTTATGTTTTACCATGCATTCATGTATTTTTATATAAAATGGTTAATAAACATACTATAAATTTATATGAGGTCCTATATTGGTTCATTAATGACATATCATTCATTTTATAATTTATTTGGAAGAACCATATATCTTTATTAATGTAATATATTTAATAAAATAGTATTTGTTTTAAAAACACACTAATTTCAATTTTGACCCTATTTTGTATTTGGTTTTTTAAGAGTCTTAACAACATGATTACTTCTAAAAATATATATAGAATCAACCCTAACATATAATATACAGCTATAAAATTAATGGATGTCAGCAAAAAATCGAAATTATATTTATTTTAATATTTATAATACCATTTATTTGATTCTTTCATTAATAAGGTAATTACAGCATCATCATTTTTTTATAAATATATTTAATTAATTAATGTATTAAAATTATACATAATGTACCCTGATGTTGGAAATTTTTTTTATATTTCAAATGAATATTTTCAGTCGAATTTTTCTTGTGTATAACACTATTTTACAAATGTTTTACTTATTAAAATTGGAATTTTAAACTTTTAACTCTTGTTAAAATAAAAAATTAATACATGTCCTAATCTAATACATGTGCATAAAAACGGATCATATTTTATTACTAAGGATGATTTTGGTTGAAATAAACTTATCCAATTGAATTAGGACATGTGTTAGGGTAATTATAATATCATTTTTATCTTTAATTACCATATTTTATTTTAATAGTGGTAAATAAAATAGAAAAGTTACAATTCACTAAAAAATGTTTTCATTCTATTGAACCAAATTTTACATATATATGTCAACCATTTCTCTAAGGATTTTTAAATTCAATTCACAAAAGTAGTAAAATTACGATTTATGAAAATTTGTAAATGTTCCTAAAAGGTGGTAAAAGAAGGTAAAAAATTCAATAAAATTTTATATATCTAATTTTATTATAAAATGGATCCAATGAATTAAATTGTACTTATATTGGTATTATTTATATTTTTTTATTTAATTTTTTTTAATAATGTAAATAATTATTTAAATAAAAAGTCAATTTTAAACAATAACACATTATTTTTCATTATTCATCAAAAATTAAATGTTTCAAAAAAATACCAAAAAATTACCATGATCTAATTTAGATTTTATAAATTAAAAAATGATGTTTATATTAAAAAATTCAAAACATATAACATTCATTTATTAATTTAATATCAATTTCCATAGTCAAAACCAAAAAGTGGGTTTTTTAAAGTAAAAACTATCAAAAAAATGACATTTTTTCTGTCGAATTTAAATGTGAAATTACATATAATGACCTAAATTGAATTAAATCATAAAAATATAATAAAATATACCAAAAAACCATTAAAATTAATAGTTTAATATTATAAATTATTTTTATTAAAAAAGTAGTTTTCAATTAAAATTTAGTATTTTTCATTATTCATCAAAATATGAAATTTAACAAAAAACACCAAAAAATTATCCAAATTATATTTTTATATATTAATTCTAATGAAAAAGATTATTTTTTCAAATTGAATATATAAAATTTTCAAATATTGGATTTAAACATTATTCTCCATTAAAAGTCGTTAAAATACCATTTTTTAAAAAATACTTTATTTATCTGAAAAAATTGAATTTGTCCTTATATTTTGTCTATGGAACACAAATGTTTAATCTTTAAATTATATAGGATATATATAAAAAATTGTGGTTAATAATATTCATAAACATTTTTAGGACAGTTAGTTGGTAAGTCATGGTGCACAATAACTCAGTGGTGCATGTAACACAAGCTATTGAATAAATTAAAATTGATAACATACTATGAAATTTTGCGATGTTACACCATGATAATTCATGATCAACTAATCATCTACCATATTTCCCTTTCCTCGGTGGTAGTGTATGTAACAATCATAATCCTTGAGTAGTTCAAGCCATTTCCTTTTCCTAACATAGAGTTCATTCTGTGAGAATATATATTTCATTATCTTACAGTCTGTTTATACCTCTCTTCTTAATCCATAGAGATAATTTCTCCATATGTTTAGATCAATGGTTACTTTTTCTAACTCTATATCATGAGTAGGATAACTTTTTAGGAGGTTTTAACTACCTTGATATATAGTCCACGACACTCTAATTCTACACAAGGAAATAACCAAGTCCTTTCTTTGATGCATCATTATAGATCCCTTCCCCACCATTCAATGAGGTTAGTGTTTTGATTGTACCATTCATTAATATCCACTTTTGTTCATTGAATCATTTCTCACAATACTTTTTCCATATATACATAACCCCTTTACAATTAATCTTGGTTTGGGGGTTTGCAAAATAGGCATAGATATGAAAGAAACACTAATAATAACCTCCTAAACCAATAAAACTACGTACATCAGTTATTTAATTTGGTGTAGGACATTACATAATATCCTTTCTCTTCACATTATCAACAGTATACTCCATCCTTATATAAAATATGTCTATGAAAAAAACTGATCAAAGACAAAATTCAATGTTTCTAAACATAAAATATAATTCATTTCTTTTAAGAGTATTCAGAATAATGCACATGTGATTTTCATGATCTTCATATCATTTGGAGTATACCATGATATCATCAATAAATACCACAAAAAGTCATCAATATATTCGTTGAAAAACCTATTCATTATATCCATGAAAAAATATGGATCATTAGTTACTCCGAAAAGATTTAATATGAACTCGTAATTCTCATACAATGTTTGAAATGTTGTCTTTTGGATATCGTCCTTCATCATACATAACTGATGATATCCATATTGAAGGTCAATCATTGAAAAATATTGGGATATGTGAAGTTGATAAAATAAATCATCAATGCATGGATGATAATAAATTTTCTTTATAATAATATCATTGATCTCTTTTTAGTAAATTCACAACTCCACAGATCTATATATTTTCTAAGAAAAAAACAAGTCAATCACCCAATGGGAAAACACTATAGAGAATAAACCCCTTACTACAAAAATACTCTAGTAGTTTCTTTAGTTCCACTAATACCACTGGGGCCATTTAATAAGGAGCCATTGATATAGACTTTTCATCATGAATTAAATAAATAGAGAATGCAACTTCCCACTTTGTAGGATGCCAAGGAAAATCCCCTAGAAATAAATCAACATATTCTTCTATAATAGGCACATACTCTTTTTGAACATACCTTTCCTCACCCAAAGGTATTACATTCTATTCCTCCCCAAGAATTAAATTTTGTAGAACTACTAAGGGTGCATCTTGTTTGGAATCAGATGGTGATGATTCGTCCTTAAAGATAACGGATTATAAACCAGTCTCAAAAATTGTATCTTCATCCTTATAGCAATATATTTTCAAATTATAATTTTATATAAAATCAATACTAAGGATTATGTCAAATTCAGTCATTAGTATGATGATACAATAATCATATAAGGCAATTTTGTATGCCATAATTGGGACTTCGTAACACATATTTATTGTAATGATACATCCATTGACTGACATCTGCCTTTTTAAATCAAATTGGAAATATAAAATATTCATAGATGAATTGAAATATATTAAAGAATGCGATGATCTAGAATCAAATAATGTATTTCCTATATTTGAGGAAATAATTAAACTATCTTCCACTCCATAATTAAAAAATTTAACCTCAGCAGTTGTTACCACATAAGTATTACCTTGCTCCCTTAGCCTTATTTAAGAATTTTTCCTTAACGCTTAGGACAATAATATGCATAATGTACCATCTCATTACAATTGTAGCATTGAACATTTGTAGAATCGTTATTTACCTTGGAATCATGGGATTTGTGACCATTTCCTATAAACTTGTAATAAATACCCATACCCTTCAAGAAAGAACAAAGGTGTTTCTTCTTAAAATTATCACAGCATGGAATCTCAACACTTCCATTATTCCTAATTTTCATAATTAATTTTCCAGGCTTTTCCGTAGTACACTTCGTCTCTTTCATTCCTTTGATGAAATAAGACTTTGATAATTACTTTTCTATCTTGATAACACATGAGACGATGTCTTTGTAAAAATGTTTTGGAGACAACTACAATTCAGAGAAATGTTATTAAACCAACAAAGATTTGATCAATCATAATCCTTGTATTGTTTACGTAGTCCGAAACATGTATTGTCTATCTTGTGAGGTTATATTTATAATTTTCACCATTATCATCCCCTTTTTTACTCATATTCATAAATTATTATTACATATTTTCTCACTGTGCATGATTGAAGTATTTTTTATGAACATTTCCTCAAAATACATCAATTCCATTTATTCTATTTCTTAACACTATTTTATATTTTGAATTAATTACAACCACTGATTCTCATCTATTGATTGATGATAATCTTTTGTGAATACCTTCTCTCTTTTGATACATCCCAAAGAAAGAAATATCTTCTTTAAAAAACATATCCACTTCTCTACTAATAATTGGTTTATAATCCAAATAAATAATATAGGCTATTTTTGCATAAAGTTCTATAACATAGCTCTCCACATTGTGGATTCAGATTCTTCATATGGTTATGTTTATATTTCATAACCTAATTATACAATCTGAGTATAGTTATAAGCTACTCAACACTAGTTGTGGCACTAGATTCTGAATCATTATCATTCAACTGAGGGGAATCCCTACATGTGATGTAATCATTTATGTGGTTTCCATTCCTTCTAATAGGTTTCATCTCTAAATAATGGCATACTAGAGATTAGGTTATGAATCATAATGTATAATATCAACTTAGAAAAACCAAGAGAATAAATTTAAATCATTTCCATATCTAATATCATAATCACATAAATGGTTTCATTAAGGAAAAATTTACATTTAATTAATTCATAAATTTTTTGTAAATAAAATGTGAATAAACTTAAGTATATCCAATGAGAGAGTGACAATAGGTGCAAAGTAAGGCACGAGGTTGTGTATCATGATACCTTTGGTCAAGCTCGGAACTCCTTGTCAGATTTGTTACTCCTAGGAACATCTGTGCCAGAACCATGTCCACATGTAGTATCAAAACAATGATTTATTATATGAAAGGCCCACAAAAACTATTCCTTACCAAAATTATACGATTACCTTGTATGTTTATCCTCAAAGACCATCTTATGGTTTTGTTCAATAAAAAATCTTTTATAAATATAGTTTCCATGTTTTCTAATAAACATCCTCATATACCAACTATAAGGACCTGACCCTAGTTGCACAGAGTTAGTGCCTTAATTGATTAAATTAGCATGATTAAAATAATGTCGTGTCATAAAGGAATGTGTTTTTTAGTAGTTTAGGAAAACCAGATACACACATAAGTTCTAAATTACAACATTAAAGGAAATACAACATATCATCCTCTTTAGAATCACACATAATCTCTTATATTATCATTTAACATCATTCATAATATATGTCTCCACAACCTAGAATAAATAAAACATGTGAATGGGGTGATGTCATATACAGAGTAAGGTTTTTTGGAATCCTCATGTATTAATCATGTTTTAATGATTAAAAATCTCAATAATAATTACAAATCACATTACTGATCACAAATCTAACAAATCTTATTAATCATGTGTATTTATGTTTCAAGTTATCTCATATTTGATAATGGATAAATTCTTTTTATGCATATTATAGTATAAATCTTTATACAATTATTTTCCTAAGTACAAGACACTGTGAAACTTGACATAGTATGTCAGACACTGTGAGAAAGACATAGACACAGTGACCAATGAGACACCGTGACCACAAGAAACTGTGACCATGAGACATCGTGACACAGTATCCCAGACACCGTGGAGCAAGACACTAAGAACCGACACTGTATGCCAGACACTCTGTTTTCCTAAGTGTCAGACACAGTTAGCAAGACATAGTCATCAAGGCACTGTGAAATGTGAAACCATAAGCAAGAGACCATGACAAATAGAAACCGTGAAAGAGACACAGTGAATAAGACACCATGGAGAATACATTGTGATGATGACACTGTGAAGAAGACACCGTGAAGGAGACAATGTTTGTATATCTACTGTGACACCATTTCCGAAACTTTTTTTTCATTTTTCTATTTAACATTTTAACTATCATATTTGACACCTTGAATGAATTGACATATTTAATGTTTCATTGTAGACATATTACTAGGTATGAGGTACGACCCATATAGAGAATGTTGGCTAAATCTCATAAATCTATTAAGATAAAGAGATGTTTTCCCAAGAGGAAGAATGTACACACTACATAGAATGATACTGAACAAAAATGAACAAGCCTGTGAGCACGACCATGAAGAATACATTTAAAGATCTTCAAGGAAGCAATTGTCTCATGTATGGAATCCAACACTACTGAACAAAACATGAAGTATAGGTATTAAGAGAGCATCTTTACTGATGAAGAGCACAAGCTGAACAACGGCACTTTTTTTCAACATAAAAAACCAGAGAAGGACTCAAAATCATTTTTGTCTTATCAAAGGAGTACGGATCTGCACTACTAATCACTAGAGAATTATAAACTCAAATTTAATCTCTCTTAGTGATTCTATTATTTACTTTTGAGATGTGTGTGTTCTCTGTATGTTTTACACACACACCGTCTCCTGCATTGAACTGGAGGATTCCAAAATCCTAACACCATATTCTTTACCCTTTTTTACCCATGACCACTATGGAAGAGGACCTTGTGTGGCCTAGTCATTATTTTTTTTACCCCCAAACACTATGGAAGAGGTCCCTGCATGGCCTGGATAGTCCATGTACTATTGTTAACCATGATCCAGGGTGTGGATCTGAGTATATTTATATAAAATTCTTGGTGGAAGTTGATCAACAAGTTGACTGGATTAGGTCTCAGCTTGATACTGAACCACTTGTTTTATATCCATTGTTCCACTTAAATTTAGTCTACTATGTTTTTCTTCTTTACTAAATAATCAAGAAAAACAATAAATTCACTTTGATTTTTAGTCTTAGAATGAAGGTATATCTGATTTTTCTTAGTAGGATAACTTCAAAAGTAATATTAATAATACATATTAAGATTACTAAGAATTAATCAATCTTCTATGAAGTTGTTTAAAAAGTCAAACACATATAACAATATAACCTTGATTAACTGGGCTGTATCTATTTTTGGGGAAATCATTATTTGTAAAACTAATATCTTTTAAAAAAAAAATTTTATAGTAACTCAATTCACACCTCCCCTCTTGATTTAACTACTCCGACCGACATTTGGAATCAAAATTTGATTTAGTAGGACTCTGTGTAATCTTATTCTACTGTGATTGTAGTTCAAATTTAAAGATCTATCAATTTCTGTCAATTCTAAATTTCTAGCTCTTTTAAAGTAATTTGTTAGTATGGATAATAGATTTGAAGGTGCTGAAACTAAAATACCAGAATCTTTAATTTGAAAAACTGTGATCAATGGAAATTTAAATGAAAATGCATCTAGAGATTTTGTGTTTTGAAATCTGGTCTTCCTTTATAGATGAATACAAAATTTATATGACTGATAGAATTACCTAGGATGATCCTACCAAACATGCATACAATAAAAATTACAAAGCTATGAATGCCTTGTACTGTTCCTTAGGAGATGAAGAATTTAATAGGATTTTTCTTGTAAAACTGGACATGAAATTTGGGATACCTTGTCTGTATCACATGAAGGCACACATCTAGTGTAAAGGAAATGAGACTTAACACTTGTACTATAAAATCTGATAATCATAAGATGAAACCAGATGAGCCTATTTTTGATATATATCTTAGGTTCAATGAGACTGTCAACACAATGATATCTCTTGGAAGAGAAGTCACTACCAAAGAACAGATCATGAGAATTCTCAGATGTTTACCTGACAGATAGAGGGGAACCTCTGTCTCAATTAGAGAGTCATGCGACATCTGCATAATACCTATAACAGAACTCATTGGGAAACTAATTATGTATGAGGAAGTGTTTATAGTCAATATAGAAGAGGAGGATGAACTGATGAGGAAATTTGATGCATTCAAGACCACCCTCTCAAAGCACAAAGACAATGTAAAACTGGAAGCTTCAATACACTGTTCCGATACTGAAAAATCAATAGCAGAGAGTGATGAGGAGATGGATCAACTGGCCATAAGATTCAAACGATTTTATAAGAAGGTTTTTTTTTCAGAAATCCTATCTTCAATGGCAAGTATGATCCAAAATCACACTAGAAAAAGGAATGGAAGAGAAATGAAAAAACTGAGGAGATTGAATGTTATGAATTTAAGTGGAAAGGACATATAAAGGCTGACTGTCCAAAGCTCAAATATAAGAAGAAATATGATGAGAAGGACAAGAAGTACAAAAAGGGCATGAATGCAACCTGGAGTGCCTTTGAAGATTGTTCAAGTGACTTAGACACATCACATTATGACCAAGCTAACAAAGACAATCTGTGTTTTATGACAAACACATCTGAGGTAATATTAAACTCTTTTGTACAAAACTCATATTATTCTTAAGTGTAATGCGACTCTGTAAATATGACTATTGAAGAAATGTTTGAATATTGAAACATGCTTGAAGAGACATTCAATGAATTGAAGGACAAATATTAATCATTTAAGGAACATCATTCTATCACTGTAACTATAAAATCTGAACTTACTACTGAAAAAGAGAAAAATGCTCAACTGCTCAAAGAAAAAAATGAACTGAAAATGTCTAATGAGTAATTAAAAAGTGACTTAGAAAAGTTTACTAATGTTAAAAATACCCTTACCCGAATGCTAGGAAAACAAATTTCTCCTAAATATAATACTGTAATTGGTTATCAACCTGGTAAAAGAAACCTTGGTAGAAGAAATTTTGTTTCAAAGTCTAGGACATATAATTTTGTGCCTAGTTCTGGACATAACTCAACTAGCTCTAATCATCATGAATATTATTCTATTTCAAGTTTTTGAGGACCAAAAGAGTTCATTTTTAAAATACTTTACATCATGCCTATAGGGAATCTATGAAAAAAATGGGTTCCTAAAGCACTTATTACTAATGTTACTGGACCCAAACAAGAATGGGTACCAAAATCTATCTTTGCTTGACCATGTTGTAGGAATGCTGCTTGAAGTGCACCTGCACAAATCTGTGGTACATGGACAGTGGGTGTTCAAGACACATGACAGGAGACTACTCATGCTTCAAGAACCTGGTAAAAGTATATGGAGGACATGCCACATTTGGTGACAATGAAAAGGGGAAGATCATTGGATTAGGCCAGATTGGTAACTCAGATTCAATATTAATTTCTAAAGAACTGTTTGTTAATGGTCTAAATTTTAATTTAATTAGTATATCACGATTATGTTATGATGGATATCATGTCAAATTTGAAAATGATGCATGTAATGTCCTTGATTCTAAAGATAAATTAGTATTGTCTTCATCAATGAATGAGAATTTCTATTTTGTTAATTTAGATTCTTTAGCTTCTCAACATGTTTCATGATTTAGTGTTTTTCACAAAGAATCTATGCTTTGGAAAAAGATACTAGGACATTATAATGTTCACTTCTTTAGAAAGTAAACTAGAAAATACCTAGTTAAAGACTTACCCAAACATGAGTTTCCAAATGACAAAGTGTGTAATCCCTATCAAAAGGGAAAACAACACAAAATATAATTCAAAACAAAGAAAGAAGTTTCCACTTCTCAACTTCTCGAATTGGTTCACATGGATTTGTTTGGACCATCTAGAGTTTCTAGTTTAAATGGGATGCACAATGTTTATGTTCTAGTAGATGATTTCTCTAGATATACCCGGACCTTCTTCAGGGCTCACAAAAGTGAAGCTTGCTCTTATTTTACTAAGTATTCCATATCTGTAGAAAATATTAGTGGAATTAAAATCAAATCTTTAAGAATTGATCATGGTCATGAGTATGAAAATCAAGAGTTTGAATCATTTTTCTCTGAAAAAGGTTATAATCAAAATTTCTTGTGCCCCTAGAACTCCTCAACATAATGGTGTTGTAGAATGAAGAAATATAACCTTGTATGAAATTTCTAAAACAATTCTTAGTGAGTATGAACTACCTATTTACATTTGGGATGAAGCTGTTAACACATCATCCTACATAATCAATAGAGTATTGATTATACCAATTCTCAAAAAGACCCTATATGAGCTATGGAATAATAGGAAGCCGATGTTTAATTACTTTAGAGTTTTTGGCGGCAAAGTATTTATCCTCAACACTATGGATAATCTTGACAAATTTCCATCCAAAAATAGTGAAGGAATTTTCCTAGGTTATTAAATTTCAAGAAATCATATCTAGTATTAAATAAGAGAATTCAATTTGTGGAAGAATCTTTCCATTACAAGTTTGATGAATCAAATCCACATGAGCCTAGAACCATCCTAGAAAATCTATAAGATGATGTATCAAATCTGAACTTGAACTCAAAATCCTGAAATACCTGTATGAAAGAATCTGTGAAAACTTCCAAGTCTGGAACCTCTGTGCGATCAAGTCATAATAAACCTGAATCTATTGATGAACCTGAAATCTCTAGTCCCTATTTTTCTAGAATGGTTATAACCCTTAGAAACCATCCCTTAGATTCTGTTGTAGGAGACATATAGAAAGGAACACAAACTAGGGTTTCTCATAGAAATCTTGTTGAACATCAAGCTTTCTTGTCACGGCTTGAACCTAAAAACATTGATGATTCGATAAAAGATGAATTTTGGGTAATTTCTATTCAAGAATAACTCAATCAGTTTGAATGAAATAATGTTTGGAAACTTGTTGAAAGACCCAAGGACAATTTTTTCATATGCACTAAACGGGTGTTTAGAAATATGGTAGATAAAGTTGTACATATAGTTAGAAATAAAGCTATATTAGTTGCAGAAGGCTATAGTTAAGAAGAAGGAATTGACTATAAGGTGACTTTTCCTCCAGTATCCAGACATGAAGCCATTATAATTCTTCTTACTTATGATGCACATTTGCATTTCAAAATATATCAAATGGATGTTAAGAGTGCATTCTTAAATGGGTATATAGCTGAGGATGTTTTTGTTGCACAACCCCCTGGATTTACAAATCCACATTTTCCCAATAATATTTTCAAACTATAGTGAACTTTATATTGTTTAAAACAAGATCCAAGAGCTTGGTATGACAAATTATGTACTTTTGCTATATCCAAAGGCTTTACAAAAGGATTAGATGATACTAATATCTTTATAAAAGAATGTATAGTGTTGTTTTAGTTCTACATATCTATGTAGATGATATTATATTCGGATCATCAAAAAATTCAATATGTATAGATTTTTCTAAAATTATGCAATACGAATTTCAAATGAGTTTAATGGGTGAGAAAATATTCTTTATTTGATTTCAAATCATTCAAAATAATGATAGAATTATTTTAAATCAATGTAAATACAGTATATATCTTCTAAAACGTTTTGGATTGGATAACACAAAAATTATTAACACTCCCATGTGTACCACCGGTAAGCTGGATTTTGATGAAGATAAGAAATCTATTGATGAAACCACTTATAGAGGAATGATTGGAAGTTTAGTCTGCTTTACTGCTAGTCATCCTAATATTATGTTTAGCATGTGTATGTGTGCTCAATTTCAAGAAAATCTTAAAGAATATCATTTAAATGTTTTAAAGATTATTTTCAAATACCTCAAGAAAACACCCAATCTAGGACTGTTCTATCCTATAAGACAATCATTTAAACTAGTTAGTTATTCTGATTCTGACTTCGGTGGCTATAAGACAGATAGAAAGAGAAACTCTAGAACATGTCACCTTTTAGGGAAGTCAATAGTATCATGGTGTATTATGAAACAAAACACTGTTGCATTATCTAATACAAAAGCTAAATACAAAACAACTAGCAGTTTTTGAGCCCACATTTTCTGGATGATAGACACATTACTAGACTATGGATATCAATTCAGACTTGTACCAATAAATTGGGACAACACAAGTTCTATCAACATCTCAATAAATACTATTTCACATTCTAGGACAAATCATATTGACGTAGGACATCACTTTTTGAGAGATCATTATCAAAAAGGTGATATCACCTTGGAATTAATAGGCACTGAATATCAACTTGCTATGATATTAACTAAACCATTAAATTATGAGAAAATAGATTACATTATACATGATCTTGGAATGATCAATCAAAAATAGATATCTTACTCATCTTAGTGTTTAATCATATACTATATGTTACTTCACTGTTTCATGTTCACTATTTCTTGGTTTCGGTCTAATGTTTATGGTCTCACCGTTAGCACCTTGTATTCTTGTTCTGTCATTGACTGTCTCACTGTGACTGAACAATTTACATACAATCTCTCCATGATATAAAAGACCATTCACTGTCTCACCGTGTTGACTATGGAATGTCTCACCGTGACGACCATTTTCCATCGCACCGTAACAACCATTCACGGTCTCACCGTGAAAATTATTTATTCTTTTCTTTTAACCCGTATTGCAGTAATTCTTATTTCACCTCTTTTTTACATTTCTGCATTTTTAGTTATGTGACGATTGACATTCCCAAATGATAAAACAAAAGTTTTCTCAATCAGTTCATCACCCAAACCTTCTCATACTCACTCTCTCTCGAATCCTTTCAACCTTGTAGCACTCTCTCGACCTACGGTAAATTACAAGGGTCAAGCTTCCTTCTTCATCCACCCCTGATAAGCACAGCCTGTCCAAAAAGAAGAGTGTACTGAAGCTGGCGCCTAAAGGACCCTTGAATCCAAACCTGGTAAACCATAGTGTTGTACCAGAAAAATATGTTTTCCATGAGTGGCTTTTGTCTAGAAAGTCTCTAGTCTTGAATGTATTAAGAGAACATGGTTGGCTCGAATGGTTCTCAAGGAAGGATAAACCTATTTATCGGAGGATGGTTGCTCAGTTTTATCAGTATGCTCAGTTTTCTTTTGATGCTAGTGAATGATATGTTGTGAGGAGTTGGATAAATGGACAAATATTCTCCTTCTCGTCAATGTTATAGGCTGCATTCCTTAGGATACCTCATAAAGGAATTTTTCATGATTATAAGTTAGATCCCCCACCTACAACTGAATTCATTGACCTAGAAAATGCACTGAAAACTCTCACTAGAAATGGCACCAAGCGAAGGGCCATAGCTGCTGAACTTGATGGAGAGACAAGGTTATTGTTCAAATTTGTTCAAAATCTGATTAGCCTTAGGAAAGGTGACTTTTCTCTCTTAAAGTATGGAGATGTATTTATGATTCATATTATGAAGAATGGCCACAAGATAAATCTGTTCAAATACATCATTCACCATATGTGTGAATTGATCTAGGTCACATCAAAATACACATATCTATTTTACTCTAGGATTATTTCATCAATGCTTATTACAAAAGGAGTAGTTGGACCGAATGAAGAAGCACTTATGGACTATGAATACTGTTTATCCAAACCTACCATCAAGAGGATTAAAATAAGCTAGAACCCCTGGAAAAATGAATGTGATGAAGATAATGATACACTCTATGAGAAGTTTAATCCTGTCGACTATCAAACAAAACCAACGGACATTTCTAATCCTAGTTTTGAACCATATGAAGTCTCTTAGTATCCATAAGATGAAGAATAAGAGTAAGAGGTAGCTGAGGTACCTCAAAGGGAAGTTGTTATTGTTGAGAAAGAAAGTACTATTACTCCTCCTATTGTTCATGAAGAAGAACATCTTCTCCCTAGAGATGATGTAAATTTGGAAACCCAAACTGAGGCTGCAAGAGATTTAGTTATCCTAAAAACAGAGCATCATGTGCTGGAAGAAAAAAATATAGAACAACCCCCTATCGTGGAAGAGACTGAAGTAAGAGAACTCCATATTATTAACGAAACAAATCTAGAAGACCATCCTATTATGGAATAAGCTAACCTAGAAAACCTTCCTATGGAACAGTCAGTTTCTGAGATAATACCCTCTGCTGAAGAGAGGATAGAGATAGCCATTCAGTTGGCTTGGAAAGAAATGGCTGAGGGAATTAGAGATGAACCAGTGGATTTAAATCAAGTACCGAAGCCTCAAGGTCCTGAAATAGAAGAACATGTTGAGGGGGAGGAACCTCAAAATCTTGAGATTAATGAAGCTGTGGCTAATTAGGATGAGTCTGATGAAGCATATCAACCTACTGAGTCATATTCTGTGGAATCTCAGTATAAATTCCCTAGATTTTATGATGTGAGTGAATCTCAACAGGTTACTTCCACTGGGATTGATCTTTCTTCTTTGTTTCAACTGAAATATGTCACTTTCTTTAAACCACAACCTCAACCTGAACATGAACATCAACCTGATCTTTCACCTGTACCACTTCCTACACCTACACTATTACCTGAACATTAATCTTATGTCAGTAGAGATGATCTAAATGTCATTGGAGACACTAACTTAACTGGAGTATAGAAACTCTTGTCCTCTCAACCTCATCTTGTGACCCAACTGAGTCAGGATGATGCCTCACCAATTTTAGAAAATATTATCGGCCATATTTAACCCAAGATGATTCATGAAATTAAATAACTAATGGTTGAGGACATGTTTTTCAGTACTGAAGTTGGTAGTCTAAAAAGCATGGTGGAAGACATGCAAAAACATCTACATTCAAGATCAGAGCCTGCTCTCGCACCTACTTCTCTTGAGCCCTCTATTTCAAACATCTCTCGAGATATTGTTTACCAAATTCACCCATACCAGCTATCCATTGATGAAAATATTGGAGAAAAGAACACGCAGATGTTGCACAACATGAGAGAGCTTGTGGGGAACCTGAACAAAATCACAGATGAATATACTAGATATCTTCAAAAGGTCCTGAATCAGCTCAAGTATCTAACAATAAAAGATGAAGATTCTACTCCCTCTTGTCAAACCTCATCTCCTTCATTGGATAGTTCCCTGCTCAGATCTATATTCAACGAAGAGATTCAGAATGCCTTCAAGCGCATCGATATGACTCCATTATCTGAAGTGGTTAAGAACAAAGATAGAGTGCTTGACCTAGTGAAAATTCACTCAAAGATTTAAAATGATTCTAAGTAGGATATCTCTAAGAAAGTGTAATTCTATTACAACCAGTTTTTCTAAAATACTTATATGAACTATCACTTCAAATACCTTATGGAGAATCTGATAATCCCTCTTGAAACCCAATCCTTCAAAAAGAAAGTCTAGAAGATGACTGAGTTTACCAGATTATTGGACAAGTTCATTGAAAGTAAATATGATTTTGAAAAGGCTATGCAGTATGGATGGGAGATAATCAAAGACTTAATCAAGCTTCTGATGCCTTATCTCCATGTTTTGAGCCCAACAATTGTATCTCTAGTGGCTGCTCCTCTCAGAGCTAGTTTTCTTACTTTCAAATCTGCCTTAGTTTCCACAACCATGTCTGTTGGCCAGGCTCTTAGTCTGATTAGGCCTGTCATTCTTCATCTGCCACAACCTAGATTTTCTACTACTCCAACTTTGGATCCCTCAGTCATCGAAGGTCTCCCTTTTCAATCTCTATCTAAAACTTCTATACCTTATTCTACATCATCAACTACCCTTATGGCTTCTTCTTCGGCTGATGATAAAGGAAAATAAAAGGCCAATCCCTGAAGAGGAACAGTGACAGCTATTTTTTCGATGGCGATGTCCTTGATTTTGTTTTGTATTTATAATGTCTGTTGTATTCTGAATACTTTTGATGACATATTGCCTAATTTCCCTTTATTCTTTCTACTTTTTTATAATCCCAAAAGGGGGAGAAAAAGTGAGGAGTTATATGTTATTATATATGTTATTTTATCTTTAGCTGCATTTAATTTACCCATTAACTATACATGATTGGTCATTATCAAAAAGAGGGAGATTATTGGACTCCTCATGTATTAATCATGTTTTAATGATCACAATCTCAGTAATAATTACAAATATATTTACTGATAACAAATCTCACAAATCTTATTAATCATATGTATTTATGTTTCATGTTATCTCATATTTTATAATGGATAAATTATTTCTATGCATATTACTATTAAAGTCTGAATACAGTTATTTTTCTATGTATAAGACACTGTGAAAATTGACACAGTAAGTCAGACACTGTGAGAAAGACACAGACACCGTGACCAATGAGAAACCGTGACCATAAGACACCCTGAACATGATAAAACATGACACAATAAGCCTACCACTGTGATGCAAGACACTAAGAACCGACACCGTACACCAGACACACTATTTGCCTAAGTTCCAGACACAGTTAACATGAAATAGTCATCAAGGCACCGTGAAGCCAGAAACCATAAGAAAGACACCATGACAAGGAGACACCATGATGGAGACACCGTTAAGAAGACATCGTGAAGGATACATCGTGAAGAAGACAACATGAAGAAGACATTGTGAAGGATACACCGTTTGCATATCTACTTTGACAACATGTCCTCAACTCTTCCATAATTTTTCTATTTAACATTTCAACGGTCATATTTGATGCCTTTAATGCACATACATATGTATTGTTTCTTTATAAACATAGTACGTGGTATGAGGTACGCCCCATATGGAGCATGTCGGCTAAATATCATACATTATTGAAGATAAAGAGAAGTGTACCCAAGATGAAGAATGTACACACTACAGACCAGAATACTGAACAAAAAAAACAACCCTGTGAGAACGACCATGAAGAACACATTGCAAGATCTTCAAGGAAGCAATTGTCTCATGAATGATATACAATTATACTAAAACACACACGAAGTTCTGGGATCAAGAGACCATATTTACTCGTAAAGAACACAATCTGATCCACAACACACTATTTTTCAACACAAAAAACTAGAGGCGGACTCAGAAGAATTTTTGTCTTATCCATGGAGTTAGGAGCTATACTGCAAATCACAAGAGCATTATAAAATCACATTTACTCTCTCTTAGTGATTATTTTGTTTACTATCGACTAGTGTGTGTACTCTATATATTTTACACACACACTGCCTCCTGTGCTGAATTGGAGGATTAAAAAATCCTCTCACCATATTCTTTACCTTTGTTTACTCACGAAAACTATGGAATAGGTCCTTATGTGGCCTGGTCATTATTTTTTTTACCAACAAAAACTATGGAAGAGGTCCCTGAAGGGCCAGGACAGTCCTTGTACTATTGTTAACCCTGATCCAGGGTGTTGATCAGATTTTCTTTCTATAAACTTCTTGGTGTAAGGTGATCACCAAGTGGAGTGGATTATGTCTCAGCTTGAGACTGAACCACTTGTTTTATATCTGCTGTGCCATCTAAATTTAGTCTACCCTATTTTACTGCTTTACAACATACTCATGAAAAAAACTAAATTCACTTTGTTAGTTAGTCTTGGAATGAAGTTATTTCTGATTTTTCATAGTAGGATGACATCAAAAGTAATATTAATAATACCAATTATGATTACTGATAATTAATCAATCTTCTAAGAACTTGTCTAAATAGTTAAACTCTTATAACAATATAACCTTTACTAACTAGGCTGTATCAATTTTTGGGGAAATCATTATTTGTAAAACTAATATCTTTTAAACAAATTTTTTTATTGTAACTCAATTCCCCCTCCCCTCTTGAGTTAAATAAAAAACCATGCCATTAAAAATATAATTTGGCATAATACGTAAGGAAAAATAACTGAGTGAATAATTATATAAAACATAACCATGGATATTATACTCATGAAATATTCATATGAAATATACATCTCTAATTCATAATTATAGAATGAAAAATTCCAGACATCAGAATCACATCGTTTTGGAATCATTGCAAGACAATAATACCCATTATGTCAAGCCATCATGTCAGGACACTAGTTTGTCTCATGATACCTACAGATGAATCAAGGAGCTATAATGGTCCCCTACCATCACATAATAAGTCCAATTCATTCTTCATATGAATTGGAAAAAACATAAACATCATATACATTCATATAAAAACTAATATATGAAATGTAAAAAACATTCCCCAATCTTTAAACGTAAACACTAACCAATAGATGTGATATGGTTAATGGTATCATGATAGAACAATAACTATCAAACTAATCATAAAACATTCAATAAAACATGGTATATGATATCATTAAATACTAATCTCATAATAATCCACAACGATGTTGATATATGTGAATATACTCCTATAAAATCATCATGAAATTCTTGAGGTAAATACTCAATTACATTGAAATGAAGAGTTATTTTGGAAGAATATTTATTTAAAACATGAATTAAATTAAGGATGTTGTTAATAATAAAAAAATTTCTTTTATAAAAACAAAATTTTCTACAAAATGATTATCGATTGCCCTTGAATATAGGTAAATATTCTTGAAATTCCCATTAATCAGGCTTTATTTTGTGAAGAAGTTTTTAATGGACCATTTAAAACATGAATCTCCCCATACAATAAAGAAGGATTATGGTCGGTAAACATATATATATATAATTAAAACATAATATATTATTATTAAATAAGAATAAATATGAATTTAATTGGGGTTAAGAGAGAAAAAGGGAACCCGAGAGAAATTGGAGGATCAGGTATAAAACAATTACATTCTGTCCGAATGTTTTATTCTCTTGAAAATAAGGTCCTAAAATAAGAAATCATACAGATTAATAACATAATTTTAATCCAATTATACATGAATTCGATTTATTATAATTTTATTAAGTTCATTTATTGTCATTTATATGTGTTAATATAATCAATATCATTTTTTTGAGTGCTCGTTTCATTAGTTTTCAGGATCAGCTCGTCTGTATGAATTTTAATGGAAAATGAGAAACAAATTCCTGAATTTATGTTATATATTAATAATGTCAATACATAAGTTCAAATGATCATATAATTCATTGTTTTAACTTATTGTGTTGATGATTCATTTTATAAAATTTTAATGATAAACACTTTGATTAATGTTGTTGTTTTTCGAACACCACGAACTCATTTTGTTTTATAAATTATTACCATTTCCACAAAACTAATTATATAAAAAACTACATAGGATATATTAAATATATTATGATGTTTTAAAACCAAAAGAATTATTTCATGATAAGAATTGAATAATTTAAAAGAACATGAAAACATGTCATCATTGAATATGATAAATTAACACATACCTAACCGTGTTTCCATTTGTAGTATAAAAGGATGGGAACTGAGAGATTAAGATTAATTATTTCATTATCCTAAAAAATAAAAATACATTTAATGTTCTAGAGTTTTCATAAAATTTGGATCAATGTTACCGTGGAAAGAAAATTAATGAAAGGATCTTGAAGGAAAATAAATGAAATGAAAAGAGGAATTTTCATCATTAATATAACATCCTTGAGAGCCACTTTAGGGGTGAGGATTAGGATTTTTGAAGAAACCATGTGCCTCTATATGTGGGGAGGACATTGGAGGAGATTTTATCATAATTTATACACGAAAAAAGGATTTATCGGAGTGAAGAGAAGAGGGAGTGGTGAGTGCTTTTATAGTGGAGGAGATGAGATATTTCCAATTATTATTATCATTAGTTTATTATTTGGGATCAAGACTATGCATAGTGTTGATACTTATGACAGAAATAGTAAAAAGAGATTGTGAGTTAGAACCATGTGTCCTCAAATCTATATTACATCAAATATGACTCAATTTATAAGGTATTTAGAATTTATCATAAATCAACATTTTTTAAAATTAAAAAAATGAAAGTATTTTAGAAAATTACCCAAAAAATAACACAAACCCCTTTTAATGTATGGAATCCAAGAATTAAATACAATTTATCACAATAATTTTCTATATAATATAAATTTAATTTTTTAATAATTTCATTATTTAATTGAAATATAAATATATTGAATTTAAAACTAATTTTATAACACTTTAAAAATTAACTGAGTTCTCATAAAATTAACCAAAAATAATAGTAAAACAAAATATTTATTGAAAAAATATATTTTTTGAAAATGTATTTTATTTTTAATATATTTATTAATTTAAAATTTTTATTAAATATTTAATACTCACAAAAATACCAATACTTAATTAAAAATTCTATAATAATTTCTATCATTTATAAGGTGTCTAGATTTTATTTACACTTTCATGGGTGAGTTTAGTATTCCATAGGATTGTAATACTATTCATTAGGGCACATTACTATTCATATGGGTACATTACAATTCCCTATACATGTATGTTGATACTATTAGAATCAAAATATCTTCTAGAAATCAACTTTGTATGTCATGTTTTCATAATTCGAATCATAGGGGTAGAAAATTAATTGTTAATGGCTAGGTTAGAACAAATTGGTGTTTTGTAGAGACATAGTTTTTCATGAATTAGACATTAAATTTATTTATAGAACCATGTGGTTTTATAGAAGCTATATGCAATGTATATAAAATTTAAGTTAGGGATGCATGATGTATCATTCATGAGGTATGTATTCACCAGAAAAGTGATATATATGGACCCTTGTAGCACAATTATAATCAAAGAATAGGACATGAAAATATCTATAGTAGAGAACTGTGGATTCCATGGTCTAGTTCGATATATCTGATGATTTCTGGAGAACATTTAACAATTGTTGATCCCTATCACCAAGAATACTCAGAAGGGATATATGTTTTTATGGGACAATAAAGGATTATACTAAATTAAAGAGACAAAATAGAGGATCTTTATTACATCATTGTACACACTAATAACATTTGTGGGTTCCATTTTGGATTACAATGTTGCTATAATGATGTATTTAGGTTTTGTGATGATGAAAAATTATAATGTGCTAGACTGTGATGCTAGGATGTCGAAAATTAATTTGAAAAGCTATCACACACATGATCTAGAGTTGGAAGTTGAGATCAATTAATTGAAAATATGGTGGAATTATCTCTATTGGAAGAAGTGTTAAATATATACTTACGAAAAGAGTCTCAAATATATATTTACGCAAAAGGATTTTAATATGTTATAGTGAATTTGGATAGAACTCATTAAGGATTATGACACCTCAATATTTTACCATCTTATTAACGCAAATAAGGTTGTTACATATCTTTGTAAAGAGGGTCAAATAATATTATCAATGAAGAGAATTCAGAAGGATCCATTATTCTTATATATTAAAAGGATTTACATGGGAATCAATAAGGATGGAACATCATCAATCATTTATCAAATGACCACTCAACCATCACTAATGGAGAAAATAAATTATTATCAACAAAATAATGTTGAAATTAATATGGTGGTGAAATCCACGAGAAAAGGGACGCCCTCTGAGTTCAAAATGGGTGTTGAAGGAGCCAACAGATTTGGGTCACGACTATGTGTACTGTCCAATATATAGATAATGAATGAGATTCTAAGTGACACACATAGATCAACCTACTCTATTAACCCATTGAGAAAAAATATGTATAGAGATCTCTGATAGAATGATTGGTGGGGAAATATAATAAAGGTGATAATTGAATACTCATAAATGTGCCTAGTGCGTTAACAAGTGATGTTTGAATGTCAAAAGTCAAAAGGGATGATGAGACCATTGAACAAACCATGATTGCAATGGTAATGCAATCCCAATGAATTTTTCATTGGAGTTCCTATATCATCCAAAGGATAAAATTCAATATGGGACATTAAAGACAATCTTTTAAAGGAAAGTAACATTATCAATATTTGGAATGAATTCACCCTAGAACAAAATTTACTTATACAAATCAGAGATTTTGGAAATTAGTGTGGAGTACCACTATGGATTATATCTAGTTGAGATCCAAGATTCACCTTTATGTTTCTAAAATGTCCCCAAAATCACTAAATAATGTGTTCAACATCAATACATCATATCATCACTTAATTTATGGCCACGCTTAGTGGATGACTCATACACGAGAAGAAATGTAGATAATGGGTTTTATGTACTTCAATGGAGGGTTAAAGAAACATATGCCACTGGTCGAAATATCCTACGGTAATATTTTCCACATTAGCATCTAAACGGGTAAATATATATCCCTTTATGAGAAAATATGTAGAACACCAACATTTGATATTATTATAGTGAATGTAAGATGATAGGACCTGAAATAGTCAATGAATTGGAACACAATGTGAAAACCATTATACAGTATATCAATGCAGCCCATAGTCGATAAAATAGCTATGCAGAAAATCATATATGGAACCTAGATTCAAGGATAAAGACATGGTTTTCCTCCACATCTCTTTATGTAAGAGGATCATGTGATTTATGGAAAAATTGAATCTATGTCCCAAGTACATCTTCCCATTTGACATTGTTGATCGTTTGGAAGTCATGGCCGATCGACTAGAACATCCACCTACAATGTGCTATATAAAATAAATATTCCATGTATCACTCTTGATGAAGTACATACCAATCCATCAAATGTATGGAATAGATAGGTAAATCTTTTTTAAAAATATCTCTCATATGAGCATCATGTGAAGTTTTTGTATTATATAGATAATTTTCTATGAAACAATAAAACTCACCTAGAAAAGTTTAATGGTTGAACCTTAATTATTAAGAGTCAACATGTGATCATGTAGAAGAGATTCTAGAGATCTACCAATATATTTTTTCAATGTATAATGATAAAAAAACAAGGGAAAAGTTTCATAATCAGTGAAGACCATAATGGCCCAAATGTTATATAAATGGATATTAACTAAATATAATTCAATCATAATAAAATTAAAAACACAGTAAAATCATTTAAAATGAAAAACGAATGAAATAATAATAATTTCAAGATTCTAAGGATGTAATAACGATGAAATCGTAACTTCACCTTTGAAATAGTAATGTGAACCTTATGAAAAGTAAACCAAAATATTGAATAGTAATATCACCAATGGAAGTATAAATACAATTTTCCCATAATATAAATGAGAATAATGTATAATTATATCATTGTATAATTAGATAAATTTCATTGAAATTATTATAAATTAGTTGATAAATTAATAAAACATAAATGTTTATTTTCAATTTTTTAGTTATTATAATGTTTTTAATGAAAATTTAATTTCATTAAATGTATTGAAAAATAAATTATTAATTATGTAATTATTATGTGATGATTTTATGAGACATTAATTGGTTTTCCAAATTATGGTAACACCAATTATTATTTTGACAAGGTATACTCGATGTAAATGATGATTCAAATTAAAATTATATATTTCATATATAGAGGATCATTTTCATGAAATAGTGTCTATTTATTATGTCTACACATAGAAAAATATTTAGGTTTATTATTTGGGATTTTTCTAGAATAAATTATTTTTCTATGAATATTAAAATATGATAATTTATGATAAATGATAAATATATGAATTATAGATTCATTAATGATGTATGGATGATTTTATATTGTCTTATAATTCCCTGATGTTTTTTTAAATTATATCAGATTATTTTTAGACAAGGCTCTGAGACAACACGTGATTATGAGGCTTTGAGTGGCTGGATGGTATTTTCTATCTATTTTTAATGATCATTATATTATCATGTGGGTGGGTTTTTTTTAACGATTACAATAGTACCTGGATAAAAAATATAAGGGATCCATTTAAATCAAAGTGTTAGGTTTTTCCGTGGAATGGCATAACATTGACCAGTTTAGGACAACCAGAAAATATAGTTTTTTAGAATTTGAGAAGACAAATAATATAACTAAACAAATTTATTTTATTAATTTTCATCATCATTATGTAAAAAATAATAAGGACTATGGCACAGTGATGTGGTGATGCTAAATCCATTAATGAACTTCATTAATGAATCAGTTTTTCAATTCTACAACATGCAGCTCACCTTAGATCTTTAATTAAACATGAATTCATGGCTGAAAACAACCCTGTAATTCAACTAATTAAAGATAAAGGAAACATCTCCATCAACGAACACTTGTAAATACGAATGTATCCACGACACAATTGTAGAGAAGATTTAATACTATTGATCGATAGGTGATGAAATACAATCATGCTTGGGAGATATCCATTTTCACAACTCGTGGTTTATATCTAAGTGATTGTTGTTCCTTTGTTATTCCCTTTCAATAAAATTACATGGATTAACTCACAAACAATTTTATCTGAAGATGAATCCTTCTTGATGAATTGTGAAATTTTATTGTGGGTTTGATATAAAGAATTATATTTTGATGATTTGTATTTGTATTCATGATTCTATTGACAAGAACAATTCTGAGTTGACACAAAAAGGTAGGAATGTTCATTCGGTGTTTTCTATGATCCCCCCCTTCTCCCCTTGTTCTTCACCGACACACCCATGAAGTCATGTTAGATATTTTCCAAGGTGATTCCAAATGTGTTCAGACCACAAGAGCGGTGGAAAAACATTAAGAAGTATACGGTAGTGACAGTGGCACACCATGAAACCCAGTAGCACATAAATATCAGAAAATAGACCATAAGAGAGAGGCTAGTGGCCCACAAGGGAGACCGTCGGCATTCCAACACTAGCGGTGGTGATGGACGGCGATGGCCCATGGTGGTGGCCATGTATGTGAGGCAATGCTCCCTGGTAATTAACAGAGGTGTTTGAGGATGTGGTCATCATGGGCCATAGTGGATTAGGGGGTGGCATCAGTCGGGAGTTGTGTCAGTTCGTGCAGCCTGCGACATGTGATGGCATGCGGTCCATGCAAGACCACAAGTGTATGGGAGGTGGCCGGGCTTAGACGACTGTGTGGATGAGCGAACCAAATGCTAGTACATTTTCAGGGCAAGACCAAAGCTGGCATGCCAAAGCGGGCTGAGACGAAAGAACAAACTCGGCCACTGTGCTTCCCTACTAGAAGAAACAAGTTTGGCTAAGGCGGATCTAGCCAAAGAATGTAGAAAGGGTCACTGGGTGACAATATGGGCCTGACCACCGAAAGAACATGGCCAGGTCTAGTAAGGCCCAATGGGCCTGGCCACAGGACTAGGTTAGACCGAGTCATCCTAGACCAAACCAGGTCGGGTCGGTTCGGTCTAACCTGGTCAGGACCTTACCACGTCAGACCAAGCCTAGACACAACCAACACTTGTGTACAAAAAAACCACTATCTTTTAAGCTGAGCATTCAATTGATGCACCATCTATGGTGTTGGGGCCCTTGAGATGAGATTATATTTTGGGTATACACTTGGTGATTTATTTGGATTTTGATATTTGACCAATATCTTGAGGAATAGATTCTTTTGGATTCAAGCGCACTAGATAGCAAGAATCAAAATTCTAGCTATGAAATGAATGAAATGAGTTGTGGAACATCTGTGATACACTAGATGAGTCGACCTCAGTGGTCCACTAGCTAAGCAGAACATAGTGGTCCAGTAGTTGAGTGATCCATAATAGTCCAGTAGCTTATTGGACCTTAGTGGTCCAGTAGGCAAGTGGACCTCAGTGGTTGAGTAGTCATGTCGACCTCTGTTGACTTGTAGCCAAGTGGACACATAGGTCTAGTAGATGAGCAGACCTCAGTTGTATAGTAGTTGAGTGAAGCTCAGAGACTCATCAGCGATGTTTCACTCAGTAGTACAAGATAATTAATCTTTACAAAAAATAATCATACTTTTTATACATTGATTTATACTTGGTGGGATATTTCATGTATTTTTAGTATTATTTTGTTGACTTAGTTTGTGATATTTCCTTTTTGGTTTGGGTTCCTATTGAGTATTGTATTACAAACCCCTGATCAGGAATCGCTCGTATGTTTCATGTCTCTTGCAGGAGAACAATGCATTGACAATGACCTTTGGGGTCTAGGACCAGGTTTTGAATGGTGGGATAAGACAAACGTACGTACTCATAAGGCTCGATGCAGTTAAACTCCACCTATCATTTTGGTAAGGTCATGAAACAACAGACTGTGGAAGTTTTACATTCCTTTATGGTTTTTTTTCTTCTATTGTAACCCTATTGTACATTCAGTTTTTATTGTACTCTCATTAGTTTCCTCAGTGAGAGTTGTGGTTTACTATGTGTTTAATTTCTGTAATTTTATGTTTTTGCGTGTGTATAGGTTTAAATGAAATCCACTCTATCTTTTGTGTGGTATGCCTAATCAATGCTACTAACCAGCTCTTGGCCTATTGAAGGCTGTCTTTGGATAGTCATAGTACAAGGCCTGGTGGATGGTCTGTGACAATGTGGTATCAATGGGCAGTCTGTTCTACCAAAAAAATTAAGAGTCTATAACTTTTTATAGAGAAATAATTTTATGTTATTCGAGTTCAACTTTTAGGCTAGGGATTCCAGTGTTGGTGCAGTAGATGACATATCCATACACTTAGACCCTAAATTCTACTTTCCTAAAAAGGTACATCAAATCATTTTTTTCAAGTATCTTTGAATGTTTTTTCATGATCTTTCTGAGTCAGTGTCATTTTACCAAGTATAATCTATTAATTTTTATTCATCTAGATCAGTTTTAGGATGCCTAAACACAGGCATTTATCCATGATTCTTTTTCATGTAGACGAGGAATGTCAATATAGTGATGAGGCTTTTGTATAGGGATCATTTCCTAAGATGGAACCTTTGGTCAGATTCCAAGCATTACCATCGACTGTTGGTAAACAGTTACTACTGGTTCTTCCAGTTGAGGATACATGAAGGCATAGTGCCTTATATGAGTTCCAAATATAGATACCCCTAATGATCATGGAGAATACATACACATAAGTCGATGAGGATGATACGGAGGTGGTGACATGAGTTTTCCAAATAGTGAGGACGACACTTGATCAAATAGTAGTTCATGTCGCGAGACTTTTATAGGGCTCGATATGGAGACAATGGAGTTTGACGATCCAGATCCATAAGGTTGTGACTCTCACCTAGTTTGACTTCATGTAACTTTTTAGAAAGGAGTAATTCCCGACAACATTGAACTCAGGGTTCATTAAAGAGATACTTCTCCTATAGTAGGTTGTTCTGATTGTGGATGAGTAATCTACGTGGTTCACTAACCTCTCCTGCTATTCTACAGATATGGTACGAGACCCTTTTTTTAGGGCCCAGACCATTGAGAAGGGACTTTGATAGGATATCAGACCATCAATGATTTCCCTTAACATCCCAACGTATGATGTGGTGCTGAAGTGTCTCTACTATAGTAAATCTTCCTCAAATTGAGGGTACTGACAATGAGAGACACACCGGGAGACAGGTGGTTGAGTCATCTGTGGAAGGTGGCCGACAAAAGACGTACAAGCCCAAATGGGCCAGACCATTCGGAGGATGACCCCAAGACTCGGGGATAGTGGTAAGGGGCTCCCGGGATAGAGGGAGTCATCAGAGGATCATAGTTTTCTATTCATGTATAATATATGGGCACATGGCTCAGGAATTCCAGACTCACCATGCAGAGGACCAACATAAAGTCTAGGGATTGCTGAGGTAGTAGTAGAGACAGGAATATAGTGGTCTTCTATGAGGAAATTTTGGTAGAGGAGAGGGATGAGAAACATGATGTTGGAATAAGTATAGGGTATGACCACCACCACCCCTGATGGTCAACAACAGTGTCCAATAGCATGTAGACATGGGTAGGCTCATCTGGACGAAATTGAGGCCTATTATCCCAATTACATAGGGATGATAAGTGGTTCATTATATGTCTTGTACAATTTAGATATAGTTCTTATAGACACAAGTTCCACTCACTATTTTCATTCTGCGGACCATGTTAGGATCTCAAAGATTCCCATCGAGATGTTTTCTCAATCCTTACGATTAAAGACTCATAAGGGAGGGGATTCAATGACCACACACAGGTACCGATAGTGTGACATTACTCTTGGAGGAATGATCTTCGATCGGGTTCTCATAGAAGTGTTGTTGAGTCCATAAGACAACATTCATGTTATAGACTTGTATCAATAGTTCATGAATAGATCGAATTTTTTATATGTATAGTGTGGTGTGTCCTCGGAGATGTGAACCTATTTTACTTTATCATCCTAACGTAAAATTTTTCATAATGGGATGGACTCACACATAAGAGGGTATAAGCGATCACTCATCAGTTATCTAGCATGACCCTCAATACAATGTGTGAGACGAGTCTATATTTTTCTACAATAGTGGATGATTATGATGACGGCATTCCAGACGATGCTCCAGGACAACCTCTTTATAGAGATGAAGACTTCTGCATTGATCTGTACCCTGGGACAACACTAATATCTACAAATCCATATCAAATGTCTCTTACAGATCTTTTGGAACTTGTGGGTAATGTTAGAGGGCATGTAGAGTAAGGAGTTTGTAGGGCCCAATGATTCATAATGGATAGACCTAGTGATTTTTCCCATGAAGACAACCAAATGATTGACGTTATGCATAGAAATCTAGTGCTTGAACTAGGTGACTATGGAAAAAAGTATCCTCTACCAAGGAATTATGACCACTTCAATCAGTTTAAGGGAGCGAGATGGTTCTTGAATATAGACCTCAGACTAGGATATCACTAGGTTCGAGTACAACATGAGGACATCTTGATCACGACATTCAGATGTCGCTATAGCCACTATGAGTATATAATGATTCTGTTTTGATTGAAAAATGTTGTAGTAGTGTTCATGGGACTCATGAACAATGTCATCAATCCTTACATAGACTAGTTTGTCGTGTTCTTCATTGAGGATGTCTTAGTGTACTCAGAGTCTGATGAGGAGCACATGATACACCTGATAATGGTTCGGGACACCAATTGAGAGCTCCAACTTTATTGAAATCTCTCGAAGTGTGATTTATAGATATGAAATTCCCTCTTCCTATGACATTTCATATCTGGGACTGGTGTTATGGTGGATTGATCAATGATCAAGGTGGAGCATGATTAGGATCCTCCCATGTGCGTTACGGAGGTGTGTAGTTTCCACTAGTTGGATGGGTACTATCAGAGCTACGCACCCAACATCACTAGAGTGGAAACACCCATAAAGGCATTATATAAGAATGTAAAACCCTACGTGTGTATTGAGGGATCCAGGATGAGCTTTTAGCAGGTGAAGAAGATGTCGATGAGTTCTCTTATCTTGAAGCTACAAGACGATGGCACAGAGTACGTGGTGTTCTCTAATGCATTAGGAAGCGAGATTGATTATATCCTGATGTAAGGTAAAGTAGTAATTTCTTATGGCTCATGACAATTGATACTGCATGAGAATAACTATGTGACTCATGACTTATAGTTTGCAGAAGTAGTCATAAAAAAAAGACGTGGTGAGACTACATTATGGGAGAACAATTCATTATCTACTCTAACCAAATTAGTCTCAAGTATATATATTTCTCTAACGGATCTGAGTTTGACATAGTGACAATGGTTAGAGATCCTCTATAACTACGAATTTGAGATAGTCTATACTCCGGGGAAGTGGAACATGGTGTCATATGCTCTTATCTGGAGTTCGAGTTCAATTCATGTGAACAAGGTGGCGTTTAGGACTCAGTTGCGCATGAGCATAGCCTTTTACTCATAGATGGATGGTCAGATGAATCAGACCCCCAAAAACATTGAGGACATTATTTTTTTCCAAGAAATCATTATTTTGGTCATATATGGGAGGAAAACCTACCACTGGTGGAGTTTCATACAACAAAAACAACCACTCCATCATCAGTATGGCACCATTCGAGGAAATGTATGGACAACCATACAGGTCACCGTTATGATGGACAGACCCAGGGGAGTCAACACTCATGGGTACAGAGATAGTATAGGCTAACACTGAGAAGGTGAAGTTCATATGAGAGTGGATGAAGACTACAAAAATTCGATAGAAGTCCTATGATAATAGATGATAGTACCCTTGGAATTCCAGGAGTGGGATCGTGTATTCCTATGGGTAACTCCTCGGTGAAGTGTACAAAGATTTGGCTGGGGTGGAAAATATCTTCTAGGATCATCTGACTATTCTTGATACAACATATAGTGTTTTAGGTGGCGTACCACATGGATCTACCACCGTATCTTGAGAGTGAGAATGTTATCTTCCACATATCACAGTGGAGGACCTATGTGCACAACCCTTCTCACTTCATTGACCACAGTGAGCTGGATATTAACAACTGGGTGACGTCCGTGGAGTACCTAGTGGATATATAGGATTTAAAAGAGAGTATCCTTGATGGATTGTCAATTTCTCTATTTCATGTACATTTGTAGCACATGAATCTCCAAGAGAGCATGTGAGATTAGGAGGCTCATATTCGTGCTTAGTACCCCCATTTGATTCATTACCCCTTATTTTGGATTAAGATGACATAAATACATATTGGTGAGGGTAATGTAATGTACCAGAATTACATATATATATATATATATATATTAGATTATTTTGAGACTAGGCACTAAGATGGAATGTTATTCCAAGGCATGGTGTGGCCTGAATGTATTTTCTAACTCTTTTTAAAGTTCCTTAAATAAACAGGTTAGTGGGTTTTTCTAAATTTCATACTGATGACTGGATAAAAAATATGATGGAACCATTCAACTCATAGCATTGGGATTATCCTAGGAAGGTCCTAAAATTTAATGACATAGGTTTACCGAAATGGTTATTTTTTGGGATTTTGAGAAGTAAAATAAAATAACTGAAAAATATTATTTTATTATTTCTCTTCATCATTTCACAGTGACTCTTTAGTGTGTGGCATAGTGATGAGGTGACATTGAATGCAATTAAGAACCAAATTAATGAATCAATGTGGTGATGTTACATTGCACAACACATCCTCTTACTTTATATAAATATGAATTCATGTTTGAATAAAACCCAGTAATTCCTATAACAAACAACGAAGGTAAAATCTCTAACTAATAATGATGATGAATTAGAAAGAAGTGAAGACACCCTTGGATAGTGGATTTTTGACCATTGATCGATGTGTGATGACATAAAATTATCCCATACCAATATCCTTTTTCCCAAGTAATAGTTTAAATAGGAGTGATTGTTTTTTCCTGTTCATCCATTCTAATCAATGAATGGAGATCAACACACATTCATGTTGATCCACCGTGGAATCCTTATTGTGGGAATGATAAATCATATTGTAGGTTTGATATAAGGAATTAAATATTGGGGATTTGAATTAAGCTATGTGATCTCACTTATAATCATAATTATGCGCTGACATGAATAAATTATTCTTTGTTCATTGGGTGTTATCTGTGATCGCCTCTCTCTCCCACTTTGTTATTTACAGATAGACCAATATGGCCGCATCATATCATTTTTGTGGGGATGCCAAATGAGATCACATCCTAAGAGAAATTAAAAAAAAGCGAGGTGTATGTGGCAGTGACAGTGGCACACAAAGAAACCCATAAGGACATACGAATCATAAAATTGACCATCAGAGCGAGTAATGTGGCCCGCACAGGAGACCGCTAACAGTGGTCCATGATGGCAACTACGGGAGAGAGGTATGTTGACCCGATGCATGCTGAGGTGGTAGAGACCATGATGAGGATTGACCACAGTGGTGTAGGTGGGCAATGCGGGTCGGGTCCTGCATCGGTTCGAGTGGCCAGGAGGGCGGGCCGCTGCGTGTGTTGGCACGCTGTCCATACTGGACCACATTTGGAGGGGTGTATCTTAGCCTCAACTAGATACATGGATGCTATAACCAGACACTATCATGACATCTGATATGTACCCAATCCATCCTTAAATTTTGGTATGGGTTGATAGAGAGAACTAGGAAACTGGGTAGCCAGGGCTAGCGGAGGACCGACCTTCAACGTGCTCCTGGACAGATAAGTAATCGGGAAAATGTACAACCTGGATGGATGGAAACCAGTCCGACTAAGTCAGATCAAGCTAGAGAATGCACACTATGTCACTGGGTGACTCAATGGGCTGCACCCATGACTGAACCTGGTCGGTTCCAGCTTGGCCTAATAGGCATGGCCAATGGGCTAGGCCGGACCGAGTCTGCCCATACCCAACTAGGTCTGGTCGGGTTATCCAAACAAGTATGGGTCATGCCAGACCCCTAGTCTGGGATGGCTGAGTCAGTTCGACCATTTTAGATTAGGCCCGAATGTAAGAGGACCCTGTTTACTATAACACAAATATCTTTCAAATCGTTCATCTGATTAATACACCATTTTCTATGTTGTAACCCTTATGACGAGATGTCCCTTTGGATACACTATAAGGGAGTTTTTATGGTTGTCGAGATATGACTGATGGCTTGAGTATTGGATTCTATTGGAGTTATGAATACTAGAGAGTGGGAATCCTACAATTGTCTATGACACGAATGATATGATGAGAAGTACCTCAATTATCTCATTCCCTAGAAGACCTTAGTGGTCTAGCATCCAATCATACCTTGGTGGTCTACTAGCCATGAAAAACTCAGTAGTCTAGTAGCACAAATGACTTCAGTAGTCATGTAGATGATAGGACCTCAATGGTCATGTAGTGAATTGGACCTCACTGGTCTAGTAGTAGAGCATACCTCATTGGTCTAGTAGCGGAGCAGACCACATTGGTCCAGTAGCCTAGCAGACCTTAATGGTCCAGTATCCGTGCAAAACATAGTGTTATAGTAGCCAAAGATACCTTATTGGTCTAGTGAAGAGTGGAACTTTGTGGTCTAGTAGTTGAGTGGAACTTAGTGGACCATTAGCCAAGAGAAACACAGTGACTCATCAGGGATTAGTCCCTCAATAGTACAAGATAATTTTCCATTATGACTGATAATCATACATTCTAAATATATTGAGTTATACAAGGTGTTGGATATAATTTCATTGTGATTCTTATTTGTTCACTTTGTTTTTACCCATTTCTTTTGTGATTTAGGGTCCTTACTGACTATTTTCCACTCACCCCTACATGGGCTTTGCCTGCATGGGCTGTGTCTTTTATAGGTGATTGACGCTTCGAGGAAGACCATGGATGTTCAGGACCAGGTGGGGCTTAGTGATATGCGATAGATATTCATACTCATATGGATATATGTAGCTAACCTTATTTTATGATTTAGGTAAGGTCTCCAGTAGATGAACCATTTATTTTTTACATTCCTTGTGGTTCTGGGCTTGTATTCTAGCCCCATGGTACTTTTAGTTTTTACTATACTCTCATTTGTTGAATCAGTGAAGATTATGGTTTTATTTTTGTTTAATTTTCCTAGTTTGGGATTTTTTCATGCGTATATGTTTAAATTCAATGCCATCCTTATTTTGGATATGCCTACTCGGTGATAGTCACAAGCACCTGGCCTTTGGAAGTGGGCTTGGGGTAGTCCTGGCACTTTCCCTTGGGGATCGGTCATGGAAAATTTAATCAAAAATATATAATTATAAATAATTATAATAACATTTCTGGTTACAACAATAAAAATATTCATAGTCTTGATGAAAAATAAAAATTGAAAAAATACCAAGAAAAAGAACCCCTACACTCGCTATAAATACCACCACACATCACCTATTCCCTCGACACCTCTCAATATTTGATAAATTTCCCAATTATTATCAAATATCTTAAAAATCCCATCATCCTAATATAGGATCCATTTTTCTCAAAAAAAACCCAAAACTATCCCCCTTATGGATTTTCTCAAAAATAAGGATTAAAGAGGTAACATCCTCTTTCCTTTTATATAATTTCACTTCTAATTCTTTTTGTTTTTGATTCTCTCCACAAATCCCGTCATCCTAAATTTATGATTACTACATTAAATAAAATATAATGTAAAACAATTTTTCTAATGGAATGATCCATAATATATTCTTATTCTACATTTTTCTACTAATAATTAATACAGTGTCTTTCATGTGAAAATTAATCACATTCAAGGACGATAATATTTTCGAATTTATTTCTCTCATTCAAGAGTGATAATAAACAAATTTATTGGTAAACAATATTATAATATATTAATTAAAGCCTATTTAATGATTTTCAACCATTATATATACATTATATTAATTTATAAAACAAAACTTGTTCATAGTAATCGAAAAAACGCCAAAATATTCTAAACAATTATCATTAATGGCTTCTCTAATGATCTATCCTTACCCCAAACATTCAAATAAGTTATATTAACAGTAAATAATATTGATTTAGATTAATAACATAAAACATAAATTATAGGCAACCATTCTATTTTTACATTAGTTTTCAATAAGGTAAACATGTAACTGATCATGAAAACCAAGAAAATGAATGCTTATTTATGATGAAATTGTATATTATAACTCATAAAAGGGGGCATAAATGAATATAAAAATATTATAATAATTCAAAAAATCATATAATAGGATATATTTCCATTATGTAGAACATTAAGATCATGTGTAGAACACATTCATACATAAAGAATGCAATTTTACCTGGACCTCCAATGTTCCTTCAGTTTACACTTTCTCTAACTATATCACAGTGTAATTATTCATTAATTATATATACTTATTCTAAATTCTGTTTCTATCTTCCAAAATCATGTATACATAACATATTATCCTTATTTACAGGGGAAATACATTTTTTATAATGATCCCTTCTCAAATATTTCACATAAGAAACCTCCATAAAATAGAACATCTCGATTACATACCCATTTTCTAGTGAACTACATAATATTTTTTTGGAAATAAATATATTTCTAAAATAAATTATTTTATAATGAAAAAATATCTTGGTTCAATTCTTATTATATAAAAAATATTATTCCATTTCCACTTTCTATTCTCTTTTCTACATTCCTGAAACAACATAAAATATTTTATTTCAAATGTTTCTTAAGCACTATTTTTATATTATTCACAACAATTTGACATAACTTACCATAAAATAAGCCTATTTTTCATTTTTAATTCTTATGTATGATTAAAAATCATTATTTCTTGGACACATTTGTCACATTCTCTTTTTATGCCTTTTTCCATGTTTATGACTCCCAATTCAATCTATCGATAACACATATGCACATGTTTGATCACATATGTATGATTATTAATGGGGAACAAAAATTTATAAAACATTTATGATGGTTGTGCCCATTTATCTATCCAATTAGTTGTATATTGTTTTGTATCATGAGTCATCATGTTGAGAAAGGCTGTGAACCAGATTATTTTATTGTACGTTTTCCACCATGTCTAAGAAAATATACTTGACCTAGAATTATGACATGTAATATATTGTTTCCACATTAAAATAATGTCATAGTTATATGTTACCTTGTTATAAATGTTATAATTTATTATCTTTAATCATGTCATATGCCTTTATTACATCACGTTATTTCTTCAAACCAATGTACTATGTTTTATTGCTATGAATATTCCATTACTAGGCTTTTTAGAAAATACATTTTTATGTACTCCCCAGGTTATCTGATGAATATACAAGGGATAAAATTGAGTTAGGATATCATTACAAAGATTAAATAAATTATTTTTTATTTTTTTCATGTTGTTTTACTATATACCGAATTTTCCAAGACAACAGTCTTTAAAATCTTTGGATTTTATTTTTTTGTTTAACTATGCATAAAATTATGTAATAATATGTCCAAAAATATAGGTTCTATATATTTATGAAATAATGTAATCGCAAGATGAAAATATCATCCAAAAAAATGAATTAGGGATGATATTAATGGATTATTAGAAAATTAGATTATATAATGATGGTTTATAGAAAAAATATATAATTTGTTGATTAATTCAAATTACACAATGAGTAATATGAAAACCATGAAAAATGTTTCAATAAAACGATGAGAAATTAATAAGTAATCAATTTCATATGAAATCAATTCATTCATATTATGAAAACTCATTTTTCAAAATCATAGTGTATTACAACAATTGTTTTAAACTAATTATTGAATTATCAAATTATTTAAATGGTGTTATACTAAATAATGTAAAATTAACATCTAATGATGTTAAAATGAGAAAAATTGATTAAAAATTATTATTTTTAATAAGAAGATATTGAAATTGTTTTAATATAGAATTTCAAAACAAACACATTCATATATCAATAATAGAAGGGGAAAATGTCACGAGTAATATATCTGAAATAATTAGGCATGATGAATATGAATTTGAACATAGTAAATAATAATTTTTAGATAATCATAATCATTATAAATAATTTTTTTATTTATTCATTGTGATATGAATTTTTTACAATAATTATATTTTATTTTATTATAATATATCATTGAAATAGGAAAAATTTATATAATTGTAACATTAAACCCCTATATGAACAGACAGATAATGGTAAAATTATTTATTTTCTCATGTGTAATCCCTAATCAAAATTGTGTAGTGACTATTGTTGGTGGTCAATGATATAGGATCTGTAGTGATTTTCCCTATATTTGTCAATCACATAAAATAAATAGATAATAAGAATCAATGTATAAATAAATAGTTCAAGTTAATGACCTCCAATCATTACTCCTAAAATGGAATCACAGAATTTATATAAATATCATTATGAAAACAATGAATTAAATGTAATTCATAGATACAATAAAATGAAATTGAAAAATATAATAAAAGTGGGTTCAGATTACCCACACAATAAGAAACAATATTCCATTGAATAAATATCCAATAAATCACCTCATAATAAATTCAAGATACAAGGAGTCATTGTTTTACCTAGACTAAGATTAACATTTTTTGTATGAACATGTGGTGTATATTTAATGTAATTAAGAAGATAATCCTTATTAGAATCCACTGAAACTCAATATATGTCTTGGATTAGTTATATGAAAATATATATTTATATATTTATATATTATTCAAAAATTGTTCAATTACATTCATTTGGTATTGTAATATAATTTAAGGTGCAACCAAGTCACCCCAAATACATCAAAACTACATTATTTACTTCTAATAAGTACTGATCAACAAAATGGGATTATACTCATTATGAAATCCCATACTTTCTTAAGGCAAATTGTGAATAAGATTACATTCCATTGAATTTCTAATAACACGTGATATTATAAGCCAATAAACCATCATGATTATCCATTTTATATCATTTCATATTACATTTCCATCCCCTCATGGTAATATATGCCTTATAATTAAACATCATTTAACCACCATCTTAGTGAAGACTATTCCCAAACATGGGATATCAAATATTATCCGATCATTACATCAATTTATGTGTTTTTCATCTAGGGTCAAATGTAGTACATTATATTCATTGAAAAATTATTACACCTAATTTTAAATAATAAAAAAATTCTATCCACCCATGAAAACAAATGATTACATTATATTCACCTGATATAAAATATATAATGTACATGAAAAAATAATTAATCTTAAAAATTAATTCTTGTAATTTTATATTATATGAAAACTATAATAAAATCATAGTAAGCCCTCAATATTTTACAACACAATCATTGGTTTATCACTTAGTCACTTCCTGGTTTATCATATCATATAACTATTAAATGATACATTTCAATATATTATTACAGGTAAATTCATCATGAAATTACCACCATAAGAAATCAATTTTAATTCCATGTAGCATATTTTAAATTCAGTCACTATATATATATCTACATTATTTTATGTTTTTCTTCATATTATTTTAAAACAATTATTCATTAATAAAAAAATAACTAAAAAAATAAATTTCACTTCTTTGGTAACTCGTATATGGGGAACATGTATTCACCATATGTTATATATATCTAGTTTTAGTCACCTTTTAATTCCATTGAAAATAATAATTTATATATTAATAAAATATGTTACTATAGAATATGATCTCTTACCATCCATTAAAGAATATGGTTACATATTTGAATTTTAAATATATTTTAAAATACAAAAATAAATAAATAATACATTGATACCATTTTAAAATAAATACATCTATTATATAATCAACCAATTCTAGGGCTAGGAGTTTCGATGTCATGTACAGTAGGAACAAAAATAACCTAAATGACCTAATAAATGAAGTTTTTGTAAAATTTCCCCCCTATTAGAGTTTCTAAGGGACATAACCATCATCAAATAATGGGTAAGTTAATTCATAAGATAATGTGTACTAAATAAGTAAATAAGGTATTTAATTATAGATTCTATAATGATTTGTTCACAAACAGATGGAAATATATGAATTCATTAAAATAGGAGATTTAATATAAAATATATAAATACGTATAAACCATTATAATTAGAGATATGAATGTCATTTCAAACGATAACCCAACTAATACTGCACATTAAATAAAATAATTTAATATTATATCATGTTCCATAGAACATAGGAACAATATATTGACAATCATAAATATATGATTTTATGTCATTTAAAACATATCTACTTGAAATCATGTTCACACATAAAATCACGGTTACAGTTCACCACATAATAGTCACCCTTTGTGAAAATATTTACTCACTAACAACTTCACATATCATTTACGTCCCATGATATATTAGACATTTAATAATTTATTATAGGTAAATATATCCTGCTCATCCCATAATACAAACACTATTTACCACTTAAAATATAATAATCTGGTTATAAAATATCACATTGTTTGAATATAGATTGTAATATTATAAAATAGAATCTCACAAAATTTCATCAAAATTAAGGTAAATTAAAAAAATTAAATTTAAATAATATTTATTATAAGATATCATAGAATGTGAATAGTAAAACATAGCATCATTTGTGTATTATCATTTAGATAATGAGAATAAATTGAACAATAATTTACTAAAAATGAACTTTTGTTAAACCATTCTCATTTTTTATTAAATAATATTTATAATCCTTAATTAAAAATAAATAAGAATATTTTATACATAATATTAAATATTTTTTTCTAAATAAAAAATCAACAATGAATAATTTTCTCATACAAGAAAATGATAGTTTGAAGAATATAAATGTTTTTCAAACAAAGATCAATTAATGTAAACAATTATTCATATTTGAATACAAAATTATTTAATGAATAAATAAAACATCATAATTAATTTTTTAAAGGATAAATTTTAGGATCAGATGAATGGAATCATAATATATTTGAAAATAAATAGTGAAACAATGGGTTGAATGGAAAAAATAGATATGGATAATAAATGTTCAATAAAAAATAGGGGAATTTATCATTGAAATGTCACACATTATTATTGATATAATCAAAAAAATGACATGGAAATAATAAAATTTCAGCATAAAAGAAATTTGGATTATATAATGACATATTAAAAAGGATTATTTGAACGAACATTTACAATAGTTTTCATAAAACAATATTAGGACTCAATGAAATGATATTGATTTATCAAACCCCATTTCTAGAGAATATACTAACATGATATTTATATAACCTACTATAAAATTAACCTAATTTATTTACCTAATAATTTTTTGACTTTATTCAAATACAATAAACTGTATAAAATATACATGGAATACTTTATTTAAAATATATTCAACAATATATTTCTATACCCTGATTAACATTAGAACATTAGACTGTTTCTTTTATTCATATAATTTTGTAATTGATTTTATTCAGACTATAGCTATCATAGTTCATAATTATATATTTATTCAATATAATATAATCATTATTTTAGAGTTATTAGTTTTTTATATTAATTAAGTTTTAGACAAGAATATGGTTTTGGAAAATGAGGTTCCTCATAAACATGTTTTGACAAGCTTGAAGATTGAAAGACTATTTATTCTTAAATGTTTGTAATTATTATAACAACTATCTGAAATTATTATTTAATATTAAATTAATTATTATTACATTATATCACCATATGATAAATCCCATAATATATTTTGAAATTAATTTTAATACATCATTAATTTAATAGTTTGAAACAACCAATATGATAATGTTTGATATTGGTTTCATGAGGAAATTAATATCATTAGATGATAATAATATGATATAGTTAAAAATATTATAAATTCGTAATTATCACATAGCATTAGTAAATACATTATTAAAACCTTCCATTATTGGAATTGAGGGATATGAAAATCATAGTTCATGGTGGTTGTGGTCCATATGCACCAATGAATAACAAAACCATATCTCAACAATTATAATTAAATATTGAATTTGATAACTTATCATTACAATGTTATAATTTGGGAATTTAAAATTATTTAATTCATTAGACCCATAATTTTTAGAAACCATGATAGAAGTGATGAAACAAACAACATCACATCATGGAGTTGATACTCTTCAGTTACACTTGATCAATATTTTTTATTTCTCTAAGTTGATAGAAACTCCTCAATAAATATTTTAAAATAAATATAAATAAATTTTTATTTATTAATTTTTACTTTTATATAATAATAATTATTATTATGATGTTAATTAGAGTATCATAAAGACTTATATAATATACTACTCATGTTAGATTAATGGGGTTTCCCTTGGAAAACTCTTTATAAATGGTGTAAATAATAAAAATAATGGTGATGAGAAGTTTATGGATATGGGAATGGTTCAGGGAGGTGAAATGTGGAAATTTTTTAATGGGTAAGTCTATGTAATAAACAAAAAATGATCTTGTGGATGTGATTTCTTTTCACAAGTAAAGATAATTGTATAATTAGAAATTGAAAAAACATATATCCCTATAAAAGTATCATAGGCTTTAATTGGAAATTTCATTTTCATGTAGGGTGTTTATAGTCAATAAAAATATCAAACATTTACATAGAAATATTATAGAAATATTTTTCTCACCCTTTTATTATTAAATATATTATTTTTTATTTAGATTTTACTAAATGAGAAAAAATTTTCTCAAGTAATTAATTATAATGACACAAATTAAAAATTAACATATGAACTAATTTCAATATTATGTTTTCAAATTTTGAATTATTTTTATCATTTAATTTTTTTATATATGAACATTTTATTTTGTTTGAAAAATCAATAAATAAAAAGAAACAATATTTTGGAATAAATTTTTGTTATTCAAAAAAAATTTATAAAATAAAATTATCATGGTTAGTAATTTTAATAATATAATATGATATATTTGAAAATATGTAAAATACCTATGACATTAAATTAAATCCAAAACATATATCCACCATTAAAATAAATTATTTAAATAAAATATAGGGATTTTTTTCTACTTTATGTAACATTTTACATTGATTCTAATAATATTAGACATTTACTTCCCATGTTCAAAGAATAATTTGAAATCAAATAAATTTATTGAAAATATAAATTTGGGATCCCATGAATTTTTTTAATAATTTTTTTTCATTCTATAATTATTGTACAATAAAAAACCAACTTTTTCCTAAAAAAATACATTCACATAAAAATAATCTTTTTTAGAAATATGATAAAATTTCATAATATGGGAATATTTGTATGAAACATTTTAAATAGAAGTATATCTTATCAAATAATAAATATGAATATTTAAAATTATTATTTTAAAATTATAATATTAAATACATGGGAATCCACATTTTAATGTATCCTTTTTCAATAGCAAAATCATATTAATTTTTTACCTATTATAGATAATATTATTAATTTCATAACTATAATCTAATGTATTATTTAATATTTATGAATAATGTTATCATTTGTTTTAGAAGTTTTATTATGGGTTTTTCGTTAATTGAATGTTATCATGTATAAAAACATTTTTACAACATTAATAATACTGCGAAGATAAATTCTACACCCTAAATTTAATTTATTTTTATAATTTTAATTAAATTTTGATAAAAGAGTAAATTTTTTTAATTATTCCCGCATGTCTCCATGAACGATCATTAATATTTAACTACAACTATAGAACCATGAAAAAGGGTCTTTCTAGTAGTAATGTACAATGTATTTTCTCTCCCCCATATGAATGGGTTCTTCGTTATATGAGATTTCCTATAATATCATCGAAACCAGACTCATATATAGTTCTAAAAACATAATAATTACATTTTTACCTCTGATAATAATAAAACTATGATAAATTTTTACCATCCAAAATATATATGATAATTATAAAAAATTTGATAACATAAAAACTCAATAAACAATAAGGATTATATTTTATTATATTATGAAAACATCTAGCATAAGAACATAAGAAAATAAAATATTTAACTATAAAAATATATATCATATCCCACTATATTCTTCCCATATATTGACCATCTTAGTCAAAACAAACATATATCCATTATTCAAATCTTGGTGTAGTGTATACATAAGTAGGGAGAGATGAAACACTCAATAAGGGTAAATAAATTCACTAACAAATGAATATCATCAGTGATCATAAGATGAGATTAAAGGAATGATGATATTATAAGTGTTCCCGATCATTACAAAATGAAATTCGTACACAAAAAAATTGGTCATCAATGATAAAGAATAAATTAATCAATTACCAAAGGATATAGTAAAAATAAAAAATAATTCATGATCCATGTCCATTAAATCATGATTAATGGAACCTTTTAAAAAATATAGGGAGCGTACTGAAAATGTGTTTGTGTTTTTGAAAATCATCACCATATCATATTACAACTTAACAAAAAAAATTAATAATGAATACAAAAAAATTCCAAAATAATTCTATAATGAAACAATTAATGACCTAATTCATTGGATAGATATATTAGGCTCAACCTCAATAATGAGCTATTGCGAGTTCACTCATCATTGCAAGGACATGGCCTCAAACATTACCTAATATACTAAATTCATTTATAATTAACATCCTTGTTTTCCCAAAGATAATTTTATTTTATAGTTTTAGAATGTGAAGTGATAATTAATATAGATAAACACATATGAATATTAAGTGTATTATACTAAAAAAATATCAACTTTTTCCTAATAAAAATGCATTTATTAAAAAAATGAAATATATTCATGATACTCATTAACAACATTCGTCTTGGCCTTTCAATTTATGTTATGCTACCATAAGACCTATGATTTTTTTAAAATGGGTAGTGAAAAATTCAACGATAAGGGATATATAATTTTTTTTGAAATAATGGTTATCACAATAATATTTGTAGACATATGATATCAATTTCACAAATACACACTTCTCACCCAATATGTACAGAATAGTTACTTTGTGAAAGTAAGGTGTTTGTTTAAAACATATAAAACATATATAAATCAATAACAGTATCATATACCATTACATTAATAATAATTTAACTGTTGCAGCTAACAAAAGATTTGCAACCCTCATGGATACCTTTTTAGGTAACCCTAACAGATACATTACAATATTACCCTCACAACTACCTTATGGTGTAACAATCACAGTTACCCTTGAATTAACCATACTATAAAACTCACACATAAATATAACCTATGAATTTTAGGGAGTTTTTGGTACCACCCTTGGCGATACACAATTATAATGAACATGGATACAATCATCAAATAATAATATATAATCCTTGACATAAAAAATTATAAATGAATTTTTAAAGAAAATTCCATTATAAATATCTATATTTGATGTAAGAAATGATAAAAATAACGGAAAATGTACATAAATTGGGAATAAACTTAATAAAACATTGTATAATTGAAATTAATATCAGAAATAATATTAGAACTACATAATAAATGAAATAAAAGGGTAACCCAGAGAATGAATATTTGGTTAAGAATTTCTTTAGCTCGGGATCAACCCACTTCAAAAATATTAAATCATAATATATACTATTTTAATGATATTTATTAATATATTATGGAACCATATTATTTTTTTATAATTTATTATAATATAATATAAAACAATCATATCACCAATTTATTAATATATTTTGTTACTTTGATTTTTTAGGAGAATTTATTTCACGATTTCCATAGTTTGTTTATTTTGGATTTTCATTCCAGAATTCAAAAAAATCAATAATTGAAATTACATGTAACAAATTAACATCTTGAATATTAAATTATTTTATAAATCATTTAGGTTATATTGTTTTGAGATTAATCATTATATAAATCATTAGTGATGAACAATAATTTATTTTGGTGAATTTTGATCATTACAAAGAACTTCAATATTATTACTTACAATTTTGTATAAAAACTAGATATATAAAATAATATAAAATATAATACATAATTAAAATATTATTTTAACATATAAATTTTATTATGAACTTCTTTGATGTCGACAATAGAAATTGAAAGCACATCGTCTGTGATGTCTATAAATCGACAAATCACATACGATTTTATTATTTTAAGAATAAAATAGAGTGGAGAAGAATTATGAGGATGAATTATTCCAAAAACTAGATAAAATTAATTTATAAATAAGTTATATGTGTTTTTTTACTCATAAATAAAGGTAGGTGAATAAATTATAAGAATAGAAAAAGAATTATAAATAAAATAAAAAAAGTTAAGAAGGATTTTTACCTCTTGAATTATCTTCCTTGATAAAATTTTTAAGGCCCTTATTCTTGGCCTTTAGTTGGGACCAAAAGGTCTTTGACATGTGTAATAGGATTATGAATGAATTTGGAAATAATTATTTAAATCTACAATTCTTTGAGTTGTTAGAGGAAGAGGTGGTGAGGGGAGGTATTTATAGTGCAGGAGAGGTGTGTTTTCTCATTATTATATACATTTTCTTATAAATATCACTCATGAAATGAAATAGATGAAGAATTAGAGTCAAATATATTCAGATAATGAGAGAGGGTTTGATATTTTAGTCTTATACAATCATTACATAATCATTGAGTCAAAAAATAATGTATTTAGATTATATCATATATTACCATAATTCACTATTCTCCATAAAATAATGTATTTCAAAAGATACACAAAAATCCACCATAACCAATTTTCTGCATGTTGAATTCAAAAAAATGAACTCCATTTTTTTAAAATAACATAATATAAATTAAATTTTAATATTTAATTAAAAATATAATTTATTCAAAAAAATACTAGTTTTAAAAACTATTACTTATTTTAGAACATAATGAAAAATTAATTAATGTTTCATATAATGAACATAGAATCTTACTAAACAACAGATTAACTTATGAATATATCTTATGAAAATATATTTTCATTTAAATAATTATATAAATTATAAAATTTTAATTAAATATTAATGACTTAAAAAAATACAAAAACTTAATGTATCATTAATAAAACATTTATCTTCATATTTCATGATATAAATATATCATGATTAATAATATTTGATGAAAAAATTATTTATACTCTTATAGGTGAGTTACAATTTTATTGGCAGATTAATCTTCATGATGGTCATATTACTATTCATTAGGTCATGTTTCAATTTCATCACTATAAATAACTTAATTTATATATATAAAAATTATTACATTATACATTAATATGGAATTTTACTATTTAATTCAATAATGAAAATAAATTATTTTATAAATACCTGGGTGGTTATATTATCCCCAGCTTCTTAGAAATTGGGTCCTCATATTTTTTCAATTAATTATTGAACATATAAGTTTATTTAATATCCCAGATTTCCATATGACCTTCCCTTGGGAAAATATTGTGCTTGAGATGTTCTAAGAGGTATCAGAAACATACATCAAGAGTTTTCAAAATTTCAAATTATTTTCCATCAACATGTTAGTTCATCGGCATGTTAGTGCGTTGACATCTGTGAGTCAGGTGTATCAGCATCGATGAGTTAGGGGTGTCCGCATTGGTGAGTCACTTGCATTGGTATCAGTGAGTAAAGGGTGTCATTAGGTCAATGTGTTGGTTGGTCAAGTCAATGGTAGGAGATGGCATCAGTAGATCTGCATAAGTGGCTTAGCATCAGTAGGATTCATTAGTAACTAATAAGTTGGTGGCTCAGCCACACTGGCTCACCCATCTGTGACTCATTTTCATTTTCCGAGTTTTCCCCAGTTTCCAGTTCCACCGCTCTTACATTTTATTTGACATGAACAATGATTAAAGCCACCATTATGTATTTTGAAGGAAATTTTAATGTTGATTGATTATATATTTAAATATTATAATGTCCTAGGATATTTTAGATACGCAACCAACAAGATCGTGACTACAATCCCATGACCATATATATCTGAAACGTTTTTCCTTTAAAATTGGATCCAAATCATTAAAGCTAGAATCATCCCTTATTTGTGTTTTTTCTGTTTTCCATTGGTTTTCCTTGATCAGACCTCCATAGAAGAGTCATGCACCGATACTAGAGCCCCTCCTACTAAATTTTTTGGTGTTCTATCCTGCAACTCTAATGACCTCTGTTTTTGTCACAAGTGGAACCTAGAAATTTAAAATATCCAATAGTGATTTCATCTATCTCTATTTAATTATACATCATGCAGGGTGGGTGTACAAGTGACATGTTATGAGGAATATCTGAATTTATTTCTTAAAATGATAAATAAACATGATGTAAATATGATGAGAAGATAAAAATGGTAAATATAATTACAGGTAGAGTGTGATTTGATTTTGATTACCTGTTTTATTTTTTCATATTTATTGTTTTATTTATTTTAGTCTTTGTAAAGCCTTTTGAATATCATGGCCCTTAGTGGTGTTTTCTTGTGCATTGGTGATGTTCTGTTTTGTTGTTATGGTCTGAGAAACAACCATAACATGAAAAAAAATAAACAACATATACGTGGTTAAATAACTTAATTCCCTAGGATCATGCCTACTGTGTGATCACCCCAATTATAATTTAGTACAACTAAATCACTATTTATTGTTAAATTTCAATATATACACATCATGTTGAAATGTGTGGTTGATTAATGTGTTCTTTGGTGATTTGTATCCTTGTGTGAGTTGTGTGGTGCTGCTGTTGGGAGCACATTTGTGGGTAAAAGGTTGGGAAAAAGAGTGGCTGAAATGAGAAGGGTGTTGTATGAGTGTGCATCATGGATGGGGTTAATGGTAGTTAGTTTGGGATTTGTGTGTGAGGTGGAACATGAGTTGAGTTGGAATATTAGTTTGTGAGATTTATTGATTGTGAAATTGATGAACTTTTCGGTAGCTGAACTGCCTTTGTTTTGTTTTGGTCATGGAACAACGTTTTAAATTCCTAATTATATGTGGATATGGAATTTATTTTTAGTTGGACTACATTTGTAAATTGTTTGGATAGTGAGGTTGTGGGACATGTTAGTTAGAGATTTATTGTTTGGTATAGTTTTGAAGAAATATATTCGGCTGTAGGTTGGTTATTGTGTTTTTCATTAACACGACTCATCACCCTCTCAGGTGGTTGCAAATGATGTTCCTGGTATTTTTCCTGGTAGTTCTCGTAATATTAAAGTGAATCCCTTAATAAATAATAGAAGATTGGTTAAATGAAAAGGGGATTGGGTTATGCCTTGGTGGTTGCAGTTGTGTGGTTGTGCACATAGGGTTAGCATTAATGTGAATCCATAGGTTCTGGTTGAGTGTTTGCATACCTATATACATATAAATTGCAGTTCCTTTTGATTTCTATATACACCCAAAAAATTTTATGCACTATGTGTTGAACTCCTCCATTTTATGTGGGAGTGTGTCTTTCCCAACATCCCCGTGGTAGGATGGATGACTGGTTACTGACTTGAATACTCGCACCGTCTTCATAGTTCATACCGTTCAAGTGTATGCATGAAAGCTATAATGGATTGAGGATTACCATAGCCCACAGTCCTTTGGGTAGTGGTTTATTATGGATGAGGGGCCAAGAGATAGACACCCCCTACGAGCGACCGCTATACCGAGACATCTCCAATGGGCCACCTAAAGTGTTAGCTACTTCTAGGGTGAGACTTCAGTTGTAATCTACCAATAGGGTGAGCTACCTCTAGGGTGAGACAACATTGTTAACATAGAAATGTATCAATGTTCTGAAATAAATCACCTAAACTTCCTTATATAGCTCAAAAACATTATTGAAAACTATGTAATGGACATTAGAGGTTAGGACCATTGCAATTTAAGACACTATAAAATCCTTTTGTAATCATTTCAGGTATAGTGTAATAATTTTATTAAACTGTAGGATTCTCAATAAGTTTTCCCAATAAGAACTTAAAGAATGTTCTTTATTTTGTAATAGATTAATGTATTTTAATTCTATTTTACTATGATTATTCTATACGAAATATTTATCCAATAATTTTATCCTAATATTCTATAACTCTATAATAAAATATCACCCTTCTAATTGTATTTTTAGTGAAATTACCCCATTTTACTCACATTTAATATTGTAGATATCCAAAACAACCGTCTCTTTATGTATAAATTGATGGATAAAAAATATATATTCCACCATATTAATCTATATATCATTAATTAATGTGTTAGAGGTCCCAATAACCAATAGTGTATAAAAATAATATTACATTAAATAGTAGTATTATTCATCTATTATGTTATTTATATATCTACATTATAAATTATATTACTAATTACATTAGTTTGTTGACTGTTAATTACCTTGATATTTTGAATACAAATTTACATATCCTTTTGAATTTCATCACATTTTACATTAAATAAAATATTATCATGATTCCAAAAAATTTCTAAAATTTACATTATGGATGAATATTTTTTGTGAGGATTGATAAATTAAAAATACCATAAAGTGGAGAAAAATGATCATAGAAGAAAAACACAACAATAATTATTATAATCTTTTATAAAAACTATCTAATTTTCAATGTATTTTTTCCCTGGATTTTAAAATACTAGGGTTGTCTTGATAATTATAGAAAGCATATGAAATATGTCCTTTGTAATGTTTAATTAAAAACAATGTGAATTCAACAAAGCATATTCAATATGATTGATTATCCCTATTTGTAGTAATCCCACATTATTATGCACCATGTTATGGTAGGATAAATATTAGAAACTCAATGTTCAAGGTTTCACCAAATTAAATAAATTAGTGCTCATGAAACCTCCTAGAAGTATCCTAAAAAGGATTCATTATTTATAAATCCTCAAAATCCAAACATCAAAAAATCATCATGATATTACCATATACCCATCAATAGGGTTTTAAATAATTTTTTCTCATATTATAGTCCAAACATAATAAAACCGAACATTGTTATAATATATAATTCAAAAAAATAAACACACACAAATTGTAAATTGATATCATCATTTAATTAATAAATATATAAAATAATTACATGAACAAGTGCTGAGTGGTTTAGTGACGTAATGAATATAAAATTAATATCGCTTATTTTATATGGTGGAAAAATTTCTCTATGAACAAATCCCCCATTAGAAATTACATAATAAAAAATAATCATTAAATAATGGATGAGTAAAATTGAATAATGGGAGAGATGAAACACTCCATATGAGAAAACAAAACAAATTTCATAATAGTAAGATCATAAACATTCTAATAAGGATGAATTAGGAAAATTATCTGGATTAGAATAACAATAACCAATATTTATTTTCTATAAGAATAAATTACGAACATATAATCTCAACCAATCAATCCTCTAAAATTTAATAATAAATTAAAAGAAGAATCTTACCACATGTTCCATGTGGAAATGGAATGAAAGTGTCACAATTATGGAAATGAGTTTTCTTCTCAATATGATCAATGAAAACAACCAACCTATTCAGATAACAATTAGTTTTTATATAATATATCTATCACACATACCCATTTTGATCCAAGATACTCACTAACATGTTAACATAAATTTTATACCCGATGAGATATATTATTTTATCCAATTCCATGGAATGAAAGAAATGTCACACCCATATCATAATCCTTAATTTTTTTACCCCTTCAAAAACATTATTCATAACCAGATCTATCACATTAAAATAAAATGGAATTCATAACATCATCCAAATATATCACATATAAATTTATAAATATAAAATAAAATGATCAAAAAATTTGGTCCAGAATACGTAAATTATAATATTGCATGGTAGGTTAATTATTTATTACTACACCATTGGAGATAAATCATTGGGTGGTAGAGATGCAATTTGATGTAAATAATTTTAAAAATATATGTCCTTAAAACCATAGTAAATTTATTTTTATAAAAAAGTTTAAAATTATTTAAAATGTATTTCTTATAACTTTTATAAAATATAAAAAACTGAAATATTTTGAAATTGGTAAAATTTGATGAATAATTTTCTTATATAATAAAATGTTAGATATAAAATTATTTCTGCTCAACGAATTATAATAATATTATATCCCAAATCTAATTTTGTTGAAACATAATTCATTTTAATAAATGATTATGATTATATAAAAAATGGAATATATAAAAATGTTGTTCAGAATTGATAAACCATAATATATTTAAAAATAGGTATAAAATATATGGTTTGAATGGAAAAAAAGACAATGATGACTTGGTTGATTATAAAATATTCGAATAATTCATTTCGAACACCCACATTATGAATGATGTCACCATAAAATTAAAAATGAATTAAAAAATACCTAGGAATGAAATAGGTATTAAATAACAATATGAATGTTAGATGGATTAGAGCTATCTTTTAATTTTAATTATCTATAAAGAGGATTATAACATAATGAATAATAATTGATTCATCAAAACAAGTAAATTGAGTTTCATATAACTCTCATTTTATATAACCATATTTTTAACAACTATAATTAACATATGTGCATAATTATGGACTGTATTCCATTATATTACAATTTATAGTCATTATTTTTTGTTCTTCATTACAAACATAATATAGTAATATATTCAATATCAATATAAAAAATTTAAAATTCAATTATTTGTCATATTCAAATATCTTTGTAAAGAATCCAATTCATACTAATTAGTTTATATTTCAAAATTATTTGGCTGTTCAGAATATGTAAACAATTAATATCCAATTATTACAAATGACATAAATTCATTAAGGTAAACAAATACATTAATTTATATTGGGAATCTCTATAAACTTGTTTTGATGTTCCTGACAATATAAAGGTCGAATGTTACTAAATATTAAAAATATTAATATAAAATTAATAACATCATTAAGATAAAATAAATTCATTATTATTACATGTTATCAATAATATATGTAATTGATTAATTTTTTTATGACATTAACATTATAAAATTTTTCACATACATAGTAAAGGAAATCCAACGATAATATTATAAATTATATTTATGACTAAGATAATTTATTTAGAAAAAAATATAATGAAATATAAAAATTAATAAAAAATTAATTGTTACCATATAATCTCATTAAATCAATTATTAGAACAATACAAGATAGGTGGTGGTGAGTGAATTATTTTTTGTCCATTGAGGCTGTAGTCCACACCTAAACAAGAAAAACTATCGAATTTCTCAATGAATTGAAAAAATATTTGATATGATAAATTATTAATATTGATTTAATAATTTGAAATATGAAATAGTATAATTTAATTTGTCATTCTTTATTACCAGTATATATACATGGTGTAGAAAAGGAGAAACATCGCTTTATCGGGGACGTAACCCCCAGCCACACATGATCAATGATATTTTGTTTTTTATTGGATAGAAACGATATTATTATGGTTTTACAAAAAAAATAAATAAATTTTAGTATAATTATGATAATTATTTAATTAAATATTAATGTTTAAATAATATTAGGAAGTAGTATACTAAATTACATGTACTGATAAAGTAATAATCTTGTATAATAGTAGATATTTCATTAAAAAAATTAAATTTAAATGAATGCATTAATAAAAATTAATATGACAAGAAGTATATTGAATTGGATTATGGATATAGTATAATAAATGAGTATTAGTTTCACAGGTATATTATAAGTAAATATGGTATCATAATGTGATATATGTAGTCTTCTTTTTTAAGTGATGATAAGGGTTGCTATGGAAATACACATTGAATTTTCATAGTAATATTCAACAATTTAATATATTGGGGATCAAAAAGTGAACATGTGGAATTCTGGAGAGCTTTGGTTGATGCATACCCCATTCATTAATTTGGATACACTTTTTATAATTGTTTTTTCCAATTTCATTTGTTAAAATATTATTTTGTAATTTTAACATTTTATTATGGACACTAAGTTTCACCATAAATAATTATTTTTTATGACACAAATTAAAATTTAAAAAATTAATTATTTTTATGGTTGCTATTTGATTTTGGATATTAAATTTTTAATATAAAACATCTAATGGATTAATGTTTATGTTTTAAATAAATAAATATTTTCAAAGAAGAATGATAATTCTAGAAAAAATGTTTTAATGTTTTATAATTTTTTATATTTTAAATATAATATAATTAGAAACATACATTGTATGAATTTATTTTTTATATTAAAAAGAAATTTTATGAGTCTTTCACTACCATAAAAAAGTAATTTAACCATAATAATTATTGATTCAATGAGATTATTGAAATTACATTTTAAAAAAAATAACAATTAAATTTAACCCTATAAATACTAGAAATATGTTTTCATTGAAAAATAATATTTTAAAAATAAGTATATAAATATAAAGTGACGTAATTTTTTATTTTTATGGTGGATTAGTCTTCTAGGTCATGTATAAAATATGAAAAATAGAATAATCATATAATTTGTAAAATTTTATTTTCCACTAAAAGCTACATTTTTCGAAAAAGATAAAAATTTAATAATAAATAAATTTTATTTTATTGAAATATTTTTTTACAATTTATATATTTGAAATTATATAATTTTAAAATATTTATTTTAATACAATTATATTTTTTTCATAGAAATTTTTTTTTAATGATAAATTTTTTCAACAATTGAATCATACTAATTATTTATCATCTAAAATAATGAGGTTTCATTTTTACCATTATTAATGTTTATTATAGATTTATTTATAATATTTTTATTATAAGTTCTTCTCCTCTATTATTGGTGTAAGATATATATGATGTTATATAATATACCATATGTTTTACAATATTATAATTTTTAGGTTATTGCATAAAAGATATGATGACTCTCGTTAATTGATCACTACCAGATCAATAAAATAACATTAATTATGAAATAAAAATCTATAAACATATAAATATGTGACAATATATCATAAAAAATATATAAATTGCATATAATCATAACATGAATAAATTATATAGTATTCAAAAATATATTATTCAATAATCCAACTCATCCATAATTTATATCATTTTCTAAACTTTTTTACCATTATAACGATATATATTCATTATAAATTTACTTTTAATCTTTTAATTCACTAATTTGTCATTTAAAAATGTAATACCATTATTTTTTTCATTACATTTAATATTAGATTCCTAATTACCATCTATTAAATCATATAATATTCACATCTTGAAAAAGATTATTATTACAATTCTAAAAATTAATTAATTTTGTTCAATCACCATGAAGAATGATACATAATTTTTTAAATCACTTCAACTATATGTCTGAAAATAAAGTCAGCTACATTGATGAAGGAAAACAAAACCCTCAATGAATAATGTTGTAACTACTCTAGGGAAAAATAATTCATTTATCTAATGAACAACAAGCAAGAGTATTAGAATTATAATCATACAGTGTTATAAAACAAAAATCTTTGTTAATGAAATTTCTGATTAATGAAGAACATTTATAAATAAATAAAAAATTCTAATAAAATCACATATACAACAAAAAATTAAGAATGAATCATATATGGATCTTAAATAAGTAAGATAAGATGATACATGTAAAAAATCATTCAAATCTCTTATATGTAATCCTTAAATTGATGGGATAAAATTTTGAGAACCATAATATTATTCAACTATAATATAATGCCACCCCTTTTTAACTACAGTCCTCAAACACATTTCATTTCAAACCTGAAGACACTATCCACCAATGGAGGACGAACCGACAAGTTCATTATCGTCACATAATCAGTGGCTGGTCTATAATACTTACACACAAACACTGGAAACCTAGTCCATAATAATACTAAATTGGGTTAATGATGAACTCTAATAATATATTAAAATATAATCCATATATTTCACCCATATCCAATTTAATTGTTCAAATCAAATCATTTGTTCATATGAAAACTAGTTCTAAAATAATATCATGGTCTTATAATTAAATAATGGGCATAAAAATAATTGCATCATTAAACACTCTATAGAATAGTGTTTATTATACATATTAATAATTTTAATTCCCTCTAGTAAATTCCTCAAACACAGATAACATAATTTTTTTCCAACTATGAAAACCAATATGGGATAATCATCACAAAAAGCATAGGTTTTCAAATGATACTCTGTATAATGAGAATAATCATATAATAAAAAATGATTTTAATCCTCTATTATCAAAATAAATTAATAACATTTCCGTAAAGAATTATCCCACCCATAATAAAAAATTCCAAATATTCCAAAAATTAATTAAATACATATAAAAACCCCTCATACATTTTCCCCAATCGGCCATTGCTATTGATTTCCACATTATTTCAAAAACAGAGATTACAACCACTATATTTAATATTTCATATTTTCTCAAATCGATATACAATTTCAATGAGCTCAATTTAAACATTAATAAAAAATTACACATTAATCATTTGATAAATTATTACAAGTCATTATTTTTAATCAATACCAATACAAACCCAAATTATATTGTTTGTCACCAAAATCAGGAAATAAAAAACAAAATAAGAAAAATTTTAGAAAAGACAACCCAATTAGATAATGTAACAACCCAAGATTTCATAGTACATAATCTTATTAAAACAATTCAATAGCATTGTGTTAAACTCAACACCAAGTTCGAGCGCACACAACTTACTAAACTAACTTTTCAAAATTCCGTTGTGAATAGCATTAACTAAATTTTGAATCTTATATACTCTATAATATTTTAACATCCTTACTATGTGTTTCATAGACATAATATAATAAAAAATTCACTTTTTGGGATAAATTATATATTTTTTAAAAAATGAAATTTTACAAACATTTAATGGTAAACCCTATTTAAAACCATTATTTGAATCTTTTATATGATCAATTTAATGAAATTGAATTTTTATTTATAAGAGGGATATAAAAATTTAGTTTTGATATATTTTTGGTAATTTCCTGAGAAATTTCATATTTTGATAAATATTCAATAATACTATGTTTTAATTGAAAACATATTTTTTAATTGAAATAATTTATAGTGATAAATTATGCATTGTAATGGTTTCGAAGTATAATTATATTATATTTTTATAATTTAATACAATTTATGTAATTATAAGTAATTTCAAGTAAAAATTTGACATTAACACATGTCAATCTTTTGATAGTTTTTACTATTTAAAAAACAACTTTTTGGTTTTGACAACAGAAATTAATTTTAAATTAATAAATAAAACAGAAATGTTTTAAATTTGTTATTATAGACATCATTTTTTAATTCTGAATATCAAAATTAACTTAGGGTAGATTTTTGTTATTTTTCTGAAAACATTCAATTTTTGATGATTAATGAAAAACTCTACGTTATTATTTAAAACCGAATTTTTATTTAAATAATAAGTTATTTTATTTTATTTTATTATAAGAAAAAATAAATATGTAATACCTATTTAATATTAATTTAATTCATTGGAGTCATTTTATAATAAGTTTAGATATATAAATGTTTTTTGAACTTTTTTCCTTCTTTTACCCACCTCTTAGGAGAATTTGAAAATTTTCCTGGAACTTAATTTTACAACTTTTGTGAGTTGAATTTTATAAATTTTAGAGACACGGTTAATATTAGTATGTAATATTTTGTTCAATCAGAATAAAATAATGTTTGGTGAATAGTATCTTTTGACTTTTAGTTACCACGTTTAAAAGTAAATAGGGAAATTAAGGGTAAATATGATATTATAATTGCCCTAACACATGTACTAATTATACCGGATAAATATAATTTGACCAATAAAAACCTTAGGAATAAAATATGATCCTTTTTGGTCCACTTTGATTAGATGAGAACATTTATTATTATTTTATTTAAAAAAGAGTTAAAAGTGTTAAATTTAATATTTAATAAATAAACCATTTTTAATATAGGGATAAAAAGAATATAAATTCAACTATAAATATATATTAGAAAGATAAAACTATTTCCTAAATAAAGGTATTTTATTTATAATTTTTATACATTATATAATTTAAATTATTTATGGCACAATGATGATGTCGTAATTACCTTATTAATGATATATTAAAATAATTGATATTATAAATATCCAAATAAATATATATTTAGACTTGTGATTAATTATAATAATTTTATAGATTTATATGACCTTTTATGGTTGGTTAAATAATTTTTATTTGAAGTGATAATTTTTTGATGGCTTTCAAAAAAATTAAATAACAAATAGTGTCAAAATTGACATAATTGAATTTTGAAAATAAATATCATATTATTAATTGATATAATATTCATAAAAATGTTAGGATCGGCCAAAGGACTGAGATAAGGTTATATATATTAATAATTAACAACATGGGGTTACCCTGGCTTATTATAGTAATTTTATTAAGCATATAATATAAAAATACCAAGAGACATGGTAAATGTCAAACTATTTAACTAGGAGTTTAATCTAAATGATAACGTCAATATGATAAACTAAACCTGTCTAAAACCTATAGTTTGAATGATTTTAGACCCATCCCCAACTAAAAATCTAAATAATTCAATTTGGAGACATTAGAAATAAAAAATGATGTTATTATAACATAATATTTCAAACTTTTCCAAAAGTAACCCTCACCTCTCTTATAAAAGGGCACATATCCTAATCTTAATTTCACACCACCAAAGTCATTTTTCTCAGATAGAACTTGCCCAAATATACTCTGAAATATCCTCCCTTCATTATAGAGGTCTTACATTGGTCATAAATCCATCCTATGGAGCCCTTCTATTCAAATCAGAAGGAAGAACCCGAAGAAGTGGTAAATATCTCATCACCTCTTTCAAGTTCTTCTCTTCTTCCACCTCCTCTCTCTTTGTTGTATCCATTATAAAATAATAAACCCAGTATATTATATAAACTTTGATGTTATTAGAAATATATTACAACCATATTCATTATTAATTATATCATATGCATGAAAATGTCACCATACGTGCGTACATTTGGCTAACCATCTCCACCTCTTGGTGTAGTTTGTTATTCAACAACATCATTATTTGGATGGGTTTAATAATGACTATAAATGATGTAAATAATAAATATAACATGTTAATTATTATTTATATCTTATATAACATCCAATTACATATGATTTCTCTATCAATATAATGATATTTGTTGCTCGTGCGTAAGTACGGATTACCGTATCCACAAGGCGATGAGATTCAATATGACATTCACCATTCAACAATGATTATAAAAATATATATTATTAATAAGTATGTAATATATAAAATAATAATGCTAATATATATATATAGTTAAATATATTATATTCACTTACTTCTATTCAGTACGATATGAAAACAAAAATAGAGTTTATGCATACGTACGACCTACTGTCTCTATAAACGGTATCTTCTATTTCATATATCTATCTATTATAAATATTTATATTCTAAATATACATGATATATAAATCAATATTTATATTCTTGTTGTATTTAAATCATTATCTAAATGATACGATCAAGAATAACAAGTTAATACATGTATGATAAAGATAGTGATTATTACACAAAATGTTACATTAACATTGAAATCATTATTAAATGGGTAGTATAAAGTCATAAAATAATATGTTATGATATAATAAATATGAATATGGTTCTAGTATAATTTAATAACATACTATGGTCATTTTAAAAGAGGTTAAACGTACCCTTGACCAATTTAAGGTGGAAGGTAAGGGTTAATTCCTCAATCTCATTATTATCCGAGATTGTTTATTTATAAGTATTTTCTAAGAATTATTTATTATCCATGTCCCTGTTTTATAAAATACATTTAAAAATGATAATTTTAAGGTAATCATAAACTAAAACATCATTTTAAATGTTTTAATGATTTATCCTTCAAAACCATTCCAATTAATGTCCGTGTTTTCAAAATGGTTTTCAGGATTTATTTATATGAAAAAGAATGTTTTAAAATGTTAGTTACATTAAAAAGTATCAATGTGGTATGGGACACATTGATTCAAAACAACATTTTAAATTACCTCCTTAATAAATTATGTGACTATTAAATGATTTCTTTGGAAAGAGATATTTCTGTCAAATATTTTTACTGATCTTTTTCTACCACGTCAATATCCATGAAGGGATAATGTTCTTGATCAAGGATGATTTATTATGCAAGTCTTCTATACTGTATTGAAGGATTTGGGATACGTTTGACTAAGGATGTGTTATTATTAAACCATTCAGGATTTATGGATAATGTATTGACATTTAGTATGACAGTTTTAATACGAATGTTTATGTTATGGTCAAACCTTTTCATATGAGTAATGCATTGGACTTAGTAAGTGATGGGTGGATACCACTATAGCACCTCGACGCATAATTCGGGATAATGAGATAAACTAGTTTCTTGGAACATGGCCTTGTCAAAATCTTATTTTTAGACCTGGCACAAGGATTTGACTATAAGGTTATGAAGTCTGGCATTATGAATATCATCATTATGAACGTGGATATTGATATTTTATGTGATTATTAGAGTAGTAGAATATCGATGTGAATATGTAAATGGCATTATTTTATTTTACCATTTCCATATTATGCTGAAATTCATCTTTAAATGGCTTTGTTTTAGTCTTATACATTTTTTTAAATGTTTATGCTTATTTACTAAATTTTCCACTATATTGTTATCCTTACTGAGCATTAGAGCTCACCCCTTTATATGTTTTAATTTTCCATGAATTCCAAAAATTCTATAATTATTGATAAGAAGGGTTAAGCTATGGGACTAATGGAGTTATCAAAGTATCATTTATGTTTTGTTTTTTAATGTGTAATGTAATGATCATGAATGTAATCTATTTTCCAAGACTGCTAAAATGATCGGTCTTTAGGGACATGATTCTTTGTAATCATACCAATCTATGAAAATAATCCACCGACTCCCATAACTGGGGTCTGGGCAATGTAGTTGGTATTAGAGGAAAGTTATTATATACCTTATAAAAATGATTTAGAAAAAATCTGATTAGAGAGAACTACCCTAAGATAGAATTTGAGGACTATTATAGAAGATCATCCATGATTTTTGGTACTTTAGAGATATTGAGAGTTTTCCAAGCAGTACATCCCTGTCTGGATATGAGCCGTAGAGCCGTCTATGGTACAGATGTAACTAGGGGTAAACACCGCTTTGAGATATACTCAAATGGGAACTAGTGCACGAAAATGGTCCTTGCTGCACTTTTGGTTATGAAACTCCTGGGGGATATGCTTAGGATAATTCACATTTTAATTACTAGCCATTATAAATGATTTAGGTGTAAATAATTCCTCAAGGAAAACATTTTATGATTATAGATTATATTCATAATACATTCAATTTACGTTATGTATTTTACAAGATTGTAATTATTCATTGTGATCCATAATCTATCCTAGTGTATATCATTGTTTATAAATGGAACCATGTAGATTGAATAAGAACTCCAATAATACACATGATCCAAAGAGTAAAAAAAATCATATCTTTCATTTAATTAAGCCAACAATTAGAATGAAAATAGTCTCACACGTATTATCATCATAAAAAGAAATAATATCAATTGTTAATAAGATAAGTCAATAATTATCTAAGTACAATGGATTTGAAGGGAATCCATGGATGAAATGGATTGTAGAAAGAATTATGGATAAATGGAATAAGGAAAAGAAGGATTTTCCTATATATGATTACTATATAAAGAATCAAATTGGTAAATGATTGGAGGGAATGGGTGTTGGTTATAACTGTGGAGAAAAAAGACACCATGTATTTAATTACAAGGTTATGAAAATGGTTTCAAATTTTATATGCTTCATCTGTGAGGAGTTGGGACACTATCATCAGAGTATACCCCAAATGATGTTATTGGATTATCATCAAGTTATTATAATACCGAAGTTGAAGAGGAATGATTAAGAGTTATTATGTTATTATTAATGCACTGTCTCATATTTGTATTGTTTTCATGATGTACATGTTATAATAATTACAGAGTATATAAGGATTGAACTGCACTACTATTTCATTAAGGAATTTAGATTAGTGGAACAAAGAAAAGTGACTCAACAGCAAGATAATTTTTTTGGAAAAAACATGGTTGAAGGAATTACAAAACATTAATATGGTACTGATACAGAGGAATTTATTTTTGATTAAGAGATGATTGATTTATTATATTGGATATTATTGAAATCATTTGAACTTGTTAATGGTTTATTTATTCTGTCATTGATGGAGTTTACAACATTTTTGGATAGAAGAAGTATATCCATTATTCTATAAAGAATAAGGTAGCATGAATGTAATCAATAATATTTTATGGTAATTAAGGGTGTTACCATGATTTAAAATAATGAACGATAAAGGTATTCACATTTTATTATGTGGAAGAAAAATATGTTCATTGTGTTTACCTTCCTTATAAATTTTGGACTGTGAGTTTGGACCAAAGTGTTTTTGATAAATATAAAGGTTGGAATCGATTATGTTTCAAATTGGATACTATTGTTAATGTTAAATCAGTTTTTCAGATTTTTTTTGAATGGTCAATTAAGGACAACCCGGAGGTGAGGCGACAACCCGTCGTGTCCGGTAAGGCCACAGATCATGAACCTGCAACCGAAGGGGGACAAGGGTGCATCACCTACCATTGACCTACATGATGATCTAGTTTGTATAATTATTATTTTTATCTATTCTGAAAAAATAATATAATTTCATTTATAACCCTATATGATTAGGATAAAAAGAATATTTTTTAATACAATTATCTTTTGGTGTGAAAGATGAGTTTGTGGTAGGAATTTGTTGAAGGATGAAAATCTATTTGTCAAATATATATATATATATATATATATATATTCTTATTCATTGAATAAATTAATTATTAATAATTAGGGAATGGATATTACAACTAAAAATTTGTTATCCTAATACCATTTGTTTTTGAACCGATGATATTTTACATCATCTTAGATTGATGGTTTTGAGGCCCTCAATTTTAAATTTGTTTGTGATTGATGACCTCAATCACTATCTATAAATATTTATGTTTTTATTCCAATTATATTTCTCCAATTTTAACCAATGTTCTCATAATTAAAGTCATCTTTTGGTGGTGAATTTTTTATTTCCATTTTCCTCTTATTAATATTAATTTTATTAACCCAATTTCTGATATGGGTTTTCCACAAAGGTATTTTTCTATTTTAAGAACCTAATTTTAATGAAAAATTTCAAATTGTGAGGAATCAATTTAATAATGGAGGGGATAATGTAACACACCAATATTTTTTTGTACATTATCTCATTAAATTAATTCAATAGCTTGTGTTACATGCAACACCTAGTTCGAGCACACCCCACTTACTAAACATACAGTTCAAAAAGTGGTTATGAATAGTATTATCTTTATTTTAAATCTTATATACTATATATAATTAAAACATCCATATTATGAGTTTATTAGACATAACATATGAAAAAAATCATTTTTTTGGATAAATTATGTATTAAAATAAAAAGCAATTTACCACCTTTTAAGGGTGAGCCCTTTTTACAACCAAATTTTGACAATTTTATATACTCAATTTAATGAAATTAAATTCGTCTTTATAAGTGGGAAATAAAAATGTAGTTTGGATAATATTTTTTACTTTTCTAAAAAATTTCATATTATGATGAATAGTGAAAAATACTATGTTTTGATTAAAAACAAAATTGTTAACTGTAATAGTTTATAGTGATAATGTATACATTTTAATGGATTGGAATAATAATCAAGTTAAATTTTAATCATATAACACAATGTAGGTCATTATAAGTAATTTCACATTTAAATTTCACATAAACACATGTAAATCTTTTGATAGGATTTATTTTTTAAAACCCAGATTTTTGGTATTAACAACGAGAATTATTTTAAAATTAATAAATTTAACTTAAATGTTTTGAATATGGTAAAATAGAATTAATTTTAAAATTTAGTAAATCTAAATTATCTTAGGGTAATTTTTTGGTATTTTTTGGGAAACATTCAATTTTTTTTTTGAATAGTGAACAAACACTATAATATTATTTATAACCGACTTATTATTTAAATAATTAGTTATTTTATTTTAATTTATTTTATTTCAATATATATATATAATACATATATATGTTCAATGTAATTCATTGGCATAATTATAATGGAATTTTAGATATATAAAATTTTATCGAACTTTTTACCATCTTTTACCCACCTTCTATGTGAATATGCAAATTTGAAAATAATTTTACTACTTCTATGAGATTAATTTCAAAACTCACAAAGACATGGTGAATATCAGTAAGTAAAATTGAATTCAATAAGATGAAAATAATTTTTGGTTAATTGAAATTTTTGACATTTATTTACCATGATTAAAAGTAAATAGGGTAAATAAGGGTAAAAATGATATCATAATTACTATAAAACATGTACTAATTCTATTGGATAATTATAATTCGACCAAAAACAACCATATAATAAAATATTATCCTCTTTTTTCCACTTGGATTAGATTTGGACATTTATTATTATTTTATTTAAAAAAGAGTTAAAAGAGTTAAATTCAATTTTTAATTACTAAACCATTTTAAATATACGGTTACACACAAAATAAATTAGACTATAAATATTAATTAGAAAGAAAAAATTATTTCCTAAATAATGGTATTTTATTTATAATTTTTGGAAATTACTTAATTTAATTTATTTATGACACAATGATGATGCAGTAATTACCTTATTAATGAAATATTAAAATAATTAATATTATAAATATCCAAATAAATTTAAATTGAGACTTCGGATGAATTATAAAAAATAGATATTTTAATATGAAATTTTAGGGTTGGTCGAATAAATTTCATTTGAAGGGATAATGTTATTATGGATTTCAGAAAAATAATATACTAAATAGTGTCCAAATTGACATAATTGAGTTTTAAAAAAATATATTTTATTATTAATTGATATAATATTCCTCAAAATATAAGGTTCTTCAAAATGACTAAAATAAGGTTATATATATTAATTATGAACCACATGGGGTTTTACTTGGCTTATTATATTATGTTGATTAATCATATAATATTAAAATACAATGAGACATGATAAATGTCAAACTATTTAACTAAGTGTTAAATCTTAAAGATAAGTTTAATGTAATGGCCTAAACCTATCTAAAACCAATTGGTATATGAGTTTTCAACCCATCCCCACCTTATCCTCTAAATAATTCATTTTTAAGCAATTTGAAACCGAAAATTATTTTATTATAAGATAATATTTCAAGATTTTCCTAAAGTGACCCTCACCACTCTTATAAAAAGGTACATACCCTTATCCTAATTTCACATCTCCAAAGTCTATTGGCTCGGCCAAAACCTTCCCAAATATCCTCCCAACATTCCTCCTTTCATCATAGAGGCATTCCATTGGACATAAATCCATCATATGGAGTCCTCTTGATCAAATCAATAGCAAGAACCTGAAAAAGAGATAAATATATCATCACCTCTTTCAAGTTTATTATTCTTCCACCTAATCTAGCTTTGTTGTTTACATTATAAAATAATAACTATAATATATTATATATAATATTATGTTTTTATAAAATTGTTAAAACCTTATTCACTACTCTATCCATTATATGAATGACAATGTCACCATACGTCTGTACGTACGACTTACAGTCACCACACCCTGGTGTAATTTTTTAATCAAACACATCATTATTTGGATGGGTATAATAATGATTATAATGGATAAAATTAATAAATATAACATGTTAATTATTCTGTATATATGATATAACATCCAATTACCTATGATTTATCTATCAATATAATGATATTTTTCTTTCTTGCGTGCGTAAGGATTGCCGTCTCCACGACGCGATGAGATTCATTCCCACATTCACCATTCAATAATGTTTATAAAAATATATATTATTAAAAAATATTTAACATATGAAATAATAATTATACCGGAGATATATATATATATATATACTTACAAATATCTTCTTCACTTACTTCTGTTCAATGAGATATTAATACAGAAACAACGTTTATCCGTACGTATAGCCTACCGTCTCCATAAACAGTGCCTTCTATTTCATATATCTATCTATTATAAATATTTATATTCTTAATATATTTGATATATAAAACATGTTTTATGTTCCTAATGTATTTAAATCATGATCTAAATGATACGATCGTGAATAAAAATTTAAAACACGTATGATAATGAAATTGATTATTACACAAAATGTTATGTTAACATTGAAATAATTTTTAAATGGGTAGTATAAAGGAAAAAATGAATCATGTATGATATAATAAATATTAATATGGTCCTGTTATAATTTTATAACATACTAGGGTCATTATACATGAGGTTAAACATACCCTCTACCAATGGAAGGTGCAAGGTAAGGGTTGATTCGTCAATCTCATTATTATTAGAGATTGTTTATGTGTATGTATTTTTTGGGAAATATTTATTATCCATGTCTATGATTCAAAACATATATTTCAAGATTAATCTTGTATGGTATTCTTTAACTAGAAAATAATTTTAAATGTTATAAGGATTTATTTTCTTAATCCTTTCTCATTAATGTCTATGTGTTCAAAAGGGTTTTATGGATTTATTTATAAAGACTTGAATGTTTTCAAATGATGATTATTTTAAATATATTCAAAGTGGAATGGTAAAATTTGATTCAAAACAACCTTTTAAATGAATTACATTAAAAATTATGTGACTTTTAAATGATTTCATGAAAAAGAGATATTTCTCTCAAAGATTTTCACTCAACATTTTCCACTATTTCGATATCCTTTGCGAGATATTATACATGATCAAGGTTGATTTATTTAACAATTATTCAATATTTTATTGAAGGTTCTATGATATTTTTTACTATGGATGTGTTATTATCATACCCTTCACGGTTTATGGATAATGTATTGAAATTTCATATGCTAGTTTTAATATGAATGTTTATGTTATATTTAAACCATTTCATATGAGGAATGCATTGGACTTATTATGTGACTAGTGGATCCCAATATATCTCCTCGATGTATTGGTCAGTCTCATGAGACAAACCAGTGTCTTGGGACAAGTCCTTGACAAAATAAAATTTTTAGTCTTGGAAAATGGCCTTGCCTATGTGGTTATGAAGTCCGAAATTATGAATTCCATCATTACAAAAGTGGTTATTGATATTTCATGTGATTATTAGACTAGGAGAATAACCATGTGAAGAAGTAAATGGCATTAATTAATTTTATATTTTCCATATTATTATTAAATTCAAGTTTAAAGGGAATTTGTTTTAGTCTTATACATTGCCTTAAATTTTTATTCTTATTTATTAATGTTTCTGCTATATTGTTATCCTTACTGAGCATCTGAGCTCACCCTTTTCTATGTTTTATTTTTCCCAGGATTCCAAGAAGTGTATTATGTTTGATAAGGTTAAGCTTAGGGATTAATGGCATTACCCAAGGATCATTTATTTTTTGTTTTGTTTTCTAATGTGTAATTAAACGTTCATGAATATAATCTATTTTCTTAACTAAAATATAATCGATTTTCTAAGACTGCTAAACTGATCGGCCTTTTGGGGATTGATTCCATGTAATCATAAAATGTATTAAAATAATGAACTGACTCCCATAACTGGGGACATGGTTTTATAGATAACAACTATGTTATTAATCATTTATAATATATTCATTCACATGAAAGTTTTATTATAAACATAAAAATTATTAATTTTATATTATAATATAATGAATCAATTTACCATTTATTACCTACGATCACTAAATGGTCAAAGTAACCAAAACTACATTTTATTATCTGGATATAAAATGTAACCCCTACATTAAGAATTCTATTATAGTGTAATTTTTATATTAATTACATTTTAATCATTCACCAATATCAATGGAAATAATAATATTGAAATTGTGTTAAACATTATAAAAAACATATCCAATATTATGGTTACCTCAATTCCTCACTAGTGAATCATCTATAGAAACCCAATGATATAAATCCTTTTACATAAAATAGGAAAAAAATTATATATTATTAGTAAATTAAAAATTTTAATTAGAATAAATTCCATTTCTGCATCATATAATTTATTTAAAATTATTTTTTCTTGGAATTATATTACTATTAATAATGCTTTCACAGATACACCAATATTAAAAACAAATGATTTATTAAAATTTAATTTTTTAACATTCCAAATGTATTATTTTGAAGAACACAACATTATAATTATACATTATAGTAATGAATAAAAATGATTTTATCTCATTCAACAATTAATTAATCATTAATAACTAAATTATATCATTTATCATTTTAAATTATCATAAACTTAGAATCACCCTCTTTAAACGATAATTCCACATTAATTCACATATTATCAAATTTACCAACCCTCTTAAAGTTTCAATTTAGCATTAAATATTTTTTTAAAAAAATTTCTAAGTAAATATATTGGTATCTTTAAACCATATGGTTGATATTTAAAGTGGTAAACCCACAAATTCTAGCAACCAAAATCAAAAAATAAAATCATTTATTGATTTAATTATTAAAATATTATCAATGTCTAATTAGTGTAAAACTTCATTGATTTTAGTTTAATTTGAATTTTAGTTATATAAATCTAATACAATAATGTGGTAGAAATGATATTATAGTAACTAATATAATATTTTTCACCCTAATAATAAATTATTAGACCTATAAATTATCCCTTACATTATAAAAAACATCACAAAAATTCATAAAATCACTTTCAATCTACCATACCAGGTTTACCATATAAAAAATCTTTATTTTGTTCAAAATATAATTCCAATTCTATCAACCCAATTTTTTAATTTATATTGATATAAATTTACGAGATAGAGTATTCATAAAAATAAATAATTACCCTTTAAAAATGCATTAAAAACATTAAAAATCCCATTTAATAAAACATTATTATAACACAACAACCAATACATGGTCCATCATAATTATTAAATCCCAATTATTATCATCATTTTTATGAATTTCCCATGTTTCAAATTAAATAACATAATATTTCATCATAATGAGATATTAAATAGACCACAACAGTCAATAATATTTCCATTAATACAATATTTTTTATTATATTTACTCATAAAAGTATAACAATACATTATATAATGAAAATAAAATTCCATAAATTCTGTCATTATGTGTTATTTGTAACAAATATACATGATCATAAAAATATATTTACGTTTTTTATATTCATCACATATAATCAATATTATTTTTAAATATATCACCCCATCATAGTTTATATATTTAACTATTCCTCTAAAACATATTATTCAAATTGATCAATTATTTGAAATATTTTATAATATTTATCGTAATGATCAAATAAAATTTTACTAAATCATAATAATCAAATTTTATTATCATGTTCTACAATAACGAATTATATCCCCACTTCAAACAAAAAAATAAATTATATTTCCTTTTTTTCATATTTTAACCCTACAAAATTGCTTTTATACCCATTCTAAACATTACACACAACATTTTAAGATCATTTAATTCCAACAAGACAACCACTCTCAAAATTATTTAAAAAAATAACAATACATTAAATTTAAAAAATATACTTATTCAAAATATGATATAATCATTCTAGAATAGAACCTAATAAATTCATAATTTATGTTACACAAAAAAATAAATTTTTTATTAACAATTTTAAATGAAAATATGAGTTATAGTACATTTAAAATGGAAACCAAGAAATGTACCACATTTTTATAAAACCAAACATGTTTTAGAAATAATTTTCTCCCTAAATGAAGAAGAATCATATTGGACCTCAATATTCTACCATATTACTAAAATTTTAAGGGATGTAGATAACATAAAATACATCCCAATATTTTTCTTTTCTTTTAAAATAAAATATCTATGAGATTTCTATATATTTCCTATATTATTTAATAAATTGTTTTTTTAATAATAAAAGAAAAATATGAGTATCTCTAGGAACATGGTGTTCATAAATAGATTGTTTTAGGAGAACCTAATTGTTAATGGTTTATTTGTATCCATTTGAATTTATTTTTCTATATATGGAAGCCAAAAAAATTCTCAGATAAAATCATTTGTCTCTTATATGTTGGAAGGGGTTTCACCAAATGTATGTTTCAGGAAAACATGAAATATACATGTTCACCCAACCTTGTTTGTCATCCCTTCCTTATACCCAAACCATATACTAGTTATCTGAAATGGATTCTCCCAATTCTCAATCATCTTGCCCTCATATGTTTATTCAATGCCTTATATACCCTGTAATCTTACATAAATCATATTTGATCCCACATATTGTATTATCATGTTTTCATATATAATTCTCTCATATTTATTAACAGACATAATGTGATTAAAACCAATATATTATCATGATTCCGAAACATCAATAATATGAATACCCCTAATGAATCATATTTTTAACTTGATATTAAAACCCATCTTAAGAAGAAGAATGTTGAGGATTAATAAAATCTATTTTTCATGTCAATGTCTTCATCGGATTCATGAGGGAATTTTGTAATTAAAAACATAAAAATTATAATGGTAAATTAATTTTAATTTTGTTAACATTAAATATTTAAAACAAAACACACTAAATACAAAACATCCAAAATTTTATTAGATACATTTGGAAAATGACCCCATCGAAATAATACTACAGTTTGTTTGTAGTTTTGAAACCAACATTATTGGAACAATTCTAAGGTTCCACACACCGAAGACTATCCTGGAGATACATAAAAGATAGAAAATACAACCAACATTCTAAATTATATTGACATGTCACCCTACAATCCACAATAGAATAAATTTATAATTAATTAAAATATATGATTATTCTATGATCTAGGTATTATACATGGTTAGAGTGTCTCCTACATTTCACATAGATGGTCTTATTCACCAACTTCTCAGAACTATTATCCAATTATCTCATAGATCACGCATAAGTGGAAATTTTCTGAAATCCCCTATATCAAATCCAAATATTGTATACCACAATCATAACCACATAATGATTATTTTATGTTTATGAATTCCAGATTTAGTCTCTTTTATTTTAATTTGATTGAGAAAATAGATAGGTCTATTTGATAGACAATAATATTTGGGTTTCATCAAAAACCAATAAGAAACATGCGGTAACTAAGATAATGTATTCTATTGATAATTTATATCCATTTGACAAATATATAACTAAAAGTCATCTTTTATACTATTTTTGTTCATAGATATACCATGTCTAGTATCAGATCGACCTAAGATTCCAATTGACCAAATTCTTATTCTCAATAAGATAGATGAGTATCCTGAGACTGACATAGTGTTTAAGACCAAAAAAATCATTCACTTTATCCAGGGAACTTTTATTAATTTCTGTAGGATTAATATGAATATAACCCACATATACCATTTCAAATAATTGAAAAGATAAAGACCACATATTTATGTGTAATCCCCAATATTTCCCAAAATAATGATCTCACCCCAAAAATCCAGTACTGATTCATACACAAATACATGTCATCCAAGTGTAATACCATGAAATAACCTAAATGGGATCTATTTAATGTGACCAATAGTCACAAGATATTAAATTATCAATCTGAGTAACCCATCATCAACAATATATATTCCTTATGAGTTTCCATTTCTGAATGTTCCATATTCTCTTCGAGCACAATAATAATCACAATTGATTAATTTAATGAAAATATAATGAAAAGGAAAATATTTCCAATTAAAATTTCACACATTAAAATATTATAGTTATTTTTCACATTGTAATACTAGAAAAACTAAATTAAATTTCAAAAAATATATCTATATTTAAAGATGTTAAAATAAATTTAATGGTTTTATCCTAGGACCTCAAACCATGGAGTTTGAAATATATATGATTCTGTTCATATTCACTATTTAACAAGGGATTCCTCTATAATATTCAATGAAAATTCCCAAGAGTCTCTAACAACATGACCCTCAATGGAATGCCAATTAGTTATGGATTCATCTTCTAGAAAGATACCATTTTAGACACTATTATATGGCATTAAATGAAAAAACATTTCCTCTTATGAGAGAGTAAACTACACATGCTATGATCTTCATCAAATGTATAAGTCTAAACCCCCATTATTGGGTCTGATTAATATTCTTTCACACCAATTACCTCCTTAGATGGTGATAAATTTTATATAACTAATTTTTTAGGCAATAAAAAATAGTGAAATCTCATAGAAATATGATATTGATAATGACTACTAAATATTTATATTCATATAACTATATTGATTCAATAAATATATTGAACAATGGTATCCAATTGTAATAAAATTACTACAGTCAATTTATGATATTGTCTTAAATCAATATTAGATTCCCAACATATTCCATAATTCCCCCCATAATTTTGAGATGAACCAACCAACCATCCTTTCTAAAAATGTGTTCTATCATGATTCATATGTAATGTACGTGTAGAAATATAAATTATGAAAAATTTTCATTACTAACTCAATAAAAAAAATATGTTTCAAATTATTCAAGTATAATTTTGTGAAATTATAAAAATACATTACCCATGGGACTGACTAATTTAGCATTCTCATGTATATGATGTTTTAATAATAGATTTTTTAATTATTTATTATCAATCTACACGTAATATTCATGAATCCCTAAAATTAATTTGTATAATCAATATATCAATATTTCATCATGAATTATATGATGTCTGATGCCCTTGAAAATCATTTTCCATATCATGATGAAGGGAATGTACCTATAATGAAGAATCACCCCATCGGCAACCCAACATCTCCAATTCAAGATTATGAATGACTTGGTGCAATAATATCATCAAATAGATTCGATAAGAAACTATATTCATCCCATGAAGTTAATAAAAATATAAATCCTAACCTAAAAAAACACTAGAAATGTGTCATGAATAATCAAATGAAACTGATTCCCCTTAGATCAAAAATTGAGGTATTATTCCCCTTGTATGATAATTTCAATAACTCTTTTAAAAGGGATGAGGATGTGTCCATTTACATCACCACTTCAGCCTAAAATATTCATAGGTGGGATATGACTATCCATCAATTTCAAAATTGTTGTATGTCACTAGTTCAATAGGAACACATTGAAGACGAGTTACTTTTGTTATAGAGTCAACATTCTCAAAATGAAGGACCCATGAGCGCTCTTTGTGGATAAATAACTGGAGTCACCATAAAGTAATAATAATTCTATGATTTCATGATCATTTTAAATAATTATCATTTTATTCATAATCATCCATGGATAGAGTTATTTAACTTCTCCCCTTTCTATCATGCATGTTTTTTAACATATTATTGGCTCAATAAATGAGTAGGCTAATATTTATACTCTTAATCTCAGGGAATTTTATGTATATTAATTTGAATGTATTATTTTAGTATCATATTTATGAATTTAACGACCAGGATATGAAAAATTATATCAAAACATCCATTTATATTTTCAATTAGTATATTATGGCATATGAGATGGTGGAGTCTCGAATTCATTGTCTTCTTAATGATATTCCTAGATATATTTTTCAATATTCCCCAAAGAAATTTTATATCTTACTACCACATCACATTATGGAAGGATATATCCATATTCATTTGATAACATCAGAACATGTTTACATGCCTATATATGCCTATGTTGTTCATTTCAATTTTCTAAAAATATAAATGAATTATATGATATATCATGTTGATGATATCAAATAATGCACATATTATTACTCAAAACCAATAAGTAATTTCATCATATTCTTCCAAAAACTAATATTATTGCTTATTGTTTTTCACTAAATTATGATCCTCATTATTATATATTTTTAGGGAATGAGAAAAATATTAAATTCTTTAATAATATTTTTATATATACATAAAAGGTTGTATGACATGTTCTAGTAGAGATCAAGTAGAGGGGCTATATAAATTGTCACCTTAATAATTTATAAAGATATATTTAGACAAGTGAAGATGGAAATGATTATATAAGTATCCCTATTTTATTTCATTGACATATCAAAACTGCAGGAAAAGAGATACATAGAGTTTCTCTTAAGCATGATGTTCATCACCCTCACAACATTTTGAGTTTAATGAATGAATATAAAACATTAATTTATCGATACGACATTCCAATAAAGATGTCCGACCATATAAAATAAAAAAAATTCATGGATAATATCATTACATTGAACGATGATGATATACTTCAGTATCCTTAACATATTTCTTTATAAAGATTCATGTTTTATAATGCATAGGATAAGCGATTTATGATGTTGAGGATACTCTCTATAATGACATAATCAAAAGATCTTGAGGTTCTCCCTAGAAACCCACCAAAGTGTAACTCTAAATGGATATGTGATGAATAATATCCACGTCCCCCCTAATTATAATATCTTGGGAGGTTCACCCAATTTTATTAAGAATAAAAATTAGAAATAGAATACCTAATAACCTAAAAATAGTTTGTACATTAAGACATCGTCCCTAAAGAATCCAAAACTATAAATAATGATTACCTCCCCATGATTATCATAGTGATTGTCCTCATTATAATAATATCCTCCAATTATAAAATGGCAATTATCATCAAGAAACTACATTAAGGGTTCCCTAAAATAAATGGGAAATTTAGAATTTTATGTTGGTTACACAATGTACCTTTTCATGAATCCTGGGAGTTTTATCCATAATATTGGATGATCTGGGTTGGTTTTCCCCATTTTCACCTACCCTAAAAATAATAACATCAATACAATTGAAGAGGTTCTAAATGATCAATATCACATTGAAAATGAAATAAGAAAATTTACATGAAGGTATAATCATGTTTAGGAACCTCTTAATGAGGATGAGTGGAAGATCTTGATCATTATGAAAAAATCTTTTAGAGGTGGAATATCCATCATTTTTTTACCTATTTTTACAAAATTGATAGAATTATAAACATAATGAATTAAGTATGAATACTATAACAACATTATAAATTTTTAGAAACACCCCTCTATAAAAACATGTGAGGATATTTATTAGATGTTCTAAAATAACTACATTATGACACTCAGTAAATTATGGAACTATGATTACCTAGAATACATTTTAATTGAAAACCCCATAGGTAAAGGATATATCATTAGATAATATTGAATCTTTTATGTAATAACATGTTGTTGGTCCCCAAAAAAATCATTCTCTACAGCTTGATTTTATTCCTAGTAGAGGGTGTTTTTACATAACTCTATATATTACCATACACCCAACCAATATGGATCATCCCTGATTGAAACATATTTGGTTATTAAAATGATAATGTTCTAGGATTCAATTGAACCTATTATAGTTTTTCGATATATCATAACATTACAATTCCATTATCCTAAAAGGAGTATAATTGATGAGACTGGTCTATTTATAGATTCGTGCATTATGATATTATGAAAGACAGTGTCTTTGTATTTGAGGATAATTATTCTTAAAATCGGAGAGTGTTAATAAATAGTGTGTGAATATCATATTTAATATTTTTTTCACCTATATCATACATTATCATTCGTCCAAAAAACCATAACGAATGCAACTATAGTTTCCTCACAAACTTTCTAAAAGTGGCACAAAAAACATTTGGATGTTAGTATTCATAACTCCAATAAAAAAACAATGATCATTAAATATAAATAATAGTGATGAAGTGATTGTATAATTTACATTTTAAACAAAAATCAAAGGGTTATGACCAAAACTGTTACACATGCATCATGTATTTTCTTTTAAATTAGGAATAAAATCACTAGAATCAGACTCAGATTTTCACCAACACTGCGATTTATCCCTTATATTAAGAGTGCACTAATTGTGTATTATATAATAACATATCAAGACCACTATAATAAAATTAAATTGATGGTGAAATCAACAGAAATAATTTAGGTAATAAAATTGATTGAATGATAAATCTATCCAATAAGAGAAAAAATATCAAGGATGAATATAATTAAGTTAATGAATATTTTGAATATTAAAATTCCTGTATTAAATCTAAAATGATAAAAATAATATTACATGATTAATATTTTTGAATTTTTTTATTATAAAGTAATTTGGTAACAATTAAAATGATATTTACACAAACCTATAATAAGGTAAGCCATCCAACCAAAAATTTATGTTCACTGAAATATCAGAAGATTTCATGTGTGATAGATAACTCAATGAAAATCTTTTCAAGGGAAATAACCACATAAAGCCCATCCGAAAGACATATCACAGTTTTCATCTTCCAATACATGACATGAAAGAGGGGTATGTATATTCAGTGAGAGGAGAATCCATTAACCTAAATATTACTTAGACTAAAATACAAGTTTATTTAAATCGTGTCTAGAATCCTTTTAAGAACATCTTCTACTATGGTAATAGGGATGTACATTTTAAGAAAGATACTTGATTTTTTTCTCATACATGGAATAATAAAAAACAATACAATCATATCAATTGATTCTTGTGACCTATAATATATCATTCAACCCAATGATAGTCCATATATTATTGGATTGAATCGATTACATTTCAATTATATTAAAATCCATTTAAGAGAAGAAAAAAACAATTATATTGATATATGAATTCCAATATAGAATTTTTGGAGTCTTTTAATCTACAGATATCCTAAAATTGTTACCCTTTAAAATATTCACTCATATGGTCCATCAGAAGTATCATATTATAAATTGCACATCCCAGTTCATCTCAAAGATATAAAAACATAAAAAAGATGATAAAAATATCATAGATTATATGTTGATACTATAGAAGGATAGTCACTTGTTATGTAAAATAAAAAACCAAATAGATATATTTAGAATTTAGATAATCATGATAGTAATTCCACAATTAATTTTTCTCAACGGTTAAGTGAAATGTTTTTTAACTTTAAATGTAAAAACGCATGAAAATTTTAGTGTGTGTTATTTTTTTTATATGTATTATGTATTAAACGATTCAGTTGACATGAAAATTGTTCATGAACATATATTATAGATATTTTTAGAGTATCTAAATGATTAATTAAAAATTATTTATAATTTGGGCCCTATACGTCATATAGATATAATAATCATATATTAGTGACATGAGTATTCTTTATATATTCATGAGGTTAAAACTAAAACACAATGATTAACATAGTGGACTTAACATGGTCGTGCATAGGTCATGGCCATCACACTAAAAATGAGATAGGCGAAAAGCCTAACTCAAATGTTCACAAAACAACATGTGCAGCCCACCCATAAATTATGTTATTAGAAAAAACCCCATAATCTATATGGGATGATGGGTAACTATTTTCAATGGCTTCAGTACAATATGATCAGAACCAAATTCCTCTAGTGATAGTTGGTTCAATGATATTTCATGATTTATTTGGACAAAAATCGTTGAAAACTAAATTATTTGATGAAATCTATTGATGTTGATAAAGATAAAACATTAATTAATAATACTTCTATCATATTATAAGTAAAAAATCTAGTAATTCATTATATCCTAAACATTGTATAAAATATAGTTGAATCCATTCACCTAATATTGGTTAAAATGATACAAATGTTTTAAACTCTCTTGATGCTATACTAGAGGAATGAAGAGAGTGACCTCCTTTCATAGTTAGGTGTCTATTGAAAATAAATTACAAGTTTACCAATAATTTTGACATCCCATGACACTAAATTATCATGCAAAAAATATTTTTCAGGTTATAAAACTATTTTCCCCAATGAATATAGAGATAAAATTATCACCAACCCAAAACTATCAGATTCTAGGAGAATAATTTTTATAGTAGAAGGTGAAATTGATAGACTACATATTTGTAAAAATAATTTTATTGGACCACAAGGACATATAGAGATCAACATTTAGAGGATAAAAACCTTATAAAAATAAAATAATGAAAAATTAGACAATGAATGGGGTTCATAAAAAATAAATATTTACAAAATTTCACCCACTTAATTATTATATTTTTCAAAATTAAGACTCATTTTAACTATAGGTTCCCATACAATATATATAATGATCTCATAAAATTTGATCATTTACTGATAATTTATTTGGAATGAATATTTGTGTTACAGAACTACATCATATGATGATATATATGCTACAAAAATGATGAAATTCACTCAAACAACGTCAATAATGTAATAAATATGATCTTGAATGTTTGAAGGGTCATTTAAATTCATATATTACATATGAATGACTTGATTTAGTATATTTTTTTTTCATTTGATGTTACTTTGGATGTATGGTTCTTCCCAATGAAAATAAAAAAACAATATCTCTAAATTTCATCAACGGTATGGACCTAAGAACACAATCTACATTGGTTGCCAAACTCTGTTCTTGGTAATATCAAAAAAATAAAAAGTACACACATTTGATCTAGATGAATGACATATTTATATACCATTATGTAATCATGAAAATGATTTCAATACATTTTTCTATTTATCTCTCTTTGAATAAGAAAATGCCCCTTATTGATGCCTTTAGAAGCACTAAGGAGATAGTAGATGGAGTTACTATAGAAGAGTTGTAATTTTTTGAATTCATCAATGAAAACTTATATGTTCATTTTATTTATGAAACAAATATCAATAGTATAAATTTATTGGGGAATATAAGACCTTATTATATATCCAAAATGAATTGTGATTTCAACATCCCTGAATACCTAATTTATATGGTCCATGGTCTTAATATCATAGAGGTGTAGATAATCAAATAATAGGGATATAAATGAATCATTTTTTTCACCCTCTAGAATAATGATCAATATTAATAAAAATAGTTATATGGACCATAATTCTAAAAGATCATAAGGATACTGTGGTCACTTCATTATTTCCATTATATGTTGTATAATTAAATAATTCAATTCAAATTTTTAATAAACATTCAAAATAAATATTAATATTCCATGATTCACATAATGAAGATCCTTTTGAGGAATATAGTAAAATTTTATATGGATGATTTGGTTATATAATTGAAACTGAATTATGGTCATCCTGTTGATCTCAAAATCATTTGAAAAACTATTAATCAGTTAAAAAATAGTCTAATATGTTTCCATGTTCTTTTAATTTATCGTTAGTGAAATTAACCATAATCAATATAAAATAATAAACAACTGTAATTTTATCTAAATAAATATTGAAATATTAGATAAAATACTTATTCAAAATCATAAATAGTTGAGATGTCTTTAAGGGTGCATTATATACATCAGACCTTTTTAGTAAAATATCCATATAATGATACTACCTCTCCAAAATTTAATAATTAAAGGTTTTACACATATTTTTAGTAAAATATTACATAAGTAATTTTTTAATCTCAAATACTACATTCATTTTACATTAGTATATATTTCATAGGTAAAAGGATATCCTCGTATTTATTATATAAAATCCCTTAAAAATTCGTTTGATTTATCATTACATAAATAAATGATTTGGGTTAGGAAAGATTATAATCTTATCTATATAATTTTATAAACTATAACACAATATTATAAAAAAATCAATTATCATTAATTTTCAAATATTAATAAGTTATTTGTAGGATTAAGAGATCTACATTACTACTCATAATTACTTTTTCAAGAATATTTTCATTGAATTTATATTATGAGGGTTTCTAGAATAGTTTTCATACTTTCTAAAATATTTTTATTAATAGTTAGTGTGACAAAAATGGAACAAAATATAGGGTATAGATGATTTTCCCACAGTGTTCAATTTCCTAGTAATGTAACTTTTGGGCATGAAACTACTAGAGGAAGTACAATACTTCATCCATGTCACCTCTCTATCATTGTACAAGTTCATTTATTGTAAATCAGGGATTCCAAGGGGATCGGGAATAGAAAACAAAATTATATGTTTGACATCTTGGATATTTCTAGTTTATCTAGTCAGAGATTTTGTACCATACACATCCCTAAATTCTAAATGAAAATTTAAAAATGAGTGATAGTTTCATGACCTCATTATAAGCTTTATGTTGTCCTTAAAAATTCATCATTATGTATTTAACATGTTGTGTTAATTATAATATTTAATCATTAAAAATATTTTGGAATATCTTATCCTGAGGGAATATTTGATTCTATTTTTTATTATGAATGAGGACTAATGTATGACCTCCACTCAGCTACAATACTATCTCAAATTCATGGTTAATATAAAAATTACTAGATTCATTATCCAATTTAGTTATAGAACAACTTAATATATACTAGAAAGAGATGTTCATTCACATCATCGAAAATAGTGTTGTCTTTAAATTTAATAATAATGATGTAGAATATATATATATGGTTAAAAACACCATATTTAAAGGAAAAACGTTATCTTTATCTTTGGATACCACATTGGGATTTATATTTCGAATAAAAGACAATAAAAAAATAATTCTTCCTTAGGATATAGAAAAGAAGGAAAATAACCATTATTAAATAGAAAACATCATCCATATGAAATCATGAAATAAAAAATATTCTTTATAATAGTGATATTCTTGGAGTTCTTCGTAGGTTCATATAAGGATGAGAAACCCACACATTTATATCATGAAGATAATTTTGGATCAAGAACTTTAATTTTATTAGAGGGATAAATATTCCATAATATTAATAATCCTAAATAATTTTGAACACTAATAAAAAATGTATTTTTTCATTTTACAGTCTCATTCTAATCTATTTACATACATGATGAATTTATTCATCAAACAATAGAGTTCATATTTATATCCAGGTACTCTTAAAAATATTATATATTTTATGTAGATGTCATTGGGTCATATCACGCATATATAATTTAGTATTTTATGTACATATTTAATAACACTAATATATTCTCTATGCAGAATGAGGAATTGACCATCGATGATGAAAAAATAATCTGATAATTTTTTTATGTTTAATATCATCACTAGCTCCAATTTTCGATAAATAATATTTATAATAAATGATAAAAATTCTGATATTTTAAATTGAATAAATTGTTTAATTAATACAATATTTTGTCTTTCAACCAAACAAATTACTATAAAGTAGTAAATATATATAATCATTCCTTCTATTTTTTATAATATCATAGAGAATATGGTGGATAGGGAATAAAATTATTTTCATATAATATGTTCCATACATTGTGGCTATATTTCACTAACACAAACAATACAACAAAGGAGACCCATTACTAACCAGCCTTTGGGAATTAGGAAATCATACCCACTATTGGTTAATTGCCTAATATTTGAATTACTATCTATATGATGTTTCCGAACGAAGTTTAATCTCATATCATCTTGATGAGTTAATGAGACATAATGAGATCTTCATTCATAGTTTAAAAAAACAATTGCCTCAATGAAATCGATTCAATCAATAGTATAACATGAAGATTTTTTACATCTATTTCCCTATAGATAATTTATTTGGCCCTTTAAAACCCATAAATGTTGGTGAAAATTCATTGAAACAGCATATATAATCTTATGGGTCATAAAATGTACCCAATGTGTTCTCCAAGAGAATTTACACATAGATTATAATATATAGATATCTTATCTTCCTCTTCACCAATAAAATCTTTTTTAGAAATAAATTTTATTAAATTCACAATGTGTTTTTTGAATAGTTATTTATTATTATAAATATATTATAAAGGGACTGCTACAAATTACTCTCCATTTAATGACATCTATGTCTCATCTAATTTACTATAATCCTCATAGAAGATATTTCTGGTCAAAAAATGTTTTATTGGATGTCATATTGTCCACACCATTATTAATAAACTCTTTAGTGTTGTCAAACATGATTAAACCCAAATTTAATGTATCTTACTATTTCAAAATATGAATATATAAAATACCCCTCTCATATGTAAGAGTCTAATCTATATAGGAGACCCTTTTATTTATTATTTGTGAAAATTAATTAAAACAATTTAGACATCCGTACTTTAATTTTTCATTGTACTTCAGAATAAAATATCCCCCACATTAGAACGAAATGTATCTTTATTTATAATTCATTTTCATATGTAGGGCTGTCTGAATAACCTTTAATTGTCTGATTTGAATCATAATTTTTATTCATGGTTCTGAAATGATGATGATCCCGTTATCATTCATGTAGTATTATCATCCACCTCCCTCGGGAAATTGTCTATACATTTATTGCTTCCTCTCTAGACCATGATCTATATATTTATTTAGAGTTTCTGTTTTGGAAAATTTATGTTTTATGAATCTTAAGAAATGTGATAAATATTGATGTATTTTTCTCAAAGAACATGCCTAACTATGTATTATATGTTTATGTTAGTCTTATACTTATATTTATACACATACTAGATCACCTCACCTCTTATTTCTTCCTTACATTAGAATTGGTGTACATAATGTTATCATCCCATTTGGACTAAATTCATTGTAATCATCCACCATTTTAATACATTTATAACTATACACATCATTTATATGTCCAATTAAACATTGTCCAAATATTTTAAGAGTCATTTTATGAAGTACATGATTCATGATTCCCATAATTTCATGTTACATAGTAATATAAGGATCTACTATCCTTAGACTAGTTATAAATATCATATATTAAATCCAAAAAATTGACATATTATTTGAATCTCCATTATCATTAATTTATATAAAATAAACATAATATATTGATTTTTTAATTTTTTTCGTCAAATAATTCATGACGTTTTAGGATATGTAGTTATACATTTATTTTTTTCCCTCACACAATCCTCATACCATAAAAATACATTCCAAGTCATGGTGTTGAGGGAATTCCCATTTATAATAGGATTACTTTTATTGGTTAATTTATAATATATAGCCGTATTATTGTTCACATGGGCTACATTGGTGGAAATCCCATCAAAATATTTTAATTTTTGTTTGTATAAATATTTACTAACACCTATGTACACTTTTCCCGACATAAGACTTATATGAAGTGGTACATGTCATAAGACAATAATGATAATTACATATAAGTCCTTTTCACATTATATTTAGTTTTGCAAAATATGTTCCACCTTACATTAACTCAAGTTCATTAGATTTTTATCTATTATATGACATGATATCACTAAATCGGAGAAAAATCCATGAATCCATTTTTTGGTATAATAATTATATCAATAATCCTTTTCTTTTATATATCTCCAAATTAATATTGTAAAAAAATATGTTATAATATTAGTTAAATACATAAAAACCATTTAGGAAAATCAAAAATAAAAATATGACGCCACTTTCATTTATAATATATTGATCCATGCATACACTATTTATTATAAAATTCATGGGTTTTTTTAAATGACTTAATATGTAATGTATCAAAGACTACCATTACTGTGCATAACCCCACGTCTTATTATCATTACTACTAGTTTTTAAAAATTACACATGGTATTATTGTAATAGTATAAGACTATTACAAATCCATTAACCATTCAAAAAACATGATTTATGTGGTTGATATATGATATAAATCATTCCGATATATCTATATAGATATATGATATAAATTATTCTGATATATCTATATATTATTTTCTATTTTATATATACATACATGTCCCATTATAAACTATTTGTGGTTAGTTTAATTATGGAGTGTCAACATAAATTTTTGAATATACTCTTACAATAAACCACATTTCATGAAATGATTTTTATTAGTAACCATATATGTTTAAATGATACTAGAAAAGTGTATATTTCAATAAGGGAAAAAATTTCATAGGAATGATTTAAGATTATACATTTTCAGTTCATCCAAATATATACATAATTTTATCCTTCGGATAATATCATGCGACACCATATTCTCTTGAAAATATTTCAATGTAAATCATCATTTATATATTTCTTAGCTTCCATACTAAAATAATAGTTCATTCTTATCACATATGGGTAGTCAAGGACCACCCACATACTTTCATTTATCCTATTAATAATCAGTTCTAACAAAATTTCTAATAAAGTTATTTCTTTATATAAAAAATCCAAAATAGATATGCAGTGACAAATATTATGACATTTGAGAAAGTATAAAATTGTTATAATAAGTCTTGGTATAATAAAAATGGCTACATTAATCCCTATGTTCTTTGTCCTCATGGTGTGACCAATGTATTTCCATTGCATAATTTCCACCCATCTTTTACCCTATTTAATCAATCATTTATATTTTAGTATATACCCTCTCCGTAATATAATTTTTACTATTTTATTTAATGTAATTGATATTTCAATTCATTGAAAAATATATATTTTAAGGGGATGATTATGGATATTTATTCATAAATCGGTCAATTTATTCTTATTTAACCATATATAAAACACATCATATCTTTAAAATGTTTATGGGCATCCTCGATGGTTTATAAACACATGGAATTTTGGATCGACTCATGTTAGGTTTACCACACAATTTATTATTTTTATACAATACCATATTTTTCTAAAGGTTTATCAACCATAAAAACAATATATAGTTTTTCAGCATATATTAAAATAAATTACCAAAGGAATGAAACGACTTAGTCCTTATGTTAATAATATACTGAAGGAGTCGTAGATAAATGTTTTTTCTTCACTCATTGGGTATAAAACATGAAAACCTGTGATAATTTTTGAATAATTTTCATATATGGAAAGAGAGAAAAAAATATGGAAAATAAGAAAAATGTGGGCCCAAATAAAAAGACATATCCCTTCCTTCTAATATCCCCACATAATATTATTATGTAAAACATAATGATCAATAAAAATACAAATGGAATATATAGCCCACCGTATAGGCCTAAAAAGGTCAATACATGCTCTTAGGTCTATATGTATATGAATATTTATTTTCAACACATAATTAATTACATAGAAAATGATGTAATTATATTAATTTTTAAAACTATATTAAATAGCGATACTTGATCTTTTTAAAATAGAATATGCTTGCTACCAATATATTCTAATAATGATTTACTTAATTCACTGTATTTTCACTTTTTATAATCCAAATTTAATATCTATATCTCTTGGTAATAATATATATTCTATAAAATAATTCCAACATATATTAGTTTCATAGAATATTTCTATAATAAGACTATGTATAATTATTAATTAGAATCGCTTGAAATACATTGATCATATATATATTACAATATCTAACACACTTATTAACATATAATAAATTAAACACAAGGGGGATCAATATATAATATATCATGGATATAAAAATCCATTATGAAGATAGTATATATTCATCATTATCTAGAAAATTGTTATTCGTATACATTTTAATGTTAATGAATATTTCATCTTATGAAAACCATTATCTCAAAAACTCACCATGAATAAATTTGGTTGTATATAAACCACAATATCAATCCCACCTATATCTATATGAAGGCATAAATCTATGTGATATTGGGTTTAATAATATATTATAATCATCTAACAATTTTAGTAGTTAATATATACTTTATATATACATATACAATGTTCAAATGGATAAATTATTTAGGATATTATTATTTATATTTTTCCAAATTATAATGAATTGATAAGTTTCAAATGAAAAAAACGTTGAGTTGATATCCAACACATGGTGATCATCATCTCAATATGTTAATAGATCCCCAAATCTAGAAAATTACCTTGTAAAGTGGAAATGTACAATATTTTATGGTGGAATAGGATTCTCCACGAAACGAACTAATCAAATTTTTAAGGGATTATATTTGGTGACCATAAAAATATGTTCCATGAACTTTTAGGAAACGTTCATGATATTGTCCGTTCTCAAATAAAAAAATATTATTGGGGATGAATGGTTTCTGTATTAATTATAAAGGTACCAATTTGATCAATATGTGTCTCTCAACAACTTGATCTTTAAGGGATAAAAATTCCTCAAAAAGTTTTACTTTTATGTTGACCTGGTTTTGATAATTCATTACATGGGGTACTTCATTTATTTTATACATTTAAAAAAAATTAAATTCAATCCAAAATAACTAGTATTAAATTTTATGAATTCCTATTTTTCTAGATGAAACCTCTCATGGGGGAATAAAATAGCCAATATTTTATATCATTGATAGAATTTGATTTTATTAACTTTCTAGCTAATCATTCACCATGGTCAAACCTTATGGATCATTGATGATTGAATTAGTTCTATAATATTATGATTTCATGTCAAGGATAACTCCAACTATACACCAATCCTATTATTATCACAAAAATATTATATTTATATGTATTTTTTTTCCAGAGATGTAATAATGTGCCCTTATATTTCAATGGTCAATACATACCATGACCATCCATATTGAATGATTTTTCACTAACACTATACATTGTCCCTTAAATACATCTCATAAAATATACTAAACATAACATGTGAATAGTATGTGTCCATATTCCTAATCATGTGATCGTATCCCCCATTACTTTCAACACCTCCATGTGACCAATTTTATGTGGAATTTCGGACCACTACCATGTATGATTTTAGAGGTCCGAAGATTAAATCTCCTAAAAGTATTTATTTTATCCCACATTATTTGTGAGTAATTTAAATTCAAAAGTAAAGAATAATAAAGGGAAATTATTGTTAACTGTTATATCTAACATCAATAAACCAGAATCCATCTTTAAACACAACATCTCATGTGTTTTATTTAAACTTTTTCAATAAAGAAATGAGGTTTCCACACACCCAACATACCCATTGGTACAATAAAATGTTAGAATTTTCTATGGACAACATGAAAGGAAAATATTTGTTTGATATTTCACACTATCCTAAAAATTCATATGATAAATCACCCAATATATATATTGGTTTCAATCATGAACTACAACTAAACGTAGGCCCCCTCTCCCATGTCTCAAACTTGAGTAAAATATCACCATGGTCTCGACCATGGGAACTAATTAACCAACGTCTCACCACTGGGATCCACTTCACCATGTTTTCTAATACTGGTTCCAAACATCCTGACCATTATATATGAACTCTTGAATTACTTCAATAGGATGTAAATAACCCCCCCCCCATTCAATCATGTATTAAATTTTTCATATTGATTAGTTATATATTATGTTACCTCTACTAAGTTTCCTCCCAAATTGAAAAGAAACCCTGAGTAATTTTAACCATGTATTAAATTGAAAAAGCATTTCGTTTATTGGAATTTACAAGTGAACAATTACATTGAAAAATTTTCCCCATTATCAAAACTCTATAAATAGAATATCAATTGATCGAGTATCCATTGGTCTTATTTTTTCCATTCAAGGAAACTTAAAACATTTACACACCTAAAAAACATACCAATTTGAATATATATAAACATAATATTTTTAACCCATAAACATATTATATTATACATCGGCAAGGATAATATCATACTGATTTGGTGTAATTTCCAATAATAACCTCATCAATGATATTACCAACTATATCTGTTAGTAATCTCAACCCAAACATGTTCCAATATAGAAATACCCCAAATTATTCCTTAGTGGAGTATATTACCTTAAAATACATTTATCAGTGAGATATATTCAATGTAAGAAACACAACCTTATTGAAATGTATTCTCTGTGAATATATCATTCTAAAGGTTCTATATTACCAAAGAGCCCAACTATACTATTAAATGTTTATCTATTATCATTCATGTTATTCTATAAAGGAACATCCATTTTTAAGTCCCACATTAATAATTGTTTTAAATAGTTCGACTAGAATATATAGATTTATTACATTAATCTACATCTCTTGTGTCATTTTTATATGATGTTAAAAAAATGGACCAGTATGGACTGATGAATAAAATATATGCAATGTTAACAATAATTGATTTTGATTAATGATAACATATATATGAAGAATTTACCAACATGATTGAAATAGATTTCCAAATATATCTATGATGGAAAACCTTAAAATGATCTTCTATTCCTAATTGATGAAAACACTATAAATATACCACTTTGTTCTTATTTCAAGATAATATAAAGTATGATATGTTCGTATTAATAAATAATCTGCATGAGAACTAATTTCATTTATTGGGATTTTTATAAATCATAATTCATTGTATTAATAAAAACTATACCATACCATTTCCCTCAAGAAATGGTCATAAATTCCAAATAACTATTATATGCATCTTGAATATTTTTTAATCAAATGTAGAAGATATATGGAGAGTCACAAACACATATATTATATCACATTAATGATTGATATTGATAAATCCGGAAAAAAAATTATCAAATATTAATACAATTATAGGGAATGATTAATAATGATGTTATTAATATATAAGTGACTTATGGTGGTCTGAATAGTTTCCACCAAAAGGGTGATATGTTCCTACCTATTGAACCTTTCATTAAATGTATAACTACATGTGTTACTCGTAGTTTATAGTCACCTTTTGACTATATATTTAACTTATTTAGCCGTTAATATGTATATATATATATTCATGAATATATTCATAGAATACTCAAAATTATTGTTTGATAATTTTGTTTAATTCTAAATATACGCAATGATTTTATAATGTATATCCAATTTTTATCTTATCCAATTATTAATTTAATATTTATATTATTCACCTAATTTTTATTAATATAACAATAAATAACAACTTTATAAAACATCAAATCCAATAGATTATTTATAACACAACCACACCATTATTTCAATTTTTAATACTATTCATGTATATTATTAATATATTTTTCATAATAATTACATTCCAATTATAGAATTATATAGAATATATTCACATCTTTCATAAATATTAAAAAATAATAATCATGAAAATTATAATCTATATAATATTGATTCATGATAAAATAATTTGGTAATATTATCATCTCACCTACTGCAACATTAAAAATTCTATTTTCAAAATTAATTGACACTATTACAGAAAAAAAAGTATTTATTCATAAAAATTACAAATTTTTTGACAGACCATATGATTATTTTTAAAAATAATTATTAACAAGATCTCATAGAAATAAATATTTAGTCTACTAAATTTTTTATAATTTAACTGATATTAGTTACATTATAATTTTTTGATGAAAAAACGATGAAATTGTCACTCTCATATATGTCACACCCCTAAAATCATAGATAATGAATTAATAACTAATTAATCACCCTTAATTTTGATATTATCATACATAAATGATTTATTGGTAAATTTCAAATATATAATCCATAAATCACTATAGTATAGAAATTCATATATGGTAGTGTTTTATTGATAAAAAAATAGGACCCAAAAAACAACATGACCACCAGTTTTCACATACCATATCCAAATGATCAAGACACAAAATTGAATCCCTCTAATATAATTCAATTACATCCTTTTATGTTATAGTATATCTATTTAGGTGAAATACCACATGGAATTAAATGTACTACTCAATCATTATGGTATAATGACTAGTGTCGATCACCAATGATATTACATATAGAGTGATCACCCCTATGGTGGTTTCTCGAATGATATAATTATATTATATGAACTATTACAGCAATAACAAGTTGACAGGAAATAAATCAACTTAATTATTTTGAAAATAATATCTCAATTTTCACAAAAGAAAACCAAGAAGTCAACTATGACTAAGATCTATATCATAGGTGTGAAAAAATAATGTATATAATTGAAAAATGAGATTAATGGATTTGTAAGTAGAACAATGTATATGGATTTTTATACTAATAAAATAGGATTATATGTTTCACTAGAGATAAATTTTCTTCTACCGATTTACAATACCTAAAGAGATATTTTATTAAAGTGAATATAAACAACGTGTAAACATAAAATATTATATAATTTGATATTTATTATAAAATATTACAACCTCTAAAAACTACTTATTTTACAAAGTGAATATATATATGTTGAAAAAATAATAAATAATTAAAATTATTTTTGTTTAATAATGAAATATAAGAGAATTTTCAACCATTTCACCCCTAACATATCATAACTATTAATAACAATTCTAAAATATTAGAATAAAATGAATAGATCAGAAATCATCATGAAATACCAAACATAGCAAAGTAAAATTGTGTCCATAGTAAATTTAAATTTGGAAAACCTTGAAAAATAACACTATGTAAATCCTACCACTAATCAAAATTCATTCTATATCATCACACATAAAATATAAAACCCCTATTGGAAAACAGATCCTTGTACTGTAATATTGTATATTTATTCCTCTAGGACCAAATGTTCAATATATTGAAATATAATATCATTGATCAATATAATATTACATTATGTTATCTACATCGTGAATCCAACAAAAATACATAATGGTTAGTGGTAAAACTCATAATCATCATATTAACAACAACATAAAAAATTATTTTACTCTAATTGAAAATCAAAATGTCTTTATAGTATCCTATAATATCATATTATATTCATAGGAATTAATATTTTTATTTACAACATCATATAGAATTAGTTTCCTTTGAAAAAATCCATTAAAACATCCAAATTAATGAAAATATTTTTTTTATTTGATACGAATATAAATTAGATGTCAATTTATCAACTAATTATCACATCAAAATATTTAATGGTATATTCCCAAATATCATTACTAATAAAATCAGTAGTAAATTTTCAAAATAATCATTCAAAATTTATACTCAACTTAACCAATTATAGTTTATTACTCATTAAATATTCATTTGTAATTTAATTAGTCATGATATATCTTTTAATTACATATCTCATCATTTTAAAAAATAAAAACAGAATATAAAACTAACTCACTAGATAACATAAATAAGGGAAATATTTCAATAGGAAAATCTAATTTTAAAATTAAATAATATATGAACAATATAGAAAATAAATATTTAATCATCATAAAACCAAAAGAAAATTAACAAAATCGCATTTAATAACTACCCAAGAATGAGGTTACATTTCAATGCAAAATACTCATGTTTACCACAGTAAACCATTTTTTACGAGGTCTAGAAATTCAAATTATCACTTTAATGCCACTATTTAAAATATTTAGTGAAACATTATCACAAACACATGAAAATAAAGAATTAAATATACAACGACCCATTTTGATTCAATAATATTTATTTCCTAAAAAATAAATGTGTTTCATTTTAAATAATATAATACAATACACATAAAAAATATAAAAAAATAAAATATATCATTAAAAATATAATTTCATTAGTTAGCTAGAAAATCCATTAAAATTAAAAATATATCTATTGTATAGAAAATATTAAAATCTAAATTATAAAATGGAAAAATGTGGATCACCAAAATCATATAGGGTCCTTGACCCCATTAAAAACACTATAAAAATGATAAAAAATATTAGCTAACTAATAATAATCATAAAAAATGTAATTCTATAAATATGTGATGAATTTTAGTGAATATTAGTGATTTAAGGAAGATATATATATAAGGTAATTTACATATTGTAATAGTAATGTGGCGTTTTGAATATTGACAAGACCTTTATGAATAATAACTAGACTATTATGAATAGTTACCTTACCATTAGAATAGTAACATTAGTTCCAGAAAAGAATTTATGATATAAAAAATATTTATCAACACTAATTTCTATAATTATTAATATTATAATACTAGGAATATAATTTTATGATTTAAAATTTAAATAAAATATTAGTAAGTTTTTATTAAACTGTATTTTAATTGATTTCATAAAAATCTGGAATATTGTTCATAAAAATTAAAAGTACCAATAATATAAATATAATTTGACAATATGAATATCATTTTTTAAATCATGATATAAAAATGGTAAAGTGGTTATTTTTATAGTTTTCTAAAATACATCAAATTTTAGGTGAATAGTAAAAATATAGTTTTCCACATTACCTGTGTATCTTAAATTACCTCATTCATGATGTAATTATGAAAAACTACATTTTAGAACATGATTTTATACCATGATATATTTAATTACATAAATGATTAATTTAAATAACATAAACTTATATTCAAAACCAATAGAGGATTTTCAAAAACCTAATATGAATGATGATCCCTTAACATAATTTTTTTTAATTATTTTGACATTTCTTTTTGATATTTTTTTGTACTATAAATATTTTTAATTCCATGAAATACATTATATTAATTAATATATGATTCATATTTTGAAAAAAAATCCCATTATTTATTTTACATTTGATATAATATTTTATTGATTGTTTTATTCTAATAATAAACCTATCTTCATGTATAAATCACCAAAATCCCTCCCCTTGGAAAGCCAACATTAACCCACATCCAATTAATTTCATTCAAATATAGAATTATTGTCAATCCTTATATATTCATTAGGTACATTATGGAGTAATCCAATTTCTAACATCAATAGAGTTTTAGTGTCATACAATAGAAGCGAAAATGAGGATTTAGCATGTCTAATTAACTACAATATTTTTTCATTCATATATATATTTTTTATACCCATTCAATTAAAAATCTCATAATAATAATAATTATCCGGTAATAGCTATCATTATTTTGTTATTTTAACATACTATTTGTATTAGAATAAATCAATATATAAATCTCAAAATTATCATTCCAACACTTTATATAATGTACCATAATAGGCCGTTTGACAAACTAAAGAGGCATTTCCAAGTCAATTATTATAAAGAAATTCATTGATGTAATGCGTGAATTAAAAATAATATATAAATATGAAATAATATTTATTCTATTAATATGGATTAAATTATACTTTTGTATAAATGAATTATATTAAAAATAATGTAATTGAAAAAAAAATTAAAATTTATTGAAAAAATGATATCAATATAAGTCACATTTAACAAATTGGGTAATATTATATAATAATATAATTATATTGTATAAATATGTTAACAAATTAATATAAATAAATAATTTAAAAATGTTATTATAATCATATATTTGATATAATCGTGGTATATGTGTGACAAAATAATGGGGGGTTTATGGTAAGGGGATTCATGAAACTACATCCTTTCATTAGGTCATCCCCTCTTCCACATTATGAATTTTCATATTATTTCCATCATATATCCTTAATTTTTACATTTGGGGATATTTGTATTCCCACAATTTCAAAATTTATTCTATGAAATTACATTTTCTTATAGTGACATCAATTTAAAAAACATCATATTTCAATACCCCATAAATTTTATATGTCCACTCAATAATAATGATGTTTTACGTTTAATTTAAATTTCCCTTATTCAATTAAGAAAATAATGGTTTATTAATTAATTTTATCATTATAAATTCCTTGTGAAATCTATTCTCCTCAAATAGTATTGTAACATCCATAAATTTTGTGAAATATTTTGTTTAAGATTATATTAAACAGTTTATTAGATTGTATTACATTTAATAAATATTTTATATTCTATCAAACTCAAAACCATGTTCATTATTTGTTTCTTAAAACATTTAATCCCTTGGATAACATGTGTTACTCTCAAGGATGAATAATAATGAACAATAATATATAAATTATATTATTATTTAATATATAAGATAGAGACTGGTTGTTACATCTGATGTTGTTAATATGAATAACTACATAATGTTTAATCATATTTATAAAATTTTTCTCATTTCATCAGATAAAGTTGACTGACATAAAATAATAATAAATACAATTTGTTTCATAAAAAGATATGTATTTTTTATAGTAATTTTACCACTTTTTAATGGTGAACCTATATTAAATATTATTTTTGGAGCATTAATAATTTTTAATATGTAAATATAAACAAAATATTTTAAATTGGGATATCAAAATTATCTCAGGATGAATTTCTATAATTTCTCTATGATGTTTCATTTTTAATGTATAGTATATGATACTTAATATCAATTAAATATCACCTTTTAATTTAGATATATATTATAAATAAATAATATTTAATTTTTTTTAAAATTAAAAATAAGAAAATTAAATATCTATTATTAAAATTTAGGCCCTTTGAGTCATTTTTATATTAAATTTATATATAATGTCTTAATGATACACTATAAATTTCAACATAAAACCCATACTTTCTCACCACATCTAAAAGATTACCATTTTATTTAATTGTGAAAATTATGTGAATGTAATTTTAAAAAAATTATAAAACGATATAATCATAACAATAAATATATTATAATATGATCATCCTAGTTTTTTGATTAAAAAATGTGAAATAAATTAAAAACATTTACTGATTATTTTCAAATTAAGCTCAACAAGGGACTAAACTGTAATCTTATGGTTCAAAATGACCAATAAACATTGCAAAAATTCATTTTATGCCCATATTTCGACTATATCCCCTCATTTATAGATTTTTAAGAGTTATTGGGGAACGAATTCATGAATGTGACCTGTATAATAAATTATGTAAGGGAAAAATGTAAAAAGTAACCTCCCTCCCCATTAATATTTATAAAGCATTAGATTATAAAATAAGATACATATATTTTGATAACAAAATATTCTTTATAAACATAAATGTGTTTTTAACTTAAATTTTCAGAGATTATGTAATTATATTAATTTATTAAGAAATGTTGATGCATGGATTATATATTATATAATAAAAAAAGAAAAGTTATTATAAAAACATTAATAAAAAAATTAAATATAATGGATTATTATGTTACATAAAATGTTATATTAATATTTCTAGAGAATTTTTATTTTACCATAATCTATTTAGTTTCTAATAACGTGTTTATATTTTTAAATTAAATTAAATAAATAAGGTCAAAATTTTCAATAATGTTTACATAGAAAAAAAATAATTTTTTAAATTGTATATAATTATTAAAAATATTTATTATTAATTTTAAATTTAAATTTTCAAAAAATATTAAATAAGTTCCATTAATTTTACAATATAACATTTATAATTTATATAATTACCAATATATTGTATTATAATAGTTATTATGGCCCAGGTTAAAGTAGATTTTTGGGGTACATGAACGCATGTTTTTTAAACTAATTTCCAACACATATGGGAGTTATATTTTCTATATAATATATCATATTTATAATTTAGTGGCTCAATATTTTATAATAAATTTAAAATTAATTTATTACTAGTAGTAAAATTACATGATATATAAAAAAATTACTGTAATAAAAAAGTAATGATTATATTGGGGAACAATAGAAGTTAAGGAACACTATTCGTAAAATGAATGTATATTTTTTGTTTTGAGGTTTTTGTGGACCATAATTCCCATTGTATCTATTTATTTTTATTTTATGGCATAAGAGGAAAGGGGGACCATTAAATAATCTATACAATTTGATATTTAGAAGAATGACACTCACCTGCCATTATAAAAAAATAATTCACTCTTTCCCTTCCTCTCACCTCTCATTAAACTTTTACGTATCACCACTATACCTAAATTGGCTCCTAGGATTCATTTAGTCATCATATAGGACCATATATTGGACTGAAGCAAACCAAGGAAGCCCTTTGGCGAAAACCAAAAGTAATTACCAGAAAAAGATGTAGCATTCTTCAAATTCAATTTATGTTCTATTTATTTCCCGATTTCATACCATTACTTCCTTATATAATTAAATCCATTTCATAAATATAATGAAACCACCATAAATTTATTGTGATACCAACACTTACACAGATTTACATTATATGGTAAATAAAATTACCGTTTATATAAAGTAAACAATCATATCACATAATGATGTCGTTTTTCTCATTAACTCTTCTCATGATTGGGAATTATGATTGACATAATAATTTTTTATATAATATAAATATATATATTATTTATCATTTCTTCAAATTTAATTAATTATTATATATCACATACCTTTATGTGTTCAATTTTGGGTAAATATGATAACATCGATTGTATAATTATGGACTACAACATCCTCAAAATGGTGTAACTCGTACACAGATTTCATGTAATATATTAAAAATTAGATTAGTTATAAATATCTTTAATAAATGAAATATATATTAGATTAATGACATAAATAAATTTCTAGAAATATTTGGCATCAACTTCATTGCTACAGTTTCATAAACTGAAAATTTTATAGCGTCATTCATGGACATGTGGAATAACACCCACTAAACGAGATATGATTCCTTTTTCATCACATTATATACATATATATATATATAATTAAATAATATTGTATTTATTACAAAATTTTAAATATTTAATATTAAATTTTACATTCCTTTTTTATAGATCATTGAAAATTGGGAATATTACATATGTGTAAAAATGACCTATCATCTCCATGCTAGTAATATTGGTTCAATTTTCAAAACCACCATACATTATTAGGTTTAAAAAATTAATGGATTTAAAAATAAGATAATTATTTCATGATATTTATTCTATATATGTGTATATAATTTCCCATTCATCATAGTAGACCTAAGAAAGTAACTTTGAACTCATAAAACAAATATAGTCAAAACATGTGACGTAAACATAAATGCTTTTATATTTTTTGCAGAATTTTTATATGTTAAATATAAGTTATAATAATCTTTTATAACTTTATTATGTGATAATTTATTTAATAATAGTTTATTATTCAGGATTGTTGATGAAAATAAAGAAAAATCAAACTCAAGGAATGCAATTTCATCTCAATTTCATTTGATTATAGATTTTTGTATTGTTAAGATCCTAGTTTTTTATACATGGTGCATATAATTCTCATGAATGTATTTTATTATTATTATAATTAAATTTATAGGGTTTAAATGTCCTTTAATGGTCTCTCATTCATGTCGATTATTGTTTCAATAATACCAGGGTGGTAATGGTCACTGGTCATAATTATACTTCCTTGAGACATATGTTATGTGATACACCTATCTTGCTTTAAGAGGTATATACTAATATTTTTACATGATGTGAATTTAATATCCTTATTCTGATGATATAATATTATATTTTAATTTAATTCGTCAATGTGGATTATGATTCAAAGGTTCCAATGTTGTATGGGATTCAAAAGAATATTGAAATTTTTTTCATGAATGTTTATAATTAATTTCTAATGAAATTTAAATTAATTAATGTAAAAAATATGTTTCTACATATCCTCCACTAGGATTATAATTTATTGACACCATCATAATTCATTTTTTTGGATTATGTTATTCTCAAATAAATTTTTATTTAACCCATTTCTTTTCCATGGGTTAATTTTTTTTCAAATATTTTGTTATTTAACAATTAGATTTTATAGGGTTTTTTTGTTGTTTCAAATATATTTTAATTTAACCCATTTCTTTTCCATGGTTTAATAATGTTTCTAATAGAGTTTTGTTGAACCCAATCATTTTCCATGAGTTAATCATGATTAAAATGGATTTTTTGGAACACATTTTTTTCACGGGTTAATCATGATTGAAAGATATTATTAGGAACCCATTACCTTTCTGTGGGATTATTATATTTTGAGAAGAATAAACGATGTTTAAAAATAATTTTTATTAATTCTATATGTTTTTTGATTATGGATATTATAAATTATTTGTTATCCTATATTGCACTATATTATCATTTTATAGATGATACAATTAGTTCACCCAGATAACACTCCGATGTATTGGGTACACTAAATAAAGTAGTTGTATATATTTTCTATTTGATTTGTAATGGTTATATAAGGGTAATGTAAGGGTTAAATGTGATGATTTTCAAAAATAACAACATTTTTTAAAAATTCATTCTATGGGTTTGTAATGATTCTAATCCTCAAGATAGATATTACATGGCTCATGATTATTAATTTTATCACTACTTCTTTCTCCCTAATTTCATAATTGTTGTTTCATTTATAAATGTGTATCGTATCATTAATGATTCCATCATAAACTTGTTTTAAGTTTTCATACCATTATTAACACCTAAAATCATTGATTATATTTAACTGTTTATGTTTATGTCTATATTTTCTTAGAATTTAAACTTAATCGTCTAATGATTTATTTTCCCATAGTTTAAATGATTAATGATGACTGATTTGTGTACTAAAATGATATTTGAAGGATGATTTTTAAGATTTTGTCAAATAATTAATGTGAAATTTAATGGGAGATTGTTTCCACAATTATAAACAGTTATTTTATGACTCCATGTTGAATTGAATTATTTATATAGGATTTCTCTCAAATTATCCTAGGTTTACACCCTAAAGTTCCTCCAAAATATTATTAATTTCGATTATTATTTTTATTTATTAAGTTTTAATTGAAAAATATTTATCACATTTATTGGCATCACTATCAGAAATATAATGCTGTGAATTTTTTTAGAGGATCCGAGATTGGGGGTTTTTGGTTGTTACAGTTGATATCACTTGGCATTATAGATAACTTTTGATATTATGAGGTATTCATGATAGTAAATTATAATTTGTATAGATTCCATAAAATTTATATAAGCCTAAATATAATCATATGTTCAATGTATTAGGCATCCCACTAATATTTTAAGAAATTAATTACAAATGTGTTTTTAAATGGTTTTTTTGGGATTAGGTATTTTTATTCCATATGATAAAAATAAAGTGTTTATATAAATTATTTAGTTTTCATGTTTAATGTAAAATTGGGACAACCCTTATGCTAGATAAAAATCAATTATATCTGATTATATGGTGGGTATTAAACCCATGACCAATAGATGATAAATGTCTCATTCACAACCACTAGACTACATGATTTTTGTGTTTGTATAAACGTTTTATGTAAATAATAGGTTTATTGAAAAAACATATGATATTTCATTTTAAGAATAATGGATTATTTATCATGGTAAAATATATAATGAAATCCCTATATAATATTTTTATCAAACATAGTGATGAAATACATCTTCATATTAGTGTATTGTTGGTTTCTATTCATTTCTGAATATATCTTACCATGTGCTAACCATTTGTTTTTGGAATACTATCTAGTGACATGTGGAATATCATCACCATCCCTATTATTGTAATATGGTTATGAAATGATTGTTATACTGCTTTAAGAGTTAGTAAGTCAACTTAAAAACTCATCATTGGGAGAAAAATATGAAATTTTAGTGAGAATTGTAAAATTTATGAGATTTTACAAAGAGGTTATGTATATATTTTTTACTATCCTAGATGGTAGGAGAATTATTTAACTCTACGAAAATAATCTTGAAAGGTAATTATTATCCTAATACCATAAATTTCAACGAATCTATGATATTTTATATAAAAAATGCTTTTTGTTATTATTCCATTTTCATTCCATTGTTCATTCATTAATTTTTGATCAATTAACTCAATCACTCTTTGATTAATTATGTTTTCCCTTCATTATTAACTATATTCTACCAAGGAAGACTACAAGTAATGTGTAACTTTTTGTGACATTTATTTTTTTCAAAATTGACATTTAAAGATGATGTTATATTAACAACTTGTACAATGTGGGGTTTGGGAAAGGAACATTAGAAATTTAATTTATTTGATAAAAAATATGAATTTTGAGGGTGAAATAACATTTTAAGGTGGGTAGTACGTAACATGTAGATATTTTATGGAATATATTATTTCATATTAATTTACCATCATTAATATATATAGTTATAGGAAATAATTTTTTTTATTTAATCATGTGGAAAAAATGTTAATCTTGGGTAGTACACAACATTGAGTCCCTTGGATAACTTAAAATACATGAGTTGATGACCATTACAGAATTACAACATACTGTTTATATTATTATTTATTATAGAATTTATCTCCTTGACAATAAGTTATTGGGTGTCAATATGGATAAATATATTATGTGTATACATGTTATAAATTTTTTAAAATTTCATCCAATAAATTTTATAGGCTTAAAATAAAATTAATTCCAATTTTAAGCATATAATTTCGTACAATTTTAAAAAAAGGTTCCCATTCCTTTTAATGAAGAACCATTATTAAATATAAATGTTTGACACTCTATTGTTATATATATGCCAAAAGAATCATCTTTTTTTAACATGGAGCACTTATATAATCTTATGAAGAATTTATGGGATTTGTTTGAGAAGCTTTACTTTTTGTTGAATAATTAAAAAACAACATTATAGTTAAAAGTAGCATTCTTTTTTTAATAATTATTAATGTAAAATTATATTTTTATAAGTCATAATAGATTATTTATATATATATTAACATAATTATTTTTATTAGGATTATATTAATTTTAAATAGAGATATAAAGACAAAATGAACCCCTGGAAATTTCTACTTTAAAACCCTACATTCTTACCACGTCTGCAGGATTATCATTGAATTTAAATTTTCCAATTCTTTTAATTGAATTGGGAAAAATATAAATAAATTGGTTTAATGAGTATAATAATTATACTCTAATAATACAAACTATGATTTTGAATAAAAATGATTTGTGACATAAATTAAAATTAATTACTTTGATTCAGGTAAAATTAAACATAACAAGCAACTAAAGAATAAGATTTAGGTCCATTATGACCAGGAATTTTATTAAAAATTCATTGAATTCCCATATGTAGACCATAACCCCTCTTGTTTCAAATTTAATGAATTTTTTGGAAACATGTTCATGAAACTGACCCCTATAATATGTTTTATAAGGAAAAGAGAAAAAAGAACATTACATGACCTAAAAATTTGTAAATATTTAGTTTATGGAAGAAGAAACAAATATTATTTTATAATTTTTTGGATGTTATATTTTTTCCCCTGAAAATTTAAATTTAATTTTCAGAGGTTATATTTTTATATTATTTTTTTCAGAAGGAAAAATTCATGGAGTGTTAAATACACAATTAAATAAGATAAATGATTATAATAGCACAAAAAGTAATTAAAATTTAATAAATTATTAACTTCCATTATTTTAAAACATGAATATGTCATGATACATTAATTTTAGTGTAATATATTTTAAATAATTTTTCTTTATGTTTTATAAATTAAAATTAAATAAATAACTTCAAAATTCAAATTAATATTATTTTACGACAAATGATATTTTATTAAATGATTTAATATTAATAAAAATATTTTATTATTCCAATTAAAATATAATTTTTAATAATTATGAAATATGTTCCACTAATGGAACAAATGATATTTAATAATTATCATATTGTCCCATAAATATTAAAAAAACTTTTAGCACAGATCAAATTAATGCATTGCCTTTTGCATGTTACTTGTGCTTGTTGTAAAATTAAAATAAATCACACATGGGATTCATATTTTAAATATTAGGTGAAATATTTATAATTAAGTGTGTATATATTATATAATAAATCTCACTTTAATTTCTTTTTAACTGTTTAATTACAGTGGTTAGAAAACTAGTTAGTTTAATAAAAAAGGAAATGATAAAAATTAATAAATATAGATGTTAAGGAGAAAAATTATAAAAAATATCTTGCTTTTGGTGTGGGAAGATTTTTAATATAATAATTCACATTTATTCTAATACTTTTCATTTTTTTGATATATTTTTTATGATTGACCCCCCATTACTGTATACCTTTTCATATTTACAAGAATCAAACTCCCCCTCCATTATATAAAGTAATTCACTCTACCCCTTCTCACTAGTCAAAAGTAACATTGTATCATAGAAACTATACCCAAATAGCGTCCCAACATCAATCTCCTAAATGTAGAATCTACACCTTGGGTGGAAAGTATTCCAAGGATATAGTTTGGTAAAAAACAAAAAGAGTTTCCTTGGTACATTTGTTATAATTACATTATTATTTGATAAAATAAATACCCTAAATATAGTAAATCTTTTTTTTAAGGGTTATAATTACGATTATACACACTTTTATAAAATGTTTAAAGAAAATAATGTCCGTGTATGGAGAACTACAGCCTAACATAATGGTTATGTCCATTTTCCCTTAACCAACTCTCATTGTTGGGAATGATGATGGAACAAATATTTTTATTATATGATATATATATTAAATATTTTTTACTTTATACTTTTGAAATTTTGTTATTACATGCATCTCTATACATTCCACATTGTGAAAATATGTTATGATCTATTGTGAACATGTGGACTATCACCACCTAAATGGAACGTTATATGTTCAAACATTTCATGGAATGTATTAAGGATGGTTTTAATTAAAAATATTGTACATAAATAAAATATATATGTTATTACAACACATAATTATAATTCCATAAGTATTATATATGATCTTCATTATTACCATATTACACACTAAAAAAGTCACTATGTCATTCTTGGATATGTGGACTAATACCATATCGAAATGATGTAATTCCTTTAACATAAAAATAATTAGATATATTTATATTTATGATTAAATAATATTTTATTGATGATATAATAAGAATTTTATAAATATAAATACCACTTTCCATAGTTCCATAATGATCACTGAAAAATGGAATGGTTTTCATGTGTAAATACAACCAATCGCCTCTATAATGGTATCATTGGTTCAATTTTCATTTCCAAAATTCATTATTCGTCTTAATAATATAATTTATGTATAAATATGATAATTATTTCATGATTATTATTATTTATATGTTTATATAATGTACCATATGACTATACTGTTTCTACAAAATAAAATATCGACACATAAACTGAATGTTTTCAAAATGACTGATGCAAACCTAATTTATTTGTAGCTATTTAAAATATGGTAATAATTTAATTAAAATTAAAAATAAACATGGTACATTTTATTAGAAAGATAGATAATTAAAATTACATTTTTTGATTAATATGGGGTACATGAATGAACAATCAAACTTAATGTAAGGGATTTCCCCAAAATTACATTTCACAGATGAATGTTGTATATGTAAGCACCTAGATTATTTTACATTGTGTATAGAATGATTATTAATTCCTATTATTACATACTATACTAAAATATATTCGGTTTTAAATATATTTTTAAGGCCTTTATTTTGTGGGTTTTATTGTTTCATAGTTACCAATGATATGATTTTCCTTAGATATAAATATACTTCTTTGAGAGATTTGTTTTTAGATACACATATATTCATTGTATGTGGTGTATATAAATTTATATTGAAATTATTTATTTAAATTATCATTTGATTCATGGTATTCTCTATTTATATTATGTTAACTCCTTCATGGGTCTTAGGAATCAAATGTTTTAATGTGGTATGGGACTCTTTGGAATGTTAAAAAGTTCATTTCTTCATAAATGTTTTCAAGGACCTTTTATAGTCATTTACATTTATCTATGTCAACATACATTGTTGTTAATTATCCTAAACTATGAATATATTATGATGGTACTGTCCTCATTCATTCATTGAATGGATTATGTGTTTTTTTAAATATATTCTTATTTTACCCATTTATTTTCCAGGGGTTAACCATTCTTCAAAGAGTTTATTATTTTACAAATTTATTGTCATTGGAATAATCATGTTTTAATGAAGTTAATATTTAACCCATTTCATTTCCTTATTATAATCTAATATAAAATAAATTTTTATTCAACCAATTTATTTTAAATGGGTTAGTCATATTTAGATTTGATTGTTTCAGAACCCATTTATTTTCCATGGGTTAATCATGATTCAATGATATTATTGTGTAACCTGTTAGATTTAAATGGGTAAATCATGTGATGATATTAATAAATGTGGGATAAATTTTTATTAAACTATTATAAATATATTTATATTTTTTAAATGTAAATGATCCATTCTACCATGTTGTGTTGGGTGATCCCATTATAACTTATATGATGGGTGTAACAATATAGCTCTCTGAAGCATTGGGTCCTCGAGATATATAATTCATCGATATTGATTATTACATTTTTATGAGTTATATAATAGTTATATATGGGTATAATGAGTTTATCATCAATGATACCAATGTTATATATATATATATTTATATTGGTTTATAATGTTTATAATGATTAATATTGATATCACATTGTTCAGGTTTATTGATTTTGACGACTGATTTATTTTCCATGGTAAAATATCTAATGGTCAATGTATTGATGGTTATGATTTCATTTTTGTTTCTATAATGAACTTCGTTTAAGTCATTCTACCTTTATACACTCTTATTCTCATTGATGAAATGTAATTAGTAGTTACTATGTTTACCCTCACAATGAATCTAAGGTCACATTTTTTCTTTTTCCTTTCCGCAATGTTTTAAATAATGATGTTTAACATTTTATATGTATACATGATATCAAAATGATGATGTTATTAAACATTTAAAATAATAGTCTGTGGGTAAAATCGAATGTTATGCTGATCTTTATGAACTATTTTTAGCCCACATTACTATAAATACTTTATATATGAGTTTTTCTAATTCTATATAACTCTAATCCTAAAAGGTTATCAAGAATGTGAGTGATCCATGTTTTCCATTTTATGTTGTAAGGTTTTTTGGGAAGAATAGGGTCCTAATTATAGACATATGATCTTGAAATTTAATTTCATATATTTCAGAAAAATATCTATGAGTGTGGGTTCAGGGATGTTATGGGTTTATTTCATAACTATTGAATATTTACGTTCTATGTGGAATACATGATTATGAGCATCTATGATGTGAAGAGTGGTCCAAAAATTATATATCCCTCTAGTTGAGTGGGTAATGTGTTTTATAACATGTTATTATGTTCAATATATTTATAAAAGATGGTAGATTTTTTAATTATGATGTCGTGATGATCTGTGAATATATATTGTGCCAGAATTTGATACAAGAATTGTTTAAAAATATGTGTGTTATTTCGAAATGAAGATATGATTTTCATTTTATTAATATTCCAGATTACATTCGTATTTGAATTCCCCCTATATTATTCATCCACTTATAAAGATTTCAGCTCACCAATTTCATTGATGTATATCATTAGCTATTAACTTCTACAAAGATGAATGTAAGTGTCACCAAGAGGACATAGAATATAGAAATAAATAATGTTTTAGTTATTAATATTAAGTTTATGTTTTATCATAATAACCCACAAGATATTAAACTATTCGATCTTCTATTGAATCATTATTTCTTTTTTTTACCTAAAAAATGATGTAATAATAATGTGAGGTAAAATATTGGGCACTAAATTTCATATCATAGCATGGTTATTGAATATTTTATTTATGATAATGACAAGTTAGTAGAAAATAATATGGATAAGGCTAGGTGTATGTAAAAATACTAGGTTTGGGTATCATATATGATTGAATTGTATTGGAAGATTAAATTCCATTTCTACATACAATAAGTGGATTTGTATCATGAAAATATGTTCATAGGGTTAACAAAATAAAAAACCCTATATTGAGATAGAATAGGTTGGGAACTTCTGCACAACAGTGTTCATTGTTTCACACCTAGGTTTTGTACTCATAGGGGATAAAATTTTATTAATCTAAAACACTTTTATAAACCATTATTAAGGATATATATCTATAGTAACTATTCGTTTTTTATGATTCAAAATATAAAATTAAAATATCACAGAAGTATTGTATATAGAATATGATAATACAATGGATCCAGCTATATATTCCATTATAATTAATTTAACAATAAATCAAAACATTTATTCATTCATTGATGACTTATGTTCAAATATGTTCTAGTTTATAAAATGGTGGGAACCTAGAGAAACATAGATAAAGACCCATCTGAAGGAAAATACTATGATTCCTACAACAAAACATACAATAAATTAGGGGGTGGAGTTAATAAAATCATGTATATTATTAAATAGATATTACAGGCACTGAAAAAAATCTAAACTATGTGGAATATCCTCCTATTAATATGAATAAAAACAAGCCATCGAATCCTTTATAAGTCAAATAAAAATGATATTCAATATATCATTTGATCATATTAATCTAGAATAGAGTGTTAACTCAATCGAAAAGATCATTTGAAATCTCCAATGTGCTGAAAAAATTATTTTAATCTATACATTTTCTATTTAAATAGATAAACCGTTAAATAGTTGGAAATTATAAATTATACTTATCCAAATGGTGAAACTAAATTAATGTATTTGGGTAACATTATACAGTTATTGATTAAAATGTATTTCACTCAAATTCATCAATAAATAATGGAGATAGAGTTATTATAGTTAAATAAATGGGATTGAGAATATTTAAACTATTATGAGGAAACATTTACAAAGCATGGAAGATATTCATTAGTTTTTATTATCCTCGATGATTGAAAAAATCATTGATCATTCACAATCCAAAAATCACATATATGAAAGAATATACATACATACAGATATATATAAATATGAGATATATTGGTAATTATCTCATGGTTGATAGATGTTATCCCAATATAGAAATTGAGTTTGGAAAATGGTCCAATGGATATAGGTGGTATGACGGATCAACCACCTGAGTCTAAAATAAGTAGGAAGAAACATCTTAAGAACATCCCCAAAGGGATAGGTAAATGATACAAGTATGGGAGTGAAGGCCACCAAGCTCCTGAATATTGATGTTACTTGATGAATTTGTTTAATGTGAGGGATTGAATGAAAAAATCGATTATGGTTATAGGAATTCAGTATATATGTCAAGAAATTATTAGTTGATAATGAACTAAACTATTTCTCCTTGAGTGTAATTTCCTTCCACAAAAACCCGATAATAACCATAAGTGGAAATATTATTCTATCACCACTTTTGTGGGGGCTAACAAAAAATAACATGTACAAGATATACTTTCTATTCAATCAAAAATTGAAAACATTTTGTTTGATTCTAGTTTTGTGAATTCATTTATATCCTACGTTTTTTCTAAAAATATCTAATCAAAACCTTGAATCAATTATGTAGAGATATCCATAAAAACACATAGTGTATTGATCAATGAAAACCATGTGTTTAACAAATATCATTTTATCATATGTTTAATTATTCTTATAAAAAATATATTAATCCACCCATTTTGAAATTTGACACTATACTATTAAGGGATTGTTACTCCTGATATTGACATCCCATAAACTATTGTGAAAAAGAAATATCTTTCTATATAATGGACTATCACATGTTCTTTTAAAAAATAAAATTAGATCATAATTCTACTTTGTAAAATCCTTCAATTTTGTTGGTTATGTTACCATACGAGGAATAATTAAATTCCAAAATGGTTGAGTTATAGAAAAGTTAAAAAAGCACAAGGAAATACCCACATTGAGGGAATATAGTGATTTATTTCAATAGGTGTTACCTATAAGTCACACAAATCATAATGTATATTTCATAATATAACTAATACATAGTGACACACTTTTTTTAAGATTAACTATTAGGATGGACCCAATTGAATGGGAGTATTAAACAAATCTACTGAAAGGGAATTTGGACAAGGGGTTCGTACACCAAAGTTTAACACCATGGGGTGAACTAGTCCTCCTTTTCAATTATAATTATAGGTAAATTATGTAGTTTATGAATTATTTGAATACAAATAAGATCACTATAAATTACATGTTTCCTCAACAATTCATTAACTAAATGTTTAATCATCTTTTTAGAGCCCATTTTACCTCAATTAATGATCATCATTCTAGATGTCATCAAATGATGGTGTTTAAAATATATATTTAAAATAAAGACATACATACAATGTGTATACATTATGAGTTCATAATTATTATAATAAGTCACTCTAATTCCTCTAATATAATAATGGATTTTATGAATAAAATATTTATAGACTATCTTTAGGGTTTTTTGGAAGTCTTTATTGATGATATTTTCATATACTTTGTGAGTAAGGTTGATAATTAAGATCATTTAAGTATTGTAATATTGATATTAAACATGGAAGAATTGAAATTAATTTTCATTAAGTGTGAATATTGGATGTGTAAGGTCACTTTAATGGGCCATGTGATCATATGTGGTGGCATTTATATAGACCCATAAAAATAAAGGTAATTATGGGATGGTCACGACCCTCTTTTATCATGGAAATAAACAGTTTTCATAGCATTCCATGGCAATACAAAATGTTTTGGGAGGAATTTATCAATATTGCATCTCCTACTAAATAAGATTACAAGGAAATTTGTCATGTATATATGGGTAGAGTATTTCAAGGAATGATTTAAGGGTCATATAAATATGCTCATTAATGTTCCTATATTAACACAACACACATGTGGGGAATTTCTTCTCATATATAGGGATATTTAATTATATGTTTTTGGTTGTTTATGATGAATAATCAATTTTTGATAGCCTATTCGTCCTGGTAGTTGAATATCTAGGGTAATAAATACACAACACAAGATTGAAATTTACCCGATTTGATACTCGCATTGAGGATTTTGTGTTACTACCTCTAATGAGAAATGTGTGATATATAGAATGATAAAAAAGAGTTTAAATAGTATATTATCATATATGTATTTAAAAATGTGTCAATTAATATGGTGAGAGTTTACCAAAGACAAAGATTTAATAATTCACTACCATTCGTGAAAGTTGAATAAGGTAGATGATGCCCATTGTAAGGAAAAACCTACTAATATATCTACTATACAGATTGAGAAAGGACCAATCATCATGGATATGAAAAGTATGGATTTGGAGATCATAGTGTTATGTAAAATATATAGACTTTATAAATTATTACACAATCATCTATCCCAGATATGATCAAGAAGGCATATATAGTTAATTTGGATCTACAATAGGATGAGCAGGTGATGATGGAAGGGAATCTTTATATGTTTTATATCAATCTGGATGAAGTCATTTATTGTGGGAATATAATTTTTGTTCCTACATTACTATTGGTAATGAAATATATATTGGAGAGTGAACATATATCATCATTCTCTATCCATCCTGGTTTCACCAAAATGTATCGTGGTCATAGAGAGAAATTTTGGTTGTAAAACACGAGTAATATGATTTTTGTGTACAAAATAATCTATTTTTTATGTTGTCAAGTTATTTTAAAATGATAAAAATTCCAGGGGTTGATTCAACCATATCCCATACACACAATTAAATAGTAGAATATGATCATGTAATTTCTCAGTAGTATCATGAATATGACCATGGGGTACAATGTAATATGGGTTTTTGTGGATGGAATGACCAAAACTGTCATCATTATCAACATTGAAAATTATATGTTACAAGAATAACTATCCATGATAAATGTAAAGGATAAATTGAGGCTATATGGGGATCCACATTTGATCATCTATAATTTTGATTTATAGTTCTCATATAAATTCATGAGAAGGTTATAATATTCTTTGAATTTTACTGTGGACTATCACCACACATGGATAAACAATATTAAAGTAATATTTAGATGCTTTAGGGAAAGATAATAGATATCTAAATGGAATTTAATATAAGATGAGATCAGTATTTATCATTATTTGAGTTCTCAAAAAATAAAAACAACCTCTGAATTAGTCTAACAGATCAATATAATGCTCTTTATGAGATGGAATGTTGAACTAATACTTGTTGGGGTGAATTTGTGAAACCAATGATACGCATACATGATATTGTGGAATATATTCGATAGAAGGTTAAATCCATCCAACAATATATAAAATCTCCTAAAATGTAGAAAAAATGATATGCTATTAACGATCAAAGGGATAAAGATTTTAAGGTCAGAGAATTTTTTTTCCATTGAATATAACTATATATGAGATTCATGTGGTCTGGAATGAAGGAAATTCTCATCCCAAGGTACATTTTGACCATTGAGATCCATGGATGTATATGGTAGGTGAATAGTCAGATAGAGCTCCCACAAATTATGGATCTATCTGATGAAGTTTCCCAGATATATTTCTTGACAATGTACATCAATGGCACCTATCATGTAGTAAATATGAAGGTGGTATTATTCGAGAATGAACTCTCATAAGATAAGAAGGCAGTCAATAATGCAGACTATAGAGACTAACATCAATGTAGCATGGAAACTCAACTTATCATAGTGTTTTAGCAGAAATGTATGTATGGAGAAGAGACATGAGAAATAGATGAAACAATGAGATAGAAGTGACCATATTTATATATAATTGAAAATATGTGTTGAAATTTTGGGAAAAAATATCAATGGATGAAAAATGTAGCATCATATTCATTATTAGTAATTTTTATCTTCAATAGTTTTCTTTTATATTGTATTATGAAATTATATGCGAATAAAAATATAGAGAAAACTAAAAAACATTACCACATTTATAAATATAATTAAAGCTTTAGCTAGTATACAAAATAAAATTCATAACATTACAATAGGATAAAAAATATAAAATAGTAAAACTAAAATGGGAAAATATGGTTTCCTCTATTATCTTAATCACCAGCCCTACATGAAACAATATCAAAATAAATGAAATATTATGAAACCAATAAAAAATCATATAAAATAAAAATATATAACCTTAGGAGAAATTTTAAAGCATATTAAGTGAATGGAATAATTGGTTTATATTGTTGAAAATTTAACCATTTAAAAAGTAATGTGACCTTTATAATAGAAACCTAACCGCTGGGAATAGTAGCTTGACTGTTTGCAATAGTAACCTTGAAATTAGACTAGAAATTTACATCCAGATAATAAATTATAAGATAAATAATAATTATCATGATCAATTTATATAAATATAAATACTATGATTCTTAAAAAATAAAATTCATGATTAAAAATATCAAGGAATATATATATATCAACACATTTTAATAAACTCTATATAATTTTTTTTTTTAAATAAAAATTTTTTTATTTAAAATTAACATAACATATATTAGTTATTTAAAATGACAAAAAAATGTAATTATAGATGTCAAAACCTCAAAATAATCTAGGGGTCATTCTTTTAAAATTTAATGAAATACATCAATTTATATATTAATAGTAAAAATATAGTTTTTCAAATTATTGGTGCTTCATAAATTTAAAATTTCAGGAATAAATAATGAGATAATAATTTCTATAATGTGAAATTATGTTTTATTTAGTTTCATAAATGACTCATTAAAAAAATAATGATAAATTCTAATCAAAAATTGAATTTTCCAATGCCCAAAGTCAAATGTGATCCTATAAAATAAAAATATTTCCTTAATTCAATATTACTTATTAATAAAATAATTAATTTGAATTATAAAAAGATTTAATGTCAACATAATAATTATAATATATATATATATATATATATATATTATTGGACAATGATCACTATTATGGGTTTTTCATTTAATATTTTAGTTTATTTAATATTTAATTAAAAAAATACCCATATCCTCATCTATTAATAACTCACTATCTCCACATGGAAGACCATTCATCCCACTATTCCAATGTATATCCTCTACCACAAAACATCATTTCAATCCCCTTATTTTACTTATTGAATTTATGTATTGATCCTACCTTAAACATCAAGGTAGTTTTTCTATCATACAATAAACTCTATAATTGGGATTAAGTATGATCTAATTAACTCTAATCTTGTATATTATTCCCTTAGTTTTTTCTATAGTATTTAAATAAAAAATATCTTATATGTATTAGGATACAATTTTAATAAATATTAACGAATTTATCCTTTTATATATCTATATATTAAAATTTCCTTTAACTCCCCTTAAAAAATGTCCCACCCAAGGAAACTTAACCACCTATGATGTCATATCTATGTCAATTCATAAAACCAAATTCTTGGATGGATATTATCAATCATATAATATAAATATATTTATATTTATTCAATGATTCATGAGTTAATTAAACACACATATATATATATATATATTAATTAACATGAATGAAAATACTTAAATCAAAACCAAATGGGATAATGTTATGAAAAAATTATATAAGAAAAAAATGTTGATTCATAAAGGGTGTTATAAAATAGATATAAATAATTATAATTGATAAATATAGTAACAATTATACATAATTCATTCATGTCTCAATGTTTTAGTAATACATTGTTAATTATTCTTAAAAAAGAAAAATAGAAAATAATTTGGGGTTTATGGAAAGAGGAATATTTAACAGAAGTCCATTATTTCGACACTCTTATCCTCTCAGATTATTAATGATCAAAATATTCACTTAAAATTTTCTATACATATTTTTTTAAAAATAGTGTGGTTCCTACTAGGTCAAAGTGATTTTTTGGAAAATGAAATTTTCAAAGTGACATCTATTTAAAAAACATCATATTGTACATCTCTTGAAATGATACATTTCCACTCAAGAATAATGATATTTTAAGTCCATATTTGTTTTGACTTATTATTTCTGGAACCAAATGGATTATTCATGAATTTATGAATTATTAAGTATGTATGAATCCCATTTACTGCCTTGGAATTATTTCATATATATATGAAATTTATATCTTCTATGTTGCATGAATGATAATGATAATTTATAATGAGATGGGTGGGACCAGAATTATATTACCCCTCAATGTAGTGGTTAATGTTATGTATCTCTTGAGATAATATTAAAATTTAATGATCATGAGTCCACCTTAGTTCACAATAATGATGTTAAATATTTTTTATCATATGATACGAATGGAAATTATCGTATATTTGTTCACATCTAAGTGTTGTTTTTTACCACTATGATATGATGTTTCATTTTCCCTATATGCCACATTCGATTCCTTTGCTAAATGTTTTCCATATTCTTATATTGTTAATAATTTTCATATAATAGGAAAATTTTCTACCATTTACCATTGATTCATTTCCAATGATAACCCAATGTGATTCCTCCCCATACTAGGATTTTATCTCACCACATTCGTTAAAGTATTTCCTATGGTGATTACTCATGATAATGAGAACATAATTTCCAGAAAGAGGATAAAGATGTAGGAATTAAAAAATGTTTTATATAATTTTATGTTAAATATATATTTGATCCTAATTTACAATATATACTAATTCATTGGATGTTGTAAAGTATTGTCATTATTTTTTATTTTAAAAACTATTTTATTAGTATATAATTGAATTTTTTTTCATTATAACATTAGATGAAATGATTTTTCTAGAACCTAAATTAGATTCAGGCAGTAATTCCTTTATTTATTAATTCTTTTATCATTTAACCTTCGAAACAATTTCAATGTTCTATTGTTGACATCCAAATATCTTTTCAATCATTCATATGTCAAATAATACATGATTTCTTGTCTATCATCAATTGAAATAATAATATAAGAATTTGGTTCATTACTAACATTTGATTAATCATATTTTAATTTTCTACCATCTATTAAATTGATATATTGAATATTCAATTAATATAAAATATTTATTCATTACTAAAGAATTATATATATTATAAGAACACACAATCAAAGGGTATACTAGATGATGTAAATATTATTATTTCATTATAATAATATAATTTATATAATTCCATTAATAAAAAAAATTAAAAAAATAAAAAAATATCAGTCATAATAAAAATAACACATATCAACCGTTACATTAGAGGATATTTTTTCTAAAATAGGGAAAAATATTTGAGATATATTTTTATTATAACGTAAATAATATGAAATGGAATAGAAATGGTATAATAAAAAAGTAATTTATATTAGGTTATTTTGATAAATTTATATATTATGGTCAATAATTCTATTTGGAGTCTAAATCAATCATTGTAATTTGACTTTTGGGAACCAATCTACTAGAATAGTAATTGTAAAATATATCTATGGATGTAGTAATTTATCCCATATACATATTAATGTCTTATTAAATTACTATTATAATTTTTAAATAACATATTTTTATGTTATTTGAAATGTCTATATATTGAAAAAAAATATGATTCAAAGTAAATATTTCAGGGGAAGGATTTATTTAATTTATTAATGAATAAATGATTATTACATGACCATGTTATGTTATTTAATAATTAAATATTTTATATATATAATATTATTTTCATAAAATGTACCTGAAATTTTACATCATCATATTTAATTTTTCCAATGATAAGTTAATATTTATTTTTAGGAAGATTATTTTATTGTTATATGAAAAAAAATTCAATGAATGAAAACTATGAATTATGAATTGATAATGGATTCAATGATGTAATAAATAATATAAAATAATAACTGCTTAAATTATAATTTTTTATTTTAATATTTTTTATTTTAATTAATAAAATTATCATCAAAAAACTATGAAGAAGTATCCATAAGATATAATATATTTTATGTTTTCCTTATCCCTAGTATATGAATAGATATCAATTATTTGTAAAAAAGTACCACTTAATTCATTGGTTAAAAATGTAAGCTACCATTTTTCACGATCTTGGGATGGATAATGGTTGAAAATTTCCAACAACATAAATACAAAGGCACATGTTTCTATTTTTATTAACAATATCCAATAATTTTATATTACTACAAACCAATCATAAAAATACTATTGACCCCAAAAAAATTGATTATAGTCTTACATAAATTTTCTCTATTTATATGTTTTAGGAAATACTGAGTTTGATATGGGTTATAACAATCATCTTCATTTATCTATCAATATTATTCATAGGTTTTTTTCTCAACTGTTATGCTGATGTAAGGGCATATAAAACCTTATCTACATTTTTTTATTATGTTTTCCAAATATAAAGATATTATGTTATTATTTTATACATATTTTATGGGACATAACATTGTATGGTTTTAAATACATCTATCAACATTCACCTATCAAAAATAATTTTCATTCTAGTAGATTTATAAATAAAATTATGATTGAATCATTGATATAGATACATTATTTTTTAGTGTATTTAAAATTAAAATTTCTACATATTACATTTACCACGTGACCCCGTCAAATTACATTAAATTCATTCATATTCTAGGAGATTATTTTTTAGTCATTTATTTTTATATTAATCATTTCATTAATTTATAAGAATTTACATCAATATGAAATGAATGTATCCCTAATAGTTCATAAATTATCATGTATATGTTACATTTCCTTATTAATATCTAATAACTACAACAATACTTTTGGATTTTCATATCGAAGGAATTGTAATTTCTTTAAACATGATAATTTTTACATTCTCAATTCAAAATGCATCAGTCTGGATATTTTTTTATCATTAAGACAAGTGAAATAAATAGTTCTTTTTTGGAACATTAAGATATGCATTTTTATAAAAAAAACAATAATTTGATTCATTTTATATACTTATTATATAATAATTTATTCTTGGAAATATATAGATAACTGATACATCATATTGAATTATGAAGAAATGTATTTTGATATTTTTACGAATGTCTTACAAATTTACATGTCTATTATTTCCATGAGGAAAATATAGTATGTTTATGATTTTTGTAAATATATATTTAATATCAATGTAGTCATTTACTGTAATTGATGATATTATTTATTACCCTTATTATGATATCCATAGATAATTTTTTTCATCATATTACTATATATATTTAATTATTTGAAAACTATTTCCTCCAATAATGTTATTTTGGATATGTTTATTTCAAATTGTGTTAAACAGTGCAATAACTATTAATACATTTATATGATCACATCATTTTTAATTTCTATTAAACATGGAACTGTTAGGTTTTCTATGAAAACATCAGTGATATTCTGGGAAGAATAAAAAGACATAAAAATACATAAGTGTTAACTCTTTCAAAGACATTGGAGTTCACACAATAAAAGACATAAATGTTCAAATTTTTTTATTTTTCAAATTTTATGTGATGTTATTCTATGAGATTTAGGTTATATATCTTGATTTTTTTATGAATTCCAACAATAAAAATTTATTAAAAATAACATTAATAAACTGTATAGTTTTTTATAAATCTAAATTACATTAAAAGTGTCTATTTTTTCTAAAATATTTAGTTGTTGATTACTACCATAAAAGCTAATAAAAGATAGTAAATGTAATTATCTTTAATTGTAACAAGAAATAAACATAAATAAATATATATCTTTTACTAAATATGAAATAATATTACGTTGTCCTTGTCCATAATTATATTTTAAAAATAAAACTTGTGATATAACTAAATATGTTACATGAAATAAATTATATAGTCTAGCATATAAATATTAATTTAATTTTTTTATCTTGAGGTAAAAACGTGTTCATCATTATATAAAAATTATCACCATTTTTATCTATATATAAAAGTATCTATAAATTAACTAATTAATAGGAGAATAATTAAATGTTATATATTCATATCAATGAATGGAGAACCAGTCTAATAATTTGTGGGATTAGTGTAATTCCCCAACCTTAAACATTACATCATCTTGAATTAAGTTATTAATTACAATTGAGGATTTATTCAGGTTTACAGTTTTGGAGATTTAGGCCATAACTATAACATTACATCTCATAAATTAAAAAGTAGAAACTTCAAATCCGTTTTCGTTTTTTTCATAAAATTTAAACTCTAAAAAAATATATATGTCTCGTTCTATATTTTAGACATCATGACTTTTCCTTAATCTCATCCGTGACCCTATTCATCTTTATGTCCTATGAAATTTTTTTAAAAAACATGGGATGAGAATTAAAAGCTCAATGATTTATACAAAATAAAGAATAAAATTATTTAATAAAAACAAAAAGTTATCCATGAATACTTTAACATATGTAATACTTTTCACCTATATGATGCAGAGAATACTCTTCAGTGAATTAAAGATGGTTTCTTTCCCTTTTGTAACAAAAACATTCAATAAAACCCATAGAAACAACACCTAACATACAAAGGTAACTTACGAAATCAACCTAGATCAATTGAATAACCATACAATCGACATCAAAACATTTCAAAAAATGGAATACTCATACGACCGACATCCATACTCAATGAATTTGAGGTAATATCTTAACCACCCATCCTGGTTTATCATGGTACCACCCATCATTTTTTTCACATAACAACCAATTAAATGTTCAAGTACCATTATAAAATCATTACACATAAAATATTTAAAATATAAATATTTCACCAATAACATTTCATTTTCAATATCAATATTTCATTTAAAGATATAAAAATAATAAATCCATTTCAAAAAAAAAATTTAAACCAAAACACCAAAAAAATAAGGGATTTATTTTACTTTTAAAACATTAAGTCTTATAGAGGAAGAAAACTAACAATTATGGCGGCATATAGTTCATTGTATTTTCAAATGCTAAAAATATTCTTTGTATCTTTGGTAATGTGCATTGTAGAAAAAAAACATTTTTTTAAAACCATTTAAAATATTAAATAAATATATTTTTGAATCAATGCGTCCAATACTACATTGAAAAATTAATTGGAATTAAAATTTAAAAACGTAAATTTCCATATAAATAAATCCTTAAAACCATTTGGTATATACTGACATTAATAAGAATGATTTATAAGAATAAATCCTGAAAACAATTAAAACAATGTTTCTGTTAAAGAGTCCTCTAACACATGATAAAATACTTGAATAAAAATATTTATATAATAACATTAATAAATACTTACACTCTAATGAGAATACAGATATATATGGTATAATATGTCAAAAGGCAGACATACACCTTATTAATGTGAATTTTTGTATAATAACAAATAAGTCTCAATGGAATGTAAATTGAAACAATGTCCCTTACAAAATTGAATCCTTAGATTAAGCATAAATCAATTACATAATTAAGTGTGACACATTCATATACACCCAATATAAGTGGATATTATTTGTATAAGAATTCAGAGTCCATTCAATATTATTCACATCACAACATAATCAAGAAGTATATGTTTAACCCAAATAATTGAAATTGGGTTAAAATGTTCTCTTACCTATTGTCTGACATGACTCAGTTATTCATTAATTTCAAGAATAAAAACCATAAGTTAATTTCAAAGTTCTTTATTATCTTTTTAATGTTTTTTTACTTTTATATCACATATAAAAATTTTATAAACATTATGTAATCATTTAATTTAACAATGACCATTTTGTCAATGTTTGGTACATGAGTCAAAAATGAACATCTTATAATTTTGACTGTTCATGTGTTCAAAATTCCATTATATAGAAAACGATATATATTATTTATATATCATATATAAAATAATATCTAATATATATGTATTTATAATAGTACTAAAAATTTTGAGGTAAGAAATGAAATGCACCGTTCATGGAGACAGAAAGCAGTACGTACGCATGAACGCTAATTTCATTTATATATCACATTTAAAAGAAAAAAACATAATTATCCATAGATATATTATGATTCCAGTTTAATATAATATATAATTTTAATCACTCTATCATTTATATGATCCTTTCATTGAATGAATGAGTCATATCATTTTGATGGGGCGGTAGTCAACACTTACTGAACTAAAATTCTCATATTTACCCGACTTAGAAACCATAAAGGTATGATATAAATGAAAATTAAATAAGTAAAAAGACAATATAAAAATAATATATAATAGATATAAATATAGTTCCATCTTAATGGCCACCATAAGAGGTTGTAGGATAATATTGAACAATCATCGTTTCATGAGGCAGTAGTTCTCCATCCAAACATATAGATTTTTTTCCCATTTGACAAAGGTGTGTGTATGTGTAGTTAGAATACATATCATAACAATAGACTAGTATATTTATGATACTGTTTTGGTTATAAAATAAATGAATAAAGAGAGATCAGGTGGTTGAAGATGTAAAATAATATAAAAAAACTTCTGAAAAGATGATACCACTAAATCAGGTATCTCCCTTTAGTTTAAAGAAAAATTTTTAATTAAATTTTATTATACCAAAAAGAAGGATTCTAGAATGAATGTAGGGATTTACAAAGATTAATTGGGAAGATTTTAGAAGATCAACGAGGCTTGATAGGTGATGGAAATGGGATAGAAGTGATTGCTTTTTATAATGTGGAGGAGTGGCACTTTAGGAACACTTGAAAACATTTTTTTATTATAAACCTATATTCTGTTTTAAAAGGAAAAAAATCATTAAATAATATGATAAGAGGTCACTAGTTCTAAATAATATCATCCTATAATAATTTGACTTGTTTTAGATCGTTTTGAAATTATAATAAGCTCATTTATTTATATCATTCATTAATATGTTAATACAAGCATCATCATTGTGTCATAAATAATTTTATTTATTTGATGTATAAAATTTTTAAATTAATTACCATGATGTAGTAAACATTTTTATATAATTAATTAATAATAATATTCTATGAGATAAGTTACATAACCCCAAGTAACCAATTATTTAGTAAAAGATATATGTTTATGTCATCTTTGTCTTTACTTTAAATTAATTAATATAACTGGCCATTATCACTCCTATGTGGCTCCATGGGGTCCCAAAATTTCTAAAGGATTCCCATGGTGGGACATGTATAAACCAATAATAATTGTACACATGATAGGATTATTTAATATTAATATAATTATATGTTTCTTACCATTATTTACCAGATTTACCCTTTAACTAGTGTAAATAAAATATTTACTAATGTAAATATTCATAATGTCTAAAAATAAAAGATACCTATTTAAACAATTTCTCCCTCTTGATTCCAAATATGGAATCCATTTTTATACTTTCAAAATACAGAATTTTTATAAATTAATCTAAAATTAATTCCTCTTGTCAAAACAAAAAACGTGTTTTAAAAAAATAATATCTTTCAAAAGATTGCCAAATGTTAATGTCAAATTTCCTAGTGAAATTATATAAAATGACCAACATTGTATTAAATGGTAAAAATATAATCTAATTATACTTTAATACCATTAAAAATCATAATATAACCATTGAAATGAAATATATTAAAAGGTAGTTTTGAATTAAAATACTATATTTTTGACTATTCATTAAAAAATGAACATTATTAGAAAAAAACAAAAATTATATTCAATGAAAATAATGATGATCTTATTCTAAATAAGAATATAATTTTTTAAATTAGAACATATAAAAGTGAAAAGATATAGATTTGAAAAAGGTTTCCCATCAAAAGGAGGTAAAATTACCTTTTAAAAATTTTAGAGTTTTTATGATTAAAATTAGATTAATTCTCATTTTATTATTCTAAATATTATTGATAAATTTAAAAACATTTAAATTTTTTTAATCATATTGTAGTTAGTTCTAGTAATTCCCATCAATATATCAACAAGGTGGTATCTACCAATTAAAATTATATTATTATTTTTCTATATGACTCTACCTTGTGTGGAACATGAGATTTCGTAGAAACTCATTGTTGCATCTCAGGTACGCCATTGATCATAGAATACCTTTAAATTAAAATTAATATTTAATTCACAAATATTAATAAATATGAAAATATAATATTCTACATTTAGCTGGGATGTTCCATCCTTCCTCCCTTTTATGAATTGCGTCCTCATGAACTTTTGATAGGTTAAACAATCTTTGGATTCATATTATGAAAAGTAAACGAACAACATATTTCATTTATGATTAATTTAGTAAAGTTGGAAAATTTATTTAGGATATTGAATAAGAACATAAGGAAATATAATTACTTTTCATGTAGTGTTTAATCCTTTAATAAATTTATACAAAAAAACATATCATTTCTCCATACAATGAGTATTCAATTTGACTTGGTCACACCTGAAATGATAGAATCAATTTATAGAGAATCACATAATCCACAAATAATTAAAAAAATAATTCCATTTCCTTTATACATTAACCAAAACAAAAAATGCTATTAAAATATCAGATAATCTGGAAAAAGGATAATACTTTGTAAATAAAATATTTATCCTAATGTCAAAAATTTGACAAAAAATACCCAAAGATCAACAACGACAAATAAATAATCAACTATCCTTTAAATTCATAAAAATATTCCAATCTAATAGTGAAACCCAAAGTTCATAAGTATTTGGTCACATAGTCATCCCCAAAAATTATAACATTTATCCACAACTAACAACATTTAATCTTAAATTCTCATACTAAAATTTAGTTAACCTAGTCACATATTCTATAAAATAGGTTAATCATTTCCATAAATAACAAGAATAACCATATATCAAAAATAATACATATATTCTTGCAAAATAACATTTCAAAAATTATTGTTTCCCTTAATGAATGTACATCATCCATAATAACATTTATCACTTAATAACAAAACCATTTTCTGATTCATTGAATATCCATTTGATAACAAATATGTTTCCAAAATAAATGTATTCTTGATAACTTAAATTATTTAACTAAAAATAAAAAGTCATACTGACCAGGGACTTCATGAAGTCTAGTGGTAGTTGATAAATCCAAATCACACTTTGTTTGTGGGTTTGATTCCCGCAGCTTTGTCCATCGTGATAGGTTGTCACATGGTGTGTGTGTTCTCCTTTTTTCAAAAACTGTAAGATTTTATAAGATTTATGAAAATGATATAAGTTCCTAAAAAATAACCATAACATATTTTAACCACAACTTTTTTGTCATACCTCACATTTTCATCCAAAAATGTAATAACCTATCATTGCCTCAAAATCAAGGATTATATAAAACCAAATGATTCATTATAACTAAATAAAAAAAGATATTTCATCCTTGAATAACATTTTCACAAAACAAAATTCTGGTTTACAAGTACCAGAAATAGTCTTCAAAAATAATCCTATCATTAATACATTTCATCATATCATAATCCATAGATCGAACAAAACTATTCAATTTTAAAATTTTTGACATCTTAATCATCAAACATTCTTCATGATCCTTTGTACATGTTATTCCATCTTATTATTTTATTCTTCTTTCCTAAAAAAAGACATTCAAAATGTCCTTTGATTTCGGTAATTTTAATACATGAGTCATGAAATAATACATACCTTTCATTGGTTATTGTCAATTTCCTCATTTTCAACTGTAATGCCATTTGGTATTGGTAAACATATATTTTTTAAGATCATGCTGATCCCATTCCTGAAGAATCATCACATGACATTTATTAGTGTAATGAACATGAACACCACATTTAAAACATTCCATTGATCATTTGGAGATAACTTCTTTCAATTTTACATAGTCAACTAGACACTTTCTTTTTCTGTTGTAGTTTTTTTCTCTGTGACATTCATTACCACTTCTGAAACATCTTCCCATCCATTAGAATAATTTTCCTCAGTGTTTCATTCCAAATCCGTACTATATAGGGTTTTGAATATACTTACGTTTATGATTATTACCCGAACTACCATATGGATTTGATTTATGCATATATGATGCCTTATAAAAATCAACAATGTTTGGGTGGTCGATCTTGACTCCAGATAGTTGGTTGAGAATAACCATAAGAGTTATCATTACATCTCCCACATCATTCATTTTCATATTTAGAAAACCATCACTGTTTTCGTCACATCCATTGTTACTTTGGTGCTTTCAAGATCTATCCATTTAGTACAACAAAAAAATTTTATGTGAGTATGTCACTAAAATAATCATATAATATCATATGAGGAATGTAAATACTAAGATAGATGTATTCATGTTATCTGAATCTCATTCAATTTATCTAAATTAACTATGACTCTTTCTAATATTCTAACCACTATGTTTATGTCACTAATACTTAAATAACACACTAACCTCTAATGTTATCTTAACCGACGTCTAATACCAATTGTAAGTCCCCAGCCTTAAATATAACATAATATTAAATTATGTTGATAATTAACATTGATGATATTTTCAGGATTATAGTTATATATAATTATCCATAACTATTAAATTACAAATTACAAATTAAAATTTATAGACTTCTAGTAACATGTTATAACCATCATGTCTTTTCCTTGATTCCATCCTTGACCCAATTCATCTTTATGTCCTGTGAATTTTTTTCAAAAACATGGGATGAGCATAAAAATATTATTAAGGGATACCCAAAGAACTAAAAATGTGAGTTTTTCAAAACAACATGTTAACCATGAATACTTTATCCTAAGTAATATTATTCACTTTTATGAAGTAGTAAATAATCTGCACTGAATTAAAGATCATTGATTTCCCTTTTATAACCAAAATATTACCACAAAACCCCTATAAAGTACACATAACATATAAATGAAACTTGGAAAAAATAGATTCATAAATGAAATAACCATACAGTCGACTTTCAAACATATCACTAAATAAAATATCCATAATGCAAACTTCTATACCCCATATATTGGAGGGTATAATGTAACCACCAATAATGGGTTTTCACGGAACCACTCGTAATTTTGTTTATCACGTAACAACATGTCAAATCTTCAAGTACCATTATCAAATCCTAACACATAAAATATTTCAAATATAAAAATTTCACTAACAATATTTCATATTCAATCTCAAGAAATCATTTCATGATATTGAAATAATCAATCCATTTCTAAAACCATTTTTAATACCAAAGCACCCCAAAATTGATTAAGGTATTTCTTTTCCTTCTTTAGAACACTAAGGCCTATTGAGTAATCTAACAGACTATTATGTCAGTGTAGAGGTCATTGTCACTGCAAGTGTTAAAAATATTACATTTTTCGTTTATTAAAACGTTTCATAAAAAGTGATTGCTTTTGAAACCAATTTAAAATAACTAATAAATTTATTTTTGAATCAAATTTACCATACAACATTGAAAAATTTATTTTAATTAAATTCATAAACATTAATGTCTATATAAATAAATCCATAAAACAATTTTTAAAATATGGACATAAATAAGAATGATTTATAAAATTAAATCATTAAAACATTTAACACAATGTTTTAGTTAAAGATTCATTTACCACTTGAAAAAATACTTGAATATAAAAAATTACATAATAACCTTAAAAAATGATTATACTATCATGATAATAAGGATATTCATGATATAATATGTCAAAGGGATGTATATACCCCATATATAAGTAATTTGGTGTATAACAACCAATAAGTCTCAATGAAATTTATATTGTGACAAAGTCCCATACAAATATCATATCCATAGATTATGGATAAATAAATAACATAATTATGTATGAAAAATTAGAATACACTAAATATAAGTGGATATTAAGGGTAAACAGTTAGAGTTCATTCACACATTTTCACATAATAACATAATCAAGAAGTTTAAGTTTGACCCAAAAAATTGAAATTGCGCTTCGAAATTCCCTTAGCTGGTGTCTGAATTGACCGGTTTGTTATTTAATTTCCTGAATAATAAACAAAAGTCAATTTATTCTTTTAGAAGATAATTTTAAAAAACAAATTATTCCATTTATGTAACATATAAACATGTTTTAGACATTATTTAATCATTTATGTTAATAATGGTTGTTTTGTCGATATTTGGTACTTGATTCAAAAATGAACTTCTTAAAATTACAATTTGATCATGTTGTCATATTTATATTATCTCCAGAATAATATTCATGATTTTTATATCATATATATCATATATATTTAGTATATATTTGTATTTATAATAGTACATAAAATTTGGAGGTATGAAATGAAATGCACCGTTCATAGAGACGGTAAGCCATACATACGCATGAACGCTACATTATTTTTTATTTAATTTATATTGGAATGAAATCATAATTATAAATTAATATATTATAATTATAGTATAAAATAATATATAATTTCATTAAATCCATTTTATATACATTCCACATATGGCATGAACGAGTCATATCACTTTTACGGGGCGGTAGTCCGCACTTCCTCAATTGATATTATCGTATTTACCAATTATGGAATCCATAATGGCATGATATAAATGAAAAAAATAAATAAGTATAGATAAAATATAAATATAATATATATTGCATATAAATATTGTTCTATCTTTATGGACACCATAAGAGGAGGTAGGAGAAGTTTGAACAATCGTAGCTTCGTGAGGCAGTAGTTCACTGTCCACAGAAACAATATGTTCTTTACCCATTAAACTAATGTGTGTGTAAGTGTAGTTTAAATCTTATAATAAAAAAAACTAGTAATATTAAGATACTATTTTTTATAAAATAAGGGAATAAATAGACATTAGGGTGTTGGAGTAGTAAAATACAATAAATGAACTTAAGAGAAAACATTACTTTTAAATCGGGGATCTCCCATTGGTTTGACAAAAATGGTTTACCTGAATTTCTTTCTACCTAAAAGAAGAAATCTATGAAAAAGTGATGGATCTAGAAGGATTAATTGGGAAGATGGTGGATAATCCAAGGGTCTTGAGAGGTCTGAGAAATGGGATAAAGATGATGTCTTTTTATAAGGGGAAGGAGAGTATCTTTAGGAATGTTTGAACAAATTATTTTATTATAAATATATTTTCGAAATGAAAAGCTAAAGAACTCATTAAATTTTATGATAAGATTAATATTGTTCTATATAAAATAATCCAATAAGAAATTTACAGGTTTTGGATAGATTTTTTAAATTTAATAATCTCATTCTTTTTAAATCACTCATTAAAAAGGTATTCACTAAATGCTCATTGTGTCATAAATAATTTTATAGATTTGATGTCTAAATTTTCTAATAAAATACCATGATGAAGGAAATTGTTTTTTATTTCGAAAAAAAATTAAAATATAAGATTAAACTTATATAACCCCATGTAGGAATTTATTTACATAAATATATATGTTTATGCCATTTTAGTCGTTAGATTAAATTAATTTATATAAAGTGTCTTTATCACACTCACATGGATCCATGGGTTCCATAAATAAACACAAGGATGAAAATGGTCAGACAAGTATCAACAAAAATGAATAAGACACATGTTATCCTAATGTAATATTATTATTATAATATTTGTTTACAATAATTTACTCGATTTAATCTTTATCCATGATAAATAACAATATTTACTGAAGCAAATATTCATAATGACTAAAAAAAATATTACCTATATACAAAATTTCTAGATCCTAATTAAAAATTTGGAATCCATTTTACCAAATTTAAAATATTAAAGTGGCAGAAATGAATTTTAAAAAAATTCACATTGTCAATACAAAAAGTGTGTTTTTAAGAAATAATAACTATCAAAATATTGATACTTGTATGTGGCGAATTTCATATTGAAATTACTTCCAATGACCAAAATTGGATTAAATGGTAAAAATATAATCTAATTAATATTTAACGCAACTTAGAACATTAATATAACCATATAAATAAATTATTTTAAAAGGCGGTTTTGAATTAAAATATAGTAATTTTCACTATTCATTATAAAATGAACATTACCAGAAAAATACCAAAATTTCATTCTAAGTAAATTTCGATGTCCCAATTCAGAATAATAATATTATTTTGTAAAATAGAACATATAATGGTGACAAAAATAATATTTGAAAAGTGTTCTCCATCAAAAGGCTGTTGAATGACCTTTTAAAAATATTAAAGTTTTTTCGATTAAAATTAGGTTCATTCTCATTTTTTGCCTTTAAATTTTATAGGATAAATTTAAAAACATTTAAAACACATGTATAATCATATTATAGTTAGTTATTCTTTTCCCCGATAAAACATAAACTAGGCGTTAACTACCATTTAAAATTATATTATTATTTTTCAATATGACATAGCCTTGTGTGCAACATGAGATTTCTGAGAAACTCATAGTTGAGTGTTGGGTACACCATTGATAATATAATCCCATTAAATTAAAATTAGTATTTATTTCAAAAATATTAATAAATATGAAAATTTCATATTTTTCATTTACTAGGGATGTTACAATAAATCTTATACCGTAAAGAATAAATGTTAGTACAGAAAAATTATATATTGTAAATACTTTTTTTCAAACCATTATAATATATTATAAGGATGGATTTAAAAATTTAAATTCACACTAAGAAATAATTTAAATATTTTCATTTGTGTGATTCAAAATTTTAATATTAATATTTTTTATTCAAAAAAAACACTAAAACAACCATGAAAAATGATTAAATGAAATTTAATGAAATAATTATTAATAAATATGACTTGAAATAAAAGTTCCAAAATAATTGGAATAATATTTTTACATAATTGTTTTAAAAAATAATTTTAATAATCCATCATAAAAATAATTATTTTAATAATTTTATATTAAATTTAATGTTTATTTGTGTATCTTATTGGATATATCTCATAAACTAAATTATTATAATTAATGAGATCTATTTTATTAAAATTTATAAATTTAGACACCTAATATACTCTACAAGAATAAGAGTTGTTTCGTTTTGTAATTAAGCATATTTAAAAGAAACTTCTACATCTTTATTTAGAAGAACATTGTAACACAACAAATAAAATTTGAAAAAAATTTATAAAATGAATAAAAATTCATAGAATAAAATACCCATATTGGAAATACATAATATAAATAAAAATGAATATTTTAACGAGATTAAAAAATATATGCCTCTATTTAAAAAAATCGCCACAAAAAAAATGGGATTTCTACCAACACTCTTAATATATATAGGGGTTTCTATCCAAATAATACTGATGAGGCTATTGTTTGAGAAGATCAAATTTATATTATATCATTGACTTTGAATTATATTATATCAAATTAACTCTCCCGTCAATATAATATAATATAAACGGATCACATTATTTGAAAACATATTTTACCCATAAATGGAACAACTAATCCCTAGTCTGATGAAAAATATATCAAGTCTATATAGAATTTATTTTAGGCATTTAGATGTTGTTAATGGTAGAATTATTTTGGGGAAGTATTTAATATACGGGATGATTTTGATTAATGGTGGTAATGGATTAAAAAAATTATGATTTTGAAGGGCATTAATAATATGGGATATATTTTTTTAAGTATTTATTTATAAAATCATAAATTCAATAAGAAGAATAATACTATTAGGATTTAAAATTACAATATTTTTAAAAAAATGAAGATGAAATTATTTATGGTCACGGGAATAACAATACCTGATTAACAAGACATGTTACAAACTATGTCAAAAATCTATAAATAAATAATGATATATTTATTGACATAACAAAGGAAATAATTTGACGTTCATTAATCTCTTAATATTTTTAAACATATTTGAAGAAAATATACGGATTTAATAAGAATGAGAAGAAATCATATAACTATTTTATTTTGAATGGAATGAAGAAATATGAGTACCATAGTTGAGAAATACATAGAGATATCATTGAATAATAATAATAAAAGGGATTATTTCTATCATAAAATGACTATGTGTGGAAAACATTAAAGAGTTATTGAATATACATGGATTTTACTAAAAGTTTAGATTTTTAGAACATAAAAATAATTAACTCAACATAAAACATTGATATAACCAACGTTCAATTCTCTATCTACATGGATATAGTGCTTATTTATACCGAATAAGTTATAAATGTAATTAATCCTCAAAGAGTATACAGGATAACGATAGTTGTAATTAAAATTCTATATCATAATTTGATGACTCAAATAATGTAATAATGTGTAATTTTTTCATAAAAAAAATTTCATCTATTTATTTTGATTTTATATAAATACAATATTTTATATCACTCATTTTATATATAAAAATTAATAAACATATAAAAATATTTAGTTTAATTATCAATAAAAAATATATTACACCATAAATCACCCTCTAAATATTACATTTTGAGTTTCTAAAAACATTTACTTAAGGAATAGTAATTCTTTTATGTGTACCATGTTATAATTATGAAAACATTTAAGGTATTTATAAAATAAGTAAAAATTAAATTAAATTATTGTGTTAAAAATAAATAAATTATTCTCAAAACAACCTTATATAATCTTTAAAATATTATTATTTTCTTAATGATACATATCAATATATATTAAATTCAATATAATAAAATTTTATATTTTCTATTTTACTAAATAATATAATGGTATTAAAAAAAGGTGAATGTAAAAAAATCACAAGAAATATGTTTGTAAGATAATTTACTAAATTAGACAATGATATGAAAGAAAATTATTTTTTTATATTAATTATAATTCTTCTCACATTATTTGTAATCCTAATTAACATATTTTACAATTATAATGATTTCAAAAAATTACAGTTGTTTCTCTTCATAATTTTCTAAAATGAAAGTAATATAATTAAGAACATATAATCACTATATTATGAATATTTATTTATTATTTCATGATTTAATTTATCGATGTAGATTTTTTTTAATTAATATTAATCCATCTAAGAAATATAAATAAAATTTTTTAGAAAAATTACATAATAGTAAAAAAAATATTTTCATTTGAAATTTACATTTACAGTTAATTTCAAAGGAAATTATATTTTTTAAAAAATAAAAATATATTATTGAGATTTTAAAAATAATCAAATATCTTATTTTAAACTAAAAATTCTAAAAAATTAATACATTAATAAAAAATGATAACATATACGTAATGAAAAAGAATTACTTCATTTATCTGGATAAAATATTATCTAAAATGATCTGTCCTCATATGTTAGATAATCAACATCATCATATCTATCATTTATTATAATAATTACAGTCCCAAATGTTTATTCATCTACATTAACATAATATTCTAGAGTTGGTCTTCTCAATCCCTAAAATGACTCAAAATATTCTATCTATATATTGGAAAATAAAATATTAATATAATAAAAAAATAAATCATAATGATCTAAACTATTGTTAGAATCAATTGAATAAGCAATGAAAAATTCTTTTGGCGATCAAATAATTATTCAAACAGTCCATCAAATTATGTATGCAACACTATGCTGAAATTTATATTAGTAAAAAATAATATAATGCCTTTTTAAATATTAAATATTAAATTATAATATAATTAAGATTAAATGGATATAGGAAATCCTTCTAACATGAATATATCCATAAGGTATAGTTAATATTCATGATATAAATACATTATTTCATGAATAGGAAATAAATTTGATGAAATTTTTAAATAATCAATAATAATCCCAATCACATTATTATAATAATATTTCATTAATAATCCAAAAATGAAATTTATTTATATTTTATTCAATTTTAATGATGGAACTATAAATAAATGTTTCATCCCCTTTAATAATTTTTTTCACCACTAACCTAATGTAATGTTCATATTCTCATTGTAAATTCTAAAATATATATTTTAATTCTATTTCATAATTAATACTCAATATGGTGTTTCATATCATATTTTATCCATGATGAATGGATAATATTAGACTACAAGATTTAATCAAAAATTCATTATTCCACTAAGATTCAAAAGGTACATATAATATTTTCTAAATATTGTATAGATCTCCTCTTCAACATTAATCTCTAGTAATATACCCAAGTTAATAGATGTTACCATTTACTATTAAAGATAATCTTACAGGTATAATTTTAAAATTATTTCTGACATAGATGATTGTATATAAACATAAAATATAATAAAAAAGTTATAATATATAAAATTTATAGGTAATAAATAATCAAATTATTAACTAGTGGTGTATGTTCCAAGACTATCATGTTGAATGAAAAAATATAATTCTTACTAAAATAATCATCTATAATTTTTTTCTTTTTCAGTATGCGAATGAATTATTTAGTCATAATCCTAAATCTGACTCACCCTTATTCTCATCGTGATGTTCAATTCATTCTGGGAAAATAAATACTTGGATATTTTTCGGTCAATAAATATTTGAAACATTAATGAATATAAAAAATACATTCAATTTTTTAATTATTAAACCATAAAAGATAATTGCAGATCACTTGTATGATAATTAAAATCCTGATGATTTAGTTAACATGAATAATAAGAAATTACCATATCATTATGTGTCATAACCCCACCATGTCCTGATAATGTTTCACTAATGATGTAAAAAATTACTCCATTTTTTTATTTGAAGGAATTCCAATAAATTATTAGGTGTGATTCATGATTCTTGAATATTCTATAATAGACCACTATATCATAAATTACCCAAACTAAAAACATATAAACAGAATCTTGGAATGAAATATTCTTAATATCATTGAATATTTCTGTTGCATTTGACAACCTAATAATAAAAAATATGAACTCCTAATTCCTAGATCAATTCCAAAAACTTTCCTTTAGAATATATTTCTACATTACAATAATCCTTAGATATCCTAACATGAGATCTATATTTTTAAAATACATCCCTCTATATAGATAATCAATATAATCATTAATATATTGCAATGGATACATTTAAATAATTTTAGTCTTATTTAAAGATCAATATTCAATGAAATTTATAATATATCCATTATTATTTTAATCATATAAAAAAGGATAACACCATTTTAATGTTCTAAATCATTTATACTGATGTCTAAAAATCATAGATCCCGTTATTTTTTTACAATTGTTATAGTTAATTGATTCTATAAGGAGGTTTGAAATCAGATTAACCTTAGGTACTATGTTGAAATTAAACACAACTTCTTAATCAATTATAATACCAATAAAATACATACTAAATATATCTATATATTCCATCACTATTGGGAAATCAATGTTATTAATATACATCCTCCTCTCAAAAATATATGAAATATTGTAATCAATTCCATCTTTTATATGTTCTTAACATATTGATATAATAACAAATCTATAAATTCATTCTTTTATAAAATAATGATAATTTTAAAACAAATCTAAGGATTTTTAATTAATCATAGCCTTATATATTGAAAACCAATACACACAAATAAAATAAATTCAAACACTCCTATAGTAAAGCCACAAATTTTTTCTGGTGAATACATTATATATGAAATTACATAATTATTATTATAATGTATTTTTTATTTAGTAATAATATATTGTCTTTTTATTAAATGTTTTGACATAATATCATGATGTGAAAAGTCATATTTTTCTAAATATATGAATAATCTAATATTGTTTATCGACCCTAAAATAATCACATCATTGGATCATTCTAAATAAAAATGTAATGTACCTGAAAATAGATCATTGGATGTTACAACATTCTTCATTGTAGTCATTGTGGATTTAACCACCCCTTTATTCTTCTCATATAGATGATTTTATACTTAGATTAATAAACGTGGACATGTACTCACATAATGACCTATATGAGTTCAAATAATGCATCATTCCATTGGATTTTCCTTATATGTATCATCATTTTATTTTTTATCTCATGCCACATGTATGAAAATTAAAAATATATAACACATTAATTATTTTATTATATATAATCTAGGGTGATTTTTATAATAGTTATCTCATGAATGAAAATTTATTTTCTTACCTTACTATTTTATTGATGGATTAATCCCCATTTAGAACTATATGAAATTTCTCCCATTATTTTCAGAAAATAAATAATCCTTGGGAAACATAATTTCAATATTTTATGAAAATGAAAAAAGTTTGTCAAAACTTTTGATTTTCAAGGAATCAATTTACATATTACATCATGTAATTAATTCATATTAATAAAGATTATGTTTTTACAATCATTATCCTGAATAATGTTTTGAATGGTCTTCTATAATGAGGAATGTTATTGCTCATACATGTCCCCAAGAATCATCATCATTATACCTAATATCCCATAATTTCTTTCAAATATTTTATGGAATACCTGTAGGAAAATAAATTACATCAGAATTATATATAAATGTGTCAAATTTCATTGATTAAATCTCTTAAATAATTCAATTATTCTTATACATTTACAATAGTTGATCTTCATCACCATAAAATAATTTAAATTAAAATTGATATCATAATATGATAATAATAATCCAAGATTTCAGAAATATTTAAAAATCCTTTAGAAAACCCTTTAACTGTAACTAGTTCAAAAATTCCACTAATTGTTGGAGGGTGTTAGTTAATGAAATGATCCACTATATGCATTACCCTCAGTCATAAATAATTATTCTATCTAAAATGGAAACAAAAACAATTTATATAACTTGTAAATTGATCTATCACATTAATAAAATGATGTCTTCCAATTCAAATTACTCCATGTGGAAAATTTTGTATTAAAACATCCTATTTGTCCATCCCTAGTTTAGATTTCTTATTTACTATGTATGTAACCAAACTGAATAAATATATATCAGGTGAACCAAATTAGTGATCATAAAATTTCATATTATGAAAACAAAAAATAATATTGTCTTATTGGTCTATACTTCCTTTAGCAATCCTCTAAATTTATCTAATATTTTTCAAAACCCTGTATATAAGGACACAACATTTATTCATTCCATTATTTCAAATTTAAGAGGAATTAATTTTCATACATCCTCGAACAACTCTATAGGTATATATTTTAATGTATTATTTTATAAATCTGACATAAATATCCTTATATTAATTCATGGAAATATCCACATAGTAAAAATCGTTACTCAATAAAAGACTGTTAATATATATATGACATTTTTTTCATGAAAAACGTTTTTATTGAAAAGTTGATTTGTAATTTTACACAATAATTCTTAATACCTATAATATAAATTTAAAAAATTAATATGAGAATAAAATACTCGATAAGTGATATATAAAGAACAATAAGACCTATTATTCTGTTCTAGAACCATGAGATCATAATATAGTGATTTACATTACGATAAGAATGTTTATATGAAATCATCATTTGGTTTCACATCAATTGAAAATTAATAACTTATTTTTTATTAACTGTATATACAGGAATGCATAATGGTAAAAAAATAACTAGTATGGTTTTGTAGAAAAAATGTGAACAAATGAAAATCACATTTTTTAGAAAACTTGTATTTTTATCCTATATGTGAAATATCCTTCATTTTAAGAACATTAGATTACATTTTTAAATGTAATAGATTTTTTAGAAATTCGAAAAAATTGAAAATAATGAATATTCCTTTGTAAAAAACGTTCATAGAACCTATAAAATAACTAGTACATGTTGAATAGAAAATATATTCACCTTTAAAGGGAATTATTAATACAACATAATAATTACACAATGTATTGGAGATATTTATCAGGCACCCCCATCATCTCCTTATATTCCAATGTCACCAATCATTATAAACATTGTATAATCAATATTACATTCACAAGGCACATATATTTTTCAATTTTCATTAACAAAATTACAAAAATATTTTTTTTAAGACATAGGTTAAAACATTTTGTAATAATATTTGTTTTGAAAACTATTAAATGAAATCCAAAATGAGAAACAATTCATCAATATATTATTAATTTCTCAATGTTCATATAGAAAAAATAATATAATTAATATTGACATGGAAAAATTTAGATTAAAAAATAGATATTTAAAAATATTTAACACAATATATATGGTTAAGTATTCATTACCTCATGTCCAACTAATCACGTAGATTATTTATATTCAAAAATAATAAAAATATTTAAATTAATTCATTTGACAATAAAAAATATCCATCTGTATTATTATATTTATGTTTTGTATTACCATTTTATATTTAATTACACAATCAATTAACATCACATTGGATATTATTCTGATATTAACCTCATATTCCTTATATCACTATAGAAGGTTCACTATAGACAATGATTTAATTATACAATCATATATAGAATACGAATAATTTGATGAATATAAATTTTTTATAGTAATATTAATTTCAAACACAATCATGATATACAATTATAAGATATGAACAATGATATAATTATAGAGATGGTAGGCCATAATATTTACAATTTTCAATGAACATGATTGAAAGATGGTAGGTATTCAATTATATATATAGAAATATGATTATATTATATATATCACATTATTTATTTAAATACACAACTATATTTAATCGATGAGTTGTGTCTATAACAAATTAAATGTACATTATGGAGGTGGTAATCCAATATACACATGAATGAGATTATAATATTTCTATCGACATAATGATAATGAAATTGATTTTATTTTCACATTAAAAAAGTATTTATGTCCTAAATATAAGTAAAATACCATAAATCAATGATTATATACATCCATTTTTTTTATGAAAATCGAATTATATTATTTCTTGAAAAAATAGTCTGCCGTACACATGAATAATGCTTTTATTACAAATTTTATTAAATAATGAAATTAATATAGGTTATTCCATTATCATAACAATAAATTTTAATATTTAATTCATTAATGTTATTATATATATATATGAAGATAATTTTAAATAGGTACAAGAATAAATAAATCTAAAACATTCATTTAAAATCTATCTGTCTTATTTAGAAAACCTTTTTTTAATTACACATTAACCACTCCATGGATTATATTGATCCCAAACTATGACCTGAATATTTTGTGTATGTATGATAAGTAGGGATTCCAATTGTGTTTTCTAATATTTTGTGATGGATTATTATGAGGAATATAGAAAAGAATTGAAATATAATTACAATCTATGATGAGGATAAGGATTACAATGGGTCAAAATTTTCTCACCAAATAAAAGCTTGTAAACATTATATATTGTTTTTACAACATATTCCTTTATATTAGAACCCCATTAATGATTTTACAATTATAATGATATAATTTTTTCTTGAACATTAGGGATCATGGATGTTACTATAAATATAAAATGACCAATAAGTAGACCATGGATGATATTTCCAACCATATACATTTCTCAGTGGAGAGATTATTTTTTATGAATTTCTAATATTTTAATAAAATAATGTTACTATAAAATATCATTATTGTAATTTTAAGAAAATGTAGTTTATATTGACATTATTTTAATGAATATGATGATTTTATTTGTATATAAACCTTATAATCAATTGTAATTAGTTATATGTATCAATAAAATTTATACGAAATTTTTTCTCACCCATACAATATTAACTTTTTAGATTTTTATTTAATTTATATAATTTTCATTCTTATTTGAAATGAATTTCTTCAATATTTCAGAATAATTTGTGGTAATTATATAATCATTGAAAATTAGTAACAATATTAACATCATATGGAAATTTTAGTTAATGTAAAAATTATCATTTTGAGTTGGCCACAAATATTTTTAACCCTATATGAACATATAAGTCGAATTTAATTAATAGAGAGTGACAATTCTCATTTTTTTTACATAATATCATATAAAGGTATTAAAATAAAATAGAAAAAAAATTATATTTTTTTATATTGAATGATTATTTAATAAATAAACATATCAAATGAAATATAGGCAATATTTTATAATAATTATAAGACATATAGATTTTCATTAACCTAATTAACTTATTTTACTATTAATATTAGGATAAACATTTTATATGGTTAATCATCATTATTAATAATAATTAAAAGTAACTAATAACCAAATTTCAACTTCTAAATACAAATACGAAACCATTTTTTCATGAAACTTTTTTAATGAACTATAAATGTATAATATAAAGTAAATCCCTAAAAACATGATGATAAATGAATTTTAATAAATCATTATACTTTCTATAACATAATTTTATTATGCCAAAGGAAATTTTAAAAATAATTAAAATGTACACAATTAGATTTTTTTTTGTATAAAGAGAAAAAAATAATACAATAACCTCTTTAAAAATTAAAATTTTATTTATTAAACACCAAAAAAGAATATAATATTTCCAATAAAAATTATATTGATTAAAGATTCATTGAAAAATAATATTTCATAGATAATTTAAAAAATAATAATTCTTTAGCTGATTCTGATTTTATGAATTAAAATGTGACAAAAAATTTTTAATATATAATTCTATAATTTAAGAAATAATAGATGGATGGTTTATTCATCATAAAGGATCATGGAGTTATGTCCATTATTATGATAAAAAGAATATGATAATTTTTGGTTTTTTTAATGTCAAAAATATTATAAATTGGGAAGAATATGGTTTTGTTTCTGAATACATAGGTATTTATGAACTTCAGGTACATTATTGGTTTATTTATGTCTTTACAGAGTAAATTTGGTCTATCCATAATCATGTTTAAGTGGGCGTTTCTTGATTAATATCACTATTAAAATTTATCAATACACCATTGTTACACCATAGTGCTTATGGATTTTCTGAAATATTTTTTTTTGAACAGTATATTCTGGGAAATTTTTTCTATTGTGTTAAATTAAATGTGTAGAAACATATAATGTTATTTGAGACAACATCGTAAGGAATTTATGAACCTCTCCCAATACAATTGTGGATTTGAGACAATATTTTTATTAACTAGTTCTTTGTAATTCTCAAGACACCTTGGTTGAATGATTGTATATAGGTTATTATGGATCATAGTTCCTTGTATTCACATTTCCTATAAATAAAGGAAGACCAACCGCATTATTTTCCTGAAATAGATATATATTATTGAATCCATTGGACTTTATTATGAACCTATATTAAACATATGTGATTTTGAATCATTTTAAAATATAAATTATAAATGATAGTTAACGAGGATCTCAAAAAAGTTGATATATTTGAAAACACCATATCTTATTCAAGCCAATGGGAAAATAGGAATGAATATTCAATCATAAGATTAAATCTAATGATAATTATTACATCCCATAGATGAATCTTGGTACCATTTTCTACCAATGTTTGAACATTAATACAAAAATATATATAATTTTATAATAAAAAAAAACTATAAAACCCCTTTTATGAGAAACCATTCCATACCCTATCCTATTTGGATAATGTGGGGGAATCAATCTTTTTGTGGCCATAAATCCATGAGGATGAACTTTTAATGTTCTATCCATTTTGAATCACATTATGATGGATCAATTAAGATAAATATATATCTTCATAAATTGATTAATTTTTTGAAATTTAATTATGTAAGAAATTATTCCTAAATGAGTATCCATGGAAGGTAATGTTTTTGACTGTAATAAAAGTGATGATAAGAACAAGATACATGATCACTTATAAATATTTGATGATATTTTTATCTATGTCTAATGGTTTGGATATCCTTTAAAAGAATTCTAAAATGAATCCTTTCTTCTATGTATCACTATTTAAAAGTTTCATTCTTGAACAAATACACATAATTACCACTAAAAATGTGACATGGTGCCATCATTTTTTTATAATATACAGTTTATTTAGACTATTCATACTATAAATATTTATTTCGAAAACTGTATTACTCAGATGGTGAATAAACTATAAGGACTGACAATATATAGGAATATGTGTATCAGAATGAGGAATATATGATGATTTAGTATCAGTATTTATTTAGGTAATTATGTGTACATCATATTTTGAGGACGAAACATTGGTATAGATGGGGATTTAACACAAATATTCTTCTAATTTTATTAAAAAAATCATCAAGAAAACTATTTTAAAATTAATATTTTAATTTTCTCTAATAATAGAAAATAAATATAGGGAATTTAATTCATAGAAACAAATAAAATTAATACAATAAAACAACTATATATATGGTTAAACATAATAATAATATACATTTAATGTTTATACTCTAAAAAATTAATAAAAAACAATAACAAAATATATTTTAAAGAAACCAATAAATAGTGGAATTGAATGGTTATATAATATAAGAGAAGGATATGAATGATATTATATGATTATTACCAAATGTATATATAAGGGTTTATATGACCATTTGTTTGTTAAGGTAACAATTAGAATTTCATAAATGGTAATTATACTATAAAATAGATACATCCATTTAAAATTATTATAGTTGTAATGAATCCCATGTTTATAAAAGTGTTAAATAAAATAAAATAAAATATTTTACAGTGATTTAATAATAAAATATTAATAAAATATACATATTTTTAAATATCATTTTTTCATTATAAATATGATTTAAGAATGAAAGTTCTATTTCTAGTGCAAAATGAATTATTTTAATATATCAAAATATTTTTTAGTAATATTTTTATTAAAAATAGAATTTTTTTTCAAAAAAATAATAAAATTAGAATTAATGTTTTGAAATGATCCAGTGATGAATCATAATTTTATAATATATAAAAAAATTAAATTATTTTTAAAATACATGTTGAATAAAGAACACATATTATTAAATCAAAATGACATAAAAACGATGTAATAAAAAATAAAAATGTGATGATGAGAATATAATGTGTCAGTCATCAAAATAATGATTTATAATATAATAAAATCAATTTTCTCAGAACATAAAAAAATCAGGATCGTCATATATATATAATTAGTCTATATAAATATATTTTTGAATAGTTATAAATTTTGAGCTTATAATATTATTGATTAAATTTTATTGCATCCTAAAATTTTAATGGAATAAAAAAGTTCCTCAATGTTAAATATCATGACTTAGAACCACGGGATGGCCAAATTTTCCATTTTATCCATAACCAAAAATCCATGGGACATTTTTAAAAATCAATAATATCTTCTGCATTATTTTTAAAATATCCACCCATTATATAATTTTTTTCCACTCCAAAAACAATATGCTTGGGTTTTCCCTCAGATTCACTATCACGGATCATTCATAAGATATTGAAGTAGATATGTGTTTAAAATTAAATTTCTATATATCTATCATGGTCATCCTTTAGTTATTTTCATAAATTACATAGTTTGGTAAGGTTTAAAATACCCATATATATATATTCCAAAACCCTGAACCCCTTGTATTTGAGGAGTTATTTATCAAGATTTTATAAGTGACATATCAATGTAATAATTTCATAACCATTATAAAGACATATATTCCAAAAAAATAATTTTTATATATATAAAAATATATGTTTAAAGAATATATGTTTCATTATAATAAACTAGATATTGAATTGTTAATAACAATTTATCATTGATTCAAATTATATTGATTCTATTTTTTATAATTTGATTTGATATTTTGTTTATTAATTTTACTATTTTTAATCAATTTAAACATATAGTTAATTTATTTATTAAAGATGGTGAGTTTTTAATTTAATGAAATAATTTTGAGAAATTGTTGTTAAACAAATAATTTTGATGTTTTATGAAATTTAGGTGATTTTTTTTCATCCCTTATAGCTGAAATAAGGCCCAATGAAGGGTAATATTATCTACCAAAAATAACAATATTTAAGAGAATGATAAAGGTTACACCAGGATATGTGTAATCATGAGTCAAAATTTCATTTAGTTACCCAAAGGAAGCATAATTTCTGCTTAAAGTTAAGTACTCTAACAAAACATATTTATAAGGAGGGTTTTCCTCTGTTTAAGTGTATTCACCACTCCCTATATGAATGTTCACTTGTTAAAATTCAATTTAATTGAAACATAAACATTCATAATGAATATTAAAAGTACAAAAACATATTAATAATGGAAAAAGTACGCAAAAAAATTATAGAAATATATTTCTAATGATATTTATGTAGATTAGTGATGGTAATTCATGATTTTTCAAAATCTATATAAGGGTTATAATGTTATTTTTATAGTCATGAAAACATAAGATTGATATATGTGTAACCTTATACTAATAGTTCACATTGTCATTTCTAATACTTATATGGAAATACCATGTGATTTAGGAATTTATACACCCAAGGATACACTACCTCCATATTCTACCACTGGTATGTTATGCCAAACAAGGATTATTATTCAATTTAATGCTATATTTATGGTTATTATACTTAAATTCCTATTAATAAACCACATTTAAATGCCATCATGCACCCAAGTATATTTGGGATTCAACCCACCTAATAATTCCATCACCACCAATTGGTGGATCAATCTTATATACATTAATATACTAAAACACTCAACAACCTCCATGATTGATAAAGGGTTCTCCAATCTCAAATGAGAATGACATAATTTGGTAATCTCCTTAAAACATAGTTGGAATCCATGATGATATCCACAGTCTACATTTTTGAATAAAACAATGATGATACGTATGAAAATAGATCATGATAATGAAATACATGGACAACTGTAAGATGAGAAGGCTTTTAACAGAAGAGAGGGGATTTATATTTTTATTGAATGGCTGGGATTAGATATCCCCACCAATAACACCAATTATGAATATATAAAATGGTTAAATTAAATGTGGATAAGTAATTTTATCTAAGAGGAATGATAATGTTAAATTATATCAAGATACTACTGAATATGATGATATGATAATATATCAAGTGATTTCTATATTATATTTATCAGGTATTTTTAGAGGTCTTATTTCAGAAGATCTTATTATATAACTAAAACTGTGATTGATCATCCAATTATAAGGGAAATGATTTAATGATTTGATGAAAATATTTTCATGATTCAAGAATCTAGATATTGTTTAACAACTCCAAAAAATATCGAGCTTGTATAACATTGAGGAGATAAAACTAACTAGAGTGGATGGTCCTAGAAGACTTGACATGATATATATGAATGATAATATTTCTTTTAAATTTTTTTTAATACTTTTACTAATTGAATCTCCATTTAATTATAAATAATGAATGGGGATGAAAATATATTGGAATTGGAATTGGTGATGTAACCCATTTGTGATTCTTGATTCTTGGATATTAATTTAAATAAATTTATCTGAACCATTTATGTTGGTTTTTGATTTTTGATTTTATAACTTATTTTAACAAGCTGAATGATGGAACACTTACAATAGAGTATGTTGACAACATGATTCAACTCAAAATTATAGACACCAAATATAAACATCTAATAAATCATTCACAATTTTCTATTTTACATGATGAATGTAATGAACATTCCAATGAATTTCATATAATATATGATTTCATTGCATTAATATATTACTTCTGAATTGAAAATACCTCAAAATAAGTGAGTATCATAATCATTAAAAAATATAATTTCAAATTGAGGGAAATAATGAGGCTTTATTTTGTTGATAAATTATAGGATGTTGAAAAAGATGGTATGATTCTATATATATCGTATATGTAATTTTTGGATGTGGGGAACCTAAATTAAATTTCATCTCTTAAAAACCTATAATTCAAGAATTAAAACTTATCCCTTGTGATTTATTGTATTTATACCTCATGTAATTCTATAAAGTTATAATTTCCACTTCCAATAAACTATTTAAACCCAATAAAAATACATGTTTCACCTTAAAAATTTAAGCAACCAAGATATAGGGATGATATGATGATATTTCCAATGAATAAATCCAAAAATATTCTCATACATAATCAATTTTGTGGGGGATTCAAAATCTACAATGGATCCTAGAAGGAATATAAATGAAATCATCCTGGAGGTTATCAATAATTGTATCTAAATTTTTTTACTATCTATCATCATTTAAAGAATTCATATTTCACAATGGGATAACCATATAAATATTTTTCCAACGAATATAAATTTTTCAAATGGGGAAAATGATAATAATTAATTTATATCTATGTTAATAAAATTTATCTATATGGAAGGTATTAATTATATAATAATTATCTAATTTAGTAGAAAGGGTTATATTTTTAATCCATTCATTGAAAAAATGAATGAATGGTTATTTAAAAGATTATATTTTTGATTCTTAGATGAAATCTCATGATATTTTTATATAAGGATTTCTCAATATGATCCTGATAAAAGAACCATGACATTCCCTTATAGATATATTTTTAAAAATGAAGAATTTTGGGTTTTTAATTCCCTTATTACAAATTTAATGTACATGCGAATTATATTTTCATATTATATTGAAAATGTAATAGAGAAATTTCATGATGAAATCAATGGTTTCTTAAACACATAATCATTTCATAAGAAATAAATAATATCTTTGAAAACATTAATTAGAAATAATGTTGTTTGGAATTTTTAAAAATAAAACTTCATGGATGTGGATGGTATTCTATTAATAAAAATTAGTTCACAAATGAGAACATAGATACATAAGTCCATGTTTTCAGAATTAAATTAATTACCATATCAATCCAATGTAAAAAAAATTATATATTACTTTATGCATGGATGATTATCTAGAATATTTAATAAATATTTTAGTCAAATTCCTCCGGCACATTCTATATATGCCTGGAATATTTTAAATATGATATTAATAATTAATACATGGTAGAGTTATATTAGATGAATCAGTGGAGGATTACCCCTCTAATAATTCAATCAACAAATTGGGAGAAACTGATAGTGGTAATTTTGGATGCACCGAACAATTCTATAGAGCATCCCTATATGAAAAAATTGATGGAATCAAATATCTAATTTTTAATGCCTCATATAAATCAGATGTAACATAGATTAACTAAAGAAAAAATGAAATGGAGTTCCACAAAATAGTTTTTTCATTTAATAAATACAAGTATTATTTTCATGGAAATAATTTGGTTGTGTATTTAGATCATGTATCCATTAAATTGTACAGTATAGAAGATGATTCAAACCAAATATTATTTCGATGGAAGATTATTTTTAATGAGTTCGTCATAGGGATAAATGTCAATAAGGGAGATGAAAATTACAATGGATAAAAAATAATTAGGAATCCCTATACTACTATAGAATAAATTATATAATAATAAATAATAATTAATCACATAATAGGAGAAAAATTTTACATTTGGAAGGAGAATTTACATGGTATGTTGACATAATGATTTAATTGGTGATATATCAATTATACACTCACCTAAAATCATATCAAAAACAGGATATAAAATATGAATCCCCAAATTATATTTAGAATGATCAACAGAAATGGAATATTTGAAATGATCATGTAATAAATATATATTTTCCATAGTGTAAAATTTAATGTAATTTAATTTTTTTTTGAAACAATAATTTAAATGGAATACTTGGAATCAATTAATAAAAATGTTTTCAATTTTTTATATTTAATTTAAAAAAATATTTATAAAATCACATTAATATTGCATGATGTGTAAATCTGTTATCTTCTATAAATTTTTAAAAATGCGAAGAAATTCCTCAGAAAATGTTATCTTCTATGAAATTATATATATATTTTTATTAAATTTATGGGATCACTCTTGATTTCGTTTGTTAATTAAAACATTCTTCAATCTATTGAATTTTCAACAAAATTTGTGGATGATAAGCCCCCACAAAGTAAAATTTTAATGTTGTGTTTTCTTTTTTCAGGTTTAATAATTTGTTGGGATTTGATTTCCAAAAGATATCATTAGTTTCCAAGATACACACAATTTATAATAAAAATAGAAGTAATTTTTATGATGTTTGTGGTGCATCCCAGGACATCTACAACTAACAAGAAATTGAATATCATCTTTTTACCATAATGAGTATGGAAAGTGGTATTTAATATGAATGACACATTTTTATTGATTTCTCCCCTTCCATAATTAAACCATGAAAATTGAATATTATTTCTCTCGTATAATCAATATATTTTTTGTTAGTAATTAAACATTTTAAAATCCATTTGATATAATGTTATTATACTCTTAGTGTTCAGATCAGTATTATAAATTTGAAGTGTGGGAGATAGGGAAGTCATGGTTTAATATTTTAACTAAATTATATGGAGTTTTTGTACAGCTGATTTTTATAGTAATTTTGTGAGTTCCATTATTGATTAATTATACTTTTTTATTTACTCTTTTATTTAAACTCATATATACATATATTTTAAAAACGAGTTTTGATTTAGATGAATCAAAAAGACCCATTATTGGATATATAATCTTATTATATAAAGTCAAGATGTGGATGTGGATTTATCAACTAAAAAAATTTAAAAAATGGAAACAAAATTCTCATATTATTACTTCATGTGATTAATAATAAACAAAAGTTAGAAAAATTATAGAACACTCAAGATGGTGTATATATTTCATTATGATTATATTATTTTTGACCATTAATTTAGAGAATTGGATGTTGGTGTCATCACTTTGAGTAGGAAATTTTCACAAATATTTTAAATTTTTCTATCATATCTGTGATTTAAATATTTACATCCACTTTGATCCATAAATTTTTGATCACCAACAATATTAATCAAAAGCATCACAATAAAATTGACCATAATATTATCTATTTATGCATTCAACTTTTTTTCCAATTTAATGCGTAAAATGTATATCGAAATTAATATTGTGGGAAAAATAATATACTTCTTGTATGAGAATTACTCTATATGTATATATAACTTAATGGATGATATAATAAACTAATCCACTATAATTTGGATAACAAATCTAAATGATTAAACAATCAAAATTAAGAAACTAAAATAAGGGAAAAAAAGGAAAATAATTTTCCAAATAAAGATGTAAATTACTTGTGTTGATTAAAAATCCTAAAAGGGTCATTTCAAATTAAAATTAAATGACTAAATTTAATTTTAAACATATCCGTTGGTAATTATCTTTTAATAAAGATTTCATGTTTATATATTATATAATTAGTTCCCTCTAGGATTGTTTTTTATATTAAATTCTTGAAAATAAGTGTTATTCATTTGTGGGGGTATTTGATGCCATTATTTTACATGTTTCGTTAAAATTTATTATATTTAATTATATTCTATTAATATCATTCCATATATTATTAATTGAATAATTTAAATATATGTTATTTTAACAAATTAATTAAATTTTATGAAAAACAGGTGAAAATAATGTATTTCTGTTTTCTATGAATTTTTTGTGATGTTTATGTTTTCCCTACTATATGGAAAAAGGTGTTCATAATGGTAATTGTTTTGTCGATATCCATATAATGATTTAAGGTACTATGTATGGATATATCATGATTATTGTAAGGGTCACTGAAATCTCCATCAGTCATTGTAAAGGTAATATATAAGCAATATCTAGGTATTTACTCTTCCTCATCCACTATGTAAGTGAATGGATGGGGCTAAAAAGGTGTACACTTCTATACATAAATGTAATTTATTGATTTCAATAGTTGAATAAGTTTATCATCAAATATCTCAATATTTATTAATGGTAAAACATCCGATATATAAATTTAAATAATTGATTGTGTAATGAGAGTCTGATATGCTTAATGGTATATAAGTAGATGCCTAATGTAACCAAGTATATTCGAATGATGTTTATTAGTAACATTGTTAATATTATTTTCATATAGGTGTATATGGTATGCATGGGAACCGATTTATTAGTATCCACCATCATCACTTCTGAGTCATTTCATCTTCTATAATGGGCACTGATCATGCTTCCAATAGAGGTGCACTGTCCCTAACTCCTTCTACTCTCTCATACAACGAAACCAGGATTCCACCACCATGTACAAATTACACAATGGGTAACCTATGACTATGAATATTCCCCCAACACATGCTACCCCCACCAAACAGCCTATATCATTTATGAGGTAACACACAATAAAAATATATTACTCCAACAAGGGAACTCAAAATAATTTCTATTATCCACTATAAACTCATATAACCACCATGGTTCACATAGGTATCTTGAAGGAAAAAAAAATGAGGATAACCACATTCAATGATTTCCAAACAATACATGTTTGGAGACATCATTATGTCTGAAATGTAAATGAATTGATAAGATATTAGGGAGGTTCTCAAACCAACACAATTTTAAGGTAAATTAAATCTGATGGTGACTGGGTATGATTTTTTTCATAATCTAGGTTTTTAACACATATAATCAATGAATGGGATGATATATCCCTACTATTCACATTTATTCATGAGACATCAAATGTTTGAAAAAAAAATATATTAATAAATATATCATTAAGGAATGTATAATGCGAATTATATCATCATACAATTAATGAGGAAGATAATAAATATGGATAGTCAAATCTACATTATCTCTTTCACGGATAACAAGAAGATAATATAAATGATAACATCACATTTAATAAGAATGATAAAAATTTTGTTGATTCAAAAATAGAAATATAAGTTTAATTTAAGAGAGTATTTCATAATTAAAATAATTGAAATTGGGATAACAATGATTATAAACATAACGGCCATTGTTTTGGGAGGAGAGATAGAGAAACGGATAGGGGAGGATCTTAGATGAATCATCTTGTTACCCTATATTACTATATCATGAAACATTATATATATTATTTTAATATACCCTCTACCACTTCAACTATATAGTTTATTCTATAATTGTTGTATTTAAATATTATGTTATTTCTAAAGTCTAATTAAATAATTTTGTATTTTTTTATAGAATATCAAAATCAATACATTGACTTATTTCTTTGATAATTTTTATAAATTGTTTATTTCAGAAAATAATTATATTGTATATATTTTGTGATTATGTATAGTTATTAATTATTTACATTATTAAAAAATATTTATATCCATATAATTAGTTTTTTACAATATTAATTGATTGGTCTATGAATAGGTTTGTACAGTGTTGTTATTAGTAAATAATTTTGGAAGAAGTATTTAAAAAGCATTGATTCTTGGTAAAAACAATACATGTCAAGAACCGGCCTATGATTCCATCCAACTAGCGCCTAAGGTGATCTTTTCCATGTCCTGAAGGGCATTTACAATACCCATGGGATGGAAAATAGTGTCGAGAATCTATTACCTATCTTGGGAATAGGTTTTCCCCAAAACAAAGAAACATCACACTACTCAAAAGAAAAAATACTGGCCAGATTAGTAAAATATGTAACCATATTGATACAATTTTCAAAAAAGCAATACATAAAAATTAAAACCAAAAAATAAAGGTGAGAAGAAACTACACAATTCACCTCTATATAATAAAAAGTATTAATAATCATCATGATACCTCCAATATGTCTAATGAGAGATGATATCATAATGAACCCGATCCAAGACTGCCACTGAGATACAATATGCCTTAACATGGGTCAAGAGAAAAAATGTCTACAAACACCAGAGGGTGGATGTAGTGTGTGAGCCAGAGCTCCATAAGATCCCAACAAAGAAAATTCTATGTTATTTAATATAAAATAAAAAAAAATCCAAATTTCATACTTTTTTTATAGGAAATGAAATATCACATTAATCTAGGCATTTAACTTGAGAACTTTCTTTAAAAAATATTCTTGATGAAAATATTTAAACAGGGATATAAAAAACAAAACATTTAACCTCGAAAATATATTATAAAATGGGAAGGTAATAAAAATATTTCTGAATAAAACATTTCCAGATAATTAGACACTTTTTGGGGAAATAATGTAACCCACAATAAACTGATGGTGAATATCAGAATCATGCATGAGTAATACAAGAAGTCCCTAGTACTAAAATCAACTGGACCCTAGAACCTTGCATATTGGTGAAAAGTAGTATATAAACAATGAAAACCTATGTTCTCATTAATAATCCATTAGTATGGGAAATCATCAAAACTGTATTGGTCTCTAATCATCATCCAAATATTTCATTAGCGTTGTAGTCCTCAAAATTGATAGATGAAACTGGTTCAAGCCACATCTGTATCATCTTGAACACAAGACCATGGCTACCCTACATAATAACTTGGTCTCTCTCTATTTGCTCAATTCAGCATTAACATCACGCTGACATGATTCTTACTCATGCCAAAAAAAAATTAACGTCAATCCAAATAAACATTCAATTCAAGCGACATCTACAACATTTAAAAATTTCACTAAAATTATCTTTTTCATGGGTGACAAACCCCTAATCTAATTCGCATATAAAATACACTTTTTATTACAAGATATATTAAATTTGGATCAAATTAAATTTAAAAACCATTTTTAATTATATTGTAATCAATTTTTATAATTTTCTGTTCACACAAAATAATTTTATGTATGTGCAAAATATTAAATACACATCTTCATATGCGACATTCCCATAACTTATCATGCACAATAAAACCTTCCACTTATCATAGTATTTTTTTTCAAATCACTAATTTTTCCATGACCAGTAAGTGATAAATTTCTAAAGAAACCAAAAAAATAACTTCCCATAATTTAATACCAATTAAACACAACAAATGAAAAATAAACCATTTATGGGAAACATGTCGTAAATCCAATTCACACACCCAAAACTGATTATATTTTTCATTAATACTACTTTCAAATACAATTTCGTTTTCAAACCTACATCAATAACTTTCCCCATCAAGACCACCCAATTTCTCTTCCATTTCAAACATTGCATCTTATGTATAAACATAATAAATACTTTTCATTATTCATGAAATCTAAAAAACCAGAAAATCCCATCAAATCAACTTTTATTTTTTAATTCAAATTTCACATAAAATTTAATGAACATGTTAGGGAAAAATTAAGTAAATGATTAATCTAAATATACAATCAACCCAGAATCACCTGCCTTTGGTGTCCAAAATCTAAATGATTGTGCGAAAATCGACTCAAACTTAATCCACATTGTAAGAAAACCAAATTACACATTAATTCAATATATCAAACTAATAAAATAAAAATAAAACACCAAACAACATGAAACCCTATCCCAAAATCATACCAAAGGAATGAAGAATAATCTGGTATAGATCTCGTGCTATGTGGGAATGCTAGAGGTCACGCCATCTGTAGATAGTTTCACTACAAGGCACCTCACTGGTAAGGGTCCAACCGATAGGAGGGGTGGTGTGAGGGGATTAGAGGGTTTTATGGCCATGGGTGTCGCTGGACAAGGCATCTCCAGCCAAGGGTGTCGCAGGCTATGGATGTCAACGAGCAACGTGAGGTTGGCCTACGAGAGGGACATAGTAAGGAAAAAGGGAGTGGCATTGTGACTCTAATGTAAAGAATTATAGGGAGGCACAAGGAAGTGATGAAAAATTATTGGAAAAAATTAAAATAAATAATTAATATATATATATATATATATGTAATAAAAAAATTAAATAAAAACCTAATAAATAATAAAAAATTTAAAACTAATAAGAAAACCAAAATAATATTTCCAACCACAATAAAAATAATATTATTTTTTGCTATTATTATTATGACTAAAAAATTATCTTATTATGGCTGAACACCATGCACGGTCATGTGCCCATATAAAAAGCCATTTTATTTTCAATTACAACCTGATGAAACAGATGCTCAAAAAAGTGACTGTAAATAATTAAAATACAATAAAGCATTAGTTTGGGTTGTGAAAATTCTTCCCACCATGACATTTTTTCCCCCCAAATTCCAAAATTACTTTATCAACCCATGATTCTATGAAATTACTCAATGATAATAAAAAACGCAACCACCCCATGAATGATCACTCCAATAACACATAACATGAAATTTCATATATTTCAATAGAAGGATCACCATAAAAAATAACCATCATCATTAAATTCACCTCCAATCACAGTTACATTATGAAACACCCTGAAACCTAACAAAGGAATCACCATGGCTAGCTCAAGACCTTCAAGAACACTTGTCAAGAGACCCACTACCCCAGATAACCAATTTCCATGGTCCATGTCATGTGGAGTTGTTCCAATGGATTTTCCTACCAATCCATAATTGAAGAAATTTTTTTCCACAAGTTCATCCCATGGTCATCTCCCCACTATATTTGTATTCCTTTCGAAAATTTGTTCTCCAAAACAAAATGAATCACAAACCCATAAAAACTACTAAAAATGGATTAATATTCTAATATCCCCAAGATTACTAATATAATAATAGAGGATAATCTAGAGAAACCCATATGGGTCCCCCCCCCATTCAAGAATTTTCTAAACTGAAAGAAATATACACAGGAATTCCCAGTATACTCTGAGCATTACAAAGTGAACCATCACGAACACATCCACACATGCCAAACTACACTGCAAATTAAATCACCAGCCAATAATATACCATATGGGATATTTTTTTATAGCTTAACCCAGTAAAAAATTGGTAGACTAGACTAGTGCACATTAATTCCAAAAGATATGGGCATCTCCAAAACAAGTACAATTTCTACCAATAACTGACCCATAAATAGGTAAAATATTCATGATTTCACATTCAAAGAGTGCACCAACTAAATTTAAAATCATACAAGATATTTGAGCCTTCTTAAATCCCATGAGGAACTCTAGCTAATGAATACCATAATAAGGATACTTGTCCATTATTCACCTCAACAAAAAATGAAGACTTTAGAGACAATACTATAATATGTAAACATATTTCTTCCCTATACTAACACTATGAACATAAGTTTGACCATTATCATCCCACGTCCGACATGTCTGACTGTGTGAAAGATTCTCCCTAGGGCCTATGGATGGGGCCTTGGGGTCAAAAACAACTAAGGCCTCGAAGTCATAATTGAAGAACCTTCAATTGGAACCTCCCCTATAATAAATTAACCTACATGCTTTTCCTCTTAACCCATGTATCCACACCACTATACGAAATGAGAATTATGTCGAATGAAAATGAGTGCCCAACTGACCACACTAGATATAAGTGATTGAGGGTTCTTTTAGAAAAACAACACTGTAGACTCCATGAAACGTGTTATATTCACTTTTACACATAATGTCCTCAACCGGGATCAAAATGATCAAGGTGAAACTCTGAATTTTACTTGGGGTTTAGTGATAGTAGAGAAAGAAGCAGCATGATGGGGTGGGATTGTAGCCCGACAGTTTTCCCAAGAAACGGTGTTGGGGAAGAGCCACCGTAATGTGGAGAAATTAAATTGGATAAGTCCCTAAAGAGGCTCCCAAGGTACATTCATGCAAACATATTCTCAGAACCATGGTGGAGCATAATGAAGGTATTATTTTTTCCATGTCCTCAATGCAGTTCCATAGTTATGCCAAATCACCGGTGACATGAATGTCTACATGGGCGCAACCCATCCAGTGCAGAGCCACTTGCATGCCACAAAGTTGTCGTGCAACACAATTCCAAGACCAAACTCCTTTTTCCCAAGGTCTTATTTGTGCATATATATAGACCCTTGGGTACTTATTTTGTATAAATGAATTTCCCTGATGATTAATTGCCGCTCTGGTCTCCCTAGTGCATCAACCAAGTCTTCCAAAAAAATTAAGTGTAGTTCTTCAACACCTAATTTTGAAGAATTGAATGAGGATCATTTGACATAATTTCTATTTGTGTTTAAAATCCATAACACACACATTCCTAAATCTCCCAACATCCCAGAATCAAAAATACTTCTGCGCGACTTATTCTATCCAAAGGAACCTGAGTGCCCCACATCTCGAATCATCAATGAATACACCTGAAGGATTGAGCCATGTATCTACCCATTATTATCATCTATGTTGTTTGTCACATAAGTGAACATCATTTCACCCATTCCTTAATGGTTTCCCATACTTGTGTGCCAATATCTAGTTGGGTTACCCACGTTTATTTGCTAACTCTTTTCAGTCTATAATCCATAAAGCCATCCTCAATGCGATTCATGACAAGGCTTATTCTTCATTGTCTCTCTTGTCAGAAATGGATTCTGTTGAGACCTCCACAGAGACCTCATGACATATAAAACCGTTGGGAAATGGAAATTTTCATTTCTCATATTTGGGTTTGAATTTCCACAGTCCGAGGATTCCAAAATTTGTTTTATAAAGGGGTTAAGATTAGTGGAGTGTTTGTTGTTTTCTATATCTGTAGTCACAAGATACTCTCTATGTGGAACAGTGTTGGGGAGTTTCCAGTTTGGAGGATTGGGGTTTGTGTTATGTCCTCCCCTTTTAGTCTATAAGAACTGGATCCTCTAGTCTATGGTATGGAAGGTATTGTTAACACTGAGTTTTCCATGCATGAAAAAGAAAAGTCTCCCTACCCTACCATGATAAATTTTAGGTCATCCATCATGATGTAAGCCTCTATCCATTAATGTAGGATTCTAAATTCTTGTTTCTATCTACTTCTTTCACCTTCAATCCTTCCTTACATAAATTTCATATTTCTCACATCAATCAAGACTCACGTTTGCTTAGAGATATGTCATGATCACAGCATTTTCACAATTTATTTACCTAAAAGAACTCTTATTTCTGTTCAATCTAGGATACGTTGGACAGGTTCTTGAAGACCCGAGATCAAATGGGTGATCTTATTAAATGGTTTAACCCAATAATATCCCCTATAATGTGAAACTCTTATACATAAACCCCAACGTAATGATTGATCTACGAGAACTCTGATTCCTACCATAATTGGGATAAGTAAGAAGCCTTCATTAGGGCCCAAGATCACTAGATATCCACTTCAACAATCCAACCCGCATTCCCTCAATCTAGGCATCCTTATTTGAAATTATCCCCAAATTAAACCACCAAACTATCAGGTCATCCTTTTAAGGATATAATACCAAACTCATTTCTATCAAAGGACTATATTATCTTATTTCACATATTGAACAACATGGGATTTGATTCCCATCATAATGGGATATATATGAATCCTTCTTGATGTTCAAACCCAACACTTCAAATAAACATTGTCCTTCTTTGGCCACATTCCCAATATGGTCTATTCATACATGGAAACCTATATTATTTCCATGTTCCATGGGAGGATTAGGTATAAGTCACACATCAAACATTGACTAAGAACATTTCGCATATAATTCCTTATCACATGATTTTAAAAGTATTGATTTGTCCCATTAAGTGACCCCGAACTACGAGGGTTCAAATTCCTTTCAAAAGTATACATTGGTAGCCCATTTTATTGGTACGATACCAATATCAAAACAAAAGTTCATCTTCCTAGGAGACAATAAAATCCAGAGTGCCCCACTCAGCAGCTTAAAAACCAGTATCATCATAACGATAATTAAGAGAATCTATAAGTAGTATATGAGAAGATACCATTAACGAAGGACCTAAAATACAGATGGATATCTCCATTTATGAAGAACCTCTAATACATACAGATGATTCTATATTTTACACATGTTTTATATGTTATTGAAAATTCAAAGGGAAGCTTATGTTATACATGGTAAATTTATAAGTATTCATGAATATTTCCTAAATTTATAAATATATTCCTATAGTAGATAATAAGTCCTCTCAAAAGGGTTTGATGAGTCTGACCTCCCATTATCTCCACCAATCAACGTTCTTAAGAATCATAATTATCAAACATAAAAAATTTATGCCTTTGGAATTAAGAAACATTTTTTATAATGAACTGTTTCATGTTTCTGGTTCCATAACAAAATCTAAAGGAAACCGGATGGAATCAGTGATTCATAAATTAGAAAACACATTTCACGGAACTACGAAACAAAAAATAACTCATAGAAGGAGCACTAAAAAATTTATTCAATTCAGTTGAAATTCCATAATGGAAGAGGAACATCAACTAACACAATATCAATAATACCAATAACTATTATGGGAATTAAAAAAATTTCTATACACCATTATTGGGGAATATGAAACTATATCATCAAAATGGACAACACACCTTCTTCTATGCCAATTGACTGGTCGTTCAGCAATGAGATCCACCACTTTCCATCACCTTCACATCCTTAGGTACAAAAACAAGATGAATATAGTCTTGGGGATCACTCAATACATCCCCATTTCACAATAAAAAAAGTATCGATCACCATTTACAAGTTAGTTACTACTCCTCCACACATACTCGAGACAAATTAAAACCAATTAACTTTTGGAGTTCTTCAAAAACTAGAGACACTCCCAACATTCGCAAAAGCTAAATTATTTTCAATTGACCTCAACATCTACAAATAGCCAAAACAACAAAGTAGAACCCATATCTTCCACACCACATAGTTTCTAGGACTTTCAAAAAACTGAGAGAGACCTACTTGAAACCCATGGGACCTTTCTAGAGCGAATACCCCAGACAAAAAACACCAAACCAGACATTAATAAGACCAATCAATTCACAAAACAGACATCCACACCATATACACATATCCAATAATTCCAACAGAAGTCATCAAATCATTCACAATTAAAAACTCCAGCTTGAAAAATGAAAAATTGCAAAAAAATCCAAAAATATGTTTTGAAAACATTGTTTTCACTTTCGACGCAAAACCATTTTCAAATTCCAAATTAATATATGCATAAAAACCCATTTTAGAGAAAAACAACATTTCGTCATAAGACCTATAAAAAAATATCCACAACACTCCCAACTGAACCAAAATACAATTGAAAATATCAATAAATTTATTTTCTTTTTATCTAAATACACTTATCAGTAAACAAGAAAGTGCCTTGGAAATCAATCACCCACAGTTGGTATTACATGATTCCATGAAGATATTCATTTATGTTCCACTCAAACACCCATCCACATGATACACCAACTTTCCACTAATCACATCAGAATTTACACATGTTCACCTATAACAATACCACAATTAAAACAAGACTCTTCCAATTTTAGAAAAAAAAACATTTCTAATATTCTGAAACACATTTTCCAAAACCATTTCAATGGTTCAGGACATTTTTCAAAAATCATTCCATTTCAAAAATATCTCACTTCAATTTCTAATAACCAATGATGTTATTTTAGAAATCTGATTCTAAAAAATCTATCACCAAATTCCATATACAATATCCAAGGGAAACATAAACCAAAATTCACAAAAAACAAACATTAAGAGAAAATAGGATCATTTATGATGTTTGTTTTCCTTTGAAAACCCTTTCAGGGCATCCCAAAGTAGAAACAAGACATCAGCTACACTAATGCACATAAACGATGAACTAGAGATAATTACTAATCTCGATATATGGTTTAGTAGACCATGTTGCAGGCAAGCACCAAACAATAAGAGTGTCTCAAACCATACTATACATGATCCTAGGGTTTGATACTCCATGTGAGAATATGTACAATACAAGATTACTCCTACTATTATCCCTTATAGACATAGACTAAAGATAAAAACATAAATCTATTACTACCCTTACTTACTTGAGGATCACAATGAGAAGGTTTTCATGACACTCTTACCACACACACCAATCTAGAATAGAATGTCCTGTCGTCGATCTACCCATAAACCAAAATAATAAGAGAAACCATGACTCTAATAACATTTTCTCACAATCCATCCTGGGATTCCTTCTAACCCGACACCTGATCTTGTTAGCAACAAGGCCCGAAGTGCATTCCTGGTCCCCATGGTTTGGATACTACTGATTGGCATGGATAACACATCTTTGGAATGGTTTACACCAATATAAATAATCCCCACATGGAATAAAAGGAAACAACCTAGCTAGATTGACAAAATATATTACAAGATTGATAAAATTTATAAGACAACACTACAACAAAACTAAAACAAAAAAGTGATGTGGAGAACAAACTACAGAACTCAACTCCTTGAAATAAAAATAGGTCTTCACACTCATTCTACCTCAACCAATACCAGAGAGTGATGAGGTTAAAAGGAACCTGATCCATGACTGCCACTATGATACACTGTTCCTTAACCAGGATCATGAAAAACAAGTTCAATATACAAACGAGGGAGCATGCAGGGTGTGAGCCAGAGCTCCATAGGATACCAACACAGATGTTATTCAATTTTATTTCATTAAAAGGAAATTTCATAGTTTATTATTTTATTTAACTGAAAATATATAACTTTAAACGAGTATTTTAATATTAAATCATTCTTTAAATAAATATTTTTGAATAGAACATTTAAACAAGGTCCAAAAATTAAAATATTTTACTATGAGAAAATATTACCAAAATAGAAGGAAAATAGAAAATTAAATGAATAACTTCCAAAAAAGCATAAATTTTCATGGATATAATAATGACTACAATATAGAGACGATGAATAGAACAAGATAGAATGGGAACTATGGGTTTTGCCTTTTTATAGAATTAGTGGTGACCTAGAACCTCGCATCTTATAGAAATGTTCTATAGGAACCATGAATACCATCGTTCTTGTGCACGATCCTCTAATTGGAGACATCCAAATAAACCTAATAGTCTTAAATCATCATCCATATATTTAGTTAGAGTTTTAGTCAAAAACATGCTAGATGAAACCAGGTCAAGAGACTTCTATGTTGTGTAGCTTTCTATTCCATGGAGACCCTACTAGATAACTAGGACTCTCATAGTGTGCTCAATTCAACATTAATTTTATACCAATTAGAATCTTAATCATTCCATAACATTATCCCACCAAGCCAAAATTCATTTAAATCAAGGAACATAAAAAACACTGAAACATTTCACTAAAAAATTCACATTTTCATTGGTGATAATCCCCAATACCAATTTGAACGCAAAAGACAATTTTTGATTACAGAATGTATACACTATGAATAAAATTACATTCTAAAATTGTTTTAATCCCCATCCAATAAACTTTTATTATCTTCCTTTTCACATAATATAATTCTATATACGTACAAAATAGGAAATAAATATCTTATTATACTCCAATACCCATCATAACATGCACACTAAAATCGACCACTTTTCACAGTAACCATTTTTATTAAAATCCATGAATATTTCATGACCAGTTTCTAATACATTTCCAAATAAACCATAACAATTTCACTCTGCATTAAATATTACAAATTTAGCACAAGAAATGAAATATTCACCTTTCTTGGTAAAATTTTTATAGATCCAATTTTTGCACACAAAACCGATAATCTATCACATTAAAAACACTTTTCAAATCCAAAAACATTTTCATAGCACAAGTTATCTCTATTCCTATCATTCTTAACAAATCTGCTATAATTTCCAACACTGCAGCGTAAGTAAAAACATAAAAAGCATACTTTTTATTCTGAATCGAATATAATAAAACACATATCATAACCACTTAAAAATATAGTTCAAATTTCACATAAATGTTAGGTAAGACTGTATAAAAAACAAAGAATAAAAGAATTCATCCATACAAACAAACAACATGGAATGAACTACCTTTGGTGTCGAAACTCTAAAATTTGATGTATAACTCAAATTGCACCCATTCACACCACAAGAAAACACAATTAAACTGTAACTCAGTAATTAAAACAAAAAATCAAAATAGAACCTTAAACATCATAAAACCTTTATCTTGAAATCCTACCAATGGGAATGAGAATTTATATAAGTAGATCATGAATTAAGGGGGTTCGTCAAAAGTCACACTCGTAAGAGTTGGTTGTGCCAGAAGGAACCTCACCGACAAAGGTCCAATCAAGAGGATGGGTGGTGCACGAATAACACAATGCGATAAGAGGGGTCACGAACCAATGGGGTTGTCGTCCATGGAGTCACTGACCAAGGGGTTCACTGGCTAAGGATGAACTGACCATGGTGTAGCTGGCTAACATGAGGGCAGCAATAGGGGGAATGGAGGAAGAAGGGTGTGAGGCAATGTAGGCTTTAAAGAGGGAGTTTATGTGAAACCTTAAGGTAATAAATAAGAAATTGTTATTTGGAAAGGGAATAAAAATGAGAGTAAAAAATTAAGCAAAATAAAAAATGGAAAATAAATAATAAATGAAAATACCAACAATTAATACCATATTAAATAAAAATTATAAATCCAATAAAAATTCCAACCCTAATAAAAACAAAATTATTTAGAACATCATTTATTATGACTAAAACATTCTCTAATTATGTCTGGACACCACACACATTTGCACCACTCTATAAAACACCAAAAAAATTTAAATTAAAACTGATTCAAACTGAAGATCAAAAGAAAGAACCAAAATAATTAAAATAAAATAATGTATCGGGTTGGGGTGTGATAAATCATGATTAGTTATTTATTAATGTAAATAAGGTATATTTCATATGACTATCACACGTGTGGCATAAATTAGTTCGAAGAAGTGTAATTGTTTGGACAATATCAATATAATCAAACAAAAATGAAGGATAATATGGAATCATTTTGTCTTTCCATTCATTAAATTAATTTTCAAGATAAATGGATATACTTAAAATACTATAATATAATTATAAATGGGATTATAAGACTAAAATTTTCATGATTATATAATTTTGGTTAGTTTTTTTAAATTTCCCTTTAGTCCTATGAATCAATATCTAATAACCATTTTTTGGACATGTTATAAAATGATTACTACACAATATCTATAAAATATGTTTCTATAAAAATTGTATCCTTTTCGGAAATAATTTATCTTTTTTACACAATATAAACTGTTTTTGTACCACATAACACACTTATGATCCATTAAATTTATATAAATAAAATTATTATTCAAATATATGTTTTTTCTATAATTGATTTGCGTTTAAACCACTACATTTTGGGATATCTATATCACTTATTTATGATGAATATATAACATAATATTAATAAATTATAAAAAATAAATTACATTTCATTATTAATATCTTGTAAATGAATCATGATTAATGTATACTCAGCTATATAGATTGGTAATTTTACAAAATGTTGAAAATTTTACAATATGTATTACAATTGATACAAAATAGTGGAGTACTGATTATAATGACATGTGTTCATTGGGGGTTCCTTTTGGAATAATATGATATTTATTGTTTTCAAGATATATTATATTTCAACTGTTTTGGACTTTTAATGTGGTATAGGGTCTAAAAATATATATACACTTCTTACATTAGAATGTCACATTAGAATGTATAGATTGTGTATTTGTCTTGTATATATGATTTATATTAAAAATGACTTGATATGATATTTATACTCAATAAAATTTCTTCCCATTACTATGAACTCATTAATTGTTATTGATGTTGTTATTTATTTACATTATTATATTATACTTCGATATATTTCATTCTATTGTTTCAAAATATGTGGAAATAAGTAATTATTATTTATTACATGTTTATTAAATTATTGACTCTATTGTATGTTAGCCCTTACTAATCATCTAAGAACATATTATAATTTAATTATATTTTTCAATAGTGATTCATGTAGAGTACTATGAGGGATAAAAAGATATTCTCTTGTGAATATAATTTGATTTTATGAAATTATGATTCATTTTATATTTTCATATGTAATGTATGTGTTTGGATTGAATTGGGTCTCTTAATACTACTATTTATTTTGACCCTCCATAATGTGGTACATTTTATTTTATATAATTATTATTAAAAAACTAGACCATGGGTTCTAGATTGATTTTTAATACAATTTATTTAATAATTACTCTAGGATATTATATCTAAAAAAATTAAAACATATTGGGAATAAAATTTCTTACATATATTAGCTATAATAAAAATATTAAATGAACAACCCATTAGGTTCTCCAATATCATAAGTATTCTTAAATATAATGAACTAAAATAAAAATAAAAAAATTTAAATCACAAATTTACCTATTCATCATATAGTTTTTTAAAATAAGGACTTTTTTAAATAAAACATACTAAGTTGAATCCAAATGGTTAGTTTGGTGTTTTATTTGAGCATAAATGACACTATAATCAATTGATATAATAGATTAAGGATGAAAACGTACCCATATAAGTTGATTATAATTTATTTGTTTTTGAACCAAAATGTACTTACACACATTCTAACCTCATTTTTATAATCACATAATTTTTCCTTAAAATACAAGTTTTATGTACATTTATACATCCATATTTTATTGTTTTTTACAAGAAGGTAATTTTTATGTACTGAGATACCAATAAATAGGATTAAAACAAATATTTTTTTTTCAGAGAGAGTTATTCTATAATTTTTTTAAATATACATATATTTATGGATGAACATTTATAAAAGTTCCAATGACATAATATAATAATGTCTAATATGAAATATTAATATTAATAAGTATAGGAAAACATTTTCTAGATGAATGTATACATGTTTTTATGGAATTTCCATTAAATCATTTAGAATGAGATAAAAAATATTCCAGGAATAGAACATTCATTTATTATGATACTGTCCAATTACATTGTGAGGTTGATGAAGCATATGGGAATCATACAAAATGATTGACCTATAAAAAGGGTCTTTTTTGGAGTATGTTGAAACCACCTATGATATTCAAAAAATAATGACATTGGGTTTATGCATATAAATTAAAATAATTGTCAAGTGGTGTTGATTATTTTTTAGCATCAATAATAATGTGTGTCTTTAATGAGTATGTAACATCTTCGAACATTGAGAGAAAATTTATTAGTCATTCTAAGAGTCTTTTAATTAAGGAATTTATCAAGGGAATATTGGAAACATCAATAATAACATTATTTATTTTTAATTTTTGGTCAAATGTTTCAAATAGATGGATTATTTGTATATGAATATAGGGGTTTTTCTGGTCATAAAGATCATCAGATCATAGGGCTCATGTAAAAGAGTGTGGCCAGTGTTAGTATCATTGGATTCATTTCATAATAATGATAGAATTTCATTATTTGATTAAATCATTGGATATGAAATCAGTGGTTTTTAGACATAATTAATCGTATGGTAATAGTGCAGATCATTTTTATAAAGTCTTTAGGTTTTCAAAAATTTCATAAAATATATATATTACTAGTTTTATCCAATTTTTATATATCTTATAATGATTTGTATACATAATAAATGTATTGTAAACTTTTATAGTTTCATAAATTCGGAAAAACATCCACTCTAGATTATAAACTATGATTCTCATATGAAATTTCTTACAGATATTTGATAAAAAATAGGTTCATAAAATTTGTAGTTATATTTTATATAATATAATTTAGTTTCCACTATTTTACAGTTTATATTTCTAATTAATACTACATTTGGTAACAATGTTATGATTATGCAATGTTAATGTGGATGTAGTTGTAACATTTGTCAGGTTAATATTTATTATTATTTCTAATTTGAAATTTTTTTATTAAAATATTTTTTTAAATAACAACACATTATTGTTTATATTTAGGAATAATTTTTTTAAATTTATACAGATGAAAGGTTATAATATATGATATAATGAGAATCTCTATCCTTGATGACCTCTAATGTTTGATGGTTCTTATTGTATATAATTTCGAGAATATAAAAATTCTATTGTTATCAATAATGGGGTCGATAACTATTTTATGATGAATGGATTTTATAAAATTATTATTAATTTTAATTTTACATTAACAATTATAGATATGTGATAATATATTCTATATTACATTGATAAAAATATTATTCTTTTTGGATTACTAGAAATATATATTTGAGTATCCTCATGTGAATTGACAAGCAGTATCTGGTAAAATAATGTGATTACTCTATTCCTAACATCTAGTGATCCTGGGATAATAAATGTAATGTTAATAGAATAATATCAGTAAATTTATTTCTCAACTAGGTAATATATTATTAAAAATAATCAAAGTATCATGATGATTTTGTATAGGCTGATAACTCTTGGTGAAAACAAACATGCATTTGACACTTTTGTTGAGAAAAATATTGAGGTTATTCATGGATAATAGGAATTTAATATAACATCTCCACATCGTAATAAGAAAATTAAAATGTTGATCAATTATGATTTAATTGTAAATATCATGATTTATGATGGTATATTAATGATATATTTTGAAATAATGAAAAATAAAAATTTTGGAGACTCTTTTTATTTTACATCAAATGTCTCTAAGAATGTCAAATCTATTTAGAAGATTTCATTTTCATTAGAAATGATGAATGCTAATGTTGAAACTAAATGTAATTCATTTAAGGAATGTCATAATGAAAATTTCAAACTAGTTCAGGGAATGAATAAGTTAGTATCAATGATGGACTTTAGATATAAGTGTAGGAAATATCTCAATAATATAAATGAGAGTAATGATAAATATGAGATGATAAGATATGATTCTGAGGAAACTAGTAATATAAAGATACATTTTACATGTATTACATGAAACGATATGAAGAATAAAAAATTAGAATAATGGGCCATGAAAATTTATTTACAATAAACAATGACATGTATGAATGAACGGGACCTATATAATTCTAGTGGGGGGTATCTCTTTATATAGTTATAAAGATTGTTAATGTCATAATAAAAATAATATTGGGACTCCAGTTGAAATATTAAAGAAACAAATCCATTAGTGATAAGATATATGATAAAACTATAACCAAACATATATTAAATTAAAATTATCTCTTTTTAGAAATAGAAAATAATAGTGCATTTTCAGATATAGAATCTAGAACAAAATTGGATAATAAATTATAAAATATTTTAATATGATGCCCATTTTGAAACTATATTAAAAATAATAATGATAATGTTTTCAAAAATAAACATGATAAAAAATATCATTCTTATTGAAAAATGGGTATTTATATACACACCACATAAATTTCAATTCTCTTTAAAGATTTAATGAATGTTAATAATGAGATAAAATCATTCAAACTAATTAGAAAATCATGATACACTACATATAATGATTTAAAATATCTATTTGTTAAAGAAAAAAAAAATCATAGTATGTTATAATAAAATTATAATTTCTATAAGTAAATTTTGACAATACGTACATAGAAATATCCTATAAGTATTTATGGGATTTCTTTTAATAATTCAAACCCATATCTTCAAAATTAAAATATTTCATAAAAAAATTTAACAATGTTGTACCAATTTTTAATGTGGTGGACATTATAAAAAAAGTGATTTTTAAATGTCACGACCTGCCTTCTCAAAGATGAGAGAAGATGAAATGGACTACCAGACCCTTCATTTTTCAAGTTTAATGTGAGATAATGAACACAGAGTCCCTCCTTCAGCAGGCCCTGATGTGATGACTAGCACCAATAGTATATAATCACTCATAATATGGAAAGAATTTTCCTTTTAATAGAATAATATAGGGAGATAAGATGGTATGTTCAATAAAATATAAAAATTGAAAGTAAATGTGATGACAAAAATCCATTCACATATGCATGTTAAAAATAAACTCATACAATTTTCATGAAAATTCTGATGATATTTACCAAAATAATGAAAATTTGATGACAACTATACCGACGTCTGAGCAAGTAAGGTCTGGCTTGATCCAAAAAGTCCTTATAAAATTATATAGTTATTTTAATATATGTAAGGTGAGTATAAATGTATACTCAGTAGGGAAAACCAAATGTTCTCATGTATAATTGGGGTGGCATTCAAATTCCCCTTGAGGAATAAAGATAACCAATTCACCTAGCATGGAAATTATCCACCCATCCTCACAAAGTCACACTCATCAAATAACACAAGTCATGTAATGTAAAAGTAAATGCACATCGATTATTGGGTACCATGCACTTCTTTACAACTAATTATTTAGGACATCCAATACATCAGACCTCCCTCACAGATCCCAAGGTAGTCCCTCTGCCTTCCCCAAAAACAACCATCTGTTCCATCCCATCTACACATATATCCCACCTGTGAACACCTGGGATACCACATTCACATAGAACCATGCCCGTAGAGACCTGGGACACAACAACCACTGCCACACCTGAAGACACTTGGTCCTCAACAACCACTACCACAACAGTAAATAGATGATCATCATATCAAAGACACATTGGAAACAAACCATCACACACACACATGTTCCAACCACAACAACACTCCCTACCCAAAGAGTCGTGGACCATAATGAACCATAAGTCATCACAGCCTGCACGAAGAGTCTTGGGAAACCCGCGAGAGGGAGAAAAAAAAGATAATAACCAGTCACTCATTAGAATGTCAGGAAAACACCCTCCCCCATGAAATGGGTTTGTTTGGTATGAATTTCACATTATATGTGGGGTGAGTAAATGAAAATCAAGAAATAAATAATATAAATACAGGTAATCAAACACTCATCCCATCCTAAGAGTTCTAAAGAAGACAACCAGCTTGTACATAACAACTCTTTCTATTATCCCAACAATCAAAAATACACCAAAAACACATCCAGATCACAATCCACTTTTGCAAAATAATCCCCCCATTTCACCCATTCACATTATTATGTTAAAATGATATATTTTAATAATTTTTCATTATTGGGAATCTAACCGTTATAACTAAAATCCAGTGCATCAACTAAAACAAAATATACAAGTGAAATTTATGTAGTCACACCAAATTATCTTGTAATGTAACAATATCAAAAGGGATCCATGATATCCCTCTCTGTACTACCACCACACCAAGCCACAAAATACTAGATCTATACTTCCTCAAAATCTAAAATCAACCAATTATCAACCAGATATTCTATTGTCATTCAAATCACCACAAAATTGTCAAATAGAAGAAACATGCATATTACCCGAATGGAGAAATGGTGTTTTAAGTTTTAATCACACCATTAATTAAGTATCTTATTTCTGTTTGGTTAACCTGCATGATCACACAAGTAATCTTACTCATCATGAATCCATTCAATCAACTAGGTTCATGTGATTTACCAATTCTCATGTTAAAACATTTAATCATATGACTATCCAGAAAAATAGAGCATCATTAATGAGCAAAAGGGACCAAAAACGACCACGATTTTCAGTGGGTATGAGTCTATACAATTCACAACATAAAATGAAGATAAAACATAGTAGCATCAAAATAATCTTTCCCCCCTGTTTTTCATTATGAGTCTATTAATTATCACTGTCAATGTTCATTTCAACTACATCTAGAGGTAACATCATCATTCCAACACTGCATGATGTACAATAAGGAGAGATGAATAAAAGAAACCCTGATTGGATGATAAAGGATCGAAGTTTTCTCCTGGATCCATGAAATGAGGATGCACTAATTAAAGAGGAAGAACTCCAAGGACTCCAATGTTGAGCCTGAAGGTCTCAAGCATGGGTTATACTCTATGAAAGAGGGACTCAAAGTGCACTAACTAAAACAAAGGGACTATGGAAGATGAAGACATTGGTGTGTTAAAAGGCATGATCATAGAGTTATGGGATGTGAAATTTTGATGTTCATAAAATTCATATTATGGATTGACTATATGTTTGGTTGGATTCTCATGATATTATTTATTGATATTTAATAATTCTCCTCAGAGACGGTTTAGATAATGGTTGTGAGTTATTATATTTCCAGATAAAACACATAGAAGGGGGTGGTAGGCCACACATTTTTATAACCCAACGGTCTCCTCACAAATAGGGTATTTAAAATATCATTTATTGTTGTTAAAATGTGCATATTACAATTTATAAAATTGAAATATTACTTAAATGAGGTGTTATAAGAGAACTGGAAAAATAATCATGATACCCCTTGGCACCGATCGGTGAAAACGATTGGTGGCACCGATAGGTGACACCACAGTGACACTGCCACCGACGGTGACGCCCTCCTGACTCACCCGTGGGGTCCAGGACACCCAAACACCATTATTTGAAAAATTAATCGACCCATAGGTTCTAGGACATTATGTCATATACCTCTTAAACTATTATTTCCCTCGAGAATCCTATAGAAAACCCGAAGAAAGAGATGTGTCCGAACAACCACCTCATAAAATACTACTTGGGGACAGAATAACCTATAGATTTTCGATATCCAGATCAACCATCAATATCTACGAGCTTGTCCCTAAAACTCCGATATTTTGAACAACTATAGAAACACAAATCGACAACACAAACCCAAAAGTCACCTTGTCCAGACATATGGATTAAGGAGTCCCTTCTTCCATGTCAATATACTATCTCTATTGGGTGGCACTGACTCACCCATATGGGTTTAATCACATTGACATTAATGCATCTCAATTAGGGATATGGTTCTCCCCCCCATAGTAAATACTTTTTATACACATTGAGAGAACATGGAAAAAAAATTCATATAGAACGTGAGGTAAGATGTTACATAACTATAAGTCACTACAACAAGAACATCAACGAAGGCTCAGAAGGGAAACACAAAATAGATCTTGGTACTGGGTGTGAATCTATGATTCTTAATCCAAAGTACTATACTCGTGGACACCATGACTCCACATCAAATGAAACAAATTCATAGAATGTCCATGAAGCACCATCTCATTTTGATCCTCGATCCGTACTAGTCGCTCCACGAACGTAGCACCGTCCCCTATATCCAAATCATCATAGTCAATGAAATGGGTGTCATCGTATAGATATTAGTGAAGCTGGAGAAGAGGAATATGTCATGGATCATTTCCAAATACGATGGAAACAGTAGTTAATGTTCCACATCATCTACTCTCCCCAAAACTTCAAAAGGATCGATGAAGCTGGTCGAGAGATTTTTTCCCTTATAAAACCTTTTCTTCTCACATAGACTAGAAACTTTCAATATCACATATTCTATAACCTCAAACTCCAAGGGACTCTTATACTGATCAGGATATGACTACTTCCAGTCCTAGGATGCTTATATCCTTTGAGGAAAAAGTTAAAACATCTCTGTTTTTTATTGCAAAACTTCTAGGCCAAGAACACCATCCTCATCAACCTCAGTCCATCACACAGGTGAAGAAAACAGTCTCACATACAAAGTTTGATTGGTGCCATGCCATTGTTAGAGTGATAACTGTTGGTGTAGGAAAACACTAAAAGGGAAAGTGTTGTACCCATGATCCTCTGTAGTCCAGAACACATTCTCAAAACATATCATCCAACATCTGGATGGTCCTCTAGATTTTTCCATCTTTCGGTGGGTGGAAAGCAGTGCTAAGGAAAAGATGGGTTCCAAAAGCATGATTTAATCACATAATGAATCTTCAAGTAAATAATTTATAAATATATGAACCAATGGTTCATGGAAATCCATGATGTCTCACAAATTCACCCACGTACTTATGTTCTATGGGATCCACTATGCTCAACTCTTTATCAACTATTTAGTGAGCTAATTTCGTCAATCAGTCCACCACTACCTAGAAAGAATCACATTCTCCATTAGCTATGGGTAATTCTATTAATATATCCATCAACATGTCATCCCACAACCACTCAAGAATGTCCATGGGCTGAAACAGACTACCAGGAACACAGTGTTCAACCTTCACCTACTGAAAAACAAGGCAATTGGATACAAACTCCACCACTGAAGCATCACAACAGACCCCCAAAAATGACCTCTCCAAACCAGGTACATCATGGAGAATCACTGATTTACCATTAGGGGTGAGTTATGGAAGTCACAGAGAACTACCTCATGAATCATCTCTAGGACGGACAACTTCCTGCATAAAAGAATCCAATTTTGACCATTCTTTGATACCATTTTTTCTTTACCCTCCTTCACCAAGATGAGGGAAGGGACATAGGACATCTATAAACATCATTCTTCAAGTTTGATTACAGATACTAACCCCCCCTGAGTACCTCATTTAGATGGCCCTAGAGTGGTGAAAAGAACCAAGGGCATAGAATCACAATTAATATGGAAGGAACTGCATTTTTTATATAATATGATCGAGAGATAATATTGTAAATCCAAACTACTCCAAAAATAGAAAGTAAAAGTAAATAAAAAAAATCCATTCCCATTGGAATGTTCAAAATAAACTTATAAAAATTACTATTAAAATCTGAATAAATGTAAAATTATAAAGAAAAACATCAATGAAAATTGTCCCGATGTCTAGGATACTAAGGTCTACAAAGGTCCTCAATGTCCTCCTAGAAACATGAAAGTAGTTTTATATATGAAGGGTGAGTATATAGTTATACTCAGTATAGAAATTCAAAATATCTGCTGTACAAGTGGGGAGGAATTATAATGCCCCTTGAGGAATATAGATAACCATTGAACCTAGAAATGAAACTATAAACCAAGCCTCACAAAGGAACACTCCCTAAATAATGCATGCCATGCAATGTAATAGTAATAGCACATCGACATTTGGGTTCCCAACACTACTTTCACACTGGTTTTTTTGGACACCATATGCATCATAACTCCCCCATAGATCCCATTGCAGTGACACTACCCCCCCCCCCAAACAACAACCATATGGGCCATTCCAGCTTCACATCTATACCTCCTGCAAACACCGAGGACACCACAACAACACATAACCACGCCCTTAGACACCTGGGCCTCAACAACCCCTACCATTACTAAATACAATTGGGCCTCAAAAACCACTTCCATTCCCAAAAACACAAGGGCCTCATCCCAAACACACAGGGGAATCATACCCTCCCTCACACACCTACGCCAACCACCACAACACACCCTCCCTGAAGAGTCTTGGGCCATAATGAACCATATTACATAATAGCCTACCCAAAGTGTCTTGGGATACCTGGAAGATAGAGTATAAAGGATATAATAACCAGAATCTCATAAGAATTTTGGGAAAAGACCCTCCCCTAGGAAATGGGCGGTGTCCGACACGATGTTACCAACATGGGTGGGGATGCGTATAAGAAACACAAGAACTAAATATTACATGTATAGGTAGTCAATCACCCATCCCAAACAAAGGTTCCTAATGTAGACAACATGTCTATACACAATCACTCTTGATGATATCCCAACATGCACAAATACAAAACTGCCACAACCAGAACACAACCAACATCTGGAAAAATATTCCCCCCATTACACCCATTATTATTATTATGTTCAAATAATTTCATTGAATAATTCTTCAATACTTGGTGTCTTATAGGCATAACCATAATCCAAAAAAAAAACCACTGAAAAAAATATCCAAGTGACATTTAAGCATTAACACCATGTTTTATTGTAATGTAACAACATCAAAAGGGATTTGTGAGATCCCTCAATGTACTAGAACCAAACCAAGACCCAACATTTCGGCTCCAGACTACCTATGTTTCAAAAACCCAGAACTTATCACCCAATGATTCCATTATCATAAATATATACCCACAAGGAATAAAATAGAAATAACACACATATTACCATAACATAGAAAGGGTTTTTTCAGATTTAACCACACCATTCACTACGTCCCTTATTTCCATTTGGTTATCCTTGGTGATCATGCAAGGGCTCTTATTCATCGGGAATCCATTTAATCAACCAGGATTACTTTATTAAAAAATTCTCATGTTTCATATTTTCAATCATAAGACTATGCAGAAAACAATATTCATTATTGTGCAAGAAGTGACCACCAACGACCATGATTTTCAACGGACATGAGTCCAAAAAATTTAAAACATAAAACAAGGCTAAAACACAACAACATCAATATCGCCATTCTCACACCTTCATTATTTATGTGTCCTTTTATTATCTTTATTAATGTTGGTATCATATAATTACTGATGGAACATCATCATACCCACCCCACATAATTCATAATAAAGGGAGAGGAAGAATGAAACCCAACATGGATGATCAAGTATCAATGGTTTCTCATGACACCATGAACTAAGGATGTGCAAATTTCAGAGGAATAACTCCACGGAATCCAAGGATAATTGGGAAGGGCTCCAGCACGAGTGCCTAATATATCTCAAAAGGTGGGACTCTAAGCGCACTAAGTAAAAGGAAGGGACCAAGTATGAATATGATATTGTGTTTTTAAAAGTATTGATGTGAGAGTTACGAGATGTGCAATCATGATTTTCTTAAAAAAAGACTATATATTTAACTTGTGACTGGAAATTTGATCATTTTAGAATTTTTTTAGATTTGATAAATTTACATGGAGATGGTAGAGATAACAGTTGTGAGTTTTTAGATTTCTGAATATATCACACAAAATGTGGTGACATGCCACACGTTTTTGTAACCCAAGTGTTTCCCCACTCTAGGGGATTTAAAATTTCATTTACGGGCCTTAAAAGGGGACTTAAAATACATTAAAACGGGGAAAAAGACATAAAGTAGATGTTTTGGAAAAAATGGGGGAAATAACCCTCATAACTCTTTGTATGGATCGGTGAGACCGATTGGCGCACCGATCAATGATACAAACCAGGGATACTCTGATCGGGGATACCGATTTGTGAAAGCGATAGGCGAAACCATGGGGAAACTGCCACCATCACTAATGCCCTCCTAGCAAACCCATGGGGTCTAGGACACCCTGAACACCATTATTTGACAATGTAATAGACCAGGATGGTTTGGGCCATAAAACTAAATAAATTAAAATATTTATTATTTTAGAATCTACATTATTATAATGAATTTGAAAATTATTAGCCTATAGATTAAAAAATGTGGATTTAAAATATATGTTTCTCTATCAATATTTTTCCTAAGAATATTTGGATTTCAAAATTCTCATAGTGCAATTGAAGATCAAAATCTTTTTGGAATATAATGAAAGGAAACAATAATATCGACAAATTAGATAAAAATTAAATGAGAGGTAATTCTAGAGATCTAAATAAGTTTATGATTAATTCTTCTAATGTTTCGGAAGCATATTGATATGGAAATCTATATTAGTCTTCTTTTAAATGTGTTATTATTCATTGATCATCTGATGATTTACAACGAATCCACATAGAACTTATCTTGTATTATAATAATTAGATTTGTTATTGGAAGATACAATGAATTTTTTTAATATTGGTGCATAATGATTATAGGTTGTTATATTTTTAATAAAAAAATTCAAAATATTGTTTCTATTATATTAATTTTTATCCCATAAAAATGTGAAAAATATACCTTTGGTAACTACACATGTTGATCATAGTGCAGAATTTTTTAATTTTGAATTTGGATTTTTTGGAAATAAATAGTTTTTAATAAATAACCTCCCATCACCATGAACACCACATAAAATGATGTTGTTGAAAGAAAAATAGAATTATACAGGATATTACTAGAAGATTGTTACAATTAAACATAAAATCGATACATTTTTTTAGCTAAACATTTATTACTTAAATCTATACTATTAATATTTTCTTAAAAAGTCTATTCACTAATATAACACCATATTATTCTTTGATAGGAATAAATCCAAAATAGTCATTAATTTCTCCTTTTTTTAAATCATCCATTATAAAGACATATGATAATTTACATTAATTTCATAAAATATTTGATATTGGAATATTATTAGGATATTTAACAATAAATGAGGAATATATTGTTTGTAACAAAAATAGAAATAAGTATTAAGAAAAATAAAATGATAATTTCAATGAAATTAGTCCTTTTGGTTTCAAAAAACCTAAAACCACTTCCTTATATGTTATTCCAAAAACTAATTTTAATACCATAATGTAATTTCCTTATTTTAATGAAAAACCCGAAGAATTTTTTTGATGATATAACACAATTTTACATTTTTACAGTAACAGGAAAACACATTATGATAGACCCATGGAATATGATAGTCCTTTTGAATCATCTTAGTGATAATATAATTATTGATGTAAGTAAACATGTTATAACTATAAATTCATCATGAAATAATGATTAATATTTATAATTTTTAACAAAATTAAAAAGAAGAATCGTATTCAGGTTTTAGGTAATAAATATTTTATAAAATATATAAATGTTGGACTAAATAAATTTTAAATGGATTATGTATAAACATTGGTATAATGAGTATAATATTCACCATTGATTGATGTAAAATTTTTTTCTAAAAATATTTATGAAGATAATGGACTAATAGTATGAATTATTTATAGGAATGTTGAAAATTGTTATAATTAATATATAGTGATAAGATATGATGAAACCTATGTTCATATAGGATAACAAAAAGATAACCCTATTGGTCTACCATATAACAATTTCATAAATTGTTATTTTTTTACAAATAGATATGAAATTTTATTTCCTTAATTTCTATTTATAGAAGAATTTTTATGCAGAATAACCACCTCTATTAGAAAATATAAACAACCCAGACAATCTATATAGACTTAATTATGAAATTTATGGAAAAAATACCTACTATATCAAGTTATGATACATTAAAAGGTATATTTTTACAAAATACTTTGTTTATGGATATGTGGATCCAAATATTGTATTCAATTTTTATAATGTCACAATAATTGTCATAATTTATGTTGATGTGAGTATAATTTTGTCAACTAAAAATATCCTATAAATTTATTTGGTGATAATATTTAATTTGAGTATGAGTTGAAAATAATGGGTGGAATTATTTTCGTTAAAAGTTTTCAATACAATAAAAACCAAAAAGAAATTCATTAAATTAAAATAAGTACATAAAATATCCTATTAAGAAATTTTTCAATGATAGTGGTAAATGTACAATATCCCTTATTGGAACCTAATAATTTATATATTGAGGAATAAATGAAACCATTTATCAAATGATTATTTTTGGAAATATTACTAGTTTATATTATAATATATTAAGTAAAAGTTATTTAATATTCTATGTATTCTTTTGATGAATATATGATTAAAATCCAATAGAAAAAAAAATATAAATTTAAACAATAATTTTTTAGTAACCCAATTGAACTATGTATCTTTTATAATTTTAGTATTCATGAGTTATTATTCATTTTAATTATTTTCTTCATACTTTGACATTGGTTGACGTAAAATTGACAGAAAAATTATATCTAGAAAATTAAATTTCATTATACAGTCACTAGTGTAATAGTATTTTATAAAATAACATTAAATATAAATTTCCACAATATCAAAAAAATGCGAGGAAAAAAATTGTTTTGGTGGTGAAATATTGGGGATTCAACACATAATCTTCTTTTTTTTTGGGAATTTTAGTAAATCCACAATTTATTGTGACAACGGAAGTTACATTTCCTCACATAAAAACAATGCACATAACTCACAATATAATAAAATAGATATAAGAATCCACTTCCATAGATATCACACACATGAAAAAGTTATCATTTTATAATCCATTAGAATATAAGAAAAATATATTGATAATTTTTCTAAACCCCAAAATTGATATTTATTTGAAAGAAAAAACATAAGCTTATAATGGTAAAAAATAATAAGTCATATCTACTTATTTATTAAAATATATATTCATATTAATAAAATATTTATAAAAATAGGAGTACTTGTTTTATTGTTTTAATTATTTTTATCATAGTTAGAGAAAATCATTTGTTCTGTGAAAATTACAGAGAAATTACTTTCTAATATTTTTTTAAAAAAATTAATATGAATGTTTTTATAAATGATATTATTTAAAAAATAATTTATTGGGATGATTTAATAAAAAAATAATGTCTAAAGTTTTGTCATTCAATATTAGTCATTAAAAAATTTGTTTTAAAATTTTCATTTAAATATTTTTTATGGTAAAATATTCATTAAAAATTATTTCATCAAACAAAAATTGGCAATATTATATTAAGAAAAACATTTTCATAAAAGTTTCATTACAAAAATTATTAATAAATATTAATAAAAAAATTCATTATGAATTTCATGAATAAAAATTAACATTACTAAAACTGTCACTACATACAATTCCTTTAAATTCATTTTTACAAATTTTCAGTAACAATATTATTGTTAACAAAACTTTTGATACATTTTTTTAATTTATTTTTTAAAAAAATATTTCTGTAAAACATTGATTTCGAGTACTTTATATTTTTTTGTATTAATTATTTTCTATAAAAAATTGATAATTTTAAATAAAATATCGATTTAAATTTATTAATTCATATCAAAAATGAGAATTTCTATGAAATTTATTTATACATATATATTTTATATAATATTTACTTTGTTTTTAAAATTTTCTAATAATTTTAAAAAACAATTGTTTACGATAGATAAATAGTTGACCAATATAACACACAGACACACACATATATATAAACTGAAAGAATCTATATTTTAGAAATATATTTTCAATGAATCGTTAATATAAATAAGCAGTTTCAATCAATATTTTTACATATAGACAAAGTGAACTATATTTCTCTCTATTAAATAAATATAGATTTCGGGTAACCTCTATCACCACCTGGGTTATCCTTACATGAAGCTATTGACCCTATGATTCTCCATAAGCCTCACTCTGATGGTTCATCTAATTTTCCATCAATACTCAATGCTTTATGAAGCTATATTTAATGAAATGTTTAAATAAAATAATTTATGATTGAGAAGGTAAGGTTTTATAAGATTGAATCACTATTCAATATAGTTATTATTTCTTATATATGGAAATATATTTGCGTTTAAAAGTAAGATTATCTCTTATACTATCTTGAGGTATTAATGAATTTTTATTTATTGAATAAGTTGATATAAACTGTTTTGTTCATGGTTGTTCACATTCTACAATTTGAATATCAATAAAAATTGAATATCAATACAATAATAGTGTCACTAAAAAATTAATTAGATCATTAATAATGCTTTGTTACATAATATATTCATAAAAAATTGGATCATTCTATAACTAACATTCATTATAATCCCTATATTCTACTAATGAAATCATTCAGTTGGTATTTCAGCTCAATCCTAAAAATTGTATTTTAGATATTTGGTATTTCCAAATTATTGATCCATAGGAGTGGTGATAGGAATACATTGATAGTTCTAGGTATATATATTATAGATATCCTTTATAATACGAGGAAATTTATTTTGGAAATTTTGGATTTGAATAAGATTCATTTTGTTAATGGAGGTCCTTTGAATATTAAATTTACATTAAATCTAGTTGTTATCAATTAACTTTTAGTCATCTTTATGAATGTTCCATAAATTTAAAATGTTACAACAACTATGAAATTATTTATTTCATAAATTTGTTAGTATATAATTTACTTAATATTATAAATGTATGAATTTTTACATTAAAATATTATAGGAATTTCAAGAAAGTTTCATTTGAATAAATAGTTGTGAAATTTAATTCTACTTTATAAAAGAAAAAAATAAGTGGTAAAGTATCATTCCATTCTAATTAGTATATAAAAACAAATGTACAATTTATATTTAATAAATATTATGTACAATATTGGAGATAATAACCCTATGGATCCATTATTCATATTGTATAAATGCAAATCCTTTTGTTGAACGAAATGATAAATTATAATATAAGTGATCATGAAATGAATATGAGAATAGGTAAACATGAATGACCATAAATGTTTTCTACAACTTCTTCAGATAAATGAGTGATTTAAAAATATGTGATTATTGTTATAGAATAAAATGATCATATATATGAATTTTTGGATGGATTGAATTAGAAATTTCAGATTCCCATTTTCCATATTTATCGATTACAAATAGTTATAAAAATAAATCTACAATAGTTTCAATGGGTTTTAACATAGTGAAATATAAGAACGGTAATTAAGGATCCAAATATATTTCACAAAAAGCAAAACTAGGGAAGAATGAGTTATAAAAGAAATGTAATATTGTACATGAATAGAAATAAAAATGTAATCATGAAAAATTATCAGGAAAAAAATATGTTATTTTATCCATATATTCATTATAAATTTATTCTTTAATTATTGAAAATAAATAATTATTTAGTGATATTTAGTATAAATCTAATGGTATAATAATAAAAAAAATGTTTTATAAATATTCATGGTGTGGTTAATGAAGTTACAGATTTCAGTAATACTGGGGATTATATTAATGATGTTTTAGAAGGTGATAAGACAAGTGATGATGATAAAAGTGAATTCATGGTTCATTTTTATGATAATAGAAATCAAAAAGGTTTTGAAGTTGATGAATGTTACAAGACTCCAGGGTATTAATTTCCAATTGTTTCATCCAATTAATAAAATTATACCCCTTTCAATATGTGAAATATATTTTATATGATGATCATTTGTTTCAATAATTTTCATTAATTAAATGACTATATCATGTATTTTTTTAAATATTTCAATAAATATGTACATATATTCCAAATATGTTTTATATTTTGAATATATCATAATCATTATAAATTCATGTTTAATTAGTTATTCAAAATTTATCTAAATTCTATGATTTCTGAAAAACATTTCCTGATGACATAAATCATTTGATTTATATAATCAGATGGATGAGAGGATTTGAGAATATTATTACTTTTTTTCTAATATAAATTATATTGTTTGAGGCCAATCAAAAATAACTTCAAAGGATGTCACAACTTTTTATAGTCATGCTTCTAAATCAATTAGAGATATTTAAAATATAATAATTTGTGTATATATTAAAGATTCTGATTTTGAAAATTTTTAAAATAAGTACTATATCTTTACTTATGATGTTGGATATTTCAATAAATTATTTTAAGTTAAACATGGTTATCATTTTTTATCACTTATACTATGAATCTAAGAAGATGAAGTTCAATCATTGATGGAAGAAGTTGAAATTATTCAAAATAAATTTAATAATTTTTAAAAGTATCAGATATTGAGGAGGATAACATAGGATTTAATGATGAGGAAATAAGAACTATTTTCATTTAGAATAGGATGCATGGATGAATTAATCATCAGTACAGTCCAGAAACTATCAATAGAATATAAATTAGATGATGATTATTATCAATGATATTATGAAGAAATGATTATATATCTTTATTTGATCTCTTTGTAATTTTTTTTAAAAATAATTCAAACATATTTTTTGAATGGATGTATATATATGAGATGGTATCTTCATTTAAATAAATTTTGATTGATTTTTCCAATTTCATTTGTTCAATTTTTATATTATATCTGAATAAATATTAATTAATTTTATAGAAGATAATTTTTTTTATTTACATTATATATTTATATCTATACCACATCACATAAAATTTTTAATTATATATACCCATTCATTGAAAAATTTATTATGGGTAAAATGTTTTACATATTTTGTGAAAATAATGTAACAGGTCATCTAATGAAGAAGAATATTATGTTCATAATTTAAATATAAATGTGCTAAAATTTATGATTGATTAAACATTGATATATAAATAAAATAAATTCTGAACGGTAATATGGAATATTTTTTACAACCCATTGTTATATACATGTATATTAAATCATTTTTATGTATATTAATGAAATTTTAAAAATATATTCATGAGGAGTGTAATGGTTCATTATTTTTCTGAAACAAGGAATACATTTATCTAGTTTATAGATTTATATTCAATATCTCAATTAATGATCTACGCCTTTAAAAATCCTACATAAATTCTTTATTAATAACATATATAATGTTTAAATAAGAAATTTGTGAGCAATAATGCACAATAAGGGTAAATAAAGAAATCTGTAAGCATAACAAGAAATTACGTATATGTTTATCGGAACATATCTTTTGAATATCATAACATACACAAATAGGCCATAATCATGTGGCATAACTTAAAGGTTGGAAATTCGTTATACACGAGTCATAAGATTATTAATAACTTTATAATTTTGATAATATCAAGTAATAAGACATATAATTTGTGGAAACACATTTAAAAAGTGACATTATTCACATCAATTAATGGTTCTTTTCCCAAAAAAATTATTGTCGAACATCATGGGGACTACACATTCTTGGACAGACACACCACCATCTCATTCACTGTCCATTACATATAAGGGCTCAAATTTCCCCATCATTTGAATGTGAATCAAGTTTCCCCATCCATGCTTATTGTACTGGGATTCCCCATCATCCTATATTGGATCAAAAAACACATGTTTCCCATTTTGGATCATGCGTGTAAACTTGATTTCCATCCTAATATTATGACATATAAATCATTATCCATTTCGATGGAGGGAGAAACAGATTCCACCCCTTAGATGATAAAAACATACATACATGTGCTATAATATATTAAAAATATCATCATTTCATGGCCCATAAAAAGATATGGGCTTCAAAAACATCATATCATTACCCATGAAATTTATGGAGATTAATAAAAATTTAATTATATAGTTTTTCTAATTTTTAAATATAGTTTTATTTTGTAATTTCATCAATGAATAATGCATGTAAGGAAATTGGTTTCAAAATAATATAAATTTTGTACGTGAAACAGGTTTGATTAACACTATTCTATCAAAACATATGAATAAAATGTAACATCGTACATCATCTTAGATGGAGAGGGGTTTTGAAATCTAACATGGAATATTTCTTAACATAAATAATAATTCATTGATCAACATTATCCTAAAACCATTTTAAATATCTTATTAATGTAGTGAAACAGTTAATATTTCATTTTATACATTTCTGGTCGAAAATATATATTGATCATTGATTTTTTTTAAAAATATATATGTATTTGATTTTTCTTGGAATATAGACATCAGAACATAGAATGGAATCTTGGAATCATTTTGAAATTTATTTTTACATAAAATCATATAATGGAATATTGAAGAAATTTAAAACACATACTTTTCAAGAAATTATGGGAAACATTGTTATTCGATAATATCATTGAAAACATTTATTTGATGTTTTTAAAAGCATCTAAAATATACGATTAATCATAAGCCATATTAGAAAAAAAAAATTATACGAATTAAATTAAAAAATCATTGAATGTACAAAATATGTAGAGACCCCGAACATGATGCACATGGACATTACATTAAATTTGAGGAATACCTAATACAAAATAAATAGATAGACAAGGACCATAATAGTTCTGTGTCTTTGGAAACTCGGAATATAATATTCTAATCATGGTGAGAGATCATAAACATCTCTCATAAAGATCATCCCCTTTTATTTTCTTACCTAAATCCTTTCCTTATATCCTGGGGAAATGAAAACATAGAAAGGGTGAGCTCAAATTCTTAGTAAGGGTAAACATAGAGAACATAAAACATTCCATAATCATTTGAATGTAAAAACATGAGCATAAAATCTAAACATCAAAATCTTGAGGAATTAAATAAAACATTACAATACATAAGGTATAGATCATAAGGGAACATTAATGTTGATAAACATGCATGGGAATAAAAATTGTAATTGGGGAATCTATTAAGCACATGTTATGACTTCCATAATAGCCAAGGCATTGCTGCCAAGACCATCTTAGGGGATAAAGTCCCTTACTGAATCGAGTTCACACCTAATTCCTGTGCATTATCACTAAACTGGATTAACTTTCCGTTCCAGCCATTTCTATATCATGAGATATAAATCTTTACCCAATCCATTGATGGGAGATATAGGTCCCACCCATCTCATTATGAAATCATTCTTACATGTTCCACAAAATAAATATAAATCATTCATCATAACCCAGAGATTAAAATGGGTTTTATATACACTATCCCATTACAATGTAATCCATATAAAACAAATGAATATCATTTCATCATAAGAATAATAAAACCATGTAAATATTATAGACATTATACTTGAAACATAATCATACAAAATAATGTCATCATTGATGGAAAATAGTTTTGACAAAACACATGAAGTGAATTCTTGAGGAAAATATCATTTCTTCTTCAAAATAATTTTCTTTTCACAAAACTTCATGCAATTTTAAAAGAATTTTTTTTTTGAAAATAATCATTTAATATTTTGGAGGAATCTTCATTAAAATAATGATTTATGATAGTGATAAAATCTGTTCATGTCGTATAGGTTAAAAAAATTCTTCCCATACTTTTTCTGGAATAGTCAAAAATTACCTCATATGGTAAACAAAAGAAATATTCCTTACATACCATGTAGGAAAAGATCAAAATGGGTAAAAGGACTTTAAATATACATGACACCATTTTTAGAAAATTGGTACATGGATGATAAATATAACCCTAGTAAATACTTACGAATAAACAATATCAGATAAAAACGAGATTGGAAAAGTTATCCCTTACCTTATGTCCAATATTCTCAGTATGTATCCGAACCTCCTATATAATGATTTAAATAATGTCATTGACTTATTACAGAATTATATTAATTTTTATTATATCATATATGGTTTTCTTATGACTTTATATTACCGGTTCTTATGTAAATTCCATGTTAAAGCGGCGTTTTGGGTAAAATCTGTTCATTTATCGTACGTGTTTCGACTTGTTGTTCTTGATATTATTACTTATATACTGATTTACATAATTCCATAATGTAAAACCTGATTTATATATAATATATCTTCCACATATAAATATATATGATTGATCAATAAATGGAATGAAATATACAGTTCATGGAGACGGTAGGCTCTACGTACGCATGAATACTGTTTTTGTTTCCTTATTGAATTGAATGGAATTATGCAAATAAAACAAATATGTACATAAATCTAGAATTATTATTATGAAATATATTTCATGATTATTTAGTATATATACTTTATAATCATACTTGAATGGTTAATCATTGAAAATGAATCTCATCGCGTTCGTGGAGACGGTAGTCCTTACGTACGCACGAGCGATTATATCATTCCCATAATTATTGAATAGAATTGGAGTGGATGATATAATATATAATAATTATTCTGATGTTATAATAAACATATATAGTTATTATTTACATCCTTATACCCATCCATGTAAGGTGGTGGTGGAAAAACTGATTACACCAAGGCGTGGAGACGGTATTCCGTACCTACGCACGCACATTGATTTTGTTTTTCGTCGAATGAATAGAATGTGAAATGGGGTTATTTCATATTTATAATATAATATCAGTATATTATTGATAATGAATTAATTAATTTACAATGAAACAACTAAATAAGAGGAAGTTGAAGAAGAAATAACCCTGAAAGAATCGGTAGAAGAGATTACCTCTTCTTCGATGCACTTCGATTAAGATTTCTTTTAAGGGACTAGAGTTGGACTTTTGAGAAGAACAAGACCTCCATAATGTTTCTAGGGATGTGGAGAATATCAATTGGAATTTTTAGGCTAATCTTGAAGTCTATAAGTTGTGTAAAGAGGAGGGGGATGTGCTTCCATTTTATAATGGAGGAGAGGGGCACCTTTGGAATCCTAAAAAATATTAATTCATTATAAATTCAAACCCCAGATAAAAAATTCCAAAATGAATGAAATACAAATATTAGATGATATATGGTTGTAATATCATCAAAAAATAAAATTTAGTCTTGTTTGGGTTTATTTTTGACATTATCAGCTTGATTTTTTCTTATTTAATATTTTTAATTTTATTTGTGATAATAAGACTCTAAATTTTAAATTGTTATAAATAATTACTTAAGTGTTGTGAATTGTCCATAATTGGATAATGTATGACATTTAATACCATATAAATTTTAATTTATAATTTTTAAATATTTGTTTATATTTTTATACAATTTTATATTATGTTATTTTTAGAAAATAACAATAGTGTCAATTTCGACACTATTCATTTATTTGAATTTAAATAAAATCCACAAAGCAGATATGTTCTAACTAAAATCTTTAATAGATTCATAACATGTCTTATGTATCTAGAAAATTAGTGTAACACATTAAATAGTTCATAATATATTTATTTGAAAATTTTTAAAACCATTTATTTGATATTTCAATCAACTAAATAATTTCAACATCACTATTGTGTAAACTTTATTAATAATTATTTAATCCCTAAAAATTCTAAATAAATTTAAATAATGTAGATAATTTTATTATATTTATTGAAACTATTCATTTTTGAAGTTTCATGTAGTTTATCAGTAAATTAAAATTATTATAATTATAAGATTTAAGAGAGTGACATGTTGTCATTTTATTTGGTTTTAATAATAAGTAATTTATTTTCATGATAAAAAGTCCATAAAATGAATCTATTCTGACCCTTAGGTGATACGGGTAGACTTTTAACTATCCAATATAAATCTGGCAGGTGTTGAGGTAATTTTATAATCTTATTGTTAACCTTAATTATTAGATTTACCTTTAACTCCAGTAAATAAAAATTATCGTAGTTACTATTCATAATATCAAAAAAATAAAAGTAACATATTATCATAATATGGACCCACTGAATTCAAATATGGAATCCATTTTTCAAAATTAAATACACTGAAGTTTCCGTATTTAGTTTCAAATTAATCATGTTGTAAAGAAAATGGGTTTTAAAAGTTCAAACATTGCCAAAGATTGAAATGTTTTTACCTATGAATTCAATGTAAAATTAATGGTAATGACATAAATTATATTAAATGGTAATAAAATATTATATTTATACTTTAAATTAATTCAATTTTATAATTTAACCATATAAATTATGGTGATGAAAAAAGTTTTTTTTAATTAAAATATGGAGTATATTTACTATTCATTTAAAAAATTAAAATTATTAGAATAGTATGAAAAAATTACCCAAAGTAAATATTTATATCCTGATTCCAATTAAGAATTTTATTTGGTCAAATTTAACTTATAAAAATGTCAAAAACTAGATTTAAAGTTCGTGCGCCATCAAAAGGCGGTAAAACTGCATTATTTTTAAATAATTATTTTACAAGAAACTTTTATTTTGTTCTAATACCATCTTCAAGAAAATGATTAAGATGAATAATAATGTTATAAAATTAAAAATATAGTTAATAATATTCATAAAGGCTAGTCCATAATAATATTATAACAATATATCATTGTTTAGTGAATCCTAGTATTGTGTACTACACACGCTATTGAGGAAGGTTGTGATTGCTTGTAACACAAGCCATGTCATGTTTGCGTGTAGTGAAAGACTCCTTTGTTGTTGAATATATCAAAATCCAACCATATTTCATTTATACATTGAATATATATATATATAGACACACTAAATGTTGTGTAGAATAACTAATATCAAACAAACTTGAAATTGTGTGCAACACGATCCAAGAATAGTGTTGCGTATACTGCAAGCTAATACAGTGTTGTGTATAACACAAGATAATCATGGTGTAGCATACAACAGAATATATGAAATAATCTAAAAGGAATATATCTTATAAAATCTTGGGGTGTTACATTCTACCCCCTTAAATGAATTTCACCATCGAAATTCTTCGGGGTTATAAATGGTTTATTACATGAGAGTTTATTTCATAGAAACAGACATCGTTAAAAGGAATAACATAACTTATCTGTAAAAACTAATGTATGAAATGTAACAGTGACACAAATTAACTAATCATTATGTTTCCACATGGGAGAAAATAGTTGATAATATGGATATGAAAGAGAAATCTAACCATCGCGTTTTGATTTAAAGTGGTAGAGAACATGGCTATGAAAAATCCAATAATCACAAAGCCATAAATTTTTTATGATCTGAGGTACCATCTGATTCATTAGATATGAGGACACTAAGACAACATTTTTGGTTTTCAAGATCATTTCCATAATGTGAAAAATTTATTAATTAAATGAAATACTTACTTTATTTTGGTACAATCTCACTGTTGTTTGTGCCATGAAAAATTTCCACTTCATCTCCTAAGGAAATGAAGTTGAATTTGCCATTCGTGATGTGCTAGCACATCATGTGATAGAATGATAGGTTATTCCATCTGTCTCAAACAAAAGGTTAGCAACAGATATCAAATATACATAAGTCCATCTATATTGAGGTTAATCATATATGATACCAAAAATGGACTTATACTTCATATATCACATCGCTTAATAAAATAAAACTGGTTTCTACTAACCAGGGACTTCTTGTAGGCCACTGGTAGGCGATAAAGGCCTATCATACATCGGTTGTGGGTTCGATTCCCATAGCCTTGTCTGACGCGACAGTTTGTCTCCCATCCTACAGGTTTTCCTTTTTCTAAAACTACATTATTATAACATCCCACAAATATTATAGAAAAAACTTCTATTCTTAAACAATACTAACTTATTTCCAACATAATCTATTCCAATCTTTTGGATTATCTAAAATACTTCTGTCCAAGCTCATAGTATAAAGAAAACAATTACTAGAAATACCCTCTACGGAGTAGGTGAATACCCACATTTATCTTTCATAAATCATACGATATATCTTGTTGGTCAAAATCTAATCATGTGAATAACTTAATCATGTATTCTCTAGAAAAATGAATACCCATTGAACCTTAGTGAAAACATGAATGCAGTCAAAATTTAACTCTTTCCACATACCAAAATCCCAAAATTTCTATATACTCAAACCATGATATAACATTGTCCTTATATTATTCATGATCACATTTCATTTTCTCTTTATCCCATCATTATGAACATATCATATTATTTCCAAAAATATTTCAATCACTTTTCATGGTTACCGGTACCATATAATTATGGAAAACCTATACATAGATATTCCAAAATTCCACGATACCATAAATGAGATTCAATGATACTATTTAGAAATACCATTACCTAAACACTTAATCATTCTAAAACATCCTTTTCATACTCAACATCAAAAACAGTGATCGCATGTGACTTACCAATATACTTTTCTTTTAGAGGTTGCTCACATCGATCATCATTAACCCTTGGATTAGGGAATTGATTTACATAATGCCCCATTTCCTTGCACTTGAAGCATTGAAGTGTTGGTGTAGTATTCTCTATATTATTTTCTATATTCACATCATTAGGTACCTTTTTCCCATTACATCCACACTCAACTGCTCAATGACCTTCTTTTCCACACATAAAACATTTTCTAGTACCTTTTAGACAATCTCGACAATGCATCTTTCCACACATTGAGCATAATGAAAAATTCATCTTTTTTTCACCATTGTTCTGAGATTTTTCCTTGAACTCCATCATTTTATTCTTGTCAAAACCATGATATGGATATGTAACACGAACATCCCTTTCTACCTTGATATCACAACACACAATTTCGTTATAGATACTAAAGTCTCTTATAGATAATTCCATTCGAATACTTTGTTTTAAGACACTGAAGAATCAATCAACTTTATTTTCAGGTTGGATGATAAAGCCAGATGCATACCTTTCAAGACTTTTAAAATTTTATTTGTATATACCAACAAATTCAATATCTTTTTGCTTAAGCTCCAGGAAATCATTTTCCATCTTTTTTCAATGAATAGGAGGGAAGTAATTATTTAAAAACAAGTTATTGTACTCATCCCATTCCATGGATTCAATTTCATTTTGGGGCCTCATATTCTTAATTGGAGTCCACCATTGGCCTGCTTCACATTCTAAATGGTAAATAGCTAGACTGAATTTTTCATGTTTCCAACTACAAATTATGTAAAATATCATTTCTATGGTACTGATCCATTGTTCAGAAACAAGTGGATCAGAAGACCCACTAAAAGAAGGTGGATGTTGCCTCATGAAGGAATCAATATAATATTGTTCCCTTCTATGCTCATTTGGATGTACCGAATGATTCATAGCTTGTGTAAGTATAGCAATAATATTTTCCACTCCGTCTCCCATAACATTGGTCTTTTCATAAGGACAATCATAGCATTTTCTATTACATTGATCTACGCGGTTCCTTCAGGTTCCGGTCATCTTCTAAAACCTATAACGAATAGTGTGAGAGGGAAAAATAATACTAGGGAAAACAACATAATTAAGGCGGAATACCTTCAATATCTAACATCTCAAGATTAATTCTAATATAGTTACCATAAATCTAATAATATAACATATACTTATACTTAACCTTAGGGACATCCCTATATATACCATAGAAATATCTCTTTGGATTTCACTAAAGTTTTCCCATCCTAGTTTCGAAAGGTTAACTCATCCTTTCCACGAAGGACAACTGTAGAGAACCTAAACTTGAAATACATGGAAATTAAAATACTTTTGAGGAATACTTAATACAAAACAAAAACAGACACAAAAGGACCGTAATAGTTTATTGTCTTTGGAAACTCGGAATATAATCTTCTAATCATAGTGAGAGATCTTCAACATCTCCCATAAAGATATTTCCCTTTTTATTTCATACCTAAAACCTTTCTTTATATCCTGGGGAAAAGAAAAAATAAAAATGGTGAGCTAAAATGCTCAGTAAGGGTAAACATAGAGAACATAAAACATTCCATAAACATTTATATGTAAAAACATAAGAATAAAATATAAACATCAAAATATTGAGCAATAAAATTAATCATTGGAGTACATAAGGCACATATCATAAAGGAACATTAATAATGATAAACTATAATGGGAATAAAATATGTAATTGAGGAATCCATTAAGCACATGTTATGATTTCCATAGTAGCCAAGGCATTGCTGCCAAGACCATCTTAGTGGAGAAAGTCCCTTAATGAATCGAGTTCACTCCTCATTCCAGTTCTGTATCATTGAACTAGATTAACTAGTCATTCTATCCAGGACTATCTCATGAGATATAAATCATTACCAAATTCATTGGAGGGAGATATAAGTCCTACCCATCTCATAATGAAAACATTCTTAGTTGTTCATCAAATTAAATATAAATCATTCATCATAACCAAAAAAATAAAATGGGTTTCATTAACATCATCACATCATAACGTAATCCATATAAAACAAATGGATATCATTTCATCATAAGAAGAATCAAACCATGTAAATAATAGAGACTTTATACTTGAAAAATATTCATACTAAATAATGTCATCTTAGATGGAAAATAGTTTTGACAAAACAGTTGAAGTGAATTTTTGAGGAAAATATCCTTTCTTCTTCAAAATAATTTTCTTTTCACAAATTACATGCAATTTTCAATGAAAATTATTTTGTTGAAAATAATCATGAAATATTTTAGAGGTAGCTTCATGAAAATAAGGCTTTATGAAACCATAAAAAAAATTTCATGCTGTATAAGTTAAAAAAAAATCTTATAGTACTTTTACCGAAAAAGTCAAAAGGAACATTGTATTGTAAACAAATGAAATATTCCTTACATACCATGTAGTAAAAGTAAAAAATGGGTCAAAAGTACTTTAAACATACATGATAACATTTTTAGAAAATAGGTACTTGGATGATAAATATAACCCCAGTAAATACTTATAAATAAACAATCTCGGATAAAAACAAGATTGGAAAAATTTTCCCTTTCCTTATGTTCAATATGCTTCGTATATATTTTAACCTATTGTATAATGATTTAAATAAGGTTATTTACTTATTATATAATCATATTCATTGTTATGATATCATATATGGTTCACATATGACTTTATATTACCCATTCTTTTGTAAATTTCATGTTAAAAGACAGCTTCGGGTAAAATCGTTTCATTTCTCGTACGTGTTTCGACTTTTTGTTCTTGATATTATTACTTATATCCTGATTTAATTAATTTAATAATGTAAAAAATTATTTATATATAATATATATTCATAATATATATTTATATATATATTATAGATCAAAAAATCTAATGAAATAAACCGTTAATGGAGACGGTAGGCCGTACCTACGCATTAACGCTGTTTTCATTTACATATTTAATTGAATGGAATTATGTAAATGAAACATATATGTACATAAATCCAGTAGAATTATTTTTAATATATTTCATTATTATTTATTATATATACTTTATAATCATACTTGAATGGTTAATCATGGAAAATTAATCTCATCGCATTCTTGGAGATGACAGTCCGTACGAACGCACGAGCGATGATATCGTTCCCATAATTAATGAATAGAATTGTAATGGAAGATATAATACCTCAGAATTAGTATTATGTTCTAATAACCATATATATTTATTATTTACACCATTATACCCATCCAAGTAAGGTGGTGGTGGATAAACTAATTACACCACGGTGTGGATACGGTATTCAGTACATATGCACGCGTAGTGATTTCATTTTCCATAGGATGGATAGAAGGTTAAATGAGGTTGTTTCATATTTATAATATAATATAAGTATATTATTGATAATTATTTTATTACTTTACTATGAAATAACTAAATAATAGGATGTTTAAGAAGAAAGAAACTTGAAAGAATCGGTAGAAGGGGTTACCTCTTCTTCGACGCACCTCCATTAAGCTTCCTCTTAAGAAACTAGAGGTCGTCATTTGAGAAGACCAGAAACTCCAGAATTTTTTTAGAGAATTGGAGAAGAGAAATTTTTAGGTTTTGGCCTTGCGTGAGGGATCAATGTTGTGTAAAGAGTATAGGGAGGAGGTTCCCTTTTATAAGGGAGGAGAGGGGAACCTTTGGAAACCTAAAAAATATTAATTTATAATAAATTCAAACTCCATATAGAAACATCCAAATGACTCAAATCAGAATTTTAGATGAGGTAGGGTTTTAATATCATCAACCAATAAAATTTAGACATGTTGGGAATATATTTTAAACATTATCAACTTTATTTATACTTGTTTAATCTATTTAATTTTATTTGTGGTAATAAGATTCTAAATTTTAAATTATTGTAAATAATTACTTATGTGTTGTGAATAATCCATAATTGGATACTTTATTACATTACCGACCATATAATTTTTAATTTTTAATTTGTAAATATTTTTGTGATTCTTAATCAATTTTATATTATGTTATTTTTATAAAATAACAATAGTGTCAATTTCAACATTATTAATTTATTTGAATTTACATAAAATCCAAACATAAGATATGTTCAAACTAAAATATTTGATAGATTCATAACATGTCATATTTAAATATAAATTTAGTGGAACGCATTAAATAGTTCATATTATATTTATTTTAAATAATATAAAACCATTTATTCGATATTTTAATCATTAAAATAATTTCAACATCACTATTGTGTCCCCTTTTATGATAATTATTTAAGCCCTTAAAATTATAAATAAATTTACATGATGTAGATAATTTAATTATATTTCCTGAGACTATTCATATTATGAGTTTCATGTAGTCTATCGCTAAATTAAAATTATCATACTTATAAGATTTAAGAGAGTGACCTGTTGTCACTTTCATTAGTTTTAATAATATTAAAATACTTTTCATTGTCATAATTCCATCAAATGATTCTATTATGACCCTTAAGTGATATGGGTCGACTTTAGGTCATCAAATAGAGTTTTGGATGGTTTTGGGGCAATTTCATAATCTTATTTTTACCCTTAATTACCCGATTTACCTTTAATTGCAGTAAATAAAAATTACTGTCGTTACTATTCATAATATCAAAAAAAAATTATACTATTAATATTATTTTGACCGACTGAATTAAAATATGGAATCCATTTTTAAAAATTCAAAACAATGACGTTTCAGTAATGAATTTAAAATTATTCATGTTGTTAAGAAATCGAGTTTTAAAAGTTAATACTTTGCCAAAGATTGAAATGTTTTTACATATGACTTCCATGTAAAATTACTAGAAATGAAATAACTTATATTAAATGGTAAAAATATATTCTATGTATTATTTAAAATCATTAAATATTATAATTTAACAATATAAATTATTACGATGAAAAAGATGTTTTTAATTAAAATATAGTGTGTTTTTACTATTCATTAAAATATGAAAGTTATTAGAATAATATGAAATTTTTATCCAAAATAAATTTGTGGATCCTGATTCGAAAGAAGAATTTTATATTTTTATACTGAACATGTGAACATATCAAAAACTAGATTTAATGTTGGTGTGCCATCAAAATGCGGAAAACTGTATTTTTTTAAAAATACTTATTTTACCCGAGAATTTTATTTTGTTCACATACCATGATCTAGAAAATGTGTAAGATGAATAACAATGTAATAAAATAAAAATTTTAGGTAATAATATTCATAATATATAGTCTATAATAATATTATAACAATATATCGTTGTTTTGTGAAACCTGGTATTGCATACTACACACGCTATCGAGGAAGGCCACGATTGCATGTAACGCATGCCATGTCAGGGTTGCGTGTAGTGAAAGACTCCTTTGTTGTTGCGTATATCAAAATCCAACCATATTTCATTTATAAATAAAATATATAATTATATATATATATATAAACACACTCAATGATGCTTAGAATAACTACTATCAATCAAACTTGATATTGTTTGTAACACGATCTAAGAATATTGTTGCGTATACTGTATGCTAATACGGTGTTGCGTATAGTGCAAGATAATCATAGTGTAGCGTACAACAGAAGATATGAAATAAATTAAAAAGAATCTATCTTATAAAATCTCAGGGTCTTACAAAATAATAATAATAATATTATTCATAAATGGAAATCTTTTAAACTATAATAAGAAGATTCAATGAAAGGATGGTAAAAATGGAGGATCAATCCATACATGAGGAACATTCCTTTTTTGTCGTGAAACATTAAAAAAATTTCTCTACTGGAAAATGAAAAGAGGATTCAATTTTATTTTTTTAAGTTAATATTGGATAAAATTTCCATTAAAAACTTATATTAATATTAAAATATTTTGGAAAACATTTTTTGAAATTACATTTTTAAAAGAACACAAATTTCTAAATGAAAGTATAAATAAATTGAAATTTTCATAAGTTCATTTTTAATTATCAAAAGTTCTAATATGTGTAATAATGGTTCCATATCATGGATATAACATGAAATCCCATAGGAGGATCAATTGTAACGTTTTTATTGAAATTTGGGTCATATGATATCAATAATGGTAGCATAATCATAAACAAACTAGAAAAACGATGAAATTGTAGTAATAAACTATTACCAGTTTGGTAAAATTAATTCATAATCCCCCAAAAATAATACAACATATTTAAAATAAAAAATTTCCATATATAACATTTTAATGGAATGTAAATACGCCCCATAAAAAATTATAGGTGCATATCATGGCATGTGTTTTAATGGATAAAAACTGTAAAAAATTAAAATAATGATAAAATAACATTTGAACCATAGGCACCTTAAAATTAAAAAATTAAACTGATATGTAAATAAAAGTATATTTTATTATATTACTCATAGAATTTTTTTTTGTATATACAAAACAAAAATTAAATGGGTAATGAATAATTCATAAGTCTCACATTAATAAAATTGAGAGGAGAAACCCCGTACTACTTGAGTAACATCAGAATTTTGATCCCCATTAAAGAACTACATAAATTAAATATTTTAACATTATTTAATAATTTAAATTAATGAAATAAAATTTCATAGGTAGTTATATAAGCAACAAAAAATAATTGCGTTTTGAATATGGCATGTATCTCATATATATAAAAAGTCAGATGAAATTCCATTACCTAAAGACATGAGTTTCTTTGTACAAGTTCAAAATTAGTTATAATATATATGTGTTTATTATAAATATTCGTAAGAGCCATATTTTTATACCTAATAAAATATATTATCTGGTTATGACATTGTATTACAGATTTAATAACAAAAACTTGTTAATTTTATATTTTTGGGAAAAATATGATGGGTTTTCATATATATTTGGGTTTTTTATTCGTGATCCTCATACATGGTTCATGGTTTACATGACATAGGGTCGAGTACACCCCTAACACCATTATTTAACAATTTAATGGACTAGGAAGTTCTGGTCCATTACATTATATAAAATAAAATATTTAGGATTTTAGAATCTATATTATTCTAATTAATTATAAAATTATCAACTTGTAGATGAAAAAATGTGTATTCAAAATATAAATTTCTCTAAAAATGTTGTTCCTAAGAACATTTTGTTACCAAAATTCTCATAGTGAAATTGATGAACAAAAATTCTTTGGAATATAATATTAAGAAATAGTTATATTAAAAAATTTGATAAACATTCTATGAGAGGATATGTTGAAGATATAAATAAGTTCATGATTAATTATTATAATGTTTCTGAACCGTAACAATTTAGAAATAAATATTAGTATACTTTTAAATTTTTCAGTATTTATTGGTCAACTGAGGCGTTACATTATATCAAAATATAACTTATATTGTCGGAATATAAATAGATTTTTTGTTTTAATATACAATTATTTTTTTAATTGTGGACCATAATAGATGTATGTTGTTATAATGTTTATATAAAATTTGAATATATTTTTTCTGTTATATAAATTTTATCTAATTATATAATACTGAAAAATATACCTTTTTTAACAATACATGTTTATCATATTATAGAATTTTTTAATAATGAATTTGAAGTTTTTGGCAATAAATAATTTTGACTACAAAACACCCCATCATCATGAACAACATTTGAAATGATGTTATGGAATGAAGAAATGTAATTATAGTAGACATTTATAGAAGTTAGTTATGTGAAAACAAAAATGCTAATCAATTTTTGGGGAAATATTTACTACTTATTTCTATACTATTAATATTTTCTTAAAAATTATTTTCATTTATAAAACACCAAATTAATTTTTGATATGAATAAATCAAAAATATTCAAAACTTTTTGTTTTTTTAAATCATCCATTATAAAGGCATATGGTAATTAATGTTAATTTCATCTAATATTTTATAATGGAATATTTTTACGATATTTAACAATAAATTTTGCATATATTATTTCTTAGAAAATTACAAATAATTATGATGATGAAGAAAATGATAAATTTTATAAAGCTGGTCCTTTTAGTTTAAAACAATTTCAACCAACATCCTTGTATTTTATTTTAATAACAAAATTTAAACCCATAATGTAATTTTCTAATTTTAAATGAAAAACCAATTAAATTATTTTTTATAATATACCTAAATTTTATATTTTTACAGTTACTAGAAATTTCATTATTATAGACATATAGAATATGATAATTATTTTGAATCATTCTAATGATAAAATAAATACAGATGTAAGGAATATCTTATAATTAAAAATTCACCATAAAATAAAGTTGAATGTTATTAATTTTTATTAATATTCAAACGATATAATCCTATTAATGTTTTAGGTAATAAATATTTTATAAAATATATAAATGTTGGACTCAATAATTTTGAAATGAATTATGTATGTAAATTGGAATAATTAAAAAAAATATTGAACTTTGATTGTTGTGAAATATGTTTTTCCAAATAATTATGAAGATAATGGAGTCAAAGAATGTATTAATGATATACATGTCCAAAATGGTTATAATCAAAAAGTGGGACTAAAATATGATGAAAACTATGTTCTTATATGAAAACCATAATCTATACATATTGTTCAGTCATTTAACAATTTCATAAATTTTAATTTTTTTGAAATAGATATGATATATTCATTACATAATTTCTCTGTATAAAGAATATTTATGCAGTATAACCACTAATTTTGAAAAATAAAATATCAACATATTATTTATTTAAACATTCTAATGAACATTATGGAAAAAAACAAGCTACTCGATCCATCTTTAATTGAATAAATGGTTTATTATAAAAAAAATATTTTGAATATGCATATGTGGATCCAACAATTGTATTTTAATTTTTTAATGGAACCCTACTAGTCCAAATTTATGATGATGCGTGTATAAATTGGTCAAATATGAATATTCTATAAAATCATTATTGGATAATATTTGATTTGATATTGTGTTTTGAATTTTTTGAGGAATTACATTCTTTATTAGTTTCCAATACCATAAAAAATTCATTAAATAAATATAGGTTCATAAAATATCACATTATGAAATTTTTATATGATAGTGATAAATTTACAATTTCATCTATTGGACCCTTAGAAAAATTATATACTGAATAATAAAAGAAACAATTTATCAAATGATAGTTTTAGGAATGATTACTAGTTTGTAATATAATATATTAAGTCAAAGATATTAAAATTTCTTATGTATAATTTTGTGGAATTTTTTATGAAAATCAAAAAGGAAAAAAATTATTAAGTGAGAAAAATAATTTTTGAGCACCCCAATTGAACTATCTATATTTTTTATTTTAATCTTCTTGAAATTTTTAATTTTTTTATTTTGTTCTTCACAATTTTTTTTGGATGATTTAAAATTGAAATAAATTTACATTGGGAACCTTAAAATTCAATATTCATTCACTAGTGTCATAATATTGTGTAAAGGAAAATTCTATATAAATTTTTATCTTTTGAAAAAAATATAATGTTGAAAAATGTCATTGTGATGAAATATTTTGTATTGAACACATAATTTTAATTTTGGTTTAGTTTTAGTAAATCCTAAATTTATTGTGAATACAAAAGAAATATTTATTCTAATAAAACCCTAACACATCACTCAAAATCTAATAACATATATAAAAGAAACTATTTCTATAGATATCAAAAACATTAATGATTTATCATTTTATAATTCATCAAAACATTAGAATTTCATTTTTGATATTTTTTCAAACCCCCTAAATTCAGATTGATTTGAATGCAATAAACATAAGATTATAATACTAAAAACAATAATTTGTATGTAATAATTTTTTAAAAAATAACTTCTTGTTGATGAAATGTGTATAAAATTTGGAGAACATGTTTATTTGTATTAATTATAATTCTCACTCTTAGTGAAAATAATTTGTTAATTGAAATTTACAAAAAAATACTTTTTAATTTTTCTAAGAATAAATATGGATATTTTTTTAAATTATAGAATTTATAGAATAATTTATAAAGAATTTTTAATAAAAAATAATATTTACAACATTTTATCTTCAATATTAGTTATTAAATAATTTTGTTTAATAATTTTCATTTGAATATATCTTATGGTAAAATTTTTATTAAAAAATATATTATCAAAATATTTGACAATATTATTGTAATAAAAACATTCTCACAAAAGTTTCATTAAATAATATTTTTAGTAAATCATAATTACATATTCTAATTATGAATTTCATGTATTAAAATCAACATTACAAAAAAATTACTAAATAAAATTTATTTAAAATTTATTTTACTAATTTTTAATAACAATATTATTTTTAACAAAATTGTTGTTATATTTTATTCAAAAAGAATTTTTTTTTACAAATATTTATGTTAAAATTTGATTTCAAATATTTTTTATGTTTTTTAATAAGTATTTTTCTATAAGAAGTGATAATTTTAAATAAACCATCGATAAAAATTTATAAATTCACATCCAAAATGATAATTTCAATGTAATTGTACACTACTAATATCTTTAATATAATAAATATTTTTTAAAATATAAAATTATTTAGAAAAGTATTAATTACAAAATAAAACTTACTATCCAATATAACATATATATATATATATATCCTAAAAAATCATGAGAGTAGAAATGTATTTAATGTGAATCTTTAATTAAAATAATTATATTTAATAAAAATTGTTACATATATATAGAGAGTGATATATTTCTCTATATGATATAATATAGTAGTTTAGTATCCCTTATTCACTCCAGGGTTATCCCTATAAGTACCTATCAGCCCTCTAATTCTACTTCAGCCTCACATTGATGTTTCATCCTATTTTCCATCTATACTCAAGTCATTATCAAGCTATATTTAATGAAATTTTCCACTAACAATTTTGATGACTAAGGAGGTATAGATTTATATATATGATTAAATATTTATTATAGTTATTATTTACCATTTATAGAATATATTTTAAATTTATAATTAATATTATGACTTATACTATCCTTTTGTATTACGTAATTTTCATTTATTGGATTAATTAATAGAAAATATTGGATTCTGTAGTACCCCATGTTTCTAGTATGTAACCCTTCCTTGATGATTTCCATGTTTTTAATGTTAAGGGTTTTTAATGGGGGAGTCGGGAGAACATGAATGAGGTTTTGATGAAAATTAGAAGTCGCACAGACAACGCACTGTTCGTCTAAACCATGTGGTAAAACTGTGTGTAGTTGGTCTTGGAGGTAGTAGAATCCTCATGGGTGGCACACTGTTTTTCTAACTATGGCGCCAAACCACGCATGAAGGGTATGCCGAGGCAGTTGCTAATGCACGGTTAGCTCTGGGTTTGTCTAACCATGTGGGTAAACTGTGCGGTCACTTAAATGAGATCCTATAAAAGTGGATCTCACACGTTTTTTCCTCTAGGTTGCAAATTTTTCATCTTGATTGCACCTAACTTGGGATTTTTCTTTTCCTATGGTCAAATTAGGTTCTCCAATCATTTCGGTGGCGATCTGAAGGCTTCAATTGAAAAAACAAAGTTAGAATCATTAGATATGTGATCATTCTTCATCGTTCTTGATCTGTTTTTTAGATCTACTTAGATCTACTTCTCTTCTTCTCTCAGTTTCTTATATCGATGCCCATTATGGGTAGATCTATGTGTATGGATGCAAAATATGATGAGATTTGTTCTTGATCATTTTAGGAGAATAGATCTAAGGTGAATTTTTTAAAAATCAACCTTGTTTTCTTGTGCGTTCTCCATTTGTTTGGGTTTTTGTCAAAACCATTAAGTTAGGAGGCTTTACTCTCAACTCATTTTGTTAGAATTGATTTTATTAGTCTCAAATTGATATATGGGAATGGATTTGATTCTCAAAAGCGTGATGTAAATATTTTTTAGTGATGATTTATGGTTATGATGAAATTGTGAAATTTTGGTGAATTGTTGTGAAAAATGATTTTGATTCTTGACTTCAAAATGTTGATTTTATGTTACGATTACTGAAATTTTAGATGGTTGTTTGAAAAATGGTTTTTCAATAAAAAGGGTTTTTTATTGAAATGGTTTGAGACTGAAATGACGTTGATGGATTTGGTTTTCAATAAAAATTGAGTTTTATTGAAATGGTTTGGAATTGAAATGGTTAAGCAATGAAATGGTTTGAATTGGTTGAACAAGCGTGGTCTTTGACATGATGGTTGCGTGTGTACATTATCATGTTAGAATGATAAGGGTTATAAGTCTCCCACATCAGTATTGGGATGGATAAGTTTTAGCGATCTCCCCCATCAAACATTCATATTGCATTCAGGACGGATAACGTTTAGGGGTCTCCCCCATCTGTGTTGGGAAGGATATGGTTTAGGGCTCTCCCCCATCAATAAATCATGTGCATTTGGGTTTGGATAAGGGTAAGAAGTCTCTCCCAACATGTTAGGTATGTATAATGGATAGAGATTCTCCCCTCTTCTAGGTAGCATTCATGGTTGGTTACATGGTCTTGTGGAAATGGATGGGTATGAAAAAAATGAATGTTTCTGAAATGGTTCATAAATTTGTGTGGTTATTTTTCTGGAAAATAACTTTCTGAGAAATTGGTTTCAATTTATCTTGGAATACCTTTGGTTATGAATGGTTTTTGAAACTTTTTTATATTTAGTTATAAACTACTTTTGAGAATAAAAATTATATAAACTATTTTTATATATATGTGGCGAACTCTTCTATCCTTGTGGTGTCAGTAGGGAGGTCATTGGAAAAAACCTACTGAGTTTTATACTCACCCCTACTTTTTCATGTTTGTGATTTTGCAGATGTCGTATTCTAGGACACTAGAAATGGTAAATCATCTTACTACTAGTGGCTTGTGGCGATGCTTTGGAGATGCTGTGGAGGGTGGAGATTGTGGTGCATAGAGTTGTGGTGTCTTTTGAGGGTCTTGAGTTGTTCATCCAGAGTGTACTTTGATGCTTAGTTGATCTTATGTTATAGTGTACTTTGATGTAGTTTGATATAAATGAATTGTTTATTGGTCTTTCATTTTCTCATGCATCATATAGAGAATATTTGGTTAGGGTTGGCTTATGGGTTTTTTTCAAAAAGGTTAAATCGTACCCCACTTTTACATGAAACCCTTTGGCATTTGTTTCCAGCCTTTGGCGCCTTGGAGATGTCACTTAAGGCCTAGTAATTACTCATGGTACTCTCATGACAACATGAATAGGCGGGTCATTACAAATGGTATCGTCTTGTTTGGTCCTCACCTAATAAGAGGTCATCGATGTTAATGGTCTTAGAGCTGAAATTCATTGTTGTTTATTCGTTGGGTCAAATTCATAGACAAGAGTAGGATTTTCGGAACACGAAATGTATAACATTAAAGGAAGTAGATAACCTGTTAATGCTGAACTTCGTGTTACTAGGGTGTTGGGTACAAAATGGTTTTGGATACAGTTCTAGAATGGTGTAAATCTAATTATCGTAGGTTTAGCTAATTATACGAGCATGACATGAATTATAGAGGAATGACTTCCCACTAGGATTTCATATCTCATTGTGAGAAATGAGTACGGAATTTTTCCAAGGTCTGAATGTTGGATAAATGAAGAAATTGATTTTGAGTAAAATATTTAGAAAATAGGTTATTTGGTGTATTTTGAAAATGGGTTAATATTAAAAAGGCATGAGAAATGTTTTCAAAAATGTTTGAATATGGGAAAAAGGTTTTTTTGAAAACAATGTTGTGATAGATAATGTGATACAATTTTAAATGCTAATCCATCAGTTTCTAAAGAGTGAGATTGACAGAGGTTGTTGTTGGTTTAGAAAATGTCACCTGGTAGGCGTCGTCGAAACCAACTTGAAGAAGCTGTAGAGAATGTGGTTGCACCTGAACCACATGTGAACCAAGAGATGGTTCAGAGTATCGTCCATGATTTTCATGTTGTAGATACGTGGAACCGAAGGAATGAAACAAGTCATGCGGATCATACCATCCAGTTCAGGAAGCAGAATCCACCAAACATTCTGTGTGATTGTGAACCCAAAAGGGCTGAGGTGTTGCTAATTAGTATGAATCGTATCTCTGATTTCATTGGCACACCATCATAGCTCAAGGTCATGTTGGCAATGTATATGGTCAAGTATCTTGCACATTAGTGGTGGGATTTAGCTGTGTAGGATAAATTGGATGAAGGACTTACATGGTAGGATTGTGAACAATTGCTCATAAAAAAATTCTATCCTCACACGTTCAAGATCCAGAAAATAATGGACTTCTTCAGCCTGAAACAATAGAGTCTTTCTATCATAGTGTGTTCGGCTAAATTCATTAATTTAGTTTGTTTTCTACCAGCGGTTGCGACAAGGGCGTCGTTGAAGGCATACATCTTCATAATAGGGATAAGGCAAAAGATTCAATTGATGATTTTAGTGCTTGTATTACAGATTATACAGATTTGGTGAACAGAGAGATTGTTGCTGAACGTGATATATCGGGATCGATGGGAGGAGGAATGATGATACCTCTGAGAAACGGTGGGAACTCAACCTATGGGAACAAGAGGAAAAGGGACCCCTAGTTCCACGGTTGGAGTGAAAATCAAAACCAGATGGTGGGATCAGTGAACCTTCATCCATGACCCTAGATAAAAGAATGTTGTTTTCAATGTGGTCTGCTTGACCACAAAAGGAGAGATTGTACGGCTCAACCTAGAGAATGTCACAATTGCAAGAAAAGGGGGAATATATAGCTCTATTTTAGGAATAATCTAAGGTCAGTAGTGTGTGACACTCCTCAGGCATCACAAGAATCATATGTTTTGATAGGACAAGGACATCAGAATCAGTCTCATCAACATAACAAAGCTAAAAATTGTGATTCTAGAAATACCATGAATCCTCAACTAGGGAAATCTCACGAATGCAATGAGGAGAATAGTGCAGTGGTGTAACAATTGTATGGAGCTGAAAAGATGATGGTTAATGATTAGGATGGACCTCCTATAGTGAGAGGTGTGATTCTTTTGTTTTATTCCCCTGTACAAGTGCTCTTCGATATTGGTGCATCACATTCCTTCATAAATTCTCGTGATTTTGACTTGATATGTTTAAAACTAGTAATAATGACTCATGTTTTTAAACTAGAAACTCATCTAGGTGAAAGAGAATTTCAAGCCTTTTTGTGTAGATCATGTGCTATAATTATTTATTGAGCAGAGTTAAAATGGGACTTCTTGATGTTGGATATGGATTTCTATGATGTAATCTTTATTATGGATTGTTTTACAATCTTTAAGGCTCACATCGACTGTAATAGGAGAATGGATAGTTTCATGACTGAGGTCGAAATCGACAATCTCTTTAGAGGAGAGGGGATGGTAATGAAAGGTGCAAAAAGAATGTTGGCACAAATGGTGGGACCGATCTCTTACCAATTTGAAGCATTGACATTGGACTCAATGAAGTGTTTGAGGAAAATATTTTTCTAGCTGTAGTGGATCAATTCCCAGATGTTATCCCCAAGATCTTCTTAGGGTTTCCACCTCTACGGAAAGTGGAGTTTAGGATTGATCTCCATCAGGGGACCAGTCCAATTTAAATATGCCTTATTGGATGGTACTGACTAAGTTACAGGAATTGAATGTACTGGTAGAGGAGCCATAAAGGATGTGTTTCATTCGGCCAAGTACTTCTCCATGGGTAGAAATGGTGTTGTTTGTGAAGAAGGCATATGTCACTCTTTGGATTTGTGTTGATTGTCATAATCATAACCAAGTTACGATAATGAATAGATATCCACTGCCACACATTGATGATCTGTTCGATCGACTAAGGGGATATCATTGTTTATCCAAGATTGGCTTCTGATCAAGATATCACCAATTGTTGGTTCTTAAGGAGGATATTCCAATGACAGCTTTCAGAAGTAGATATGGCCACTATGAATATGTAGTCATGCCTTTCGGTGTAATGAATTAACTTGAAGTCTTCAGGGATTTGATGAATCGAATATTTCAACGATATCTGGATTCTTTTGTTGTGGTCATTAAGGACGAAATATTGGTCTATTCAATGACAAGGTTTGATCATGAGGTTCACCTAGAAATAGTGTTAAAAATATTCAGAGAACATCATTTATATTCCAAATTATCAAAGTGTTATTTTTGGATACGGGAGGTACGTTTCCTTGGCTATGTCATTTCTGAGAAAGGTCTTATGGTTGTTATTGAAAAGATAGAAGAATTTATCTCTTGGAAACCAGTAAATAATGTGTTCAAGATACGATGTTTTCTTTGTCTAGCTAGTTACTACCAATGCATTGTGTGTGATGTCTCACGATTATCTTCACCAATGACAGATCTGACAAAGTAGAATGCACCATTCCAATGGACATAAGAATGTTAGATGTCTTTCCATGAAATGAATGTTCAGATTACAACAACACCTATCTTGATCTTTCAAGAATCATAATAGGGGTACGTGGTGTATTTTTATGCTTCAGAATAAGATATGGTTTTTGTTCTCATGCATAGAGGTCATATGGTTGCTAATGGCTCACGGAAGTTGAGGGCACATGAGAAGAATTTCCCAACACGTGATTTGGAGTCAGTTGTATTCATCCATGCATTGAAAACATAGAGACATTATCTCATTGGTGAGAAATTCACTGTGTTTACAGATAATAAAATCATAAAACAAATTTTCTCACAGCGATATTTGATCCTAAGGCAAAGGAGGTTGATAGAGTATCTTCAGATGTTTGAATTTTACTTGATGTACAGACCAGGAAAATGGAATTCGGTGGCAGATGCATGTAGTAGAAATACATATGCTCAGTTAGCAAAAGAAGCAATAAATGGATGGATGTTGATATCAGTCATAGCCGACACGCATGTGGAGTTTATAGACCGAGGTGATGTTTTTGTTTTTTTTCAGCTACAATTTTTCTTGATTTAGTAATTTTGATTAAAGAAGAACAAACATCTGATGTAGAATGTCTTTTGTAAGTTTAAAACTTAATGGTGTGGTGACCATTGATTTCTGGACACTTGATGGGGGTTCATTTTTGTGTTTCAGAGATCGGATGGATATACCTATTGTTTTTCAGGAACAAATCCTTCATTATTAGCACCATTCAAGACGGGATGTACACCCAGGTACACCAATGATGTATAAGGGATTGAAGGAGTTGTTTTTGTGGGGTGGCAAGAAAAGGAATGTGGATGAGTTCTTCTTGCGGTGAATAACTTGTCAACATATTAAACTAGAGAATCATATACCAGATGGTATGTTACAATCTTTTCCCATCATAGTCTGGAAATGGGATCCAATAGTAATGGATTTTGTTACAGGTCTTCCAAGAATGGTTTGGAAAGACGATGCCATTTGGGTTATAGTGGATCATCTAACCATGTCAGCTCAATTCATCCCTATTCATGAAACTCATGTGGTGGAAGATAATTCAAAAATCAATATCTGAGAGGTGGTGAAGAGACACGGTGTACCAGTCTCTATAGTCTCAAGTAGAGATATGAGGTTCACATCTCATTTCTGTAAATCATTATAGTAATCCCTTGGAACTCAGTTGACTATGAGCACGGCGTATCATCCTCAGACAGATGGGTAATGAGAGACGACGATACAATCATTGGAGGATTTTTTGTGGGCTTGTTTAATGGATTTTGGTGGATCATGTGTGGAACATATACCCTTATTGTATTTCTCATACAATAACAGCTATCAGGCCTCAATACGCAGGGCACCGTTTGAATAATTGTATGGGCGTCCTTGTCGTTCTTCACTATGATGGTTTAAAATAGTTGAAACATACCTAGTCGGGCCAATCCTTGTCAAAGAAACAACAGATAAGATCCAGTTGATTATAAAGAGGATAGAGCTGGCTCAGAGTTGTCAGAAATCATATGCAGATCACCGTCGATGACCATTGTCATTCATTTTTTGTGATCATGTCTTCATGAGTATCTCCCCAAGGATTGGACATTGTCGTTTTGAAAAGTAGGGAAAGTTATATTTTAGATACATAGGTCCTTTTGAGTTACTGGAATAGGATAGAGAGGTGGAATATCAGTTAGCATTACCACCGTGGTTCAGTTTGACGCGTAATGTGTTCCATGTATCTCAGTTGAAAAAGTATCTACCTAATCCTAACCAGGTGATCAGAAGGATCACGTTGACCTAGAGGTGGATTCTTCATTGATACATATCGTGGTATAGATTTTGGATAGTATAGATAATGTATTGCATAAAAAATCATTGATATAGTGCAGTTTTTATGGTAGTATGGTCAGATTCAGGAAGAGACTTGTGAACGTGGAATGGAAATGAAAGTGCAGTGGCCGAAACTCTTTCAGTTGGGTGAAGTTATTATACTTTTCGAGGATGGAAAGACCAATGGTGGGGACAATGTAGAACCCCAATTTTTTGGTATGTAACGCTTTATTGATGCTTTTCTTAGTTTTAATGTTAAGGGTGTTGAATGGAAGAGTCATGAGAACTTGAATGAGGTTTTGAAGCAAAGGGAAGTTGCCCGGACGTCGCACAGTTTGTCTAAACCATGCAGTAAAACCGTGCGTAGTTGGTCTTAGAGGTAGTATCTTCCACATAGGAATCACTTTGTTTTTTTTAACTGTGCTGTAAAATCATGCATGGAGGGTCTTCCAGGGTAGTATCTAACACACGGTTAGCACACAGTTTGTCTAACAGTGTGGGTAAATTGTGCGGCCTCTTAAATGAGATCCTATAAAGGTGGATCTCATGTGTTTTTGCCTCTATATTGCTCCTTTTTCTTCTTGAGTGGCACTAATTCTGGATTTTGCTTCTTCTATGGTCAGAAAAGGTTGTCCTGTAGTTTTGTGGATTGGTTTTGCCTGATCCGGTTGGGCAGAATGCTTGTAGAACTTTGGACTTCTCCAGCCGGTAGACACTATAGCGCCTTTGACAAACATGGATGTCGTTCACTATAGTGATGCGCACCTACACTTTGAACAGTGATCTTCTTCACCATTTTATAGCCCATTTTTTGGGCTAGGGTTACAACTGAAAATACTTTTTAATTTTGTGATCCTGATATAGTGAATTCTGCCTCTCACAAGGACGTAGGGATTTTTTCCAAACCACGTAAATCGTTGTGTCATTATTTTCATTCTTTCTTTCATTTTCTCATTTCGGTCGTTGTGTCTCCCAAATATTTTTCAACATCATTCATAAGGATATCTGAAGGCTTCTCTTGGAAAATCAATGACGGATTATTGAGGCATGTGATCTTTCTTCATTGTCCTTAATAAGTTTCATAGATCTACTTAGATATACTTCTCCCCTTCTCTCGGTTTCATAGATCAACGCAAGGTATGGGTAGATCTAAGTATATGGATTCCAAATATGATGAGATTTTGTTTTGAGATTAGTAGAAGAATAGATCTAAGGCTATTTTTTGAAGAATCAACACGGTTTTCTTGTGTGTTCTCCATTTGAATGGTTTTTCATCAAAACTTTGAGGTAGGAGGAATCACTCTCAACACCTCTTTTTAGAATTGATGGTCTTAGTCTCAAATTGGTTTATATGAATGGATTTTGTTGTGAAAATCATTAAGTAAGTCTTATTTAGTGATAATTTATGGTTTTGATGAAATTGTCAAATCTTGGTGAATTGTTGTTCAATGTGATTTGTATTCTTGAATTTAAATTTATGATTTTAAATTATGATTTCAGAAATTGTAAATGGTTTGATTAAAAATGGGTTTAAAAAAAAAATGGGTATTTTATTGAAATGGTTTGAGATTTAAATGACGTTGATGGATTTGGTTTTCAATAAAAACGGAGTTTTATTGATAAGGTTTGTAATTGAAATGGTTATGCATTTAAATAATTTTAATTGGTTGAAAACACTTGGTTTTGGACCTGATGGTTGTGTGTATTCACAGGCATGTGGGACAGATAAGGGTTAGGAGTCTCATCCATCAGTGATAGGATGGATAAGGGTTTGGGATCTCCCCTGTTAAACATTCATATTAAATTTGATAAAGATAAGGGGTAGGGGTCTCCCCCGTCATTTCTGGGATGGAAAAGGATTAGGTAACCCCCCTTCAATCATTAATGTGCATTTGGTTTGGATAAGGGTAAAAAGTCTCCCCCATCCTGGTTGGGATGGATAAGGGTTTTTGGCTTCTACCCTCTTCCAGGTAGCATGCATGGTTGCTTGCATGGGATTGTAGAAATGGAAGGGTATGAAAAAAAGTAATGTTTGTGAAATTGTTCTTAATATTGTTTGGTTATTTTTCTAGAAATATAACTTTCTAGAAAATATGTTTTAATTGCTCTTGGATTGACTTTTTTTTAATGTTTTTGGAAACATGTTTATATTTAGTTATAAAATTCTTTTGAGAAAATGTTTTTTATAAACTATTTTCATATAAATTTGGATAACTCTTCTATCCTAGTGGTGTGAGTACATAAGTCATTGGGGAAAACCTACTGAGTTTTATAGTCACCTCTTCATTTGCACGTTGGTGCTTTTTCAGATGTCTTATTCCAGTACACTGGTAAAATTAAATAATTATACTGCTAGTGGCTTGTGGTGATGCTTGAGAGATGTTGTGGAGCTTGGAGCTTGTGGAGCATGGATTTGTGGTGTCTTTTGAGAGTCCTGAGTTGTTCATCCGTTGTGAAATTTGATGCTTAGTTTGACTTTATCTATTGTGTACTTTGATGTAGTTTGATATAAATGATGTGTTTATTGGCCTTTCATTTATTCATGCATGATATAGTGAATGTTTGGTTATGGTTGGTTTATGGGTTTATTTCAAAAATGGTATATCATTCCCCACTTGTACTTGAAACCCTTCGACATTTTTTTCCAGCCTAGAGCACCTTGGGGATGACTCTTAAGGCTTAGTAATGACTCAAGGTACTCTCAAGCCAATGAGAATTAGAGGGTCATTAAATATTCATGTTTGTAGCTATTAATTTGTTTGGATATCAATAAAAATTGAATGTCAATTCAATGGCAGTGTCACCAAAAATTCCATTGGGTGAAAAATAGTGTTTTGTTATAAAATAGTTTTCTTGTAAATTTTGATAAATCAATATTTAACATGAACTATAATCCCTATTTTCTAGTAATTAAATAGATCAGTTGGTATTTCAGCTCAATCCTGAAAATTTAATTTTTGATATTTTGTATTTCCAAATTATTAATCGATATTAATGGGATATGTACACATTGATATTGAAAATTGTATTTTTCTATATTTCCATTATAATATGAGGAAATTTATTTTTGTGATTTATAATTTGAAGAAGATTCACTTAGTTAATGGATGTTTAATGAATTTTAAATTAATTTTGTATATAATTGTTATCAATATAGTTTTAGTCAAATTTATGAATGTTCTGTAAATGTACAATGTTGCAACTACTATGAATTTTTATATGTCATCAATTGGTGAATATATAATTTACTTGATATAGTAAATGTATGAATTATCATGTCAAATGATTCTAGAAATTTTAATAAAGTTACATTAGAATAAAAAATTATTAAATGTAAATCTATTTTATAAAATACAACCAATGTGGTGACGTCTCATCCCATTCTTATGAGTATATCAAAAAAATGTTTGGTTAATATTTAATATATTTTATAAAAAATATTTAATACAATAACAATAATGATCCATCTTTCATATTGGATAAATGCAAATCATTTTGTTTACATAAATGATGAATTAAATGACACGTGATGAGGAAATAAATATAAGAATTTCTAGAAAATAAGGATGAGAAATGTTTTCTAGAATTTCAATAGGGGAGTGAGAGATTTAAAAATATGTGATAGTTGTTTCAGAATTAAATGATAATATGTATGAATTTTCAAAATGATTTCACCATAAATTTAGGATTCCCATTTTACATATTTATCAATTATAAATAGTTATATAGATAAATCTATAGTGGTTTCAATGGTTTTTACCTTTGAGAAATCTGTGAAAGAAAATGAAGGATCCAGATAGATTTATCCGAAAAAATCACCAGGGAATCATGTGTTATAAAAAAATTAAAATTGCACATTAATTGGAATAATAATTTAATCATGATAAATTATCAGAAAAAAATATGTTTTTTATCCATATAATAATTTAAATTTTATTCATCTATTATTACAAATAGATATTTCTCTGACTATATATAATATAAATCAAATGATATAATCAAGAAAATGTTTCTAGATCATCATGATGATGATAATGATGTTACAGATGTAATTAATACTATGGATTTGATTAATGATGTTAGAGAAGGTGATAATACTAGTGATGAAGATAAAATTGATGTCATGGAACATTTTTATAATCATAGAAATCAAGATGGTTTTGAAGCTATTGAATGTGATGGGACTCTAGGGTATTAATTTCCAATTTTTTCTTCCAATTTCTCAAATTATACCCCTTACAATTTGTGGAATATTATTTATATGAAGCTCATCTATTTCAATTTGTTTTTTAATTACACGAGGATATCATTGAATTTTGTTTAGAAATGACTATGTTGGTATATTCAAAATATGTTTTATATTTTGGATATATCATATTCATTTGAAATTAATTATTAATCTGTCATTTAAAATTAACCTAAATTCTATGAGTTCAGAGTAAATTTTCATGATAATATAAAAAATTTGATGTCAATAATCTGATGAATGAGTGGATTTGAGAATATTTTCAGTTTTTTTCTGATCTAAATTGATTATTTTTTGACTTAAAAAAATAACTACAATGAATATTATAACTATGTATATTTAGGTTTTTGAATCATCTAGAGATATTTAAAATATAAAATTTCTTGTGTTTATTAATTATGTTCATTTTAAAAATATTTCAAAATAGTAATATGTCTTTACATATGATGTTGGATATTTCAATAAATTATTTTCAGTTCAACATGGATATCATTTTGAATGATCTATAGTGTGAATTTTATAAGATGAAGTTCAATCGTGGATGAAACAAGTTGAAATTATTCAAGAGATATAGAATAATATATCAAAATTACGGGACATTGAGGAGGATATCATAGTTTTTAATGACGAAAAAATAAAAACATTTTCCTTTTTTGAATATTATTCATGGATGAATTAATCTTTAATAGAATCCAAAAATATCACTAGGATATTAAGTAGATTAATATTATTATCAATGATGTTATGAATAAATGATTATATATCATTCGTTGAACACTTTAGTATTTATTTTTAAAATAATTCCAACATATTTTTTGAATGGATTTATATATATGTGATGGTATGTTCATTTAAAAAAATTTACGGATGTGTCCAATTTCTCTGGTTGTATATAAATATTATCTCTTTATCAATATCAATTAATTTTGTAGTACATTATTTTTCTATTTAAATTATATATTTATTTCCCAAGAATTTCACATACACATTTTTAATTATATATATCCATTCAATGAATGATTTATGATTGTGAAAATGTTTTACATCTTTCATGGAAAGAATGTAGTAGATCATCTAATGAACAAACATTTGATCTTCATATTATAAATATAAATGTTGTGAAATTTATGACTCAATAATCATTGATAGATAAATAAAACATTATACAAAAGGTATAATGTAATATTTAGTGTGAACCAGTCTTATATAAATGGATGTTACATCATTTTTTATGAATATCGAACGCATTTTAAAAATACATGTAACAGGATTGTAATGGATAAGTGGTTTTTTGAAACAAGGGAAAAAAAGTATAGTTTAGAGAATTATCTCCAATATCTACATTACCAATCTACCCCTCTAATAATTCTACTTCAATCCTTTATTCATAACTTATAGAATGGTGAAATAATAAATTAGTGAGATATAATGCTCAATAAGGGTAATTAACGAAATATGTAATCATGGCATGAAAAAATGTTTCTATAAAAATGATAATAAAATTTGAATATCATATCCCACACAAAAAGATCATAATCATGAGACATAACAAAAAGGATGGAAATTCATAATACAAGAGTCATAAGATAAATAACAACATTTATATTTTTCAATAACAAGGAATAAGACATAGAATTTATGGAACCATATAGAAACCTATGACATCATTCACTTAAATTATAGGATATTTTCCAAAAAAAAATTATTATGGAACACCATGGGGACTAAAAATTATAGGTGGGACACAACACCATCCCTAGTCATAGTCCTTTCTATATAAGGGATCGAGTTTTCCCATCATCCAATTGTATATCTGGTTTCCCCATCTACCCATATTGTATCAGGTTTCGCCATCTCCCCATAGTGGATCAGGAAACAATTTTTTCCCATTTCGAATTAATCTTTTCAACATGTTTTCCATCATAATCACATGACATATAAACCACATACCAATTCATTGGAGGAAGAAATAGATCCCACCCTTTAGATAAAAAAACATACATGTGATTCATATATAATAAAAACTTCATTATATCATGACCCATAAAAATATATGGGTTTTATAAACAGCATATAATTACCCATGAAATAAAAAAAGATTCATAATAATTTTATTATATAGTTTTCTATTTATACCATATTGTTTTAATAATCATTAAATTAATGAATACCACATATAAAAAAATTGGTTTTGAAATAATATAAATTGTGGAAGAGATTCTGGTGTGATAATCATTATTCCATCAAAACATAATCCATTCATGAATGAATATAAATGGTAATCATGGATCATATCACTAGTAAAGAATAAACTACAACACAGTACATCATCATTGATGGAGAAGTGTTTAAAAATATATCATGTATTATTTCAAAATATAAAATGAAATTCTTTGAAAATCATTAGGATGATACCATTTTAAAAATAATTTTAATGCAATGAATCATTTACTATTTCATTTTACACATTTCAGGATGAAAATATCCTTCCTTCTTTGAAAAATTCTTTTTAAAACCTAAAACGTTTTAAAAACAATTTTAGTTGAATATGGACATCGAAACATATAATGGAATCTTGAGAACATTTTTAAATGAATAACTTGAAATGCTATAAATGAATATTAAAAAAAATTTAAAAACCATTAATTTCAAAAAAATTATAGGAATCATTGTTAATTGATAATAGCATTGAAACCATTTATTTGATGTTTTTAAAATCAACTAAAACACTTGATGAATCATAAGCCATATTTGAAATCACTTTTACATGAATGCCACTAGAAAAACACTGAATGTAACACATAATAGGAAAATTATTTTTCATAAAAGGAAATATTCTTAACTATAAATGGAATATTTGATGTAAGGATGGTCATGAGGGAGGATAAATCTATACAAGAGGAACATTCTTTTTGTGTCGTAGAAGTTTATAATTGTGTCTCTATTGGAAAATTAAAAGAATATTCATTTGTAAATTGTTTTAAAGCTATTTCTTGGGTAAACTTTCCATTTATAAAAATATGGTAATATTAAAGCATTTTTTAAAACATTTCTTGAAATCACAGTTTTGAAAGAACACAAATTTTTTAACGAATGAAGAAATAAATTCATATTTTCATACATTAATTTTTATAATTATTGTATGTACCGAAGTGTGTAGAAATGGTTTCATTTCAATGATATAAAATGAATAACCATAGTAGTTCTATTTTAAGAGTGTGATTGAAATATGACATTAGGATTTCATCAATGGGTTCATAATCATAAAAAATTCTGATAAACGATGATATTGTTGTAATAAATTATTACATCTTTAGTAAAATTGATGTATAATCCACAAAATCTTTTAATTAAACCTTATGAATAAATTATCATTAAAATTAAAAAATTGATGATATAACATTTCAATGGTATGTAAATAAACCACATAGAAAATTATTGGTGTATAACATGGAATGTATCTCAAAGGAGGAAAACTGGGAAAAAATTACAAAACTGAATTATTATATTTTGAACTATAAACCCCATGAAAAAAAAATTAAATTGATATATAAATAAAAATATATTTTATTTGAACAATCATATAATAAATTAATGTTGAGTATATACAGCATAAAAGATAAATAAGTGATTTATAAGGCATAAGTCTCACAGTAATAAAATTTAGACGAGAAACCCCTTAATACATGAGTAACATCATAGATTTGAACCCCATGAAATAATAACATTACATAAATATTTTCACATCATTAATTAATGGTAATTAATTACATAACATCTTATAGGTAGGTGTATAAACAACACAAAATAATTGATTGGTCAATATGTCATTATGTCATAGAAATAAAAAGTTATATGAAATTCTATTACCTTAAGACATTAGTTTCTTCTTAAAAGTATAAAAATCATGTATAATAAATATACGTTTATTATATATTTAAAACAAAAATATTTTTATACCAAATTCTATATATTATTTTTTTTGTGACATTGTATTACTTGTTTAATAACAACACTTTGATAAATTTACATTTTGGGAAATATCACTTTTGTTTTTCATATATGTTTTGGTTTGTTATTCCTGATCCTCAAAAATGGTTCATTATATACTAACCATGGGGTCCAAAACACACTGAACACCATTATATTAATATTTAATGGACAATGAGAGTTTGACCCATTACATTAAATAAATTTATTTTTTTATTATTTTAGAATATATATTATACTAGTGAATTAGATAATGATCATGCTATAAATGAAAATACGTGGATTCTAAAATTATGTTTCTCTAAAAATATAGTTTTTATGAACATTTTGTAACCAAAATTCTCACAGAAAAATGGAAGAACAACAATTTTTTGTTATATAATGTCAGGAAACATTAATATCAAAAAAATGAGATTAATATTCAATTAGAGGACATGTTAGATATCAATATAAGTTTATAATTAATTATTATAATGTTATTAAACCTTAGGAATGTGGAAATCTACATTACTCTACATATAATTTTTTTATTATTAATTGATCATCTGATGAATTACATTGCATCCACATAGAATTTATCTGGTCCAACAATAGTTAGATTTATTGTTTGGATATACAATGATATTTTTTTAATTGTGGACCATAATAGATAAATGTTTGTATTTTTTTAATAAAAAAATTCAATAGGTTGTTGCTGTTATATTTCATTTTATCCCATTTTAAAAACATGAAAAATATACCTTTGGTAACTATACATGTTGATTGTGGTGGAGAATTTGATTAATTTTGAAGTTTAATTATTTGGTATTAAATAATTTTTAATACATATTATCTGATTACCATGAACACCACAGGAAATGACTTTGTTGAAAGAATAAATACAAATTTAGAAGATATTAATAGAAGAGTGTTAAGTGAAAACAAAAATTCTACACATTTTTGGGATAAACATTTAATACATATTTCTATACTATTAATAGTTTCTTAAAAAGTCAATTCATTGATAAAACAATATATTACTTTCTAATAGGAATAAATCCAACAAATTCATTACTTTATTATTTATTTAAATCATCACTTATAAATACATAAGATAATTTACTCTAATTTCATATCAAATTTGAAAATGGAATATTCTGAGGATATTTAACAATAATTAATGCATATATTATATTTAATAAAATTTCCACTATTGTTGAGGAAGAAGAAAATGAAAAAATTTATGAAACATGTCGTTTTAATTTAAAAAAACCTCTACCCACATCCTCATATGTTATTTCGAAAATAAAATTTCAACCCAAAATGTATTGTTCTTATTTTAAATTAAAAATAGATGATTTTATTGATGATATAACTCAATTTGATATTTTTACAGTTACTGGAAAACACATTATTATAGAACTGTGGAATATGATAATACTTTTGAATCTTACTAGTGATAATATAATTATTGATGTATGTAAACATTTTGGAACAAGAAATTCATTATGAAATGAAGTTTAATGTTTCATATTTTTATCAAAAGTCAAATGAAATAATCATATTCAAATGTTAGGTATTAAATATTTTATAAAATATGTAGAGACCCGAAGCTAGACGTACATGGACATTACATTACTTTTTCGGAATACTTAATACATAACAAAAACAGACACTCAAGGACCGTAATAGATTAGTGTCTTTGGAAACTCGGAATGTAATCTTCTAATCGTGGTGGAAGATCTTCAAAATCTCCCATAAAAATTTTCGCCTTTTGTTTTCTTACTTAAAACCTTTTTTTATATACTAGGGAAAAGAAAACATATAAATGGTGAGGTCAAATTCTTAGTAAGGGTAAGCATGGATAAAATGAAACAAATCATATACATTTGAACTTAAAAAAAAGAACATAATGTTTAAACATCAAAATCTTGAGCAATGACATAAAACATGGAAGTACATAAGGAATATATCATAAAGAAACATTAATAACCATAAAATATCATGGGAATAAAAAATTTGATAGTGTAAACCATTAAGCACATGATATTATTTCCATAGTATCCAAGGCATTGCTGCCATGACCATCTTAGTGGACAAAGTCCCTTTCTGAATCGAGTTCACTCCACGTTTCTGTCCTGTAACACTGAACCAGATTAACTTACCATTCTGGCCATTTCTGTCTCATGAGATATAAATCTTTACCCAATGCATTGGAGGGAGATATAGGTCCCACCCATCTCATAATGAAATCATTCTTACATATTCCACAACATAAACATAAATCATTCATCATAACACAAAGAATAAAAATGGGTTTCATAAACATCATTCCATCATAACATAATCCATAAAAAACAAATGGATATCATTTCATCAAAAGAAATTTAAATCTATGTAATTCATAGATACTTTATACTTGAACCATACACTTATTAAATAATGTCATCTTAGATGGAGAATTGTTTTGATAAAACACTTGAAATGAATTTGTGCGGAAAATATCTTTTCTTCTTCAAAATCAATTTGATTCCACAAAACATTATGAAATTTTAAAATAAAAAGATTTTGTTTAAAATAATCATGAAATATTTTTGGAGGAATCTTCATGAAAATAAGGCATTATAAAACTATAAAAATCCTTTCATGCCATATAAGTTAAAAAAACATTCTTCTTGTACTTTTGTCGGAAAAGTCAAAAAGTACCTCGTAACGTAAACAAAAGAAAGATTCCTTACGTACCATGTAGTAAAATTCAAAATGGGTAAAAAAGACATTAAACATACATAAAAACAATTTTATAAAACATGTACATGGATGATAACAATAACCCCAGCAAATACTTACGTATAAGCAATATCGGATAAAAATGAGATTTTCAAAATTATCCCTTACCTTAGGTCTGATATGCTTTATATGGATCCAAAACTCTTGAATAATGATTTAAATAATTTCATTGACTTAGTAAATTATCATATTCAATGTTTTGATAACAAATATGTTTCACTTATGACATTATATTACCCTTTCTTTTGTAAATTCCATGTTAAAGCAGTGTTTTGGGTAAAATCATTTCATTTATCGTATGTGTTTCGACTTGTCGTTTTTGATATTATTAATTATATGCTGATTTAAATAATTCAATAATGTAAAAAATTATTTATATATAATATATATTCATCATATACATATATATTATAGATAGATAAAAGGAATGAAATACACCATTCATGGAGACGGTAGGTCGTACGTACGCATGAACGCTGTTTTTGTTTTCTTATTGAATTAAATGGAATTAAGTATATGAAATACTTATATATATACATAAATAAATTAGAATTATTATGTCATATATTTCATGATTACTTATTATATATACATTATAATAATTCTTGAATTGTTAACATGGAAGATGAATCTCATCGCGTCGTGGAGATGGTAATCTGTACGTACGCACGAGTGATGATATCATTCCCATATTTAATGATTTGAAGTGGAGTGAATGATATGATATCCTAGAATTTGTATTATATTATAAGAATCATATGTATTTATTCTTTACACCATTATACCCATCCATGTAAGCTGTTGGTGGAAAAATAGATTACACCACGGCGTGGAGACTGTATTTCGTACGTATGCACGCGCGGTGATTTCATTCTCCATAGGATGGATAAGAGGTGAAATGGGGTTTCTTCATATTGATAATAATGTATCAATATATTATTTATACTGATGTTTTTATAATATAATGAAACAAATAAATAAGAAGAAGTTAATGAAGAAAGAAAATTGAATGAATCTGTAACGGATATGACCTCTTCTTTTACATGCCTCTTTGAAACATCCTCATAGGGTACTAAAATGGGTCTTTGAAGATAAACAGGACCTCTAGTATGTTTCTAGGGAAGTTGAGAAGGGAAATTGGAAGGGTTTCTCAGAGCTTAATGGCTCTAAATTGTGTGTGGAGAAGAGGGAGGAGGTTCCCTTTTATAAGGGAGGAGAGAGGCATCTTTGGAAATATAAGAAATATTAGTTTATATTAAATCCCAAACCTACTTAAAAACTTCCAAAATTACTCATATCCAAATATTAGATGATACTGGTTTGTAATATCATCATCCAATAAAATTTAGACATGTTAGGGATCTATTTTAAACATTATCAACTTGATTTATCCTTATTTATCAATTTAATATTTTTTGGTAATAATATTCTAAATTTTAAATAATTATACATAATTACATATTTGTTTCTAATTTTCCATAATTTGATACTTAATAAAATTTTAGACCATATAAATTTACATTTATAATTTTTAAATATTTTTTTGATTTTTAAACAATTTTATAATATGTTATTTTTCTAAAATAACAATAGTGTCAATTTTGACACTATTCGTTTATTTGAATTTAAATAAATAATATACAGAATATATGTTCAAAATAAAAGCTTCAATAGAATTATAAAATGTCATATGTGTCTTTAAAATTAGTGGAGCACATTAAATATTTCATATAATATTTATTTTAATATTTTTAAGATCATTTATTTGATATTTTAATCAATAAAATAATTTCAACATCACTATTGTGTCATAATTAATGAAAATTATAGAATCCCCAAAAATTATAAATAAATTAATATGTTGTGGATAATTGAATTTTATTTCTGGAGACTATTCATGTTCAACGTTTTATTATGATTATCACTAAATTAAAATTATTAAACTTATAAGTTTTAAGAACGTGACATGTTGTCACTTTCTTTGGTTTTAATAATAATTAAATTATTATCATGGGAAAAAGTCCATTAAATGAATCTAATCTGACACTTAGGAAATATGCGTCTACTTTTAGTCATCAAATAGGATTTTTTCAGGTTTTAGGGTAAATTTATAACCATATAATTACCCTTAATTACCCGATTTACCTTTGACTATGGTAAATAAAATTTACCATAGTTACTATTCATAATGCCCAAAATAAAAAGTAGCCTATTAAAATAATTTAGACCCACTGATTCCAAATAAGGAATCCATTTTTCAAAATTCAAAACACATAAGTTGCATTAATAAATTTAAAATTAATCTCGTTGTCGAAATAAAATGGGTTTTTGTTTAAAACATTACAAAAGATGGAATTGATTTTACCTACAAATTCAAGGTAAAATAAATGCTAATGAAATAAATTGTATTAAATGGTAAAAATTTATTCTATTTATACTTTAAAACCATTAAATATTATAATTTAACCATATAAATTATTAAGATGAAAAAGTTGTTTTTAATTAAAATATAGTGTGTTCTTAATATTCATTAAAATATGAAAGTTATCAAAAAAATATCAAAACATTATACAATGTAAATTTATATATCCCAATTCAAAATAAGAAGTTTATTTTGTAAAATTGAACTTATAATCATGTCAAAAACTATATTTAAAGTGGGTGCGATATCAAAAGTTGACAAAACTGTATTTTTTTAAAAATACTTATTTTACTAAAAAAATTTATTTTGTTCTTATACCATGTTATAGAAAATGTGTAAGATGAATAATAATGTTATAAAATTAAAAATTTAGTTAATAATATTCATAACGGCTAGTACATAATAATATTATTACAATATATCGCCCATTAGTGAATCCTGGAATTGCATACAACACACGCATTCGAGGAAGGTCTTGATTGCGTGTAATGCAAGACATGTCAAGGTTGCGTGTTTTTAAAGACTCCTTTGTTGTTTTTTCATAATATAATCCAACCATTTTTCATTTATACATTGAATATATATATATAAATAGACACTCAATGTTGCATAGAATGACTATTATCAAAGAAACTTGAAATTGTGTGAAACAAAATCTAAGAGTAGTGTTGCGCATACTGCAAACTAATAAGGTGTTGCGTATAGCACAAGATAATCTATTTGTAGCATAAAACACGTGACATAAAATAAATTAAAAAGAATACTTATCATAAAATATCGGGTTGTTAGATTCTACCCCCCTTAAAATGAATTTTTTCCTCGAAATTCGTCGGGGTTATACGTGGTTTTCTAAATGAAAGTTTCTTTAATTGAAACCCACATTGTAAAATGAAATACCAATACATACCTTTAAAAACTAATGTATGAAATGTAACGGTTAACCAAATTAACAAGTCACTGGGTTTCCACATAAGAGAACATAGCTGAAAATATGGATATGGAAGATAAATATAACCATCATGTTATGATGGAGAGTGGAAGAGAACATGGCTATAAAAAATCCAACAATCACAAAGCCATAGATTTGTGATGATCTAAGGTACCATCTGATTCATCAGATATAAGGGCACTAGGACAACATTTTGGTTTTCAAGATCACTTCCCTAAAGTTGATCAATTAAAAGAAATACTTACATGATTTTGGTACAATCTTACTGTTTTTCGTGATTTGAACAATTTCCACATCATCTCTTAAATAAATGAAGTTTAATTAGTTATTCGTGAAGATTTAACAGGTCATGTGATAGAATTTTGGGTCATTCCATTTGTTTCAAACAAAATGTTTGAAAAAGTTATCAAATATACATAAGTCCATCTATGGTGAGGTTAATCATATATGATTCCAAAAATGAACTTATACTTCATATATCATACTGCTTAATAAAATAAAACTAGTTTCTACTAACTAGGGAATATTTGTAGGCTACTGGTAGTGGATAAAGGCCTGTCGCACTTTAGTTGTGGGTTTTATTTCCATATCCGTGTCTGACGCGATGGGTTGTCACCCGTCTTGCAGGTTGTCTGTTTTTATAAAACTGCATTATAATACCATTCCTTCAATAATATCGAAAAAAAGTCCTAGCATTAAACAAAAATATCAGATGTTTGACATAACCCTTTACAATCTTTAGACATATCCAAAATATATCTTTCCAATATCATAGTGTACAAAAAATGATTACCGGAAAGGTCACATAACAAGAACGTGAATAACATCATTTTATCATATGATATATCTTGTTGGTCACAATCCAAACATGTGAATTCCTTAATCATGTGTTCTCTTGAAACAAAAATTACCATAGAACCATAGTGAAAACATAAATGCTATCAAAAGGTAACTCTTTCCACGTACCAAATTCACAAAATTTTTATATACTCAAACCATTATATATCTTTTTACTTTTATCAGTCATGAGCTCATTTCATTTTCTCTTTATCCCTTCATTATGTGCTTATCATCTTCCTTCCAAAAACATTTCAATCACTTTTCATGGTTTCCAGTACAATATTCTTATATAAAACCACAATAGACCAATACATAAATATTCCAATATTCCACGATACTATATACAACATTATTTTGGAATCCCATTACATAAACACTTAATCATTCCACCACATCGTTTTCATATTAATCATCGCCAATAGTGATCGCATGTGACATCCCTTTTTCCTTTACCTTAAGTGGTTTCACATTTCGATCACCATTAACCCTTGGATTAGGTAATTGATTAGCATAATTCCCCATTTCATTGAACATTAAGCGTTGAAGTGTTGGTGGTGCGTTATTCGTAGTCTTTTCTTTATCATTAGTAACCCTTTCTCTATTACTTCGACACTCAGCTGCTTGATGACCTTTTTTCCATACTTAAAAAATTTTCTAGTCCATTTAAGACAATCTACAATATGCTTCTTTCCACAATTTGAGCATAAGGAAATATTCATCTTCTTTTCACCATTATTCTGAAATTTCTCCTTGAACTCCATCTTTCATTTCTTCTCAAAACCATGAGATTGGTATGTAACACCAACATCCATTTCAACCTTGATTGTACAACACTCAATTTCTTCATAGCTACTAAAGTCTCATATATCTAATTCCCTTCTAAGACTTGGTTTTAATCCACTGAATAATCGATCAACTTTACTTTCTAGTTGGATGATAAAGCCAGATGCATACCTTGCAAGCCTTGTAAAATTAACATCGTATATACCAACAGATTCATCATACTTTTTCTTTAGTTCAAGAAACTAATTCTCCATCATTGTTCAATGAATAAGCATGAAGTACTTATTGAAAAATATGTTCTTGAACTCGTCCCATTCCATGGCCTCAATTTCATCTATTTGCCTCGTATTCTTGATAAGATTCCACCATTGATCAACATCACCTTCCAAACGATATAATGCTAATATAACATTATCATGCTTATAACATTGAAGAACTGAAAATATCTTTTCAGTGGTACTGATCCATTGTTTAGCAATAAGTGGATCAGAAGACCCATTGAAAGAATGTGGATGTTTCCTCATGAAGGACTCAATAGAATATTGTTCCCTTCTCTGCTCATTTAGAAGTCCAGAATGATTCATAGATTGTATATGTGTAGAAATAATATTTTAAACCCTATCTCCCATAAAATTAGTTTTTTTTCAAGAGGACAATCATTGCATTGTCCATTACATTGATCAACATGGTTCCTTTGGGTTCCAGCCATCGTGTAAAACCCAAAAAGAATAGTGTGAGAGGTAATAATCATGCTAGGGAAAAAACATAATAATGGGGTAGTACCTTAAATATCTATCATCTTAGGTTTAATTATAATATCATTACCATAATTCATGGATTATAACCTATACATATAATTAACCTTAGAGACAACCCTAAACATACCTTAGAAATATCTCTAGGGATCTCACTAAAGTTCTCACATCCTAGTTTCCAAAGGTTGACTAATCCTTTCCTCTGATACCAACTGTAGAGACCCAATGCTTGACGTACATGGACATTTCATTACTTTTGCGGAATAATTAATACATAACAAAAACAGACACATAAGGACCGTAATAGATTAGTGTCTTTGGAATCTCGGAACATAATCTTCTAATCGTGGTGGAAGATCTTCAACATCTCCCATAAAAATCTTCTCCATTTGTTTTCTTACCTAAAACCTATCTTTATATCCTAGGGAAAAGAAAACATATAAAGGGTGAGGTCAAATGATCAGTAAGGGTAAGCATGGATAAAATAAAACAAATCATATAAATATGAACATAACAACATGAACATAATTTTTAAACATCAAAATCTTGAACAATGACATAAAACATGGAAGTATATAAGGAATAGGTCATAAAGAAACAGTAATCATGATAAAATAGAATGGGAATAAAACATGTGATTATAGAAACCATTAATCACATGATATGATTTCCATAGTATCCATGGCATTACTTCCAAGACCATCTTAGTGGATAAAGCCCCTTTCTGAATCGAGTTCACTCCTCGGTTCAGTCCTATAACACTAAACCGGATTAACTTACCGTTTCACCCCTGTCTATCTCATGAGATATAAATCATTACCCAATGCATTGGAGGGAGATATTGGTCCCACCCATCTCATAATGAAATCATTCTTACTTGGGCCACAACATAAACATAAATCATTCATCATATCCCAAAGAATAAAAATGGGTTTCATAAACACCATCTCATCATAACATAATCCATATAATATAGATGGATATCATTTCATCATAAGAAAAGTAAAACCATGTAAATCATATAGACATTATACTTTAACCATACACATATGAAATACTTTCATCTTATATGGAAAATGGTTTTCATAAAACATTTGAAATGAATTTTTGAAGAAAATATCCTTTCTTCTTCAAAATGAATTTCTTTTCACAAAACATCATGAAATTTTAAAAGAAATAGATTTTGTTTAAAATAGTCATGAAATATTTTTGGAGGAAGCATCATGAGAATAAGGCTTTATAAACCATAAAAATCCTTTCATTCCGTATATGTTAAAAAAACATTCTCCTCAGACTTTTGTCAGAAAAGTCAAAAATTACCTCGTAACATAAACAAAATAAAGATTCCTTACATACCATGTAAACGGGTAAAAATAAATTAAACATACATAAAAACACTTTTTGAAAACATTTACATGTATGATAATAATAACCCTAGTAAATACTTACATACATGCAATCTCGGATAAAAATGAGATTTGCAAAATAATCTGTTACCATAGGTTCGATATGCTTCATATGGATCCGAACCTCCTGTATAATTATTTAAATAATTTCATTGACATATTAATTATTCATATTCCTTGTTATTATATCATATGTGTTCCACTTATGACTTTATATTACCCGTTCTTTTGTAAATTCCATGTTAAAGCAACGTTTTGGGTAAAATCTTTTCATTTATCGTATGTGTTTCGACTTTTGGTTTTTGATATTATTACTTATATCCTGATTTACATAATTCCAAAATGTAAAACATGATTTATATATAATATATATTCATCATATACATATATATTATAGATCGATAAAAGGAATGAAATACACTGTTCATGGAGACGGTAGGCCATACGTACGCATGAACGCTGTTTTCGTTTCATTATTAAATTGAATGGAATTAAGTATATGACATACATATATAAATAAATAAATCCAGTAGAATTATTATATCTTATATTTCCTGATTACTTATTATATATACTTTATAATCATTCTTGATTAGTTAACATGGAAAATGAATCTCATCGCGTCGTGGAGATGGTAATCCGTACGTACGCACGAGTGATGATATCATTCCAATATTTAATGAATCGAATTGGAGTGAATTATATAATATCGTAGAATCATTATTGTGTTATAATAATCATATTTATTTATTCATTACACCATTATACCCATCCAAGTAATCTGGTGGTGGAAAAAAAGATTACACCACGGCGTGGAGATGGTATTTCGTAAGTACGCACGCGCAGTGATTTCGTTTTCCATAGGATGGATAAAAGGTTAAATGGGGTTGATTCATATTTATAATAACATTATTATATTATTTATTCTGATGTTATTAAAATATAATGAAACAACTAAAGAAGAAGAAGTTGAAGAAGAATGAAAATTGAAAGAATCAGTAACAGATATTACATCTTCTTTGACACGCCTCTTTGAAACCTCCTCTTAAGGTACTAAAATTGGTCTTTGAAGAAGACCATGACCTCAAGAATGTTTCTAGGGATGTTACGAAGGGAAATGAGTAGAGTTTTTCCGATCTTAAAGGCTCCAAATAGTGTGAGGAGAAGATGGAGGAGGTTCCCTTTTATAAGGGAGGAGAGGGGCACATTTCGAAATATAAGAAATATTAGTTTATATTAAATCCCAACCCCACCTAAAAACTTACAAAATGACTCATATCCAAAGAATATATGATATATGGTTGAAATAGCATCAACCAATAAAATTTATACATGTTAGGAATCTATTTTAAACATTATCAACTTGAATTATCCTTATTTAACAATTTAATTTTATTTGTCTAAATAATATTCTAAATTTTAAATTATTCTAAATTATTACATATGTGTTGTGAAGTTTCCATAATTTGACACTTTATTAAATTTTAGTCCATTTAAATTTAATTTTATAATTTTTAAATATTGTTGTGACTTTTAAACAATTTTATAATATGTTATTTTTATAAAATAACAATAGTGTCAATTTTGACACTACTCATTTATTTGAATTTAAATAAACAATATACAGGAGATAAGTTAGAACTAAATGCTTTAATAGATTCATAAATTGTCATATGTATCTAGAAAATTAGTGTAGAACATTAAATAGTTCATATAATATTTATTTTAATATTTTTAAGATCATTTATTTGATATTTTAATCAATAACCTAATTTCAATATCACTATTGTGCAATAATTAATGATAAATATTTAATCCCTCAAAATTATTAATAAATTAATATGAATTTATATAATTGTATTATATTTCTGGAGACTATTCATTTTTGAAGTTTCATTATGTTTATCACTAAATTAAAATTATTATACTTATATGATTTAAGAAAGTGACATGTTGTCCCTTACTTTGGTTTTAATAATAATTAAGTAATTTTCATGGAAAAAAATCCATCAAATGAATCTAATAAAACCCTTAGGTGATACGGGTCTACTTTTAGTCATCCTATAGAAATTTGGCAGGTGTCAGGGTAATTTTATAATCTTATATTTACCCTTAGTTACCGGATTTACGTTTAACCATGGTAAATAAAATTTTACGTAATTACTATTCATAATGACCAAAAATAAAAAGTAGCCTATTAACATAATTTAGACCCAATGATTTCAAATATGGAATCCATTTTTGAAAATTCAAAATACATAATTTGTAGTAATTAATTTTAAATTAATCCCATTGTCAAAAGAAAACAGGTTTTTGTTTAAAACATTGCAAAAGATTTATTTAATTTAACCTAAGAATTCAAGGTAAAATCAATTCTAATGACATACATTGTATTAAATGGTAAAAATATATTCTATTTATACTTTAAAACCATTAAATATTATAATTTAACCATAAAAATATTTACGATGAAAAAAGACGTTTTTAATTAATATATAGAGTGTTTTTACTATTCATTAAAATATGAAATTTATTAGAAAAATATGAAAACATTATCCAATGTAAATTCTTATATCTTGATTCAAAAGATGAAGTTTATTTTGTAAAATTGAACTTATAAACATGTCAAAAACTAGATTTAAATTGGGGGCGCCATCAAAAGGCGACAAAATTGCATTTTTAGAAAAATACTTATTTTACCCGAAAAATTTATTTTGTTCTTATACCATGTTCTAGAAAATGTGTAAGATGAATAATAATGTTATAAAATTTAAAATTTATTTAATACTATTCATAACGGCTAGTGCATAATAATATTTTAAAAATATATCGTCATTTAGTGAAACCTAGTATTATGTACAACACACGCTATCGAGGAAGTTCGTGATTGTGTGTAATGCAAGAAATGTTAGGGTTGTGTGTTGTACAATAATCCATTTTTGATTAGTTATAACAGAATCCATCCATTTTTAATTTATACATTTAATATATATATACACTCAATGTTGCGTAGAATGACTATTATCAAACGAACTTGAAATTGTGTGTAACATAATCTAAGAATAGTGTTATGTATACTGCAAGATAATACCGTGTTGTGTATATCACTGGATAATCTTGTTGTAGAATAAAACACATGACATCAAATAAATTAAAAAAAATAACTATCATAAAATATCGGGTTGTTAAAAAATATATAAATGATGGACTGTATAATTTTGAAATTGATTAAGTATGGAAATTGGTAGAATGAAAAAACATTCACACTTGATTACTGAAAAATATGTTTTTCTAAATAATTATGATGATATTTGATTCATATTTTTAATTAATGATAGATATCGTCAAAATGGTTCTAATAAATAAGTGGGACAATAATATGACCAAACCTATGTTCTTATAGGAAAAATAGAAGCTATCCATATTATTCTATAATTTTACAATTTCATATATTTTTATTTTTTTGAAATAAATATGAAATATGATTTCCATAATTTCTATTTATAGAAAAATGACTATATAGAATAACCACCTCTTTTGGAAAATAATAAATCCACATATCATATATTAAAACTTACTTATGAACTTTATGAAAAAAATAGCTACTAGAGCCATTTATGATAGATTAAATGGTATATTATTACAAAATATTTCGATTGTGGATATGTTGACCCACAAATTGTATTTATTTTTGTTTAATAGAACTATAGTTGCCCAAATTTATGTTGATGTTAGTATAATTTGGTTAACTAAAAATATCCTATAAATTAATTTTCAGATAATATAGAATTTTAGTATTAGTTGAGAATTGTTGCTGGAATTACATACTTTATTTGTTTTCAATACCATAAAAACAAAAAAGAATTTCCTAAAATCAATATAATTACATAAAATATCTTATTATGAAAATTTTCAATCATAGTGATACATGGTCAATTTCCACTATTGGGGCACAAAAAAATTATATATTGAGGAATAAATGAAACCATTTATCAAATAAAAATTTTAATTATAATTACTAGTTTGTAATATAATATAGTATGTAAAAGATTTTTAATGTTCTATGTATACTACTGTGGAATATTTTAAGAAAATCCCACAAAAAAAATATAATGTGGAAAAATTAATTTTTCAGTACCCCAATCGAACTATGTATCTTTAATTATTTTAATATTCATGAAATATTATTTATTTTAATTTATTTCATCTTATTGTGATATTATTTGATGTACAATGAACAAACAAATTACATCTGGAAGATTTCAATTCATTATTTAGTTACTAGTGTCATAGTATTTAATGATAGAACATTATATATAAATTTACATTATTTTAAAAAATTTATGAGGATGAAAAATGTCATTGGAGTGAAATACTGTGTATTCAATACATAATCATCATTTTTTGTTTTAGTTTTAGTTAATCCACAATTTCTTGTTACCACAGATGTTTCATGTATTCTCGTAAAAACCAAAAAAAATTACTCATTATCTAATAAAATAGATATAAGGAACCATATCTATAGATATCCCACACATGAATGAGTTATCATTTTATAATTCATCATAAAAAATAAAAATAAGGTGTTATTTTTTCAAAAACCATAAATTTTTATTGATTTGAATGCAAAGAACATATGATTATAATGGTAAAAAAATATTAAGTCATATCTACTTATTTTTTAATATATATTATAATATTAATGAAATATGTATAAAATTAGCAGTACATGTTTTTTTGATGTCATATTTATTCTCACTCTTAGAGAAACTCTCTTATTAAGTGAAAATTACAAAAACAACTTTTTTGTTTAAAAATAAATAAATATAGATGTCATTATAAATAGTATTATTACATAATTATTTATTAGGAAGGTTTAATAAATAATTAATATTGAAAATGTTTTTTCAGAAATGATAGTAATTAAAAAAATCAAAATTTTCATTTGAATATTTGTTATCGTAAAATTTTCATTAATAATTATTTAATCAAAAAATTTACAATATTATTATAAAAACTAATTCTCACAATGGTTTCATTAAAAAATGTATTAATAAAAAATTATTACAAATTTCAATTATGAATTCTGTGTATGAAAATTACCATTAGCTAAAAATTCACTACATAAAATTTTATTGAAACCATTTTTTACAAATTATCAATAACAGTAATATTATTAACAAAATTATTGTTACATTTTTTCCAAATAAATTTTTTTACGAGTATTTATGTAAGACATTGACTTCAAATATTTTAGACTTTTTCTAATAATTTTTTTTCTATAAGAACTTTATAATTTTAAATAAAACATCGATATAAATTTATAAATTCATATCCAAAATGATAATTTCTATGCAATTTCTATGTACTTATATTTCTTATATAATATTTATCTATTTTTTTAAAATTATAAAATGATTTTGAAATGTATTTTCTATAATAGAAAAATAAATGACCATTATAACGTATATATATATATAACCAACAAAAATTAAGAGTTCTGAAATGTCTTTTTTATGAATCTTTAATCACAATAAGTTGTTTTAATCAAAATTCTTACATATATATATAGAGAGAACAATATTTCACTATAGAAAATAATTATATGAGTTGTGTAACCTCTATTCCCTCTCGGTTATCCCTACAAGTGGCTATCTACCTTCGGATTCTCATTCAGCCTCACTTTGATGGTTCATCCAATTTTCCATCTATACTAAAGGATTTTTCATCCTATATTTAATTAAATATTACACAAAAATAATTGATGATTGAGAAGGTATGGATTTATATGTATGATTCACAATTCAATATAGTTATTATATAGCTTGTATGGAAATATATTTGTGTTTAAAATTAAGATTATGTATAATACTATCCCGAGGTATTATGTTATTTTTATTTATTGGAAAAATTTAAAGAAATGTTGGATTCATGTTCGTAGCTTTTATGCTATATGGATTTCAATAAAAATTTAATTTCAAAAAACAATTTTGTCACTAAAAATTACTTTGGGTGATGAATTTTTTTTTCATATAATATTTTTCTAAAAAAATTTGATCAAACAATAATAAACATTCATTATAATTACTATTTTCTACTACGGAAATATTTCTGTATGTATTTCTACTCAATCATAAAAATTTAAATTATGAAATTTTTTACTGGAAAATTATTGCTCTATAGAAATGCTGATAGGGGAACATTGACAGTATAATGTATAAATTTTCTATATTTCCTTTATAATAGGAGGGAATTTATTTTGGAGATTTATGATTTGAAAAAGATTAATTTTTTGAATAGAGGTTCTTTGACTGTTAAATTTATATTGAATCTAGTTTTTATCAATGAATTGATAGTCAACTTAAAAATGTTATCATAATTTACAATATTTAAACTACTATGAAAGATTATATTTCATAAATTTCTTAATAGATAATTTAGTTGATGTAGTAAATGTATGGATTTTTACATAAAATGAATATAGTAATTTCAGGAAGGATCCATTAGAATAAATAAGTAAGAAATTTTTTTTCTATTTTATAATAGAAAACATATGTCGAGATATATCCTTCCATTATAAAGAGTATATAAAAAAATGTACGATCAAACATTAATAGATTTTATCAAAAAATATTGGAGACAAGAACCCTTAGGATCCATCACTCATGTGATATAATTGAGAATCATTTTTTTGAATGAAATGATGAATTAATTTATATGTGAAGCAGAAATGATTATAAGAATAGATAAAAAATAATTACAAGAAATGTTTTCTATTATTTCTTAAGAAAAATGATAAATTTAAAAATATGTATTAGTTGTTATAAAATAATATGACCATATGTATGAATTTTGGGAGAGATTTCACCTAAAATTTAGTATTCCCATTTTATATATTTATCAATTAAAAATTATGATATAGATAAATATACAGAGGTTTCAGTAATTTTTATCGAATGTAAATCTAAGAATGACAATAATAGATCCAGATAAAATCCCCCAAAAAGGTCACCAGGGAAGCATGGGTTATTAAAAATATTTAATATTGTACATTAATAGAAATAAAAATTTAATCATGATAAATTATCAGAAAAAATTGATTCTTTATTCATATAATCATTCAAATTTTAGTCATTAATAATTACAAATAGATAAGTATCGAAAGATATTCCATATAAATAAAATTATTTAAACATAAAAAATGTATTCTAGATCTTCATGGTGAAAATAATTATGTCTCAAGTGTTAGTAATACTAGGGATTATATTAATGATGTCAGAGAAGGTAATAATGCTATTGATAATGATTAAAGTGAAATCATTAAACATTTTATGATCAAATAAATCAAAATGGTTTGGATATTGATGAATGTTATAGGAATCTAGGGTATTAGTTTCCAATTTTTCCGTACAATTTCAGAATTTCTACCCCTTCCAATATGTTTAATATAATTGATATGAAGCTCATCTATTTCCATGAGTTTTTTATATACTTGAGGATAATATGGAATTTTTTTTATTTTGGAATATTTATGTTGGTTTAATAAATATATTTTTTATATGTTGGATATATAAAAATCATTGAAAATTGAAGCTTAATTATTTATTAAAAATAATGATAAATAATATGATATCTGATAATTTTTTCATGATAATATAAAAACTATTTATTTAAATAATAAAATGGATCAGAGGATTTGAGAATAATATATTTTTTTCTAATCTAAATCATATAGTTTGAGGCTTAAAAAAATAATATCAAAGGATGTTACAACTATGTATAGTCATTATTCCTAATCAACCAGAGATATTTTAAATATTATATTAGTTGGGTTTATTAAAAATTTTTATTTTGAAATTATTTGAAAGAATTAATATGTCATTACATATGATGTTAGATATTTCAATAAAATACTTTCAGTTCAACATCATTATGTTGTTGAATGATCAATAACATGAATATTTGAAGATAATGTTCAATTTTTTATAAAATAATTTGAAATTATTCAAGAGATAAAGAATAAAATTTCAAAAGTATAGGACATAGAGGATGGTAACATAGTTCTTAATGATGAGAACAAAATAATCATTTCCTATTAAAATATGATGTATGGATGAATTAATCTTAAATAGAGTCTTAATATATCAATAGAATATAATTTAGATAATGATTATCATCATTGATATTCTGAATAAATGATTTTATATCATTATTTATACTCTTTGGAATTTAATTTTTAAAAAAATCAATCATTTTTTGAATGGATGTATATATATGTGATGATATATTCATTTTAATAAGTTTTGGCAGTCATGTCCAATTTTTCTGGTAGTATATATATATTATCTCTCAATAAATATCAATTAATTTTTTATTATATAATTTTTCTATTTACATTATATATTTATTTCCATACCATATCACATACAAAGTTTAAATTATATATATCCATTCATTAAAAGATTGTTGATGGGGAAATTTTTTTAAATGTTTTGTGAAAAGAATTTAAGAAATCATCTAATGAAAAGGAATATTATGTTTATAATTTAAATATAAATGTGATGATGGTGATGAATGATTAAACATTGATAGCTAAATAAAACATTTAATAAAAGGAAAAATGGAACATTTAGTGTGACCCATGCATATATACATGGATACCAAATAATTTTTATGAAAATTCATCACATTTAAAAAAACATGCATGAAGACTATAATAGTTTTGTGTTTTTATGAAATAAGGGGAAAAAAATTCTGGTTTAGAGATTTATCTCCAATATCTCCATTAATGATCTACTTCTTTAATAATCCTACAAAAATACATTATTCATAACATAGAGAATGGGTAAATATAAAATTAGTGAGCTATAATACTCAATAATGATGATTAAGGAAATATATAAGCCTAACATATAAATAAGTGTATGTCAACATGAAAATTACTTTTGAAGATCATAACAAGCACAAAAAGATCATAACCATGAGACATTACATAATGGATTAAAATTCATAATACATGAGTCATAAGATAATTAATAACTTTAACCTTTAGAGAATATCAAGGAATAAGATATAGAATTTGTTGAATCACACAGAAACATGTTACAAAATTCCATAAATTAAAGGATCTTTTCATGAAAAAATTATGAAACATCATGGGGACTACACATTCTAGGAAGGACACACCACTATCCCATGTCATAGTCCTTTCCATATAAGGGATTGAGATTCCCCATCATATAATGGTGGATCTGGTATCCCCATCAAACCATATTGTATTGGGTTTCCCCATTTTCCTATAGTAAATAAGGAAACAATTGTGTCCCATTTTGGATCAACCCTGTCAACATGTTTTCCATCCTAATATCATGATATATTAATCATTACCCAATGAATTGGAGGGAGAAATAGATCCCACCCTTTAAATAATAAAAGCATACATTCATGTGCAATAATATAATAATAATTTCATCATATGAGTACCCATTAAAAGATATTGGTTTCATAAACATCATATCATTTTTTATAAAATTAAAATATATTAAAAAAATTCATTATATCATTTTCTATTTAAAATATATAGTTTTCATAATCATTTCATAAAGGAATAACTCATCTAAGGAAATTGGTGTCTAAATAATCTAAATTAAGGACGATAAATTGATGTGATAAACATCATTCCCTCAAATCATAATCCATTCAAGTAAGAATATAAATGTTAATATTGGATCATATCCCAAGTAAAGGATAAAATATAACATAGTACAACATCTTCAATAGATGAGGGTTTTAAAATATAACATGGAATATTTAGTAAGATAAATAGGCATAATTTCTAAATCATTATCATCAAACCATTTTAATATATTTTTACTGTAATGAAACATTTACTATTTAATTCAATACATTTCATGATGAAAATATCATTTATTCTTTGAAAAATGTTTTTTAATACCTATAATAGTTTGAAAACATTTTTATTAGAATATAGACATTAGAACATAAAAAAGAATCTTGAAAATATTTTCAAAATAATTTTACTTGAAATCAAATAACGGAATATTGATAATATATACAAACTTAATTTTAAATAAATTCATGGAAATATTTTTATTTGATAATATCATTGAAAATATTCATTTGTGGATTTTAAAATCATCTAAAACACTTGATGAATAATAATCCATATTTGAAAACTTTTTTATATAAATTACACTTCAAAATATTTCAATGTAAAATATAGTAGGAAATTTATTTTTCATAAAATGAATCATTTTTAACTATAAAAGGATTATTCAATGTAAGGATGGTCAGAAGGGCAGATAAATCCATACATGAGGAACATTCCTTTTGTTTCGTAAAAGGTTACAATTGTGCCTCTATTGGAAAATGAAAATAAATTTTATTTTTAAAATTTATTAAAGGTAGATTGTGGGTAGAAATTACATTTAAACAACATATGGTAATATTAAAACATTTTTTAATACATTTTAATTCACTGTCTTGAAAAAAAATTCTTAAGAATATAATAAATAAATTCATATTTTTATAAATTCATTTCTAATTATCATAAGAAATAAAGTGTATAAAAATAGTTCCATTTCATGGATTTAATATGAATTACAATAGGAGGATGAATTTTAAGGGAGTTATTTAAATATTGGTAATATGATTCCAACAATGATATCACAATCATATATAATCCTTCAAAATGATGAGATTCTAGTAATAAACACTTAACAATTCAGTAAAATTGTTTCATAATCCCAAAAAATTATAAAACAACTTGAAGAGTAAAATATAATTAATATAAAAAAATTTAGCATATAAAATTTGAATGGAAATAAAATACACCCCATATGAATTTATTTGTGTATAATATGGAATGTATCTAAATGGAGGATAACTCTGAAAAAATTACAATACTAAATTATTAACATTTGAACCATAAACGCTATGAAATAAATAAAAATTGAATTTTAAATTAAAATATAAAATTTTATAAAAGTTATAGAATAAAATAATGTTAATTATATACAACACAAGAATTTAATGAGTGATGAATAAATCATAAGTCTCACCGTATTAAAACTGAGACGACAAAACCCTTACTACTTGTGAAACATCTGAATTTTGATCCCCATGAAATAATAACATAAATTAAATATTTTAATATTTTTAAATAGAGGAAATTAATGATATAACATGTCATACGTAGGTATATAAACATCCCAAAAAAATTTAGTGGTGAATATGGCATGTATCTCCCATAAAATAAACGTGTGATAAAATTCCATTAACTTTAGACATGAGTTTCTTCGTACAAGTTCAAAAATCCTGTATAATAAATATAATTTTATTATAAGTATTCCAAAGAGCCATTTGTTTAAACTGAATACCAGATATTATATAGTTATGACATTTTATCACAAATTTAATAACAACAACATGTTAATTTTAAATTTTGCGAAATATATTCTATGTTTTTCATGTATGTTTTGGTTTTTTATTCAAGATCCTCATAAATGGTTCATGATTTACAAATAATGTGGCTCAAGACAGCCTAAATACCATTATTTGAAAATGTTATAGAATAAGAGGTTCTGAGGTATTACATTAAAGAATTTAATTAATTAATATATTTAAATCTATATTATTCAAATGTATTAGAAAATGATCAACCCATAGATAAAAAAATATGGTTTCAAAATATACGTTTCACTAAAAATATTCTTCATAATAATATTTGGTTACCAATATTCTCATAGTTAAATTTAATATAAATATTTTTTTTAATATAATGTATAGAAACAATAATAATAAAAAATAGATAAAAATTCAATGAGAGGATATGTTAGAGATCTACGTAAGTTTATGATTAATTATTAAAATGTTTCTAAACCATATCAATTTGGAAAAAAAATTAGTCAACTTTTAAATTGTATAGTATTCATTGATCGACTAATGCTTTACATTGCATATATATATAATTTATCTAGTCCTACAATAATTTAATTTTTTTGTAATATATAATAATTTTATTTTAATTGTAGACCATAATAGATATATTTTGGTATATTTTTCTATTAAAATTCAATAGACTATTTCTCTAATATTAATTCTTATCTAATAATAAAAATTTGAAAAATATACCTTTCATAAATATACACGTTTATCATAGTAGAGAATTTTTTAATTTTGAATTTGATGTTTATGGTAATAAATACATTTTAATACATAACCTCCCATAACCACAAACAACACCTGAAACGATGTTGTTGAAAGAAGAAATATAATTATAGATGATATTTCTGGGAGTGTTTTAATTTAAAATATATAAAATAAATAAATATTGGGATAAATATTTATTACTTATTTATATACTATTTAAATTTATTTAATGTATGTTCATTGATAAAACCCATATTAATTTTTGATAGGAATAAATCCAAAACATTATTTACTTTCTGATTTTTTTTAAATAATCCATGATAATGACATAAGATAATTTGTGTTAATTTCATCTAAAATTGGATAATGGAATATTTTTAGTTTATTAAACAATAGTTGATGCATATATTGATTTTAATAAAATTTCCAATAATGTTGAGGAAAACGAATATTATAAATTTTAGTAAACTGGTCCTCTTAGATTCCAACAACATCAACCCACTTCCTCAAATGTTATTTCAAAAATTGAGATTCAACCCATAATATAATCTCTTAATTTTAAATGAAATACATAAGAATTTTTATTTGATGATATAACTAAATTTGATAGTTTTACAGTTACATGAAAACACATTATTATAGACTCATGGAACATGTTATAACATATAAATCATCATATTTATAATATAATTATTGATTTAAGTAAACATGTTATAATTAGAAATTCATTATGATATAAAGTTGAATATATTAAATTTTTTTCAAAATTCAAACGAAAAAATCATATTAATGTTTTACATAATTAGTATTCTTAATATATATAAATGTCAGACTTAATAATTTTGAAATGGATTAAGTTTGGAAATTTGTAGAATGGAAACAATATTCACATTTGATTGTTCTATAAGATTTTTTTCAAAATAATTATGAAGATAATGGAGTCATAGTTTGAACTAACGAAAAACATTTTAAAAATGGTTATAATCAATTATTTGGACTAAAATATGATGAAATGATTTTTTTTATTGGAAAAAAATAAGTTATCTTTAATGTCCAATAACTTAAAATTTTCATAAATTTTAATTTATTTTTTAAATCGATATGAAATATTCTCTCATTAATTTCTATGTATAGAAGAATGTTTAGGTAGAATAACCACCTCATTTGAAAAATAAAAAATCCCCTAATCATGTATTGATAATTATAGATTAACATTATAGAGAAAAATATCCACTAATCCATATATGATAGATTTAATGGTATATTGTTACAAAATTTTTTGTTTATGGATATGGGGTTCAAAAATAGTATTTAATTTTTTAAGGGCACCATACTTGTCCAAATTTATGAAGATGTCAGTATAATTTGTTCAACTGAAGATATCCTATAAATTCATTTGTGATAAATGTGGAATTTGAGTATCAGTTATGAATTGTGGGTGTAATTACATTCTTTATTAGTTTTCAATACCACATATAATAAAAAAATAATTAAATCAATATAAATACATAAAAATTAATATTAATAAATTTATCTATGATAGTTCTATATGTATAATTTACTCTTTTAGAACGTCATAAAAATTATATATTGAGGAATAAATGAAACCATTTATCAAATGATTAATTTAGGAATGATTACTAGTTTATAATATAATATATTGATTCAAATAAATATAATGTTCTATGAATCCTTATATGGAATATATTATGAAAATCCAAACGAAAAAAACATTAAGTGAGGAAAAAAAAATTCAGTACCACAATTGAGATATGTATATTTTCATATTTTAATCTTATAGAATTATTTTTTTTAGTTTCTGTCTTTATATTTTGATTTTTTTGACATAAAATGGACAGAAAAATTACATCTCAAACATTAAATTTCATTATTGAGTCAATAGTGTCATAGTATTGTACGAAAGAACATTCTTTTAAACTTTTCATTCATTGAAAAAAATAGGTGGAATAAAAATGTCATTGGGGTGAAATATTTGGATTCAACACATTATCTTCAATTTTGGTTTGAGTGTTAGTAAATACACAATTTATTGTGACAACAAAAGTTACATTTATTCACATAAAATCCCAACAAATAACTCATGATCTAAGAACATAAATATAAGCAACCATTTACATATATATCACACACATGAAGGTGTTATCATTTTATATTTCATCATAATATAAGAACAACATAGTAAAATTTTTTAGAATTCCCAAAAATTCAAATTGAATTGAATGCAATATACATATGCTTATAATATTAAAAAATAAAAAGACTTATATACTTATAGTCTTAATAATATTTTCATATTAGTGTGTTATGTATAAAATTAAGATTGCATGTTTTTTTTCTTTGACTTTTTTTATAAATCATAGAGAAAATCATTTATTATGTGAAAATTATAAAAAAAAAATTTATCGTTTAAAAAAATCAATATTGATGTTTTTATAAATATTATTATTTAAAAAAAATTCAGAAGAATTATTAATAACAAAATAATTACAACAACATTTTTTTACAATATTATTAATTAAAAAAATTTGTTTTAAAATTTTAATTTGAATATTTGTTATGGTAAAATTATAATTAAAAGTTATTTCATCAAAGAATTTTACAATAATATTATAAAAAATAAATTCTCAAAAAAGATTCATTAAAGAAAATTATTAATAATTCATAATTACAAATTTTCTTTTAGAATTTCTTGTATGATAATTACCATTACAAAATAATTCAGTACATAAATTTCCTCTAAAATCATTTTTACCAATTTTTTTATAACAATATTATTGTTAAAAAAATTATTGTTACATTTTATTCCAAATTATTGTTTTAAAAATATTTATGTAAAACATTCATTTAAAATATTTTATATTTTTTAAAAAATATATATTTCTATAAGAAGTTGATAAATTTAAATTAACCATCGATATAAATTTATAAATTCTTATGTCAAATGAGAATTTTTATGTAATTTATTTTTACTTATATATTTTATATAATATATATTTTGGTTATTTTATTTATAAAATTATTTTAAAAATTATTTTCTATAATTGAAAAATAATTAAATAATATTACAAATATATAACATAAAAAAATCCATAGTTTAGAAATTTCTTTTCTATGAATCATTAATCAATATATAAGGTTTTAATCAAAATTGTTATATATATATATAAAGACAAGAATATTTACCTAAATTAAATTAATATAGTAGATGAGTAACCTATATTCCCTCCCGGGTTATCCCTGTAGGAATCTATTGGCCTTCAAGTTCCCATTCATCCTCACATTAATGGTTCAAGCAATTTTCCATCTACCTTCATGGCTTTATCATGCTATATTTAATGAAATTTTCTACTAAAATAATTTATTATTGAGAAATTATGGTATCAAATATATGATTTACTATTAAATGTAGTTATTATTTTCAATTTATTGAAATATATTTGTGTTTCAATGTAATATTATGAATTATAATATCCTGTGGTATTAAAGAATTTTTATTTAATATATAATTTAATAGAAAATGTTGTATTCAATGATGTATCTTTTATGCTCTATGGATATTAATAAAAATTTAATATCATTAAAATGATCGTGTCCCTAAAAATTCTATTGGGTGAAGAAGAATGTTTTTCTATATAATATATCTCTAAAAAAGTGGATCAAGGAATAATTACCATGCATTATAATCCCAATTTTCTTCTTAGGAAATAGATCAGTTGTTATTTCTTATCAATCCTGAATATCGAATTTTAGATATTCGGAATTGCCAAATTATTGATCCATCAGAATGGTGATAGGTACACATTGATTGTGCAAGGTATAAATTTTCTAGATTTCTATTATAATTTGAAGAAATTTCTTTTGGAGATTTATGATTTGAATAAGATTCATTTAGTTATTGGAAGTTACTTGAATGTTACATTTATTTTTAATATGATTGTTATTAATGAATTGTTAATCAACTTTACAAATGTTCTGTAAATTTACAATATTCCAATAACTATATAAGATTATATTTATTTAATTGTTGAATATATAATTTACTTGATGTAGTAAAAGTATGAATTTTCACATAAAATGATTTTTTTAATTTCAATAATGTTACATTAGAAAAAATAATTGAGGATCAAAAAAACTGAAAATTTTGTTACAACTATGAATAGTTTGGTTTTCAATCAACATGAGATATTTAAAAAATAATATTTTTTATGTTCAATAAAGATGTTAATTTTTAAAATATTTCAAATAGGTAATATTTCTTTGTATATGATGTTGGATATTTCAATAAATTATTTTATGATCAACATGGATATCATGTTGAATGATCTATTTTGAGAATATTAGAAGTTGAATAAGAATCATGGATGAAACAAGTTTAAATTATCCAAGAGATATAGAATAAAATATCAAAAGTACATGACATAGAGGAGGATATAATATCATTGAATTATGAGAAAATAAGAACAGTTTCCTTTTAGAAAATGAATCAGGGATGAATTAATCTTTAATAGAGTAGGAAAATATGAATAGGATATAATTAAGATTAATATTATTATCAATGATCTTATAAATAAATTATTATATATCATTCTTTGAACTCTATGGAATTTATTATTAAAATAATTCAAACATTTTTTTGGAATCGATGTATATATATGTGATGGTTTGTTTATTTAATAAAATTTTATGGAGGAGTCCAATTTCTCTGGTTATATATATATATATTATCTCTAAATAAATATCAATTAATTATATTGTACCTGATTTTTCTATTTACATTATATATTTATTTCCCTTTTTTTTCACATACACTTTTTAAATTCCATATATCCACTCATTGAAAGATTAGTCATTGTGAAATTATTTTATAGCTTTTATGGAATGAATATAATAGATCATCTAATGAAAAAAATATGATGTTCATAATATAAATATATATTTGGTAAAATTGGTGACTCAAATAACATTGATAGATAAATAAAAAATTCTACAAAAGGTCAAATTGAATATTTAGTGTAACCCATTCTCGTATAAATTTATATTATAACTTATATTTATTAATATTCATCACATTTTAAAAAAACATGCATGATGACTATAATGGTTCAATGGTGTTTCGAAACACGAAAAAAATTTTCTAGTTTAGAGATTTATCATCAATATCTATATTAAGAATCTACCTATTTAATAATCCAACTTAAATCCTTTATTAAAAACATATAGAATGTTGATATAATAAATTTGTGAGATATAATTCTCAATAAGGGTAATTACGGAAATCATTTTGCATAACATGGAAAAGAGTGTATATAAACATGAGTATAACATTTGAATATAATAACCCACACAAAAATATAGTAATCATGAGACATGATGTAATGGTTGGAAATTATTATACATGAGTCATAAGACAATTAATATCATTTACCTTTTTTAATATTAAGGAATAAGACATAGAATTTGTTGAAACACACCGAGACATGTGACATCATTCCCTATATTTATAGGATCATTCCCAAAAACAATTATAATGGAATGTCATGGTGAATACACATTCTAGGTGGGACAAACAACCATCCCCAGTCGTATTCCATTCCATATAAGGGGTCGAGTATCCCCATAATCCAATTTTAGATCTGGTTTCCCCATCAACCCATATTGTATCAGGTTTCCCCCTCTCCCCATAGTAGATAAGGAAGCACTTTATTTCATTTTGGATTAAGCCTATCAAATTTTTTTCCATCATAATCTCATGAAATATAAATAACTAACCAATTAATTAGAGGGAGAAATAGATCCCCCCCCATTAGATAATAAAAAATTACATACATGTGATTCATATATAATAAAAATTTCATCATATCATGAACCATAAGAAGATAATCGTTTCATAAAAATCATATAATTACCAATGAAATTAAAATAGATTCATAAAAATTTCATTTTATCCCTTTATATATAAAACATTTCGTTTTTATAATAATTTAATTAATTAAAAACACATATAAGGATATTGGTTTCGAAGAAATATAAATTGTGGAAGAGAAACTAGTGTGATAATCATCATTCCATCAAAACATAAACCATTCAAGAATTAATATAAATTTGAATCATGGATAATATCCCCAATCATGAATAAACTATAATACAGTACATCATCATTGTTAGAGAAGTGTGTAAAAATATATCATGGATTATTTATTAATATAAAAATACATTCTATAAAAATCATTATGATAATGCCAATTTTAAAATCTTTTTTATTTAATGAAACATTTATTATTTAATTTTATAAAATTAAAGATGAAAATATCCTTTCATCTTTGAATTTTTTTAAAACCTAAATATGTTTGAAAACACATTTATTAGATTATATACATCAAAACATATAATGGAATCTTGAATACATTTTGAAAAAAATAACTTGAAATCCTATAAAAGAATATTGAAAAAATTTAAATAACATCAATTTCAAAAAATTATTGGTAACATTGTCATTTTATAATATTATTTAAAGCATTTATTTGAGGTTTTGAAATACATATAAAACACATAATGAATCATAATCCATATTTAAAAATATTTTTACACAATTGTTGCTAGAAAATCATAGGGTGTACAAAATAATAAGAAAATTATTTTTCATGAAAGGATGTCTTTTTATCTATAAAAGGAAGATTCAATGTTTGGATGGTTATAAGGTTGGATTAATCCATACATGAGGAACATTCCCTTTGTGTTATAAAAGTTTACAATTGTTCCTCTATTGGAAAAAAATAAAAGATTCATTTGAAATTTTATTTAAAGGTAAATCTTGTTTAAAAATTTGATTTATACAACATATGGTAATATTAAAAAAAATTTAATTCCTTTTTGAAATCATGGTTATGAAAGAATACAAATTTCTTAACGAATGAATAAATAAATTAATATTTTCATAAATTCATATTATTTAATTATCATATGTACAAAAGTGTGTACAAATAGTTCCATTTCATGGATATAAAATGAATAACAATAGTAGAATCAATTTTAAGCGTGTGATTGATATATGATTTTTATGATTTCATAAATGGATTCATAATAAAAAAAAATATTGTTAAAATATGATATTGTAGTAATAAACTATTACCACTTTAGTAAAATTGATTCATAATCCCCGAAAAATAATAAAATTACCCAAAGAATTAAATATCATTAAAATTGAAAAAATTGGGATATAACATTTCAATAGCCAGTAAATACACAACATAGAAAATTATTGATGTATATCATGGCATGTATCTCAATGGAGGAAAACTAGGACAAAATTAAAATACTTAATTATTATTTATGCAACCATAACCCCCATGAAATAAAAAAAAATTAAACTAATGTGTAAATAAAAATATAGTTCATTATAACAATGATAGAATAAATTAATGTTATGTATATATGACAAAAAAATAAATGAGTGATTAATAAGGAACATGTCTCACAGTAATGAAATTGAGACGAGAAACCCCTTACAACTTGAGTAACATCAAAATTTTGATCCCCATCAAAGAATCACATAACATAAATATATTAAAATCATTAAAAATTTGTAATGAATTACATAACATGTTATAGGTAGGTTTATAAACAACCCAAAATAATTGATTGGTCAATATGAAATTATCTCACATAAATAAAAAATGAGATGAAATTGAATTACCTTAAGACATCATTATATTCATACAAGTTCAAAAATCATGTATAATAAAAATAATTTTATTATAAATATTCAAAAGGGAAATATTTTTATACCTAATACCATATATTATTTGGCTGTGACATTTTATTACATGAATAAAAAAATTGATAATTATACATTTGGGTAAATATATCCATTATTTTCATATATGTATTGGTTTGTTATTATTGATCCTCATACATGGCTCATTATTTAATAACCATGAGGTCCAGGACACCCTGATTACCTTTATATGACAATGTAATGGACTATGATATTCTGTGTGATTACATTAAATAAATTAAAATATTTTTTATTTTAGAATCTATATTATTCTAATGAATTATAAAATGGACAAGCTATAAATGAAAATATGTGGATTCAAAATATATGTTTCATTAACAATATTGTTCCAAGGATCATTTGGTTACCAAAATTCTCATAGTGAAATTGAAGATCAATAATTTTTTTTGGAATACAATTTTTGGAAACAATAATATAAAAATAATTAGATAAACATTCAATGAGAGGACATGTTAGATATCTATATAAGTTTATGATTAATTATTATAATGTTTTTGAACCATATCAATAAAGAAATAATCATTTATCTACATTTATATTTGTTAGTATTCATTGATCATATGATATATTACATTGAATCATCATAAAATTTATCTGGTCCAAAAATAATTAGATTTGTTTATTGAATATACAATAAATTTTTTTAATTGTGAACCATAATAGATATATGTTTCTTTTTTAAATAAAAAATTTCAATAGGTTGTGGCTCTTATATTTATTTATATCCCATTATAAAAATGTGAAAAATATACCTTTGGTAAATATACATGATTATCATCGTGGAGAATGATTTAATTTTTATTTTAGAGTATTTGATAATAAATTAATTTTAATACATAATCTCCAATTACCATGAACTCCAAATTAAATTATGTTGTTGAAAGATTAAATATAAATCTAGAGGATATTAATTGAAGTGTGTTAAGTGAAAACATAAATGCTAAAAAAAATTGGGCAAACATTTATTAAAAATTTATATACTATTAATAGTTTAATTAAAAGCCTATTCATTTATAAAACAATATATTACTTTTTGATAGGAATAAATCAAAAATATTCATTAGTTTATACTTTTTTAAGTCATCCATTATAAATACATAAGATAATTTATGCTAATTTCATCTCAAATTTGATAATGGAAAATTTATAGGATGTTTAAAAATAATTGATGCATATATTGTTTTTAATAAAATTACAACTAATGTTGAGGAAGAAGAAAATGAAAAATTTTATGTAACCTGTCCTTATTGTTTAAAATAACCTTTATCCACTTACTCATATGTTATTTCAAAAACATAATTTTAACCCATAATGTAATGTTCTTATTTTAAAAATAAAATAGATGATTTTTTTTATGATATGACTCAATATGATATTTTTACAGTTACTTGAAAACACATTATTATATAACAATGGAATTTTTTTAATCTTTTAGAATCATCCCAGGGATAATATAATTATTGATGTAAGTAAACATGTTTGAACTAGAAATTAATTATGAAATGAAGTTGAATGTTTTGAATTTTTATAAAACTTCAAATGAAAGTATCATATTCATGTTTTAGTTAATAAATATTTTATAAAATATTTAAGATTTCGACTCAATAAATTTGATATTTATTAAGTATGGAAAATGGTAGATTGAAAATAATATTCTCATTTGATTATTATAAATTTTGTTTTACAAAATTATTATGAAGACAATTGATGCCTCGACCTGTCCTCGGGGCCCGTGCTATGACTACCCCAATCCCACATTCCATAGGCCAGGGGCTAGTGACTAACACCAAATGTGTAAATCCTGATAAAAAGGGAAGGAATTTCCATTATGAAACGTAAACACACACAACCAGAGTACAAGTGGAATCAACCCTATCTAAAGAAGTATAAAAAATGTTCTGAAAGTACAAGGGGCCGGAAATACAAGCCCAACAGAAATGTACAGCTACAACTGAAAGAAAGTAAAACTGAACAAACAAACAACTGAATGGTGAAGTAGCTCTATGATCGTCCTCTGAGTTACTACCTGAAGGGTAGGTGAAAATGTCCTCCTCAGCACTCCACGTATACCATTCCTCTTCATGTGACGACATGCTGAGTGTTCACCTCCGAATGTCGTCTACTCCCCATACACTTTGCCTCATCTAGCGATGTCCATCGTCATCATCCAACACAACGAGTTGTGGGAATATCCCGTGTAGTGGTATGTATAACGATACTCAGTAGGGACCTTGAGACCCTCATGGTCTCACTAAAATCTAACAAGGATAAACCACAAAGAAATATCTCAATAGATAACATTTACTTAGATATATACCCATAAGTATACCTATGTTATCAGGTAGCCCATCTCAACCCTGAGGAAAACACAATGGTCATTGACTCAGCTGAAACCAAGATTTTATTCATGATGTCTAAAACATGGCTGCTAGAGAACTCCTCTTATTTCGATCACAGTAGTCCTGCCGTTACTCCGAGTTGCTACTCACAAACTGTAGACTACTGAGGTACTCCTCTTGTCGAGTACCATGGGACATCCGCCCCAACATAGTGGCGCTCCCCGCCATGGGTCTGCAGCCCCAACACAGTAGCGCTACCCCTAATAGCCTACAGAGGTACTCCTACTATCGAGTACCACGGGTCTGCGACCCCAACACAGTAGCGCTCTTCCGCCCTGGGTATGTCGTCCCAACACAGTAGCACTCCCCACTAGGCTAATGATGTCACTCCAAAACATATCGGATAAGTAGTCATTAGGTCTCACCCAACTACAACGTACCTGAACTCTGTATACTCGTGCCTCGGAGGGTGCACTCCAGGAGCTACTAGTCAATACTTCCAAGTGTCATGTAATCTCATGTTGAAGTATATCACAGGACGACCTCCTCATTGGGGTCTCAACGCAATAGACGGCGTGTCAATCGGACGCCCGGTCATTGAGTTGTTAACATTTCTGTTCTAGGGTCCTGGTTGAATTTCGTGTACAATCCAACCTGGAATTGCTCAACCCTCAACTGATTCCTCTATAAAGAATACCTAAAGAACCATATCATCAAGAGGAATCCAACATAGTCAACGACACGTCAATCAGACGTCCGATCCTTAAGTGATAAGTGTTCCCCCTATAAGGTCCCGGTTGGAATTACGTTCGTTCAAAACCTGACCGTTTGCCAAAGTCGTCAAAAACTCACCTAGAGTATCGCAAAAGAACTCCCCATTGTGAGGGTCCCAGTTCAACAGACGGCGCATCGATCGGACACACGTTCTTCATGTTAAACCACGTTTTAGTGAAATCGAGTCCAGCCCGTTAAGCCCAGTGGGCTGGCGGGTCGGGTCAACCCAGAGTTGGCGAGTCCGACCTGGAAGGGGGTAGCACCGGCCTGATGAAACTCGCAGCTCGACCCAAGGGGCGTGGCCCGACCCGAAGGTCGCGGCCCGGACCGAGGCTTGCTGCCCGGCCCAAAGGGCGAGACCCAGCCCGAGGAGGTGCGGCCATGCCCGGAACGGCGTCGCCCGGCCCTACACAGTGCGGCGTGGCCCGGCAGTGCGCAGACCGTCCGCGACCCAGCTGGCCGGCCGAGTGTCCTGGCTCGAGGGGGGACAAGCGGTCTGAGGCGGGGGGGGGGGGGGGGTTCCCCCAACTGCCCGAACTGGCGGCGCCAAGTGGTACCCCCTTCCCTAACATGTCGGCTGAAACCGGCTGGCCTTTATAGTGCAAGCAGCCAGCTTCGGCGGGCCACAATTCATCCAGCGCGGTGCCCTCCAACCGCCGCTGTTCTGCTCAGCCTGGCCGGATGCCTACCAGTCGGTTCGCCCACCGAGCGGCCCGCGGAACGCAGGACATGGTCTTCCGCAGCACATCTCCCTTTGTGGCGCCACAGACCTCCTTCAGCACAGCCGGCTTTAGCCGACCGGGCCATCATCGGCCAAGCGGCCCCCAGATTCGGGTCGCAGATCCTCTCCACGCGGCTGGAATATGGCCGCCACTATTCCTCCAGTCATCGCCATCGCTTCCGTCACTGTCGCCATTTAAAAAGAACAAGGATCAGCGGAGGATCATCTTCCCCTGTTCGTTCGGCCCGCGCCCTCCGCGTTAGGAGGTAACACATGGAAAATGACAATCCACAGTTTCAATGAATGACGAAGCACAATTTTATTCAATTAAAAGTGAAACAATCCCCTACCTCGAATAAAGATTCACGATAGTCTAGCGTCGTGGAAGTCGGCATCACGGAGGTCAGGCATTGAGATATACAAACGTCATTTCCATTGACGTCGAGGTGCATCCGAAGGGAAGTGTCGTTGGTGATGTCTTCCACGTTCTTCGTCAGATTCGTTCTTCATTGAAGGATTTTGTTCTTCGTTGAAGAAGAACACTTCATTCTAAATCCTCTCAAAATCTCTCCCACCAATATTTGACAACCAAAACAAATGAAAAGTATTTACCCTCTTTTAAAATAATTTCCCACCATTACTAAACAATTAAAAAATGAATTGTTGACACATAGATTAATTAATGAAGAGATAAATTGGTTTATTAGGTGGGGTGGAATTATCAATGGGTGGAAGGTGGAGAGACTCCACATAATAAATGGGGAGAAGTTGTCAACTTAAAGAAGAAGAGATTAATTGGGGGTTTCCACAACAAAGGAGGAAGAGATTATTGGGGTGGGTCGAAGAGAGTTATGGTAGATGAATGGTTGGGGCTATTGTGGGCCCCACCACTCAAATATCCACACAAGGGATGTTGGGTGGCTGAGGGAACCACCATTAACTTCACATGGGAGGAAAATAACTTAAAAAGATATATAAAATTGTTCTAACGATTTTATTTAACTAATTACAATTTCCCCAAAAATTAACTCTCAACCCTCTTAAACTCAACTGCGTTAAAGGTACCCTTAAGAAATTATCGGCGCTGCAAGTACATCATTGTCATCAGATTTCAATTCTGAGCACCAGTTAAATAGATAGAAAAACACACATGCACATTTACTAAACGTACCTGAACAAAACTTCAGAAATTGATTCCCGGCACACCAGGCCTCAGAATCAGGTACCATCAGAAACTGTGGACTCATAAAATTCCAATGATATATGAAAAAAATTTCCTTAAAATTTATGGGTCTTTACATTACTCCCACCTCAAGGATTTACATCCTCGTAAAGAATCAACACACACTTGGGAAACAAAAGGGGTACTGATCATGCAAATGAGAATCTATCTCTCATGTGCATCCATGAAGGTTTCCGTGCTACCAGCGAATGCACACCAGAGGAATCGATCATCCACATAGGACACACTCCTGTCGATCCTGAATCTCTACTGGAACCTCAGTGGAATTCGCCCTGTCATTGGTGTCCAGCTCCCCATGGTTGATGATGTGGGATGGTTCTTTCACATATCTCCTCAGCTGAGATACATGGAAGTCATCATGCATCCAGTGAAACTGAGGTGGGAGCGCCAGGTGGTAAGCCACCTCGCCTACTCTGCTGAGGACCTAGAATGGTCTGATGAAACGCGGAGACAACATGCCGCCTCGTCCAAATCTCCATAGGCCTCATGGAGGTGAGACCCATAAGAAAAAATGGTCTCCATCTTCGAACAGCAGTGGTCTCTTTCTCTTATTAGCATAGGACATCTATCTTCTCTGTGTAGTCCTCATCCGCTCCTGGATTATCTGCACTTTATCTAGTCCTATAATAACTTCTATGATTTCCCCTTTTCCAAAAATCTAAATTGAGTCTCATCTTCTGGATGAACCACATTCTTTTCCTAATAGAGTCAATCCTGACTCGAACGGTACAATTCATGTATTGGATGACGTCGTAAGGCATCAACGCTACTACGAAGATATACAACCGTTACTCTTGCCTCCAAGGGTTGAGTCACACTGTCAGCATTAGTATGTGGTCACTAGGTCTCCTACAGTAGGAATCTGAAAATTGAGGGTCAATTCAACAGTTTTAACTAGAACCTCTCAGTATCATCCATACAAAAATGACAAGAATGTAAACGTCCCAAGGATAATTTTATTTTATTACTTCAGCTCGTAGTACAAGACACATGTCATCCACAAACAATAACAATATGGAAACTAGAAGCACCATGAACAAAGAACTCCATGTCTTGAACTATTCCCTCTCATTTCCACCTGCTTCCGTAGCTCTATAGTCGTATTCTTCACCTTCTCGAAGTTGTGCTCTCCCATATCCACTCGTTCCCTATGGTCATGGTGGACCTCTTAGTAGTGGTGGTCTTAACACCTCGAAGTGTCATACACCATCGGCTATATGGCCAGCTCTTTTGCCTCGGTCTGGTAGGTTCCTATACTACATGTTGCTCATCTACTAGACAGGTCATGCTTCCTTGAGCAAAGTGACCCTACCTGCCGCATGCATAGCATTTCCTACTCCTCAAATATCATTCTCTATTTTGTGTGCCTCGAAAAACTGAACATGTATCCTGAGGTTTCCCACATGTTGGCCTAATCCTCTTGAAATTCTGTTTCATATGTCTGCTGCAGGATTGAGAAGACTCTGCTATTGTCTGAAAGTCTTTCCGAGAGAGAAGTATCTCTTGAGCCCGCATACAGCGTAGAGTTGCCGGTATAAACTCCACCCTGAAAAAACCCTTGAATCTTCTCCATGGTAAGGTCATCTCGTCGCTAAACTAGAGCATCTGGCTCCACCACCTCTCAGCTAATCACTTCATGAGACTAACAGTTAAGTACACCATCATGTCAGAAGGTGTCCCAACTGTGTGGAAAGCCCGTGATACAAACTCTAGCTAGTACCCAACCGTCTGAAAATCTGACTCACCTCGAAACATTGGAGGCCTCTGTTCTTGGAACTCGTGCAAAGTGCTCACGTGATGTGCACACTATGCTGGTGCCTAAAATGGAATAGGGCCCTATACTGAGGCCTCACTGCTAGTTAGGATACCATCAAGATCTCCATTCAGAACCAGTGATGACTGACTAGGTTAAGACTTCCTGAAAAGAAACAGATGCGACATGGTCAAAAGACTATACCTGGTGAGTTGACCTAGTTTGAGATGACATAAAGAAAATTTTTGAAAACACACAGGCAATCAGTTTTTTCGTGCACTGAGTCAGAATTCAGTAGTCAGGGACCTTATGTATGGATACATCGGCTGTCGCACTAATATTTGACTCCCTGAACTGAAAACCACACTCAGTACGTGTAACACTATTCTTTCACACAAAATAAAATATCAGATTCCTATTTTATATGGTTGAACCAACTCCTATGATAACAATCTGTCATGACCCATCCTTGGGGACCGTTCCGTGACTACCCCATGCCTGTCATCCATTGGCTAGGGGCTGGCGACAGGCACCAAAGGCATAAATCCTGATTAAAAGTGAAGGTTTTGGCTTTATGAAACGTAAACACACACAACCAGAGTACAAGTCGAAGAACCAGTAGGTAAAGCATTATAACAAACCTGATGAAAGTACAAGGGGATAGAAATACAATCCCAACAAAAAGGTACATCTACCACTAAAATAAAGTACAACTGAACAGACAAATAGTTGAACGGTGATGTTGCTCCTGGATCATCCTCTAGGTTCCTACCAGAAGGGTAGGTACATATGTCCTCCTCAGCACTCCGTGTCTATCGGTCTGCTCCATGTGCCCTCATGCTGAGTGGTCACCTCTGGGTACCATCCAGTTCTTATACACTCTACCTCAGTCGTTACTGTTCATTGTCTGCATCCAACACAACGAGGTGCAGGCATAACCCGTGCAGGGGTGAGTATAACGATACTTTGTAGGGACCCCATGACCCTCATGGACTCTCTAAAGTCCAGAAAGGATAAACCACAAAGAAATATCTCAACAGATAACATTTACATAGTTTTATGCCCATACATATACCTAAGTTGTCAGGTAACACATCTCAACCATGAGGAAAACTCAAAGGTCATTGACTCAGCTCAAACCAAGATTTTATTCATGATGTCGAAAACATGACTTCTAGATAACAAATCCGCTGCCGAGCACAGTTTTCCTATCAAGACTCCGTGGGGATACTATCTAACATTAGACTACTGAGTTACTCCTCCTTTCGAGTACCGCAGATCTTCCACCCCAATACAGAAGCGATCTCCTCCATGGTTCATGCGCCCCAACATAGTAGCGCTCCACCTAATAGCCTACAGAGGTACTCTTCTTGTCGAGAACCATGGGTATTCCTCCCCAACACATTAGCACTATTTTGCAATGGGGATGTCTCCCCAACATAGTAGCGCTCCCCACTAGGCTAATCAGGTCACTCTGAAATGTATCGGATAAGCAGTCATCATGGCTTATCCACTTACTAGGTCCTCGTAATCTGTATAATCATCTCCGGGAGGGTCTTCTCCATGAGCTACTGGTTGATACTTCCAAGTGTCACATAATCTCATGTGGAAGTAACTCAAAGGACCGCCTCATCATAGGGGTCTCAGTACAATTGACGGTGTGTCAGTGAGATGCCCGGTCTACGATTTATTACCATTTCTGTTCGAGGGCCCGGATAGATTTTAGGAACAATCCGACCTTGCCCTGATCAAACAATATTTAAATCCTATGTATAGTAGCCAAATTAACCGTCTCATCAAGAGGAATCCAACATAGTCTACAACACGTCAATCAGACATTTGTTCCTTATGTTATAAGGGTTCTCGCTCCGAGGGCTCGGTTGGAATTATGTTCGTTCCAAACTCGGTCACTTCCCAAAGTCATCCATAACTCACTTAAATTATACCAAAATGACTGAATCGTCGCGAGGGTCCTAGTGTCATAGAAATCGTTTTGATCAGACTCACAACCTTCATGTTATTCACATTTATGTGAAATCGGGCCCGTCCCGTTAGGCCCAGTGGGCTAGCGGGTCGGGTCAACCAAGAGTTGGCGGGTCCGACCGAGCAGGGGGTCGGACCGGCCCGATGAAACATGCAGCTCTGCCCAAGGGGTGTGACCCAGGCCGAAGGGCGCGGCCCAGCCCAAGGGTGTGAGACCCGTCCCGGCCCGCCGCGGCCCGACCCGATATAGCGTGGCACTACCCGACACGGCGCGGCGCGGCCCGGCGCGACGCGACCCTGCGCGGCGCGACCCGGGTGGGCGCGGCCCAACTGGTTGCGGCACGGCCAAGCTGTGGATTGGCCAGCTGGGCGAGAAGTCCAAGGTGGGGGGAGCTGCCCCCGAATTCTCGAACTGGCAGTGCCAAGTGGCACCTCCTTCTCTAACCGGCCAACCTTCTTTGTGTAAGCGGCCCGTTTTGGTGGGGTGTCGTTCATCCTGCGCAGCACCCTCCTGGCGCCGCAGTTCTGTTCAGCCCGACTGGCCTCCTGCCAGCCGGTTCGCCTGATTAGTGGCCTGCGGAACGTGGGCCGTGGTCTTTTGCAGCACAACACCCCTTGTGGCAGTGCAATCCTCTTTCGTCCCAGCTTCCTTTAGCCAGCCGGTTCTTCCTCAGCTGAGCGGCCAATGGTTGCGGGACACAGTTCCTCTCCAAACGGCCGACATATGGCCGCCACTTTTCTTCTAGTCACCACCATCCCTTCTATCACCATCTCCATTGAAAAGGATCATGGATCAACGGAGGGTCATAGGGTTGTATTCGTTCGGCCCACGCCCATGTCATTAGGCGGTAACACATGGCCAGTGACAATCCACAGTTTCCACTAAGGACTATGAAAAGTTTTATTCAATTAAAAATTGAAACAAACTGCTACCTCGAATAAAGGTTCACGGTTGTCAAGCGTCGTGGAAGATGGCGTCACAGAGTTTGGGCATTTTGGTATACGGATGTTGTTTCTATTGACGTCGGGGTGCGTCCGAATGGAAGCGTCGATGGAGAAGTCTTTCGAGTTCTTCATCGGAGTCGTTCTTCGTTGAAGGTTGGTGTTCTTCATCAGTGAAGAACGCTTCCTTCTAAATCCTATCATGAGCTCTCCCACATAGATTTTCCAACCAAAAGAAATGAAAAGGCTTTCCCCTCTTTTAAAATATTTTCCCATGATTTCAAAACAATTCAAAAATGAATATTTGACACATATATTAATTATTTATGAAATTAATTAATTCATTTGATGGGGTGGAATAATCAATGGGTGGAAGGCGGAGAGACTCCAAATAATAAATGGGGGAGGGATGTTGTTAACATAAAGAACATGAGATTAATGGGGGGATTCCACAATAAAGGATGAGGTTTTATTTGGGGGGGGTTGAAGAGAGTTATGGGAGATGAAAGGTTGGGGCTCGTGTGAGCGCCACCACTCAAATATCCACACATGGGAAGTTGGGTGGGTGTGGGCCCGACCAAAAACATCCAAAGGGTGGAAAATAACTTCCATAGATATATAATATTTTTCTAGAAATTTTATTTAACTATTTCCAATTTTTCCCAAAAAATTATCTCTCCACCCTCATAAAACGCAATTATAGTAAAGGTCCTCTTAAGCAATTATCGGCGCTGCGAGTTCATCGTTGTCCATGGATATCAATTCCGTGCACCAGTTTAAAAGATAGAAATACTCAAACGTATGTTTACTAAATGTACCCACACAAAACATCATAAATTGATTTCGGGATCACCGGGCCTCAGAATCAGGTGCCGTTAGAAACTGCAGACTCATAAAATTCTAAATAATTAAGAAAAAAATTTCCTTCAAATTTCTAGGTCTTTACAATTGATTCATAGTTTTAATTTATGATAGACATGGAAAAAATGGTTATAATCAATAAGTGGGACTTAAATATGATGAATCTTATGTTATTATAGGAAAAATAGAAGCTCTCCTTATTGGTTTATAATTTAACAATTTCATATTTTTTTGAAATATATATGAAATATGATTTCCTTAATTTCTATGTATTGCAAAATGTCTACGCAAAATAACAACCTCTTTGGGAAAATAATAAATCCCTATATCATTTATTAAGACTTACTTGTGAACTTTATTGAAATAAAGTAGCTACTTGAGTCATGTATTATAGATTAAATGGTATATTATTACAAAATATTTTTTTTTATATGTGGACCCACCAATTGTTTTTAATTTTTTTAATGGCACCATACTTGTCCAAATTTATGTTCATGTATGTGTAATTTTTTCAAATAAGAATACCCTATAAATTAATTTGTGGATAATATAGAATTTGAGTTTGAGCTGAGAATAGTGGGTGGAATTACATTCATTTTTAGTTATCAATACCATAAAAACCAAGAATAATTTCCTTAAATCAATTTTAGTACATAAAATATCAAATTAGAAAAAATATCAATGATAGTGATACATGTACAATTACCTATATTTGATGCGCAAAAAAATAATATATTGAGGAATAAATGAAACCATTTATTAATTGAATATTTTAGGAATGATTACTAATTTTTACTATAATATCGTAAGTAAAAGATATTTAATATTCTATGTATACTTATGTAGAATATATGATGAAAATCCAAAGGAAAAAAATATTAAGTGGAAAAAATAACTTTTCAGTACCCCAATTGATCTATGGATCTTTTATTGTTTTAATATTCTAGAAATATAATTTATTTTAATTTATTTTATCTTATTTTGATTTTACTTGATGTGAAATGGACAAAATAATTACATCTGGATCATTGAATTTCAATATTGTGTCACTAGTGTCATAATATATTATGATATAACATTAAATATAAATTTTCATTATATTAAAAAATATATAAGGATGAAAAATGTCATTGGGGTGAAATATTGTGGATTCAACACATAATCTTCTATTTTTGTTTCAGTTTTACTTAATCCACAATCTCTTGTTACAACAGAAGATACATTTTGTCTCGTAAAAACAAAACACATCACCCATTATCTAATAATATATATATATATATATGGAACCATATCCGTAGATATCCCACACATGAAATAGTTATCATTTCATAATTCATCATAACATAAGAACAATATGGTTATATTTTTTCAAAAACCCTAAATTTAGATTTATTTGAATGCAAAAACATATGCTTAAAATGGTAATTAATAATAAGACATATCAACTTATTTTTAAAAATATATCATAATATAAATGAAATATTTTTAAATTTGGGAGTACAAGTTTATTTTGTAATTTTTATTCTCACTCTTAGAGAATATCTTTTGTTAAGTGAAAATTACAGAATATTTTTTTAAACAAAACTTATAAGTTTTTATAAATAATATTATTTACAAAATAATATATAAGTAATGTTTCATAAAAAATAATATTGATAATGTATTTTCAGGAATATTAGTCATTAAAAAATTTGTTTCAAAATTTTCATTTGAATATTTCTTATGGTAAATTTTTCATTAAATGATATTTAATAATAAAATTTGACAATATAATTGAAACAAAAAAAATATCACAATAGTTTCATTAAAAAAATTATTAATAAATAATAAATAACATTTTTCGTTATGAACATTATGTATGAAAATCACCATTACAAAAAAAATCACTACATAAAATTCGATTAAAATATTTTTTTCTCAATTTTTAATAACAATATTATTATTAACAAAGTTATTCTTACATTTTTTCCAAATAATTGTTTTTACAAAAATATTAATGTGAAACATTGATTTCATATATTTAATATTTTTTCTAGTAATTTTTTTTAATAAGATGTTTATAATTTTAAATATAACGTCGATATAGATTTATTAATTCATATGCAACATGTAAATTTTAATGAAATCTATTTTTACATATATCTTTTATATAATATAAATTTATTTTTTTAAATTATTAAATTATTTTGAAAAGTATTTTCTAAAATGGAAAAATAATTGTCTAATATAACATATATATATATATATAACCTACAAAAATAATGTGTTTAGAAATGTCTGTTATATGAATCATTAATCAAAATAATTAGTTTCAATAAAAATTGTTACATATATATAAAGGGGACTATATATCACTATAAGAAATAAATATAGTAGTTGTGTAACCTCTATTCCATCTCAGTTATCCCTAAAAGAAGTTATCGACCCTCTAATTCTTCGTAAGCCTCACTTTGATGGTTCATACAATTTTCCATATATACTAATGGATTTATCATGAACTTTTTAATGAAATGTTCCACTAAAATAATAAATGATTGAGAAGGTATGATTTAATATGTATGATTAACTATTCAATATAGTTATTATTTCCCTTATATAGAACAATATTTATATTTAAATTATGATTGTGTATTATACTATCCTAAGGTATAAAGTTATTTTTATTTATTGGATAAATTAATGTAAAATGTTGGATTCAAGGTTGTAGCTTTTATATTATTTGGATATCAATAATAATTACATATCAAAAAATAATAGTGTCAATAAAAATTAAATTTGGTGAGGTAGAACATTTTTGTACATAATATTTTTCTAAAAAAATTGGATCAATCAATAATTATCATTCACTGTAATCAATATTTTCTATTAAGGAAATAATTCAGTTTATATTTCAGCTCAATCCAAAAAAATTAATATTTAATATTGGTTATTTATAAATAATTGATCCATAGGAATGGTGATACAGACACATTGATAGTGAACGGTATAAATTTTATATATTTCCTTTGTAATATAAGGAAAATTATTTTGGAGATATATGATTTGAATAAGATTCATTTATTAAATGGAGGTTCATTGACTATTAAATTTAAATTTAATCATGTTGTTATCAATGAATTGTTTTTCGACATTACAAATGTTCTATAAATGTACAAAATTGAAACTAATATGAAATATTATATTTCATCAATTGGTGAATATATAATTTACATGATGTAGGAAATGTATGAATTTTCACATGAAATGAATATAATAATTTCAGGAAGGCTACATTTGAATAAATAATTGAGAAATGTAATTCTATTTTATAAAAAAATAGAAGTAGAGAAGTCTCATCCCATTCTAATTATTATATAAAAAATGTAGGGTCAATATTTAATATATCTGATGAAATATATTGGAGACAAGAACATTAAGGATCCATAACTCATGTTATATAAATGAGAATCATTATATAGAATTAAATGATGAATTAAAATTCAAGTGATACATTGATTTATATGAGAATGGCTAAAAAATAATGACATGAAATGTTTTCATGAATTTTTTAATAAAAATAAGCGATTTAAAAATATGTTATATTTGTTATAGAATAAAATGATCATGTGTATGAATTTGAGGAAGGATTTCACCAGAAATTTGGGATTCCCATTTTACAAATTTATTAAATATGAATATTTATATAGATTAATCTACATCGGTTTCAATCGATTATCCCTAATATAAATCTATGAAAGACAATGAAGGATTTAGATAGATTCCTCTGAAAACATCACCAGTGAATCATGAGTTATAAAAAAATTAATATTATATGTTAATAGAAATAATAATATAATCATGATAAATGATCTTAAAAAAACTGTTTCTTTATCCATATAATCATTAAAATTTTATACTTTATTTATTCCAAATAGATAAGTATCTGACTATATTGAGTAGAAATGACATGATATATTTTTAAAAAATTGTTTTCTAGATATTCATGGTGCTAATAATGATATTGTAGATGTTTCTAATACTATGGATTATATTAATGATGTCGGAGAAGGTGATATTACCAGTGATGAAGAAAAAAGTGATGGCATTGAACATTTTTATGATCATATAAATCCAAATATTTTTGGAATTTTATGAATGTTATATGACTATAGGGTATTAATTTACAATTATTCCATCCAATTTCTCAAATTCCACCCCTTCCATTATGTGTAATATACTTTATATGAAGCTAAAATATTTCATTGAATTTTGGTTTACATGAGGATATTATGGAAATTTTTTTCTTTTAGAATAACTATTTTGGTATATTCAATATTTTTTTCATATGTTCGATATATCACAATCATTGGAAATTCACGCATAATCAGTTAATCAAAATTAATATAAATTCTACTATTTTTGAGAAATGATTCATGATAACTTAAAAAACAATATTTAAATAATAAGGTGGATGAGAGGATTTGAGAATAATAATATTTTTTCTAATCTAAATTATAAACATTGAGGCTCAAAAAAAATTAATTGTGAATGATGTTAAAACTATGTATAGTCATGTTTCAGAAGAAACTAGAGATATTTAAAATATTATATTTTTCTGTTTATTAATTATGTTTATTCTGAAATTATTTCAAAGATGTACAATGTCATTACATATGACGTCGAGTATTTCAATCAATTATTTTCAATTCAACATAGTTATCATTTTGAATGATCAATAACATGAATATTAGATGATGATGTACAATCCTTGATGAAATAAGATGAAATTACTCCAGAGAAATAGAATAAAAATTCAAAAGTACAAAACAGATAGGAGGATAACATAATTTTGAATGATGAGAAAATAAGAAATGATTCCTTTTAAAATATGATGCATGGATTAATTAATATTTAATAGAGTCTAAATATATCAATAGGATATAATTTAGTTAAGTATTATTATCAATGATATTATAAAGAAATGATTATATAAATTTTTTTGAACTATTTTGGAATTTATTTTTTAAATAATTCAAACATTTTTTTAAGGGATGCTTATATATGTGATGCTATGTTCATTTAAATAAATTTTGAGCAAGGTGTCCAATTTCCCTAGTAGTATATATATATTATCTCTAAATAAATAACAATTTATTTTTATAGTATATAATTTTTCTATTTAAATTATATATTTATTTCCCTACCATATCACATAAGATTTTTAATTTATATGTATCCATTCTTTGAAAGATATAAGATGGGGAAATATTTTTACAAGTTTTTTTAAAGGAATATAACAAATCATCTGATGAAACGGCATATGATGTTCATATTTTAAATATAAACGTGGTGATGTTGATGATTGATTAAATATTAATAGATAAATAAAATATTGTATAAAAGGAAAAATGGATTATTTTGTGTGACCCATGATTATATACATGTATATAACCTCATTTTTAGGAATATTCATCCCATTTTAAAAAAAGAAGCATGCGGACTATTATAGTTCTGTGTTTTTTGAAACAAGGAAAAAAATTTCTAGTTTATTGATTTATCTTCAATATATCCATTAACGATCTACCCCTTTCATAATCCTACATAAATCCAGTATTCATAACATAGTGAATGGGGAAATAAGAAATTAGTGGGCTATAATACTCAATAATAATGATTTAGGAAATATATGAGCATAACATAAACATAAGTGTATGTCAACATGATAATAACTTTTTAAGATCATATCATACAAAAAAATATTATAATCATGAGACCTTACATAAAGGTTGTAAATTCATAATACATGGGTCATACGATAATTAATAACATTATCATTTGGGGAATATCAACGAATAAGACTTAGAATTTGTTGGAACACAAAGAAAAATGTTAAATAATTTCCTAAAATTAAGTATCATTTCAATAAAATTATGTAACATCATGGGGACTACACATTCATAGTAGGACACACTATTATCCCTAGTCATAGTCCTTTCCATATAAGGGATTGGGTTTCCCAATCATACAATTGTGGATCTGGTTACCCCAAAAAACCCTATTGTATCGGGTTTCCCCATCATCATATAGTAAATAATGAAACACATGTTTCCCATTTTGGATCAAGCCTCTCAATATGTTATCTATCCTAATATCATGATATTTAAATCATTACCCAATGCATTTTATGGAGAAATAGATCCCACCGTTTAGATAATAAAAATTTATATACATGTGCTATAATTTAATAATATTTTCTTCATATCATGACCCATTAAAATATATGGGTTTCATAAACATCATATCCCCACCCATGAAATTAAATGAGATTAAAAAAAATTCATTATATCATCTCCTATTTAAACGATATAGTTTTCATAATAATTTCATCTAGGAATAAAAAATATAAGGAAATTGGTGTCCAAATAATATAAATTGTGGAAGAGAAATGGCTGTGATAAACATCATTCCATCAAAACATAATCCATTCAAGGAATAATATAAATGTTAATCTTAGATCAAATCCCCAGTAAAAAATAAAACAAAACATTTTACAACATCTTGAATGGAGAAGGGATTTAAAATATAACATGGAATATTTCTTAAGAGAAATAAACATTATTTAAAAATCATTATAATAAAACCATTTTAAAAATATTTTTAATGTAACTAAACGTATAATATTTCAAATTATGGATTTCAGGATAAATGTATCCTTTCTTCTTTGAAAAATTCATTTTAAAACCTAAAACTATTTGAAAAAAAATTAATTAGAACATTGACATCAAAACATAAAAGGAATATTAAAGTATTTTGAAAAACATTTTACATGAAATCATACAATGGAATATTGAAATTATATAAAAAAATTATTTCCAAGAAAATTATTGGAAGAATAATTATTTGAGAATATCATGGAAAACCTTTATTTGAGGTTTTTAAAATCATCTAAAAATATTATGAATCATAATCCATATTTGAAAAAATAATATATGAATTTCACATTAAAAAATTCTTTGTACAATATAATAGGAAAATTATTTATCATAAAATGAAATATATTTAACAATAAAAGGATGATTCAATGTAATGATGGTTAGATGAGAAGATGAATCCATATATAAGGAACAATACATTTGTGTCGTAAAACGTTACAATTGTGCCACTATTGGAAAATGAAAAGAAGATTCATTTATAAATGTTTTTAAAGGTAATTCTTGGGTAAAAATTCCATTTAAATCACATATGGTAATATTAATACATTTTTTAATTTTTTCGAAATCACGGTTTTGAAAAAACACAAATTTTTTAGCATCAAAAGAAATAAATTCATATATTCTTAAATTCATATTTTTAATTATCATAAGTACCATAGTGTGTAATAAATCGATCGAATTCATAGATATAATATGAATTATAATATGGGGATCAATTTTGAGGGTGTTATTGGAATATGGATTATATTATTCCATCAATGGTAGCACAATCATATACAATCCTTATAAAGGATGAGATTCTAGTAATAAACTACTACCACTTTAGTAAAATTGATTCATAATCCCCAAAAAATAATTATACAACCTGAAGACTGAAATGTCATTAAAATAAAAAGAAATCCACAAATAACATTTCAATGTTTATTAAATACACCTCATAGAAAAGTATTGGTGTGTAGCATGGAATGTGTCTCAATAGATGAAAACTGGGACAAAATTACAATACTGAATTATTATCATTTGAATCATAAACCCCATGAAATAAAAATAATTAATTTTTTTTAAATTACAATATATATTTTTATAATAATCCTAGAATAAATTAATATTAGGTATATACAACACATGAACTCAATGAGTGATGAATAAAGCATTAATCCCACCATAATAAAACGGAGATGGGAAACCCCTTACAACTTGAGTAACATACTAATTTTGATCACCATGTACTAATATCATAAATTAAATATTTTAACATCATTAAATAATGGATATTTAAGGCATAACATGTCATAAATAGGTATGTATACAACAAAAAATAATTTATTGATGAATATGGCATGTATCTCACATAAATGAAATGTTTGATGAAATTCTATTAACATTAGGCATGAGTTTCTCCATAAAATTTAAAAAATCATGCATAATAAATATAATATTATTATGAATATTCCAAAGAGACATATTTTTAAACATAATACAAAATATTATTTGGTTATGACATTGTATTACAAATTTAATAACAACACCTTGTTAATTATACATTTTGGGAAATATATTCCATATTTTTAATGTATGTTGTTGTTTGTTATTATTCATCCTCATACATGGTTCATTATTAAAAACAATTTACTCCAGGATAGCCCGAAAACCATTATTTCACAATGTTATGGAACAAGAGGGTCCAAGCTATTACATTAAAAAAATTAATAAAATTATGAATTTAGAATCTTTATTTTTCTAATGATTTAGAAAATGATTAACCAATAGATGAAAAATTGGGGATTCAAAATATACATTTCACTAAAATTATTTTTCAAATGAATAGTTTCATACAATAATTCTCATAGTGAAATTGTAGATCAATGTATTTTTTGGAATATAATGTACAGAAACAATAATAAAAAAAATTAGATAAAAATTCAATGAGAGGACATGACAGAGATCTATATAAATAAGGCCCCGGCCTTAAACCTTACTTAATATTGAATTAAATAAATAATTCATGTTGAGGATCTTTTCAGGTTTAGAGTTTTAGAGAATTAGAACATAACTATTACATCTCAAAAGATTACAAAGCAGTCACTTCTACTAAGATTCCATAATAAAAAAAAACTCTTAAAAAGAAACGTGTCTAGTTCCATGTTTTATATGGGATGACATTCCCTTGATCCCATCCTTGACCTTATTCCACATTAAGTCCTATAAAAACATTTCAAGAAAAACTTGGGGTGAGCATAAAAAGATCAGTAAGGGATACAGAAAGAATGAAAACTGTTTGTTTTTCAAACATCAAGTAAACCATATATACTCTATCAAAGTAATACCTTCACCTTCATGAAGTAGTAAAAAACTCTACAATAAATAAAGTATCATTACTTACCTTTTTGTAACAAAAGGATTACCATAAAACCCATAAAATGAACACATAACATGTATAAAGGTAACATGGGACATAAACATACTTAAGTGGACTAACCATACGGTCGACTTCCACACATATCACTTAATGGAATAGCCATACGGCCAATTTCCATACATTCTTAATGGAATAGCCATACAGCCAACTTCCACACCCAATGCATTGGAGGTTATAACGTAACCACCTGTCCTGGTATTCACGGCACCACCTGTCATATGGTTTATAATGTAACCACCCGTTAAAATGTCCAAGTACCAATATAAAATCATAAAACATAAAACCAATATAAAGGAATGATAACATTTCCACATTTCAATCACAATATATCATAAATATATTGACATAATAGAATCCTTTGTCAAAACCATTTTCAATACCAAAATACATAAAAGATTATATGGTATTTATTTTATTTTAAAAACATTACGGCTTGTTGAGGAAGCCAAAGACCAAATAATACTCGCGGCGGCGGAAAAGGTCGTTGTCGCCGCGTATGATAAAAGAAACATTCTTTTTTGTCGTTTTGTAAAACGCTTCGTAGAAAAAGATTCCTTTTGTATAAAAGTAAAAGTCCAAGGGGTTTATGCACCGTATAAAATAAAGTTGTGTATAAAACGAAATATGCCTCAATGAAATGAGATTGAGACGAAGTCCCTTACCTCAGGTCTGACTTGACTCGATCGTTCTTTAACGTCCTGAATAATAAACATGAGTTAATTTATACTTGATAAAGAACCTTTTTAAAGTTCATTATTCTTTTTATATCACTTATTTCCAAGTTATAAACATTATGTAACCATTTAAGTTAATAATGTTTGTTTTGTCAATATTTGGTTCTTAAGTCGAAAGTGGACTTCTTACAATTACATGTTGTTCATGTGGTCAAAGGTTCTTTATTTCCAGAATGAAATTCCTGATTTGGATATCATATATATCATATATATCCAGCATATACATGTATTTATAATATTACATAATCGTTTAGAGGTAATAAATAAAATGCACCGTTCATGGAGACGGTAAGTCGTACGTACGCATGAACGCTACTTTCATTTCATTATCATATTAATGGAATTAAAACTAAATGATAGGTATGTATATTTTAATTCTAGAATTATATTCATCATTTCGATATATCATTAATTATATATATCCATTATATACATGTACTTTTAATAGTACATTACATTTGGGGATAAGAAATGAAATGCACCGTTCATGGAGACGGTAAGCCGTACGTACGCATGAACGCTACATTCATTTCTATCTCATACTTTAATGGAAAGAAATAATAATGATATAGAGGTATATTATAATTCCAGTATATCATCATATATAATAACTTTAAATCCATCCTTTACACGTCCCACATATGGCATTAACGAATCACATCACTTTGAGGGGGCGGTAGTCTGCACTTCCTTAAATGAAGATATCGTGTTTACCCATAATGGAAACCATAAATGTATGACCAAAATGAAAAATACAGAAGCTTAAAGAAAAAATAAACATATTATATATCATATATAAAAATAGTGACATCATAATGGCCACCATTGAAGGTGTTAAATGAGTATTGAACAATCATCGTTTCGGGAGGCAGAATATTGCCATCCACGGAAACCGTATGTTCATTAACCATTTGATGTATTTGTGTGAGAGTGTAGCTCGAATACATCTTATAACAACATCCTATTATATTGAAGATACTGTTGTTGTTACAAAATATGTAAATAAAAAGAGTTTAGAGAGTTGGAGAATCAAAATAAAACAAATGAACAAGAGAGAATGAATTACCTTTAAAAGTGTAACTCCTTTTGATTTGAGCCTAAAGGCTTCCTTTGAAAGGCTTCTGCCCAAAGGGAATACTCTAGGATGAGGAGAGGGATGTGGAGAGAGTAAATGGGTAGGGGTTGTCCGATCTAAAGGCTTGAGGATTGTGTGTAAGGTGGTAGAGGTGGGGGCCTTTTATAAGAGGAGAGGAGGGGCACTTTTGGAAAGTAAAGAAATATTATTTTATTTGAAAATGTGTTTCGGTTTTAAATGGTCCCACATTAAAATAATTCATGGATAAGGTGATAAGGGTTCTAAATTCACCCATACAATAAGTTTTGGACTTGTGTAGTTCATAGATTTAACATTATATTTCCATTTTATTTAAATCGTTAAATAATGAGGTCATCGCTGCAACCTCATGATGTAATAAATAAATAAATTTATATAAAGTATAAAAATTATAAAAAAAATACTATGATGTAGGAAATCTTTTTAGCTTTCCAATGACTATTTATAATCAAAAATATGACTTTTATAACCCCATTTTAAAATTGTTTTAGTAAAACATATCATGTTTGTGTCATTTTTACTTTTACATTAAATAAAAAGTTATTTATGTCATTTCCCAACCAAAGTGGCTCCATGGGGTCCCCATGTTGACCCATGGCTTTTCTTGGTCGGCCATGACACAACCAATGAGGTTAGGACATGTTTCAAGCTCATATTATTTTATTAAAGCATTATTTTTACCTTAAACTACACTAATTACCACTAATCGCGATTAAAAACTTAATAAGTTACTATTCACCAAAAAATTATTTTAATCTCATTGAACCACATTTTACTTCTTAATGACAATCATGTATGTCGGATTATTGAAAATCATAACACAATGATGGCAAAATTTCATTTAAACGGAAAATCAGTTTTCATAAGTACCACTTTGTGTTTTCAGTATTCATCAAAAATTGACGTTTTTCAGAAAATTACCAAAAATTTACCCTAAGCTATATTTGATATTACGAATTAAAAAAATGAAGTCTATTTTACAAAATTCAAAACATATAAGTCATATTAATTAATTTAATAATAAATTCCCGTTGTTAGAGAAAATAGCGTGTTTTTATGGAACAATAAGTATCATAAGATTGACAATAGTTTATGTCCGATTTCAAAGTGAAATTAATTCCAACGACCACTATTGGATTTAATGGTAAAAATATTTTCTAATTTCACTTTAAAACCAATTCAAAAGATAATCTAATCATATAAATAAATTAGATTAAAAAGAGGTTTTTAATTAAAATACAACATTTTACACTATTCATAAAAAAATGAACTTTATCATAAAGGTACCAAAAATTTACACAAAGTAAATTTTGATGTCCCGATTCTAAAGAAGAGTTATATTTGGTCCAATATAATTTATAAGATCGATCAAAACTATATTTAATGACGGTTCTCCGTCAAAAGGTGATAAGTGGACCTTTCGTGAAAATTAGGGTATAAATGCCTAAAATTGAACTCTTTCTGTATTTTAAGCCTTTATCTTTTATTGGGTAAATGTAAAAACATTTAAAAAAATATATAATCATATTTTAGTTAATTCTATCCATTCCCGCCAGTACAATGACTACTCGTTAACTAACATTTAAAATAATATTATTTTATTACTTGTGTGCAACGTAAGTTTTCAAAGAAACTCATCGTTGCGTACCGAGTATGCTATCGAACCTAGAAACCCCTTTTAAATAAAATTAATATTTAATTCGTAAATATTAATAAATATGAAAATTCTTTATTCTTTATTTACCTGGGATGTTACATCCTTCCCCCCTTTTGGGAATTGCGTCCTCGCAATTTTATTCACTTATCAAAATAAGTGGGGGGTATTTATCCCTCATAGCATTTTAAGATTCCCACATTGCCTCTTCAATCACATGGTTTTTCCACAAAACCTTTACCTGATGAATCACCTTATTCCGTAACACCTGCTCCCTGTGGTCAAGAATCTGGACTGGTTGTTCTTCATAAGATAGGTTCTCTTCTAGTTGAACTACCTCTGGACTCAAAACCTGAGATTGATCTGGCATATACTTCCTCAACATTGAAACATGAAAAACATTGTGTACCTGAGATAAACTCGGAGGTAAAGCCACTCAGTATGCAACTGATCTAACTCTCTCCAGAATTTCATATGGTCCAATAAACCTTGGACTCAGCTTTCCTTTCTTACCAAATCTCATCACACTTTTCCAAGGAGAAACCTTGAGAAAAACACGATCACCTTCCTTGAAAGATAGATCCTTCCTCTGATTATCTGCATAACTCTTCTGCCTGCTCTGAGCTGTTCCCTTGTGCTTCTGAATCAACTGAACTTTTTCTGCCATCTCTTCTACCAATTCCGGTCCCATCAGCTTCCTTTCACCCACTTCATCCCAAAATGCTAGAGTTCGACACCGCTTCCCATATTATTCCTCAAATGGTGCCATCTGTATACTGGAATGAAAACTGTTATTATTAGAAAACTCAACCAAAGAAAGATGTTGGTCCCAACTTCCCTGATAATCCATCGAACAAGCTCGAAGCATATCCTCCAAGGTCTGAATTGTTCGTTCTGACTGCCCATCTGATTGAGGATGAAAAGCTGTACTAAAATTTAATTCCGTACCCAACGACTTCTGAAGGCCTTTCCAAAAGTTAGATGTGAACCTGGGATCACGATCAGATACAATGTAGAGAGGAACTCCATGTAACCTGACTATCTCTTTATGATACAAACGGGAAAGTTGATCTAGAGAGAAAGTATCTCATATAGAAAGGAAATGAGAAGATTTGGTCAAGCGATCAACAATAACCCAGATTGCCTTATTACCTAGAGATGTCCTTGGTAATCCCACAACAAAGTCCATGGATATGTTTTCCCATTTCCACTCTGGCACTCGTAAAGGCTGAAGCATCCCTTTCGGTAACTACCGCTCTTCTTTAACCTGTTGACATGTCAAACACTTCACAGTAAAATCAGCAATATCTCTTTTCATTCCATCCCACCAGTAATACTCCCGCAGATCTCTGTACATCTTATTAATGCCAGGATGAACTAAAAACGGGGAACAATGGGCCTCACATAACAACTCATTCTTCAACTGTGAATCACAAGGCACACATAACCTCTTCCCAAACCTCAAAACACAAAAACAAACTTATCCAAGAACACATGGAAAATTTTATTCATAAGGTCCATGAATACAGCAGGTGCATTGGTTAACCCAAAAGGCATAACTACAAATTCATAATGGTCATATCTAGTACGGAACGCAGTCTTCGGAACGTCTGCTTCTTTTACTTTCAACTGATGGTACCCCGACCTCAAGTCAATCTTCGAAAAATACTGAGCTCCCTGGAGCTGATACCACTTCATTCGATGGCCCAACATTTGCTAATGTTATTGCAAAGGATTTTACCACCCCTTTCTGCTTGTAGTCTGGCTGCATTCCCCCAGTTTAGTTCTTCGTTGGACACTCATTTGCATAATGACCCATTTCATTACACTAAAAAAATCTTACCGTTGTCTTTTCATTTCTTTCTTGATCATCATCCTTACAGTTATGAGAAAATTTACCAGACTTACCACACCGAAAGAACTTACCAGACTTGGATAAACATTATCCAGGATGCATTTTACCACACTTCTCATAGGATGGATATTTGGTTTTCTTACCTCCTTGCTTCTTTGATGAATTCTTCCCCTTTGCCTGCCAACTTGACCTCTTATTCTGTTGTTTGTCATAGAACACCTGATCATCGGCAAACTCCATCTCCACCTTCTCCGCACATCGAACAAGTTTTTCATAACTTTTGAACTCACGAAAAGCTAAAGCCCTTCGATACTTTGGCTTTAACCCTGAGTAAAAACGGTTTGTTTTACTATCAAGATCTTGTATGATGTTTGGAGCATACCTTGCCAATCGAGTGAACTTTTCTTCATAAGCAGCCACTAATTCATCTTCTTGCCTCAATTCTAGGAACTGTTTTTCCATCCTAAGACAAACCACCTTAGGAAAATATTTCTCAAGAAACATACCTTTGAATTTGTCCCAGTGAAGATCCTCAATCTCATCACTATCCCTTATATTTTTCACCATCGACCACCACTGATCAGCTTCACCTTCAAAATGGTAAATAACAAGACTATCCTTTTGATGTTCTGAACACCCCATGACATCAAAAATCTTCTCCAGTGCTTTAATCCACCCTTCAGCTTGAACAGGTTCAGATGATCCTCTGAATGATGGGGGATGTTGCCTCATGAAATGTTCCACCACTGACATGTTCCTCTACGGTTGATCTGGATGATCTCGTGCATGGATACCACCACCATTTATATCTTGATTCAATTGTGCCATCACTGCAACAAACTATTCAGTTCCGATTCTGACCATCTCAGGTTGCTGATTTGGAAGGTTATCTTCCTCCTGATGTCATCCCAACATAGCTTCATTGTTTCCTCTGCGGAAAACCACTATGAACACAGAAATATCTTAGGTGAAGCAACATGGCAATCCTTAAATTCTATATCATTTCAATCATATTATAATTTAACACTTTTCTTACTCCTAAAGTTGTCTAAACCGACCTTTGATACCAACTATAAGGCCCTAGCCTTAAACCTTACTTAATATTGAATTAAATGAATAATTCACGTTGAGGATCTTTTCAGGTTTAGAGTTTTAGAGAATTAGAACATAACTATTACATATCAAAAGATTACAAAGTAGCCACTTCTACTAAGTTTCCATAATAAAAAAAACACTTAAAAAGAAACATGTCTAGTTACATGTTTTATATGGGATGACATTCCCTTGATCCCATCCTTGACCTTATTCCACATTATGTCCTGTGAAAACATTTCAAGAAAAATTTGGGGTGAGTATAAAAAGCTCAGTAAGGGATACAGAAAGAATGAAAACTGTTAGTTTTTCAAACATCAAGTAAACCATATATACTCTATCAAAGTAATACCTTCACCTTCATGAAGTAGTAAAAAACTCTTCACTGAATAAAGTATCATCACTTACCTTTTTGTAACCAAAGGATTACCATAAAACCCATAAAAAGAACACATAACATATATAAAGGTAACTTGGGACATAAACATACTTAAGTGGAATAACCATACGGTCGACTTCCACACATATCACTTAATGGAATAGCCATACGACCAATTTCTATACATACTTAATGGAATAGCCATACGGCAGACTTCCATACCCAAGGCATTGTAGGTTATAACATAACCACCCGTCCTGGTATTCACGGTACCACCCATTATATGGTTTATAACGTAACCACCCGTTAAAATGTCCAAGTACCAATATAAAATCATAAAACATAAAACCAATATAAAAGAATTACAACATTTCCACATTTCAATCACAATATATCATAAATATATTTACATAATAGAATACTTTATCAAAACCATTTTCAATACCAAAATAAATAAAAGAGTATATGGTATTTAATTTATTTTAAAAACATTACGGCTTGTTGAGGAAGCCAAAGACCAAATAATAATCGCGGCGGCGGAAAAGGTCGATGTCGTCGCGTACGTTAAAAGAAACATTCCTTTTTGTCGTTTTGTAAAACGCTTCGTATAAAAATATTCCTTTTGTCTAAATGTAAAAGTCAAAGGGGATTATACACCGTATAAAAGAATGTTGTGTATAAAATGAAATATGCCTCAATGAAAGGAGATTGAGACGAAGTCCCTTACCTCGGGTCCGACATGACTCGATCGTTCTTTAACGTCCTGAATAATAAACTTGAGTTAATTTATACTTGATTAAGAACCTTTTTAAAGTTCATTATTTTTTTATATCACTTATTGCCATGTTATAAACATTATGTAACCATTTAAGATAATAATGTTTGTTTTGTCAATATTTGGTTCTTAAGTCGAAAGTGGACTTCTTACAATTACATGTTGTTCGTGTGGTCAAAGGTTCATTATATCCAGAATGAAATTCCTGATTTGGATATCATATATATCATATATATCCAGCATATACATGAATTTATAATATTACATAATCGTTTAGAGGTAATAAATGAAATGCACCGTTCATGGAGACGGTAAGCCGTACGTACGTATGAACGCTACTTTCATTGCTTTGTCATATTAATGGAATTAAAACTAAATGAGAGGTATGTATATTTTAATTCCAGAATTATATTCATCATATAGATATATCATTAATTATATATATCCATTATATACATGTACTTTTAATAGTACATTACATTTGGGGATAAGAAATGAAATGCATCGTTCATGGAGACAGTAAGCCGTACGTACGCATGAACGCTACTTTCATTTCTATCTCATACATTAATGGAATGAAATAATAATGATATAGAGGTATATTATAATTCCAGTATAACATCTTATATAATAACTTTAAATCCATCCTTTACATGTCCCACATATGGCATTAACGAATCACATCACTTTGTGGGGGCGGTAGTCCGCACTTCCTTAAATGAAGATATCGTGTTTACCCATGGAAACCATAAAGGTATGCCCAAAATGAAAAATACAGAAGCATAAAGAAAACATAAACATATTATATATCATATATAAAAATAGTGACATCATAATGGCCTCCTTTGAAGGTGTTAAATGAGTATTGAACAATCATCGTTTCGGGAGGCAGAATTTCGTCATCCACAGAAACCGTATGTTCTTTAACCATTAGATGTAGTTGTGAGAGAGTGTAGCTCGAATAAATCTTATAACAACATCCTAGTATATTGAAGATACTGTTGTTGTTACAAAATAAGTAAATACAAAGAGTTTATAGGGTTGGAGAAGCAAAATAAAACAAATGAACAAGAGAGAATGAATTACCTTTAAAAGTGTAACTCCTTTTGATTTGACCCTAAAGGATTCCTTTGAAATGATTCTTCCCAAAGGGAATCCTCTAGGATGAGGAGAGGGATGTGGAGAGAATAAATGGTAAGGGGTTGGCCGAGCCAAAGGCTTGAGGAGTGTGTGTAAGGTGGTAGAGGTGGGGGCCTTTTATAAGAGGAGAGGAGGGGCACTTTTGGAAAGTAAAGAAATATTACATTATTTGAAAAAAAAATTCGGTTTTAAAAGGTCCCAAATTGATACAATTCTTGTATAAGGTGATAAGGGTTCGAAATACACCCATCCAATAAGTTTTGGACATGCGTAGTTCATAGATGTTACATTATCTTTCCATTTTATTTAAATCGTTAAATAATGAGGTAATCGCTGCATCATCATGATGTCATAAATAAATTAATTTATTTAAAGCCTAAAAATTATAAAAATATACAATGATATAGGAACTCGTTTTATCTTTCTAATGACTATTTATAATAAAATATCTGACATGTATAACCACATTTAAAAAAAAATTCAGTAAAACATATCATGTTTGTGTAATTTTTTCTTTTACATTAAATAAAAAGTTATTTATGTAATTTCCCTACCAAAGTGGCTCCATGGGGTTCCCAAGTCGACCCATGGCTTCTATTGGTCGGCCACGACACAACCAATGAGGGTAGGACATGTTTCAATCTCATCTTATTTTATTAAAGCATTATTTTTACCTTAAACTACACTAATTACCACTAATCACGATTAAAAACTTAATAAGTTACTATTCACCAAAAAATTATTTTAATCTCATTGAACCACATTTTACTTCTTAATGACAACCATGTATGTCGGATTTTTGAAAATCAAAACACAATGATGGAAAAATATCATTTAAACGGAAAATCAGTTTTTATAAGTACCACTTAGTGGTTTCACTATTCATCAAAAATTGAAGTTTTTCAGAAAATTACCAAAAATTCACCCTAAGATATATTTGATATTACGAATTCAAAAATGAAGTCTATTTTACAAAATTGAAAACATATAAGTCACATTAATTAATTTAATAATTAATTCCCGCTGTCAGAGCAAATAGCGTGTTTTTATGGAACAATAAGTATCAAAAGATTGACACTAGTTTAAGTCTGATTTCAAAGTGAAATTAATTCCAACGACCACTATTGGATTTAATGGTAAAAATATTTTATAATTTCACTTTAATACCAATTCAAAAGATAATCTAATCATATAAATAAATTTCATTAAAAAGAGGTTTTGAATTAAAATACAACTTTTTACAGTATTCATAAAAAAATGAACTTTATTAGAAAGGTACCAAAAATTATCACAAAGTAAATTTTGATGTCCCGATTCTAAAGAAGAGTTATATTTGGTCCAATAGAATTTATAAGTTCGATCAAACCTATATTTAATGACGGTTCTCCGTCAAAAGGTGATAAGTGGACCTTTCGTGAAAATTAGGGTATAAATGCCTAAAATTGAACTCTTTCCGTATTTTAAGCCTTTATCTTTTATTGGGTAAATGTAAAAACATTTAAAAACATATATAATCATATTTTAGTTATTTTTATCCATTCCCGCTAGTACAATGGCTACTCGTTAACTAACATTTAAAATAATATTATTTTATTACTTGTGTGCAACGTAAGTTTTCAAAGAAACTCATCGTTGCTTACCGAGTACGCTATCGAACGTAGAAACCCCTTTTAATTAAAATTAATATTTAATTCGTAAATATTAATAAATATCAAAATTATTTATTCTTTATTTACCTGGGATGTTACAATATAAGTTTATGATTAATTCTTATAATGTTTCTAAACCTTATCAATTTGGAAATCAACATCAGTCTACATTTAAATTGGTTAGTATTATTTGATCTTCTAATACTTGACATTTTATTTACCTAGAATTTATTTGGACTAAAAATAATTAGATTTTTTGAAAGAATATGTAATGATTTTATTTTAATTTTTGACCATAATAGTTATATTTTGGCATATTTTTCTATTAAAAATCAATATATTTTTCAGTTATATTAATTCATATCTCTTAACAAAAATGTAAAAATATACCTTTGGTAACTATACATGTTGATCATGGTGGATAATTTTTTAATTTCGAATTAGAATTTTATTATAATAAATACATTTTAGTACATAACCTCCCATCACCGTGATCACTACCCGAAATAATGTTATTGAAAGAAGAAATAGAAATATAGAGAATATTACTAGAAGTGTGATAATTGAAAATATAAAAGAAAAAAAATTGGATAATCACTTATTACTTATATCTATATTATTTATATTTTTTAAATTTTTTTTCATTGACTAAACCCATATTATTTTTTGATTGGAATAAATCAAAAACATTCTTTATATTCTGATTATTTTAAATAATCCATGATAACTACAGAAGATAATTTGTGTTAATTTAATTTAAATATAGATAATGAAATATTATTAGTATATTAAAGAATAGTTGATGCATCTATTATTTTTAATAAAATTACCAATAATGCTAAGGAAGAAGACTTTAATAAAATTTATGAAACTGGACCCTTTAGTTTCAAACAACCACAACCCACTTCCTCTTATGTTATTTCCAAAACTCATATTCCACCCATAATATAATTTCAAAATTTTAATAGAAAAACATAAGGAATGTTTTTTCATTATATAACTCAACTTGATAGTTTTACAATAATTGGGAAACACATTATTATTGACCCATAGAATATGTTAAACCTTATAAATCATACTAGTTATACTATAATTATTTATGTAAGTAAACATGATAGAACAAGAAATTTATTATGAAATAAAGTTGAATATATTTAATTTTCATCAAAATTCAATCAAAAGAATCATATTCAGGTTTTATGTAATATATATTATTAAAATATATAAAAGTTTGTCTTAATAAATTTGAAATGGATTAAGTATTGACATTGGTAGAATGAATTTTTTTTCACATTTGATAGTTATAAAACGATTTTTTCAAAAAAATTATGAAGATCATGTAGTCATAGATATAATTAATGATAAACAATTTTAAAATGATTATAATTAATAAGTGGAACTAAAATATGATAAAACATATGTTCCTATAGGAAAGCCCAAAGTTATCCTTATTTTCATATAACATAAAAATTTAAAAAAAATTATTTTTTCTCTAATCGATATGAAATAAGAAATCTTTAATTGTTATGTATAGGAGAATGTTTATCCAGGATTAAACACCTCTTTTGGAAAATAAAAAAATCCCCCAATCATGTATTTATAATTACTGATGAAATTTATAGAAAAAACTAACCCCGGATTCCATATATGATAGTTTAAATGGCATATTGTTACAAAATATTTTGTTTATGGATATATGGACCCAATAATTGTATATAATTTTTTTAAGGGAACTATAATTTTCCAAATTTATATTGATGTCTGTATAATTTGGTCTACTAAATATATCATATAAATTCATTAGTGATAAATGGGGAATATGAGTTTCAGTTGATAGGGTTGGAGAAGCAAAATTAAACAAATGAACAAGAGAGAATGAATTACCTTTAAAAGTGTTACTCCTTTTGATTTGACCCTAAAGGCTTCCTCTGAAATGATTCTTCCCAAAGGGAATCCTCTAGGATGAGGAGAGGGATGTGGAGAGAGTGAATGGTAAGGGGTTGGCCGAGCCAAAGGCTTGAGGAGTGTGTGTATGGTGGTAGAGGTGGGGGCCTTTTATAAGAGGAGAGGAGGGGCACTTTTGGAAAGTAAAGAAATATTACATTATTTGAAAATTTGTTTCGGTTTTAAAAGGTCCCAAATTGATACAATTCTTGTATAAGGTGATAAGGGTTCGAAATACACCCATCCAATAAGTTTTGGACATGCGTAGTTCATAGATGTTACATTATCTTTCCATTTTATTTAAATCGTTAAATAATGAGGTAATCGCTGCATCATCATGATGTCATAAATAAATTAATTTATTTAAAGCCTAAAAATTATAAAAAAATACTATGATATATGAACTCTTTTTATCTTTCTAATGACTATTTATAATCAAATATCTGACATGTATAACCACATTTTAAAAAAATTTCAGTAAAACATATCATGTTTGTGTAATTTTTACTTTTACATTAAATAAAAAGTTATTTATGTAATTTCCCAACCAAAGTGGCTCCATGGGGTTCCCAAGTCGACCCATGGATTCTATTGGTCGGCCATGAAACAACCAATGAGGGTAGGACATGTTTCAAGCTCATCTTATTTTATTAAAGCATTATTTTTACCTTAAACTACACTAATTACCACTAATCACGATTAAAAAGTTAATAAGTTACTATTCACCAAAAAATTATTTTAATCTCATTGAACCACATTTTACTTCATAATGACAACCATGTATGTCGGATTTTTGAAAATTAAAACACAATGATGGAAAAATTTCATTTAAACGGAAAATCAGTTTTTATAAGTACCACTTAGTGGTTTCACTATTCATCAAAAATTGATGTTTTTCAGAAAATTACCAAAAATTCACCCTAAGATATATTTGATATTACGAATTCAAAAATGAAGTCTATTTTAAAAAATTGAAAACATATAAGTCACATTAATTAATTTAATAATTAATTCCCGCTGTCAGAGCAAATAGCGTGTTTTTATGGAACAATAAGTATCAAAAGATTGACACTAGTTTAAGTCTGATTTCAAAGTGAAATTAATTCCAACGACCACTATTGGATTTAATGGTAAAAATATTTTATAATTTCACTTTAATACCAATTCAAAAGATAATCTAATCATATAAATAAATTTGATTAAAAAGAGGTTTTGAATTAAAATACAACATTTTACAGTATTCATAAAAAAAATGAACTTTATTAGAAAGGTACCAAAAATTTACACAAAGTAAATTTTGATGTCCCGATTCTAAAGAAGAGTTATATTTGGTCCAATAGAATTTATAAGTTCGATCAAACCTATATTTAATGACGGTTCTCCGTCAAAAGGTGATAAGTGGACCTTTCGTGAAAATTAGGGTATAAATGCCTAAAATTGAACTCTTTCCGTATTTTAAGCCTTTATCTTTTATTGGGTAAATGTAAAAACATTTAAACACATATATTATCATATTTTAGTTATTTTTATCCATTCCCGCTAGTACAATGGCTACTCGTTAACTAACATTTAAAATAATATTATTTTATTACTTGTGTGCAACGTAAGTTTTCAAAGAAACTCATCGTTGCTTACCGAGTACGCTATCGAACGTAGAAACCCCTATTAATTAAAATTAATATTTAATTCGTAAATATTAATAAATATCAAAATTATTTATTCTTTATTTACCTGGGATGTTACAATATAAGTTTATGATTAATTCTTATAATTTTTCTAAACCTTATCAATTTGGAAATCAACATCAGTCTACATTTAAATTGGTTAGTATTATTTGATCTTCTAATACATGACATTTTATTTACCTAGAATTTATTTGGACTAAAAATAATTAGATTTTTTGAAAGAATATGTAATGATTTTATTTTAATTTTTGACCATAATAGATATATTTTGGCATATTTTTCTATTAAAATCAATATATTTTTCAGTTATATTAATTCATATCTCTTAACAAAAATGTAAAAATATACCTTTGGTAACTATACATGTTGATCATGGTGGATAATTTTTTAATTTCGAATTAGAATTTTATTATAATAAATACATTTTAGTACATAACCTCCCATCACCGTGATCACTACCCGAAATAATGTAATTGAAAGAAGAAATAGAAATATAGAGAATATTACTAGAAGTGTGTTAATTGAAAATATAAAAGAAAAAAAAATTGGAGAATCACTTATTACTTATATCTATATTATTTATATTTTTTAAAAAAAATTTCATTGACTAAACCCATATTATTTTTTGATTGGAATAAATCAAAAACATTCTTTATATTCTGATTATTTTAAATAATCCATGATAACTACAGAAGATAATTTGTGTTAATTAAATTTAAATATAGATAATGAAATATTATTAGTATATTAAAGAATAGTTGATGCATCTATTATTTTTAATAAAATTAACAATAATGCTAAGGAAGAAGACTTTAATAAAATTTATGAAACTGGACCCTTTAGTTTCAAACAACCACAACCCACTTCCTCTTATGTTATTTCCAAAACTCATATTCCACCCATAATATAATTTCAAAATTTTAATAGAAAAACATAAGGAATGTTTTTTCATTATATAACTCAACTTGATAGTTTTACAATAATTGGGAAACACATTATTATTGACCCATAGAATATGTTAAACCTTATAAATCATACTAGTTATACTATAATTATTTATGTAAGTAAACATGATAGAACAAGAAATTTATTATGAAATAAAGTTGAATATATTTAATTTTCATCAAAATTCAATCAAAAGAATAATATTCAGGTTTTATGTAATATATATTATTAAAATATATAAAATTTTGTCTTAATAAATTTGAAATGGATTAAGTATTGACATTGGTAGAATGAAATTTTTTTTCACATTTGATAGTTATAAAACGAGTTTTTCAAAATAATTATGAAGATCATGTAGTCATAGATATAATTAATGATAAACAATTTTAAAATGATTATAATCAATAAGTGGAACTAAAATATGATAAAACATATGTTCCTATAGGAAAGACCAAAGTTATCCTTATTTTCATATAACATAAAAATTTAAAAAAAATTATTTTTTCTCTAATCGATATGAAATAAGAAATCTTTAATTGTTATGTATAGGAGAATGTTTATCCAGGATTAAACACCTCTTTTGGAAAATAAAAAAATCCCCCAATCTTGTATTTATAATTACTGATGAACTTTATAGAAAAAACTAACCCCTGATTCCATATATGATAGTTTAAATGGCATATTGTTACAAAATATTTTGTTTATGGATATATGGACCCAATAATTGTATATAATTTTTTTAAGGGAACTATAATTTTCCAAATTTATATTGATGTCTGTATAATTTGGTCTACTAAATATATCTTATAAATTCATTAGTGATAAATGGGGAATATGAGTTTCAGTTGATAGGGTTGGAGAAGCAAAATAAAACAAATGAACAAGAGAGAATGAATTACCTTTAAAAGTGTTACTCCTTTTGATTTGACCCTAAAGGCTTCCTCTGAAATGATTCTTCCCAAAGGGAATCCTCTAGGATGAGGAGAGGGATGTGGAGAGAGTGAATGGTAAGGGTTTGGCCGAGCCAAAGGCTTGAGGAGTGTGTGTAAGGTGGTAGAGGTGGGGGCCTTTTATAAGAGGAGAGGAGGGGAACTTTTGGAAAGTAATGAAATATTACATTATTTGAAAATTTGTTTCGGTTTTAAAAGGTCCCAAATTGATACAATTCTTGTATAAGGTGATAAGGGTTCTAAATAAACCCATCCAATAAGTTTTGGACATGCGTAGTTCATAGATGTTACATTATCTTTCCATTTTATTTAAATCGTTAAATAATGAGGTAATCGCTGCATCATCATGATGTCATAAATAAATTAATTTATTTAAAGCCTAAAAATTATAAAAAAATACTATGATATAGGAACTCTTTTTATCTTTATAATGACTATTTAGAATCAAATATCTGACATGTATAACCACATTTTAAAAAAATTTCAGTAAAACATATCATGTTTGTGTAATTTTTACTTTTACATTAAATAAAAAGTTATTTATGTAATTTCCCAACCAAAGTGGCTCCATGGGGTTCCCAAGTCGACCCATGGCTTCTATTGGTCGGCCATGAAACAACCAATGAGGGTAGGACATGTTTCAAGCTCATCTTATTTTATTAAAGCATTATTTTTACCTTAAACTACACTAATTACCACTAATCACGATTAAAAAGTTAATAAGTTACTATTCACCAAAAAATTATTTTAATCTCATTGAACCACATTTTACTTCTTAATGACAACCATGTATGTCGGATTTTTGAAAATCAAAACACAATGATGGAAAAATTTCATTTAAACGGAAAATCAGTTTTTATAAGTACCACTTAGTGGTTTCACTATTCATCAAAAATTGAAGTTTTTCAGAAAATTACCAAAAATTCACCCTAAGATATATTTGATATTAAGAATTCAAAAATGAAGTCTATTTTACAAAATTGAAAACATATAAGTCACATTAATTAATTTAATAATTAATTCCCGCTGTCAGAGAAAATAGCGTGTTTTTATGGAACAATAAGTATCAAAAGATTGACACTAATTTAAGTCTGATTTCAAAGTGAAATTAATTCCAACGACCACTATTGGATTTAATGGTAAAAATATTTTATAATTTCACTTTAATACCAATTCAAAAGATAATCTAATCATATAAATAAATTTTATTAAAAAGAGGGTTTGAATTAAAATACAACATTTTACACTATTCATAAAAAAATGAACTTTATTAGAAAGGTACCAAAAATTTACACAAAGTAAATTTTGATGTCCCGATTCTAAAGAAGAGTTATATTTGGTCCAATAGAATTTATAATATCGATCAAACCTATATTTAATGACGGTTCTCCGTCAAAAGGTGATAAGTGGACCTTTCGTGAAAATTAGGGTATAAATGCCTAAAATTGAACTCTTTCCGTATTTTAAGCCTTTATCTTTTATTGGATAAATGTAAAAACATTTAAAAACATATATAATCATATTTTAGTTATTTTTATCCATTCCCGCTAGTACAACGGCTACTCGTTAACTAACATTTAAAATAATATTATTTTATTACTTGTGTGCAACGTAGGTTTTCAAAGAAACTCATCGTTGTTTACCGAGTACGCTATCGAACGTAGAAACCCCTTTTAATTAAAATTAATATTTAATTTGTAAATATTAATAAATATCAAAATTATTTATTCTTTATTTACCTGGGATGTTACAATATAAGTTTTTGATTAATTCTTATAATGTTTCTAAACCTTATCAATTTGGAAATCAACATCAGTCTACATTTAAATTGGTTAGTATTATTTGATCTTCTAATACTTGACATTTTATTTACCTAGAATTTATTTGGACTTAAAATAATTAGATTTTTTGAAAGAATATGTAATGATTTTATTTTAATTTTTGACCATAATAGATATATTTTGGCATATTTTTCTATTAAAAATCAATATATTTTTCTGTTATATTAATTCATATCTCTTAACAAAAATGTAAAAATATACCTTTGGTAACTATACATGTTGATCATGGTGGATAATTTTTTAATTTCGAATTAGAATTTTATTATAATAAATACATTTTAGTACATAACCTCCCATCACCGTGATCACTACCCGAAATAATGTTATTGAAAGAAGAAATAGAAATAGAGAGAATATTACTAGAAGTGTGTTAATTGAAAATATAAAAGAAAAAAAATTGGATAATCACTTATTACTTATATCTATATTATTTATATTTTTTAAAAAAAATTTCATTGACTAAACCCATATTATTTTTTGATTGGAATAAATCAAAAACATTCTTTACATTCTGATTATTTTAAATATTACATGATAACTTCAGAAGATAATTTGTGTTAATTTAATTTAAATATAGATAATGAAATATTATTAGTATATTAAAGAATAGTTGATGCATCTATTATTTTTAATAAAATTACCAATAATGCTAAGGAAGAAGACTTTAATAAAATTTATGAAACTGGTCCCTTTAGTTTCAAACAACCACAACCCACTTCCTCTTATGTTATTTCCAAAACTCATATTCCACCCATAATATAATTTCAAAATTTTAATAGAAAAACATAAGGAATGTTTTTTCATTATATAACTCAACTTGATAGTTTTACAACAATTGGGAAACACATTATTATTGACCCATAGAATATGTTAAACCTTATAAATCATACTAGTTATACTATAATTATTTATGTAAGTAAACATGATAGAACAAGAAATTTATTATGAAATAAAGTTGAATACATTTAATTTTCATCAAAATTCAATCAAAAGAATCATATTCAGGTTTTATGTAATATATATTATTAAAATATATAAAAGTTTGTCTTAATAAATTTGAAATGGATTAAGTATTGACATTGGTAGAATGAAATTTTTTTTCACAATTGATAGTTATAAAACGAGTTTTTCAAAATAATTATGAAGATCATGTAGTCATAGATATAATTAATGATAAACAATTTTAAAATGATTATAATCAATAAGTGGAACTAAAATATGATAAAACATATGTTCCTATAGGAAAGCCCAAAGTTATCCTTATTTTCATATAACATAAAAATTTAAAAAAAATTATTTTTTCTCTAATCGATATGAAATAAGAAATCTGTAATTGTTATGTATAGGAGAATGTTTATCCAGGATTAAACACCTCTTTTAGAAAATAAAAAAATCCCCCAATCATATATTTATAATTACTGATGAACTTTATAGAAAAAACTAACCCCTGAATCCATATATGATAGTTTAAATGGCATATTGTTACAAAATATTTTGTTTATGGATATATGGACCCAATAATTGTATATAATTTTTTTTAAGGGAACTATAATTTTCCAAATTTATATTGATGTCTGTATAATTTGGTCTACTAAATATATCTTATAAATTCATTAGTGATAAATGGAGAATATGAGTTTCAGTTGATAGGGTTGGAGAAGCAAAATAAAACAAATGAACAAGAGAGAATGAGTTACCTTTAAAAGTGTTACTCCTTTTGATTTGACCCTAAAGGCTTCCTTTGAAATGATTCTTCCCAAAGGTAATCCTCTAGGATGAGTAGAGGGATGTGGAGAGAGTAAATGGTAAGGGGTTGGCCGAGCCAAAGGCTTGAGGAGTGTGTGTAAGGTGGTAGAGGTGGGGGCCTTTTATAAGAGGAGAGGAGGGGCACTTTTGGAAAGTAAAGAAATATTACATTATTTGAAAATTTGTTTCGGTTTTAAAAGGTACCAAATTGATACAATTCTTGTATAAGGTAATAAGGGTTCGAAATACACCCATCCAATAAGTTTTGGACATGCGTAGTTCATAGATGTTACATTATCTTTCCATTTTATTTAAATCGTTAAATAATGAGGTAATCGCTGCATCATTATGATGTCATAAATAAATTAATTTATTTAAAGCCTAAAAATTATAAAAAAATACTATGATATAGGAACTCTTTTTATCTTTCTAATGACTATTTATAATCAAATATCTGACATGTATAACCACATTTAAAAAAAAAATTCAGTAAAACATATCATGTTTGTGTAATTTTTTCTTTTACATTAAATAAAAAGTTATTTATGTAATTTCCCTACCAAAGTGGCTCCATGGGGTTCCCAAGTAGACCCATGGCTTCTATTGGTCGGCCATGACACAACCAATGAGGGTAGGACATGTTTCAAGCTCATCTTATTTTATTAAAGCATTATTTTTACCTTAAACTACACTAATTACCACTAATCACGATTAAAAACTTAATAAGTTACTATTCACCAAAAAATTATTTTAATCTCATTGAACCACATTTTACTTCTTAATGACAACCATGTATGTCGGATTTTTGAAAATCAAAACACAATGATGGAAAAATATCATTTAAACGGAAAATCAGTTTTTATAAGTACCACTTAGTGGTTTCACTATTCATCAAAAATTGAAGTTTTTCAGAAAATTACCAAAAATTCACCCTAAGATATATTTGATATTACGAATTCAAAAATGAAGTCTATTTTACAAAATTGAAAACATATAAGTCACATTAATTAATTTAATAATTAATTCCCGCTGTCAGAGCAAATAGCGTGTTTTTATGGAACAATAAGTATCAAAAGATTGACACTAGTTTAAGTCTGATTTCAAAGTGAAATTAATTCCAACGACCACTATTGGATTTAATGGTAAAAATATTTTATAATTTCACTTTAATACCAATTCAAAAGATAATCTAATCATATAAATAAATTTCATTAAAAAGAGGTTTTGAATTAAAATACAACTTTTTACAGTATTCATAAAAAAATGAACTTTATTAGAAAGGTACCAAAAATTATCACAAAGTAAATTTTGATGTCCCGATTCTAAAGAAGAGTTATATTTGGTCCAATAGAATTTATAAGTTCGATCAAACCTATATTTAATGACGGTTCTCCGTCAAAAGGTGATAAGTGGACCTTTCGTGAAAATTAGGGTATAAATGCCTAAAATTGAACTCTTTCCGTATTTTAAGCCTTTATCTTTTATTGGGTAAATGTAAAAACATTTAAAAACATATATAATCATATTTTAGTTATTTTTATCCATTCCCGCTAGTACAACGGCTACTCGTTAACTAACATTTAAAATAATATTATTTTATTACTTGTGTGCAACGTAAGTTTTCAAAGAAACTCATCGTTGCTTACCGAGTACGCTATCGAACGTAGAAACCCCTTTTAATTAAAATTAATATTTAATTCGTAAATATTAATAAATATCAAAATTATTTATTCTTTATTTACCTGGGATGTTACAATATAAGTTTATGATTAATTCTTATAATGTTTCTAAACCTTATCAATTTGGAAATCAACATCAGTCTACATTTAAATTGGTTAGTATTATTTGATCTTCTAATACTTGACATTTTATTTACCTAGAATTTATTTGGACTAAAAATAATTAGATTTTTTGAAAGAATATGTAATGATTTTATTTTAATTTTTGACCATAATAGTTATATTTTGGCATATTTTTCTATTAAAAATCAATATATTTTTCAGTTATATTAATTCATATCTCTTAACAAAAATGTAAAAATATACCTTTGGTAACTATACATGTTGATCATGGTGGATAATTTTTTAATTTCGAATTAGAATTTTATTATAATAAATACATTTTAGTACATAACCTCCCATCACCGTGATCACTAACCGAAATAATGTTATTGAAAGAAGAAATAGAAATATAGAGAATATTACTAGAAGTGTGATAATTGAAAATATAAAAGAAAAAAAAATTGGATAATCACTTATTACTTATATCTATATTATTTATATTTTTTAAATTTTTTTTCATTGACTAAACCCATATTATTTATTGATTGGAATAAATCAAAAACATTCTTTATATTCTGATTATTTTAAATAATCCATGATAACTACAGAAGATAATTTGTGTTAATTTAAGTTAAATATAGATAATGAAATATTATTAGTATATTAAAGAATAGTTGATGCATCTATTATTTTTAATAAAATTACCAATAATGCTAAGGAAGAAGACTTTAATAAAATTTATGAAACTGGACCCTTTAGTTTCAAACAACCACAACCCACTTCCTCTTATGTTATTTCCAAAACTCATATTCCACCCATAATATAATTTCAAAATTTTAATAGAAAAACATAAGGAATGTTTTTTCATTATATAACTCAACTTGATAGTTTTACAATAATTGGGAAACACATTATTATTGACCCATAGAATATGTTAAACCTTATAAATCATACTAGTTATACTATAATTATTTATGTAAGTAAACATGATAGAACAAGAAATTTATTATGAAATAAAGTTGAATATATTTAATTTTCATCAAAATTCAATCAAAAGAATCATATTCAGGTTTTATGTAATATATATTATTAAAATATATAAAAGTTTGTCTTAATAAATTTGAAATGGATTAAGTATTGACATTGGTAGAATGAATTTTTTTTTTTCACATTTGATAGTTATAAAACGAGTTTTTCAAAATAATTATGAAGATCATGTAGTCATAGATATAATTAATGATAAACAATTTTAAAATGATTATAATCAATAAGTGGAACTAAAATATGATAAAACATATGTTCCTATAGGAAAGCCCAAAGTTATCCTTATTTTCATATAACATAAAAATTTAAAAAAAATTATTTTTTCTCTAATCGATATGAAATAAGAAATCTTTAATTGTTATGTATAGGAGAATGTTTATCCAGGATTAAACACCTCTTTTGGAAAATAAAAAAATCCCCCAATCATGTATTTATAATTACTGATGAAATTTATAGAAAAAACTAACCCTGGATTCCATATATGATAGTTTAAATGGCATATTGTTACAAAATATTTTGTTTATGGATATATGGACCCAATAATTGTATATAATTTTTTTAAGGGAACTATAATTTTCCAAATTTATATTGATGTCTGTATAATTTGGTCTACTAAATATATCATATAAATTCATTAGTGATAAATGGGGAATATGAGTTTCAGTTGATAGGGTTGGAGAAGCAAAATTAAACAAATGAACAAGAGAGAATGAATTACCTTTAAAAGTGTTACTCCTTTTGATTTGACCCTAAAGGCTTCCTCTGAAATGATTCTTCCCAAAGGGAATCCTCTAGGATGAGGAGAGGGATGTGGAGAGAGTGAATGGTAAGGGGTTGGCCGAGCCAAAGGCTTGAGGAGTGTGTGTATGGTGGTAGAGGTGGGGGCCTTTTATAAGAGGAGAGGAGGGGCACTTTTGGAAAGTAAAGAAATATTACATTATTTGAAAATTTGTTTCGGTTTTAAAAGGTCCCAAATTGATACAATTCTTGTATAAGGTGATAAGGGTTCGAAATACACCCATCCAATAAGTTTTGGACATGCGTAGTTCATAGATGTTACATTATCTTTCCATTTTATTTAAATCGTTAAATAATGAGGTAATCGCTGCATCATCATGATGTCATAAATAAATTAATTTATTTAAAGCCTAAAAATTATAAAAAAATACTATGATATATGAACTCTTTTTATCTTTCTAATGACTATTTATAATCAAATATCTGACATGTATAACCACATTTTAAAAAAATTTCAGTAAAACATATCATGTTTGTGTAATTTTTACTTTTACATTAAATAAAAAGTTATTTATGTAATTTCCCAACCAAAGTGGCTCCATGGGGTTCCCAAGTCGACCCATGGATTCTATTGGTCGGCCATGAAACAACCAATGAGGGTAGGACATGTTTCAAGCTCATCTTATTTTATTAAAGCATTATTTTTACCTTAAACTACACTAATTACCACTAATCACGATTAAAAAGTTAATAAGTTACTATTCACCAAAAAATTATTTTAATCTCATTGAACCACATTTTACTTCATAATGACAACCATGTATGTCGGATTTTTGAAAATTAAAACACAATGATGGAAAAATTTCATTTAAACGGAAAATCAGTTTTTATAAGTACCACTTAGTGGTTTCACTATTCATCAAAAATTGAAGTTTTTCAGAAAATTACCAAAAATTCACCCTAAGATATATTTGATATTACGAATTCAAAAATGAAGTCTATTTTAAAAAATTGAAAACATATAAGTCACATTAATTAATTTAATAATTAATTCCCGCTGTCAGAGCAAATAGCGTGTTTTTATGGAACAATAAGTATCAAAAGATTGACACTAGTTTAAGTCTGATTTCAAAGTGAAATTAATTCCAACGACCACTATTGGATTTAATGGTAAAAATATTTTATAATTTCACTTTAATACCAATTCAAAAGATAATCTAATCATATAAATAAATTTGATTAAAAATAGGTTTTGAATTAAAATACAACATTTTACAGTATTCATAAAAAAAATGAACTTTATTAGAAAGGTACCAAAAATTTACACAAAGTAAATTTTGATGTCCCGATTCTAAAGAAGAGTTATATTTGGTCCAATAGAATTTATAAGTTCGATCAAACCTATATTTAATGACGGTTCTCCGTCAAAAGGTGATAAGTGGACCTTTCGTGAAAATTAGGGTATAAATGCCTAAAATTGAACTCTTTCCGTATTTTAAGCCTTTATCTTTTATTGGGTAAATGTAAAAACATTTAAACACATATATTATCATATTTTAGTTATTTTTATACATTCCCGCTAGTACAATGGCTACTCGTTAACTAACATTTAAAATAATATTATTTTATTACTTGTGTGCAACGTAAGTTTTCAAAGAAACTCATCGTTGCTTACCGAGTACGCTATCGAACGTAGAAACCCCTATTAATTAAAATTAATATTTAATTCGTAAATATTAATAAATATCAAAATTATTTATTCTTTATTTACCTGGGATGTTACAATATAAGTTTATGATTAATTCTTATAATGTTTCTAAACCTTATCAATTTGGAAATCAACATCAGTCTACATTTAAATTGGTTAGTATTATTTGATCTTCTAATACTTGACATTTTATTTACCTAGAATTTATTTGGACTAAAAATAATTAGATTTTTTGAAAGAATATGTAATGATTTTATTTTAATTTTTGACCATAATAGATATATTTTGGCATATTTTTCTATTAAAATCAATATATTTTTCAGTTATATTAATTCATATCTCTTAACAAAAATGTAAAAATATACCTTTGGTAACTATACATGTTGATCATGGTGGATAATTTTTTAATTTCGAATTAGAATTTTATTATAATAAATACATTTTAGTACATAACCTCCCATCACCGTGATCACTACCCGAAATAATGTAATTGAAAGAAGAAATAGAAATATAGAGAATATTACTAGAAGTGTGTTAATTGAAAATATAAAAGAAAAAAAAATTGGAGAATCACTTATTACTTATATCTATATTATTTATATTTTTTAAATTTTTTTTCATTGACTAAACCCATATTATTTTTTGATTGGAATAAATCAAAAACATTCTTTATATTCTGATTATTTTAAATAATCCATGATAACTACAGAAGATAATTTGTGTTAATTTAATTTAAATATAGATAATGAAATATTATTAGTATATTAAAGAATAGTTGATGCATCTATTATTTTTAATAAAATTAACAATAATGCTAAGGAAGAAGACTTTAATAAAATTTATGAAACTGGACCCTTTAGTTTCAAACAACCACAACCCACTTCCTCTTATGTTATTTCCAAAACTCATAATCCACCCATAATATAATTTCAAAATTTTAATAGAAAAACATAAGGAATGTTTTTTCATTATATAACTCAACTTGATAGTTTTACAATAATTGGGAAACACATTATTATTGACCCATAGAATATGTTAAACCTTATAAATCATACTAGTTATACTATAATTATTTATGTAAGTAAACATGATAGAATAAGAAATTTATTATGAAATAAAGTTGAATATATTTAATTTTCATCAAAATTCAATCAAAAGAATAATATTCAGGTTTTATGTAATATATATTATTAAAATATATAAAATTTTGTCTTAATAAATTTGAAATGGATTAAGTATTGACATTGGTAGAATGAAATTTTTTTTCACATTTGATAGTTATAAAACGAGTTTTTCAAAATAATTATGAAGATCATGTAGTCATAGATATAATTAATGATAAACAATTTTAAAATGATTATAATCAATAAGTGGAACTAAAATATGATAAAACATATGTTCCTATAGGAAAGCCCAAAGTTATCCTTATTTTCATATAACATAAAAATTTAAAAAAAATTATTTTTTCTCTAATCGATATGAAATAAGAAATCTTTAATTGTTATGTATAGGAGAATGTTTATCCAGGATTAAACACCTCTTTTGGAAAATAAAAAAATCCCCCAATCTTGTATTTATAATTACTGATGAACTTTATAGAAAAAACTAACCCCTGATTCCATATATGATAGTTTAAATGGCATATTGTTACAAAATATTTTGTTTATGGATATATGGACCCAATAATTGTATATAATTTTTTTAAGGGAACTATAATTTTCCAAATTTATATTGATGTCTGTATAATTTGGTCTACTAAATATATCTTATAAATTAATTAGTGATAAATGGGGAATATGAGTTTCAGTTGATAGGGTTGGAGAAGCAAAATAAAACAAATGAACAAGAGAGAATGAATTACCTTTAAAAGTGTTACTCCTTTTGATTTGACCCTAAAGGCTTCCTCTGAAATGATTCTTCCCAAAGGGAATCCTCTAGGATGAGGAGAGGGATGTGGAGAGAGTGAATGGTAAGGGTTTGGCCGAGCCAAAGGCTTGAGGAGTGTGTGTAAGGTGGTAGAGGTGGGGGCCTTTTATAAGAGGAGAGGAGGGGAACTTTTGGAAAGTAATGAAATATTACATTATTTGAAAATTTGTTTCGGTTTTAAAAGGTCCCAAATTGATACAATTCTTGTATAAGGTGATAAGGGTTCTAAATAAACCCATCCAATAAGTTTTGGACATGCGTAGTTCATAGATGTTACATTATCTTTCCATTTTATTTAAATCGTTAAATAATGAGGTAATCGCTGCATCATCATGATGTCATAAATAAATTAATTTATTTAAAGCCTAAAAATTATAAAAAAATACTATGATATAGGAACTCTTTTTATCTTTATAATGACTATTTAGAATCAAATATCTGACATGTATAACCACATTTTAAAAAAATTTCAGTAAAACATATCATGTTTCTGTAATTTTTACTTTTACATTAAATAAAAAGTTATTTATGTAATTTCCCAACCAAAGTGGCTCCATGGGGTTCCCAAGTCGACCCATGGCTTCTATTGGTCGGCCATGAAACAACCAATGAGGGTAGGACATGTTTCAAGCTCATCTTATTTTATTAAAGCATTATTTTTACCTTAAACTACACTAATTACCACTAATCACGATTAAAAAGTTAATAAGTTACTATTCACCAAAAAATTATTTTAATCTCATTGAACCACATTTTACTTCTTAATGACAACCATGTATGTCGGATTTTTGAAAATCAAAACACAATGATGGAAAAATTTCATTTAAACGGAAAATCAGTTTTTATAAGTACCACTTAGTGGTTTCACTATTCATCAAAAATTGAAGTTTTTCAGAAAATTACCAAAAATTCACCCTAAGATATATTTGATATTACGAATTCAAAAATGAAGTCTATTTTACAAAATTGAAAACATATAATTCACATTAATTAATTTAATAATTAATTCCCGCTGTCAGAGAAAATAGCGTGTTTTTATGGAACAATAAGTATCAAAAGATTGACACTAATTTAAGTCTGATTTCAAAGTGAAATTAATTCCAACGACCACTATTGGATTTAATGGTAAAAATATTTTATAATTTCACTTTAATACCAATTCAAAAGATAATCTAATCATATAAATAAATTTTATTAAAAAGAGGGTTTGAATTAAAATACAACATTTTACACTATTCATAAAAAAATGAACTTTATTAGAAAGGTACCAAAAATTTACACAAAGTAAATTTTGATGTCCCGATTCTAAAGAAGAGTTATATTTGGTCCAATAGAATTTATAATATCGATCAAACCTATATTTAATGACGGTTCTCCGTCAAAAGGTGATAAGTGGACCTTTCGTGAAAATTAGGGTATAAATGCCTAAAATTGAACTCTTTCCGTATTTTAAGCCTTTATCTTTTATTGGATAAATGTAAAAACATTTAAAAACATATATAATCATATTTTAGTTATTTTTATCCATTCCCGCTAGTACAACGGCTACTCGTTAACTAACATTTAAAATAATATTATTTTATTACTTGTGTGCAACGTAGGTTTTCAAAGAAACTCATCGTTGTTTACCGAGTACGCTATCGAACGTAGAAACCCCTTTTAATTAAAATTAATATTTAATTCGTAAATATTAATAAATATCAAAATTATTTATTCTTTATTTACCTGGGATGTTACAATATAAGTTTTTGATTAATTCTTATAATGTTTCTAAACCTTATCAATTTGGAAATCAACATCAGTCTACATTTAAATTGGTTAGTATTATTTGATCTTCTAATACTTGACATTTTATTTACCTAGAATTTATTTGGACTTAAAATAATTAGATTTTTTGAAAGAATATGTAATGATTTTATTTTAATTTTTGACCATAATAGATATATTTTGGCATATTTTTCTATTAAAAATCAATATATTTTTCTGTTATATTAATTCATATCTCTTAACAAAAATGTAAAAATATACCTTTGGTAACTATACATGTTGATCATGGTGGATAATTTTTTAATTTCGAATTAGAATTTTATTATAATAAATACATTTTAGTACATAACCTCCCATCACCGTGATCACTACCCGAAATAATGTTATTGAAAGAAGAAATAGAAATAGAGAGAATATTACTAGAAGTGTGTTAATTGAAAATATAAAAGAAAAAAAATTGGATAATCACTTATTACTTATATCTATATTATTTATATTTTTTAAAAAAAATTTCATTGACTAAACCCATATTATTTTTTGATTGGAATAAATCAAAAACATTCTTTACATTCTGATTATTTTAAATATTACATGATAACTTCAGAAGATAATTTGTGTTAATTTAATTTAAATATAGATAATGAAATATTATTAGTATATTAAAGAATAGTTGATGCATCTATTATTTTTAATAAAATTACCAATAATGCTAAGGAAGAAGACTTTAATAAAATTTATGAAACTGGTCCCTTTAGTTTCAAACAACCACAACCCACTTCCTCTTATGTTATTTCCAAAACTCATATTCCACCCATAATATAATTTCAAAATTTTAATAGAAAAACATAAGGAATGTTTTTTCATTATATAACTCAACTTGATAGTTTTACAACAATTGGGAAACACATTATTATTGACCCATAGAATATGTTAAACCTTATAAATCATACTAGTTATACTATAATTATTTATGTAAGTAAACATGATAGAACAAGAAATTTATTATGAAATAAAGTTGAATACATTTAATTTTCATCAAAATTCAATCAAAAGAATCATATTCAGGTTTTATGTAATATATATTATTAAAATATATAAAAGTTTGTCTTAATAAATTTGAAATGGATTAAGTATTGACATTGGTAGAATGAAATTTTTTTTCACAATTGATAGTTATAAAACGAGTTTTTCAAAATAATTATGAAGATCATGTAGTCATAGATATAATTAATGATAAACAATTTTAAAATGATTATAATCAATAAGTGGAACTAAAATATGATAAAACATATGTTCCTATAGGAAAGCCCAAAGTTATCCTTATTTTCATATAACATAAAAATTTAAAAAAAATTATTTTTTCTCTAATCGATATGAAATAAGAAATCTGTAATTGTTATGTATAGGAGAATGTTTATCCAGGATTAAACACCTCTTTTAGAAAATAAAAAAATCCCCCAATCATATATTTATAATTACTGATGAACTTTATAGAAAAAACTAACCCCTGAATCCATATATGATAGTTTAAATGGCATATTGTTACAAAATATTTTGTTTATGGATATATGGACCCAATAATTGTATATAATTTTTTTTAAGGGAACTATAATTTTCCAAATTTATATTGATGTCTATATAATTTGGTCTACTAAATATATCTTATAAATTCATTAGTGATAAATGGAGAATATGAGTTTCAGTTGATAGGGTTGGAGAAGCAAAATAAAACAAATGAACAAGAGAGAATGAATTACCTTTAAAAGTGTTACTCCTTTTGATTTGACCCTAAAGGCTTCCTTTGAAATGATTCTTCCCAAAGGTAATCCTCTAGGATGAGTAGAGGGATGTGGAGAGAGTAAATGGTAAGGGGTTGGCCGAGCCAAAGGCTTGAGGAGTGTGTGTAAGGTGGTAGAGGTGGGGGCCTTTTATAAGAGGAGAGGAGGGGCACTTTTGGAAAGTAAAGAAATATTACATTATTTGAAAATTTGTTTCGGTTTTAAAAGGTACCAAATTGATACAATTCTTGTATAAGGTAATAAGGGTTCGAAATACACCCATCCAATAAGTTTTGGACATGCGTAGTTCATAGATGTTACATTATCTTTCCATTTTATTTAAATCGTTAAATAATGAGGTAATCGCTGCATCATTATGATGTCATAAATAAATTAATTTCTTTAAAGCCTAAAAATTATAAAAAAATACTATGATATAGGAACTCTTTTTATCTTTCTAATGACTATTTATAATCAAATATCTGAGATGTATAACCACATTTAAAAAAATTTCAGTAAAACATATCATGTTTGTGTAATTTTTACTTTTACATTAAATAAAAAGTTATTTATGTAATTTCCCAACCAAAGTGGCTCCATGGGGTTCCCAAGTCGACCCATGGCTTCTATTGGTCGGCCATGAAACAACCAATGAGGGTAGGACATGTTTCAAGCTCATCTTATTTTATGAAAGCATTATTTTTACCTTAAACTACACTAATTACCACTAATCACGATTAAAAAACTAATAAGTTACTATTCACCAAAAAATTATTTTAATCTCATTGAACCACATTTTACTTCTTAATGACAACCATGTATGTCGGATTTTTGAAAATCAAAACACAATGATGGAAAAATTTCATTTAAACGGAAAATCAGGTTTTATAAGTACCACTTAGTGCTTTCACTATTCATCAAAAATTGATGTTTTTCAGAAAATTACCAAAAATTCACCCTAAGATATATTTGATATTACGAATTCAAAAATGAAGTCTATTTTACAAAATTGAAAAAATATAAGTCACATTAATTAATTTAACAATTAATTCCCGTTGTCAGAGCAAATAACGTGTTTTTATGGAACAATAAGTATCAAAAGATTGACACTAGTTTAAGTCTGATTTCAAAGTGAAATTAATTCCAACGACCACTATTGGATTTAATGGTAAAAATATTTTATAATTTCACTTTAATACCAATTCAAAAGATAATCTAATCATATAAATAAATTTGATTAAAAAGAGGTTTTGAATTAAAATACAACATTTTACACTATTCATAAAAAAAATGAACTTTATTAGAAAGGTACCAAAAATTTACACAAAGTAAATTTTGATGTCCCGATTCTAAAGAAGAGTTATATTTGGTCAAATAGAATTTATAAGATCGATCAATCCTATATTTAATGACGGTTCTCCGTCAAAAGGTGATAAGTGGACCTTTCGTGAAAATTAGGGTATAAATGCCTAAAATTGAACTCTTTCCGTATTTTAAGCCTTTATCTTTTATTGGGTAAATGTAAAAACATTTAAAAACATATATAATCATATTTTAGTTATTTTTATCCATTCCCGCTAGTACAACGGCTACTCGTTAACTAACATTTAAAATAATATTATTTTATTACTTGTGTGCAACGTAAGTTTTCAAAGAAACTCATCGTTGCTTACCGAGTAAGCTATCGAACGTAGAAACCCCTTTTAATTAAAATTAATATTTATTTCGTAAATATTAATAAATATCAAAATTATTTATTCTTTATTTACCTGGGAAGTTACAATATAAGTTTATGATTAAATATTATAATGTTTCTAAACCTTATCAATTTGGAAATCAACATCAGTCTACATTTAAATTGGTTAGTATTATTTGATCTTCTAATACTTGACATTTTATTTACCTAGAATTTATTTGGACATAAAATAATTAGATTTTTTGAAAGAATATGTAATGATTTTATTATAATTTTTGACCATAATAGATATATTTTGGCATATTTTTCTATTAAAAATCAATATATTTTTCTGTTATATTAATTCATATCTCTTAACAAAAATGTAAAAATTTACCTTTGGTAACAATACATGTTGATCATGGTGAATAATTTTTTAATTTCGAATTAGAATTTTATTATAATAAATACATTTTAGTACATAACCTCCCATCACCGTGATCGCTACCCGAAATAATGTAATTGAAAGAAGAAATAGAAATATAGAGAATATTACTAGAAGTGTGTTAATTGAAAATATAAAAGAAAAAAAATTGGATAATCACTTATTACTTATATCTATATTATTTATATTGTTTAAAATTTTTTTCATTGACTAAACCCATATTATTTTTTGATTGGAATAAATCAAAAACATTCTTTATATTCTGATTATTTTAAATAATCCATGATAACTACAGAAGATAATTTGTGTTAATTTAATTTAAATATAGATAATGAAATATTATTAGTATATTAAAGAATAGTTGATGCATCTATTATTTTTAATAAAATTACCAATAATGCTAAGGAAGAAGACTTTAATAAAATTTATGAAACTGGTCCCTTTAGTTTCAAACAACCACAACCCACTTCCTCTTATGTTATTTCCAAAACTCATATTCCACCCATAATATAATTTCAAAATTTTAATAGAAAAACATAAGGAATGTTTTTTCATTATATAACTCAACTTGATAGTTTTACAATAATTGGGAAACACATTATTATTGACCCATAGAATATGTTAAACCTTATAAATCATACTAGTTAAACTATAATTATTTATGTAAGTAAACATGATAGAACAAGAAATTTATTATGAAATAAAGTTGAATATATTTAATTTTCATCAAAATTCAATCAAAAGAATCATATTCAGGTTTTATGTAATATATATTATTAAAATATATAAAAGTTTGTCTTAATAAATTTGAAATGGATTAAGTATTGACATTGGTAGAATGAATTTTTTTTTCACATTTGATAGTTATAAAACGAGTTTTTCAAAATAATTATGAAGATCATGTAGTCATAGATATAATTAATGATAAACAATTTTAAAATGATTATAACCAATAAGTGGAACTAAAATATGATAAAGCATATGTTACTATAGGAAATCCCAAAGTTATCCTTATTTTCATATAACATAAAAATTTAAAAAAAATTATTTTTTCTCTAATCGATATGAAATAAGAAATCTTTAATTGTTATGTATAGGAGAATGTTTATCCAGGATTAAACACCTTGTTTGGAAAATAAAAAAATCCCCCAATCATGTATTTATAATTACTGATGAACATTATAGAAAAAACTAACCCCTGAATCCATATATGATAGTTTAAATGGCATATTGTTACAAAATATTTTGTTTTTGGATATATGGACCCAATAATTGTATATAATTTTTTTAAGGGAACTATAATTTTCCAAATTTATATTGATGTCTGTATAATTTGGTCTACTAAATATATCTTATAAATTCATTAGTGATAAATGGGGAATATGAGTTTCAGTTGATAGGGTTGGAGAAGCAAAATAAAACAAATGAACAAGAGAGAATGAATTACCTTTAAAAGTGTTACTCCTTTTGATTTGACCCTAAAGGCTTCCTCTGAAATGATTCTTCCCAAAGGGAATCCTCTAGGATGAGGAGAGGGATGTGGAGAGAGTGAATGGTAAGGGTTTGGCCGAGCCAAAGGCTTGAGGAGTGTGTGTAAGGTGGTAGAGGTGGGGGCCTTTTATAAGAGGAGAGGAGGGGCACTTTTGGAAAGTAATGAAATATTACATTATTTGAAAATTTGTTTCGGTTTTAAAAGGTCCCAAATTGATACAATTCTTGTATAAGGTGATAAGGGTTCTAAATACACCCATCCAATAAGTTTTGGACATGCGTAGTTCATAGATGTTACATTATCTTTCCATTTTATTTAAATCGTTAAATAATGAGGTAATCGCTGCATCATCATGATGTCATAAATAAATTAATTTATTTAAAGCCTAAAAATTATAAAAAAATAATATGATATAGGAACTCTTTTTATCTTTATAATGACTATTTAGAATCAAATATCTGACATGTATAACCACATTTTAAAAAAATTTCAGTAAAACATATCATGTTTGTGTAATTTTTACTTTTACATTAAATAAAAAGTTATTTATGTAATTTCCCAACCAAAGTGGCTCCATGGGGTTCCCAAGTCGACCCATTGCTTCTATTGGTCGGCCATGAAACAACCAATGAGGGTAGGACATGTTTCAAGCTCATCTTATTTTATTAAAGCATTATTTTTACCTTAAACTACACTAATTACCACTAATCACGATTAAAAAGTTAATAAGTTACTATTCACAAAAAAATTATTTTAATCTCATTGAACCACATTTTACTTCTTAATGACAACCATGTATGTCGGATTTTTGAAAATCAAAACACAATGATGGAAAAATTTCATTTAAACGGAGAATAAGTTTTTATAAGTACCACTTAGTGGTTTCACTATTCATCAAAAATTGAAGTTTTTCAGAAAATTACCAAAAATTCACCCTAAGATATATTTGATATTACGAATTCAAAAATGAAGTCTATTTTACAAAATTGAAATCATATAAGTCACATTAATTAATTTAATAATTAATTCCCGCTGTCAGAGAAAATAGCGTGTTTTTATGGAACAATAAGTATCAAAAGATTGACACTAATTTAAGTCTGATTTCAAAGTGAAATTAATTCCAACGACCACTATTGGATTTAATGGTAAAAATATTTTATAATTTCACTTTAATACCAATTCAAAAGATAATCTAATCATATAAATAAATTTTATTAAAAAGAGGGTTTGAATTAAAATACAACATTTTACACTATTCATAAAAAAATGAACTTTATTAGAAAGGTACCAAAAATTTACACAAAGTAAATTTTGATGTCCCGATTCTAAAGAAGAGTTATATTTGGTCCAATAGAATTTATAATATCGATCAAACCTATATTTAATGACGGTTCTCCGTCAAAAGGTGATAAGTGGACCTTTCGTGAAAATTAGGGTATAAATGCCTAAATTTGAACTCTTTCCGTATTTTAAGCCTTTATCTTTTATTGGATAAATGTAAAAACATTTAAAAACATATATAATCATATTTTAGTTATTTTTATCCATTCCCGCTAGTACAACGGCTACTCGTTAACTAACATTTAAAATAATATTATTTTATTACTTGTGTGCAACGTAGGTTTTCAAAGAAACTCATCGTTGCTTACCGAGTACGCTATCGAACGTAGAAACCCCTTTTAATTAAAATTAATATTTAATTCGTAAATATTAATAAATATCAAAATTATTTATTCTTTATTTACCTGGGATGTTACAATATAAATTTTTGATTAATTCTTATAATGTTTCTAAACCTTATCAATTTGGAAATCAACATCAGTCTACATTTAAATTGGTTAGTATTATTTGATCTTCTAATACATGACATTTTATTTACCTAGAATTTATTTGGACATAAAATAATTAGATTTTTTGAAAGAATATGTAATGATTTTATTATAATTTTTGACCATAATAGATATATTTTGGCATATTTTTCTATTAAAAATCAATATATTTTTCTGTTATATTAATTCATATCTCTTAACAAAAATGTAAAAATTTACCTTTGGTAACAATACATGTTGATCATGGTGAATAATTTTATAATTTCGAATTAGAATTTTATTATAATAAATACATTTTAGTACATAACCTCCCATCACCGTGATCACTACCCGAAATAATGTTATTCAAAGAAGAAATAGAAATATAGAGAATATTACTAGAAGTGTGTTAATTGAAAATATAAAAGAAAAAAAATTGGATAATCACTTATTACTTATATCTATATTATTTATATTTTTTAAAAAAAATTTCATTGACTAAACCCATATTATTTTTTGATTGGAATAAATCAAAAACATTCTTTATATTCTGATTATTTTAAATAATCCATGATAACTACAGAAGATAATTTGTGTTAATTTAATTTAAATATAGATAATGAAATATTATTAGTATATTAAAGAATAGTTGATGCATCTATTATTTTTAATAAAATTACCAATAATGCTAAGGAAGAAGACTTTAATAAAATTTATGAAACTGGTCCCTTTAGTTTCAAACAACCACAACCCACTTCCTCTTATGTTATTTCCAAAACTCATATTCCACCCATAATATAATTTCAAAATTTTAATAGAAAAACATAAGGAATGTTTTTTCATTATATAACTCAACTTGATAGTTTTACAATAATTGGGAAACACATTATTATTGACCCATAGAATATGTTAAACCTTATAAATCATACTAGTTAAACTATAATTATTTATGTAAGTAAACATGATAGAACAAGAAATTTATTATGAAATAAAGTTGAATATATTTAATTTTCATCAAAATTCAATCAAAAGAATCATATTCAGGTTTTATGTAATATATATTATTAAAATATATAAAAGTTTGTCTTAATAAATTTGAAATGGATTAAGTATTGACATTGGTAGAATGATTTTTTTTTCACATTTGATAGTTATAAAACGAGTTTTTCAAAATAATTATGAAGATCATGTAGTCATAGATATAATTAATGATAAACAATTTTAAAATGATTATAACCAATAAGTGGAACTAAAATATGATAAAGCATATGTTCCTATAGGAAATCCCAAAGTTATCCTTATTTTCATATAACATAAAAATTTAAAAAAAATTATTTTTTCTCTAATCGATATGAAATAAGAAATCTTTAATTGTTATGTATAGGACAATGTTTATCCAGGATTAAACACCTTGTTTGGAAAATAAAAAAATCCCCCAATCATGTATTTATAATTACTGATGAACATTATAGAAAAAACTAACCCCTGAATCCATATATGATAGTTTAAATGGCATATTGTTACAAAATATTTTGTTTATGGATATATGGACCCAATAATTGTATATAATTTTTTTAAGGGAACTATAATTTTCCAAATTTATATTGATGTCTCTATAATTTGGTCTACTAAATATATCTTATAAATTAATTAGTGATAAATGGGGAATATGAGTTTCAGTTGATAATTGTGGGTGGAATTACATTATTTATTATATTTCAATTCCATAAAAAAATTCATTAAATGTATATAAATACATAAAAATGATATTAAGATATTTTTCTATGATAGTAATAAATGTACAATTTCCTCTATAGGAACCATAGATATATTATATATTGAAGAATAAATAAAAGTATTTATGAAATGATTATTTTTGGAATGATTGGACGTTTATAATATAATATATTAATTCAAATATATTTAATATTATATGAATCCTTTTGTGGAATATGTGATGAAAATCCAAAGGAAAAAAATATTAAGTGAGAAAAATATTAATTTAGTACCCCAATTGAGCTATGTATTTTCATATTTTAATCTTCAGGATATAATTTTTATTTTTATTTTTTTCATTATATTTTGATTTTAGTTGACCTAAAATGGATATAAAAATTACATCTCAAAGATTACATTTCAATATTGAGTCACTAGTATCATATTATTTTATAAAAGAACATTATATATAAATTTTCATTCTTTGAAAAAGAAATACGCGGAATAAAAATGTCATTTGGGTGAAATATTATTGATTCAACAGATTATCTTCAATTTTGGTTTGAGTTTTAGTTAATACATAATTTATTGTTACAACAAAAGTTACTTTTCTTCTCCTAAAACCCAAACACATAACATAACATCTAATAACATAGATATAAGTAACCATTTCTATATATATCACACACATGAATGAGTTATCATTTTATATTTCATCATAATATAAGAACAACATGTTGATATTTTTATCAAAAACCCAAAATTTAAATTGAATTTAATGTAATAAAAATTAACTTATAATATTTAAAAAATCAAGTCATGTCTACTAATTGTTTTAAAAATATGATCATATTAATGATATATATATATATAATTAGGAGTAAATGTTCATTTGTTTAATTTTTTATTATAACTATTAATGAAAATTATTTATTAAGTGAAAATTACGAAAAAAAATTAGATTTTATCTTTTAAAAAAATCAATATGGATGTTTTTATAAATGATATTATTTAAAAAAAAATTATGAAGAATGTTTAATAACAAAAAAATTATGACAACATTTGTTTACAATATTAGTAATTAAAGAATTTTGTTTTAAAAGTTTCATTTGAATATTTGTTATGGTTAAATTTTCATTAATAAAATATTTCATAAAAAAATAACAATATTATTATAAAAACATTATCAAAAATGATTAATTAAAGAAAATTATAAAAAAAGAAAACTTGAAAATTTTAATTATGAATTTTATATAAGAAAATTACCTTTACAATACAATTCACTACATAAAATTCCATTAAATTCATTTTTCACCAAATTTGAATAAACTTATTATTGTTTACAAAATTATTGTTACATTTTTTTCCAAATGATTTTTGAAAAAAAAATTATTTGATAGGTTGATTTAAAATATTTTATATCTTTAAAAATACATTTTTCTCAATAAAAATATTAGTATTTTAAATAAACCATCGATTGAAATTTATAAATTCCTATCTAAAATGGGAATTCATATGAAATTTATTTCTACTTATATCTTCTATGTAATACTTATTTTTGTTTTCATAATTATAAAATTATTTTTAAAAGTATTTTTTACAATTGGAAGATAATTAAATAAAATAATAAATATTTAAGGTAAAAAATTAAGAGTTTACAATTTTATTTTGTATGAATCTTTAATCGATATATGCGGTTTTAATAAAAACTGTAATATATAAATAATGAGAACAATGTTTCTCCATATGAAATTAATATAGTAGTTGGGTAACCTATATTCCCTCCTGGGCTATCCCTATATGTAGATATAGACCCTCTAATTATAATTCAGCCTTACATTGATGGTTCATCCAATTTTTCATCAACACTCATGGCTTTATCAAGATATATTTAATGAAATGTTCTACTAAAATAATTGATTATTGAGAAGGTATGGTTTCATATCTATGATTGACTATTCAATATAGTTATTATTTTCTATGTATAGAAATATATTTGTGTTTCAATGTAATATAATGAATTTTAATATCCTGAGGTATTAAGTAAATTTTATTTAATTGATAAATAAATAGAAAAGTTTTGATTCAAGGATGTAACTTTTATGATTTTTGGATATTAATAAAAATTTAATATCATTACAATGATAGTGTTACTAGATATTCCATTGGTTGAATAAGAGAGTTTTTTTATATAATATTTTTCTAAAAAAATGTATCATTCAATAATAAACATTTTTTATAATCCCAAGTTTCTTCTATGGAAATAGTTTAGTTGTTATTTTTGCACAATTATAAAAATTGAATTTTATATATAAGGTATTGACAAATTATTGATCCATAGGAATGATGATAGGGACACATTAATAGTGCTAGCTATAAATTTTCTTGATCTCTATTATAATTTTAGGAAACTTCATTTAGATATTTATGATTTGAATAAGATTCATTTAGTTAATTGTGGTTCTTTTAATGTCAAATTTAATTATAAAGTAATTCTTATAAATGAATTATTAATCTAAATTATGAATTTTTTTAAAATGTACAATGATGAATCTACAATAAACAATTGTATTTCTTCAATTAGTGAATATATAATTTACATGATGTAGTTAATGTATGATTTTTCACATAAAATGATTTTAAGAATTTCAAAAAATATCCATTTGAATAAATAATTGAGAAATTTAATTTTATTTTTTAAAAGAAAATAGATGTTGCAATGTATCTTCCCACTCTATAGAATACATCAAAACAAAAGAACGATCACTATTTAATATATTTTATGAATAATAATAGAGACAAGAACCCTAAGAATCCATCAATCATGTTGGATAAATGAGAATCATTTTTTTGAATGAAAAGATGAATTAAAATACAAGTGTTGAGGAAATGAATATGAGATTAATAATAAAATAATTATAAGTTTTGTATTCTAGAACTTATTAAGATAAATAAGGTATTGAAAAATATGTGATAGTAGTTATAGAATAAAATGGTCATATGTATGAATTTCTAGATGGATTTCACTAGAAAATTAGGATTACAATTTTATATATTTATCAATTAAAAATTGTTATTTAGTTAAATCTATAATTCTTTCAATTTTTTTTCCTGAAGGAAAACTAGGAAATAAAATGAATGAACCAGAATGATTTCTCCAAAAACTTCATTAGGAAAGTGTGGGTTATAATAGAAATTTAATATTTTAACTTAATAAAAATAAAAATCTAATGTTGATAAATAATTAATGAAAAATTATGTTTCTATATACATATAATCATTAAATATTTATTCTTTAATTATTCCAAATAGATAATTATCTGATGATATTGAGTTGAAATTAAATGATATAATCAAAAAAAATTCCCTGGTCATCATTGTGCTGATAATGATGTTGTAGATGTTAGTAATACTAGGGATTATATTAATGATGTTAGAGAAGGTGATAATACCAGTAATGAAGATATAAGTTATGTTATTGAACATTATTATGATTATAGAAAATAAAAATGGTTTTGAAGTTTATGAATTTTATAAGACTCTAGGGTATTAATTTGGAATTGTTTCATCCAATTTATCAAATTATATCCCTTCCAATATGTAGAATATAATTTATCTGAAGCTCATCTATATCTTATTTTAATATGATTCATGGATGAATTAATCAGTAATATAGTCCAAAAATATCGATGGGATATAAAGTAGACGACGCTTATTATCAATGTTCTTATAAACAAATGCTTGTATATATTTCTTTGAACTCTATATAATTTAGATTTAAAATTATTAAAATATATTTTTAAATGGGTTATATATATAAGATTGTATATTCATTTAAATAAATTCTTATGGGTGTTTCCAATGTCTCTAGTTATATATATATTTTATCCTTGAATAAATAAAAATTTAATTTATAATAGATAAATTTTCTATTTAGATTATATATTGCTTTCCCTACAATATAATATAAAATATTTATATTCTATATATCCACTCATTGAAATATTTATGATGGGGAATATTATTCACATATTTTGTGACAATAATGTAAAAGATCATATGATGAGAATACATTAGATGTTCATAATTTAAATATAAATGTGGTGAAATTGATGACTGATTAAACATGTATAGTAAAATAAAACACTGTATAAAATGTAAAATGGAATATTTAATGAGACCCAGGCGTACATGCACAGATATTACATAAATTATTATGAATATTCATCAAATTTTATAAATACATTCATAAAGACTCTAATTTTTTAGTGTTTTTTTAAAACAAGAAAAAAAATTCTTATTAAGAGATTTATCATCAATATCTCCATTAACGATCGAAGAATTTAATAATCCAACATAATTCCATTATTCATAAAATAGATTATGGTGAAATAAGAAATTAGTGAGCTATAATAACCAATAAGTGTTATAAAAGAAATCTATAAACATAACATGAAAATAAGTGTACGTCAATGTGAACACAAGTTTTGAAGATCACAACCTACACAGAATATCATAATCATGAGACATAAATTAATGGAGGGAAATTAATAATACATCATTCATAAGATAATTAATTACTTAAACATTTTATAATATCAAGTAATAAGACATTGAATTTTTGGAAACACACAGAAACATGTGACATCATTCCATAATATTAAAGGATCATTTCTAAAAAAATAGGAATATCATTGGGACTACACATTATAGGTAGGACACACCACCATCCCCATTCTTAGTCCTTTCCATATAAGGGATTAGGTTTCCCCGTCATCAAGTTATTGATCTTTGTTCCCCATCTACTCCTACTGTATCGGGTTTCCCCATCTTCCTATAGTGTATTAAGAAAATCTTGTTTCCCAATTTTGATCAAGCCTGTTAACTTCTTTGCCATAATAATTTCATAAAATATAAATCATTATCCAATGCACTGGAGGAAGAAATAGATACCACCCATTAGATAATAATATCATTCATACATTTTCTACAATATAATAAAATATTTAACATATCCTGACCCATAAAATGTTTTGGGTTTCATAAACAACATATCATAACACATGATATTTAAAGAGATTCTTAAAAATTTGATTATATGATTTTCTATTTAAAATATATAGTTTTTATAATCATATCATCAATTCAATACAAATACCAGGAAATTGGTTTTGACAAAAATATAAATTTTTTAAGAGAAATGGATGTGGTAATCATTATTCCATCAAAACATAATCCATTCAAGAATGAATATAAATTGTTATATTAGATCTTATCCCCAGAAAATAATAAACTATAAAATAGTACATCATCTTAGATAGAGAAGGGTTTTAAAATATAACATGGATATTTCTTAAGATAAATATACATTCTTGGAAAGTAAATATCATAAAACCATTTTAAAAATCTTTTTAATATAATGAATCATTTACTGTTTCATTTTATACATTTCAAGATGAAAATATCATTTCTTCTATGAAAAAGGCATTTTAAAACCTAAAACTATTTGAAAAATTCTACTGGAATATATACATCAAAACATATAATGGAATCTTTAAAAAATTATGGCATTTTTTACACGAATATAATATGAATAAATATTGAAATAATTGAAAAAAATTACTTTCATAAAATTATTGGAAACATTTTTATTTGATAATATCATTGAAAACATTTATTTTAGGTTTTAAAAATATTTTAAAACACTTGATGAATCATTAGCCATATTTGAAAACTTTTTTATATAAAGGCCAGTACAAACACTTTTAATGAAAAGAATAATAGGAAAATTATTTATCATAAATGAAAATAATTTTAAATATAAAATCAAGATTCATTGTAAGGATGGTAACAAGGGAAGATAAATCTAGACATGATGAACTTTTTTTGTGAGGTAGATTTTTAGAATTGTTCCTTTATTGGAAAATAAAAATAAGATTAAATTGTTAATTTTTTAATGGAAAATAATGGGTAAAAATTCCATTTAAAAAATATATGGTAATATTATAAAAATTCTGAAAACATTTTCACAAATCACGGTTTTGAAAGAATTCGAATTTCTTAACGAAAGATGGATTAATTTCAGATTTTTATAAATAAATTTTTTTATTATCATAAGTAAATAAATGAGTTAAAATGGTTCCATTTCATGGATATGACATGAATAACCATAGGAGTATCTATTTTAAGGGTTTTATTGAAATATGGGTTATATAATTTCCTCAATGGTACCATAATCATAAAAAATCCTAATAAACAATGGGATTGTGGTAAAAATTTATTGCAACATTAGTCAAATTGATCCATATCTTCAAAAAATAATAAAACTACCTGAAGAATAAAATAGCATTAAAATAAAAAAATTCAGGACATAACATTTGAAAGGAATGTTAATACACACCATCGAAACTATAAGTATATAACATTTCATGTATGTCAATAGAGGAAAACAATGACAAAATTACAATATAGATTTTTTAACTTTTAAAACATAAACCACATAAAATAAAAAATATAATATATTTTTTAAATAAAAATATATTTTTCTATTATAGTTTTATAATAAATTAATGTTTATTATATACATCACAAAAATTAAATGAGTTATTAATAGGTCATAATTCTCACATTAATAAAATTTAGACGAGAAATCCCTTAATACTTGAGTAACACCACAATTTTGAACCCCATGAAAAAATTAACATAATTTAAATATTTTAAAAAAATTAAATAATTAAAAATAATGACATAAAATCTAAAATGTAGGTATATAAAAAACCAAAAATAATTGAGTGGTCATGAAATTGTATAATAGATTTAATAACAACACCGTGATAATATTACATTTTTAGAAATATCTTATTTGTTTTTCATATATGTTTTTGTTTTTTATTTTTGATCCACACACATGGTTTGTGTTTCAAAAAACTTGGGGTCCATGACACCCCAAACACCATTATTTGAAAAAATAATGGACCTAGAGGGTCCATTCCATTCCATTAAACAAATTATAATATTTATGATATTAGAATTTTTATTATTCTAATGAATTATAAAATGATAAAACTATAGATGAAAAATATGGATTAAAAATATATGTTTCTCAAAAAATATTGTTCCTAAGAACATTTGGTAACAAATATTCTCATAGTGAAATTTAAGATCATCTTTTTTAATATAATTTAACAAAAAAATTAATATCAAAAAATTAGATAAACATTGAATGAGATGACATTTTAGAGATATACACAATTTTATGATTAATTCATCTATTGTTTCTTAACCATATAAATTTCTAAATCAAAAGAAGTCTAATATTAAATTTTTTGGTATTCATTGATCAGCTAATGTTTAAAAATTACATTAAGATAAAATTTATCTGGTCATATAATAATTTGATTTCTTGTTGGAATATACAATGAAATTTATCTAATTGTCGACAATAATTGATATATACTTGTGTATTTTTTAAAACAAAATCAATAGACTATTTATATTGTATTCATTTTTATCCCATAATAATAATGTGGAAAATATACCTTTTGTAATTATATATATCGATAATTATGGAGAAATTTTAAATTTTTTATTTGTTATTTTTGGTAATAAATTCATTTTAATACATAACCTTTCATAACCATGAACGAATCATTAAATAATGTTTCTGAGAGAAGAAATAGAATTCTAATATATATTACTAGAATTGTGATAATTGGAAACATAAATGCTAAAAAAACTGATCTAAACATATATTACTTATTTTTTTACTATTAATATTCTCTTAAAAATTCTATTCATTGATAAAACAACATATTATTTTTTGGTAGGAATAAATCCAAAACATTATTTACTTTCTTATTTTTTTAATTAATCCATTATAAAAACAGAATATAATTTATGTTACATTCATCTTCAATGGGATAATGAAATATTTTTTTTTTATATTTAATAATAATTGATTCATATATTATTTTTAATAAAATTACCCATAATGTAGAGGAAGAATAAAATGATAAATTTTATTAAATTGATTCTTTTGGTTTCAAGAAACCTCTACCCAATTTTTAATATATTATTTAAAAACTGAATTTCAACCCATAATGGAATGTTCCTATTTTATAAGAAAATCATTAAAAAAAATTGACGATATAAATGAAAGAATCATATTCAGGTTTCAGGTAATAAATATTTTATAAAATATATAAATGGTGGACTAAATAATTTATAAATGTATTATGTAAGGAAGTTGGTAGTACGAAAAAATATTAACCTTAGACTGTTGTATAAGAGGATTTTCAAAATAATTATGAAGATAATGGATTCATAGTTTGAATTATTGATAGAGATATTCAAAATGGTTATAATTAATATTTGGAACTAAAATATAATAAATCATATGTAATTTTCGTAAAACCAAGAGCTATCCTAATTGGTTTATCATTTAAGAATTTCATAAATTTTAGTTTTTGTGAAATCGATATGAAATATTCTCTCCTTTATTGCTATGTATAGAAGAATGTTTATGTAGATTAAACACCTCTTTTGGAAAATGAAATACCCCAATATCATGTATTTATACTTAGTAATGAACATTATGAGAAAAACTCTCTACTATAGCCTTTTTTGATAGATTAAATGGTATATTGTAAAAAAATATTTCATTTATGGGTATGTGGATCCAACAATGATATTAAATTTTTATTAATGGATCCATACTTGTCAAAAATTAATTTTGATTTCAGTATAATTTGGTCAACTAAAAATATCAAATAAATATATTTGTGTAAAATATGGAATTTGTGTTTCAGTAGATAACTGTGGGTGAAATTACATTCTTTATTAGTTTTCAATGCCAAAAAAAACCAAAAATAAATACATTAAATCAATATAAGTACACAATGTTTTATATTAAAAAATAAATTTATGATAGTGCTAAATGTAAAAATTCCCCTACTAGAACCTCAAACAAATTATATATTGAGGAATAAATGAAACCATTAATCAAATTATTATCTTTCTAGAGATTACTTGTTTTTTTTATAATATTATAAGTCAAAGATATATAATATTTTATATAACACTATGTGGAATATATGCTCAAAATAAAAAGGAAAAAAATATTAAGTGACAAAAATAATTTTTCAGTACCCAAATTGATCTTTGTATCTTTTTTTTAATCATTTGGGAATATTTTTTATTTTAATTTTTTTCTTCATATTTTGATTTTGGTTGACCTAAATATGACAAAAAAAATACATCTGTAACATTAAATTTCATTATTGAGTTACATTTGTCATAATATTGTTTGAAAGAACATTGTCTATAAATTTTCATTATTTGAAAAAAAATATGAGGAAAAAATGTCATTTGGGTGAAATATTTCGGATTCAACACAGAATCCTTAATTTTTTTTATGTTTAAGTAAATCCACTATTTATTATTAAAACTGAAGTTACATATCTTCTTGTAAAACATAATCAAATCACTAATGATATAAGAACATTGATATTAGAAACCATTTCCATAGATTTCAGACACATGAAGGAGTGATTCTTTTATAATTCATCATAACATAAGAAAAAAAAAAGTGATATTTTTTCCAAACCCCTAAATTCATATTGATTTGAATACAATAAACATTATCTTATAATGGTAAAAAAATAATAAATCATATCAAATTTTTTTAAAATATCTCCATATTAATGAAATATGAATAAAATTAGGATTACTTGTTTTTTATTTATTAATTTTTTTTCACACTCTTAGATAAAATCTTTTGTTAAGTGAAAATTATAGAAATAAATACTTTTTAATTTTTTAAGAAAAAACTAAATATTGATGTATTTATAAATTATATTATTTAAAAAATAATATATAATAAATTATTAATAACAAAATAATATAGTTTTTTTTCAAAAATATGAGCTATTAATAAAATTTCTTTTCAAATTATCATTTGAATTTTTGTTGTGGTGAAATTTTCATTAAAATATATTACATCAAAAAACAATTGACAATATTATTGTAACAAAAACATTATCACAAATGTTTCATTGAAATATTTAATTAATAAATTTTATTTAAAAAATTTTATTTCGAATTTCTTTTATGAAAATTAACATTACAAAACATTTCACTACATATAATTCCATTACAATCATTTTAAAACTATTTTCAATAACATTATTATTGTTAAAATATAATTGTTTCATTTTTTTCCAAATTATTATTTAAAAAAATCTAAATTTCACACATTAATTTCAATGATTTTATATTTTTTATAAAAAAAATTCTATAAGAAGTTGATAATTTTAAATAAACTATCGAAAAAAATTTATAAATTCATATCCAAAATGAGAATATATATGCAACTTATTTCTACTTATATTTTTATAAAATAATTATTTTTTTTTTAAAATTATAAAATTATTATGAATAATATTATTTACAAGATAAAAAAATTGACCAATATAACATATATATATAACCATAAAATCTAGAGTTTAGAAAAAAAATTTATATTAATATTTAATTGAAATAAGTAGTTTTAATTAAATTTGATACATATAGATAAATAGAACTATATTTCTTTATATGAAAAAAAATATAGTAGTTGGGTTATTTTTTTCCTCACAGGTTTTCCCTATATGTAGTTATCGTCTCTATGATTCTCTTTCAGAATCACTTAGATGGTTCGTCAAATTTTCCAACTATACTCAAGGCTTAATCAAGCTATATTTAATGAAATGGTCCACAAAGTAATGGATGATTGAGAAGCATTGGTTTCATATGTACGATTCACTATTCAATATAATAATTATTTCCCATGAATGAAAATATATTTGTGTTTTTATGTAACATTATGACTTAAAATATCCTTAGGTATTAAAAAAATTTTATTTATTGAATAAATTAATAATAAATGTTAGATTCAAGGTTGTATCATTTATGATGTTTGGTTATCAATAAAATTTTAATATCAATACAATAATAGTGGCACTAAAAATTCCATATGGTGAGGAAGAATGTTTTCTTACATAATATTTTGCAAAAAATTTGGATTAATCAATAATTAACAAGCATTATAATACCAATATTCTACTATGAAAATAGTTCATTTGTTATTTTAGGTCAATCCTAAAAATTGAATTTTAGATAATTGGTATTTCCAAATTATTGATCCATCAGAATGGTGAAAAGGACAAATTGATAATTCAAGGTATAAATTTTCTAGATTTCATTTATAATATGAGGAAATTTCATTTGGCAATTTACGATTTCAATAAGATTCATTTAGTGAATGGACGTCCTTTAAATGTAAAATATATATTGAATCTAGTATTTATAAATGTATTGTTAGTCAACATTGTGAGTGTTATTTAAATGTACATTGTTGCAACTATTATTAAATATTATAAATCATCAATTGGTGAATATATAATTTAATTAATGTAGTAAAAGTATAAATTTTTACATAAAATGAATCTAGTAGTTTCAAGAAAGTGCAATTAGAATAAATAATTTATAAATTTAATTATATTTTATAAATGAAAACATAAGTGGAAAAGTATCATCCAACTCCAATGAGTATATCAAAACAAATATACTATCAATATTTAATAATTTTTTGAACAATTTTATAGACATGAATTCTAAGGATCCATCAATCATGTTGGATAAATGATAATCATTTTGTAGAATGAAATGATGAATTAAAATAAATGTGATGAGGAAATTAATTTTAGAATAGCTATAAAAGAATGAAATGATATGTTTTCTATAATGTATTAAGAGAAATGAGCTATTTAATAATAAGTGATAGATTTTACAGAATAAAATAATCATATGTATGAATTTGGGGATGACTTTTTCCAAAAATCTGTGAATACCATTTTACATATTAATCAATTAAATAAATATATATATATATATATATATATCTACAGTGGTTTCAATTTTGTTTTTACTAAAGAGAGTTATAGTAAAGTGAATGAAGGATCCTGATAGATTTTCTCCAAAAACATCCCTGAGGAAGCATGGGTTATAAAACATTCAATATTTTACATTAATAGAAAAGAAAAATTAATTATGATAAATTATCAAGGAAAAATATGTTTTTTATCCATATAATCATTCAACATTTATACTTTAATTATGAGAAATATATATGTCTCTGAAGATATTTTTTCAGAAATCAAATGATATAATCATAAAAATTGTTTTTTAGATATTCCTAGTGCTGATAAAAATATTGCAGATGTTTGTAATACTATGGATTATATTAATGATGTTAGGGAAGGTGATAATACTAATTATGAAGATAAATGTGAAGTAATCGAACATTTCTATTATCATATAAATTAAAATGGTTTTGTAGTTGATGAATGATATTGGACTCTAGGGAATTAATTTCCAGTTGTTTCATCGAATTTTCAAATTATTCACCTTCCAATATGTGGAATATCATTGATACGAGGCACATCTATTTCAATGAGTTTTTTTAATTAGATGAGGATATCATGTAATTTATTTTTCTTCTGTAAAAAATATATTAATATATTCAAAATATTAATTATATTTTTTGAAATATCATATTCATTTGAATTTCATGCTTAATGAGTTATTCAAAATTAAACTAATATCGATGATTTTTGAAAAAAAATATAATGATAAAAAAATTCATATAAATAATTATATCGATGATAGGATTTGAAAATAATATAACTCTTTTCTGATCTAAATTATATAGATTGAGGCTCAAAAAAATAACTGCACTGATGATACAATTATGTGTTGTCATGTTTCTGAATCATCTAGAGATATTTAAAATATAATATTTTTTGTGATTATTGAAGATACAAATTTTACAAATATTTCAAAGAAGTTATATTTAATTACATATGATTTTGGATATTTCAATAAATAATTTTCAGTTCAACATGGTTATCATGCTGAATGATTTATATTTTGAATATTAAATGATGAAGTTTAATCATTGACGGAATAAGTTAAAATTATTCAAGAGGTATAGAATAAAATTTCAAAAGTACAAGATATAGTGGAAGATATGTTAGTTCCTAATGATGATAAAATAAGAACTGATTCCTTTTATAATATGATTCATGGATGAAACAATTTTTAATACAGAACAAAAAATATCAACAGGATATAAAGTAGATGAAGAATTTTATCAATGATATTATGAAGAAATTATTGTATATCATTCATTAAACTCTCTTGAATTTATTTTTAAAATAATTCAATCATATTTTTGAGTTGATGTATATATATACTTTATGGTATGTTCATTTAAATAAATTCTGATGGATTTTTCCAAATATATCTAATTATATATATATATATTATCTCTAAATAAATATCAATAAATTTTATAGTATATAATTTTTATATTTACTTTATATATTGCATTCCCTACCATATCACATACAATTTTTATATTATATTTATCCCTTTGTTGGAAGATTTATGAAGGGAAAAAATTTAACATTTTTTGTGAAAATAATGTTACTGATCATCTAATGAGAACGAATAAGATGTTCATAATTTAAATATAAATTTGAGTAAACTGATGATTGATTAAACATTAATAGTTAAATACAATATTTTATAAAATGGGAAATATAATATTTAGTATCACCCATGCTTATGTACATGTATATTAAATCATTTTTTATGAATATTTATCGCATTTTAAAAATGGATGGATGAGGAATGTAATAGGTCAATGATTTTTTGAAATAAAAAAAACATTTTTCTAGTATATTGATTTATCTTCAATATCACCATTATCAATATAAAAAATTCTAAATCACTGTTAAATACTTTATTCATAACCTTTAGAATGGTGTAATAAGAAATTAGTGACCTATATTGCTCAATAAGGGTAATTATTGAAATATGAATGCATAACATGAAAATAAATGTATGTTAACATGAGCATAAATTTTGAAGCTCATAACCTACACAAGAATATCATAGTCATGGGACATAACTTAAATGTTGGAAATTAAAAATACATGAGTAATAAAAAAATTAATATATTTAAATTTTTCAGAATATCAATGAATAAGACATAGTATTTTCTAAAAAATAGTGAAACACGTGGCATCATTCACTAAAATCAATTGATCTTTTGAAAAAATATTCTGGAACATCATGGGGATAAACATTCTAGTCGGGACTCACCACCATCCCCATTCATTGTAATTTATTTATAAGTGATCGAGTTTCCCTATAATCCAAATTGTTGATCAGGTTTCTCCATCTACCCATATTGTATCGTGTTTCTCCATCTTCTTATAGTGTATTAGGAAACACTTGTTACCAATTTTGGATCAATCCTATGAACTTGAATTCCATCCTAATACCATGACAGATAAATCAGCATCCAATAAATTTGAGGGACAAATTGATCCCACTCTTTAGATAGTAAAAAAATACAAACATTTTTTTCAATATAATAATAAATTCCTTATATTATGAGACATAAAAAAATATGGGTTTCATAAACATCATATCAAAACCAATAAAATAAAAATATATTAATAAAAATTTAATTATATCATTTTATATTTAAATGATATTGTTTTCCTAATAATTTCCTCAATGAATAACAGATATAAGGAAATTGGTTTCTAAATAATATAATTTGTCGAAGAGAAACTGGTGTGATAAACAGCATTCCATCAAAACATAATCCATGCAAGAATGAATAAATATTTTAATCTTGGATAATATCCTTATTAATGAATAAACAATAACGTAGAACATCATCATGAATGGAGAAGGCTTATAATATATAAAATAGAATATTTCTTAAGATAAATAGAAATTAATTGATAATCATTATCATAAAAACATTTTAAAAATTATTTTAATGTAATGAAACATTTAATATATCATTTTATACAATTCTGGATGAAAATATCATTTCTTCGTTGAGTAATGATTGTTAAAACCTAAAACCGTTTAAAAACAATTTTATTTGAATATAAACATAAAAAATATAAAACAATACTGATAACATATAGAATTTTTTTACATGAAATCATATAATGTAAAATTAAAAAAAATTATAAAATATTCCAAAAAATTATTCGTAACATTTTTATTTGATGATATAATAAAAAAAATTTATTTGAGGTTTTGAATATCATCTAAAACCCGTGATAAATCAAAATCAATATTTAAAAACATTTTTAAATGAATTCAACTGAAAAATATATAATGTAATAAATAATTGGGAAATTATTTTTCAAAAGAGTAAATATATTTAACTATAAATGGACGATTCAAGGTAAGGATGGACAAAAGGGTGGATAAATCCTTAAATGAGGAACATTTGTTTTATGTCGTAAATGTTTTCAATTTTGCCTCTTTTAGAAAATGAAAATAAGATTCATTTGTAATATTTTTAAAGTTAAATCATAAGAAAAAATTTAATTTAAACAACATATGGTAATATTAATGAATTTTTGAAATCATTTTTTGAAATCATGGATTATAAAGAACTGAAAGTTTTTATCAAAAGAAGAAATAAAATTAGATATTCATAATTTAATTTTTTTTTTAATTTTAAAATGTACCAAAGTCTATAAAAAATGGTTCCATTTGATTGATATAACATGAATAAACATATGAGGATAAATTTTAAGGGTTTCATTGAAATATGGGTTATATGACTTCGTCATTTGTAGGATAATTCTAAACAATCATGATAAACGATGATATTGTAGTAATATACTATTACTACTTTAGTAAAAATGATTAATAATCAAAAAATATAATAAAACAACCTAAAGAATAAAATATCATTAAAATAAAAAAAATCAGGATATAACATCTCGATGATATGTAAATACCCCCAATAAAAAATTATAGGTGTATAACAAGGCATGTATCTCTATAGAGGAAAACTCTAACAAAATGACAATAATTTTTTTGTTATGTTTTAAAACATAGAACCCATTAAATAAAAATAATTAAATTTATATGTATATATTAATATATATATTATAATAATAATCGTTGAATACATTTATGTTATGTATATACAACATAAAAAATAAACGAGTGATGAGTAAGGTATAAGTCTAACAGTAATAAAATTGAGACGAGGAACCCCGTACAGCTTGAGTAATATAAGAATTTTGATCCCCATGAAAGATTGACATAAATTATATAATATAACATTATCAAATAATGTAATTAATGACATAACATGTCATAGGTAGGTATATAAACAACACAAAATAATTTAGTGGTGAATATGGAATGTATCACATATAAATAAAAAGATAGATTTAATTTCATTCCCTCAAGATATAAATTTCATCATACTAGTTAAAAAAGAATGTATAATAAATATAATATTATTAAAAATATTCCAAATAGATTTATTTTTATACCTAATACCATATATAATTTTTTTATGACATTGTATTATAAATTTAATAAAAACACATTGTTAATTTTACGTTTTGGCTAATATCTGTTTTATTTCTCATATATGTTTTGGTTTGTTATTCTTGATCCTCATACATGATTCATGATTTAAATATTTAAATAATTTAAATAACTATTAAAATATAATATGTATTCATTATTTATGAATTTATAATAATATAAAAAAATTAAAAAAATAAAATAGAATACACCATTTTTGGAGATTATATGTCGTACGTACAAATTAAGGTTTCCCCTATTTTATAATTATATTAAAGGAAATAATGTAAATAAAATATATATTTTAAAAATATATAATCATTTTATATGTATTATTTTTTCATATATATCATATATTATATTGCCCCATGTTTTTCTAAAAATAAATAAAAATGCACGGAACTTTTTTTTAAGTAGATATTTTTAAATAGCCTTTAAAACCTAACTTTTCTACTTCTATGTTTTAATTTCAAGATATTGTCATCTATAATGGGGTTTAGTATGTTATTTGAAGTCTATTAGAACCAACTTGTTTTTTGGTTAATAGTAATTTACCCTTATGAATTGTAATATCAATAGTAATATGAACCTAATTAATAGTAAATTTTATTATTATCTTATTTTGGTAAGGATTTAAGATAAAGACAACCTGTTTAATTTTACAATGTGATATAAAAGCAGTTACGGTTTTCAAATATTTAATTTTTAATTAATTATTATTATATTTAAACAATAAATTAAAAATATTTATATAATTATTTCAAAAAAATGTACTTCATTTTTTAAATCTACACGTCGATAAATTTTTCGGTTAAATTATGGGAATTTTTCAAAAAACATTTGATTTTTCGGTGAATAGTAAAACATACAGTTTTTTTAGGAATGTTAATGACATCATTAATGATATATTAATGATGTCATAAATCTGTTAGACTAATGTATATTTAAATTAGATGTTAGGTGTCCCAAGTGGCTTATACCATTGGAAAATACCATGGACAAGCCCATGGTTTTGCAAATACCTCCCATGAGGTGTCCCTTGGAAATTATTAAAATAATCCATCACTTTTCTTGTAAATACAAACTCTTCCCTTCATTGAATTCATTCCCAATTCACCCTCAATGATGCTCTATCCTCCTTACCTATATATTAGTCCTCCCATGATTCCTCAAGCCCCCATGTTCCCAACATTAATGTAATAAGGGTTACTCTATAGGGTATGAAAATTCTCAATTTCTATCATTTTCCTTTTAAGTTCTCTTTTATGTGGTATAAATTTCAAGTTTCAATACCATGTTCTTATTTACATATTCTTCGTGATATATTATATTTTATGATTCATTTATGGATCGGTCACCCTTGTCCCCTCTATTTTAAATGTCTTCTAAAACTCTGTTTCATAGCCGTTGGGATGCTGAAATTTTTTAAGAGATTTCTCACTTATTCTTTTATTTTTAGATCATTCCTTATTACTTCGTCATATATCCTTACCCAAGATGCATTAAATCTCCAGAAATCATGTATATTATGTATTTTATAATGTTTATTGAAAATTACTCATCATTATTCTTCTAATCTCCCACTTATTTAAGGAATAAAAACATGGTCTGTTATGTGTCAAATTACCAACATCATGGAAGATGTATTTTCAATTTCCATAAATTCTTTCAAGTTTGTTCATGAAACCATATATATTATTTAACTATGTTACTGTTTTTCTCTTTTGACACACTCATGGTTCTAGAATTCTTTTGTACTCATGGTTCTAATTTATAAGACAAAACGGGGTGTTATTCTCAAATAACAACTAAAATGATCCAAACAAACACCATTAATGTTTTAACATATAAATCATCCTCATATTAAACATCAAAATGGTAAATGGTATAAATAATGGTACTATAAATATGTAAATATATTTCCATTCAAATTCTATTATTTCACTTCTAATCGACTAGAACATCCAGCATGAACCAATCATGGAAATCAGGTTAAGAACTCACCCAAAAATAGTGCAAGGAGAAAAATACTACCAATAAATTGATGAAATTATGTTATGAAATGGGAATATTATATTTTATAAACATGAACACGTTTCTTTAAAATATTAATAACACTCTTTTAACCATTATACATGAGTTTTAAACAAGTTGGAAGTATGAAAACCCTGAGGTATGGGAATTCTTACCCCGATTTTCATTGTTTGGGTTAACATTCTACTTCATTATTTATGTTATATTTAAATTGTTTATGTGATGGGTTATATTTATATTTTGTTTTATTATGTGTATTTATAGTATATATTCATACTCCATCCACTCTATTAAGTCTCTCTTCAATTGTGTGATATTTATAAGGGGCAATTCTATAAAAATCCTCTTTTTAAATTCTGTTTTAAGAAATTCAATAGTATTGTATTTATGATATTATTCATGATGTATGGTAATGTTTTTGTTCATGGGAGATTTTTATGATGAAGGGTGGGACCTATATCTCTATCCAATCCACTTTGTAAGATTAAGTTGGATGTCGGGCGTATGGTTACTCCTACTGTAACTATGATGGTTACACAACGTAAGGTAGCTGTGACGGTTACAAATTATAATGTATCCAAGAATAGTTACAAGATTATGTAAGTAATTCCCCAAGATACCATTATGATAATATTTATGTTTTCATGTTATGTGTGGATCTTTTGTAAATCTCATGTTACCAAAATAAGTATATATGGGTGACCGGCATGTCATTTTAATGAAATTTCAATATGTTACGAGTATTAATGGAATAATGAGATCTTTCTTTCTTTTTCATCCCTTACTGATATTTCGTGATCATCCCAGGTTTTTAAATGATTTTCGCAGGTTAATGGATGTGTTAGACAAATAAGAAAGCCAGGTTAATTATTGATGAATTGTTAAAAATTCATGTTTATGTTTTAAGAAAATTGATACTATTTTTATGCAATCCACTCTGTAATAATGTGTAATGTTATGAATGATTTGTCTTAATTCCCTAATGCAATAATCTAGTTAATATCCTCAAATTTAAAAGGAAGTGTTTTCTGGACTAAATTCAAGATTATGTCTGTAATAATGTCGGGTCCTTATAGTTGGTATAAGAGGATGGTTTAGATAAAATTAGGGGTTAGGGTGATGTTAATAGAATAACATAAATGATTTTCACTCCTTGTTAAATTTTAAATGTTATAGAATATTAATATTACCATGTTTCTTCATCTAATCCATGTTGTTCAGAATCGTAGTCCGTAGAAGGATCAAGGATGATCTAGAGGAGAGGCACTGACAGAATGGCATCCTTCTAGAACTACATCCTAGAATAGAAGGGATTGGAACTCAGAAGTCTGTGACAGTAAAGGATCAGCCAACATAGGCAATAAATGTTGGTGGAATCGATCAATGAGAACCAATAGAGGAACCACAATGTAACATGACAGTAGTGGAACATTTTATGAGACAACATCCTCCAACATTAATGGATCTTCTAACCCAGTAGCGGCTGAAGGATAGATCAAATCCCATGAAAAGATATTCGATGTTATCAGATGTTCATACAATCAATAGGTAAGTGCAAAGACCCAGAGTTTTCATGGAATTTTATTTTCTTAATTCTTTAGAATTTGAAGAGTCTGTGGCTTCTGGCGGCACGTGATTTCGAGGCCTGGAGTGCTCAGAATCAATTTCGGAAGTTTTGTTCGGGAATGTTCAGTAAACATACGTGCAGGTTTTTATATCTTTTGAACTGTTGCTCAGAATTGAAATTTTAGGACACTGATGAACTCGTTGCGCCGATAATTTCTTATGGGTTCCATTACCGCAGTTGTGTTTTATGCAGGCAAAAAGATAAAAATTGGGGTTTAATTAAGAAGTTAAATAAAATTGTTTAGACAAATTTTATATATCTATGGAAGTTATTTCCTCCCATGACAAGTTATTGGTGGGTCCCACAGCCAACTAACATCCCATGTGTGGATATTTGAGAGGTGGGGCCCACATGACCCCCAACCGTTCATCTCCCATAACTCTCCTCAAAGTCCCCAATTAATTCCCCTACCTTTATTATGAAAACTCTGTTATTTATGAGTTCTCTTCACCTCCCCCTCACTCTCTCATTTAATTTTTTCCAACACATGTTAATTAATGAGTTCAACCTCTCTAATTAAATATTTAAATTGTTTGAATTTTGAATTACATGTGTGAATAAAATAATAACTTAGCTATTATATTATTTTGGAACTTGATTTTGTTGGAACTTGGTGGGAGATCTGGTGAAATAGAGAAAAATGATCTTGTTTCAAAAAAAGAATACCATCCTTCCAATGAAGAACCAACGAGGAACATCATCATCACCTTCGATCTTTGGTGAAATCAAAGGAGAAGGAGAAACCTGAAAGGAACATCGATGACACGCAATCCTCAGATCTTCTTCCCCGACGTCAATGAGTTGACGTCATCTTCTTGCGACATTGTCTTCCATGACACTCGACTACCGTGAATATTTTTCAAGGTAGGGAGGATTACGTCAATTTTATTTGAATAAAATTGTTCTTCATTCTTCTTAAAACCTTGTTTATCCTTGGAAAATTGTACCGCTTAACGTGGAGGGTGCGAGCCGAATGTTCCCGGCCCGACGACCCTCCGTAGTCTCCTTGTTTGCGATCGAGGTGTGTTGGAAGAGGCAACGACGGGAGAAGTAGTGGTCGTGCGCCATCCATGGGCGGATGAACTGTGGCCCGCAATCGCGGGCCCCTCGACCGAGGAAGAACCGTACGGCCATAGTTGTCCAGGCCATTAGGGGGGAACCACGGCGCCAATGGCACCGCTCTGGATAGAACTGAGGCCTGAAAAATCGTGGGCCGCTTCAGATCAAGAACTGGCCTGCTCGACAGCCGACCAGCAAGAGGAAGGCCGTGACACCCAAAGGTACCACCTAGCAGATCCACGCCCCTTCGGTCCGGGCTGCATATTTCTTCAGGATGGTCCACCCCCTTGCTGGGTCGGACCCTCCAAAACTAGGTTGACCTGACCCACCAGCCCATTGTGCTTAATCGGTCGTGCCCACTTTTACATAAGGGTGAATATCATGATGACCGTGTGTCTGATAGATGCGCAGTCTGCGGCATTGGGACCCTCATGAAGTGGCGGTCCTTTTTCAATACTCTATGTGACTTCTGGACAACTTTGGAAAATGGTAGGGTTTTAAATGAGCGTATTTACAACCGGGACCCTAGAGTAAAAATGCTAATAACTCTCAGACATGGAGTCCGATTGATGCGTCTTCTATCGCATTGGGATCCAATTTACGAGACGGAACTTCATGATACATCAACTCAGGATTTCGTGAATGTTGATTTATTGACCACTTGGCTCAAGAAGCGGACCCTACCAGAATCTAGCATCTTGTATGTGGGAACCCTAGAGTTGGCTGTGAGTACAAGGACTACCATAATGGAATCCTTCGTGGGTTCGGTGACGAATATTACTATACATGTGTCCTACGTGGGTCAGATAGTTCGACTACTATACTTGTATCATACGTTGGTCCAACAGTTCGACTTCATTACTAGTATCCTATGTGGGCCCAACAGTGTAGCTAGTATAGTATCCTACATGGGTCTGACAGCTTAGCTGGACTAGTATCCTACATGGGTCTACCAACATAGATGAATCAGTGATTGCATCTGATCATCTTTATCACTTTGTGAATGATTTATACATGTGTGAGATGTGCCTTCACATTCAATCATTACCATCGATGTGATTAACTTCTTTCCTATGTGGACCGGGTTGTTCTTGGGCTTGGGAGTTGGAGCAGAACTGAGATGGAAGACTTTGGTATATCTATGGGCATATACCTATGTAGAGTTTGTTGATACTTTGTGATTGTATCATTCCTTTTTGGATTATCCTTCATGGATGCTGGGAGACCTTCGGGGGACTCGGGGTCCATACTGAGTATCATTATACTCACCCCTGCATGGGAAATGACTGCACTACGTTTTGTTGGTTTCAAACGACGAACAATAATGATCGTGGTTGAGGCTTGTGAAGTTGGATTGTACTTGGAGGTGGACCACTTAGCAGGAAGTACATGGAGCAGACGGAAGGACCCGAGGTACCGATGAGACTATCTGTACCCACCCTTCAGGTGGGATTTCTGGAGGACAAATCAGTGGTTTCTATATTATTTTACTATTGTTGTTCTAGTATTTTATCTATTCATTACTTTTAGTTGGGTTTGTATACTGTCCGATTTAATATCAGTACTTAATTTTTGTACTCAGTTTACTTAGTGCTTACTTATGTTGCATACTCTATTGTGCTTATTTACTATAAAAAGGCAATGCCTCCCCTTTTGGTCGGGATATACGCCTTGGTGCTAGTCGCCAGCCCCTGGCCTATGGAAGGTGGTCTTGGGGTTGTCACGACATGGACCCCGAGGATGGGTCGTGAAAAATTGGTATCAAAGGGGTCAGTTCTAACACTGAACTCAGGAATCTCATCTTTCCTTTCTATGAAGCATTAGTGTTAACTATATTGAGTGTGGTTTTCAGTCTAGGGAGTCCAATGTTGGTGCAGAGGCCGACGTATCCATACAATAGGTCCCTGACCTCTTATTTCCGTCTCAGTGCACAAAAACACCGATTGCATATATGTTTCCAATGTTTTCTTTGTGATTACTTTGTGTCAGCTCACCAGGTATTCTGTTTGACAGTGGTGCACCAGTTTCATTTCAGGATGGCCCAATGAAGGCAGCCCGCTGGGGTTCCGAGTCTTGTATGAGATGGAAGACACCCGAGCGGTGAGGCCTCAGTGTAGGGACCCATTTCAGTGGAGGCACCAATGATACCACTACCCGCTGAGCCGCCGAAACTACGAGCCCCATCAGCAGATGGTGCATTCCGCCTGAGTGCATTACACGAGTTTCAATGACAGAGGCCACCTAGGTTCCATGGAGAGACAGACCCTTAGGAAGCTGAGGATTGGCTGGAGGCTATCATCAGAGTCTACAGAATGGTAGGGACACCACCTGACCTTATGGTGATCCTTGTCGCGAGTCTACTGCACACAGAAGTTGGTAGATGATGGAGAATGATTATCCATGTGCACGATGAGGAATCTCCTAATTGGACAGACTTCGAGTGTCTCTTCCGCTTGAAGTTTGTTCCGGCCACCCTCTTTGTGGTGCACAACCAGGAGTTACTTCATCTATTGCAGGGAGACATGATAGTATCACAGTACTTAGTGAGGTTTACCGACCTCTCGCGCTACTCCACAAACATGGTACAATACCCATTCTTCCGGGACCAGACCATTGATTAGTGACTGAGGCACAAGATCAGGGTTTCGATGATCTCCCTCAACATTCTGACATAGGCAGCAGTGCTGGAGTGAGCCTTTCTTATGGAGAGCTTTCTCGCTGAGCCAAAACCAGTAGCGAGACCCACCGCAGGGCAACACATAGAGGAGTCTTCTTGCAGCCAGCAGTAGATAGAAGTTGCAGAGGTCCAAGAGGACCAGGACCTCAAGAGAGAGACCTCAGGATACAGGTTCGGTTGTGCTCGGCACCCAAAACAGAGCTGGTTATACGAGGAGAAGGCAGTGTTATGCATACGGTGGGCAAGGTCACAAGGCACAAGACTGCCCGACCATCCATGCAGATGAGTAGTAGACAGTGGAGGGGCCTCCCAGTAAAAGTCAAAGGTTTGAATGTGGCGGACCGTAGGGAGTAGGCGGATGAGGCAGAGTAGTTGGTCAAGCAGTAGGTGGTGGATGATGTTTTGAGGTTCTACAACCCCCACCACTAGGAGGTCCACCCCGACCACAGGGAGCCGGTCGAATGAGGAGGGCTCAGCTCCAGGTAGTGGTGGTTTACAACCACGATGCAACTGAGATGATTCGAGGTACTATCTGTGTCTATCCCACCATTTATGCAGTACTGTTAGACACATGTTTAAGTCATTATTTTATTGTTGATGCCCTTTTTTGGAGCTCGGAGATTCCGACAGGGCCATTGGCTCGATCCTTATGGATAAGGACTCCTACTGGATAAGACTCGATGATTACGCACTGGTGTTGGTAGTGTGAGCATACTATAGGAGGCGAGATCATTGGCTCAGGTCTTCTTATAGCGGCGTCGAGGACTTATGACTTCATTATGGGTATGTAATTGTTGTCTAAAATCCATTCTCGAATCAATTTCATTAGGGGAAAAGTGCGGTGTATCCCCACATATGGGAGTAGGATCACGTTCACCGGTGATAAGGGATCCATAACAGTGCAGGATGGACTTACGCAGAGGAGAGGCAAGCCGATCACACATCATTTTTTGAGTCTCATCCTCGAAGCGGTTGATTTGCGGTTTCTGAGTTTTCCTTTTATGGTGGATCAGTATATGGACATTTTTCCTAACGACGGTCTTTGACAACCTCCTCATAGAGAGGTAGTCTTTTATATAGACCTATACACCGGGAAAACACTGATATCTACTCCAGCATATCAGATGGCTCCTACTGAGCTTCATGATCTATGGGTACAGCTGGAGGACTTGCAGGGAAAGGGATTCATCTGACCTATTATTTCACCCTGGGCTTCTCCAATTCAGTTTTCCTTGAAGGAGGATGGGAGATTACGACTATTTGTCGACTACCGACATCTAAATCAGGTGAAAGTGAAGAATAAGTACCCACTATATAGGATTGGCGACCTCTTTGATCATATCATAGGAGCAAGATGGTTCTCGAAGATAGACCTCAGGTCTGGCTATCACCAGCTCAGAGTTTGAGATGGGGATGTGCAGAAGATAGCATTCAGGTGTTGGTATGGCCAATAAATTTTCTTGGTTTTGACCTATGGTGTATCCAACACTCCAGTAGTGTTCATGAGTCTCATGAACACGATCTTCCAGCCTTACATCGATCATTTTTTCATACACTTCATCGACGACATAATGATTTACTCGACTACTAAGGAGGATCATGCAAACCACTAGCGGGTTGTACTGGATACACTCCGAGAGAATAATCTTTATGGTAATCTCTCGAAGTTCCAGTTTGGGATTTGAGAGGTTCACTTCTTGGGACAGGTCATCTCGGAGGCAGGAGTTGCAGTGGATCCAGCGATGATCGAGGCAGTGCTTCCTTGGGAGCCACCCAGGAGCATGACAGAAGTGTGGAGTTCCTTGGGTCTGGCTGGATACTATCAGTGATTTGTGTCAGACTTTTCCATAGTTTCATCATCACTTTCAGCATTGAAGAAGAAAGGGAAACCCTTCATGTGGTCAGATAGATGTCAACAGAGCTTTAAGGAGCTCTGACAGAGACTGACCAATGCACCCATCTTGAGGCTACCAGAGGAGGTTGTAGGGTATGTAGTTTACTGCGATGCATCAATGACCGGACTCTAGTGTTTCCTGATTCAGGAGTGAGTAGTGATCACTTATTGTTCATGGCAGTTGAGACAGCACAAGAAGAACTACGCTACCCATGACCTGGAGTTGGCATCAGTGTTCATCACCTTGAAAATGTGGTGACACTATATGATGGGCGAGCACTTTAAAATCTACTCTGACCACCATAGTCATAGGTACATCTTCTCACAAAGATACCTGAACCTTAGACAGTGGAAATGGCTCAATTTCTTCCAGGACTGTGACATTTATATAGTCTATAATTCTGGGAAGGGGAATGTTGTAGCTGATTCTCTCAGCTGGAGATCGGGCATTCAGCTACTAGGAGAGGCGGTAGAGAAGCTAGCCACGTTGAAGATGTCCATTGTGGAAAGAGATGGTGCAGCCCTTCTATAGTCTCACACAGTCACTCCTCCACTCCTTCAGTGAGTCGGAGAGGCACAACATGGGGACGCTGACTACAAGACACGGCATGCTCAGATATCATCAGGGCTGGCACCTGATGGATTTTCAGAAGGTGGGGTGCATATCATCCTCTTAAGGGGCCATCCTATGGTACCATTTTCACTATAGGAAGAGGTGAAAGGGAGTTCCAAACTTCCCCTCTAGCAATACATCCATGAGTGGTGAAGATATATCAAGACCTCTAGTGACAATACTGGTGGCCAGGTATGAAGAAGGCTATAGTAGAGTTCGTTTCATGATGCCTCACTTTTCAGCAAGTGATGGCAGAGCAGCAGGTACCAGTTGACTTGGTACAACCATTAGAGATCCTGGAGTGGAAGTGGGACGGGATATCCATGGATTTCGTGACAGGGCATCCCCATACATACAAAAGACATGACTCTATATGAGTGATCATGGACTGACCCACTAAGTCGGCCCACGTCCTACCAATCATAGAGCAGGGCTCAGTAGAGAGATTGGGACTCCTCTATATTCAAGAGATCTTATGGCTTCATTGTGTGGCATCGACTATTGTTTCTGATCAAGAAGCTCGTTCACTTCCCGGCTATAGAAGGGGTTATAGGAGACTTTTGGGTTGCGGATATGTCTGAGCACAACCTTCCAATCATATATGGACGGAAAGACTGAGAGGAACATACAGACACATGAGGTCATGCTCTGTGCGTGTGTCCTTTACTTTTGTTAGAGCTGGGAGGATCACCTACCCTTGGTGGAGTTTGCGTACAACAACAACTACCACTCCACCAGCGGGATGGAACCATACAAGGCGTTGTACGACCTACCATGGAGATCACCTCTATGCTGGAATAACATTAGGGAGTCATCACTTGAAGGAACAGAGAAGGTTCAGGCTATGATGGAGAAGGTGCAGATCATTCAGTAGCAGATGAGGACTGCACAGAGCAGAAAGAAGTCCTATGATGATAGTAGGAAGAGACCACTGGAGTTCGGGGATGGTGACCACATCTTCATATGGGTCTCACCTCAACGGGGTCTTCAGAGACTTGGGCAGGGGCAGCAAGTTATCTCTGCATTTCATCTGACCATTCCAGGTCCTCAGTAGAGTATGCGAGGTGGCTTACCTACTGTCCCTTCCACCTCAGTTTCACCGGGTGCTTGACGTCTTCGACGTATCTCAGCTGAGGAGATACGTGCACGACCAGACCCACATCATCGATCATGGGGATCTTGACATCGATGACGGGGGACATTTGTGGAGATTCCAGTGGAGATTGAGGATCAACAAGAGCAGGTCCTACATGGGTGGTCGATTCCTCTAGTGTGAGTTCACTGGACCACGGGAACCTCTAGGAGAGAACTTTGGAGCGGGAGTCACATATTCTAGCTCAGTATCCCCATTTTTTTTCCTAGTGTGTGTTGTAGCTGTATGGGGACGTAAAGACATGAGTGGGAGTATTATAATGACCCATAATATTCAAGGAATTCTTTTTGTAATTCTTTTAAATTTTACGAGTCTGTGGCTTCTAACGACACTTGATTCTGAGGCCCGGTGTTCCCAGAATCAATTTACGATGTTTTGTTCGGGTATGTTCAGTAAACGTACATTCAGGATTTTCTATCATTTGAATCAATGCTTAGAATTGAAATCTCCGGACACCGATGAACTCGCAGCACCAGTAATTGCATAATGGGACCGTTACTATAGTTATGTTTTATGCGGGATGAAAGTTAAAAATTGGGGTTTAATTAAGAAGTTAAATAAAATTGTTTAGAACAATTTTATATATATATATGGAAGCTATTTCCTCCCATGGTAAGTTATTAGTGGGGCCCACACCCACCAAACATCCCATGTGTTGATATTTGATAGGTGGGGCCCACTTGACCCCCAACCATTCATCTCCCATAACACTCCTCAAAATCCCTAATTAATTCCCCTTCCTTTATTACGAAAACCACCTAATTTATGAGTTCTCTTCACCTCCCCCTCTCTCTCTGTTTAAATTTTTTCCAAAACATGTTAATTAATGAGTTTATCCTCTTTAATTAATTAATTAAATTGTCTGAATTTTGAATTACTTGTGTGAATAAAATAATAGAATATATATTATATTATTTGTTCACTTGTTTGTTTTGGAACTTGGTGGGAGCTCTAGAGAAATAGAGAAAGGTGTTCTTATCTCAAAGAAAAAACACAATCCTTCCAATGAAGAACCGCCGAGGAACGTCATTATCGCCTTTAATGTTTGGCCAAATCCAAGTAGAAGTAGCCACTCACATGGAACGCCGACGGCGATGAATCCTCGGGTCTTCTTCCCCGACGTCAATGAGTTGACGCCGTCATCCCACGAAGTCGTCTTCCGCGAAGCTCGACTAGCACCAAGATTTTCCACGGTAGGGTGGATTGCTTCAATTTTATTTGAATAAAATTGTTCTTCATTCTTTGTGAATCCTTGTTTATCATTGTAAAATTGCTAAATCATAATGCGGAGGGCGTGGGCCAAACGAACACGGCCCGACGACCCTCTATAGTCCCCTTGTTTATGATTTTGGTGCGTTGGAAGAGGCGACGGTGGTAGAAGCTGCGACCACGCACCGTCCGTATGAGGAAGAACCTCGGCCCGCAACCGCTAGCCACTCGACCGAGGAAGAACCGACCGACCATAGTCGGCCTGGCCAATATGAGGAATCCCGGAGCCAATGGTGCCGCACTGCGGATAACAGCAGCCCGTAAAAGGACGGGCCGCTTCAGTGGAAGAAATAGCTGGCTCGACTGCTAGCCAGGCGGAGGAGGTCCACGACACCCGAAGGTTCCGCGCATCAGATCTAGGGCATTCCCGAGGGGCCGCTTGCATCGAGAAGGCTGGTCGGCTTTGGCTGGGATGTTAGTGAGTGCGGAGCCACATGGAGCCGCGGGTTCAAGCTGTTGGGGGGTTGCACCCCCTGCCTCGGACCGCTTGGCCCCCTTCGGCCCGAGCCATGGTTGGTCGGGTCGGGCCGTGCCCTTCCGGCCTGGGAAGTGCCTGGTCGGGCCAGGCTGCACACCACCGGGCCGGGTCAAGACACACCTCGCCGTGTCGGGTCGTGCCCCCTCGAGACGGGCCATGCCCCATCGGGTTAGGCCATGCATTTCATTGGGCCAGTCTGACCCACCTACCGGGTCAGACCCACCAAAACTAGGTTAACTCGACCCGCCAGGCCGCTTGGCATAACGGGTCGAGCCAATTTTCACTTAAGGGTGAATATCTTGAAGACCGCGCGTCCGATCGATGTGCCATCTGATCGACTACTGTACATGTATCCTATGTGGGTCCGACAGTTAGACTTATGTACTAGTATCCTATGTGGGTCCGACAGAGTAGCTGGTCTAGTATCCTACGTGGGTCCGACAGCATAGCTGGACTAGTATCATACATGGGTCTGCTTTCTTAGATGAATCAGTGACTACATCTGATCATGTTTATCACTTTATGAAGGATGTATATATGAGTGAGTTGAGTCTTGACTTTCAATAATTACCATTGATGTGATTGACTTCTTTCCTGTGTGGACCAGGTTGTGATTGGGCCTGAGAGTTGGAGCCGAACTGAGATTGATGACTTATGTATATGAATGGGAAAATACCTATGTAGAGTTGGCTGATAATTCGTGATTGCATCTTTTCTTTTTTGGTTTATCCTTCGTGGATTATGTGAGTCATTAGGGGGTCTCGGGGTCTCCACTGAGTATCGTTATACTCACCCCTACACGGGAAATTCCTGCACTACGTTGTTTTGGTTGTAGATGAAGGACGTCACTGATCATGGTTGAAGCCTGTAGAGCAGGACAGTACCCGGAGGTGGACCACTTGGTGGGACGTACACGGAGTTGACGAACATACCTGAGGTACTAACGATACTATATGTACCCACCCTTCTGGTGGGATTTCCAGTGTACGACTATGTGGTTGCTGCTTTACTTTACTTTTGTTGTACTAGTTTTTCAGCTATTATGTACTTTCAGTTGGGTTTGTATACTGTCCCATTTACTATCAGCACTTACTTTTTATACTCACATTATATATTTCTTACTTGTGTTTTGTACTCTGTTGTCCTTGTTTACTATAAAAAGGCAATTCCTTCCCATTTTGATAGGATTTACGCCTTGGTGCTAGTCGCCAGCCCTAGGCCTATGGAAGGCGGGCTTGGGGTAGGTACAGCACGAGCCCCAAGGATGGGTTGTGACAATAAGTCTTTCCATTTATCATTTTTAAGGGGAAGCTGATCAGTAGTGGTCAATGGTAAGGAATATCAGGGGTAGATTGGATTTTGATGCATTGGAGTGGGATGAATTTAAATGTATTTTCCTTGAAAAATATTTTCCAATGGCGGTTCGACTTAGAATGGAGAAGCAATTCTTTGAATTGAAATAGAAGGAGGAAGAATCAATGAATGTGTATGAAGAAAACTTCACCCGACTGGTGAGGTATGATCCAAATCATATTCTGGATCTTGATAGAAAAATCAACCACTTTTACATAGGATTGAAGACAATGTATCGAAGGACGTTGGCCTCCAGTGAATTCAAATGTTATGAGATACTTGTCTGATATCCTGAGAGGGTATAGATGATGTTTTATGATGATCCTGTGATGTTTGGAAACCAAAAAAAGAATAGGTCTAGTTGGAAAGAAAAGGTTAAAAATCATCCAATGAAATCTGATGGTAAGAAAATACTATTTCTAGTTTCTGAAAAGTGTGGCATGAAACACCCTAGGGAATGTCTTAGAAAAACTGGGAAGTGTATTAAATTGGGTAATTTTGGACATATGGCCAATGGTTGTAATGAAAATGATCATAAGACAAATCCTAATAAGCAAACTGACATGTGTTTTAAATGTGGTGAGATGGGTAATTATACAAATTCCTGCCCCAAGAGAGATCTGAATGATGCAAAGAAGCCATACTACAAGAATAAAGGTGTATTGAGATTTTTTGCGACTACATCAGTAGACTTCGGGCCATGCAATGAAGTTGTATCAGGTACATTGATTGTTCATTAATATTTTTCTAACGTTTTGCTTTATACGGTGTATACACATTCCTTCATATCTGAGAACTTTTTTGGTAAATTGGAAATATAACATCAACAAATGAGACCCAATCTTGTTGTTAAAACACCATGGAGACATGTTATTGCAATGAAAAATTATATAAATATTTCTGTTGTTTCTGTTGTAAGGAGAACATGGAGGAGCGGATGAACCATATTTTCATCGAATGTGACTGGGAAAAAGTCCTCTGGTATAGCTTTGGTGATTTTACTGGTTTCTTGGTTCGTAGTCTGGCAGGGGTAACCTTCCTTGTTCTTTGGTTTCACAGATCGGGGCCCCAAGGGTCGTAGTGGAAAGCTCACGCAGTGGTCCTCCAAGCGGGATGTTGGTGCATTTGACAGGCAAGGAAAACTAGTCTTCATGATGTGGATCCCTCCTCCGGCCATGCACTTGGGATTAGAACCAAAAACCTTCTCCTCGACATGGTTAGAGTAGTGATCATCGAAATGGATGACACCACCATGCAGAAATTCACCCACAACCCTCACAGCCAAGCATTCAGTAACACTACTGGAAGATGGTTCAGGGGGCACCCCCCGTCACAGGGCCACAAGCTCAACATCAATGGGTCTTGTGTTACTGGGCTAATGCGTGGCAGAGGGCTGATTCACGACACCAACGGTTCGGTCATTCGGGTCTTCTCCATACGCTTGGACAATAGTTCGTTGCTCATTGCAGAGGAAAACACCATGCTGGCGGGCCTCTTGGTTAGCAAGAAGAAAGGGGATCACCATTGGTGAGGCTGAAATAGACTCTCTTGTTATAAGGCCCCAGCCTTAAACATTACTTAATCTTGAGTTATTACAAGATTACACATTGAGGATCTTTTCAGTTTTAGGGTTTTAGAGAATTACATTATAAAACATGCATTACATTCCACATATAAACAAAGTGGTTACATAAAATATATTATTCAATTTTCCCATCAAAGGAAACATATTTAAAAGAAAACACGGATTCTTTCTTGACACGTCCTTGACACTATCATCATATCATGTACCTTTCCCTTGACCTATGAAAAACATTTCAAAAACTTGGGATGAGCATTCAAAGCTCAGTAAGGGATATAAAAATATGGAAAGGATACATGAGTACTTGTACACATAGGAATCAATGAAATCATACTTTACCCATAAAACATAGGAACTTTAACATACCTCATCAAATCATGAATAAATCATAGAAATCAAAATACATATAAGGTTACTTGAGGCATTCATAACATTCTTAAATAGGGAGTAACCCTCTTGGTTACGTTTGGAATACCCACCACAGTATATTCCCTAAATCTCTTCAGAGAAACCTTAACGTTTCACTCCTGCGCGTTACCCAATGCATTAGAGAGCTATATCGGGCCCACCCGCCCTTAGTTTATCACAGAACCACCCATTTTCATAACAATGCCCAAGAACCATAACATAAACGTATCACATAAAACATGCATAAAAGAAAACATAACATTTCCATATTTCAATAACAATATAACATTTTAGTATATTTAAATAATTAATCCATTCAAAAAGAAACCATTTCCAAAACCATTTAAAACATTTAATAAAGAGATTTTTGAATCGAAGTGTCCCATACCACCTTGAAGCTTTTGAAATTTTAAACCATTAATATCCATATAAATAAATCCTTAAAACCATTTTGTAAACATGGATATTAATAAGATCAAATAATTAAAACATTTAAAGCGATATTTTCGTTAAAGGGATTTTACAAAAATTAGAGACACTAGAATACAATAATTGAGGAATAACATTTAGTCAGAACTTTATAATATCATGAGAATAAATGGATTCATGATATAATATTCCAAAGGATAGTATATACACCATATAAGAGTGAATTGGTGCATAACAACAATGAAGTCTCAATAGAATGTCAAATGTGATGAAATCCCTTATAATGAAGGTATCCTTAAATTAAGGATAAATCAATCTCAAAATTATGTGTGACAAATATAAATACACCCAATATTAGTGGATATGAAGTGTAAAAAAATAAATGGTCATTCAACATATTCAAAGGATGTCATATTCAATAACTACATGTTGAACCCAAAGAAATCGAAATTGGGTTAAAAAGTTCCCTTGGTAAAATTCGACAGCCTAACGGCGTCACTTAAAAATTCAGAAAATGAGTTGATGAGAGATAAATAGGGTATCTCATCACTTGTACATAAGGCTTATATCAATAAGGATATATAATAACATATCCCAACATAATATTAAATGAATTAAAAGACATAACAAAAGAAGTCTTTTAATAGAGGTGGGTGAAAGGTTCCCTTACCAACAAGGGTATCTTTCGAAACATACACCCCGTGAAAGAAGGATAATATAACATTGACGTAAATACTCATAAATGAAAGTATATTACACAATGAGTAAAAATAATGGTCAGTACATACACCACTCAAAGGAATTTTTGGAAAATGTAGCATAAATTTCATGGGAATAAAAGTGAGATGAAATATCCCTTATTAAAACTCGGCAGCCGAACAACGTCACTTAAAACTCCAAAAATGGATTAATGAGATCAAATAAGGTCTCTCATAATATGACCATAAAAATTAAATTATGAGGAATATAAAAGAACATCCCCAAACATAAGAAACATGAGCATAAAATAAATGACATAAAACAGAGTACTTAAAAAGAAAGAGAGAAGTTAGATCTCTTACGAAAATTCGGCAGCCTAACGGCGCCACTCAAAACTTCCATAATGGTTTGATGAGAGAAAATAGGGTCTCTAATCATAAGAACATAAGAAGTATAGTAGGAGTAATATAAAATAACATCCCAAGAACAAGAAAGATGAGCTCTAAAAGGAATGACATAAAAGAGCGTACTTAAAAAGAAAGAGAGGAGTAGGATCCCTTAACTCAAGTCCAACTTGTATTGTTCGTTTTTTTATATTCCTGAATAATAAAATTTCATCAATTTATAATTGCTTAAGTACCTCATATAAATATTATTATTCAGTTCATATCACATATTTTAATGTTACAATAATTGGTTAATAATATGAGTTCATATTAGATGTTTTTATCGATGTTTGGTACACGAGTCAAGCATTGAACTAGTTGGAAAATAATTTTCCATGTAGTTATAGGTACATAATATCCAGAATAGTATTGATGTTTTAAATATCATATATATCCAGTATATATTCATTTTATACTATTCCATAGAATTTGGAGATAAAAATTAAAAGCACCGTTCATGGAGACGGTAGGCCGTACGTACGCATGAACGCTACTTTCATTTTTTGTCATATTAATGGAATTAAAACAAAATGAGATATATATTTGTATGTTATAAATCCAGAATGATATCCATAATTTAGATGTAATATATTACATATATATCCATTATATATATTTACTTATAATAGTACAATATATTTTGTGATAAGAAATGAAATGTACCATTCATGGAGATGGTAAGCTGTACGTACGCATGAACGCTACTTCCATTTCTATTTCATATTTAATGAAATTAAAAAATAATGATACATAATATTATTTTAATTCCAGTATGGTATCATATATAATATCATTAAATATATCCTTTATACATACGACATATGGTATTAACGAATCAAATCACTTTGATGGGGCGGTATTCCGCACTTCCTTAAATGAAGATATCATGTTTACCCATAATGGAAACCATAAAGGTGTGCCATAAATGAAAAATACAGAAGCTTAAGTAAAACATAAACATATTATATATCATATATAAATATAGTGTCATCTTAATGGCCACCTTTGAAGGTGTTAGAAGATTGTTGAGCAATCATCATTTTGGGAGGTAGAAATTCACCATCCACGGAAACAGTATGTTCTTTAACCATTAGATATAGGTGTGTGTAATGTAGCTCGAATCCTTCTTATAAAAACATCATATTATATTGAAGATACTATATTATTTACAAAATAAATGAATAAAAAGAGTTTATGGGGATGGAGAAGAAAAATAAAAAAAAGGACACAAGTGAAGACATTACCTTAATATCGGGTAACTCCCTTTGGTTTTAGCTCAAAGGCTTCCTTGGGAAGACTTCCACCCACAGTGAGGCTGCATGGAGTAAGAGAGGGAAGTGTAGAGACCAAATGGGCAGGGGTTGTCCGAGCAGAAGGCTTTAGGAGTGTGGGTAAGGAGGTAGAGGTGGGGGCCTTTTATAAGAGGAGATGAGGGGCACTCTTGTAAAGTTACAAAATGTTACATTATTTTCAATAGAGTTTCGGATTTTAAAGTTCTCACATTGATGTATTTCGAGGATAAGGTGATAAGGGTTCGAAATCCACTCATCCAATAGGTTTTGGACATGTGTAGGTCTTAGATATTACATTATCTTTTCATTATATTTAAATCGTTAAATAATGGTGTCATCGCTGCATCATCATGATGTGATAAATAATTTAATTTATATAATGTCTGAAAATTATAAAAAAAATACTATGATGTAGGAAATCTTTCTATATTTCCAATGACTATTTATAGTCAAAAATATTACTTGTATATCCCCATGTAAAAATAGTATTAGTAAAACATTTCATGTTTGTTTCATTTTTTACTTTTATATAAATAAAAAGATATTTTTGTCATTTTCCCACCAATGTGGCTCCATGGGGTCCCCAAGTTGACCCATGGATTGTCTTGGTCGGCCATGACAAATTAAATGAGGCTAGGACATGTGTCTAGGTCATTTAATTTTATTAAAACATTATTCTTACCATAAACTACAGTAATTACCTCTAATCGCGATTAAAAACATAATAAGTTACTATTCACCAAAAAATTATTTTTATCCCATTGAACCACATTTTACTTCTTAATGACAACCATGTATGTCAGATTTTTGAAATTCAAAACACAAAGATGGAAAAATTTCATTTAAACAGAAAAATCAGTTTTTATAAGTACCACTTAGTGGTTTCACTATTCATCAAAAATTGATGTTTTTCAGAAAAATCCCAAAAATTCACCCTAAGCTATATTTGAAATTCCGAATTCAAAAATTAAGTCTATTTTACAAAATTAAAAACATATAAGTCATATTATTTAATTTAATAATTAATTCCCGCTGTCAGAGCAAATAGCGTGTTTTTATGAAACAATAAGTATCAAAAGATTAACACTAGTTTAAGTCTGATTTGCAAGTGAAATTAATTCAAACGACCACTATTGGATTTTATGGTAAAAATATATTCTAATTTCACCTTAAAACCAATTCAAATGATAATCTATTCATATAAATATATTAGATTAAAATGATTTTTTGAATTAAAATACAACATTTTACACTATTCATTAAAAAATGAACTTTATCGGAAAGATACCAAAAATTTACAAAACGTAAATTTTGATGTCCCAATTCTTAAGAAAGGTTTTATTTAGTACAATATAATTTATAAGAGTGAACAAAACTATATTTAATGACGGTTCACCATCAAAAGGCGATAAGTGAACCTTTAGTGAAAACTAGGGCATATAAGCCTAAAATTGAATTCTTTCCATATTTTAAGCCTTTATTTTTTATTTGATAAATGTAATAACATTTAAAAACATATATATTCATATTTTAGTTATTTCTATCCATTCCCGCCAATACAATGGATACATGTTAACTACCATTTAAAATAATATTATTTTATTATTAGATTGCAACGTAAGATTCCCAAGAAACACGTTGTTGCTTGTTGGTTATGCCATCGAGCATAGATTCCCCTTTAAATTAATATTAATATTTTATTAACAAATATGGATAAATATGAAAATGTCATATTCTTTATTTACCTGGGGTGTTACATCCTTCCCCCCTTTTTGGGAATTGCGTCCTCCCAATTTTTAAAATTGAGCTTGGAAACATCCTTGAAAGTCCCACATCGGAACAAGTGTCGATAGAACAATAAATTTAAAATAAAGAAAGATAAGTAAAAAAGGCCACCCGAGTTAACCCATACTAGGATTCCAAGTATGAAAACATGGACATAGAGGAGAAAAATAGGGTCATGTTCTGATGGAGAGTGATAGAAAACATGTTTAGGAGAAAGTTAACCACAAGAAAATCACAAATTTGTGATGGGTTAAACATTATTTGATTCCCCAGTTGGAAAAGTTAATAGACAACATTTATGTTTTAAGTTTCTTTTTATTGAGGAATTTATTCATAAGGAAACATAATCACTTATCATGATGACTTTAAACGTTTACTAGATTCCTTAATCAAACTCATATTTTCTTCCAAAAGACGAGTATTTAGGGAGATTTGTTCACATTAAGAGTACTATAATCAACTTCTAGAGAATCACCTAATCCACCAATTAGAACTATATACTTCCCATGTCTTTAGGCTTTAACCAAAACCAAAACCAAAAAGGTTAGTACAAGGTCAGATAATCCAGAAAAGGATAACCCTTTAAAAGGAAAATCTATGCTTAATCTCCAAAATTTGTCCAACAAAACCCAATGTTCAACGAGGACCATCCGATAAACAATTTGTCCATAAAATTCTTCAAAGTAAACTAATCTAATATTGAAACCCAAATATTTTAAGGATTTAGTCACATAGTCTTCCAAGTTAAATTGTAACATTTATCTCCAAACAACATCAGTTGCTCCTAAAGTCTCGTATTGAAAAGTAATTAACCTAATCACATATCCTCAATGATAGGTTAATAAATTTCCATAGATAAACCAAATCAACTTACTCTTAATTCATAAAATCATCTAACTAATAATAATTCGTCAAACTAACCAGGGACTTCACGTAGTCCAGTGGTAGGCGATAAATACCAGTCGCACTTTGGTTGTGGGTTCGATTCCCATAGCTTTGTCCAACACGACGGTTTGTCACACGGCCTACGTGTTGTCCTTTTTCCAAAACTATATAATTCAGAAAACATTCTCCAAAACGAGATAAAATCTTCAAAAAAATCATAAAATATTTTAACCTCAATTTTATCTCATGCCTTTCATTTTCCATCATAACATATAATAACCCATAATTACCTCAAAAGTAAGGATCATATAAACCCTAATGGTTACCATTATAATTATTACCTGAACATCCCCATTGAATGGTCATCCTGTACATGATGCAGTATAGAACATACCATGGTTCAAGTGGATGATCATGACTCCTTGATAGTTGGTTTAGAACAACCATGAGTTTCCTCATGGAATACCTCATTTCATCGAGTCCCTTATTCAGAGAACCAACACAGTTTCCTTCACACCTATTGTCACTTTGGTACCTACTAGATCCATCAATTCACTAAAAATAGAAATGTCAGTGTGAGTATATCAACAAAACCATCATGTAATAATGAGGAAGATAAACACTAAGATATACTTACTCGTTCACTTTATCTAAAACTAGGACTCTTTCTGAAATCATAACCATTATGGTAATGTCAGTTATGCTTAAAGAATACCCTAACCTCTAAAGTTATCTAAACCGGACTTTGATACCAACTATAAGGCCCCAACCTTAAACCTTACATAATCTTGAGTTATTACAAGATTACACATTGAGGATCTTTTAAGGTTTAGAGTTTTAGAGAATTAGATCATAAAACATGCATTACATTCCACATTTAAACAATGTGGTTACATAAATGATAGTATTAATTTTTCCAATCAACAGAAACATATTTAAAAGAAAACATGGATTCTTTCTTGAAACTTCTTTGACACTATCATCATATCATATACCTTTCCATTGACCTGTGAAAAACATTTCAAAAACATGGGATGAGAATAAAAAGCTAAGTAAGGGATATAAAAATATGGAAAGGAAACATGAGTACTTGTACACATAAGAATCAATGAAATCATACTTTACCCATAAAACATAGGCACTTTAACATAACTCATCAAATCATGAATAAATCATAGATATCATAAGACATAAAAGGTAACTTGAGGCATTAATAACATTATTACATAGGAAGTAACCCTCTTGGTTACGTTTGGGATACCCACCACAGTATATTCCCTAAATCTCTTCAGAGAAACCTTAACGTTTCACTCCTTCGTGTTACACAATGCATTAGAAAGCTATATCGGGCTCACCCGCCCTTAGTTTATCACAGAACCACCCGTTTCCATAACAATTCCCAATAACCATAACATAAACGTATCACATAAAACATGCATAAAGTAAACATAACATTTCCACATTTCAATCACTATATAACATTTTAGTATATTGAAATAATGAATCCATTCAAAAAGAAAAAATTTCCAAACCCATTTAAAACATTTAATAAAGAGATTTTTGAATCAAAGTGTCCCATACCACCTTGATGCTTTTAAAATTTTAAACCATTAATATCCATATAAATAAATCCTTAAAACCATTTTGAAAACATGGAAATTAAAAAGAACAAATAATTAAAACATTTATGGCGATATTTTCGTTAAAGGGGTTTTACAAAAATTAGAGACACTTGAATAAAATAATTGAGGAATAACATTTAGTCAAAACATTATAATATCATGAGAATAAATGGATTCATGATATAATATTCTAAATGACAGTATATACACCATATAAGAGTGAATTGGTGCATAACAACAATGAAGTCTCAATATAATGTCAAATGTGATGAAATCCCTTATAAATAAGGTATCCTTAAATTAAGGATAAATAAATATCAAAATTATTTGTGAAAAATATAAATACACCCAATATTAGTGGATATTAAGTGTAAAACAATAAATGGTCATTCACACATATTCAGAGGATGACATATTCAATAACTACAAATTGAACCCAAAGAAATCGAAATTGGGTTAAAAAGTTCCCTTGTAAAATTCGACAGCCTAACGGCGTCACATCAAAATTCAGAAAATGAGTTGATGAGAGATAAAAAGGGTATATAATAACTTGTATATAAGTTTTAAATCAATAAGGATATATAAGAACATATCCCAACATAATAGTATGTGAATTAAAAGACATAACAAAAGAAGTCTTTTAAAAGAGGGGGTGAAAGGTTCCTTTACCGACATGGGTATCTTTCGAAACATACACCCCGTGAAAGAAGGACAATATAAAATTGATGAAAATACTCATAAATGAAATTATATTACACAATGAGTAAAAATAATGGGTAGTAAATACACTACTCAAAGGAATTTGTGGCAAATTTAGCATAAATCTCACGGGAATAAAAGTGAGATGAAATATCTCTTATGAAAACTAGGCAGCCTAACGGCGCCACTTAAAACTCCAAAAATGGATTTATGAGATCAAATAAGGTCTCTCATAATATGACCATAAAAATTACAGTATGTGGAATATAAAAGAACATCCCCAAACATAAGAAATATGATCTTAAAATAAATGACATAAAAGAGAGTACTTAAAAAGAAAGAGAGAAGTTAGATCTCTTGCGAAAATTTGGCAGCCTAACAGCACCACTCAAAACATCCATTATGGATTGATGAGAGAAAATAACGTCTCTCATCATATGAAAATAAGAAGTACAGTAGGAGTAATATAAGAGAACATCCCATGAACAAGAAAGATGAGCTCTAAAAGGAAGGACATAAAAGAGGGTACTTAAAAAGAAAGAGAGGAGTAGGATCCCTTACCTCAAGTCCAACATGTCTTGTTCGTTTCTTTATATTACTGAATAATAAACATTGGTCAATTTATAATTGCTTAAGTACCTCCTATAAATATTATTATTCAGTTCATATCACATATTTTAATGTTATAATAATTGGATAATAATATGTGTTCATATCAGACGTTTTTATCGATGTTTGGTACATGAGTCAAGAATTGAACTTGTTGGAAAATAATTTTCCATGTAGATATAGGTACATCATATACAGAATACTATTGATGTTTTAAATATCATATATATCCAGTATATATTCATTTTATACTATTCCATTACATTTGAAGATAAAAATTAAAAGCACCGTTCATGGAGACGGTAGGTCGTACGTACGCATGAACGCTACTTTCATTTTTTGTCATATTAAGGGAATTAAAACAAAATGAGAGATATATATATATATGCTATAATTCCAGAATGATATCCATCATATAGATGTAATATATTACATATATATCCATTATATATATGTACTTATAATAGTACATAACATTTTGAGATAAGAAATGAAATGTACCGTTCATGGAGGCGGTAAGCCGTACGTATGCATGAACGCTACTTCCATTTCTATTTCAAATTAAATGGAATTAAAAAATAATGATACATAATAGTATTTTAATTCCTGTATGGTATCATATATAATATCATTAAATATATCCTTTATATGTACCACATATGGTATTAACAAATCAAATCACATTGAGGGGGCTGTAGTCCGCACTTCCTTAAATGAAGATATCGCGTTTACCCATAATGGGAACCATAAAGGTGTGCCATAAATGAAAAATAAAGAATCATAAGTAAAACATAAACATATTATATATCATATATAAATATAGTGTCGTCTTAATGGCCACCTTTGAAGGTGTTAGAAGAATGTTGAACAATCATCGTTTCGGGAGGCAGAAATTCACCATCCACGGAAATAGTATGTTCTTTAACAATTAGATGTAGGTGTGTGAAAGTGTAGCTCGAATAATTCTTATAGAAACATTCTAGTATATTGAAGATACTGGTGTTTTACAAAATAAATGAATAAAAAGAGTTTAGGGGGTTGGAGAAGAAAAATAAAACAAAATGACACAAGTGAAGACATTACCTTAAAATCGGGTAACTCTCTTTGGTTTGAGATCAAAGGCTTCCTTGAGAAGACTTGTTCCCAAAGTGAGGCTTCAAGGAGTAATAGAGGGAAGTTTAGAGACAAAATGGGCAGGGTTTGGCCGAGGAAAAGGCTTTAGGAGTGTGGGTAAGGAGGTAGACGTGGGGGCCTTTTATAAGAGAAGAGGAGGGGCACTCTTGTAAAGTTACAAAATGTTACATTATTTTCAATAGTGATTCGGATTTAAAAGGTCCCACATTGATGTATTTCAAGGATAAGGTTATAAGGGTTCTAAATCCACTCTTCCACAAGGTTTTGGACATGTGTAGGTATTAGATATTACATTATCTTTCCATTTTATTTAAATCGTCAAATAATGAGGTCATCGCTGCATCATCATGATGTCATAAATAATTTAATTTATTTAATGTCTAATAATTATAAAAAAATACTATGATGTAGGAAATCTTCTTATCTTTCCAATGAATTTTTATAGTCAAAAATATTAGTTGTATATCCCCAGGTAAAAATTGATTTAGTAAAACATTTCATGTTGGTGTTATTTTTACTTTAACATTAAATAAAATGATATTTTTGTCATTTTCAAACCAAAGTGGCTCCATGGGGTCCCCAAGTTGACCCATGGATTATCTTGGTCGTCCATGACACATAAAATGATGGTAGGAAATTTTTCTAGGTCATTTAAGTTTATTAAAACATTATTCTTACTATAAACTACACTAATTACCTCTAATCACGATTAAAAACTTAATAAGTTACTATTCACCAAAAAATTATTTTTATCCCATTGAACCACTTTTTACTTCTTAATGACAACCATTTATGTTGGATTTTTGAAATTCAAAACACAAAGATGGAAAATTTCATTTAAAAGGAAAAATTAGTTTTTATAAGTACCACTTAGTGGTTTCACTATTCATCAAAAATTGATGTTTTTCAGAAAAATCCCAAAAATTCACCCTAAGATATATTTGATATTCCAAATTCAAAAATGAAGTATATTTTACAAAATTAAAAACATATAAGTCACATTAATTTATTTAATAATTAATTCCCGCTGTCAGAGCAAATAGCGTGTTTTTATGAGACAATAAGTATCAAAAGATTGACACTAGTTTAGGTCTGATTTCAAAGTGTAATTAATTCCAATGACCACTATTGGATTTTATGGTAAAAATATATTCTAATTTCACTTTAAAACCAATTCAAAAGATAATATAATCATTTAAATAAATTAGATTAAAAATAGGTTTTGAATTAAAATACAACATTTTACACTATTCATTAAAAAAATGAACTTTATCGGAAAGATACCAAAAATTTACACAAAGTAAATTTTTATGTCCCAATTCGTAAGAAAAGTTTTATTTGGTCAAATAGAATGTATAAGACTGAACAAAACTATATTTAATTATGGTTCGCCATCGAAAGGTGATAAGTGAACCTTTAGTGAAAACGGGGGCATATACGCCTAAAATTGAATTCTTTCCATATTTTAAGCCTTTATCTTTTATTGGATAAATGTAATAACATTTAGAAACATATATAATCATATTTTAGTTATTTCTATCCATTCCCGCCAATACAACGGCTACATGTTAACTACCATTTAAAATAATATTATTTTATTATTAGATTGCAACGTAAGATTCCCTAGAAACTCGTTGTTGCGTGTTGGGTACGACATCGAGCATAGCGTCCCCTTTAATGTCATATTAATATTTTATTCACAAATATGGATAAATATGAAAATGTCATATTCTTTATTTACCTGGGGTGTTACACTTGTAGTCCATAATGCCCTCAAGGGAATGGGTGACACCCTGTGGGCTATATGGTAAACTATCTAGAAATGCCATGATCTCCTTGACAAAAACATCAAAATCTCCCACACCTTATGAGAGGGTAACAAGGTGGAAGACTTCTTGGACTCCTACAAGATTCATGGAATAGAGAGCCTCTTCATTCATGACCTTCATAGCCTGACTCCCATAGGTACGGACATCATCTGAGGGGATTCCCTTGTTCTTCACCGTTTTCGACCCCTGTAGCCTTCCCCAAACCCCTTGATGGTCCCTTCTCCTAATAAAAATATAGTATATTATGATAAAAATATTTCTGTTGTGGTATTTATAAATACATTACCTAAAAACATGTTGTTTTACCCTTAGTCAAGTTTGATGTTACTACGGGAATGGATTGGATTTCGGATTATCATGCTAAGATTGACTGTAGATCTGAAGAAGTTGTTTTTCAGAAAGAGTTTCAGTTTTTATACATGAATGAACCCATATAATTGATAACATATCAGGAAGCTGAGAGCCTATTTAAAGATTGAAATGAAATTTATCTTGCTCATATTGATGAAAATAAGGGAACTATTCATATTAATGATGTGCTAGTGGTAAAGGAATACCTCGATTTTTTTATTGAAAAGTTACCAACTATCATACCGGATCGAGAAGTCAAATTCACAATTGATTAAGTTCATGATGATAAGCCAATTTCAAAACCTCTATATTGTATGGCTCCAATAGAACATCTTTAATAGAAAAGTCAGCTGCAAGATTGTCATGACAATGGATTCATTCGCCCTAGAACATCATCATGAGGACACCTGTTTTGTTTGTTACAAAGAAATATGGTTCCATGAGACTGTTAATTGATTACAGAGATATTAATAACATCACTGTTAAAATCAATTATCCATTGCCTCATATTGATGACTTTTTTTATCAGCTCTATGGAGCTATGTACATTTCCAAGATTGACTTGAGATCCGGATACCATCAGCAGAAGGTGATGGAGAATGACATCCTGAAAACAGCCTTTCGTACTAGATATGTTCATCATGAATTTTTTGGTATTCCATTTTTATTAACTAGTTCACCTATTGTATTAATGAATCTTATGAATAGATTATTTCATGAGTTTTTGGATAAGTTTGTTGTTGTATTTATTGATGAAATTCTTGTATTTTTTAAAAATAATGAGGATCCTTAAAAAAATCTAAAGGTAGTTTTTCAATAATTAAAGAAAAGAAACTATATGGAAAATTAAGAAAGTGTTATTTTTTGTTGAAACATATTTCTTTTCTAGGGCACATTGTAAATAAAGATGGAATAATAGTTGATCCTTCCAAAACAAAAATTGTTGATGAATGTCCAAGACCCACAAATGATACATAGATTCGTAGTTTTTTGGGCTTTGAAAGTTATTATCGATGGTTTTTTAAGAAAATTCACGATTATCTATCCTAATAACTATGTTAACATGGAAAGGGGTTAAATTATATTGGACAGAATAATATGATGATTGTTTTTAGGATCTGAAAAAGAGATTGAAGAATGCTTCAATTTTGGCCTTACCTTCCTGAAATGGTGAGTTTGTCATCTACAATGATGCTTCTTTAAAGGGACCTGGTTGTGTTTTGATTCAAAATGATCAGGTAATTTTCTATGCCTTTAGATATCATAAACCACATGAGCTAAATTATCCCACACATGATTTGGAATTGGATGCTGTGGTTTTTTCATTGAAAATTTGGAGGTATCATCTATACAGAACCAAATTGAAAATATATACTGACCATAAAAGTCTGAAGTATATATTCACTCAGAAGGAATTAAACATGAGGTAGAGAAGATGGTTATAACTGATAAAAAATTATGATTGTACGATCAATTACCATACTAGAAAAAAAAGTGGTGAATGCCTTGAGTTGAAACCATCATGAATCATTAACCATGTTACGTTTGGAACATGATCCATTGATTAATGATTTGATGAATTTTGGCATAGAAGTTGTTGGTGAATGGGAATAAATCTGTTTTGTTTTAGGTATCAGTGCAGACTTTGTTGTCAGAAATAATTAACCAAGTGCAGAAGGAAGATTGTGAGCTATAGGAAAAGGTAGAATTGTTTAAAATGGGTAAGACGCAATAATTGAACCATGATAAAAATTTTGTTTTAAGAAGTGGAAAATGGTTTTGTGTGCCTAGTGATTCTCAGTTGAAGAATGATTTGTTGTGTGAAGCTCATAGTTCTCCATATTCTATTCATCCTGGAAGTACTAAGATGTACAGAGACCGTCAGGAGTATTATTGGTGGTATAGAATGAAAAGAGATGTTTCTAATTTAACCATGAAATGTTTGACATGTCAATATGTTAAAGCAGAGTGGCAGTTATCGACGGGAATGATTCAGCCTTTACCTATGCCAGTGTGGAAATGGTAGAATGTATCCAGGGACTTTGTGGTGGTACTACCAAAGACTTCTTGAGGTAATAATTTGATTTGGGTAGTTGTTGATCGACTAACAAAGTTTTTACATTTTCTTTCTATATGATATATAGTGACATTGGATCAGATTTCTTGATTGTACCTCCAAGAAATTGTTAGGTTACATGGAGTTCCACTTTCCATTTTATATGACTGAGATATCATGCTCACTTCTATCTTTTGGAAGGGGGTTAAGAAGTCATTGGGAACATAGTTAAATTTCAGTACATCTTTTCATCCTCAATCTGATGGGCAGTCAGAACGAACGATTCAAACTTGTAAGGATAGGCTTCGAGCTTGTTTAATGGACTATCAGGGAAGTTGGGATCATCATATTTATTTAATTGAGTTTTCTTATAATAATTGTTTTCATTCTAGTATTTAGATGGAACCCTTTGAGGCCTTGTATGGGAATCAGTGTCGGACTCCAGTGTTTTGGGATGAAGTTGGTGAAAGAAAGTTGATGGGGCCTGAATTGGTAGAATAAGAGGATGAGAAAGTGAGGATGATCTAGTATCACATGAAAATAGCTCTGAGCAGGCAGAAAATTTAGGCAGATAATAGAAGGAAAGACATATCTTTTGAGGTAGGTGACCATGTTTTCCTTAAAATTTCTCCTTAGAAAATTGTGATTCATTTCGGTAAGAAAGGGAAGCTAAGTCCATGGTTCATTGGCCATTTTAAAATCATGGAGAATGTTGGAAAAGTTTCATATCATGTATCATTGCCTCGTAGTTTGTTTTAGGTACACAATGTTTTTCATGTGTCGATGTTGAGAATGTATGTGCCAGATTCATCACATGTCTTGAGCCGAGGAGTAGTTCAGCTAGAAGAGAACCTTTCTTATGAAGAGAAACCAGTTCAGATTCTTGATCGATGGGAACATGTACTACAGAATAAGGTAATCCATCAGCTAATGGATTGGTGTAAAAACCACATGGTTGAAGAAGAAACATGGGATTTTAAAAATGACATGAGGGAAAAGTACCCTCACTTGTTTCATAAGTAAATAAAATTATGAGGATGAAATTTCTAGAAGGTGGGGATAATGTAACACCCCATGTTTTTCTAAAAATAAAATGAAATGCATGGAAATTTGTTTTGAGTATATATTTTTAACTAGACTTTAAAACAAAACTTTTCCTCTTTTATGTTTTCAATTTCAAGAAACTTTCATCTATAATTGTGTTCAGTATGATATTTGTAGTATATTGGAACACACTTGTTCTTTTAGTGAATAGTAACATACCCATGTGAAGAGTAATATGAATAGTTATATGAACCTAATGAATTGAAATTTTTATTATTATTTTATTTTCTTAAGGCTTTAAGATAATGACATCTTTTTTAATTTTTCCATGTGATATAAAAGTAGTTATAGTTTTTAAATAAATACTTTTTGAATTAAGTATGATTTATTTTAATAATTAAATTAAAAATACATAGAAATTAATTTTTTAAAAAAGAAATTCATATTATAAATCTACAGATCAGTAAATTATTAGGGTGACTTTTTTAAATTTATCTGAAAGAGTTGATTTTTCGGTCAATAGTAAAACATAGAGTTTTTAGTTTCATTATATTAATGACATCATTAATGATATAATAATGACGTCATAAATCTGGAAGACTTGTGTATAGTTAAATACTATTTGTGGTGTCCCAAGTGGCTTATACCATGGGAAAATACCATGGGCAATCCCATGGGTTTTCAAATACCACCAATGAGGTGTCCCTTGAATATTATTAAAATAATCCTTCACTTTTCCTATAAATACCAACTCATTCCTTCATTGAATTGTTTACCGATTCTCCCTCAACGAATATATTGAACCATTACCTCTGTATTAGTCCTCCAAAGGTTTCTTTAAGACCCCAAGGTCCCAAATTTCATGTTATAAGTGTTACTCTACAAGGTAATAAAATTCTCAATTTCTTTCTTTTTCTTTACAAGTTCCGTTTAATGTGGTATAACTCTCAAGTTTCGATACCATGTTCTTATTTCCATATTATTCATGATCTATTCTGTATAATGATTCATCTATATTGGGGTGACCCTTGTCCTCTATTTTCTTAATGTTTTCTAAATTCTTGTCGCGTATTCGTTGGGCAGCTGAATTTTTGTAAGAGATTTCTCACATATTCTTTTATTTTGAGATCCTTCCTTATTCTTTCTTCAAATATCCTTACTCAAGAGTCATGAAATATCCAGAAATCATGTTTCTTCTAGATTTTTTCATGTTTATGTAAAATTATACATCATTATTCTTCACTTCTCCCACTTATTTAAGGAATAAAAACATATTTTGTTATGCATCGAATTACTGACATCATGGATGATGTGATTTAAATTTCCATTAATTCTTTCAACTCTGGTCATGAAACCATTTAAATAGCTAAAAAATGTTATAATATATGTTTTATGACTCACCCATGGTTCTGGAATTATTTTTTACTCATGGTTCTAATTTATTAGACAAAATGGGGTTGTTGTTATCAAAGAACCACCAAAATGATCTAAACAAACATCATTAATGTTTTGTTTTATGAATAATCTTCATATTAAATATCAAAATGATATATTTTATAAATAATGGTAATGTAAATATGTAAATACCATTACATTCCAATTCTGGAATTTCACATCCAATCGAAAAAAACATCCACCATGAACCAATAATGGAAATCATGTTGAGAACTCACCCAAAAACAGTGCAAGATGCATAATACTAACAATTAACGGTTGAAATGATGTTATGAAATGATAATATAAAATTATATAAACATGAAAATATATCTATAAAAGATTAAAAACACTCTTTATACCATTATACAGGAGGTTTAAACAAGTTGGAGGTAAGAAAAAACTGAGGTAAGGAAACTCTTAACCTGATATCCATTCTTTGGGTTAACCTTCTACTTCATTATTTATTTTCTTTTTAAATTGTTTATGTGATGTGTTATGTTTATATTATATTATATTATGCATATTTATAGTATATATACAAACTCCATCCACTCTATTATGTAACTCTTCAATTGTATAATATTTATAAGGGGAATTTCTTTATAAATCCTCTTTTTAAATTCCAGTTTAAAAAATTCAAAAGTATTGTCTTTATGATATTATTCATGTTGTATGGTTATTTATTGGTTCATGGGAAATTATTTATGATGAATGTTGGGAAATATATCTCCCTCCAATTCATGGGTATGAGTAAGTAGGAGGTTGGCCGTATGGTTTCTCCAAATGTAACTGCGATGGTTACACTAAGTAAGGTAGGCATGAGGGTTACAAATTATAAAGTAGCCAAGAATGGTTACAAGATTATGTATGTAATACCACAAGATACCTTTAGGATTACATTTACATTCTAATTTTTTTTGTGGATCTTGTGTAAATATCATGTTACAAATAGTATGTATATATGGGTGATAAGAAAGTATTTTGAAAATGTTTTCATACGTTATGGTTATTCGTGGACTAATGTGCTTGTTCATTATTTTTCATCCTTTACTGATCTTTCGTGCTCATGCCAAGTTTTTAAAATATTTTCACAGGTTAATGGATGTATAAGACAAAGAAGGAAGCCATGTTAAATGTTGATGAATTGTCATGAAATCAAGTTTATGTTTAATAAAAAATGGAAACGGTTTTTATGGTATCTACTCTATAATATTGTGTAATGATAGAATGTATTGTCCTAATTATCTAAAGCTCTAAACATGAAATGATTATCAATGTAACAGGAAGTGTTTTCTCGATTAAATTCAAGATTATGTATATAATAATGTCAGTTTATTATATATTTTTTCACTAAACGCATCCTTAATTAATTCCATTTAATGTGTGAATGAATCTCATCACATTGAATAAGAGCTATTCCAAATGTACACAAATCGTGTTACCATATTTAAACAAAATGAAATGAATGAAGTTATGTTTTATAAAATAATTAATGAAAAATAAATAGATAATTAATATCCTAAATATCATAAAAAATATATTTTCAATCATAATTCCAAACCATGATATGAGGTAAAGTAAAAAACTAACGACATTATTCCGTAAGGTAGTAGTTCATCGTACATAAGAATGGTATGTTAGTAACCCATGTGATAGATGAGTCTATTTTTGTAAGTATAAAATATATAATAAAAATTCTCAGAATACTATGGATAATGATATTATTATATAATAATTGTATTATAAGAATATTTAGGGAGAGAAAAAAGAAATTAGATCTTGAGGAAGAATGTGATATCTTCAATGGGTCACTACATTTGGATTACACCCATGGAATTTCCATGATGGATTCCATAACGCATGGAGGGTTATAATATGTTGTTATATATTTTGGGAGGTTATTTAGAAAGTGTTTTTCTGATTCTAAGGGCATTAGAGTTTTGAAAAAGTTGAAGGGGACAATACCATTTTATAGTAGAGGTGGAGTGGAATTCTTCTTAATTTTTGAAAATTGAAATTCATCAATGTTATTTTTCGTTTCCAGGGGATCCAATTTAGGTCCAAATTAGGTCAAAGGGGGGGGGGGGGGGTTTATTATATATATGGCCATGAAATGTCTTTTTGAAATGACTATACATCATTTTGGCACGTATTATTAATGATTAGTCCGTTGTTAATGTAATGTTTTTCTTAATAGATTTAATTTATTTTAATCACATTAACCAATATTTTATGAGAAAAACTAAGATATCCATAAAATATATAATAAAATATTGTGATTCAAAACATGGAATAATGTTTTCCAAATTATTATAATTAAAGTAGAATAATTTATTACCAATCTATAATTTAATTTAATTATAAAAATATGTTAGATGAAAAATATGTAATGATTTAAATGTCCTGGTTTATACTGTTCACCAAAAAGTGAAACTTCAAAAAAAAGACAAATAAGAACTAATAATAAATTTTGATATTAAATTTCATAAAAAATTATTTTTTAAAATAAATTTTTTAAATGTGTCAAAAATTAGATTTAAAATAGGCTATCCATTAGAAGGCAGTAAAACTACCATTTAGAAAAAAAATAACATTTCATTCATGAAATTGAATATATTCTTATCATATATATATCAAATATATTAGATGAGTATAAAAAAATATTTATTAAATATATTATATATATATTATTGAAATCATTAATCTAAATTGGTTTTTTATGTATTGATATAAACTTATGTTTTTACATCAATAAATAGTTATCATTGAAAAGTTGTTTGTTTATTTTCAAATAGTTCTTACATTTACTTTTAATAATTGACAACCAAATGAATCATTTTATTTAAATTAATAAAATATAATTTCAATATATAGTTATTTTTATTTTAAATTCCTTTCCAATGGCTAGCATGTAGATTTAATAATAATATTAATTGTATCTTGTAGTTCTATAAAGCTCGATCATTCTTGTAATAAAGTAAAAAATGGACTCATTATTGAGTCTAATACATGCTAAACATAGTTCCTTGTGTATTGAAATATAATATAAGTGCTTTCTAGATCATTTTCAATATTAGTTTAATATAACGGAAGACAAATTTACCTCTACCATAAAAAAAAGTTATATCCAGTGTTGCGTTAAATGAAAAATAAAAAAAATATAAAAATAATTTAAAATAAAATTAAGATAATAAAGAGATGTTACAATAGGTAAAATATAGTTGTATTGTATATTGTATCAATTTTATATGTTACTCATTTGAAATATATATTTTTTTATTCTAATATATTTTATATTAGTGATTCATATTTTATTTCATCACCTACTAAGTTGATATTTAAAATATTAAAATTACATATAAAATTTATATTATAAAGTGTTTTATATCCATATATATATGTGTGTGTGTATTTATTATAGGAAATATATTTATCTTGATATAGAAACGCAAAAATATAATATATAATTAATAGTAATATTTTTATGGACTTGTTTTTGTGAATAAAATGAAATTTGAATATTTTAGGAAGATAATTTATAAATTTACTAAATATGTAATATAAAAAAGGCTAATATGGTGAATATATATTAAAAAATTTAGGGAAAAAATTTTTATATATCCAAATATTTTTTTTGATAAGATATTCTACTAAACAAAATTTAAAAAACATGTTCAATATTTTTGGATAAAAATATTTATTCCACATGATGAAATATGTTTACACTGTGGTGTTGTATATTCTTATGAACATCACCCAAAAATGATTATATATCAAGAAAGAGGTTATTATGAGGTATTGAAACCACCTCCATGATTAATGATATATTACCACAGGATCATTGGCTATAAATTGGATTTAGGATCAATGATAAGTAATATTTTTTGTTATGGACATTAAACAGTAACTGTAAAGAGTTTTTAATATCATTTATCTTTGAGAGAACATTAATATAACATTTATATTATCTCCTTTATAAGAAATCAGTGAGACTAATATTTTTTAATTCATTATAAATAATTAGGAAAAGTATTTACCAGTTCGATGACGATGATCTGGGGATTTTACTTATTTGAAGATATATGTTTTTATGATATCAATGATTGGGTGTTCCCATTGATATTGAAATAAATTAATAATAATGTTTTTATCGATGATTTCCATTACTGTAAAAAGGAAAACCTATATTGTTTTCTCAAAACTATGAGTACAATAATGATGGGTTATAAACATTTTTTATGATAAATGTTAAATGGTGCATCCTTATTATAACACATGTATATGTTTTTCTTAATTTACATATAAAAATTTATATTACATGTATTTATAAGATTTTATTTATTTTCATTGATTTTATTGAAATTTTTTATGTCATAGAATCTATTCATAACTATGATATTTGGATTATCTATCAATGTATTAAAAATGATCAAAGAATTGGATTAACTATCTATTTTATAATTTTAAAAAATACTCAATAAAAATTTATTTTTTATTTTATGAACTACAATTCATACCCATGTAGTATCCATTTCAATACTCTTCTACCCTACATTGATGGTGGGGAATAAATGAGACCATTTTTCAAAGTATCAAATTAGAAATAAGAATATCATATTATTTAGAATCTTTATCTGCTATTCCTTAATTATCCACAATACATTTATGTAATCACATAAAATATAAAAATACCGTTTTTAGAATTTTCATAAAAAATGTGCTTGATTAATTTTTTTGTTTTATGGTCTACATCTAGGACTTATAAAATCACTATAATTATTCAATAGAAAAATAGAGAAGGGAGTTTATTTTATAAATCCTAAAAAATATATAAGTAATTAATAATTATTTTTAGTATTCATCATTGATTAATTTCATAACATTAGTAATACCTATATGGGATTATCCAGAATCCCCCTTCCCTTTATGTTCTCCCTTCATCTCGTTTTTTACAAGTTCCCCAATATATATTTAAATCTTATTTCCTTATATTTATTTATATTTATCTTATTTGGTGAGGTAATACACTACTAATAAAATATCTATAGTGATATTTATAAATATTCCTTCCCCGTTAGGTTTTTCAAATGATCAGTGGGTATTTGAGAGAATGTTTTTTCATTCTAATGTATTTTCCTCTAAAGGGAAATAATTTAAATAATAATCAAATTATTTTCCTTCCATTCCATAGATGTCTATGTTAGAGAAAATACAAAATTGAATGTGTTTGAAAATATCACTTTAAACAAATAATGCATAAAAATAAAATTATTAAAAACATGTTTATAAAACTTTAAATACATTAGAATCATATAATTGTTTACATATATTAATATTTTTTTTGATAAAAAATATAATTTAATCAAAAAAATATGCTGTGGATTAAATAAATATGTGAAAGATTTAACAAACGATTTACTCAATTACTCTATTTGAAAAAAAATACTAATGAGAATTAAAAATTATAAATTAATAAGGTTTTTTGATAGATTATAGAATTTAAAGGTAAATGATTGAATTTGAAAATGATTTAAATTTTTTCAAAATAAATGACACCTAATCTTTTGTAAGGATGTTATTTAATAGTACACAATCATACCGCTATTTCTCAAACTATAATAAAATCAGGATTTAGTATGTCAATATATTTTAATTAATGGTATCTATGATATAAAAATAACATTTTTAAATTAATTTATTTTAGATATTTAGTTTATAAAACTAGCACTAGCTCTTGATCGGTGATGTTTGAATCAAATTATTATGTATTCCATTTCTTTTTAATGGTAATATAACGGTTTTTTTAATTTAATTTTAGTAAGAAAAATATATAGAATTTATATGAAGAGGTGATATTTTAATGAAGTAATCACATTTACTATTTATCTTAATCATCCCTTATAATACGATGAATATTATGGTAGAATGAAAATAAAATCATACAGTATTTGGATAAAAAAATTCACAATAAGGACATAGCATGATAGAGAATATTTGTGGATATTGAAAATGATTCATTCATTGGTAGAGATGGAATGTTGTCAAAGTTGATATCCACTATATGAAAGGCCAGTATTTATAAACATCAATTATATCATTAACAAATTCGTATCATTTTTATTTTTTAAATTTCATGATTCCCATGTTTGGTGGAATTTGAAATAATTAAATGTAATTCTAAAATTAGCATAGTCGACCCATTTAATTATTATATATAATTATAAAATTGGAATTTTAAAATATTTGAAATTCAAATTATTTTAACTCCACTTGTGAGAATGTTCAAATAGCATTAAAAATATTTTGGCAATTTCTCCAGATAAATACCACCTAAATTCCAACACAAATATTCAAAATCTTTATTTTATAATTCTTTATAAATTAAACTTATAATAATACTACTATAAATATTTTTTTACATATAAACATTAATATATTGAATAAATTATTTTTATATAATTAATTATTTTAAATATTAAATAAAAATCAACAAAAAATAACAATATCAATTTTTTTGAGTTTTATAATCTATATAAATGCAAGAACATTGAAATAATTTTATTTGTAAATGATTAAAAATACATTTATAAAAACGTCACTTAAGTTCATGATTATTAATAAAAAACTATATAATGATTAAAATAGTTTGAAAACTCATTAGAATCAAGTAAAAAAAATAAAACATTCATTATAATAATTCAATGTGAGATTATTGAAAACCCATATTTAGGATATATAAGAATTCATAATGGAGACATGGAATTTACAAAAATATAATAAGTGTATGTTAAATTTTCAATATATTTTTATGGGTAAAATGATGTGTGAAATAGTAATAAGGTATGTTATTATGTTAAATAATGGTACATTAAAATTGATATAGCATGAGCAGGGTAATAATTTTATTTGGTTTAATGATTAATAAGGAAATATATCGGTTTATAAGTCTATAAATCCACCGAATGAAGATTAAAATTATTATTTCTATTGGTATGTTCATTTTTCATATTTTCAACAAAATAGTAACACCCAATTTCCATTAACTACTTAAGGGTGACAAAATATTTACATGTGTTTCATTGGGATAATAGCCAATTTATATATGTATAATAATGAATATAAACAAATACATCTTGGTAATATAAATTTTCTATTTTCATTATAAGGGTACAAAAGAATTAAAATAATGATAATGAAATGATTGTGATAAATATGTAAGGTTCCAATAGATCTTATGTATGGTTCATAAAGTTATTACATTACATGAATAAGGGTTAATGTAAGCATCTATATGCTAATTAAGGTTAAATAAAAAACAAATAAAATTATTTTATTAAAATACTAAAACATAAATAATTATATTTTTTAATAAAAATCTCATGAAAAAATTAATAATAATTACATTGAAATAATACAAAAAAAATATTGTCTAAAAAATTAATTCAAACCTAAAAATTATTATTATTCAAATAATAGAACTCTTGAAATATACTCTATAGTGATTATCATGTCATTAAATAATTAATGTCTCAATGCACAACTCCACCTATATTGTTTAATTATATAATGAGTGATAATTAGGAAAATATATATAGTTTATATAAAAAATACTCATTAATTTATTATTCACATATTTCTAATTTTACCAATTAATATATTTAACTGTTAAAAAATATATATATAGCCATTAAATCATTTCTTATATGTCATAACTGTTGGGCAAAAATCCATGAAGGCATCATTGAAGCATTTTTGATGTGATTGTATTTGTTGAAAAAGTGGTCATCTGAGTTGTTTTTGTTGAAAAAGCAAAACAATGACGTTCAAATTTGTTGAAAAAGAGGATTTCATGATGGAATGTTGAGTTCAAGAGCTGAGTTCAACGATCCATGTTTGATTCAAGAATGTAGACAAAAGGTATGGAAGATCTGGAGGCTGTACAAGTGGTGTGTGTGGTCATGCAGGTGGGATTTGCGCGTCAGGGTGATAGTTGCGCGCCAGTGTTTGAAGCTGTGCGCCAGTGTCGAGTTGCGCGCCAATATTTGATTGGGTGTAAAAGGAAGTGAGTCGCGCTGGTTTAGAGTTGAGGAAGCATGAGTTGGGAAAGTGTCTGAGGAGGAATTGCATGCCCGTTGTGACATGCGTGCCGATACTTGTGCGCCGATATTGACATGCGCGCCAAGTATGGTTTATCTCCAACAGTGATTTTCGGGCTACGTGGAAGTTGGATGTTTTCCAGATACCTTCGGTGCAAAGAGAAATTCATCTACAGGTGAAAATTGGGCTTCAATAGAGAATCTACTTATAGAGGAAGATGTATTCTTTCATCCAAATGAAGAGACCTAGACGTCTATAAACTGTGAGTGGATTCCTTCCAAGAGCAGTGATCAAAGGAAGAGAAAGAAGGTAATCCTCTCCACCGACAGTGAGCCAGAGAGAGAGAAATAGGGAGTGACCCTTGAGAAAGTAGTGAGCTGACCCTAAACATTGTAAAGGCAGTGAGCATGGTCATAGAAGAGATCTAGCCCAAACATTGTAATTCACAGCTAGTGAAGTTTAGTTCAATTGGTATGACCGGAAACTTATCGACGTATGCTCCTTGGACATAGCCCTTTGCGGTGTACCAAGTAAAATTGATGTGTCTTGTGCAAGCTTTACTTTCTATTTACTTTGTGCAACAAGAAAGAGAGTGAAGAGTGTTTTTCTTAACAGCGAAACAAGATCAGAACGGGTATTAATTTTAAATTAGTCATCCCCTGATTCACCCCCCCTCTCAGGGTATTCAGCCATGTGGACCTAACAATAAGGAATTTAAAAAAATCCACCTAAAATAATTTTTAATGTTAAATTATAAATTTAATTTTTTCTGAAATATAAATTGTATATTCTAAGATCATTTCATTATTACCATGACCGTCTCCCATAAAATTAGTGCATTAATATGGTTGAAAGGGTTCAAAGATAAATATATTTTTAAATATATAGACCAAATCTAATTTATAAAAAATTTTCCAAAAATAAATATTATTTTATATTATATAAAAACTATATAAAATTCCCTAATAATGTATAACTATGGTTTCTATAAGGGACATACTTCATGATTGAAACTGATAAAGTGTAAAAACCCAATCGACATCTTTTGGAATAAAACCTTGGGAGCATGTAAAATATATCCTCAATATGATATTTATATCAATATATGATTTTTCATCTTTTAGTATAATATATAATTCACTTCCCTAAAATATTGAAATGTTATTACAAAATCTTTTTCTAAAATTAATTGAAATTAGTTTGTAAAAAAATTTTAAAATAAATATCAAAAAACTGAAAAAGACTCAATCATTCAATGATTTAAAGAGAATTGGAAACTAATTTGTAAAATTAATAGAAAATAAACCATTATAACATAATTAAATAAAATATTATTACTTCATATATTTTCAATAACATCACAAATAATATAAATTTTATAGATAGGTATTGTATTTTAAAAGAAAAATGAAAAAAATGTAATGAATAAATAAATTTTTGAAATTATAAGATTTAAATTTTTATCATCTACTATTTTTAGTAACATTGAAATAAATAATATAATATATTTTGAAAAAAACTTTATTTAGATAACGTGAAATATAAAAAATTAATTACCTTCTTATAATAAAGATCAAGGATAATGTCCAATGAATATCTAGGGAAGTAAAATCTAGGATACACAAAACATAGATCATAAACATTAACCAAAACTGGGGAAGGATTTGATAAATCACCTCAATTGTTGAAAACAACTTTTATTTTCACTCCAACATTGGATTGATCAATGAGTTCTGGAGGAATATCTATATAAAAAAATAATTTAATGGATACTTTTCAAATAATTATGTCATGGAAATGTCAGCACTTGATGATTTTGGAAGAGTAAAAATTTATGGATAAAAAACAACGAATTGGTTTAGGTTACCAAACATGCTGAGTTTTTAAGATAGACACAAAGAATGATTAATTTATTTATATATGTTAATATATTGAATTGTTTCAATTACATTGAATGGTAAAATGATATTATTTATTAAAAAATGATTAAATTATTTTATTATATAACTATTATAAAATAAGTAGTTTTTATAGAAGTGAAATTATTTTATTGAAACAATAAATACCATGATTTTATGTTTAAATTAATTAATAATAATGAATCATATTAGAATAGGATTCAACATGGGTGAATAATTTAAGAGATATATTTCTATCATTGATTTCCTTTTTAAGTCATCAATATCTATCTTTTTTTTAATTCCATAATTATATCACTTTCAACCATAAATGTTTTCCCAATTTCTATTTATGTAATATTATTTACTCATCGAACACATTTATATGTCATTGAATGATTTATTTATTTTGAAATATATTCATAAAAAATTATCAGATTTCATATTAAGAAAAAAAATAGATGATGAAGAATAGGATGAATAAATGATCAATTTGGAATGTGAAGTTAAACAAGAAATACCCTCTTCAAATACTTTAGGATGGATCATGATTCATTTGGGTATTGAGTAATTAGATTGAAATAATGAAATGTAATGTTCATTATCTAATATATTTAAAAACATTAGAGTTATCTTATATTGATTATTGTATTTATAAATTTTTTATGGGGGAATATTGATTGATGTTCCCCTATATTTAGAAACTGAAAAACAAATTATCCCCAAATATAATTTTAGAATTAATTTTATCTCATCAGATGGATATCTTGTTTTTTATAATATTTTTTAATTAGTTAAATCTCTTTATGATATATTCAATTTCCCATTTTGTATTTGAGAACCTTTTTGCAGAATTTGCATTCATTTAATTTAAATGAATTATTCATTCATTTTTCATGACATCCATAACATCTATTTAATTTTTTATCTTCATTTTTATATAATATATCCTAGTTGAAAATATGAGATAAACCATAATATTTTTATCAACATTAGATTCATATATCATAGTGACTTTTTTTTACCAATTTGTAGTAAATAGCCAAAATATATTATTGGCCAAATATAATATAGAAAATGAGTGATTAAGAGATATTTTACCAATTCAAATTTTTGTAACTATTGTAAATATAGGATGGATAGTCTTATTAGGATACATGGAGAACCATTGAATTTATTTCCAATAAAAATTTACATATTTAAAATTTATAGTTCTTTGGGAGTAACATCCAACACTATCTTATAATCAATATCAATTACAAGTGTATAAATATGATTATTTAAATTTTTATCCGAACCAAAATTAAATAAATTAATATATATATATATATATGATCTAATTCAAAATAAAAATATCATCAAGGTACTATTAATCATTTTTCAGATGTATATGAATATACCTATATGATACTCATAAAAATAAGAGATCAGATAGTACATAGAAATTTATTCATCTAAACCCTCATATTAATATATTTAATTTTATTAAAAATGATAAAAAAACCTATGGATTTTCCTTCTAGACCACCATAATTTTTTTTAAAATCATTTTATTAAATTTAATATTATTTGAAAAATTAAAGAAATATTTTTCTGAAAAATCATTTAGAGAATTATAAATTAAGAAATGTAATGAAATTTTAGAACCCCTATAATAAAAATTGTAGGTAAATAATAGGCTAAATAGAACATGTGGGGATAATCAACAATAATAAAATTAATGGATAAAATTCAAATTATAAAAAGAATAATTATAAAAAATCAACCCATTAAACAATGATTAATAAAAAAATAAATGTATTGATGTATGAATGGGAAAAATTATAGTTAAATAAATTAAAATAAAATAATAATTGAATGAAATATTATTTTATTTTTATATATTATAATAAATCATTTATGTGACTCATGAAATAATTTTTAAAAAAAATTTAATTTCAGGTTAATAATTTTAATATATTCATTACCGATTGTCCAAAATAATTGAAATTATATTTAAAATTAGACATTTTATTTGTTATGTAATATCAAAAAAATTAGTTAATAGTAACCCTATAATTACAACCTATATATATTAAGAATTTAATGGATTATTCCCTTGGCTTTAATTTTAGATAGGATACTGAAGTTATCCCTTTCATCAAATGATATATTAATAAATCAATAAAAAATAACGAGTCCCTTTATTAATGAATCAAAAAACTAGAAAAAAAATCTATTTTCATTAATATCTAACTAAAAATAAATTAAAACAAGCATCCCTACTATTAATGGTATTATAAAGAAAACATATAAAATATATTAAGATATTATATTTCTTGGAATCAGTTACATTTAAACATTATATAAATTCTCTGAAACAATATAAAAAACTAGAGATGAATTATTATTATAGAACATATTTATTGTATATTTTAAATTTCTTACACTCTTTATTAATAACTTATATTTAAAATTACAAAGTTCCCAGAGAAAATATGATTTGTTTTGTCATGTTTGTTGATGACCATTAATGTTGATATAGATAACCATTCCACCCAAGACTCAATATTGTTTCATCAAATTCATCTTTTAATGTTTTAGAATAATTCAACTATCATTAATTTAGATTATAGCGGCTTTACGAACATTTAATATGAGAAATGTATTACTTTATCTAGCTAGGTTGACCTTTCATCAGAAGTATTAACTGATCGAATGAAACGAAATACATTGATAATTTAAATTCAAAATAGTATTAAAAATATTCCAAAAATCATATATGAGATAAATAAATAGTGAAATAAATTATCAAAAATTCTATATTTTAAATTTAAAAATATTTTGAATATAAAATTATTTAGAAATTTTCATTTGAATGCTCAAAATAAATCCAAAACAAAAGTTACAAGATAACAAAAAATACACACACATATTCAATATAATTAATTTCAAATTTTATTCCACATTAAATATTAGATAACATAAAAATAAAATATCTTACATTGAAATCTAAAATAATTATTATGTTTTTAGAGTCAAACTAAAATATAGACATTATAAGAAACAAGAAATCAACTATAAATAATATTTTTTATTATATTAATATATTTATAAATATATGCATGATTGGATAAAAAATAATCTTTAAAAAAATATTATAATTTAATGTAGAAACAATTCACAAATTTTAAATTTTAATAATATGAATTTATAAAATTATTTAAATAAATTAATAAATTTCTAAAAAACATGGAGGAAGTCAATTAATAAATAAAATCCTGAAAATATGGGAAATTAGAACTGTATATTTTAATTATGATAATATTCATGCACGTTTTAAGGTAAATTTGAATTCTCAAAAACATGCCTATGTGTAAGGAACATTTTATATCTTCATAATTAGGGTAAATTGTTGTTCTCTAAGGGTAAAAGTATATGTGCATATATTATGTTAAATTGACAAAAAAAATTATATAATGTGAATAATTGTAGAATAAATACTAAACAATATTTATTATGGAAAAATATATAGGTTTGTGATGTAAAAATGTGCATAATATAGGTATTATAAATGGGGTGTTTTTTAATTGCATGTTTTATATAAATTTCATATTGATAGATACCAATTTCAATGTGTTTCATAAGGGTGGCACCAAATTTCCACGTCCTATAGAAGCGTTACACCCAATTTCCACATAGTGGTAATAAAGAAACATATATAATATTAACCAAAAACATGAAGGGCCATTTTAATGGCATATCATAACTCATAAAAGAGTGATAAAAATAATAGAAAAAATATACATCTGTACAAAAGAACTCATGTATGGACTGCACAATGATTAATAAGTATGAATAATACTAAAAATCAATTTAAACATGCTAAATAAGATTATATAAAATAATTTTAAAATTAGTTTTTATAAAAATTAATAATTAAATAATTTTAAAAATAATTTAAAAAATATTAAAAAATATTTAAAAAATTATTGTTCTATTAAAAATAAATTTAAATAATATTGAATAAATATAAATTATTTTAATTATCGAGAAATTAAAATTATATAATGTAGTATATTATGATTATCATGAAATAATGTAACAAAATATTCAATGAACCTCTCTAACAATATTATAAATAATTATTTAATCCCAATAAATTCTTTTTCACATTTATTTTATTAGAAATAGAATATTAGTAACAATTAAAGTATAAAAAACAAATCTATTAATAAAATATATTTAACAATATTTATACCACATGTTTTCAGAAAAATAATTATTATATTTTAAATATAAAAGAAACTTTGAATGTATGTTTCCAGATCGAATGATTATTCCCCAAAAGTATTTTTTATTATATCTCTTTTAAATACACTATATTGGATAAAACAAATTAGTTCAAATATTACAATATGAAATTCAATGAGATATCATCCCAAAATGAATAAACTTAATTTAATGAATCATTAGATAATGGTGTATTGAATAGATATTGATATTTTATGATTTTGTTTTTAATACATCATTTTTTCATAAATCATCTACATGTAACATATAAAATACCTCAATTTTCCAAAATTTCTACTAACTCATAATGATTCTTCATCAGGGAAATAAATATTAATTGAGTGTGAATTAAAAAGTTCATAGTTTTCTATCTATCTTAATATATTCGAATCTCTAACATTGGAATAATGAAGAAGAAATATTAGTTGGTGTTTTTCATTTTTAAAATATAGTTATGTATATATTTCCTCAAACTAAATATTCATATTCCAGTTTTTTTATTATTTTTCCTTGTGAAATATTTTATACTTTCAATTTTTCCTAAAAGAATTTTTTCCCATGTATATATAGAGTTATATACATAGTAAATACTCCAAAAAAATATTTAATATTAACATCAGTTGGAATATTACAAATAGATTTAAACGTATTTCACAACAGCATACTATTTGATTCTACAATAATATTTACTTAATTTGTCCAAAAAAGTAGTTTTTCACAATTAAGATAGTAGGTGTCAAATTTTTGTTTTTTCCTAAAAAATTTATTCTCTTTCATATAAAATGTTTTATTCGTGTAAAATATCATACAGATTCTAGACATATAATTTTTTTGATTAAATCTTTATTAATTACAATACATTTATAGTAATCTGTTAAGGAATACAAAAATAACTTCATGTTTGAGGAAAATTATTATTTTTATCATGGATTTGAAAAATTATAAAAACCCATAAATAATTAATAAATAAAATACAGAGTTACAAAATATATTAATGTCTTCTCTAATAAACATTATTTTCCTTCAATAATAATTAACATTAAAAATTAATCACAAATATCAAATAATCTTCATTAATAGTGTACAATTAATACACAATATTACATTTCCACTTGGTTATTCAATATTTCATTATTTATTTATCTTATAAGACAATAAATCACCCCTGTAAACATGAAATGATATAATTTCTCAAATATAATAATTGTGACACAAAACCATTGGAAATGCAGTGTTTTTTAAATAATTTCATCCTGTGGTGATTGAATTTGAAGGAATTGTAATTTTTATTCTCTCCCCCTCAATTAACACATACATTTTACATTTTATAATTTCATTATAATAGAAACTTCCAAATATTGTGAAATAGGAAGGATATTTTTTCTCTCTATACCTAATTTATAATAAAATAATAAACATTACTAGGGGGTTCACCAATGTCACTCAAGTGAGAATGATGGGATAAAATTTCATGTTCTATATTTGATTATAAAATCTACTGATATAAATAAATATTATGAACATATTTATATAATAATAAAATAATGTAATAATTTTTTTAAACAAATACCATTTGAAAGCCTTCTATTTGAGTAAGTGTAATTTGATTTCATCATTCTAAAATTACTCGGTGGGACTGAGTGACTCGACACACTTGTTCTCATCAGTGAATCACTAATGGAGGTAAAATCCTATTACACCACCCCTTCACACTATTGGAAGGGGGGAAGTACCACAGATTTCCTCCCTTGGATCTATCCCTGCATTCATTCCCTTTACCAATCTAAGATGCTCGTCCTCATTTCCCAGCAATCTCTCATAGCCTAAAGGTTCCTATCCTCGTAACTTCTCTCCTCAACTTATGTTATTAGTTTTGGAGTTCATTAAAACATAAATTCTCTTGGATCTAAACCTGGTGGATGTATTGATGCATCTATGACTCGTATGGTATGATTTTGACTATTTTTTCACTAAATCATAGGAGATTCACAAGCGTACGATTTTTATTCTTCTCAAAAATCGGTATATGATTAATCACTTTGGCTCGGTAAGTGATTTGATTCACGTGTGGTTCAATTATTTGCGATGGAGCCTTGGTTTTAGTCTTTCCCTATTCCTATGGACTTATGATTATCATATGAATAGATACCCACCTTCAGTCGATATTTTTGTTAGTTTTTATGAACACCCCTTTCCATTACAATTACCTTAAATACATTGTATGTTAAGGAATATTTTTGAAATATATTTGTGCATCGACGATAGAACACTCTCTGTTATCCATCCGGTTAAACCACAGATATTTTTGGAGGCTAATGTATCAAATCCACCAATGGAGTGTGTGTGGTTCATAGTAATTAATGAATTAGGGGGCACACAACACATGATCATTGAATCATGGGAACACTACTGAAAGTTGTGTCGGTGACTGGGGCACTGAGAGTCCATTTTTTGGTGTAAAACCATATGTGAGATTGTTTCTACAAGTGATGATGATGTCCCGATGTCTCATGTGGATGGTGATGCAGAATTTCCTAACCCCATTTGAAAACAATGAAACGATATTTGACAGATCCAAATGTTGGATACATATTTTCCCGCCAAAAGAGATATTTGGTTGTTCTCAAGAAAACACAGTAGGATCCAATGGATGTAGGGAAGGTTGTGGGGAATTCTAGTGATGAATCCTTGATCATTAGGGTGGTTTCACCTCATTCAAAGGCTTTTATGGAACATAATATGATTCATTTAGTGGTGGAGGGTAAAATTATAAGTAATAAGGATCTTGCCTCCACAAAACAAGGCACCCAAATTGCCTGAAAATTATCACAGAATGACTAAATGAAGTGTACTCCAACTAAGATAGTATTACAACGGGTTACATGCCAATAATAGACTCTGGAGGCCATTTCTACCTAAAAATGATATGATGGTATGTTGAAGGAAGGGTTGGATCAATACTAGTAGAATGAAATTAAAGAACAAACAATTTTGAGGATAGATTATGATGAGGAATACCAAATATATTTTTTAGAGGGCAATGTTTTATTGGATTTATTATTATTAAAATTTACTTTTTATTTAAATAATATATAAATAGTAGCATCTCAATATACATTTTAAATTATTTTTTTTATTATTTATTCTATTTAATAAATTTATAATATAAATTGTATACCACATACCCTACCTATGTGGTTATTAATGTAACAAGGGATTACATTATCCAATTCCATGTAAAAATACTTTCTCACAAAATACATCTATTAAAAGTTGTTAATATATTAGTATTACAATCCACAATGAATTACATTTTTTAATTATGGTATCTTATAACTTCCCTAAACTTAATTAAATAATTTAATATTTCAAAATTCATCGAATCATTTTATGATCAATTCTAGTATCCATCAGTCATTAATATGTTAGACCACATTGATTTCTATTTAACATTAACATTCCATAGACAATGTCATTACATGGTTCAAAAATATAATTTCACTATACAAAAAAAACATCTAAACATCTTCCAATACAATTTTAAACCTTATTCATCCATTTCCAAATACACTCTATTATATATGGGTGTATAAAAATAATTGAAGAATACAATACAAAACCATTTCAGTAACTAATTTACATACATTTCCCGAGGATAAAAACTGATTTAATCAGTTTTTCCCGTCACGGAATAACAAAATATATCTCTCATTAGTAATAGTATGAATATAAAACTAATTAGGTAATTTTCAAATAAATTCATCACAATCAACAACTCTTTAAACATAAAAAATTATCTCATCAATATATAAAAAAATATTATGATTCCATATATTCATTTCCATCATATTTAAGTTTTTTTTAAAATTTTCATTTACTGTCGTAAATTTATATGATTAAATAATCTAGTATATCAAACAAAGAAATTATGTTATTTTTTAAATAATTATTCCTTAATTATCATTTGCAATATAGTTCCACCTATGTTTAGAAAACACCATTCAAATGGTTCAATATATTATTCCTCTTATATTTATCAGTTAATTAGGATGGACTTATCATTAATTTATTATATTTCATACTACATAATATATATAAAACCATGAAACATTATTATTATTTTAATTACATAAAAAATTTGAAATGTTTATTAATTTTGAACCCCATTAACATGTTTGGGGATTATATATACAATCTAGACATTGTTAAATGATGCATCCCTTTTATAATTTTTCTTATTATTTAATATTAATGGGGTCCTAAACACATTATTAGATTATAGTTATAGTAGAATGTAAAAATGTATTTTTATATCGTAAAATACTTATTATTAATTTATTTAATTTTCATATTTATTATATTTAACAATCACAACAAAAAAATATTGTCTAATTTTAGAGAGAAGAGAATAGTACATTTCTGTTCTAGTATCTTATTATTAAAAGCCAATAATTTTTTATATAAATTATATTTTTTAGTTATACATAAAAATATAGAATATAATATTTTATTTCAACATAAATATCATATTTTTATATATAAGTGGTTTGATCAGAATCAATATTGGTAATATGTTTATCATTTTGAAATTTTACTGATAAATTTTGTCAAACACATTCTTGTTTTCTTATTTAATTTGTTAAAAATATACATTAATGGGATATTAAGCTATGATTTTATTTTGAATTGTCATCATATAAGAATACTCCCCTATAATCTGATATCATTTTTCATAAAACCTACAACCTATTAAATTGGCCATATAACCCTTGAAGAATCCTCCCACTACTATTTCGTTGAACATTCCGGTATTTGAAATTAAAATATTTTTAAAATATATATATATAAAGATTGTAAAATAATAAATTATAGTATTCTTCATTTATAAAATTTCATCACTAATCCTAATCTATTTTTTCGTAGAAGGAATATATATATTCATTTTTTACGGTTGTTCTAGAAGCTACGTAAAAAAATATCATTGGTATTTTGAATTCTTCGGACATCATTATAAATATCTCACCAATAATTATACCCATTAATTATATTACTCTATTTTGAATGGGTATATGAATAAGAATATAATAATTTTTAATCATGTGATTTATATGGCATGAATGAAATTATTTTCTTATAAACTACTCATCAATATCTAATATATACTTCCAGGGGAAAATTACTAAGGCCTTTTAAATTATATTCATGAAAAGATTTAACATTTCCACTGCTTATTTTTTATAAATAATAAATATACCTATATAAATTAAAATAAATCATTAATGGATGTCAATATTTAATGATCACACTAATTTTGTTGACATCTCATTTCCCATGATTTTCCAAATTAATTTATTCATGTTCCCAATTAGACTTCACCTCCACTATTATATGGAATCCTTTTGTCATTTTTCCAATATAATAATTTTCAATGATGTATTATAATAATAACATGATATTATATACAATTATAATAATATATCGCATGTCAGTATTATATTAAAATTCTTTATAATGATGGACCAATTTTCTACGACATTGTGTTTTCTCATCTATTGAGCTTAAATAATAAAGATTTAATGTGAATCTGATATAGAATATATTTACACTATTTTTTTCACCCACACTAAGAGCTCAGCTATATGTTATTCTTCGGTTCTGGGATTTCTTTCATCTCATTATTTCCTAATTTTCTTCCTCTCAATTATTAGTAATAAAAAATAGGTTGGGTATATAATCATTGGATGGAGGAGTTTTTTTACAAGTAATTTTTTGTATTTTTTATTATTAGATCATGGTGAATCTTCATATATTTTACTATACATATCATCATAATATATAATCCTTAATAGATTATTTTACTATTTATGATACCAAAACTATTTAAAATATTACTATATATTAATTATAATGACTTTCTTCTCATCCAACATTAATATTTTATCATTATTATATAGTTTTACTTTGAAATATTGTTTGTCTTCTGTATATTAACTCGACATGTAATGAGAATTATTTTTATCAACAATGAATTTTACTACCACATTATCTTTGGATTCTGTTTCTTTTTTATGATTAGTATTTTTTTAAACATTTTTTAAACATGATCATTCATTGTTTCTTCTCTAAAGGTACCTAGCCCATTTTTCGAGTTTCTTGAAATTTCATAATTTTTTCAGAAATGATTCATGATATTACAAAACATTTTGTTCCTTCCCCTTTATAAGTGCTACATGATTACTATTTTCAATCACAATCAGTAATAAACTAGCTTTACAATTTCCTTCTTTGAGGCATTTCATTATTCTCAATATATTTCACTAATTATTATGAACCCCTAACAATTTCATTAACTACAAACCTTTTATTATTTTCATGTGTATATTATACTATATTTTTAACTAGATAAATGTATACATAATTTTTAATTTATGCATACCTAATATATTTTATTGGATTTTATCCTATATAAATTATATTTACCTTCTTTATGCTTTTAGTGATATGATCCACAATTCTCATATTCCATTCTTCTTTATCCTCATCACAATCTGATTAATTAGTGGATTCACATTCCTCTACATTGATCATGATTAAATTTATATATTTAATTACAATATATTCATTGTAATTCATTATGAACAGTATATAATTATCCATCTAATTGTTCTAAAATGACTTATTCACATCAGTAAAAGATATTTCAACTATTAATTTCAACGTACATATCATTAAATCAAACCTATAATGAAAAATTCCATTATTACTCTTGAAAAAGGATGAATGATTTCATGTGTGATAATAAACCCTAATGTGGCTAAAAATGTCCTCTCACCTTGAGATAATTTCTTTAATTATAAAAGAATTAACAATTATGATATCATGAAAAATAGTATTTCAAATCGTTAAATTGGATTCCTTATCAATTAAATTTATTTTATGTATATTCTCATTCACATCACATGTCCCCATGGATTTCTTGATTCCCAATTTTTTATGTACATTTTATTTATTAAGAACATAAAAATAACAAATCATAATTTTACATCTACATCCATATTTTCTTTATCAAAAAAATTAATGGTATTAGATATATCATGTTGTGTGACACACAATATAAAAACATCACTCACATCTAGTAATTATTAAATAAAAAGTGTATAATACTATTATGTTTGTATTGTATGTTATTTTCATCAAAGAAAGGAACAAATTCCTATTATCAAATATGAATTTATACATTTCCCATATTTAATTAGCATTTGATATTTTAATAAAAATATCTACATATAATTTCACATATGGTTTTTAGGCCAGCATATCTATAAATAATAATATGGATTTAATCATTAATACCACAATTTTTATAATTATAATTTAAAAATTACCTCTATGACTATTTACAATCATGACCCACACATAATCAATTCGCACCCATAATTAAATATAATATGATGAACCATCTATGGATAACATAAGTAGTCAATGGATCCAGCTCATGATAATGGCTCTAGAATAACTCCACATATACTAGGTAAAATTTATTAACAGTGATTCCAAATAGGATACTATGGGGTGACTATACCATAATCATTGTTTGAAAAAAAATAGTGGAAATATTATAAAACATCCAAATCCAAGAAAATATTATACGCATTATGATATAATTCAGATGAAAAATAGATAATAAATGAAATTCAATATACATACTAATGAGAAAAATTAATAGGAATTGGTCTGAAAATGTGCCGAAAACATAGACTCAATGACATAGAAGAAGAAAAACCAAATCTACTCCAAGATGAACCACATACCTAGTATTCATGATTTTCACACAATTCTAGTGTAAGAATCAAATTCCACATGACAAATACCACATGACCATGAAATTTTGGGCCTCCACCTGATCCACAATTTCACATGTTCAACTCAAAATCACACATATGGACTATAAAAACACCATTATTCTCATACATAGGGTGAGAATGAGATCATCAGAATTCCACAACCAATGTTAAACAAAACTACAATTATTATAATATCTTCATGAAAAACATGTTTTGAACATAAAAACTCAATGAATACCACTTGTATAATGATTTTAAAAAATATAAATAATTTTAATAGAATAAAAATGTAAAACAACATACAATGGGTTTTGTTGGAACACTAGAGATAGATCAACACCCATGTTTCTCTAATATAGATAATTTTTTTAATTTTTTTATCCCATCAAAATATCAGGAACAACCTCTATATTATTAAGGATATCATGAATCGTACACATGGACATACATAAACTAGATACCATAAGATATTATCTCATTATAGAAACATAATCATGACCATAATCCATACATTATTATTCTAATATAATTATTGGAATTGATTAAAGGATCATCTAGGTAGGAATAACTAAAGAACATGTAAAATATTTGATGTTCTATAAAAAATATTCAGTTTATAATTTCATAACAAAAAATTAATGTATAGCTAAATTTCTAAGATTCTCTATGATTAAACACATCTTTTGAAAATATAAACCACTCCAACAATGACATATCATATAATGGTCTCAGATCACATACAGTGTGAGATTATAACCAAACATTAAGGGACAAAACATTTCTAGATTAACCATTAACGACATTAGAATACCAAATGATGACCATATAATAGAGGATTGTTATTAATAAGTATCTGGGAGCCCGACTAGTCTTGTGAAATCCAAAATGTATCCTCTCTAATAATTTCTTGAATGAAAACATCCACAATCCTCAAAGAACCCTCTAAATAACTAGGGTCAATTAACACCCAAAATAACCAACCAGAACTCATGAGACTATAACCGGGAAAATCGTAGGTCTCGTAGGAAGAGTCTCCATCCATGGTCCACCAAACCTTAGTTACATAAGGTTATCTAATAAGGATTTACTGTAGAAAAAAGAAATATTGAGAAATTATGTCCAAATGAACAAATTTTGGCATCTCAACTCATAAAAAATAGACCACCATGCCTAGAAGAGAGAACTAAATCCCCAAAAATGTCAAAAATAACATTCCAAAAATAGTACCCCCATACATAATTTAACAATTACTAATAGTATATATTTTGTTTAACATCCCATTATTATGATTCATCCTATGGGATTATATCAGTGAAAACCTAAACCAACAAAATCTAATCTAAAATAAGCTAAAATAATAATGCTCAATTGTGAAAAGACACAATCTCAAATATAATTAATTATTAGATATTTCCTCAACTAAATCCCCCTTATAATTATAAATTATTGTATTTAAACGTACTCCCAGCCCTATTTGGGACTCCCAAATCACAAAATCATTAGAAACAAGAATCTAAAACTAACACTCAATGTAAAAATCATTCCAAGATCTCATATTCCACAACACTGCCCTTATATAAAATAAATTTTAAATAGATTCCAAAATCATGATATACATGGAACAAATATAATAATTCACTCTTCTTATGTCCAATTATGTCTCTAATTTATTAATACACAAAAAACCCATTGATGGGATATAATTTCTTATTCTGTAAATTCGATTAAATTTTGGGGGGCCAAAAATTCTAACCACAAAATAAAGTAATCCATATAAGGGATCAATTAACTCATGGATATGTACTACTACATTGTTAAAAAATTCATGGGTCAACCCATGTTCTACAATACGAACAATTTTCCTTCATAAGGTTTGTCTTCCCATGAACTCATTCCTATAACCATGTATTTCTAAATGAGATATACTTTATGTACACGATGTGTAGATTCAAACAATATCGTAATGGAAAATTAATCAAAAAAATTTGAGTTATCATAATACCAGACATCATGAGAGTGAGTATTCATAATGGGACACCTATTTTCTTTATAAAATATTTGGTTAGCCAAAATCCCAAAATATCAACCATATCTTGGATCCCTACCATCCAAAAAACATGACGAATACAAAAAACAAAATAACACAGGATGTTTTTGAAAAACCATTAAAGGGGATACTAGTAAATGTAAAAAATAGAATATTTATTCTAGTTAAATAAATTATTATGACATTTACGTGATTGTACATTCTATGCTCTATTGAAATACCTCTCATCCCACTTCACTCTCTCAATATATATATCTCCCTCTTCCCTCCCATCCTAGATGAATGGATGCACTATGGGGGTATACAAGATGAAAAAAATAAAGAGAAAATAAATAAGGAAATATAATGAACGAAAAAAAATTGATAATGGATAAGAACAGGGGAACGACACAGAACCTAGTTCACAATTCAATCTTATGACAAATTTTGGGAGAGCCCCCAATTTTATACTCAAATGTGATATCTTCATTGTACTCCAAAACTCCAAATATAATGTATCCCCATTTTAATTCATATGAATATATAATATTAAATTATCAAAATACTAAATATTCCACCAACATTGAAAAGAGTTATAAATAAAAAAATTAATCGCCAATGATAAAAATCATATTTTAAGTAGAATATTGTTGTAAAAAATATTATTTGAGATCACATGATAAGAGAAATTGGCATATTCAACAAGGAAACTGTAGATAATGAAAAATAAATTAATTTCAATGATTTGATTCAAGATATCATGTATTATTTCATTAATAACTACCCATAATAAATGAATATATCCCTAATAATCCATTGTTGGAAATTGACTAACACCCATCACCTGGTATGATGGAAAATCATGTAGTCCTAAATTCATATAATGGCCCATTTCATAATACATATAACTAAAAAAATGTGCGAAATTATTATACGAAAGATATCAACCATAGTATTATCCTTATCAATTTGACTCCCCTAAAAGGAATACTTCATGAGGCATTCTCATTCAACTACTAATCATGTTGGATAGACATTTCTAAATATATCACACTAGAGAGCCAACAAAGAAAAACAATAACCTCAAGTTCTAGTATAGTTGTAGCATTATATTCTACACTTTATGAACCATAAAAGTTATTTTCTACATCTTATAATGGAATATGGTGCACTCCCCAATGTAAATCATTCCCTCAAGTTTCGTGGATTTTTCCAAAAATCCATTCCAGCCACCAACTATCTTTAATATGATAGATTTTTTAAAACAAATCCATAGACCAAACACTCAAATGTTCCATGAATGAATTGTATTACATTAATTCAGCTAAGACAATTAAAAATATGTTAATATAAGATAGTTCATAAAATATAGAGTGACATCCAAAATCATATTAAAAATCATAGAATCTATCTAATTACTTAATATATCAAGAATCCTCCCTCCACTCAGTTATCCATCCAAAACCACAAACATGACACCATTATCTTATTATAGCACCCCTAGTGAAATAAGAATAAAAATAGGAGTGATTCTAAACAAACATACCCATTCAAACCATCAAAAAAACCAATATCATACCCATAATTCATATTACAAGAAAATGGAAACCTCATTTGACCAAATATCATTTCTTATATAACCACATCCTCAGGGTAACACAGACCATGTTCAGAAACATCTCACCAATCCTTTCCATCATTTATCCATCCAAAAAAAGTAAGGAATCAAATATCATATAAAAACAGATAGGGGTTACCAAACATACCATTATGATGGGTCTATATATCAATCAACATAAAAAAGAATTCATATGATCCACATAAAATACTATTAAATGAAATAATATCCCAGTTTTATTTCCCGTAAATTGCAAAATGAAAATATATGGGATATTTTCACAAAAGTTATTATTCAAAAATTGAACAAAAATATAGTAACATCTTAATAAACAATTATAATGATGAAAATATCTTCGAAATTCCTGAAATGATTCATGAAAATTTATCACATTCCACCATGTCAAGATTCAAGTACACAAAAATATAAAATCAGAAATCACAAATGTATTACTATGGTTAAAAACTAAAAAACCACCTAAAATAAAATAATAAAATAGTAATAACATTACATAGATATCATGTAATCCTTCTTGAACTAATGATAAATATGTGTGGTATTGATATACATATCTTGGTCTAACACATTATATATACTCATATCTACCATCTCCCAAAATCAAACAAAAATGATTCATTTAAATAATTCCCTCATAAATTATCTCATGTAGACCTGACTCATTTCCCAATACATTATGTATGAAGCCCAAAAATATGTCTCCTAATATTTTAGAGGTAACCTATTAGGGAAAGGGTTCAGAAAAGATATATTTATGAGAATATTTCTTATTATCAGAGAAATATAATTGTTGAAATGAATAGATCACAAACATATCAATGATAATCATAATACTTATTAATGAACATATAAATAAAGTAATCCTCCCATAAATTGAATATATAATATTAATTTATGTAATAAATCAACAAATAGTAGTCACTGATAGGATGAAATATGGAAATTTGAAAACTAAAGTATATAAATACATGATGAAATAATATTTCATTTAATTGATCATCATACCCAGTTTTCTTGATTGTCAAACTATTCATGCATGATACTCATAATCCATAAGATAAATCTTACTAGATCATTCAATAATTTAGGAAACCCAATCCACCATGTTATTTTATTAATTATCAAGTAGACATGATGTATGTATAGACACCAGGGTTCATATATTTATTTCGATATTAAATTTCTTACTATGACACTATAATTGGGTTCCTATCATTTTCTATCATTACATATACATGAAAAAATGATATATCCATCATTTCCAAAAAAAAATTCTATATTTCTATATAAAAAACTATAGGAATAAAATTAAAAGGCTAAATAAAAGAATGAAAACATATTTTAAATACAAGTCACAAAACTTATGTAGATATACTCATAATTGGACCTCTAAAATATGAATTATAGCATAATTATCTTTCTACCACATATTTGGATTGTCTAATGGATCATTATAATTGTGTTGACATCCATGGAATGGAAAAGTATTAATTTCGGATGAAGTAATCTCATCATATTAATAAAAATATTGAATTTTATATACTGGGATTTATTATGCCAATAAAAATATAAAAAAAACATTATATGAACTTCTAGACCAGTATAACTAGAAAACCTATCACATCATAGAATTCGTGGAAAAATAACCAAGCTATAATATCTAAACCCATGATATCTGAATATTCTCCTAAAGAGTTAAACATTGGTGAATAACAATCCAAAAAAATATCAAGAAAATGTGTTCATGTACATCTGACGATATCAAATCCCCTCTTTCTAGGGGATCTAAAAATCAAGAGAAGGGGTTACTCATAAAGTTCCTATATTTTTTACTTAATATTACGTAATATTTACCTACCAATAGTGGATAATGTAATAATTAATTATAAGTCCAAAACATAGTCTAGTAATACCAATATGGTCTCCTATAAAATATCTTCATGCATAACAACTACCTCAATCCTCTACTCACATCTCAAGAACCAAGGTCAATTAACACTCAAAAAATCAACTGGAATCACTAAAACCAACACTGTCCACCTCATAGGTCAAAAATGGGGCAACTATAATAGTATTAGAGACATCAATCGATTTTGACCACAAATCATACAACTCATCTAAAAAACCTCTTGAAAATCAATCCAAATAAACAATTTCCATACTACCTACTAAAAACATATAGATCATTACTCTTAAAAGGGAAACATGAAGAAACATCAATCATAAAATATAATTCCTCAAAAAATTCTCGTAAAACACTCTAATACTAAATTAATAACAGACAATCTTATCTTATATTCCATAATTTTTACCATGTCTGATGTCTCTTATAGATAGAAATATCAATAAATCATATTTATTCCTCATAAAATTGAACATTGACAATAAAAAAAAGTACTCTCTATCACATCCTTTAGGATTAATTTGATGTAATATGAACTAATATAATTGTTATATCTAAATCTATTTTGATCAAATATCTCAAAACAGACTATTGGCCTCGCCAATAATTTCCCAAATAATAAGAGGATTCATGGAAACCACCTCATATAAAAATTCTCAAAATAAATCTTTTTTTATATTATACCATCCTGATGATTTAGAATTTCCTAACTGAATCTTGAAATATGATATATGAATAAACAGATTTATAATATAATATTTTACGTCTAATTATTTTTCATTGGTGAAAAAAATAAAAAATTTATATTGGAAACAAATACATGGTGTGAAATTCCATTTATATGGTGTTTAATCTCAAATTCACAACTATCCAGAGATTTATAAATGAAATACTCACACCTATGTACAATATTTTACTACTATATAATAATTGAAGAGAAGGAATATTGTTGTTTATTATTAAATGTTCACACCCCCCATATATTTCTTGTATTCACATGTACCCTTCCATGCTTCCATTTTCTACTACATAATTTTTAAATAAGGTAAATGCAATATAGATTCAAAAAATTCTTCTTCCACAATTATTAATTATAGATTCCTTATTCCCTTGAATTTAAATTTTGTGTGATATTGTTTTGTAATGGGAACCATTATAATCCTCATGTAACCCCGCATAAGGAAAAAAATTATAATTTTTCATCTAACTAGTAATCTCCATAATGGAAAATGGATATTATAAATAAAAAATCTGATGGGAGGTTGCTGAAAAAAATTAATGGGTCATTATTCACAAACAAAAAACTAACGATTCAATCTGATACATGATTTGTAGAAACCACATGATGATCTTGTTCCTTTGATCTATATTTTGGATCCTGGTCCTCCCACTATCCCCAATGTCTCTCTCCCGCCCTCTAGTATATCAATAGTGATAATTGGAATCAAATAGATTGGGTGGGGGTTATGATTGAGTTGAAGGAAATGAATGTGAAAATATTATTGAAAATAGGGAAGAATGAAAAAAATAAAAATAATGTAAATGAAATGGGTTCATGTTCTTAGACATTTTTATTTATACAACGTTATGCCTCACCTATGTTGTACACACCTTTATAAACATTATAATAAAGATATAATTTAATTTATATAGTTGAAACATAGGATAACACCATTCAAATAGACCAGGATAAATACTATTAAATTAATTAAAAATTAAATTATCATATTAAAATTAAATAACACATTCTTGACAAACATCATACACTATGGTGAACAACAAAATATTTTAATAAATTGTTGGTAATAACAATTATCCCAGATCTACTGATAGGAGAAATTACCATTTTCCCATGAAAACCACCTAAGCAATAATTTAAATATCACATTATTTTTTTAATAAAATCACAATATCATTCATAAAATTTAATCATTTGAAAGAATTATAAATTAAGGAAATAATTTATACAATTTCAACCCCCAAATATATGTTATAAATAATTCTTTAGTTTTGTTTATAATTAAGATCCATGGTATTCAATATAACACATCTTTTTAATGTGTATGAATTAATTTTTTCTTCATAAATTTTGTGGCCAATATTCTTTTTAATATAGGGGATGTATTTGTTATTAATTCTTAATAAAGGGGAAATACAATTTATTTAATATTCTCTAAGATCCATCTTTCCATAATGATTACCATTTTGATCTTATGTAACCACCTTCTTCAATATTCCCTTTTATTATTCACATCATATTTCCTGACATTTTTCATCTATCTTAAGAACATCGACTATTAGTATAGTAACTGAAATTTAATATTAAATTATTCATTTATATGATTTTAGAATGATTAGATTATGTGTATGAGTGTAAAATCACAATATAGTCTTCATCTTGTTCACATTATATACTCAATATGATTAGAAAAAGATTTATTTAAATGATACATAGAATAAATGTAGTTATATTCACATGTTTTGCTAATCATTATTTTATTTTTTCTATAAAAATAAAAAAAATTAAATATTATGGGCATTTCACCTATATATTATTAATTTTAAAAAATAATTTTACCTCTTTTTCGATGAAATGTTTTTAATTAAATATCAAATTTTAAAAATACTATATTTTTAACATGACAACATTATGGATAATTTATCATCTTTATAGTATTATGTAGCTCCTCGATAGAAGCTCTATCATTTATCATAATATATTATTTCAAATTGGTTCATATTAATATTTAATGAAATGTAATTTTATGATTATATATTTATATAAAAAATCATGTAATGAAATATTTATTATTTAATAGATTTTTATATTTTTAAATTCATTGTTTCTAGAAAATATAATTATAAGTATTATAGAAGTATAATATATAAAATTTGTTCCTTAATTGATTTTTATAACACATAAAACATATTAATTTTGAAAATATTATTCTCAAATGTTTGATTTTTTGTTATTGTATAATATTTTTATATTTTTTCAATCATCATTTCTATAAATGCGGACCCATTCATAGGAATTCTTCATTGATGCCCTTTTAGAGGAATTATGCAATTAGTTCGAATAAATCAATGTGTCATTTCATATATTATATATTATATATTAATAAATACTACATATAATTATTTGTATTCATGTTCTTCTTGATAAAAAAATATCCAAAATATATAATGTGTTAGGTAAATACATATCTTACAATGATATTTATAAATATTTTTTATATGAGACATTTATGCATTCTTCTAGACATAATACACTATATTCAACTGTTTTTAAATTTACATTACTTCTATATCAGCTCCAATATTTTACAAATGTAGTATCGGTAATTGTATATGTATTTATGTCCAATAGTCCCTTAATGAAGTCAAAACCTCAATAAAGAATATATTATTCAAGAGAAATATCATAAAAAATCCATTAATTAGAAATAATTTTATCTTCACTCTCCATAGAATATCTGGCGCATAATAAAATCTCTCATTGAGTATTACATATTTTTCATATTATAGGAAAATACAGTAGGTCCGCTTCCTTTTTAAAAATTTTCTAAATCATGGAATATTTATGAATTAATTCTTGGTTTCACTTGTTAATTAAATCCTTCATAGACAGTTATTTAACACATGAAATGTTTTTAATTGAGCAAAAATTCTAAATAATTATTTCCACATATTATTATATATAGTTGAAAAAATTATATAATTCAAAATTTCTGTTTAGTTATTCATTATCCCACATTTGATTTGTTCTCAACCTCATAAGAAATCAAAAATAAACATTATATGAAACAAATAATTGTATAAATTTATTTAGAAACATTAATAAATGGTAAATTATTTTTCTAATTGAATTCTATACAACCAATATATGAAATTACTATATATATTTTTTGAATTTCCTCCTCAATCAACTTATATTAATGTTTTACGCATTTTTTCTATTAACTAACCATCATACCAAATAATGTAAAATATAGTGTTATATATATACATATATATCAATATCCTAGAATTTGATGATTTATTTCAATTATTATGGGGGTCTCCTACTTTACCACTTAGAAAGTGATGAGATGACAATGTATATTGATCCTTAATCTCTAAAACCTACCATTAAAAAATGTATTTTTAAATGATATAATCATGTTGATCCCATTTGGAATTGAATTCCATCAAGACACCCCCCATGAAATCATACTCATATAGAATGTTATATTAATTGTAAATTTTTAAAATGTAATATGGTTAATTAAATTTTGTCGGAGATGTATTTCTCATGTATTCTCTTTTTAAAATATTATTGACATCTCAATATTTACATTAATTACCTCCATTAAACCTTTTATCTAAATAACCATAGTACATGACATTTTAGAAGACATATATACTACCTTTTTTTAATTAATGTAACATAGTTTTCCAAATTTTTTTGACATATCAAAAGACATTATCCCTTATGAATTTTTCCATAGGAATTTCATATCATTTAATAGGAATAAAATTAAAAAAACAATGTTTTATATGTAGGGATGATCAAATATTCACATATTCTATTAATCCACTTAAAATTCATGGTTCTATGGATGTGTTTAAAAATACTAATGTAAGGAATCATAATTGATTCATTTCTACAACATTGAAAACTAAATAATCAATATATATATATATATATAATATTTTGTTGATATATTGTAGAAAGGTATCATTAAAATAAGACATATTGTTACCTTCAAATTCATATTCTATAGATTAATATATTTCGATGTTTTAAGAAAAAATAATTATAGCTTTTGATAATTCTTTAGAGTCATAAATATTAAAAAAACTTATTATATAATTTACATAGAAATTTATAATGATGTATTCATTTTATCATTACATGAAATTCAATAAAAATATCATTCATACTTGAATAGAAATCCCAAAATAAGTCTTCAATTCTTTAATAAGTTTGAATCGAGAACTATATTTATCACTTATAAAAATGATTTCATCAATATACATGATAAAAATTAGAGTTCCTATTTTTCCCATTACATATAGGTGATTGACCACATTACCATTAATGATTTTCATTTATATCAATAAAAATTAAATTTTTATATATAATGATATGATAACCCATTATGAAATATATAAAAATATAATTGTGTAGGACACCATTATTCAATCTCAGTCTATAGAAATAATTTTTTATATGAAATATGGAATATATTTTATATCATTGAATTAAATAACTCAAACATCATTTAATTTTGAAATACTTTATACATTCAATAACATCTAATAGATTTAATTATTATTATTCATTCATGTATTCAAACTGCTGAATATTTTATCATTATACGAAACCACTTTAAACTATGATTATATTTTTTATAATTTCTTATCCTTGTATCATTAAAAATACCCTAAATTTTTTAAAATACATGTGAGTACCCAATCTATACAAATCGATTTCATTGATTCTATTCTATATAGATTACCCCAAATGAAATTATTCCCAATATAATAATGTTATTCATTAATTTCATAAACATATTATATTTTTTTACAGTATATGAAATTAAATGTGGCTTAATTTGACAGATATGTTTTATTTTGTATCTAAAAAATAGCCCAATTGTAGTCGGAACTTATAAATTATTATTTACATTTATATTTTGTTTCATCTTAATGGATGTTTTTTCTATTACATTTTTATGACTTTTCTGGTAACCCCTTGTTAGTCACAAATAAGTTCAGAATCAACATTGATGATGTGTGGTTAATTTATATACTTTTCATCACCGATTTCCAATGAGATTTCCAATTTATCATCAACAGAAACATCAGAATCTTGTTGATATAACTAATCAACATATTGTTTCCTTTTCATTGATCTATAAATTATAGATAGAAACTTGTAACACATCCTCTAGTTTAATATCATTCACATATATTTATGCAATACATGAGATCTATAGAACCACCCAATATACTATAGGAAATCTACTAGCATTAAGTGATTATTGTTTTACTTTATGGAAAATATCAATGTAAATAAACATATAAGATTAATAAATTCCATCTTATTAACAACTATAGTATTTTTATTAAATAAAATAGTAATTATTTATAACATTTATTAGGGATTCATGCACTCATTCATCATAAATAGTCACTCGTAGTCCATCAAAAATTATAAAACATTGAAAACAATGAAAATATATATGTGAGTCTAAATCCAACCCCAAGATATATATCTTACATGTCTCTTTTATCTGTCTCATATATCCCACTCAATCATAAAAAAATATAAATCTTCCCTTCCTAAACTTATGATAAATGATGCCTTATTCGACACACAAGATCTATGGAAAGATGAGAATGGTTTGAGAATAACTTTGATGGGAGCCACCAAATAGATCCCTAAAGAACCAAAATTATAATTCTTCAAAATTGTGTTATGGTCATAAAATATCATATTGAAAACATAAATAAATTTGTCCATCAATCAATGGCTTTTATGGGGACCACATTCATTATCAATATATACTTTTCCTATATATAGAGTGTATTAAAACTTTTTTCCACCATTAAAAAGGTCTGGAAAACTGCAACTTATAATATAATTAATGTATATAAGATCATCCAAATGGAATTGAATCCAATCTGCTTCTATTCATTTATATATATTAATTTAGTGGGGTCTACATCCCACTAGAACATTTCATTTATAACATTAATTTATTATTAGGTGTTTTTTATCCCACCTTTCTAACTAATATGATATTTATTGAAGTCATCACACCATATGAGACTTCATTTGTATATATATAAAATGAAGAAGTAAATATTGAATCTATAACAAAAGAATAATATTATAATTAATCATTCAATGTGACCAGATCATTAGAAGACGCTATATATCCCATATATAAACTTTTAAGACACCAAAGTATCATATATATAGTCATTTAGTATCATATTTGGTTCAATAAATTGATATTTTATGTATTAGTAATCTTATATATCATAGGGAGTCAGTAAAATCCCGAATTCCTCAGAGTTAATCTGAAGCATCACATAAATTAGCTGATCTCAGCAGATCCTAAAAGGTATTCTAAAATATCTAATAAATTATCTATCATTGATAATATCAAATCGTATAATTTCTTGAATATCCACAACATCCTAATCCACTTCATCATATGATGTAATCCATGGAATGTCATAAATAATCTATCTATGGGATAACATGCATGGGGATATATATATATATATATAAATATCAACATAAAGGATAACCATATAAAGATCCTATAGTAATTCTCTAACGATGGAATATCATGGAAGAAAATATAGATTCATTATCAATTATCTAGTTTTGAGTTTTTATATAGAATATATGATGAATTCTCCTCTAATATAACACTATCTAGAACCAATATCATTCACAGAAACCCCCATAGGCCCCAAGGAATCATGGTAATACCTAAAACCTATATGGGATATTCAGTCTCAATCTCAAATGTAAGACCAAGACCACCATTTAAAAGGAAAATTTTCATATTATATTTTCCTAATCACTAAATGACCACCCAAGAATCATATGATATAGGATATTATGATTATGTTTGGGAAATTAGATGAATCCCCTATAAATATTTAATTCTTCTAAGGACAACCCCCTCATCCACCAATATATAAATTATCCAACATATTTAACATATATGTTCTCTCATAATAAGATGGTGAATAATTACCTGATTCTCCAAAAACTGTCCCATGTGTCATGAACCGACCCAGGTCGACCCTGAACTGGTCACCCGAGCCGATCCGCGACATGGCCCGAAGGGCGTTCCCGATCTCCACGAGCTGGAAACTAGTACCGGGCATCAAAAGTAAATAGGTGAGAATGATTTGGCCCCAAAGAAATTAAATTAAACATTGAAAAAAGAAAAAAAATCCAAACAACAGACGTACCTTCATGTGAGCATTCAGTCACCTTCCAACCAAGGCCAACATTTCTCCTAAAATGAGCAACTCAGCCAAGAAAACTTGAACAAGGGAAATATGTGACCGAATAGATAAAATAGGCATGAGAATTAAAAATGCTCAGTAGGGATGGGAATGTAAACCACAGAATTCAACCAAAACCACTTTTGAGAAACAATCCCAAAACACTAGTTTTCACATTCAAGATAGAAAATAGGGTTTTCATATTTTAAAGGAAAAATGAATCCCGTTTTACCATCTAAAAAACCAACACACGTCAAAACCCATTTTCCCCAAAACGATTCATTTCTTGAAAACTGAAATTTCAAATTCATGTCTATCACATTTGAGCAAAATAAGAACAGGTAATAAATAAATGTTGGAAACCAAGTGCAAGTAAAACTAAATAGGCATATATAAGAAATAAAAATGGGTGATCCTAAACATCCCTAGAAAACCCCTGGACGTACTCGGGTTCAGAATACCTGACGGCATGGTACTCCACAGTCAATAACCAACTGGTTTCCCTAATAGCCAACCATTGGCATGCCCCACAAGGCCTACCTACCAACGGGGGCCTAACCCGTCTAATCGGGGTTAGCCAGCAACCATCACTCGATTATCTAAAAGACGTTTAGGAACCCACGGTGATTTTAATAATACTGTGTAACTGGGAGGTCCTCACACGTGTGACTCATCTCACCGCACTTGCCAACCCCTTACACGGACACCACTACACGACAATCCCTGAAGGGAATTCCCCCTGTAGAGATTCCCCACAAATATGTATATATGAAATTATATTACATTCAACAAGGTGCCAATTGGGCATTCACAGCATGCGCCGTTTCAAAACATTTCGTGAAAGAGTTAAGTTGTCAATTGGGCACACACATTTGTCCCAAGAGTTAGTGCAAATACATACTTTTCAAAGAGTGAATACAAATATTATAGTTGAGTTGGAAGATCCAAAAGGGCCTTTAAGAAAAACGACCATCTAACTCACACCAAAATCCAACCGGGCCAGTTTCTTTCAATTCCCTTTGAAACAACACATTATTTTCTCTGAAACCTAGTTTTAAGAAAACATAGCTTTAATGTTTCATCTTCATTTGAAGGCACATCCATTGGAGCACATAGTGCTCCCATGGATGTTCCAAAATCCAATGGCGCGTTTAGTTTTTAGATGAATTTCCTTAAAACCCATCTTTCGTAAAACACTTTAGCATTGAAACCAAACTCAAATTCTTTCACAACACTTTATAAAAACAAATTCATCTTTCAAACCAACCACCATTTCGAAATCATTTCTAAAACAACTTACTGCTTCGTCTTTTTGTTAAACAAACACACCAAAGAAATATTTAGATTTCCAAAACACAATCACTATCAATTGAAACAAAACACATCACAAAGCAATTGATTTAACTTTACCAAGAACCTATGCATTTCATATAAACCAACATCAAAAGCCACTTTCAGAAATTTAAAACAGCAATATAACTAATCCAGATGCTTTTCATAAATAAGATAGAGATGAAAACGATATAAAAGGATTAATAGAAAATATTCAAGTGCTCGAAGTTTGAATCTAAAAGGGAAATGGTAGGGAACACCTACCTTGAAAAAAGGTCACGTCAAGCTTTCTAACTCAAGAAGAAACTCTCTAGCATGCACGCACTACCAAATGTGTATATATATATATCCTTAAACAGATGCACGTGTTCCCCGTGCCATGAGGGAAGACACACACAAACGATATATATATCTATACATATTCATACCTGGGAATATGCGTGCACACCTTTGAAACCAACCTCAACTCCATGAGATAGACCCCCGAGACTCAAAACACCACAAATCCCTAAAATAAAATTAATCCAAACAAACTAATCAAGTTACAAATCAAAAACCAACCCTACAAAAATCACAACGTTCACAAGTAAAACCCAAATCACACTTTAACATTTTTAATAAATAAAACTAAGGGAAACACCCCCCAAAACATATCAATTTATTTTAAAATATCATATCACAATTTATCAACACCCCAAGTGTATAAACACATAAACATAATTAATGAATCATGCTAACGACCAATTTTTAAAAAATTTATCAATGATGAAGCATCACAAAAATCTAGACGAGAAAACCCTAACAATGCGAATTACATTTTAAAAATCATCAAAATAATATTTGTCACTTAAACAAGCAAATAATCACGGATGCAACAAGACGTAAACAAGGAACTAACTCAAAACATATTTTTAACAACTTCGAAAATACTCAAAAACACTATAAAAACTAATTAAGGGAATAACAAAGCTACGAAACCAAACAACGAGCATAAAACTATACCCTGGATGTCGACGGTGGACCGAAATAGAGTCAATCTGCTTCGCCTTCAGCGGTGGATGTTGGTACACACAAGAACAAGACCTAAGGAGGTCTTTTCATACCCTATTCAAGATAGAACACTACAATCTCATGATATCCCAACCGTAGGGTTTCAATTAAATCCAAACCGAGTTCCAAAGCAGAAACGAATCGTCAATGTGATGAAAGAGAAGGGGTCTAAGGACCATACTTCACTAAATCATTGGATCAATGCAAAGAAATTAGAAGAAACATCAAGGAATGAGGGAGAACTGGGGAAGGGGGTTGCACGCCACAAAAACTCAATCGAGGGCTCGTGTGCTCCTGCTGCATGTCACTGTCAAGAGAAGGATGCAACCTTTATTAGGTCCGGTCATGGCGTTGTTCGGAGGCCAGGTCGTGGAAACCCATCGCGCCAAAGGGGGGAGGTAATGAGGGTGTAGGTGTGACACTGCAAATAGTGGGGAAATTTGAGAGGTGCACTGGAAATAGGGGGAGGGAATATGTGTCTGTGATTGGTAATAGAGGAGGAGCGGAGGGTGTGCGTGATTGGGAATAGCGGGGGGGAGGAGAGATGCGTGAGTGGGAATAGGGGGGAGGGGAGATGTGTGATTGGGAATAGAGGGAGAGGAGAGATGCATGGTAGGGTAGGAAAAAAAGAAAAGAAAAAAATGAGGCATTATTGGAAAAGGGGGGGGGGAATGGAGGTGCATGATTGAGAATAGGGGGGGAAAGAAGAGACGCGTGAGAGGGATAAAAAGACGGGGTAGCGATGGGTAAGAGAGAAAAAAAAGTTAAAACCCTCTTAAAATATTATTAATAATATCAAAAACAACAAAACAACAAAAAATAATGTAAAGTAAAACTAATATAAATTTAATAAGAATAATAAAAGTAATAATAATAATAATAATAATAATACAACAATGATAGAAATAATAATAATGATAATAATAATAACCTATAAATAATGATAATAATAATAACAACATTGGAATGAAAATAAAAATTCTTTCTCAATATTAATAATAATCGGCCAACTACGCACTCTCCAGGACTGAACGCACGGTCGCCGTTAGCGGTGCGATGATGGCGCACCGGCCCGAGACCCGCCAAAAAATCAAACTATGTAAAATTTCAAATAGGGGCCCAACTAAACCTCATCCAAAGGATGCGAGGCCGATAAATGAATAAAATAACTTGTGTCCGTGGTCGGGGTGTGAAAATTATCCCCACCACAGGCACTTTCTGCCACCAGAAAGTCACCAAACCAATAGTTGACACAACATAAGCCCATGACCAGATGAAACTTAGAAGAAATCGAGAGGCTCGGGGTGACCATTACCAACACATGTCACACCCGACCAACACAAGGACAATCACTGACTGAAGTTGAGAAGAGAACATGGGAGGGTTCTCCCCACCACAAGAATTAACTATTGTTGAAAATGTTAACACTCAAACATACCACTCAGGAAGGGGGGGGCGACACGGGAAATCCCAAACTAACCTTTATAGCCTGAGCGAAACAAAGCAACCACTACAACATGAAATTCTAGACCTATACCAAAACCCCAAACACTATGGGAAAAGGAAACTCTAGGAAGACTTAACCCACGAAGTGAACCCAAGCATTCTCATAATGTCGTTTCTCTCAAAGACACTTACATCTCCAAACAAACACTGTCAAAACGACATCAACTATTGCAAGATCCAAACACACCACTAAGAAAAATGCATGATCCAAAACACCAAAATCATAATAATGAGACAGCTTGGATTACAAATGAATATACTCATCCCATTTTCACGATGACACAATGAACCTATGACAACACTGAAACTTTAACAGTGGAAGAACGAGAACGGAATAACCATTAATGGTTTGTTTCCAACACCGAGAACAAAAACCGAACTGAGGCTCCACACCCCCTGTGAACTCCTGACTGTGTGCGAGCTTCACCCCGAGACCTGTGGCTGGGGCTCTGATGGCTGAAGCACCTCTTGCCTCACAGTCAAGCACTGACATTCTCTGATCACAGTGTCCTCTTCAAGAAATGCTTCTTACAAAACTTCTCTAGATGATCCAGACAACTACAATGATGACACATCATTAATGTGGTGTGACATGACGTCTTTGTATACCCTAAACGTCCATACTGACAGTACACCATTCGATAGTCCGACGAACTGAAACCCAAAGCCACTACAGAGGACTCTTTGAAAACAAATCCATCTGACACACTCTGTTCTTCAGATAGGGAACCATCACGAGGAACTGGATATGGTGGATTGCCAACCATATACGTTCTGAAGACCAACTCAACTAAAACACATCATGCACCAACTTCTCAAAAGTGATGCTCTGAAAAAGGGAGGACTCGCTCCTTGATCTCTGGATGAAGATAGCTTTAAAGACATTCCACGTCATCCCAATATACCGGGATGGTAAGGTGAACCACTCCTACTGACCCAGGACTGGACCTTCGAACAAGCCCAAAACGGCATGCACTCTACCCACTTCTGGAGTTCCCAAAACATAGAAGATGTGTGTGACCTCTTCAAATCACTCTACTGTCTCTAACAAATCCTCATCACCGTGAAGGACAGTCAACATCAGATAAGCACCAAAAACTGTGCATGACTCACCAAAACACTGGGAACCTTTTTGGGCGGCATTTCTGAAAAACCTATAAAACACCATGCCGAAACCGATATTAATCGAAACAATCATCAATAAAACACCCTCATCCAACAATAACCAGCTTAAATCCAAACAAAACAAACACAACCAAAAATTCCCATTCTATTTTAGATTCCAAAACCACCCACTTGTTTTCAAAACCGTTTTCTTTTCAAAACCAGTTTCCAAATCCCAAATCCACTTTTCAAACCATAATCACTTTCCCAAACCATTTTCCTCTTTAAAAGCCAATTTAGAAAACAAGGTCATGCTTTTAATTTCAAACACACCCAGGTAATCCCATGAACATTTTACCATGTCTTCATCTAATTTCATTTATACGCACCAACACACACTTTCCACGCATCCTCTCACATGTGAAAACGTTCATAAGGAGTACTTGAGGTTTACCCCCAAACCATTCTCAACCAATATCCAAACAAACTCCAGTTTTCCAAACTAAAATCTTTCGGTTTTAAAATTCATTTCATAAATTTAATGTCATTTAAAAGAAATCAGTCCTATTTTCAAAAAACCTTTTTTTCATTCCAAAAAATGCACTTACTCCAACTAGAATGAAAACAACACTCAACATACATCAAACCACCTAAGTGAGGGTCTAGCGATCACACTTAACCTGGCGACATGGTACTGGGTCATGCCCCAAGTAAGTGTCGACCACTATGAGAAATTCAAACCATGTACTCAGACTCCACTTGGGTCACTACTCCATGTGAGATCACGTTGTAACTTCGGCTTGCCTCCATTGTCATCCCTCAATTCAAAACAAACCAATATGAGACAATGACTCAATTCCTGGACTACCCCTGGTGACTTAAGGTGCCGAACTGGTGAGGGTTCATGAAGTCCTTCCTGTACCTACCTCTCGAGTCCCGACAGTCCTAATATCCACCTACCAGAAAACCCAAATAACACGAACCTCCTCTGATACCATTTTTTCACGAACCCACCAGGGTTGACCCTGAACCGGTTACCCAAGCCGATCTGTGACATGGCCCGAAGGGCTTTCCCAATCCCCATGGGCTAGAAACTAGTGCCAGGTATCAAAAGTAAACAGGTGGGAACGATTTGGCCCAAAAGAAAATAAATTAAACAGCGAAAAAAGAAAAAAAAACCAAACAACAGATGTACCTCCATGTGAGCCTTCAGTCACCTACCAACCAAGGCCAAAATTTCTCCTAAAATGAGCAACTCAGCCATGAAATCTTGAACAAGGGAAACATGTGACTGAAAAGATAAAATAGGCGTGAGCATTGAAAATGATCAGTATGGATGCCAATGTGAACCACAGAAACCATCCTAAACCACTTTTTAGAAAAAATCCCAAAACACTAGTTTTCACATACAAGATAAGAAATAGGGTTTCCATATTTTAAAGGAAAAAGGATCCCGTTTTACCCTCTCAAAAACCAACACACGCCACAACCTTTTTTCCCCCAAAACAATACATTTCTTGAAAACTAAAATTTCAAATTCATGTTTATCACATTTGTACAAAAGAAGAACAGGTAATAAATAAATGTTGGAAACCAAGTGCAAGTAAAAGTAAATAAGCAGATATAAGCAATAACAATGGGTGATCCTAAACATCCCTAGAAAACCCCTGGACATACTTGGGTTCAGACTAACTGCCAGCATGGTACTCCACAGTCAATAACCAACTACCTGGCCTAACAGCCAACCAGTGGCACACCCCTCAAGGCCTACATACCAAGGGGGGACTAACCCGTCTAATCGGGGTTAGCTAGTAACCATCACTCAATTCTCTAAACGACACCCAGGAACCCACTGTGATTTTAATAATACTATGTTAGTGGGAGGCCCTCTCACGTGTGACTCTTCTGACCACAATTTCCAACCCCTTAAACGGACACCACTACACCTCAATCCTCGAATGGAAGTCCCCCTATAGAGATGCCCCCAAATATGTATATATGAAATTATTTTACATTCAATGAGGTGCCAATCGGGCCTTCACAACATGCGTCGTTTCAAAACATTTCGTGAATGAGTTAAGTTGTCAATCGAGCACACACATTTTTCCCAAGTGTTAGTGCAAACACATTCTTTTCAAAGAGTCAACACAAATATTACAATTGAGTTGGAAGAGCCAAATGGGCCTTTAAGCAAAACGACCATCTAACTCACACCAAAATCCAATCGGGCCAATTTCGTTCAATTCCCATTGAAACATCACATTATTATCACAGAAACCTAGTTTTAAGAAAACATAGCTTTAATGTGTCATCTTCATTTGGAGGCACATCCATGTGAGCACCTAGTGCTCCCATGGATGTTCCAAAATCCAATGGCGCATTTAGTTTTTAAAAGAATGGCCTTAAAAACCATCTTTCATAAAAGACTTTAGCATTGAAACCAAACTCAAATTCTTTCACAACACTTTATAAAAATAAATACATCTTTCAAACCAACCACCATTTCGAAATATTTTCTAAAACAACATACCGGTTCATCTTTTTTTAAAAAAACACACCAAAGAAATTTTTTCATTTCCAAAACACAATCACTATCAATTGAAACCAAACACATCACAAAGAAATTGATTTAACTTTACCTAGAACCTATGCATTTTATATAAACCAACATCAAAAGCCACTTTCAGAAATTTAAAACCGCAATATAACTAAGCCATATGCTTTTCATAAATATGATATAGATGGAAACGATATAAAAGGATTAATTGAAAAATATTCATGTGCTCAAGGATTGAATCTAAAAGAGAAATGTTTGGAAACACCTACCTTGAACAAAGGTCACGTCATGCTTTCTAACTCAAGCAGAAACTCGCTCGCAGGCACATACTTACAAATGTATGTATATATATATATATCCTCAAACTGATGCACATGTTCTTTGCGCCATGAGGGAACACACACATAGAATATATATATATCTATAGATATTCATAACTGGGAATATGCATGCACACCTTCGAAACCAACCGAAACTCCCAGTGATAGATCCCTGAGACTCAGAACACCACAAATCCCTAAAATAAAATTAATCCAAACAAAGAAATCAGGTTACAAATCAAAAACCAACTCTACAAAAATCACAATGTTCACAAGTAAAACCCAAATCACACTTTAACATTTTTTTAAATAAAACTAAGGGAAACACCCCCCAAAACGTATCAATTTATTTTAAAATCTCATATCAGAATTTATCAACACCCCAAGTGCATAAACACATAAACATAATTAATGAATCATGCTAATGACCAATTTTTAAAAAAATTATCAATGACAAAGCATCAAAAAAATCTCGACGAGAAAACCATAGCGATACGAATTACATTTTAAATATCATCAAGTTAATATTTGTCACTTAAACAAGAATATCATCGTAGACGTAAGAGGACGTAAACTAGGAACCAACTCAAAACATATTTTTAACAACTTCAAGAATACTCAAAAACACTGTAGCAGACTAATTAAGGGCATAACAATGCTGCGAAACCAAACAACGGGTATATAACTATACCCTGGATGTCGACAGCAGACCGAAATAGAGTCAATTTACTTCGCCTTCAGCGGAGGATGTTGGAACATGCAAGAACAAGACCTAAGGAGGTCTTTGCATACCCTATTCAAGAAAGAACACAACAATCTCATGATATCCCAACTGTAGGGTTTCAATTAAATCCAAACCGAGTACCAAAACTGAAACGAATCGTCAATGCGATGAAAGAGAAGGGGTCTAAAGACCATACCTCACTGAATCGTTGGTGAAACACAAAGAAATCAGAAGAAAGATCAAGGAAATGAGGGAGATCTAAGGAAGGGGTCGCATTCCACAAAAACTCAATCAAGGGCTCGTGTGCACCTGCTGCAGGTCACCATCAATAGGAGGTTGTGACCTTGATAAGCTCCAGCTATGGCATTGTTCGGAGGCCAGGCAGTGGAACCCCATTGCCCCAAAGGAGGGAGGTCATGAGGGTGGAGGTGTGACGCTGCAAATAGGGGGAAATATGAGAGGTGCGTGGAAATAGGGGGGAGGGAATAGGTATCCGTGATTTGAAATAGAGGAGGAGTGGAGGGTGTGTGTGATTGGGAACAACGAGGGGGGGGGAGAGGAGAGATGTGTGATTGGGAATATGGGGGAGAGGGGAGATGCGTGATTGGGAATAGGGGGAGAGGAGGGATGCGTGGTAGGGTAGGAAAGAAAAAAGAAAAAAAAGGCCTGATTTGAAAAGGGGGGGAAAGCAGGTGCATGCTTGAGAATAGGGGGGAAAGCAGAGATGCATGGGAGGGATAAAAAACGGGGTAGCGATGGGTAAGAGATAAAAAAAAGTTAAAACCCTCTTAAAATAATATTAATAATAACAAAACAAAAAAACAACACAAAATAAAGTAAAATAATACTAATATAAATTTAATAATAATAATAAAAGTAATAATAAAAATAATAATAATAATAATACAACAATGATAGAAATAATAATAATGATAATAATAATAACCTACACATAATGATAATAATAATAACAACACTAGAATGATAATAAAAATTCTTTCTCAATATTAATAATAATCGGCCAACCGCGCACTCTCCAGGACTGAACGGACGGTCCCCGTTAGCGGTGCGGTGACCGCACAACGGCCCGAGACCCGCAAAAAAATATCACACTATGTAAATGTTCAAAAAGGGACCCAACTAAACATCATCCAAAGGATGTGAGACCGATAAAAGATTAAAATAACTCCAGTCCATGGTCGGGGTGTGACACCATGAATAAAAGTCACCCAATTGTACTATATTTTATTTCTTTATATTTAATGTAAGCCTTTATTGTGTTCATGCATCCTAAGGATAATTTATTTATAAAATCCATCATCCTTTAATTTTCGAGATATAACATTAATACACAATTGTATATTGAATGAAATGAATCATTATCATTCCATATTAATTTCAAATTACTGTAATAATAAAGTTATCAAAAATTATTTATCATGCACTATAGAGAGATCAAAAATTTCATTCTATATAACAAATGATTAATAATAATCGATATTCATGTGGGATACCATCCTTTTTAGGAGTTATTCCATCTAATCATAGACATACAACCCTAACATAAGATCATATTAATCTAATATGAAACCAACCATAAATAATATTCCATCTAAAATGTGATTATATAATAAAATGGATTAAATATCTTGTTATTCAAAATAATCAATTTAAAAACCCATAATTTCCAAAAAAATCACAAACTATAATTTTATCAATAATCCAAAAAATCATAGGGTGTATCCAACTTTAGATATGTTGATATACCACATCCACATAAAATACCTACCACCCTTAATTAATTCATCTATAAATATTTTCATGTTAATGTGATAGCCCATGTAATTTTTTTTTTCTATGATCTCAAAAGATAATGTGTATTTACGTTGTGTGTTTATAATATTAGAGTTTCATGTATTCATGAGAATTATAATATCCATCACATTATCTAAATTTTTCTATTTTTCAATTTAAATAATTTTCAACAACCTTGATAAGTCGCGCACAATAAATGCGGTAACAAGGGGAGTAATAATAGAGAATTAATTGGGAAGAATTATTTCTAAATCAAAAAATAAACCCATGAATATATATAATTTCTATTTTATATCAATTTAATACTAATTTTAGGAAGCTCGTTTGTTATCACATAGTATTTCTACACTAATTAGAGATTATTAAAGGGGGATTTACAACATTGAAGTATAAAATTGACAAATTTATCACTTTCTGTAAAATCTAGGATTTCTTAAGATTAGGATATGGGGTTTTCCAAACTATGTTTTAACCTTTTAGCCCTCACTTACATGGACACAATCATTGTATCACATGTATGCATGATGTACTAATCACTACTATTTATAATGATCAAAATGAATCCCATAAATTGGTTTGGATGCGACATGTATGATTTCATTATATAATTATAAAAATATTTATATTATCAAATTTATGGGGTTTCATGGTTTTTTTTGAAAATTTTCTCTAAATATATGCAATAATCTAAAGTAATCCTACATCACATATTTACTCACACAATTTTTAGTAACCATGTTTTGACTATGTGAATCTATAAAAATAAATAAAAAATTCCATCCTCCTACATAATTAAAAAAATACCATTTGATAAGATGAAACACATCATTTGACTCAATGCCTATAAAAACATCTAATAATGATTAACCAACTCTAGAATTTCCAATCAGTGTCTCAATTTTCAAAATTACTGCTCCTCTAGTGTTAAATAATTATATTTTACTTGATATTAATAAATCATATATAGAATATATTTTATACCACTATCATTTATTCTATTAAATATCATCATCGATTGCCTCTTTTATATGTTAGAGAAACTATGCTTACTTCTTGGCCCACATTTTCAATGAAGATTTCCAATATTTGATTTTTTTTTCATAATGCCGCATTTAATATTTTAGAATATATTATATTTCATAATATTATTTATATAACATCACAGTACATAAAAATATATATCATTTCATTCTTGGTATAAATTTTATATGAATTCGTAACATACTTCATATAAATTATTCTCAACATAACATCATATTTTTGAATTATTATGGAATTTTTATACTTATCTGTATTGGGATTATGATATTTCTCTTATCAACTAAATGTTTCTGTAGTTTATACAAATAGTTTTACTGATTTTGAATCCCATTCATTCTATGGTTGTATTAATATTAATCAATATCAAACTACAATTTATTAAAATATATTTACATTATAATAAAAACCACCATTTATTTCTCCACATTATTCATAAAATATTTTCAGAATGATTTGATGTAAATATCATTCTTATTATATTGATGTATTATTTTCCCACACATGTATGAATGCATTAAATCACGTATCCCAGTGGACTAAAAATCCTTTTTCCAAAGACATATTTATAAATTTTTTCTATTTTTATATATTGAAAAAATATATTCACTTTATATTTTAAAATGAAAATTTTATATTAAAACATTTATACTTGAAATATTTTTTAAAATAACATGAAAATGGTGACTAAATATTTTATTTTATTTTATTATTATCATATTTTGTTAATTAATGTCATAAATTTCTTCTGTCTCAAATTTATAAATTGTTTACACAGTTTATTTCAACCCATATGATAATTCATTGATATATGATCATATTTTCAATTAAAATTATTTATATAATGTAACAATACATAATTAAAAATAAGACTAACTCATACTAATCAGGTTTTGATTAATCCTAATAACAAAGAATATATTGGTAGATTAATATTTAAAGACAAAATAAATATTATGGAAACATAATTGAAATTTCTAGATATTTCATTCCTAAAGATAATAAGAACTCCAGGATGTTATTAAATAATGACCATGAACATGGTATCTAAAATCAAATGTTATCAACTACCACTATCATTAATCCATTATTACATGTTATTATAAGCGTTAATATTAAACTTAATAAGATGTAAATTGTTTACTTATTTATTAATTACCTATAACTATTTCTAACATGATATTTTTCATGTGATTATATACCAATAAATTCAAGTACTTTTATAAATTTTTTAAATTCATCGACATTAATTATTTATAGAGAAAAATATTCTTAGGTGATCTTGTAGTTATTTTTGGTCATCATGCATCATCTTAATGCATCTACCATTAATTTTTTGATGGATCAATATAAATTAAAATGTTCATTAAATATATTGATATGGAATAATTTAATAGGAAAAAATTTCATCATGAATAATTACTCTATTACAAACAAATAAATCTTTTAACAAAAATTCTATGAAAAAATCAAATCCATCTATGGAATTGATATTTTTTTATCTAACTACAATTTTTTATATAATATATATCATAAATCAGTTTTAGTTGACATGATTTAGTACAAATATCCCAAAGTTTAAAATTACTATGGATTCCTATTTAGCCATTATTTCTAACAGTTTTATCAAATATTTTTCATCATATTGATATTATTTTAGGATATTATTTTGGAATGTTTCTAAAAATATTTATTTATTAATAATTATTTATAATAAAAATTCTATTAAAATATTATTTTATTTTAACTAAAAACCCCATATATTGACTGTAATTTAATCCCAAAAAACATAAGAATCATTTAGTAAGATATTATACAATTAATTTTATATTATTAATTATTAAATATGATATTTATTTATGATTATTTTAAAATATAAAAAAAAATCTAAATACTATTTTTGATTGATTTATTAGTTTTAAATTAAATATATTTTTTCAAATTAAAAAACATAAATTTTTTATATAGATTTATTATTTGGAAACATGATGTTAGTATTTGGAAAATGTGTCCCTTTTATTTATTTCATTATGATTATTATCCTTTGTGTGTATTTGTCACCGTGGTTTGTGTAAAATGGATAAAACATGGTCAAAACATTTGAATTGGGTATTCAAATTCCCCCATTACATAAATTAATCATATTGGTTATGTGAATATTATTTATTCCCTTTCAGGACAGTAAAATATGGGAAAACTTTTACTTTTTCATAAACATTTTCATTTATATTACATCATGAAAAGAATAGAAACAAAATTTCATATTTAGATATTTTATATCTCTAGTATTTTTCCATGTGGATAAGAATTAATTATGTTAGGTAAAAATGATTATTTTGAATGTTAATAATTTTATATTTCATATTAGTTTATTTTTATTTATTGGACTTTGATTAATTATGTTATACTCATAACTAATGACGACATGTTTTTTACACAATTAAAATAAATATAAAATAAAAAAATTAATGTGATTAAAATGAATATAAGTTGAAAGAGTTGTTCTTTTCAAATAATATTGTTGATGAATATGTAATATTAGTGATATTTCAAATTATTTTATTTCAATTAAATATTATCATTGGTATCATTTAATTCAATCAAAATGATCCCCGAAAGAGGATCTAAGAGAAGTCATCCAAATAATGTGTAATAGTTATTACTAATGATTTTGAGTTAATTTTTTATTCATGTTATATGATATCCAGAGTAAATTTAATTAATAAATAACTATACAATCATTTTTATTAATATATGATATTATTATTATGATAAAATAATTTTACACCTCTTTTACAACCTTTGTAAACTGAAAACAATGATCCTTCATACATTTAAATTGTTGTCTCCACATATTAATTCAATTTTTTCAGAACCATTTGACAGAGATGGTTAGAAAGATATAAAAAATGAATATATATGTTAATTATGAAATAATTATTCTGGTAAAATAATAATATCATACATTCATTATTACCATCAGAAACATTAAAAATTTATAACATCACTCATGAATATGTGTGGACTACCTCATACATGAAGTTATGTGATATGGTCCTCATTTATTCAATACATGGACATTAATGATGATATATTTTTTTAATAAATGTGATATTTATTAAATAAAAAATTTATTTAATCATTAATTTTTATTAACCATTAATTTTTTATCCACTGAAAAGTGAAAATTTTAGTAATCAATGTGCATGGCCTACCATATCCCAAAATGAAACAATTCTCTCTAATATAAATTTCTATTAAGGATTACTATAAATATTTTGTTTTATATAGTTAATATATGATATATATATCATAAATAACATTTTAGAAACTTCAGAACCATGAGTGAGAGATAATGACAAGAACTATCGTGTCCAAAATATATATTAATAATGAATTTGTTAACACCCATACAAATGATAATAAAAAATATTATCAAAAAATAGACATAAGATGTTTTAAATATATAATATATGATACTATAAATATGTGTATGGTTTTTTAAGTTATTATAACAACTATAAATTTAATATAATAGAGGTTAAAATCAATTATAAGTGTTAAAAAACATGATATAAGGGTTTCACCTCATTTGTTTCTACATTAAGAGATACTTTGTATTATAAAGATACTTAATTTAAAATAATATATATAATTACAATTTATTTACTTAATAACAAATATAAATGGGTTTTTATGATTAATACTTCAACTAAAATTTTAACATCCAAGGGGTTACATTTTCATTGATATTAAATAAATATGAATTTGTATCACAATATCATTTATATGATATTTTTATAATTCTTAGTGAATAAATATTAAAATTTATCCTTGGATCATTCAATTGTAATATCATTTGAATATTTTATTTTTTAAATTATTCCATTACATCATTTGATCTATTTTTAAATTGAAAAAAAAAATATTAAAATAAAATCTACCATTATTTCTCTTATTGATTGGGTATGTTTTTCTTACATGTTAATATTTTTTAATATTTTTTTCAACATTTTAGTTTTAAAAAATAACTTATTAATGAAATTTTATTTTATTGTTGACATACATCATAGATATAATGGTTTATGTATAATTTTTTATTGAATGTTAAATTTTAAATTTATTTTAAAATAAATTAAAAGGATTAATTATTTTTAATGTTCATTACATTTACAGATTTGTTTCATCAAAAAATGTATTATAATATTAAGCCTCTTTTACAAGTTTTCAATGGTTTTTAAAAGAGAAAAACTTTATAAGTTTTTTTTAAAAATTGTTTTCTATTTTAATTATTTCTCAAATTGATATGATTTTTAACAAAGTCCAATATTTATAATGAATTGGTGGTCCAATTTGTTTTTAATTTCATTCTCCTTAACATTCTCTTAAATCACCCAATTTCTTGTGAACAAATTTCTATGGAAATTACTATTATCTTAAATTGAAATATTACTAGGATCATGGCATTTTTTATTCCACAAACTATAAATCATTTCATTATATAGTGTTTTATATAATATTTTTAATTGATTGCGTAACATCCTAGGTAAATAAAGAATATGAAATTTTCATTTTTATTAATAATTTTGAATAAAATATTAATATTATTTTAAAGGGGATGCTATGTTCGATGGTGTACCTAACACGCAACAACAAGTTTTTTTGAAATCATACGTTGCACATTGATAATATAATAATATTATGATAACGTCTAGCCATCGAAATAGAAGTAATGAACAAAACTAACTAAAATATGATTATATTTGTTTGTTAAATGTTTTTACATTATTCAAATAAATTTTAAAGGATTGAAATGCAAATTAATCCAATTTTAAGAATAAATATTCTATTATTTTTAAAAGTCCGATTAACCACCTTTTGATGGAGAAACATTTCTAAATATAATTTCTGTCACTTTTATACATTATATTTGAAACAATAAAATCATTCTTTGGAATCAAGACATCAAAATTTAGTTTGTGTAAATTTTTTTATTTTCCGATAAAGATCATTATTAGTGAAAAATGATGTATTTTATTTCCAAACCTCTTTTTAATTAAATTTATTTATATGGTTATATTATCTTTATAATTGGTTTTAAAGTGTAATTAATGTACATTTTTACCATTTAATTCAATGTTCATCAGTTTAATTAATTTCACTTTCAAATTGGACATAAACTATTGTCAATATTTTATTAGATATTGTTTCTTAAAGACACACTATTTGCTTTGACATCGGGAATTGATTATAAATTTAATTAATGAAAGTTATATGTTTTTAATTTGGTAAAATTGATATCATTTTTGAATTGGAAATATCAAATATAGATTACGGTGAATTTTCGGTATTTCTCTGACAAATGTTCATTTTCAGTGAATAGTGAAAAATAATGCATTTTAATTCAAAACTGCCTTTTCATCCAATTTATTTATATAGATATAATTTTATTTTAATTGGTTTTAAGGTTTAATTTAATTATATTTTTATCATTTAATACATGTTTTTCATTGGATGTAATTTCACTTTAAATTGGATGTAAAAAAATCAATCTTTTGATAGATTTTACTTCTTAAAAACCCGTCTTTGGTTTTGACAACGGAAATTCTTTTAAATTAATTATTGCAATTTCTATGATTGGAATTTGATAAAACGCATTATGTATTTGGAATCATATGGTCCAAATTATTTAATTATGTATTTTTTGTTTTTTATCATTATGAATAGTAACGATGGTAATTATCCTTATTTGTCGTGTTAAATTTCTAATCGGGTAGTTAAGGGTAGTAAAATTAAATAATAATAATATAAAATGACCCCAAATTTTGTCTTAATACTTCTGGTTGTGTCATGCCCGACAATGGGATACCTTGTTCCAAAATTTGGGACCCCATGGAATCAATTTTGTGTGATGGTGACACATTATCTTTTTATTTTTTAATAAAGGAGAATATCACAAAAGTATGTAACACCTAAGTAAAACAATTTTAGTTTTTTTGTGTAAATGATCTCTTAATCTATAAATATTAATTGGAAAGATAAAATTATTTCCTACATCATAGTATTTTATTTATAATTTTTAGACATCAAATAAAATAATTTATTTATGACACTATGATGATTCAGCGATTACCTCATTAATGAATGATTTAAATAAAATGAAAAGATAATGTAACATCTAAGACTTAAACTTGTAAAAAACAAATTGGATGAGATATTTTCGAACCCTTATCACCTTATCCTAATACTATATAATTTTGCGACCTTTAATATCTGAAAATCATTTTATAATAAAGTTACATTTCAAGACTTTCCAAGAGTGCCCCTCCTCCCTCTTATAAAAGGCCCCAAAATCTACCTCCTTACCCGAACCTCTCAAGCCATTGGATCAGCCACCCTCTGCTCATTATATCTCTCCACATCCCTATATTTATCCTATAATCCTTACCTTAGGCATAATGATCTTCATGAAACCCTTTTGGTTCAAACCAAGGAGTGTTACCCGATTTAAAGGTAATGTCTTCTCTAATGTTCTTTTGTTTTATTTTGCTACTCCAACCCCCTAAACTCTTTTTATTCCTTTATTTTGTTAAAAAAACAGTATATTAAATATTCTATGATGTTTTTATGAAATTTATTCGAGCTACGAATACACACACCTCCTCTAATGGTTAAATAACATATTGTTTCCATGGATAGCGAATTACTGCCTCTTGAAATGATGATTGTTCTATATTCTTCTACCACCTCTCATGGTGTCCATTATGATGGAACTATATTTATTTATGATATATATAATATTAATTTCCTCTCTATGCTTCTGTGTTTTACATTTAAAACATACCTTTATTCTTTTCATGTTGTGAAAATGCGATAATTTCATTTGAGAAAGTGTGGACTACCGCCCCCTCAAGTGATGTGACTCGTTCATGAAATACATGGAATGTAAAAAGATTGAAATTAATGAGCTTATGTGACATATATAACATATATATTATACTATAATTATAATCTCATTTATTTTAAATCCCATTAATGTGACAAAGAAATGAAAGTAGCGTTCATTCGTACATACGACCTACCGTCTCCATGAACGGTGCATTTCATTTTTTTTATCTACAAATATTTTGGAATAGTATAAAATGAATATATAATAGATATATATGATATTTAAATCATTAATAATATTCTTTATATGGTTTTATTATAACTACATGGACAATTCTTTTCAAACAAGTTCATTTTAGACTCATGTAACGAACATCGAGAAAAACATCTGATATGAACTCACTTAATTAACTAATTATTATAACATTATAATATGTGATATAAACTGAATAAAAAACATTAATGGAGGTAATTAATAAATTATTAATTGACCAATGTTTTTTATTCATGAATATAATGATACGAACAAGATAAGTTAGACTTGAGGTAAGGGATCCAGCCTCTCTCTTTCTTTTTAAGCATCTCTTTTATGTCACTTCTTTTATGCTACTCTTTCTTATGTTGGGGGATGTTATTCAACATTCCTCTTACTGTACATTTTATTTTCAGATGATTAGAGACACTATTTTTCATCAATCCATTTTTTTGAATGTTTTAAGTGGGTTCGTTAGGATGCCGAGTTTTCGTAAGGTATTCTTCATCTCACTTTTATTCCTATGAGATTTATGCTGCAGTTGCCACTATTTCCTTTGAGTGGTGTATGTTCTGCCCATTATTATACTATTTTTGAATTATACATTCATTTATTAGTATTTACATCAATTTTGTATGGTCCTTCTTTCATGGGGTGTACATTTTGAATGTTACCCAAATCGGAAAGGGAACCTTTCACCCTCTTATATTTAAAAGACTTCATTTGTTATGTATTTTAATCTACATTTTCATAAAATGTAATATAGACTTATATATCATTAATTATGTAAATTTTATGTTAATGTCATTAGATACCTTTCTTATCTCTAATCATCTGATTTTATGAATTTTAATGTGACGTCATTAGGCTATCAAATTTCTGTAAGGGAACTTCTAATCCCAATTTCAATTCTTTGGGTTAAACCTCTACATCATGATTATGTAATGCTATGAATATGTTTTTATGAACTCTGATTGTTTGAAACTGAATATACACTTATATATTGTATATTTATATTTTTCACACATAATTATGGCATTTCTTTATCCTTGCTCTAATGGAATGATATTTGATTGGGAGTACATATCAATTTCTTCTCATTGAGACATTTCTTTATGATATGCACTTTTATTCTTTTATAAAGTGTGTATATAACCCCTTTGACTTTCCATATCCATATTATGTCTATAATCAAGTCATTTAAATGTTTTGAAAATTTTCTACATTCATGTGGCTTATAATTTAAATTTTCAAAGTGGAAAACGACTCTTTTATTCAAACACTGTTTCAAATGGTTTTAAACATTTATCATCCATGACCATGTTTTAAAAATGGTTTTAAGGATTTATTTATATGGACTTGAATGTTTTAAAACCCTTTCAAAAGTATCGAATTGGTATGGGACTTCATCTCAATCTCCTTTCATTGAGGCATATTTTGTTTTATACACAACTTTCTTTCATAAGGTTTATAAACCCCTTTGAAATTTTATTTTATTCAAAATGAATATTTCTGTATGAAGTAGTTTACTAAATGAAAAAATGAATTTTTTTGTCTTACGTATTAGGCGACGACGACTTCTCTGCCATCATGACCATTATTTGAGTTTCAGCATCCTCTACAAGACATAACTTTTATTAAATGAAAAATAAATACCTTGTTTTACTTTTCTTCTATTTTGGTACTGAAAATTGTTTTGATAATGTTTTCATTATATCAATTTGTTGTATTGATATCTTGTGATTGAAATGTGGAAATATTATGTTTTCTTTATGCATTTTTTATGTGATATGATTATGTTATGGTTCATGGGGATTATTTATGAAGACGGGTGGTTCCGTGATAAAATAATGATGGGTGAGCCCTATATAGCTCTCCAATGAATTGGGTACGAGAAGGGGATAAACACTAAGGATTCTCCGGAGCGATTTAGGGAATATACTGTGATGGGTATTCCAAACATAACCATGAGGGTTACTACCTATGTAATAATTTTATGAATGCCTCATGTTACCTTTATGTCAGATGATTTATATGATTTATTCATGAATCATATGATTTCATGAGGTATGTGAAAGTTCTTATATTTTATGAGTAAAGTATGATTTCATTGATTCTTATGTATACATAGACTGATGTTTTCATTCCATATTTTTATATCCCTTACTGAACTTTTTATGCTCATCCCATGTTTTTGAATGGTTTTTCATAGGTCAAGGAAAAGTACATGATGTGATGATAGTGTAGAGGAAGTGTCAATAAAGAATCTATGTTTTATTATAAATATTTTTCCTTTGATGGGAAAAATGAATATTTTCTTTTATGTAACAACCTTGTTTAAATGTGGAATGTAATGCATTATTTATGATATAATTATCTAAAATTCAAATCTTGAAAAGATCCTCAATGTGTATTCTTGAAATATACCAAGATTATGTACTTTTTAAGGATGGGTCCTTATAGTTGGTATGAAAAGTCGGTTTAGATAACATTAGAGGTTGTAGTGTTGTTTAAGAATAAGTGAAAAGTTGTATATAACAACAATAGTTAGTATATTAGATGAAGTTATTGTAATTTTTTTGAATGTTACAATGATATTGAGATAACATGGATAAGTATATCTTGGTTTTTATCTTCCTCATTAGTACATGATGATTTTGCTGATATACTAACACTGACCTTTTTGGTTTTAGTAAATGGATGGATCTATTAGGAACCAAAGTAATAATGGATGTGAAGGAAACTGTGAGAGTTTTCTGAATGAGAAACTAAATGATATGGGAGATGCAATGAGAACAATTGTGTTTATTCTCAACCAACTATCTAGAGTCATGATTGACCACCTGACCCTTGGTGATTTTTACCAGGCATCATATATGCGAGAAACAAATCCCATTAGAAGTTCAGGTAATAATGATAAAGGTAAGTATGTTCAAAAACCTTTGTGTCAAATATGTGGAAAGAAACACATAAAAAATGTTTCAAAGGGACAGAAAGATGATATATATGTGGAGATTAAGGTCATAAAGCAAGGACCTTCCATGCAAAAAGAAAGCATCTAGTTGACTCTAGTAAAGGTAAAGAAGTTATTTCTGAAGGATCAATTGAATGTTTTTAATGTGGTGTGCATGGTCATTATGCAAACACGTGTCTTACGAAGAAGTTTTAGGAATGGGTTCATACAAATATTCTTTTACCAATACCTAATGTCATTCTGATTGAGGATGGAGAAACTGACAATTACCAATGAAAGGTATGGATTATTTCTTTACAAATGTTTTCCTGTTATTGAATCTTGGGATATGATTCCAGATTTTGTTTGTAAAAAATATGTATTTCAGAATATGTTGGAAAGGAATAGTTAATGGATCATGATGAATGCTGAATGAGTAAGAAGATAGCATGTAAGGGATTCAAGTGTTATGATATATTTTAGGATGGTGAAATTCTTAAAAGTATTAAGGCTCTTTTGACGACGCAGTTACATTAGAATACTTTTTATAGTATTTGTAACCCTGATGTTAGATATATGAGAATTTTATTTAAGGAATAGTTATATATTATTTTTTGGATATAGTTATAAATAACCATTTGGGTTTATATGATCCTTGAATTTGAGGCAATTACTTGTTAATACATTTTGGGATGCAAAAAGAAAGTTATAAGATAACCATTGTGGTTAAATTTTGTTATGGTTATTCATTTGAAGATTTTATCTCCTTTTGGGGAATTTTATAAGAATTATTTAGTTTCATAAAAAGGATAGAACATAGACTGGGTGACAACCCGTCACGTCGGACGAAGCTGTGGGAATCGAACCCACAACCAAAGTGCGACTGAGATTTATCGCCTACCACTGGACTTCGTGAAGTCCCTGGTTAGTATGACTAATACTTTTTAGTTAGATGATTTTATGAATCAAGAATAAGTTGATTTTGGGTTATCTAAGACATTATTGACCTATCATGGAGGATATATGATTAGGTTAATTACTTTTCAATATGATACTTTAAAAACAACCGATTTTATTTGGAGATAAATATTAATATTTTTTATGGAAGACTATGTGATTAAATTCTTCAATTATTTGGGTTTCAATCATAGTTTGGTTTACATTGAAGAATCTTATGGAAAGTCATGTATTTAATGGTCTTTGTTGAACTTTGGATAATGTTTGACAAATTTTGGAGATTAAGAGTAATATTTCTCTTTATAAAGGATTATCCTTTTTGGGTATCATCCGATCTCGTACTAACAATTTTGGTTTTGGTTTTGGTCTAATGACATGGGAAATATATTGTTCTCTATTTTTTGTTAGGTGATTCTCAATAAGTTGAATAATGGACTCCTAATTTGAATGAGTCATCCTAAATACTCATCTTTTAGATATAAAACAAGTTTTTATAAGAAATATAGGAAGAGATGAAAGTCTTCATGAAATGTAAGTATATTTCCTTATGATTTAGTTAAGCTCAAAAATAAATTCATCAATTAAATGTAACTTAAATCAAAAATGTTGTCTGTTAAATTTTCCTAATGGAGAATCAAATACCGTTTAACCCATCACAAGTTTGTGATTTTCTGGTGGTCAACTTTCTCCTAATAATGTATTCTATCACTCTCCATTAGAACATGAAACTTTGTTTTCTCTTCCATATCCATGTTTTCCTACATGGAATCCACGTATGGGTAAACTCGGGTGACCATTGTACTTTTCTTTCTTTCAATTAATGTGATAGTTTAATTTACTCTTTTTCCAATGTGTAACTTTCAATGAAATTTCCAAGAAAAATTTTAAAATTGCGAGGACGCAATTCCCAAAAGGGGGGAAGGATGTAGCATCCCAGGTAAATAAAGAATATGAAATTTTCATATATATTAATATTTGTGAATAAAATATTAATATTACTTTAAATGGGATGCTATGTTCGATGGTGTAACAAACACACAACAACGAGTTTCTTTGAAATCTAACGTTGCACATTGATAATATAATAATATTATGATAACGTCTAGCTGTTGGAATAGAGGGAATGAACATAAATATCTAAAATATGATAATATTTGTTTGTTAAATGTTTTTACATTATTTAAATAAATGTTTGAGGCTTAAAATACAAATGAATCCAATTTTAAGAATAAATATTCTAATATTCTTCAAAAGGCCGATTAACCGCCTTTTGATAGAGAACCCTTAATAAATATACATTTTTTAACTTTTATATGTTATATATGACAAAATAAAATCATTCCTTGTAATCAAGACATCAAAATTTACTTTGTGTTAATTTTTTTTATTTTCTGATAAAGATAATGTTTAGTGAAAAATGTTGTATTTTAATTCAAAACCTCATTTTAATACAATTTATTTATATTGTTATATTATCTTTTTAATTGGTTTTAAAGTTTAATTAAAATATATTTTTACCATTTAATCCAATTATGGTTATCTGAATTAATTTCACTTTGAAATTGGACATATACTTGTGTCAAACTTTTAGTAGATATTGTTTCTTAAAAACATGTTATTTACTTTGACAGTGGGAATTGATTATAAAATTAATTAATGAAACTTATATGTTTTTAATTTGGTAAAATTGATATCATTTTTTAATTTGAAATATCAAATATAGATCAGGGTGAGTTTTTGGTATTTTTTTTGACAAATGTTCATTTTCAATCAATAGTAAAAAATACTGCATTTTAATTCAAAATTGCCTTTTTGTCCAATTTATTTATATAGTTATATTTTAAATTTAATTTAGTTAAGGTTTAATTTATTTATTTTTTTATCATTTATTAAAATTTTTGTCATTGGATTTAATTTCACCTTTAAATTGGATGTAAAAAAAATCAATCTTTTGACAAATTTTACTTCTTAAAAAACCATCTTTGGTTTTGACAACGTATATTATTTTAAATTAATTATTGAAATTTCTATGTTTTTAATTTGATAAAATAGATTTCATATTTGGAATCACATGGTCCAAATTATGTAATTAATATTCTTTTGTTTTTGAACCTTATGAATAGTAACGACGGTAATTATCTTTAATTATCGTGTTTAATTAGTAATCCGGTAGTTAAGGGTAATAAAATAAAATAATAATAATATAAAATGACCCAAAAATGTGTCCTAATGCTACTGTTTGTGTCATTTATGACCATTGGATTCCTTGTTCCAAACTTTGGGACCCCATGGAATCACTTTTGATTGATAGTGACACTTTATCTTTTTATTTTTTAAGAAAGCAGAATATCACAAAAGTATGTAATGCCTAAGTATAAAAAATTAGTTTTTTCTCAGTAAAAGATATCTTAGACTATAAATATTTATTGTAAAGATAATAATATTTCCTACATCATAGTATTTTATTTATAATTTTTATACATTAAATAATTTGATTTATTTTTTACAATGTGATGATGCAGTGATTACCTCATTAATGAACCATTTAAATAAAATGAAACGATATTGTAAAATATAACACATAAACTTCTCAAAAACCTATTGTATGAGTATATTTAGAACCCTTATCACCTTATCCTCGAAATATATAATTGTGGGACCTTTAATATCCTTAAATCATTTTATAATGAAGTAATTGTTCATGACTTTCCAAGAGAGCCCCTCCTCCCTCTTATAAAAGGACCCCAACTCTACCTTCTTAACAACACCTCTCAAGCCATTGTCTAAGCCAACCTCTACTAATTGTATCTCTCCACATACCTATATTCATCATAGAATCACTACCATAGGCAAAAAGATCTTCAAAAAACCCTTTTGGGTCAAACTAAGGGGAGTTACCTGATTTAAAGGTAATGTCTTCTCTAATGTTCTTTTGTTTTATTTTTCTTCTCCAACTGCCTAAACTATTGTTATTCCTCTATTTTGTTACAACACCAGAATCTTCAATATACTAGTATGTTGTTATGATACGTATTCGAGCTACACTTACACACACCTCCGTCTAATGGTTAAAAAACATACTGTATTTGTGGATGGTGAATTACTGGCTCACGAAACGATTATTGTTCTATCTTCTTATACCACCTCTCATGGTGGCAATTATGATGGAACTATATTTATATATGATATATATAAGATTTATTTCCTCTCTATGCTTCTATATTTTATATTTAAAACATAGCTTTATGCTTTGCATGTTGTGAAAATGCGATAATTTCATTTGAGGAGGTGTGGGCTACTGCCCCCTCAAGTGATGTGACTCATTCATACAATACATGGAATGTATAAAGAATGAAATTAATGAACTTATGTGACCTATATAACATATATGTTATACTTTAATTATAACATCATTTATTTTTAATCCCATTAATGTGAAAAAGAAATGAAAGTAGTGTTCATGTGTACGTACAGCCTACCATCTCCATGAATGGTGCATTTCAATTTTTTTATCTCCAAATGTTATGGAATGGTATAAAATGAATATATATAATGGATATATATGATATTTAAATCATTAATAATATACTCATTGTGTAATATACATTAATTTTTTTTGGATATTTACATCAACGTTGTATGATATTTCTTTCATGGGGGTGTACGTTTCGAAAGTTACCCAAATCGGTAAGGGAACCTTTCACCCTCATATTTTTAAAATACATCTTTTGTTATGTCTTTTAATCAACATTTTCTTATGATGGGATATGTTCTTATATATCCTTATTGCTATAAATATTACGTCCATGTGATGAGATACCCTTCTTATCTCTCACCATCTTATTTTCTTGAATTTTAAAGTGACGTCGTTAGGCTGTCAAATTTCTGTAAGGGAACTTATTAACCCAATTTCAAATCATTAGGTTAAACATCTACTTCTGGATAATGTCGTGTTATGAGTATGTGTGGATGACCCCTTATTGTTTTACACTTAATATACACTTATATTTTTTTGTATTTATATTAATCACACATAATAATTTCATTTCTTTATCCTTTCTCTAATGGCATGATCTTTTATTGGGATTACATCTCAATTTCTTCTCAATGAGACATTTCATTATGATATACACTTTAATTCTTTTATAAAGTTTATATACAGCACCTTTTACTTTCCATATCCATATTATGTCTGTACTGAAGTCATTTAATTGTTTCAAAAATGGTCTACATTCATGTGGCTTATGATTTAAATGTTCAAAATGGAAAAGGACTCTTTAATTAAAACATGGTTTTAAATGGTTTTAAATACTTATTATTTTAAACATTTATCATCCATGTCCATGTTTTAAAAATGGTTTGAAGGATTTATTTATATGGACATGAATGTTTTAAAACCCTTCCTAAATTTTCAAAGTGGTATGAGACTTTTTCTCAATCTTCTTTCATTAAGGCATATTCTGTTTTATATACAACTTTCTTTTATACGGTGTATAAAACCCATTGACTTTTACATTTATTCAAAAGGAATATTTTTGTAAGAAGCATTTTACTAAATGAAAAAAAGGACTTTTTTGTCTTACGTATGCGGCGACAATGACTTCTTTACCGCCATGACCATTATTTGTTTTTCGGCTTCCTCTACAATCCATAACTTTTATTAAATGAAAAATAAATACCATGTTTTACTTTTCTTCTAATTTGGTATTGAAAATGGTATTGAATATGTTTTCATTATATCAATGTGTTGTATTGATATCTTGTGATTGAAATGTAGAAATTTTATGTTTCATTTAATCATTTTTTATGTGATACAATTATGTTATGGTTCTTGGGAATTGTTTATGAAGACGGGTGGTTCCTTGATAAAAAAAGGTCAGGTGATCCCGATATATCATGAATGGTGCACTATTTCCTTTTAGTGGTGTATATTTGGTCCATTATTATACTCATTGTGTAATATACATTAATTTCTTTTGGATATTTACATCAACGTTGTATGATATTTCTTTCATGGGGGTGTACGTTTCGAAAGTTACCCAAATCGGTAAGGGAACCTTTCACCCTCATATTTTTAAAATACATCTTTTGTTATGTCTTTTAATCAACATTTTCTTATGATGGGATATGTTCTTATATATACTTATTGCTATAAATATTACGTCCATGTGATGAGATACCCTTCTTATCTCTCATCATCTTATTTTCTGAATTTTAAAGTGAGGTCGTTAGGCTGTCAAATTTCTGTAAGGGAACTTATTAAACCAATTTCAATTCATTAGGTTAAACCTCTACTTCTGGATAATGTCGTGTTATGAGTATGTGTGGATGACCTCTTATTGTTTTACACTTAATATACACTTATATTTTTTGTATTTATATTAATCACACATAATTATTTCATTTCTTTATCCTTGCTCTAATGGCATGATCTTTTATTGGGATTACATCTCAATTTCTTCTCAATGAGACATTTCATTATGATATACACTTTAATTCTTTTATAAAGTGTATATACAGAACCTTTTACATTCCATATCCATATTATGTCTATACGGAAGTCATTTAATTGTTTCAAAAATGGTCTACAATCATGTGGCTTATGATTTAAATGTTCAAAATGGAAAAGGACTCTTTAATTAAAACATTGTTTTAAATGGTTTTAAATACTTATTATTTTAAACATTTATCATCCATGTCCATGTTTTAAAAATTGTTTTAAGGATTTATTTATATGGACATGAATGTTTTAAAACCCTTCCTAAATTTTCAAAGTGGTATGAGACTTTTTCTCAATATTCTTTCATTAAGGCATATTCTGTTTTATACACAACTTTCTTTTATATGGTGTATAAAACCCATTGACTTTTACATTTATTCAAAAGGAATATTTTTGTAAGAAGCATTTTACTAAATGAAAAAAGGACTTTTTTGTCTTACGTATGGGGCGACAATGACTTCTTCACCGCCATGACCATTATTTGTTTTTCGGCTTCCTCTACAATCCATAACTTTTATTAAATGAAAAATAAATACCATGTTTTGCTTTTCTTCTAATTTGGTATTGAAAATGGTATTGAATATATTTTCATTATATCAATGTGTTGTATTGATATCTTGTGATTGAAATGTAGAAATGTTATGTTTCATTTAATCATTTTTTATGTGATACAATTATGTTATGGTTCTTGGGAATTGTTTATGAAGACGGGTGGTTCCTTGATAAAAAAAGGTCAGGTGATCCCGATATATCTCTCCAATGAATTGGGTAATGCAAAGGGGTTAAACGCTAAAGTTTCTCCGAAGAGATTTATGTAATATACTGTGATGGGTATTCCAAATGTAACCATGAGGGTTACTCCCTACTTATGAATGTTATGAATGCCTCAAGTTACATTTATTTCTTATGATTTCTATGAGTTATTCAAGAATGTTACGATTTCATGAGGTATGTTAAAGTGCTAATGTTTTATGAGTAATGTATGATTTCATTGATTCTTATGTATACATGGACTAATGTTTTCATTCCGTATTTTTATATCCCTTGCTGAGATTTTTATTCTCATCCCATGTTTTTGAAATGTTTTTTACAGGTCAAGGGAAAAGTAAATGATATGATGATGGTGTAGAGGAAGTGTCAAGAAAGAATCCATGTTTTATTTTAAATATGTTGCCTTTCATGGGAAAAATAAATACTGTCTTTTATGTAACCACCTTGTTTTAATGGGGAATGTAATGCATGATTTATGATCTAATTCTCTAAAACACTAATCCTGAAAAGATCCTCAATGTGTATTCTTGAAATATCTCAATATTAAGTAATGTTTAAGTTTGAGGAATTATAGATTGATTGAAGAAATATTGTTATTTATTATTCATTAATAAATATGGTAAAATTTTTGTTAATGAATATTTTTCATTAATTAACTAAACCATTTAGTACATAAGGAAATCATTACACCTAAAAATAATTTTTGATTATTATTATAAATATCTCATTGATGCATAGATTGGTCTGATGATAAAAATTCATATGAAAAATATCTTAAATGGTGTTTCCATATACCTATATCGATCGATTAAATTGTATTGGTATAGGGATTTGAGGGTAAAGATATAATGATATGTGAGAAATTAAAATCAAAAATTGAAAAAAATCATTGATTATTTAGTTATAATTATCTTTTGATTAAAACATTGAAGTTATCCATGGATTTATTTCCTTATCACGTTACAAATTAAATTAAATGTGTTTTTAGTTATTTTATTTTCTATATTTTTATGTCTTATTTACAATTGATATCTTCCTCTATACTGAACCTTTACTGAGCATCTAAAATCAACATTTTATGTAAATATTTCTGCGATATAAAGAATGATATTATGAATATTATCTTGGATATATAATTTTTATAATCTTATCTATATAATATTTTCAATTTAATATTATGACTATAAAAGTTTCTATTTTAAAATTACTACTACACTCTTCTACCCTATTGAATGAGAACACTTGTATCTTTTGATAGTATAATAATGTTGTCACTAGCATTGTGTTAATATTGTAGGGTTTTTTACTATGGTATTAGGGAATGTTTATTTATAACATTTTGGATTTTATTTTAAATTAAATTATCTAATAAGATAATTATGATAAGACATTATGGTTTTTTAGAACATTTATCATTATTGGGTGTTTTATTTTATTGATCAACATTAAAGATAATTTTTTGCTACTTCGTTGAGTTCAATTTTTTTAGTTTAGATTCGTTAGAAACAATGGGAATTCAACAACAATTGAAAATATATGGATTTCTTCTATAAGAAATTCAATATAATAGTGTTTAATAAAATAGACCATCATGACTATATTATATTAGATAACAATTTTATGATGAGTAACCATTTTTTAATGGAGAAATGTGTTGAATCCTAACATTAAATGATTATGATGGATTTCATCAAGTGATAGAATGCCCAATATTTTAGTGTAACTACTAATCTATTTGTATAAATTCAATTTATTTTGTATCTTCAGAATATATTCTATTAATTGGGAGGATATATTCAATTATGTAAATATAGCTATGATAGTATATAAGTGTGAGGATAAACCTGAATTACCATTGGAAATTAGTTACACAATCCATGTTTCAGTAACTATTCATGAGGGCTATTTTTATCAAATGGTTAGTGGAAATCTAAAAATTTATTAGATGACAATTAAATTGTATTTTGTTAATGAATTTGATGAAAACATTCCATTTATACCCCAGAATTGTAATGTTTCATTTTCAATTGTAATCATTATTGGTGATAAACCAATATTAGAAACAAAATATTGAATATACTATATTCAGTTTCATTTTTTGAAGATTAATGACTTGGAGAATCTATTTTTGGGATTATTTTGGCCATGTTCTTATCTATGGGTTCACATATTTCTTTTGATGAAAAAAATATTTGGTTAACATGACTTTTCATTGACTATTAGGAATATGAAAAGATAACTATTATGAAAATGTATACTCTACCCCATATCGGTGAACTATTTCATAAATATTTAGGGGATTAAAATTATTTCATGATATATCATTCTGCTATATTTTATATGTTATAGTTCATGTTAGAGGACATATAGTACACAATATTCTTTACAAGGTATGTCCATTATGAATATATATCTGTATAATTACAACATACCAATCATCCTACTACAACAATTGATTTAATGAATTGTGTATTTATGGATCTCATTATCAATAGATAGTTTAATTTATAGTTGTAATTCTTATAATTACAGAGATAAAATAATACCATGAGGAAAAATTGAGCCTTCTACTACTAACTCTCGAGACGGAAAATATATTTGAATATTTAACCAAGTGAGAATTTTCCAAAACAAATTCCTCATTCCATATTTATATAATTCCATTTAATGGTAAAAGGATTACAATGTAGTAAATTATGTTATTGAGAAATATCATAGCCAAAAAATAGTATCTATGATCCAATGTTTTTTAGGATGGTTTGATACTACCAATTATTTCTGAGAAATTTATTACAACTATCTAATCATATAACAATGTTGAATTGGAACGGGGTTATGTTCATGTATATATATGAGTGTGAAGAGATTATAAAATAACTAAAAATAATTTTTTTAGGTGAATCTATAATTACACTAAAGAGTTTTGAAGAGGGTTTTTGATAAATAATGATACATCGATGAATGGACATGGATTCTCTCATGTCAAAAGAAATGGTGATAGATTATGCCACTACATAATTGATAGTTAACTAAAACAATTACCCACCTAATTATATGGTGTGGGACATTGTAATTTCATAATTGAAGAAAGGTAGTCAATATCTATTAAGTTTATATATATATATACTAATCATAAAGGACTTAATTATATATTTACACATAAAGTGATAAATATTATTCATAGAATATGGATTGGTTTAATAAATGATTATTACTTCTCAATAATTTCAACCATATGAAGAATCATTTGGAGTCTAATAATCTACCTCCAAATTGATGTTGAATATTTTCATTACAAATGAGTAATGGAGAATAATATTATCATTCTCCTATGGGGGTTCAATTATCAATACATTATAGTATTAATATGTTACATATTGATTATTTGGAATTAATAAAAAAGAAGATGGAATTTCCATATTTTAATGAAAATCATTTTATCACCCTAATATATCATTTTATGTTATTTTTTAATGTAATTAAATATCTTGCGCTACACGCAACACCGAGTTCGAGCACACCATGACATACCAATTTAGGCATTCAAAAAGATGTTATAAATAGTATTAACAGAATTTTTAATTTTATATACTCCATATAATTTTATAATCCATATTATGTGCTTCTTAAACATAACATAAGAACAAATACATTTTTTATATAAAAGAATTATTTTAAAAAAATGAAATTTTACCACCTTTTAATAGAAAACCCTTTTTATAACCAATATTTAAAACAGTTATATATTCAATGTAATGATATTAAATTCTTCTTTAGAATCAGGAAATAAAAATTTAATTTTGTATAGGGTTTTGGTACATTTTTTATAATATTCATATTTTTTATGAATAGTGAAAATAAAAAAATTTAATTGAATACAACTTCTTAATTGAAATAATTTATAGTGTTAAATTATTCATATGAATGGTTTTTAAGTATAACCAGATTATAATTTTATAATTTAAAAACTTTTAGTCCATTATAAGTATTTTTACATTTAAATATCACATAAACACATGTCAGTATTTTGATAGTTTTTATTTCTTAAAAATCCACTTTTTGGTTTCGACAATGGGAATTAATTTTCTATTAACTAATCCTACTTATATTTTTTAAATTTTGTAATGTAGAATTCATTTTTCAATTTGGAATTTCAGAATTAGCTTAGGGTAAATTTATGAAATTTTTATAAAAACATTAAATATTTCATTAACAGTGAAAAAAACTGTGTCATTGTTTAAAAATTTAATTTTTATTAAAATAATTATATATTTTATGTATTTTAGTTAATATAGATGCATAATACCTATATTAGTTCAATTTAATTCATTAGAGTCATTTTTAAAATAAAAATATATATATATATATATTTATTTATTGAACTTTTTATGGTCTTTTACCCAACTTCTTTGAGCATTTGAAAATTTTCATAAAACATAATTTTACCACTTCTAGGAGTTGAATTTCAAAAATAAAAGATACAATGTTGACATTAGTACGTAAAATTTGTTTCAATAAGATGAAAATAATTTTAGTAAATAGTATCTTTTGAGTTTTATTTACTATAGTTAAATGTATATAGGGTTATTAAAGGTAAAAATTACATTATAATTACCAAAACACATGTCTTAATTCTATTGGATAAGTGAAATTAGATGAAAAACAAACTTAGGAATAAAATATGATCCTTTTGGTCAACTTATATTAGATTTGAACATTTATTATTATTTTATTTAATGAAGAGTTAAAAATGTTAAATTCAATGTTTAATAAAATAACTATTACTGATATAGGGATATACATAAGATAAATTAGACTATAAATATTATTTATAATGTTAAAAAAATTTCCTACATAACGGTATTTTATTTATACGTTTTATACATTATATAACTGGATTTATTTGTGACACAATGATGATGCATTAATTACCTTCTTGATGAAAGACTAAATCATTTGATATTATAAATATCCAAATATATGTAATTCAAAACTTTTGATGAATTAAACTATTTTTTTGGTTAAAATGACATGTTCTGGTTGATTATATAATATTATTTTGAAGTAATCATGTTGTTTTGATTTTCACAAAAATGAAATATTAATAGTGTCAAAATTTTCCTAAATGAGTTTTTAAAACAAATACAATATTATTGGTGGATATAATATTACTAAAAATATAAGGGTTGGACAAAAGAACATAAATAATATTATATATGTCATTAATGTACCACTGGAGGTTGTCTTGGAAGTTTATATTATGTTTATTAACCATATATTGTATAAATACAAGAAGCCACAGTAAAAGCTAAACTATTTAACTAATAGTTAAATTTACATGATAAGGTTGGTATGGTTACCTAAACCTGTCTAAAACATATTTGTTGGAATTTATTTGACCCATCCCCACAATAGGCTCGAAATAAGTTATTTTTCATCCATTAGAAACCAAAAATTATTTTATTATAAAAAAATATTCCCAGCGTTTCCTAAAGTAACCCCCACCTCTTTTATAAAAGGCTACTTAGCCTTCTCTTAATTTTAATCTTCCAAAGTTATTTGTCTCAGCCAACCCCTAACCACATATCCTCCCAACTATATTCACTACATCCTAGATTCCTTCCTTTGATTAAAAATGAAACCTAAGGATCCCTTTGGATCATATTGATAAGAAACACCCGATGAAGATGTAATAATTTTTCCACTATATTACATGTTATTTTCTTCTTCCACTTCATATTTATTTGTTGATTAAATACAAATATAATAAATCTTGTACCTCCTAAAAACTATTATGTAATTATAAAAATTTCACGACTATTTTCGCAATTCTATCTATCCTATAAATGAAAGAGTCACCATACATGCGTACGTACGGCTTACTGTCTCCACGTTGTGGTGTTGTTTGTTATTAAAAAATAGAATTATTGTGATGGGTATAATAATGAGAATAACCTATATAAATAATTAACATAAAATGTTAATTATTGTTTATATATGATATACCATCCAATTATATATGATTTCACCATTAAAAGAATAATATTGTCGCTCGTGCCTACGTACGACTTACCATCTCCACAACGCAATCAGATGTCAGTACCCATCGTAACCATTCATGACTAATTTTAATTTGAGGATTAAAAATAATGATTAAAGACATGATATAATTCTGGATATGAATCTAATAAATCATATCCATAAAAAACATGACTTACGTAACAAAACAAATAATGGAAAATGAATAAGTTAACATCTGAAAGAATTATATGGCTAAAATATTGTTAACAAAGAAATATTAGAAGATCATATAAAATATCATATTTATGTTAGTGGTTCTTTTATAATTTAATTAGAATTATTTAACAATTATATATGAGGTTAACAGACCCCGACTAAGGAAAATTACAATGCTAGGGGTTTTCAACCCACTTCTTATTTCTGTGAGATTCATGTTGTATTTCCACTATTTCCTTTTGTGTGGTGTATGTATAACCGATGATAGTATAATTTGTGTAATATAATATAATTTATGGTTATTTACATCTTAATTGTACAACAATTATTTCGTGGGGTGTATGTTTCATATGTTACCAAATCGGTAACAGAATTTCAAATTTCTATTTCCACTAATTAGGCTTTCTGCAAACATCATTGATTACTTTACCCCGAGATTATGTGTGGAGTCAAAATTTATTATTTATGTAGTAATTCACACTCCCCTTTTTATGGATATAACTTTGATACACATAATCACCCCATTGATAAATTCACATTCCATTGATATGAACTTTTTAAGGGTAATCTTAACTCAATTTCTATTCATTGAGATAAACATCCATGTCATTGGATTTGTTTTTACAAAATATGTGTGAATGTAATTTGATTTATTTCCACTGAATATCAAATTATATTGAGTGTATATATATTTTTCACAAATAATTATTTCATTGATTCATCCTTAATCTAAGGATATGGTATTTATATGGTATTTTATCTCAATTTACAATCATTTTATATCTCTTTTTAGTTATGCACAAATTCATATTTAAATGCTGTATATAATTTCTATTGACATATTATATCGTGAATCCCTTTATTCTCAATATATTATAATGTTTTGATTAATGTTATTCCCCATTTACTTGTATTCAAGCATCTTTTATTAGGTTATAAGCTCTTTAATTAAAATATTGTTTTATATGTTTTAAATATTTATTCTTCTATATACTTCTCATTAATGTACATATTTTATAAATAGTTTTATGTATTTTTTTATATGGGAAGAAATGTTATGAAATTAAAATTCCGTATAAAATTTTAAAATTGAAATGGGACACTTTTATTCCAAAATCACTATTAAATTACTTATTTGATAAATAGTGCAACATTTAAATATTTTCATGAAAAAGTTGATATTTATCTCAAATAGATTTAATGAATATTTTCATATATGTAAATATCTTTCTATTTGTTTTATTCTTAATGGAGTTTGATTTATCATAATACAATAGTTGATATTGTATAGAATGAGTTATGTCTGACTACGGATGTTCTATTTTTATGCCATTCATGGTTTGTGGGTAAAATATTTTCATTCCGTATGTTAGTTTTAATAAAAATGTTCAGATTATGTTTCACCCATTAATATGAGGAATACATTAAACATAGTATGTTAGGGGTGGAGCCTGCTATAGTTCCTCGATGCATTTTTAGGTCAAATGAGAGAAACTAGTGTCATTTCAAAATTCCTTTTCAAAATCTTATTTGTAGTCTGGGTACGAGCCCTTGACAATGTGGTTATGATGTCCGACATTATGAGTTAAATTATTAAGAAAATGGTTATTGATATTAAATGTTATTATTTTACTAGTAGAATATCCATGTGAATAAATTGAATTATTTGATTTATAGTTTCAATATTATGCTGAATTTTATGTTTAAAAGGCTTCTGTTGTAGTCTTATACATTACCGTAAATGTTTATTCTTATTTACGACTATTTCCAGTATATAGTATTCCACATTGAGAATCTGAGATCACCCATTTCTTATATTTTATTTTTCCCAGGATGAAAAGAAGTATATTACAATTAACCTGCATGATTAGGATAAGGGTTATAAGAGTGTTCAAAGGGGATACAATATTGCTGTTTTTTATTTCATGATGTAATGTAAAACTTATGTATGTATCTAGTACTTCAAAGGATACTAAACTAATTGTTTTTTTAGAGATGATTCCTTGAATATTGAAAATGTTATGTAATAATGAACTGAATCAGGATAACTGGGTTTGGGGCATTACAGTTGGTAACAAAGGAAGTTTAGTACAAACCTTGAAAGCAGGATTTAGAAAAACACTAATTAGAAAACACTATCGTATGATAGACATTGAGTATTCCTATATAAGAACAACAAAAAATGATGGTAATGTAAATATTATGTGGGTTTTCCAAGCAATACTTCTTTTTCTGGATACGAGTATGTAGAGGCGGCACTGGTATAGATGTACCTTGGAGTGAAGACTCTGACAATGAGTTTCGGGCATTACCCAGAGTATTCTGGTACAAGACAATGGACCTTGATACACTCTTGGTTATGACACTCCTGGGGGATATTATTTGGATAATTCACAATTACATTACAATATAATTAGTAGGATTTTAATATAAGATGAGAATAAATATCCTTGGTTAATCTAAGGTGATTTATATTGAAAATAAAGTGTTAGGATATTCTCTAACTGATATTATGACTCACACTAGGATTTCTTATGCTAGACAATGGATGGATTCCAAGAAAGTTATTATAACATTGAAGATGATGTAAAAGGTGGGCATAGTGGAGGAAATGAGAATCAAAATGGAATGTTGATAGGTGGGAATGATATCGTGTTCAGGTCAAATTAGTTTTCAAAAAATATGATCCACAAAATATATATTAACCATCTTCTGAACTCAATAGAGAAGAGAAAGGAGGATGGAGACACCAAGGAAAGTGCCTCAATGGAACAAAGTAATGTTTATGTGTAGTAAATAAAAACATAAAGTAAATAATTTCCAAGGAAAAATGATGAGTACTATGGAAGAAAATAAAAATGATCATTAGAATCCAATTACAGTCAATTTCCAAAAATGTATGAGATCATGGAATTATTTGAGTCAATGCACCTTTCTATATGACAACCTTTATGCCATGGAATAACCAATGAGGATATAAATGGATGGAGAAATGTTTAAAAGTATGGGATTACATTGGATGACTATTCTCTTATATTTGTAACCATGCAGTTTGTTATGTGAAAATAATATTTGTGGAAGAATTATCTTTTCTTTTTAGGATATACTTATAAATAACCATTGGGGATTATATGATCCTTCAATTTGAGACAATTACATGTTATTAATTTCTGGGGATGAAAATGCAAGGAACGAGATAACATTTGTTGTTAAATTATATGATGGTTATTTTGAGGAATTTATCCCATTTTGGGAATGTTATAAAATATAGATTTTGATAAAGGACAACATGCTGACTAGGTGACAAACTGTCACGTCGGACAAAGCTGTGGAAATCGATCCCACAACCAGAGTGCGATTGGGATTTATCACATACCAAAGGACTACGTGATGTCCCTGGTTAGTGTGACTAACCATTTTTAGATAAATTACATTACACTTAGTTTATCTTCCATATATTAGTTTTTTTACATTGAACCCTTGAATGAGATAACTCATGCAACCATTGTACTTTTATTTCTTTCTTTTAAAATGAGTGTTTTTTTAAATAATTTTCAGATATGGGAACATAAATTATGTTCCCATGCCCAACATTAAAATTGCAAGGACACAATTTCCAAAAGGGGGGAAAATGTATCACCCATGGATTTCATAGTATGTTATTTTCTTATGTCATTGGTTTTTTAGACATAACATAAGAACAAATACATTTTTTCAGATTAATAAATTGTTTTAAAAAATTGATATTTCACCAATTTTAATGGAAAACCCTTTTTAAAACCAATTTTTGACACTTTTAAATACTCAATTTAATGAAATTAAATTATTCTATTGAATTTTGATATAAAAGATTATTTTGGATAAATTTTCAGTACATTTCTAATAACATACATATTTTGATTAATTGTCACAAATACTAAATTTTAATTGAATATAAATTTTTAATCGAAATAATTTATAGTGTTAAATTATTCATTTGAATGGTTTGGAAGTATAATAAGATTATATTTTTATCATTTAATAAAATTTTGGTCATTATCAGTAATATAACATTTAAATTTCACAGAAACACATGTCAATCATCTGACAGTTTTTACTTCATAAAAAACTTCTTTTTTATTTCTACAAAGGGATTTAACATAAAATTAATTAATTCTATTGATATGTTTTGAATTTGGTAAAATATATTACATTATTGAATTTTAAAAATCAAATTTATCTTAGGGTAAATTGTTTTTATTTTTCTGAAAACATTATATTTTGGATGAATATTGAAAAACATTGTGTTATTGTCAAATAAGAGAAATTTTATTTAAAAATATATTTATTTTATTTATTTAAGTTAATATAGATACATAATACTTATATTAGTTCAATTTAATTCATTAGAGTCATTTTTAAAAAAAATTAGTTGTATAAAAATTTATTGAACTTTTTACCATCTTTTACACACCTTTTAGGAGCATTTGAAAATTTCATAAAACATAATTTTACTGCTTCTGTGAGTTGAATTTCGAAAATCATAGAGACACGGTTGACATCATAATGTAAAATTTGGTTCAATAAAATGAAAATAATTTTTTGATGAATAGTAACTATTGACTTTTATTTTCCACGGTTAAATGTAAATAGGGTAATTAAAGGTAAAAGGAATATTATAATTACCCTAACAAATGTATTAATTCTATTGGATAAATAAAAATCTACCAAAAAAACCATAGGAATAAAATATGATTTATTAAGTCCACTTGGATTAGATTAGAACATTTATTATTATTTTATTTTAAGAATAGTTTAATGTATGAAATTCAATGTTTAATAACAAAAATATTTTTAATAAAGATTTTATCATAAGATAAATTCTACTATAAATATTATTTAGAAAGCTACAAATATTTCACACATAATGGTATTTTATTTAAAAATTTTTGACATTAAATAATTAAATTAATTTATGACACAATGATGATGCAGTAATTACCTTATTAATAAAAGATTAAAATAATTGATATTAAAAATATCCAAAGAAAATTTTATATGATAATTTCGATAAATTACAATTTTTTCTAGTTTAATATGACAATATATGGTTGATTAAATAATTTTTTTCGAATTAATCATGCTGTTATGATTTCCACAAAAACCAAATACTAAATTGTGTAAAAATTGAACTAAATGAGTTTTTCAATCAAATACTCTATTATTGGTTGATATAATAATCATTAAAAGATAATGTTCAGAAAATGGGATTAAATAATATTTTATATGTCATTAATGATTCAATTAAGGTTATTTTGGATGTTTAGAGTATGTTTATTAACCATATAGAGTATGAATACAATAAGGCATGGTAAAAGTTAACCTATTTATCTAATAATTAAATATGAAATATAAAGATAATATGGTGAAATAAAACTATATAAAACCTATTGGTTTGGAGTTTTTCGACCCCTCTATACCATATCCTTGAAATAAATTATTTTGGAGCCATTAGAAACTGAAAATGATTTTATTATAAAATAATATTTCAATCTTTTCCTAAAGTGAGCATCATCTCTCTTATAAAAGGGTACATACCCTTATCTTAATTTCACACCTTCAATGCCATTTGGTTTTGCCAAAACCTAACCAAATATCATCCCAACTACATTCAATACATCCGGGAGTCCTTCATTTGACCATATATCGAACCAAAATGCCCTTTTGATCAAATCAATAGGAATCACCCGAAGAAGAGGTAATAATTTCACCACCCTCTTTCTTATTACTTTATTTTTCCACTTCCTCTTTATTTGTTGATTCCATACCAAAATAGTAACTCCATTACCTCCTACATACTTTGTTGTTATTATAAATATGGTACAACCATATTCGTTATTCTATATATCCTATAAAATACAAAGTCACCATATATGTGTGCGTACTGCTTACCGTGTCCACATCGTGGTGCAGTTTTTTATTCAATAACATCATTATTTGAATGGGTATAATAATGAGTATAACTGATTTAAATAAAAAACATAACATGTTAATAATTATGTATATATGATATACTATCCAATTATATATTGTTTCACTGTCAAAATAATGACATTGTTGCTCGGGCGTACGTACGGCTTACCATCTCCATGACATGAGGAGATGTCAGTCCCCTTTGTAACCATTAAAGAATTATTTTCATTTTATGACAAAAAATAATTTTTAAATACTTTAAATCATTCTGTATATGAATCAAATACCTTATATCCAAAACAAACATGACTTACATGACAAAACATATAAAGGAACATAAATCAGGTAACACCCAAAACACTCATACTACTAAAATATTATTAACAAATCAATATTAGAATATCATATAAGATATCATACATATGTTATTTGTTCCTGTATAATTTAATAACAATTATTTAACTATTATACAATAGGTTAATGTACCCTTGACTATAGAAAATTACAAGGTAAGGGGTTTTAATCTCACTTATTATTCCCGTGAAATTCATGATATATTGCCACTATTTTCTTTTGTTGGTGTATGTACTGCCCATGATTTTATTTTTCGTGTGATATACCTTAATTTATGATTATTTAAATATTCATTGATTGATACTACTTTAATAGGGTGTATTTTTCGTAAGATACCAAATCTGTATGGGATTACAAATTTTAATTTCCAATTATTAGGCTTTACACATACTTTTTTGATTATTTAAACCCAATATTATGTGTGGAATAACTATTTATTATTTATGTATTATTTTAAACTCCCCTTTTTGTGTATATTCCTTTTATAAAATTATTCACTCGATTAATATATTTACATTTTATTGATAGGATCTTTTTAAGTGTAATCTTAACAAAATTTAAATTCATTCAGTTATACATCCATGTCACATGAATATGTGTGAATATAATATTATTGATTTAAAATGAATAAACAATTATATTGACTGTATTTATATTTATTTCACATAATTATTTCATTGATTCACCCTTAATATAAGGATATATTCTTTTTAGGGTATTTCATCTCAATTTACATTCCATTGAGATCTCTTTGTCGTTATGCACCAATTCACTTTTAAATGGTGTATAAACTATCCTTTGAAATATTATATCATGAATAACTTTATTATAATTATATTAAAATATTTTTATTAATTTCATTCATCAATTACTTGTATTTATTCATCTCTTATTTGGTTAGGAAATATTAAACTAAAATATTGTTTAAATGTTTTAAATATTTATTCATCTCAATATTTATCATCAATTTCCATGTTATAAAAATGGTTTTAAGTATTTATGTATATATACATTAATGATTTGAAATTAAATATCCATTTAAAATTTTTAATGTAGTATGGGACACATTGATTTCAAAATAAATTTTAAATGACTTCTTTGATAAATAGTGTGAAATTTAAATATTTTCAAGAAAAATGGGGTATTTCTCCCCAATTTTTTTAAATACTATTTTCATCTATGTCAATATGCTTAGGTTGGTTTTATTCTTGATTGTGGTTGATTTATCATAATAAAATCAATTATATTGTATTGAAGGTGTTATTTTTCACAGTGGATGTGCAATTTTTTTCTATTCAAGGATTGTGATTAAAATACTAACATTTCGTATGCTAGTTTTAATATGAATGATAAGATTATGTTACACCCTTTCATATGAGGAATTCATTGGACTAAGTATGTAATGGGTGGAGCACATTATATATACTTGTGGAATCGGTTGGTATAATGAGACAAACTAGTGTCTTGGCACAAGGCCTTGACAAAATTTTATTTGTAGTCTTTGCACGGGGCCTGGACTATGTGGTTATGTTGTTTGGAATTATGCATTCAATTATTATGAAATTGTCTATTGACATTAAATGTGACTTATAGAATAGTACAATATCCATGTGAATATGTGAATGGAATTTTTGGATTTATTTTTTCCATATTATGCTGATGTTTATGTTTGAAAGGCATGCGTTCTAGTCTAATACATTGCCTTAAATGCTTGTTCTTATTTATTACAGTTTTAGTTATATTGTTATCCTTACTGAGCATCTGATCTCACCCCTTTATTATGTATTTTGTTTCCCATAATTCTTTGAATTATATTACAATTAACAAATAGTAATAAGATAAGGGATATAATATTGTTCAAAGGGGACACAATGTTGTTGTTATTTATTTCACAATGTAAGTTAAAATTTATTTATGTATCTAGTACTTCCAGAGCTACTAATTTCATCGGTATTTTGGGACATTATTCCTTGTATCAAGCCAATGTTATGTAATTATTCTCTGACTCTGGTTAACTAGGTTTGGGGCGTTACAATCATTCTATAGTAATAGGTTTATGAAACTGATTATTTGTTCTATCAATACTAGAGTTTTACAAGGAGTTGTTTCATTGTGCTAATAGTTCATTATCCATTATTCTTCCAAGAATTATAATGTTTTTATGAGGTTTAAAATAATATTTTATATGTTATAAATTGAAAAAGGATATTTATTGCGTACATACCACAATTATTGGTTATTTATAAATATAAATATGTGAGGTAGAAGTCTATTTGGATGATACAACCATTTAGTAGAAAAAATGGAAAATGGAAAACCATTAATTCAACTTTGAAAAATGGACTCCTAAAAAAACTATGTTCTGGAATTTTATTTATTACTCAGTTAGACACCATAAGAAATCAGTAAATTTATCAATATTATTGAATATTTCCTTCTTGATGACCTTATTCTATTATATATTAAATAATTTTAAGATTTTAGGGACTACAAATATCAATCATATATAATAAAAACCTTAATATTATGTCATAATTATATAGAATAATTTAGTAGGATCTGTTTACAGAGTTGAGTTTTAGTTCCTCACCTAATCTATAGATGCATATTAAATTAGAGAGAACCATTAAAATCGTTTGTATATGTTATGATCATTCCCTATATATTTCAATGGTTTTTGGGATAATCACCATTATTTGGTAAAACATTCAAAAAACAACATAATTCACTCAAATAGTCATATGGATCTATATAAATATCTATATAGTAGAATTTTTAAAACTCCAATGAAATTGAATGTTGTTAGAGAGATAAATACATTGGGATACTATTTAACCAATGAAATGATAGAGAGTATTAGATACCATCAAAAAAGTATAGGTGACACTCTGATTCGAAAAAAAATTTGTGATGACAATCATCGATGCTATCTATAGTTTTATCTTGGAAAAAATGAATTTATATTACAATATATTTGGATGAAGGTTAAAATATTTGGAAATAATGGAATACTAATAATTAGATAATGTGGCCCCTTTGAAATTATCAATTATATCAGATTTCTATATTATCCATTTGAATTTCCACTGAATCTATCCAATGTTCACAATGTGTCCAATGTATATCTACATACAATGTTGATAATAGATATTTCAAAATTATTTATATCAATAGTCATACTACTTGGGAATGAAATTTTTTGATTGAAAACCCCCATGGAGATTCAATATAAAAGATAGAATGTGATATGAAATAAGGTCAATTATTTTGTAATAGATGTGGGGAACCCATAAACCATAAGAAGTTGTGTGGGAACATGAGGATGTGATGACATTGTTGTATCTACAATTATTTGTATCATAGGGATCAAATTTCAAGGGTGAACTTCTTATAGGGTGATATAATATAACAACTAACGATTTTATGATATATTTCTCATTAAATAAATTCCATGATAGCTTATATTAAATTTAACATTGTTTTTAGGAAACATAAATAAAATTATTAATTTTTTAACATAACAATTATATACTTTTTAAAATCACTATGTATATCAAATATTAGGCTGAATTTTTCTTGATTTTTTATAAAAAGATTAATTTTTCAGTGAACTGTAAAAAAGGAATTTTTTGTAAAAATAAATTTTCACACTATTGACTCTAATATATCTAATATTTTTAATTAAGAATAAAAATAAGATATGTTTTTATACATTTATCAATAATAAAATTGAATTAGTATTTACAGTGACAATTAGTTTTAATTTCTAAGATAATTAACAATTACATTAAATCGTAACACAACCGTTATGAATTATTTATAAAATAAATGGAAATATAAAAAATGATTATAAAATTATTAAATGGAACTATATTTGGATGAATTATTGTCTCCATAATATTTTATAATGTGATATAACTTATTACTTCTATTTTAAGGATTATATATTTATTTCATATTTAACATATTATTTTTATTTTCCAATTTATAGAATTGGGTAAAATGGAAATTAATAATATTTTATGATGATAATATATTATTAAACTTTTTAAAAGTTTAAAAAATATTAAAATATGAAAATGGGGATCATAAATGGTCTAATATTTCATCACATGGACATTAATGATCCAATTTTACTCATATATACAAATTATAACACACAAATATTTATTTATATGATACCAAGATTATCTATTAAAATTTTAATGGATTATTAATTAAGAAATATAATTATAAAAAATGATAATTATAACAATTTAAATTTTATTTGGTGATTATATTATGTCCATATTATCTTTATTATCAATTTGAAATCATTTTTTTTCCAAATTGTACATGATTCGCAATATTATATTATAACATTTCATTAATTTGAAGAAGTTCCCTGCCCCTCATGTATATAACGAAACACCACTCTTTTGAGTATATATAATTTAGAAATAGATATTGAAAAACATATACAATTTTTTATTTTAAAATATATTATTCACTATGTTGATGTGATATTCTTATAAAAATAGAATTACATAGGTCATCATGATGTGATCTAAATAAATCTTGTTCAGTAAGATATAATCATATATATTGACATCTTCAGGTTTATCTTACTATTGAGAATCATAATATTGTTTAATAAAGATTTTGAAATAAAAAATATAATGTCATAATTATTCATAGATGTAATTTTAATTAATGGATTACAATTTCCCCCCTCTTTTCATCAACCAAAAGAAAAGACATTTCTTGTTTGTATGTATGACTTCCAATCTCCACATAGCAAAATAATTTATTTTCACCGCCATTTAAATTTAATTGTTGAAAATAATGAACTACAGAATATATATGATCTCATGAAATAATTTTTTTATGTGTTTATAACATCATATCTAACTTCATACCTTATAATCTTTTGGAAAATAATAACGTCACTCATGGGTATGTTTTGACAGCCACCTCCGTAATGTGATTTCACTAACATTAAGTTTCATTATTAAATGGAATTTAAGAAAGGATATATTTAATTAATAAATATTCTATATTATATATAAATAATAATCATTAATTTTTAATAATTATTTACTTTAATTTTTTTATCCTTCAAAAAGTGAACAAAATGATTTCTCACGAATATTTCCAAATGTCTCCTTGAATGTGGTAATTCATTTTTCTATATCAATATATTATGTATCTAAATATATGTGCATTTATTGATTATATATAATAATTATATCATAGATAATGTTATAGATATGATTTAACTATGACAAATACACAAGGACTGATACCACCAAATCAATATATTCCAGAAAATAAAGCACTTCACACTCAAAATATTGATTATAATAATTGAATATAAAAAATAATGTATTGTTATAAATGGATAATATATGATAATATATATTTTTATTGTTTCAATATTTTATTATTTATTTTATTAAATATAAAATTAATAAATATGAGTTAAATAGAACATAAAAAAACTCCAACATCATCAAGAGATTTTATCTCAATTACAACTCCATTTAAGAAAATTTTGTATTATTCATATATTTATTATTATTTGTACATATATTAATATTTTTAATATAATATTAATATATATAAATATATATTAATATTTTTAATATAATATATATATATATATATATATAATAATTTGTGATTTAACTTTCTTTTAAACATTCATTGGATACAAATAAAAAAATACCAAAGAGGATATATATTACCTTACGAAACTCTTTTTCCCGTGTTTCTATTATATATAGGTAAGGAATCATATTATATAAACATCATGAAATATATATATTTTATATTCCTAATTATATTGTAATATTACAAATATTTTTTTATAAATTATCCTCTCATTGGTAAGTAAATCAATATAATAAATTTTTAAATAAAATAAGATATATTTTTAAATTAATTTTTAAAAATATCATTTCATGAATAGTTTTTATAAATTTTTAACAAAATACCTTTTAATTTTCTCCAATTGTTTATAAATAACATGTTATGGTATCCATATCTTTTTAAATTTTATCAATTGATTCCTAAAAAATTGACATGTTCATTTTCAACATGCATTTACAAAAAGATAACATGAATGATCAATTATTGTGTAAGACGTGAAAAAAAATTCAATTTTCAATAACAATTTACTTATATTTCTATTTATATATTTTTTTTAATAAATTTACAATGAAGACTATTCAATTTATTCTTATTAAAACACATTTCTTCAATTTATTTTATTTCTCCAAATAACCTCATTTTATTAGTGAAATTATCTTCCAAATGAATTGAACACTATCTTATTTCTATAATTAATTTATTTTTCAATAACATTATCATGAGACATACAGTTTTTGGCCTCATGAATAATTGTAAATTATATTTCAATTCGATTTCCATTTCATTATATTGATGAAATGATTATTTCCTAAACCATATATTATTTCTACATGTATTGATTTATTTTGAATATAATTTTATTGACTAGGAAATTATTTATTTAATGTATTATATACTTGATAAATTCATTTTTGGATAAGGAATATTTCTCATGATCTAAATATTTTATTCAATATATGAGGAATTCATTCTAAAATTATTTATTGGATTTCATCATTTATTTATATCCCCTCCATGCATTTATAAATCTCATGAAAAAATCATGTTTTCCAAATCTAAAAAAGTTTTTTTAGTATATAAGAACCCATTCATTAAATTTTCTCACGACATGTCTATGATGGGAAATATATATTGATATCATAGTTAATTTCATAAAAGTTATTGTATTTCCTTCAATGACAATTTTTTCATTGTTATATTTGGGATCAATAAATTAATATTAACAAAAGATAAATTTAGTGTTTATGTAATAGATAAAATTGAATGTGAGATCAAGTATTTTCACAATCATATTTCTTATTCCTTATTTTATCATGATAAAATCGTCTATACATAACCATTATTGATAATATAATATATGATTTCATATTTTCAATTCACCATGTTATGAAGGATGATATTATGAATAATATCAATAATAAAATAATTATTCTTATGATATATATTATATATTCACTATATACTACGTTAGTCATGTATGTGTGTACTTTTCCAGCACTGGTAAACTATTTTTTCTATTGGAAGTCCATCATTATAATATTATTCTAATAAAATAATGTATAAATCGGTTCAGGGATACTAGTTTTCTGTTTTCAAAATTTTAGATACATTTTTGGCCAACCATTTTGTTATATTTTAGAAATCATTACTTCCAAAAATACATTCATTCTTCATTGATTTATAAGTAACCTAAACAAAATTTTTTATAACCAAATTAGTCCTATTTTATATTATATCATATAGTGTTATGGAAATATATTTAACAATATTCTTATTCAAATGAGAAGATTTTTTTTTGACTATGTAAAATATTTCATGGTAAATAACAATGACTCTTCCATTATTTCTCAATCCTTATCATTGTTATATATATATATATATTTATTTATTTTACTATAATTTAATACAGACTATCATTTGAATGTTTTTTTCTTATTCCATGTTACAAAAATTATCGTCCACCTCAATCAACATCCACTCTTATTGAAAAATATCTTCATTTTTAATTATATATCTACAACATTATGAATCACCTTTTTCTGAGAATTGTTTTCTGTTGTTATAATTCTATTATATTTCACTAAGGAAATTTCTTTACAACTTTAGTTAATATTTCAATAAATAATTATTTCAATAATATTTTTTCTAGTGTTCCATGTATTATATTTCTCTTCATTATCATTTCTAAAAAATTCATTAATTCTTTATCAACATGATACGAGAATGTAACAACCCAACATTTTATGAGAATTATTCATTTTTTTTCATTTAGGTCATGTGTTTCACACTAAACCAAAATTAGTTTGTGCTATATGCAACACCGTATTAGCTTGCAGTATATGCAACACTATTCTTGGCTCGTGTTACACACTATTTCAGGTTCATTTTGTAGAAATTGTTCTACAAAAAATTAATTATATATTTTGTTTAATTTATAAATGAAATAATTTTTGAATTATGTTATACACAACACCAAGGGAGATTTCACTACACGCATATCTGACTTGGCTTCCAATACATGCAATCACGACCTTCCTCGATAGCATGTGTAGTACGCAATACCGGGTTTCTCTAAACAATGATATATTATTATAATATTACTGTAGACTAGTCTTTAGGAATTTTATTACCTAAATTTTAAATTTTATAACATTATTATTCATCATACACATTTTCTAGAACATGGTATGAGAACAATATAAGTTTTTTGGGTAAAATATTTTTTTTTAAAATACAGTTTTTCCGCCTTTTGATGGAGCACCCACATTAAATCTAATTTTCGACATGATTATAATTTCAATTTGACCAAATAACATTCTTATTTGAAATAAGGATATAAAAATTTACTTTGGATAAATTTTTCATATTATTCTGATAACATTCATATTTTAATGAATAGTAAAAACACGAAATATTTTAATTAAACCCAACTATTTTCATCACAATAGTTTATATGGTTAAATTGTAATATTGAATGGTTTAAATTTATAAATAGAATATATTTTTACCTTTTAATATAATTTATATCATTACCATTAATTTTTCATTGAATTTTCTTGGTAAAAACATTTCATTCTTTGGCAATGTTTTACCTTTTAAAACTTGTTTTCATTACAACGAGATTAATTTTAAATTAATTAATGAAACTACTGTGTTTTGAATTTTGAAAAATGGATTCCATATTTGAATTTAGTTGGTAAAAACTATTTTAATAGGTTAATTTTATTTTTTTGATGTAATGAATAATAACTACGATAATTTTTATTTACTATAGTTAAAGGTAAATCGTGTAATAAATGTTAAAAATAAGATTGTAAAATTACCCAAAAACCTAAGAAAATTATATTGGATGAATAAATTTAGACCCATATCACCAAAGGGTCAGAATAGATTCATTTTATAGGCTTTTGACCATGAAAATAATTTAATTATTATTAAAAACAAAAAAGTGACAACATGTCACTCTCATAAATATTATAAGTATAATAATTTTAATTTAGTGATAAACTTCATGAATCGTAGAACATGAATAGTCTCTAGAAATATAATAAAATTATCTACATCATGTGAATTTATAGAGAATTTTTAGGGATTAAATAATTATCATTAAAGGTGACACAATAGTGATGTTGAAATTATTTTATTGATTGAAATGTCAAAAAAAATTAAAAAATATAAAATAAAATATTTTATGAACTATTTAATATACCCCATTTATTTTCTAGATAAATATGACAAGTCTTGAATCTATTAAATATTTTAATTCGAACATATCTTTTGTTTGGAGTTTATTTAAATTCAAATAAATGAGTAATGTCAAAATTGACACAATTGTTATTTTATAAAAATAACATAATATAATTTTTTTTTAAAATCACAAAATTTAATTAAAAATAATAAATTAAAATTTTTATGGTATAAAATGTCATAAATTATCCAATTATGTACAATTCACAACACACAAGTAATTAGTTATAAGAATTTAAAATGTTTAATCTTATTACTAGAAATAAAAGTAAATAGATTAAATAAGGATAAATCAAGTTAATAAGGTTAGAATTAAACTTCCAACATGTATAAATGTTATTGGTTGATTACATTACAACCCTATATCATTTAATATTAAAATATGAGCCATTTTGAAGGTTTTTATGTGGGGTTTGATTTATTATAAATTAATATTTTTGAGCTTTCTAAAGGTGCCCCTCTCCTCCCTTATAAAAGGGCACCTCGTCCCTCTCTTATTCACAACAACTTGAGCCTTAAAGATCTGCCAAACACTGTCCATTTCTCTTATCCACTTCCTTAGAAACATTCTGGAGGTTCTGGTATTCTCAAATACCAACTCTAGTTCCATAAGAGGAAGCATAAAAGAGGTGAGTTGAAGAAGAGGTAATCTCTTTTATCGATTATTTCATGTTTATTTCTTCTACTAATTCCTATTATTAATTTGTTTCATTAAAAGTAATAACATAAGTATAACTAATATACTGATATGTTGTTATAAATATGAAACAACTCCATTCCACCTTCTATCCATCCTACGGAAAATGATGTCACCGCGCTTGCGTACATACGGAATACCTTCTCCACGCCATGGTGTAATATGTTTTTCCACCACCACCTTACATGGATAGGTATAATGGTTTAAAGAATAACTATATGTGATTATTATAACATCATATTGATTCTGAGATATTATATCATCCATTGTAATTCAATTCAATAATTATAGGAACGATATCATCGCTCGTGCGTACGTACGGACTACCGTCTTCATGAACGCGATGAGATTCATTTTCTATGATTAACCATTAAAGTATGATTATAAAGTATATATATAATAAATAATCATGAATGAAATTACATAATAATGATACTGGATTTATTTACATATATGTTTCATTTACATAATTCCATTCAATTCAATCAGGAAACCAAAATAGCGTTCATCCGTACGTACGACCTACCATCTCCATGAACGGTTTATTTCATTCCATTTATCGATCTATCATATATATATATATATATATACTGAATATATATTATATATAAATCATGTTTTAAATTATGGAATTAGGTAAATAAGGATATGAGTAATAATATCATGAACAACAAATCGAAACACGTACGATAAATGAAAATTTTTTACCCAAAACATTGTTTTAACATGAAATTTACAAAAGAAAGATTAATATAAATTCATAAGTGAACCATATATGATATTATAAAAATGAATATGATTATGTAATAATTTAATGACATTATTTAAATAATTATACAGGAGTGTCGAATACATAAGAAGCATATCAGACGTAACATAAGGTGTACCTTTTCAAATCTCATTTACATCTGAGATTGTTTATTCATAAGTATTTACTGAGGTTATATTTATCATCCATGTCTCTGTTTTATAAAAATGGTTTCATTTATGTTTAAAGTCATTTTTACACATTTTTTACTTTTACTACATGGTATGTAAGGAATCGTTCTTTTGTTTACCAATCGAGGTACTTTTTGTCTTTTTCGGCAAAAGTTTGAGGAGAATTTTTTTTAACTTATACGGTATGAAACGATTTTTATGGTTTCATAACGCCTAATTTTCATAAAGCTTCTTCTACAATATTTCATTATTATTTTCAAAAAAATCATTTTTTAAAAAATTTCATAGAATTTTGTTAAAATAAAATGATTTTGAAGAAGAAAAGTTATTTTCTTCAGGAATTCATATCAAGTGATTATTCAAAACAATTTTCTATCTAATATTACATTCATTAATATTGTTATGTTTCAAATATAATGTTCTGATTATTTACATGGTTTTATTTTGTTTATGATTAACTGATATCCATTATTTTATATGGAATATGTTATGATGGGATGATGTTTATGAAACCCATTTAATTTATTGGGTTATAATGAGTGATTTATGATTATTTTGTGGCATATGAAAGAATGATTTTATTATGAGATGGGTGGGACCTATATATCCTCCAATGAATTGGATAATGATTTATATTTCATGAGATATACATGGATGGAACGAAAAGTTAATCATGTTCAGTGATATAGGACTGGAACGAGGAGTGAACTCAATTTAGTAAGGGAATATGTCCGCAACGATGGTCTTGATAGAAATTCCGTGGCTACTGTGGAAATCATATCATGTTCTTAATGGTTTTCCACAATTACATATTTTATTCTTATTCTATTTTATCCTAATTGATGTTCTATTATGATCTATGCCTTACGTACTACCATGTTTTATTTCATTTCTCAAGATTTTGATTTTTAAACATTATGTTCCTGTTATTAAGTTCAAATGTATATGGTTTGTTTTATTTTCTCCATGATTACCCTTACATAGCATTTTAAATCACCCTTTATATGTTTTCTTTTCCCCAAGATATAATGAAATGTTATAGGTAATAATACAAAAGAGGAAGATCTTTATGGGAGATGTTGAAGATCTTTCACCATGATTAGAAGATTATGTTCTGAGTTTCTAAAGGAACTAAACTATTATGGTCCTTTAGTGTTAGTTTTTGTTATGTATTAAGTATTCTGCCAATGTAATTTAATGTCCATGTATGTCATGTTTGGGGTCGTTATCGTTGGTATTCGAGGAAAGGTTTAGTCAACATATGGGAACTAGGAAGAAAAACCTTTAGTGAGATCCCTAGAGATATTTATAAGGTATGTCTAGAGATGTCCCTAAGGATAAGTATAAGTATAAGATATAGTCCTAGAATTACAGTAATGATATTAGAACTAAACCATAGATGTTAGATATTGAAGGTACTCTCCCTTTATTATATTGTTTTCTCTAGTATGATTTTTCCCCTCACACTATTCATTTTGGGTTTTTGATGATGGCTGGAACCCGAAGGAACCATGTTGATCAATGTAATGGACAATGCAATTATTTTCCTCTTTAAAAAACCAATGTTATAGGAGATGGAGTGCAAAATCTTATTACTATAATTATACAAGCTATGAATCATTCTTGACTTCCAAATCAGCAGAGATATGAACAATATTCTATTGAGTCCTTCATGTGGCAATGTCCACCTTCTTTCAGTGGGTCTTCTAATCCACTTGTTGTTGAACAATAGATCAGTACCACTAGAATGATATTTTACATACTTTATTGAATAGAACATGAATAAGTCATTCTGTGTATTTATGGTTTAGAAGGTAAAGCAGGCCAATAGTGGACTCTAATTATGAATATGAGGCCATGAGATGAAATTGAATCCATGGAATGGGATGAGTTCATGAAATTATTCTTCAATAAGTACTTCCCTATTATTCTTTAAAAAAAGATGGAAAAGTAGTTCCTTGGGATTAAGAAAAATGATGATGAATATGTTGGTATATACAAGGTGAATTTTACATGTCTTGAAAGGTATGCATCTGTCTTTATCATCCAACCTGAAAGTAAAGTTGATCGATTTTTCGGTGGCTAAAAACAATGTCTCTGAAGGGAAATAGCTATAAGAGACTTTTGTGGCTATGAAGAGATTGTGCGTTGTGCTATCAAGGTAGAACTAGAATTTGGTGTTACATATCCATCACATGGTTTTGAAAAGAAACGAAAGATGGTGTTCAAGGAAATTCTTTAGAAAAATGGTGAAAATAAGATGAATGTCACTTTATGATAAAAGTGTCGAATGATGCATGATGGAGAATGCCTAAAAGGTAGTAGAAAATGTTTTAAGTGTGGAAATAAAGGTCATCATGTAGTTGAGTGTCGATGTAATGGTAAAAAGGTAGGCAATGATGTGAATAGAGAAATGACTACAGAGAACGCTCCACCAACACATCAATGGTTCAAGTGCATGGAAATGGGGCATTATGCTAATCAATGCCCTAATATAAGGTTTAATGATGATCAAAGTGAGAAACATATTAAGGAGAAAAATAAAGGGAAGTCACATGAAATCACTCTTTTCGATTTTGAGTATGATAATGATGTTGTGGAATGATTATGTGTTTATGTAATGGGATTTCAAAATAGTTTCTTGGAATCTCATTTATGGTATCATGGAATTTTAGAATATCTATGTATTGTTTTTCAATAATTATATGTTACCGGTAACCATGAAAATCGATTGAAATATTTTTGGAAAGGAGATGATATGCGCATAATTGATGGATAAAAATAAAATGAAATGATCACATGACTGATATCATGGTTTGAGTATATAGATATTTTGGGATTTTCATATGTGGAAAGAGTTAACTTTTGACAGCATTCATGTTTTCACTAAGGTTCAGTGGGTGTTCACTTTTCAAAAGAATACATGATTATAGTATTCACATGTTTGGAATGTGACCAACACGATATATCGTATGATATATGGGGGATAAATGAGGGTATCCACATGCTTGGTAGATGGAATTTCTAGTAATTGTTTTCTTTATACTATGAACTTGGATAGAAGTATTTTAAAGAAGCCTAAAGATTGGAATGGATTATGTTAGACATATGTTAGTATTGATTAAGGATAGAACTTATTTTGATATCATTGATGGGATTTTATATTAATTTATTTTTAAAAATAGGACACCTGCAGGACGGGTGACAACCCATCGCGTCAGACAAGGCTCTGTGAATTGAACCCACAACCAATGTGTGACAGGCCTTTATCTCCTACCACTAGCCTACATAAAGTCCCTGGTTAGTAAATACTAGTGTTATTTTATTATGCGGTATGATAGATGAATTATAAGTCCATTTTTTTGGAATCATATACGATTAACCACACCATAGATTCACTTATGTGTATTTGACAGCTTTTTCAATCCATTTGTTCGAGACAGATGGAATGACCAATCATTAAATAACATGTTCCGCTAACACTTCAAGAATGAAAAATTCAACTTCATTTCTTTAAGAGATAAAGTGGAAATTGTCCAAGACACGAACAACGATGAGATTTTACTGAAATAATGTAAGTATTTTTTTCTAATTCAAATTCATTAGCTTTAGGGAAATGATCCTGGAAAACCAAAATGTTGTCCTAGTGTATTCATATCCGATGAATCATATGATACCTTAAATAATCACAAATTTAAGGCTTTGTGATTATTGACTTTTTCATAGCCATGTTCTCTACCACTCTCCATCTGAACATGATGGTTAGGTGTTTCTTCCATATCAATATTTTCACCTATGTTCTCCAATATGGAATCCTAGTGACGAGTTAATAAGGGTAACTGATATTTTTCATATATCACTTTTTAAAATTATGTTTTATTATTCGTTTTTACGAAGTGGGTTTCTATGAAATAAACATTCAAGTAGTAAACCATTTATAACCCCGACAAATTTCGAGTGTGAAATTCATATTAAGGGGGATAGAATGTAACAAACCAAGTTTTTATGAGAATTCATCTTTTTAATTCCATTGATGTCTTGTGTTGTACGCTACACAAAAATTATCTTGTGCTATATGCAACACCGTATTTGCTTGCTGTATACGCAACACTATTCGGGGCTCGTGTTAAACACAATTTCAGGTTTGTTTTGTAGAAATTATTCTACACAACATTAAGTATAGATTTTTTTAATGTATAAATTAAATAAGTTTTGAATTATGTTATACGCAACACCAAAGGGAGCTTTCACTACACGCATACATGACTTGTCTTGCCTTACACGCAATCGTGACCTTCCTCCATAGCGTGTGTAGTACGCAATACTGGGTTTCACTAAACAACAATATATTGTAAAAATATTATTAAGAACTATAAATTATGAATATTATTGACTAATGTTTTAATTTTATAACATTATTATTCATCTTACACATTTTCTAGAACAATGTATGAGAAAAAAATAAATTTTTTGTGTAAAATAACTATATTTCAAAAAATGTAGTTTTCTGCCTTTTGATGGCGCACCCACATTGAATATAGTTTTGAAATATCTATAACGTCAATTTGAAAAAATAAAATTCTTCTTTGGAATAAGGATATAGAAATTTAATTTGGATAAATTTTTTAAATTTTTCTGATAACATTCATATTTAAATGAATAGTAAAAACACGCTATATTTTAATTAAACACAACTTTATTCATCGCAATAATTTATATTGTTAATTTATAATTTTTAATTGTTTTAAAGTATAAATAGGATACATTTTTTCCATTTAATATAATGTATGTCATTACAATTAATTTGACATTGAATTTATAGGTAAAAACAATTCAATCTTTGGAAATGTTTATACTTTTAAAAACCATTTTCATTACAATGGGATTAATTTTAAATTAATTACAGAAACTTTTGTGTTTTGAATTTTAAAAATGGATTCCATATTTTAATTCAGTGCGTCTAAATTATTTTAATAGGTAACATTTTTTTAAATTATGAAAAATAACTATGGTAATTTTTTTACAGCAGTTAAAGGTAAACAGTGTAATTAAGGGTAAAAATAAGATTATAAACTAAACCTAACACCTGCCAAAATTCTATTGTATCACTAAAAGTTGACCCATATCACCTAAGGATCTAAATAGGTTCATTTTATGGACTTTTTACAGTGAAAATAATTTAATTATTTTTAAAACCAAAAACATTGACAACTCGTCACTCTCTTAAATCTTATAAGTATAATAATTTTAATTTATTGATAAACTTCATGAAACTTCGAACATAAATAGTCTCCAAAAAACAAAGAAAATTATCTACATCATGTGATTTTATTTATAATTTTTAGAGATTAAATAATTATCATTAATGGTGACACAATAGTGATGTTGAAATTATTTTATTGATTGAAATATCAAACAAATGGTTTTTAAAATATTAAAATATATATTGTATTAACTATTTAATATGATCCACGATTTTTTTGATAAATATTACTAGTTATGAATCTATTAAATATTTTATTTCGAACATATCTTCTGTGTGGAGTATATTTAAATTCAAATAAATGAATAGTGTTAAAATTGACAATATTGATATTTTATAAAAATAACATAATATAGAATTGTTTAAAAATCCCAAAAAAATTGAAAATTAAAAATTAAAAATTATATGGTAGAAAATTTCATATATTATCCATTTATGGAAAATTTACAGCACATAAGTAATTATTTATAACAATTTAAAATTTATAATCATTTACCAGAAATAAAATTAAAAATATTAAATTAGGATAAATCAAGTTCATAAGGTTTAAAATAAATTTCCAACATTTATAAATTTTATTGGGTGATTATATAACAACACTATATCATCTAATATTAAAATATGAGTCATTTTTGGAGGTTTTTAAGTGAGGATTGATTTATTATAAATTAATAGTTTTGAGGTTTCCAAAGGTGCCCCTCTCCTCCCTAATAAAAGGGCACCTCCTCCCACTCCTCTTCACAACACCTTGAGCCTTCACGCTTGGCCAAAACCTTCCCATTTATCTTCTACACTTCCCTAGAAATATTCTGGATGTTATGGTCTTCTCACAATACCAAATCTATTGCCATAAATGGAATATTAAAAGTGGTCCGTCAAAGAAGAGGTAATATCTTCTATCGATTATTTCATGTTTCATTCTTCTTATAACTCCTCCTGTATAGTTTTTTCATTATAAAGTAATAACTTCAGTATAAATAATATATAGATATGTTATTATAAATATTAAAAAACTCCATTTCATCTTCTATCCATCCTATGGAAAACGAAATCACCGCGCGTGCGTGCGTACGGAATACCGTCTCCACGCCATGGTGTAATCTGTTTTTCCACCACCACCTTACTAGGAAGAGTATAATGGAGTAAAGGATAACTATATATGGTTATTATAACATCCACTCTAATTATTTTCAATAATTATGGGAATGATGTCATTGCTCGTGCGTACGTATGAACTACTCTTTCCACGAATGCGATGAGATTCATTTTCCATGATTAACCATTCAAGTATGATTATACTGTATATATATAATAAATAATCATTAATGATATTACATAATAATGATACTATATTTATGTACATATATGTTTCATTTACTTAATTCCATTCAATTCAGTAAGGAAACAAAAACTGCGTTCATGCGTACGTACAACCTACCGTCTCTAAGAAGAGTGTATTTCATTCCATATATCGATCTATCTAATATTTATATACTAAAAATATATTATATATAAATCATGTATTACATTATGGAATTAGGTAAATAAGGATATGCATAATAATATCATGAACAAAAAATCGAAACACGTACGATAAATGAAACAATTTTACCCAAAACGCTGCTTTAAAATGGAATTTACAAAATAAAGGGTAATACAATGTCAAAAGTGAACCATATATGATATCATAACAATTAATATGATTATATAATAATTCAATGAAATTATTTAAATCATTATATAGGAGTTTTGGATACATACAAATCATATCGGACATAACGTAAGGGATAACTTTTCCAATCTCACATACATCCGAGATTGTCTATTCGTATGTATTTACTGGGGTTTTATTTATCATACATGTACTTTCTTTATAAAAATGGTTTCATGTATATTTAAAGTCCTTAATACCCATTTTTTGACTTTAACTACATGGTATGTAAGGAATCTTTATTTTGTTTACCATACAAGGTACTTTTTGACTTTTTTGACAAAAGTGTGAGAAGAATGTTTTTTCTAACTTATACGGCATGAACGGATTTTTACTATTTCATAATGACTAATTTTAAGGGATATTACTCTACAATATTTCATTATTATTTTCAATATAATCCTTTTACTTTAAAATATCTTGTAATTATTTTAAAATAAAATAATTTTGAAGAATAAATGAGATTTTCGTCAAGAATTCATTTCAAGTGTTTATTCAAAGCTATTTTTTATCTAAGATTAAATTATCTAAGAAGAGTGTATTTCATTCCATATATCGATCTATCTAATATTTATGTTTATTTTCTGGCACACGTAGGAATGATTTTATTATGAGATGGGTGGGTCCTATATCTCACTCCAATGCATTGGGTAAAGATTTATATCTTATGAGATAGACATGGATGGAATGTCATATTAATCTAGTTTAGTGATATAGGACTGGAACGAAGAGTGAACTCGATTCAGTAAGGGACTTTGTCCACTAAGATGGTCTTGGAAGCATTGCCTTGGCTACTATGGAAATTATATCATGTTCTTAATGGTTTTCCACAATTACATGTTTTATTCCCATGCTATTTTATCATTTTTTATGTTACATTATGATCTATGCCTTACGTACTGCCATGTTTTATTTCATTACTCAAGATTTTGATGTTTAAACATTATGATCATGTTTTTAAGTTCCACTGTATATGGTTTGTTTTCTTTTCTCCATGCTTGACCTTAATTAGGATTTGAGATCACCCGTTATATTTTTTATTTTCCCCCTAATATAAAGAAAGGTTCTAGGTAAGAAAAAAAAAGTGGAAGATCTTTATGGGAGATATTGAAGATCTTTCACCAATATTAGAAGATTATGTTTCGAGTTTCCAAAGACACTAAACTATTACGGTCCTTGAGTGTTGGTTTTTGTTTTTTATTTAGTATTCCATAAATGTAAATTAATGTCCATGTATGTCAAGTTTAGGGTTGTTACAAAGAAGATGCTAAAAAATTAGAATTTTCTTATTCAAGAAGAAATCATAATGTGGAGTTTTCATAATCATCCATACAAAAAATTTATATCCATTTATTTACTTGAATAATTTCTTTGTTATCAATTTATTTATTGAATTCAGGAGACTTAATTTACCATTTTTTATCTAGGAATATTATTTATAGTTGTGACCAAAAATTATCATGAATAGATTTTACATCATATAAATATATAGAAATACTATGATACTAACACATGCTTAAGGATCAAAGATATTTTCTATCATTGAAAATATATTTCATAATATGAAAATTTAGTTATAATCATCATCATCTGCTAAAATGATCATTAGATTTTTAATCATCAAAAATAAAACCTATAGTAAATAGGTATTCATAACAATTTAATGGAATCATGTGAAAAAGTTAACTCAAATTCCCAAAAAATTTATATAAAGGATATATAAAAATATCATTAGAATAATTTTTTGAGAATATAAAAATAACATTGGAAAACCAAAACATAAATATTATTGATCATAAAAAAGAATCCTGAAAAAAATATTGGAATTTCATAAGACATGGTCCATGATAAAATAAAATAAAATCAACCATTGAATCATAAAATTAGTATATGAAATATATTTTTGAATTCCACACATGAAAAGAAAATTATTTATATTCTACAACACTAAAGATATGTATATAATTTACTAAACTGGTATCACTCCCAATTCTAGTCAGTTATATATCATGATATATCAACATTTTTTCCAATCTATTGGAGAGAGATATAGGTCCCACCCATCCCATAATGAAAATAAGAAGAAAAAAAAATTACTAGGTCATAAAACATTTCTCTTATCGGAACCCCTGAAAAAAACGGGTTTCATTAAAATTTCATTATATAATAACTTAGGGAAAAGAAAAATGAGTCCTTGTCAATTCATCATTTTATCAGAGCATAAACAACGGAAAAATAATTTGTTTTCATGTGGATTTTATCATGGAGTAACCTATTTAATTGAAATGGGTTCCCTGAATATCACATCATCATTATCCTAAACCATTTAAATAAAATATACATATGGTTTCCATAGTTAATTCCCTAAGAAAATCACATATAATATCAATGTTCAATTTATCTTAAATGGAATTTGGTATTGAATGATCAAAAAGAATATTCATTTTAGAAATAGCCATTACACATTTAAGAGCACTTTTATATAGCATTAAATATTTTAAAATCATTTCTATTTATAATAACATTCATATTCTATTATGGATAATTTAAAAATAATTAATTATTTCATTATAAAATAATCATTCATTGATGAAAATAACTATGAATTCATTTAAAATTATGTAAATTATTATCATTGAAAATATTCATTTAAACATAAAATTGAATCATTAAAACATTAGTTTTTTATAAATGTGAAAATAAAATATATTGTAGAACATGTTAAAAAAATTAAATAAACTCTCAGAGTCACCTAATAGATGGGTTAAAATATTTCATAATTGGAAAAATTATTACAAACAATCATGATAAGTGATGAGATTGTATCTGAATACCCTTACCACATTGTTAACATTGAATCATAATCACCAAGAATGAATAAATATAAAATTATCATAAATTATCACAATAATTAATATATTCATGATATTACATGTCATAATAGTTTTATATAAACATCATAAAAGAATATTGTTACCCAACATAACATTTGGCTCAAATAAAGAAAATAGATGCACAAACCTCTTACATTTTTAGATATTTTAGAATCATACTCCTCATGAAATAGTGTTAATAAAATGTATATGAAAATAAAAAAATAATTAAAATATTCAAAACAAATATTCAATTCAGTAATATATAACACATAAAATAATTTTTTTGTGAGTTTTTCAGGTGTGTCACATAACAAAAAAAGCGAGATAGAAATCCCATACCGTATGTCATGACATCATTTGAACATGTTATAATTTCTTTTATAATAAATTATATTTTTTATACACATATTATTGAACCATACATATATATATAAAACTATATATGACATTATTATGAATTTTAATTATACTTTTATTGTCGACACCTTTTTATTATAACAATTAATATGACAGCCCTATAATTTTTGAGTATGTTTTCAATTTTTTTATTTACTGTAATCATAATATGATTGTGGATAAATAATTCCAATAATTTTAACCATGATATAATAATAATTTATAATAAATATAAATTTGTTTATTTTAATCTACAAAATTTAGAGATATAAAATGAAATACACTATTTATAGAGATAATATGACATACATTGAAATTAACATTATTTCCATTTTATGGAAATATTATAATATAGAGTATTAAATTATATATTAACATTACATAGTGTTTTTATTTCATATATATATATATATAATATTATTAATTTATCATTTTGTTTTTACCAAAATATATAGTGCATGTGAATAAAGAATAACATTTATTCACGAGGTAGTAGTCCAATGTAATCAATATCCATGTTGTCCAACTCCCACGTGAGAAAAATATGGTGGTATATGATATATAATAATTAAAAAAGTATAATTATATTACCTATATCACATATATTTAATTAATATTACATTATTACCATCCAAATATAATCCAAATGAAAACCACATCACTCTTGTTCATGAGGCGGTAGTCTGCAGTATAGAAAATAGACATTTTTTTCAAAAATTATTGATAATGAAATTAAGATTGTGAAATATATTTTAAAATTAAAAATAATTTCATTAATATCATATATAAATACTAAATACATCATTAATTCCTTCTATTGGATTTGGTGATTGTAATTGAATAACTTCTATTTTCCATGTTATACTCTGTCACACATAGAAATGATGATTTTGTATCCCAATTTAGGTAATATGAGATGTATTTTGGAAATTAAAATTATCATTATATCAGATAATTATATGTCTGGTATATATTTTACAATATTAATATTTATTATTAATAATTCAATGAGGATAGAGAATTAATAATGTAAACTGCTTTGTTTGGTATGGTTTTCCTTCTTAAAAAATTATATTTTGGTTTGTACCAAAAATCCACTTAGAATATATATCTAACTAAAATTAAGAATATTATACGGTAGGTGGTATTTAAGGATGTGATTTTTTTAATTCATGGTAAAAATGGTATTTTGAATGAGTTAATAATAGATAGAGGGGCGTGATTGTATATGTTATGTTAGTGAAACACATGTACTTTTATAAATAATAAAGGGTTAACCACTGTTTCATAATCAAAATGGGATATATATTGGTTATAATGAATTAATTATCCTTAAATGTTGTTTTTTACAGGATTATAGGTCATTTTAACCCATAACCTTTGACATTAACACCCCTATAAACCTAATTTCACAGTAAAAAATTATATTATATTTTTTATCAAATAATTATTATTATTTTGAAATATAAAATTGACACAATTATATAATATTAATTATTCAGAATGAAAATATGGAATACATTTTTCCTAAATCCAATAACAATAGTGAAGGAATGTAGCTAGAAATTAATCTTGTAGTCGTGACAAGTATACAATTTTTTAACCTAAAAATGATAAAATGTTTCCAGTTATTTTAAATAAAAATTCAATTGGGAATTTATTATAAAAACATAATTGTATTAATAGATATATAATTAAATAACTTTAACTTTTAGAACAATTTTAATAAAATTTTTATGTTTTTAAATTTCTTTAAAATAAATAAAACATCTCAATTGAAACAGTATTTTTTCTTGATTCATCGAAAAGCTTATGTAATCCAAAAGTTATCCCACAAATTTCTAAGATATTTTTGAGATGATTAATTTAAAAATTATTATCATTATTAAATTGAGAAAAATTATTTTAAAATAAGTGAACAAAATGGTAAAATGGTGTTTTTTATAAAAATGCTTATTTTATGGAATAAAATTGGCCTTATTCTTATCTATTTTCTAGAAAACCCAGCAAAATAAAGCATAAATTTTGTTTAATATATAATATTAAAAGATGGTTAAATAAATACAAAAAATATTCCTTCTAATTTATTATGGATGAACTAATTTAAATCATAAAAAGTATTTTTTAGAAATAATTTTTATTATTTTCGGATAGTTTTTCTTTTAAATTATAATTAATTTTTTCAATATTGAATAATTTTACAATAATTTGAAAAAAATATATTTTACACGTTTATTTAATTCAATTGACACACTCCATTTAAATATATATAGATAACTCTCTCAAAAAGAATAATTTTTTGAAATTATGACATGTTTTGTTTAAACTCGGTTTTTTGTGTATCACATTGTACATCTGGTGAATCATGTAATGAAATAAAAACTCAATTGTCCCAATAATGTGATAGATTTATGGTTTTTAATGTAAAAATTTTATAAAGAAATTAATGTTACATAAAAAAATAATAATTCTCAAATCCTTGGGGATTTACTTTCTACAACACTAAAATAAATTTTGTCCTTTAAATTTGAAAAAGTGATTGGTAAATAAGGGTTTCGAATTTGAAAACCCCATTATGTGAAATCCACATCAAAAAAGGGTTAATAAAACATTATTCATAATATATATATATATATGATTTTCAGATGTCCTTCTATAAGAATACATCTTATGTTTTCCAATAGGATAACATAGGTTTAATGTTTTGATTTAGACATGTTTGAAAATTGTAACAACCATAATATGAAAGAGAGTGAAAGAGATAATTCATTATGAGAATGTGATTGATATTGTGAAAAACAAAAATTACAAAACAATAGAAAAATTAGGTGATAACATTTTAATTTATAACAACTGAAGTTTTGTTAATATTAAATCATTTATTTTTAATATCCTTTCACTGTTTTGGTGAATATTCATGTCAAGGTATATTTAAATGATTCCATTCCATTTTAAAATAACAATATGAACCTTTGGTCATTCCATAATCAATTTTTACATTATCTCTTTTCTCTATGAGATGAATTTTTAAATATTAATGCACTTTCAAATAATAAAATCTACAAAATAAAGATAAGTCATTAATTCATTCTCTATTAATTACTAAAATATGTAATCATATATTTTCCAATTACGAAAAATGTATATAACAATACATTCATGAATAGATCCATTATAGTTCAACCATTATTGATCTAAATTAAAATCCATAAAATTAAAAATAAGGTTACTTAATATCGAAAATCCACTTGTCATTAATCTCCCAAACCATATGAAGTATCTATTAATGGGATATAAAAAATATGTGAAATAATTGATCATATACTTTTGTGAAATATTAAATAACCATAATTTCATTAATTTCATTATTAAAACATACACACTACATTATTCCTTTACTAAAACAAAATATTGTTTAATATATACCATAAATCAAATAATGATGTAATCTCAATTAATTATAACAATAGAAAAAAATTTAAAAAAAATTTAATTTTATCTGTGTCCATTAATACAACGCAATTTACATTATTAATGTCTATCATCACTATATCCCAACATAATTATCACAACATAAAAACATAAAAATTATAATATTCTCATAATGTGTTCTTGAATAGAAAATAACATCATTCAATTAAATGACTTATCTCTTCAAAAAAATCATTCAAAAAATTCATCCAAACCCATAATGAAAACATCTTTTGAATATTATATTTATATTTCTAATTTCTCAAATTATAATAAATAAAAATTTTAATCACTCAACATTATTCTTAAACCATTATCTATTCTGTATCATATTATTCTTTAATACCTCCTTCAATTCATATGTCATTGGTAGTATCTTAATAGTCAATAAAATGACATTTAATTATGCATCATTGTGGATCGTCTAATAAATAAATCCCCATTGGGGATCAATTTTAAAAAAAGAAATTCATCCTTTGAGATAATGAACCTTTGATCAAATATTATGGAGACAGTTATTCCCATCTATTTCATGAACAACACTTTTCTTTTTCACCCCTATAATTTCTTACTCTAAGCCCTTTTTCCTTAAACTTATATCATCTGCTCATTCCATTAATATAATCATGGAGTGATTCTTTCAATATTCCTGACCAAAATGAATCTAAATCATCTTTCATATATGGTCTCCACCACTCAAAATTTCAATAAAAAAATATCCTCATATTCATTGGTGTTATGGAGATTATTTTATGTTACAATTTTAATCATATATGGTGATAATAAATGATTCAAAATTAAAATATCATTTATTATATTAATCATCACATTTGGTTTCTCATCAATTTCTTAATCTCATTCAAAATTAATTAATTTCCTTATGGTTTCAAAGAGTGATTTAAAGCAAACAAATAGTGTATAAATAAATATTAATAATATTAAACCTAATAATAATGAAAAATAACTTATACGATGTATAAATTTTCACACCATATTTTTAGAATATTAAACAAAAATATTATTTTTTGTTATTTATGGTCATTATATAAATAATTAATAATGTTTCGTAATTTCTTTTTGAATTTACAATGTATACCCATAGGTTGTGTCAAACCGGGTGTATAGAATAACCCATTTTCTTGAAATAGTTGACGATCCAATATAACTCAATGTTTTATTTTATGAAGTTATTATGCTAAGGTAACTCTATTATAGAGTCATATCATTATTAAATTTTGATATGGGTATTTAATTTCATTGAAACCACTGTCTCTATCCTTTAACAAAATTCCTCAACATTTTCCAATACTTGGACTCATCCTTAATTTTATCCTTAGACATATCCCGAAATATTTCCTTATAAATATCTTTAGAGATCTCACTATATTATTATCCACATTATTTATAAAATTTAAATGAACCTATCCTCTGATAAAAACTATATTGACCTAAAATTATCATAAAAATATGTTACTAATACTAGATGAAACATCATTAAATTAAAAAAACACAAATCTAAAGAACAAAATGGTTTAATGTCATTATAGACTAGGTAAACAATATAATTATTTACTAAATAAACCGAAATATATCCCATAGAGATCATACCCTTTTGTAATCTTTATAAAAATACCCAATAATGTAAAATTCATCATTACTTGTGAAATAAAACACAATAATGTGTGACTTTAGTATCTAAGTAAGAGTAAAAAACTGAGATATCCATATATCCAAAACATATGTGTAAGAGAATAGGAGATTAAAATTTCAAAACAATACCTTTCATGTTAAATATTATTAAAATGGCTAATGGAAAATATCATGGACTTTCATTAGACATTAATAAAATGGAAATTAAATAACATTAGTTTTTATAACAAAACATTTATAAAGGAATATATTTGTGACATACAAATTATCATTGAAAATAAATTCCATATTATTTGAAATATTATTTTTAATACTATCATAGTTGAATGTTTTAACTCAATAATCCATCGTAGTAGTTAGCATTTGACCATAACATGAATAGATTCGAGCAATCCCCTTACTTAACTAGGTAATTTCTCTATAATAGTCATATTTATCTCATGAAATATCAAAATTTATCCAATTATGTAGAGGGAGATATTGGTCTAACCTATCACGTAATGAAAATCATATATATATCAATTCCATAAAACTATTAAAACATTCATCATACATTAACCCATGAAAATGAATGTGTTTCTCATACATTTCATCATACCATACCCCATGGAAATGAAATATGTTTCAAAATGATTTCATCCATTCATTATAGTATAACCCATGAGAAAAAATATAGGTGTTGTAATAATTTTATCATTTTATAACTTATTGAATAAAACCCTTTTCATATTAAAAATGATCCTTGTATATAATTAAAAAAATCATCCATGAATCAAATCTCCAGTAAACATTATATAACATCAATGGATGTTTTCATTGCTAGAATATTAATTTGAAATATCACTTGGAAAACTTCCTAATTACAATGTCAATTAAACATTAAATAAATTTAAGGATAAATCGTTTATAAAATCATTTTAATTGAAAATAACTATGGGATCATATAGAAAATTATTTTAATGTCAATAAAACCATCTAGTGTAAAATATCCTTTCCATTATTAAAATCAAAAAAAATTAGAAAATATTATGGAAATCCATTTTTAGGAAAATTTATAATGAAACCAATAAAATAATATTTAATATAGTGATTGTTCATGATTGGATAAAGTACATGTAATGTCATTCATGTAACAACAAATATGCCTTTCACTTTTTCGGTAAAAACAAGTGGGTATTGCTTGGGAAAAGATGTGATGTATCTCTTTAGAAAAATAAATATTAAAAAATAGAAAAAATGTATTTAATAAATATTTGGTCAATTTGAAAAAACTAAACTTTTTTTAGAGAACATGTCTTTATAAGGAATTTAATTTTTGAAAGATGAAAAATATAAATTTAATTTTTTAAATATCATTTTGAACTCATAAATACATAAAGAGATTAAATTGAATTTAAAAAGTTTATTATTATTTTGAATAAATTTAAGAGTAAATATAATGTGTTTCTATATATTTTCCTAATAATATTTCATTTTCAAAAACAAAATAATTATAAATCATGCTAAATGATGATATTGTTTCATAAAATCCTTATCACATTATTAAAATTAAATCATATGACCAATGAAAAAAATTAAATGAAACTAAAAATAAAATTAAAAATATATATTTATGATATTATATTAAATATGGTAATATATACACCACAGAAATGAAAATAAAATTTGAACATAATATATGTCCTGATGAAAGAAAATTGCGATATAAATTCCCAACATAATTGGAATAATTTAAATTATTTACCCCATGAATGATGATTCCTAAAATGAATTTGAAATAAAAATAATTTCAAGATATTCATCATAATATACATTTATGGGATTTATATACATGACATAACTGAAATATGTACTGCATATGTAATGTGTCTCACCGAAAAAAGTGGGAACGAATTCCATTACCTTAAGTCTCTACACCATTCGTACACACTAAAGCCTCATGTATAATATATATATATCTATTATGAGTATATTATTCGACCATATAAATAAATATATGAGAATATATAATTTACATTTATCATTTTATTACATGGTTATTTTCATGTTAAAACAATATTTTAAATAATAACATCCACATTTCTCATGTATGTTCTGATATTTTTCAGCTCCCCATAATTGGATCATGGTCCTGATATCGCCATAATGTTATCGATGATATAAAATTATTATATATTTGTTATATATGTATTTATAGTAATATATTAAACTCAGGGGAAAAATGATAATACACCATTCATGGAAATTAGAGGTCGTACATGTGCTTCAATAGTGTTTCCATTTTCATATAGGATTAAAATAAAAAAGGGTATAAAATATATTACCATTACCTAATGTTTCAATATATTTATATTTATTTTTATATTTGAATAATTCCTATTGATATTAATGAAAATAATTGATACTATGAGTATAGAGAATTCAATAGTTAATAAATATGTGAGACCCTTGTTTTTTGGATTTCATATATAAACCTAAATGAAAAGTAAAAATGTATATATCTATAATGAATTTGTTTCATCAGAAAATATGGATTTGGTGATAACTCCCTTTTAAATAATTATTTATTGTAAAAGGTACCCATCAATATATTGGATAATTTGTGATGTGTTATTGTGGATTTGATGTTTCTTTACCTATTGTTCTTTATAATAAGATGTTAATAGTGAAAACATTGGATGTGAATATAATTAGTTCATGTGTTGTTTAAATTTTTTAGATGTAGGCGATGTTATTTGGGAAGTAATTTATTTTTGTGCATGTTTGGTGGTTTTGTTTTTTTATCATTGTGGTTTGTCTTGATTGTGTGTGTGATGGATGTAGTGTGCGTTTGCTGAGATGTGTTGTTGTTTTGGTGGGATATTTTAGTTTTTGATGGGATGTTCTAACGATTAATTTTTTATAGGAATGTAGTTGTGTTGTGTGGTATTATTAGTTTTCTTATTAACCAATTTTGAAATTTCAATTCGTAAATGAATGTCATGGTTTTAAAAATGAATAATGAATAGGATTGACCTTGACATGTGGTTATTGTGAGAAATTATAAAAATGATTAATTAAAGGAGTTGTGTAAATTTGAAATGAAATGTCTTGTAAATTAGACATTGTGTAACCTAATTAAATCATTTAATTGTGAAACATGTTATTTAATGTAGTAATGTGTACTTTTGTTTTGAATTGGTGTCGTGTGTTTAATTATGTTGTAGAATTTATTGTGAAGACCAACATGTAGAGGGATAATTGAGATAAAGTGTGCGTTAGTATAGCTATTATGAAAAAATATTTTTTTACATTTTAATATATATACATATATCTCTCTTTTTTTTGTTTTTTATATATGTGTCTCACATGATTTTTATAACATTACCAATAACCTAGGCTATTCAATTCAATGTTTTTTCCCTAACATGAATGATGGTGGGGATATGGATGATTGGATACCCCATATTCCCTACTATTCCTTCAAAACATTTGATACAAGTTGGTGTATCAAATTTACAAGTAGTGTTGATCCAAGATGTTTTTTGATGAAATGTGATAGTAGGTTTGAGGGATGTGATTTGATATGTTGTGGGTGTATTACACTGTAAGATTAAAAACAGTGGATGATGTCCTTTACATTCATGAAACCAAACATAATTGGTGATTTGATGTGAGATGATGTGATGGTCTATATGTCATTGGGGGAGATTTGATTTTATAGACCATGTGTCTTTAAATAATATTGGATGTGATGGTGGCCAATGGTAACACCATATTATAGATTTTGTGAGGTTTGGTTTAGTATGCATGTTTCCTTTTTCTTATAAGAAATGGAAAATAGTGATATGATATGTATGGATTGGATATCAGTATTGGAAATTCAATGTCGGTATGTGATAGAAGTGTGGATGTCCAAGTAAGGATCCAATTTTTATTTCATGAAACATTTTTACAAAATTGAATGCCATATTTTCTTATTGAGGGTCGTGGGGATAAAATTTTTTAGTTGACATGTTTAGAACCATGTTTTATATATTTTGTATTCACTTGTATATTAGTATAGTATTTTGACATGTCCATAAGTGACTATTATAATGATCCTAATGAGTATACTTGTATGCTCACACTATAAGGGTATTTTGTTTTCATGTTTCTATATAGAAAATGTGGATCGAGATGGAAATTAACAAATTGGTCTTCATTTATATTTTGTTTTCTTCCATATGAATTTATTTTGTGTAATACATAGAAAAATTTATGGAATCCATTTACATTTTTAAACTCTTTTTGAATGGTTTTGGTTTTTCATTTCTAATTTCTGTTGGATTTTCGTGGTGTGTTTTTTCAGTCCTCATAACTATATTGATATATTATAGTAATTCAGCAGATATGTTATATATTTATACACTTGGTTTATGTCTCACATCATATGCATACTAAAAGAGTGAATAGGGCAGTCAATATCTCTATATCTTCAATGTTGTTCTTTAAGGGGAAAACATGGAGGGGGGTCATGGCTGAATGTTATTGGTTTTTTATGTGATATATGGTGAATTATAAAGTTAGTCATTGTGAGGACTCTATGGGTTGGTAGGAAAACACTTCCAATTTACCTTTTTCATGAAATATTCAAGGGATACAAAATATGAAACTCTAATTTTGGGAACCCCATGATCTATTGAATGAAATCTGTGCTTGTATAATTATTAGGTGTTGTAGAAATGTCTGCAACCTATAGACATTAGATAGGTACATGAATCAAGATTTATATTCTTTCTATTTATATTTATTATGGTAAATTAATATTAATTACTTGACTAATTGTTTATTTATTTCCTCTCTATGTTGAATACTTTTCTCCATTACAAGTCAAAAATTGATACCTCATGGTCATAAACCCTGAGTAGCTCATGTGTATTGGTTGATTAGGATAATCATGCTGAACGTACAATGATCACCCCGATATTGAACGATAAGTCATGGTAGAATGAATTGTGAACTATTAAATGGATGTTTTGGGGAAGTATGATGGGGTAATCATGGATATAGAGGAAGAGATATGGTTATGTCAGAATGATATTTCATTTCCCATGATTCATTCATAGTCATAGTTTTTAGTTTCTGTGAATGTTAATAAATTATAAAGACAAATGTCTCATTGGTTGGTACTATATATTGGTGACCATAAGAATAAATATATGATGTAGAGAGACATTTAGAAGGGGTTTAATTTGAGATTATTTTATACGATGAAACATGTAGTGAATCTTCATCAATATTTCACCAGTACATCGGGGTCATTAGTCTAATGGTGGCTTCGTATCATGATAAAATACTTTTAAATCATTTTCCTAAATTTATTTCATGACAAGGTGACTCGAGTGAGGCATATAGGTGAAGTGTAACATCCATCAATTAGATATATAGTCACAAATATTAAACATCCTACATATATGAAGTCATATTTGAATGAATTGGATATCGAATAGAATATTTAAATAGGGGAGTAACCTCGATATAGAGTCCAACAAAGAATCATGATGAGAATAGTTTCCTAGCGTGGTTCGTAGATGTGTAGTTAATCAAGGTATCAATGTTGGGGATCATACCACAAGATATATTATCATTATTTCTAGGGGTGGTTGCCTTAAAATAATTTTTTTCATGTAATATTTTGATTCAATGTTTCTGGGGTATGTATTCACCACTAGGATAAGTTCTTTATAAATCATGAAGTCTAATTAGGAATGGGTGTAAAGGACCCTTTTTTGACTTCAGTCCAGTTTTTTCCAAGGAACATTTTGTGGAAGGGCCATTGGTGCTTTTCCAACAACTGTTATATATGTTGTTGGTTGGGGGAAGCCCTATGATAGTCCCAATATACTGATACATATTCTAGTTAATATAAGAGAAGTATAATAGTAGAGTTGAAGTGGAATTCATGCAGTGGATGTAGTATCACTAGCAATGACAATGGTCATTATAGGATTGATTAGTTTATCATCTACCCTTGTTTGTGGCCTTTTTTATTTTATATACAATCCCTATATAAATTTTCCTTCCATTTTATTAATTTTTGGTGGATGTTGAGAGGCTTCTAGTACCCCTTATATTTTTTATGTTGGTTAGAGGTTATATTTAATAGTTGGATGTTTGTTGGGGATGTAGGTCAGTGATGTGGTTGTACTAATAAATAGAATATTTCAACTTTTTATTGATACAATTTTATTATTTTATTCATCATATGGATTTTCTATATTCTATTCATGAATTAATTGATTTTTTTCTTAGGAATATTAATTTGTTTCTGATGTGGAGGGACATTGAGTGGCATCCACTACAGAGTGGCATTATCAGATCTATGATTGGAGATTCAAGCCTTTAATGTGTCAATTTGCTATGAAGTAAGTGGTATCAGGAGTAATGGGTATTCATAATGTTTTGAAAGAGTTCATGGATATTTTACATGAATAGGTTCTGATATTTCCACCATGAAAAATTATCTATTTTGGGATATAATTTCAACTAACTATTTCTGTCATGGACCAAGTCAGAGATCCATCAAATTGATAAAAATCCGGCATGATACATGGCATGAAGTGTTATCTTGATACCCATGGTCTGGAAACTATTAAATTTCTATCAAATAATCATTTTTCTTAATGTGATAAAGTATTTATTTAATGGTCAATAATGTTAACAAATAATAGATCATTACATAACTGATCACCGTAACCAAAAATTGAATATAAAAATTTATAGATTGAATGTTTTAAAACATTTACCAAGAAACAAATACTATAAAAAGTGAAAAATAAACCACAACTAATAAATATCCATGAAATGAGAGGGGCATCTCTATCAAGCCACGACCAAAAACAACACATGAAATGGAGAAGTAGCAATTGGATCCACCTTTAGCAACACTAGACATCATTTCATTACATTAATCATACATAACAATTTCCACAAAAACTCAATGGTGTATATGGGGTGTAAAAAAAGTCTTAGTAGGATTCTACCCAATGAAAAATTCTAATCCATAGCATTAGAAGACAAATCCACATTACTTTTTTAATATGATCATTTGAATAATTTATAAGTAAACATTTTTAGGATAAAAAATTTCAGGGTTACCTTTCTCAAAATAAATTTAAATTGGCAATAAAATATACACAAGGTGCAAAGCATATTGACGGTGGGAGCCACATAATGATAGACCACGACACTAGAGATAACCATGGGAAATAAATATAGTTAACTAGAACCATTTGGATCCTCTATACCATATACCAAGGGGATAATATTCTCCAACCAAACCCCATAATTTCCACGGGCACGGGCCACAAGAGGGGTACACATCATAAGGTCTAGTAGTCTACAACATAATACAACACACACAACGTCCTCATGAATGACCCACTATATGGGAAAAAATATATATCTTACAAGCCTATGATCATATAACAAGTTTAATTATTGTTATATAGTCTATCTGGACAGAAGACACTAAGACTCAGCCCCACTAAATATAAGGCCCCAGCCTTAAACCTTACATAATCTTGAATTATCACAAGATTACACGTTGAGGACCTTTTCAGGTTTAGAGTTTTAGAGAATTAAGACATAATTATTACATCTCAAAGATTACAAAGTAGACACATCTACTCAGCTTCCATTTTTTCACAAAATAAAAACTCTTGAACAAAAGAGTCATGTCTAGTTCCTTGTTTTTGGATAGCTTGACATTTCTTGATCCCATCCTTGACCCTATTCAACTTTCAGTCCTGTGAAAAACATTTCTAAAACTTGGGATGAGCATAAAAAGCTCAGTAAGGGTTATAGAAATACGGAAAGGAAACATGAGTTCATATATACATAAGAATGAAATCATACTTTACCCATAAAACAAAGGCACATTAACATACCTCATCAAACCATGAATAAATCATAGAAATCATAAGACATAAAGGTAACATGAGGCATTCATAACATTCTTACGTAGGGAGTAACCCTCTTGGTTACGGTTGGAATACCCATCACAGTATATTCCCTAAATCTCTTCGGAGAAACCTTAATGTTTCACTCCTTCGCGTTACCCAATGCATTGGAGAGCTATATCGGGCTCACCCGCCCTTAGTTTATCACAGAACCACCCGTTTTCATAACAATACCCAAGAACCATAACATAAATGTGTCACATAAAACATGCATAAAGGAAACATAACATTTCCACATTTCAATCACAATATAACATTTTAGTATATTGAAATATTGAATCCATTCAAAAAGAAACCATTTCCAAAACCATTTAAAACATTTAATAAAGAGATTTTTGAATCAAAGTCTCCCATACCACCTTGAAGCTTAAAATTTTAAACCATTAATATCCATATAAATAAATCCTTAAAACCATTTTGAAAACATGGCTATTAATAAGAACAAATAATTAAAACATTTAAAACGATATTTTTGTTAAAGGGGTTTTACCAAAATTTGAGACACTTGAATAAAATAATTGAGGAATAAAATTTATTCATAACTTTATAACATCATGAGAATAAATGGATTCATGATATAATACTCCAAAGGACAGTATATACACCATATAAGAGTGAATTGGTGCATAACAACAATGAACCTCAATAGAAATGTCAAATGTGATGAGATCCCTTATAAAGAAGGTATCCTTAAATTAAGGACAAATAAATCTAAAAAATATGTGTGACAAATATAAATACACCCAATATAAGTGTATATTAAGTGTAAAACAATAAAAGTTCATTCACACATATTCAATCGATGACATATTCAATGACTACATGTTGAACCCAAAGAAATCGAAATTGGGTTAAAAAGTTCCCTTGATAGCCTAACGGCATCACATCAAAATGAGTTGATGAGAGATAAAAAGTGTATCTCATCACTTGGATATAAAATTTACATCAATAAGGATATATGAGAACATATCCCAACATAACAATATGTAAATTAAAAGACCCAACAAAAGATGTCTTTTAAAAAAGAGGAGGGTGAAAGGTTCCCTTACCGACTTGGGTATCTTTCAAAACATACACCCCATGAAAGAAGGACAATATATCATTGATGTAAATACTGATAAACGAAATTATATTGCAAAAAGAGTAGAATAATGGACAGTACATACACCACTCAATGGAATTTGTGGCAAATGTAGCATAAATCTCACGGGAATAAAAGTGAGATGAAAAATCCCTTACGAAAACTCGGCAGCCTAATGACGCCACATAAAACTTTCGAATATGGATTGATGAGATCAAATAGGGTATCTCATAACACTACAATAAAATGTACAGAAATAGGAATATAAAATAACATCCCCCAACATTACAAATAGGAGCTTAAAAGAAGTGACATAAATGAGAGTACTTAAAAAGAAAGAGAGAGGTTAGATCTCTTACGAAAGTTCGGCAGCCTAACGGCGCCACTCAAAACTTCTAAAATGGATTGATGAGAGAGAATAGGGTCTCTCATCACATGAACATAAAAATTACAGTATGTTTAATATAAAATATCATCCCAATAACAAGAAATATGAGCTTTAAAAGGAATGACATAAAAGTGTGTACTTAAAAAGAAAGAGAGGAGTAGGATCCCTTACCTCAGGTCCGACTTGACTCGATCGTTCTTTAATCTCCTGAATAATAAACTTGAGTTAATTTCTACTTCCTTAAGAACCTTTTTCAAGTTCATTATTCCTTTTATATCACTTATTACCATGTCATAAACATTATGTGATCATTTAAGTTAATAATATGTGTTTTGCCGATATTTGGTTCTTAAGTCGAAAATGGACTTCTTACAATTACATGTTGTTCGTGTAGCCAAATGTTTATTATATCCAGAATTGTATTCATGATTTAGATATCATATATGTCATATATATCCAGTGCATGCATGCATTTATAACATTAAATAATCATTTAGAGGTAAGAAATGAAATGTACCGTTCATGGAGACGGTAAGCCGTACGTACGCATGAACGCTACTTTCATTTCTATTTCGTATTTTATAGAATGGAATAATAATTATATAAAGGTATATTATAATTAAATTATAATATCATATATAATATCATAGTTCCATCCTTTATACATCCCACATATGGTATTTAACGAATCAAATCACTTTGAGGGGGCGGTAGTCCGCACTTTCTTAAATGAAGATATCGCGTATACCCATAATGGCAGCCATAAAGGTAAGACAGAAATGAAAAATACAGAATCATAAGTAAAACATAAACATATTATATATCATATATAAAAATAGTGACATCATAATGGCCACCTTTGAAGGTGTTAAATGAGTATTGAACAATCATCGTTTCGGGAGGCAGAATTTCTCCATCCACGGAAACCGTATGTTCATTAACCATTTGATGTAGTTGTGTGAGAGTGTAGCTCAAATAAATCTTATAACAACATCCTAGTATATTGAATATACTGGTTTTGTTACAAAATAATTAAATAAAAAGAGTTTACGGGGTTGTAGAAGCAAAATAAAACAAATGAACATGAGAGAATGAATTACCTTTAAAAGTGTAACGCCTTTTGATTTGAGCCTAAAGGCTTCCTTTGAAAGGATTCTGCCCAAAGGGAATCCTCTAGGATGAGGATAGGGATGTGTAGAGAGTAAATGGGAAGGGGTTGGCCGATCCAAAGGCTTGAGGAGTGTGTGAAATGAGGTAGAGGTGGGGGCCTTTTATAAGAGGAGAGGAGGGGCACTTTTGGAAAGTAAGAAATATTACTTTATTTGAAATTGTGTTTCGGTTTTAAAAGGTCCCAAATTGATATAATTCGTGGATAAGGTGTTAAGGGTTCTAAATCCACCCATCTAATAAGTTTTGGACATGTGTAGTTTATAGATTTTACATTATCTTTCCATTTTATTTTAATCGTTAAATAATGATGTCATCGCTGCATCATTATGATGTCATAAATAATTTAATTTATTTAATGTCTAAAAATTATAAAAAAATTACTATTATGTAGTAAATATTTTTATATTTCCAATTACTATTTATAATCAAAAATCTGATCTTTATAACCCCATGTAAAAATTGTTTTCCTAAAACATATGATGTTTGTGTCATTTTTACTTTTATATTAAATAAAAAGTTATTTATGTCATTTCCCATCCAAGGTGGCTCCATGGGGTCCCCAAGTTGACCCATGGCTTTTCTTGGTCGGCCATTACACATCCAATGAGGTTAGGACATGTTTAAAGTTCATTTTTTATATTATTAAAACATTATTTTTACATTAAACTACACTAATTACCTCTAATCGTGATTAAAAACTTAATAAGTTACTATTCACCAAAAAATTATTTTTATCCCATTGAACCACATTTTACTTATTAATGATAATCATGTATGTCAGATTTTCTAAATTTAAAACAAAAAAATGGCAAAATTTCATTTAAACGGAAAAATCAGTTTTTATAAGTACCACATAGTGGTTTCACTATTCATCAAAAATTGAAGTTTTTCAGAAAAATCCCAAAAATTCACCCTATCTTATATTTGATATTCCAAATTCAAAAATGAAGTCTATTTTAAAAAATTCAAAACATATAAGTCACATTAATTAATTTAATAATTAATTCCCGCTGTCAAATAAAATAGTGTGTTTTTATGAAATAATAAGTATCAAAAGATTGACACTAGTTTAAGTCTGATTTCAAAGTGAAATTAATTCCAACGACCACTATTGTATTTAATAGTAAAAATATATTATAATTTCACTTTAAAACCAATTCAAAAGATAATCTAACCATATAAATAAATTAGATTAAAAAGAGGTTTTGAATTAAAATGCAACATTTTACACTATTCATTAAAAAAATGAACTTTATCGGAAAGATACCAAAAATTTACACAAAGTAAATTTTGATGTCCCGATTCTTAATAAGAGTTTTATATGGTTCAAAAGAATGTTTAAGAGTGAACAAAACAATATTTAATGAGGGTTCAACATCAAAAGGTGATAAGTGAACCTTTAGTGAAAACTAGGGCATATACGCCTAAAATTGAATTCTTTCCGTATTTTAATCCTTTATCTTTTATTGGATAAATGTAAAAAAAATTTAAAAACATATATAATCATATTTTAGTTATTTCTATCCATTCATTCCAACACAACGGCTACATGTTAACTACCATTTAAAATAATATTATTTTGTTATTAGACTGCAACGTAAGATTCCCAAGAAACTCGTTGTTGCGTGTTGGGTACGCCATCGAGCATAGCGTCCCCTTTAAAGTCATATTAATATTTTACTCAGAAATATGGATATATATATGAAAATGTCATATTCTTTATTTACTTGGGGTGTTACACTAAATCAACTAGCATACTAGTTCTAGTTCAACCACCACAATACCCAGGAATCATTTTATACAGAATTACCATTTCCCAAATCACCCAAATCATCACATTGACTATCACATTATATGAATCATGAAAATAGATGAAAATGAATTTATTTCACAATGTCATTAATCCATGAATTATAACTCACATAGAAACCACCATATTCCAAAATAAAACCCAATTTAAAATCTACAAGCATGCATATGAAATTTAGTAAAAAATATCAAACGACATGAACTGGTAATAAAACCCATTTGAAAATAGAATAAGATGATTACACATGAAATTAAGTTTATAATTTCCTTGTCTTTACTTGAATAGATCATATTATTCATTTAAGAACCATAAAAATATTATCACATAAAACAAATTGTATTTCCATTATAAACCCAATTTCATCAGACATGTTCCTCAAATAATATTAAAAACATATTTTTCACCTTTCAAACAATACATTGAAAAAAAGTTATAATGTACGAAAAATAAGTACACATATACATGTAAACCCCAACTTAAAAAACTCTTTCCCCACACATAAACACTTTAAATCACTCTGAAAACACAATTCACAACCTACTAATATTTCATAGAAAAAATTTATGAAACCAATCAATAAGACCAACTATATAAAATGAATTTAAAATCATGTGATCACATACATCTATCTCAGAAACATCCAAAATCTTATGAAGAAGAAAAATAATACAGCAAATAAACCCTATAAAGTCATGATAAAGACACAATTAGTATGCATTCAACAAAAAACTCAATATCAATCCTTTATTAGGACAATCAACACACTAGAAAGGAATAACCCACTGTGGGAGGATGAGAACCCCTAGAATAAGGAATAAATCAATAAAAAAGTTACTTAATTGATGATTACAGGAATAACCAAGGATAAATAAACCCAAATATTTGTGTTCTAGAGTTCCATGAGGAAGTGGAGAAATTTATTTATCTGTAATAAAACATATATCTCAGATTAGGGGTTATTTGGGATTAAATCAGAGGATGGAAAATGTGAAAATTTTATGTTTTTGATGACATGGATAGGTCGCATGATTATCTTCCACCATTTTATAAACCAATATGAAATTGTGTATCCATATAATTACAATATAAATGAGACCATGTGGTATCTTAGCGGAGGTTTCATGCCCACTTATCTAGTTATGGGACCTGGAAAGTGCCATTGTCCATGGTGCACTATTTCCTCTAGGCAGGCGCACTGTTTCCAATAACTGTGTGCCACCTAATGTAGAGTCCAAAAATTCCATTTTATCTAAAAAATATTTGGAAAACCTAAAGTATAAACACATTTCCAAAAAAATAAAAGGAATTATTGAAAATAAAATCATGGACGTGAAAACAGTCACCAACATGAAGTCATTCTTCCATGGAATGTCATTCCAATGTTTAATTATAGAACAAAAATAATTACTCCACCTCAACTGAAGTCTTATGGTTTCATGGCTCATGTTAATAACTAAAATGATTTCAATGAACATTGAAAAATGGTATTGAAATCCCTTATAAAACGTTATCTTGGGAATCCATTATCGTTACTTGCCACTCAAACAATGAAAAACTAGGCTCTTTTTCTAACTCGTTCTAATTCAGCATGTTTGGTGGATTCGTATTTTAATTTTTTTCTAATATGAATAAAAAATATCATGAATTGATGTCAATTATATGAAAAATATAAACAGTATTCCAACTTACCAATAATATCATTTTTCATGAAACGACAATCCTTCATTAGTTTTAGCTTCATTTCATTACCAAAACGATGGTGACCCCAGAAAAGTTCCAATCTTAGAAACACCTAGTCACCCATTGAAAATTCCATAGCTCTACTCCTTGAATCAATATAAGACTTATGGATTTTGTATTTCATAATCAATTTTTTATTAATTAGCTTAATATTATCAGTTGTTTCCAATAATAAAATCAATCCCAACAATGAGGTCTTAACCACCTTAGTCTAAGACATTGGAGACCATCATGGCAGAAAAAGTTTTTCTGAAAGAATGCTATTATTTTCAATTATTGGTTACATTTATTGCATGAATACTCTAACAACACCAAGTGAATTTCCCACAATCTTCAAAATTCATTAACACATGCTTGGATAATGTATAAATAAATTGATTTTCACATTCCTTAAAATAATGAATTCGAAGGTGGTATACAACACTCAATGTAATAAGTTACCCTATATCCTTTATATTTCCTTCCAAGGATTGTTCGAAAAATAAAGGGTCACTTTTTAAAATAGTATTACATGCACAATATTACTATTTTTTACCTGATGAACATACAACCAACCCAGCTCATCCCTTATGGCTGAATCCATTATTTGAATGATGTTGGTTGAATTGATTAGATGTTCAATCAAAACCCAAAAATATTATTTCATCATTTCTCGGGGGTAATCCCATAGTAATGTACATGGATATGTCTTACCACTTGGAGGTAGAACTATGTAGTGTCTGAATAATATCCAAGGGGCCTTGCTTCTCTACATTAACCATCAATCATGAATAACTATTTTATATAATGTCATCTATGTATCACCTCATAAAGACCAGTAGAACCGCTGAAACACATCATAAAGCATCTAGTTTGTACGAGGGTGGATGACCCACATCTACTAGTGGCTATCATGCATGACAATTTCCTAAACAATGGAACCATAAAGTGAACCATAAACAATAGAACAACATCCAGAGATATTGAATAGTCACCAAGAATCTCCCCACCATTTAGAAACATAAAACAATGGTTGTAAAACTCTTTTATATGATATTCTTGGTGAATAAAATCTATAAGGGAAGGATTTATCTAAAAATAGCCAACAAATTACATTAACAATGCTCCATGTCATCCTGATTCCTCTCATTAAATTATACCCATAAAGGTTCTCTGATCACTGGACTCTTTCAAATATGGATGTAGAATTTTTATACTAAAGGAATATGTAACCAAAATACATATTTCTGGGGTACATATGATATTGAAACCAAACCCATGAATATACTCAACCAATCGATGTAGCCTCAGATTCAATTCCTTATCAGTTGAAATGTAGGTCAATCTCTTATGAACCTAATGGACTACATAAACATCCGTAAAAATATCATCACACCATTTCTTTAAGGCATGATTAAAACCATTAACTCCATGGAATGGATTGGGTAACTCTTTTCATGTGGTCAGAATGGGCATGAACCATACACCAACACATAGTCATCCTTCATTATTACACACCCAAGACCCATAGTAGAAGAATAAAAATAAAACACATATCCATTTTCATATTACAAAAAAAATAATTATTGGCTTTGTGGCCAACCAATTATTAATATATTCAAAAAAAACTTGACAATATGGGATGCACACAAACAATACACCCTTCTAGTTAATAATTTTCATGGTATAAGATGTTTGAGATAAATCCCCAAAAAAACCCACATGTAGTACCCATGTAGACCTAGAAAGCTCTGGATTTCAAACACATTATTTGGTTTTTCTAATAAAATAACTACATTGGTCTTCTTAGAGTCCCTTGAACCATTATGTCCCAAGAACAAAAGACCTAGAAAATTAAAATCCCTGATACAAAATGATTACTAAGAGGACATATCAATAAAAATATAATCCCAAAAGGTTCTGAGCACAATCCTCAAAATAATCATTATTCTCCTCATATTTCCTAGAACATAATATTATTTAATCCAACTATACCATGGAAAATGAGTTGATATACCGATAGAAACCCATTTTCTTATGTACCATAAATACCTCAATAGATTGTTTTAACTCGAAAGGAATGACCAAATACATAAAATGGTTGTAACTACTTTAGTAGGCCATTTTTAAAAAATAAAACACTCTAACATTGGATGGGTGATACCCAAAACCCTGATCGATCATGTAGCACCATCTTTTCCCCTAAAGTATATTCGAAAAATCATCAATATGTGTCGAATAGTACATGCTCTTTCTTTTCACTGAATTTAACATCCATTAGCCAATAAACAATCAGAGATATACATATGCATTTTTTACAAATAGAACACCAATTTTACATAGTGATACACTTAGGAAAATTAATCCTTTGGATTCAAAACTATCTACCTATACCATTAATTTCTACATCTTGGTGGGTGCTATATGAGACAATAGAATATATATTAGTTGTGTACATGGTTTCAAGTCAGCAATGAATTCTACATCTTAATATTAGGAGAATCCTTAGAAAACCTATAAAAATACCTCTACATAGTTATAAAACTTGGTAAATAATCTGAAACCCACAACTCTATATTTATCCACCATCATGAAGGATGAGATCTAAAAAATAACATTGAAAAACTCTAAAAGTCGAGGTATTTCATGTCCCGAATGAGGATCCCATTCAAATAGAAAAACCTACTACATATATCATGTTACAAAATAACATACTCACCATATATATTAGTCAATATTACAAAGAAAATTCAATATCAAATCAATACTTATACTCACATCACGGAGGTTCATCTTCAAAGCCATGAAAACACATTCCATCCATACCCATGACATGGTAGGTGCACAATATTGACACCTAAATACTTCTCATTGTTCATATGAAGCAATGTTACTAACCCCATACCAAGAAGAATGATCTTAACTATAAATTTAAAAACATTCACAAAAAGGGAAGAAATAAATGAAGTAGAGGAACCACACATAATCTGAATAGCTGCTAACAATGATCAAATAAAAATGGTATCTCAAAATATCACAGAACATACATCTAACTAAGTTGGATTTAAATATAAATCATGAAGGTTCCATGTCTTTATATTAACCTTAGTAAAACTAATGAAATGTGGCTATATCCTGAACTGACTCTTTATAAAATATGACCCATCCCTTCATCCATGACCTCTAAACCGAGAACTTGTTTTCTTGGATTGTTATAATAGGGAGGAATTCACTTTAAAATCTAAAAATATTATAATAAAATTATAGGGTAATTACACCATGAAAAATAAACCTTATTTCAATATTATTCCAAAAATATTGAAAGATATAGGTAGAGAAGAACATTATTTACACATGTTCCCTACTTTCCCACATTGAAGGAAAACAAGGGAACATGTTTGAACCATGGGTGTTTTATTCTAGTTATTATGTATCATTTTTTTTCAATACACACTACGTTGATCAATGAGTTTTCAAGGAAGGGGAACTTATAGTATAAAATAACTTTAGTATTGAAGGTTTCATCGCAATATTTGGATGATGAATTTAGTATCATTGAGGGTTGTTCTATGGAATCAACTATTCATAAATATTTTAAAAGAATGAGTTTAGAAAAGACTAGTTTTATCAATGTTAAAAATTAGAGAAAGTATGCATATTTTCAAAGTTCATAATGATTTAATTATATCTTCAAAAACTATGATAGGTGAAGAATCACAAATGCATGATGATTTATCTTTAATCATTTTAAAATTACAAAATCTCACTCGAGCATCGTAAATTGAACAGAATCACAAATTTGTTTTTATGTTTCACAAAAAAAATCCACTATAGGAATGGGAGTATGATAATGAAATAAGACTGAATATATGATTCTATCCCCACCTCGATCCAAAATAAATGTTTTATAATAAAGAATAAATTATTATGAATTCTTGAAGTCCATGTATAACATGATTCATGAATTCAAATTGAGGATGAGCATCATGAAAATACTACTCTAGTCTTGGACAATGATTATGTATCATGGAAAAAATTAAATTTTTATGATGAGTTAATCTTTGTAGAAATAGTGATATTTTTAAAGGGATTTTGTTGTATAAAAGCAGTTTTCTCCACGAAGGGAGCGAGCTTCACTATTTATCTTCACACAAAATATTATTGAACATCATGTTTAGGTGAACATTGATTTCAGGTGCATCCATCCAGGATATTAATGTAAGAATAATCACATCATAGTTTATGAAAAATTATTAAATTCCAATCTATTGAATCAATGTTCATCTCATTATACTAACTATGACTTCATCAAAATAAGAGATACATGGGGATTAGATGGAAAATTTTTGAGGTAGGTAGTGTGCTTTATATAATACCATGTAAGGGTATTGATCCTAAAATATATTTAATATGTATAAACGTTTTTATTCCAATACTAGTGAAGATTATTGGATTAAGGGTGAAACAACACTCAATCATCGTATTCTACATGGAATAAAACATAATAATGAACCATTTAGAATTTTTTTTATATCACTTCACATGAACATATGATTACTACATGATTCCATAATATAGGTTTAACACGTTCTTACTAGTGTGGGATCAAGATCTAGAACTTAAAAAGACGAAATATGAACCCCTAATTCATCCCTTTATGCCCAGGGTTTTTTAGGTCCCTACAAGTGTTATCAAAGCCTACAATTTGTTGGTTTTAAATAAGTCATCATTTTTTATCATGGAAATTTTAGTCAATATAAGAGGACTAACAGTATTTGATAGAGTAAATATACATATTTGGAAGAACAATAAGAGATCTCATTAAAGATATCTTGGAACAAAAACTCTTTTTTGCACTACATATGAGAATTCAGGTAACTAATGTAATAGGATTGTCTATGACAGAAAAAGATAGGAAAATAAAAATACTATTTCTAAAGCCTGTAATTCCCTTCATATTTCCCTACCTGATAAAATCTATCAAAATTTTATGACTTTTATTTCCTCAATGTCTATCTGCAATGAAGAGAAGATATATATAAACGAAATGACAACAAATAAAGGTCAAAAAAACATGTTTTTCAAAATTGGTTTGTGGATTTGAAGATGAATCCAGATTAAAATGCAGATAAATTATTTTGTCAAAGTACTAATGTTTCCATAGAAATATAAGCAATTTTTGAATAAATGAATGATAATGAAATTTTCATGAAAAATGTTTGAAGGCATCCACCTCTCTATAATCACAACTTGTCATTTTATGATGTCAACGTTTTTCTGGATGATCTGGAAAGTAATCTGATAGAATTAGAAATCAGAGTCAAACCATAAGATGTAAAAAATCATTTAAGAAAGTAAATTCCATTAAAATCCATGGAAAACAATTATATTAATAGAGATAGTGTCAATTAAGATAATGATCAAAACGAAATACATTCAATTTTTTCATAGAAATTCATTTTATTAAAAGTGATATTTGATGGAAATATAACCTTTTCTTTTTTCCAATGTTTATGTGTTAGGAATATTTCTATTCATACTCAATAAAAATAGATAATGAAAAATTTCTTCTATAAACATATAGAATCCTTCGAAAATATTTCAACAAAAGGGACACCTTAAATTAGGAAATAAGTTCCAGAAAAAAATATTAATCTGTAATAACGAACATGGTGATATTTATTTTTTTGATAATCAATATCTAGATATTCTAAATAGAACCAAATAATTCATGGTGGATGCAATTGGAAAGGATTAACATTATAAAGATAGTCTTTGAGGTAATTATTTGATTGTTGATGCAAATATGAAGAGGGAATGTGAGGATACTCTATGTAATCATGGAAATCAAATAAAAAGAAAATGAACGATATGCTCCATTACTGAGGATTATTCTAAATATTATTATTGTATGATGGATAAAATTGCTCAACATGAAGAAGTATTAAAATAAGATTTAAAACATATAAAATCCTAGATTATGTATTTTTAATTTAAGCACATGATTGATGAATATGTATGTTTTAACATTGACCTTATATCCAGACTTGAGGATAAGTCCAAAGAAGTTGAGGGTTTGGATGAAGAAGTTGTTACACATATGATTATAATATAAATTGGATCAGATTCAAGGGGAAAAAGAAAATAATGTTGGGAATATTCTCATATGTATAGCTTTTTGAAAGATCAAAGTGTGGTTCTTATGGAGTAGTGATGGATTTTAAATATCAAAGAATCTCATGTATTGGAAAAAATAGAATTTGATGAAATGATGAAACATCACATGTTGGAACCAAATGAGTCTATATAAAGTGATGTATAAAGTTATACATATCACAATGTCACATGATGTCTCATCAAAGAATATATCTAATAAAATTGAAAATTGATCTAAAATTTAACCATGATTATCACCAGATTATATCTAATCTTCTATTTTATCGATATTTAGAGACATGAGGAGGAAAACGAGTAAGAAGACATTTACTATAATAAAGTATCAATTATAAGGGTTTCAGGGCCATACTAATCCCTACAATAAAGAGTATAAGATTTTTTTAATGGGGATGATCATGGATGAAAATGATGAAGAATGAAATTAAATACTACATCTTATAGAAGATGTTCTTTATGGATATTCTTTTAGTACACTAATTATGGGAAACAATATATTTATTATAGGAAGAGGACCATTGAGAATATTACCAATAAAACATAGATAAATGTCATGAAACACCAACCATATAGATTTTCTCTTGAAAATATCTATACTCATTTAGAAGAACAATACTGTTATGATGATCAAATGAATATGGGAAAAGGATTGGGAAGGATATTATTATCTTATACTCAATAAAATATTTCATGGAAGGAATGATGAAAAAAAATTAATACTATAATTAAATAGATCTCAAATTTATAAATAAATGATCCAAAATGGTTTTTGATAGAGGGTTCTGATTCCTTATGATTGGGAATGCTGATTTATTGATGAATTTTTAGAATTCGGTTGATATAAAATTATTGTCTGAAAATGATAGTTCTAGGATGATAAATGGAAGTTTATTTATATAATTAGTGAATGATAATATTAATAAAACTATTGTTCGATATTTGGGTGTTTTTTATCACAATATCTAAGGTGTGAGTTAACTCTAAGACATAGGAAATATAGTGATATTTAATCAAAATGGGAGGACAATAAAAAAACAATGAACTCTCTCATGAAAGGTTGAGTAAAATATGACAACTTATATTAGGCGGATGATAAAGAAAACATTTTCTACATCATTGTTGAAGAAAAAACAACTTGTGGAACCAGATGTTGAGTTACATTATTAAAAATTTCTTGGAAAAAATTATAATCTGAATAAAATCATGGATAACCCAAATCTAATCAATGAATTTTAAAAGATATGCGATTAATGAATAATTATTTTTTTATAGTTTATATCGTCCTAAGAAGAAAGGGGATTAAAAAAATCTTGATCTCTTCCACAAAAATGTATGTGGTAAAGTAAATTTGGATGGAACACATGGAGAGAGGTACTCATTTTTTATTGAGTATTATAGTATAATTACTTTTATAACTATTACTCACTGAAAATAAAATGTATTGGATTTATGAAATGGTTATTATTTAATAGCGAAGAATGATACATGCCACACAATAACAGTTTTTGATCTGAAAATTGAGGGGAAAACAATTTCGTTGAATATTGAAATTATCTAGACAAACATGGAATAATACATGAGGTTTCTGCATATAGAACACCATAATAATAAAGAAATTGTTGAATGGATAAATCAATAAGGGAATAATATTTCTCCAATAATGCATATTGAATTTATTATATCTCAACATTACTAAAAAGAATTTGTTCAAACAGTATTTAATAATCAAAGTCGAACTAGTCATCACATGGATGAAAACATGACATAATATGAGTTGCGTAAAGGATGGAATCCTAATCTATAGTATTATTGTGCATTCAAAAGTATATGTTTCATCAGAAACAAAGAATAAAATCAATTAATGTACAATTATTCATTGGATAAAGGGAATATTACATTGATATTCAATTGATTAAAAATCCTAAAATATGCTAAAATAATTGTATTGGAATAATTGTGGAAATTAGTGATGTCAAGATCATTGATAGTAAAGCCAAAAATATTTCAAGAATCCGTTATTATGATATGGAATAAGAAAAAAAATATATCGGATAATGGATAGATTAAAATATTTTAATAGTATAAGGATTCAAAAAAATTCAATGCATTGAAAATATATTGATTCAGAAGAATAACAAAAATATGAAAATATAACCAAAGAAAATTCATCGAAAGAAAAAAACGGAAATAGAATAGTATAAAATGATTGATCCAACAACATTGGGGATCCGACAAAACCCATATTGGCAATGAAAAATAGTATTAAACCACAATATTCCTTAAAATAAATTATGGAACTAACCTTGTTTAATGATGAAGAAATGTATGAATAATTGGATAAATTCATGAATGAATATAATAATAATATTGACCAGAATCAGACATGGGATCTTGTTGTGAGGCCTGAAAACACTATGTTATTGGTACCAAGTAGATCGTGAAAAATAAATATATATAAGAATGTAATTGTGATATGAAACTAGTCACACAAAGTGGGTGAAGGATATAAATATATATTGAAGGAATTTATGTTGAATAAATGTTTTCAACATTAGTGATACTGGAGATAATAAAAATTTTCTATGCATTGAAAATTTAAAGTGGTTACTAAATGTATCAAATGGTTTCCAAAACATATTTATTAAATGGATTTGTTTAAAAAAAACTACATTGAAAAACCAATGGAATTTTTGATTGTAAATGATGAAATAAATCATTATAGGCCATATAAAGATGTTTATGATATGAAACATGCACTTTGATCAGGGAATTATTAACTATATTATTATCTAAAGAAGATTTAATTCAAAAGAATATGTTTCCATTATAATATATATGTTTTGAATTTATAGTGAGATCAATGTCATGACCTCTCCTCCCCCACAATGTGTATCCCTCCTAGGTTGGAAATTTGAAAAGGGAGTTAATGACCCCTGATTCCCACCTCCAGTAGGACCCAGGTTGGAGACTAGCATCGAGGATATCGTAAACACACAAATGGGAGGCATTACCCTCTAAGAGAACAGATGCCTAAGAGAGGGATAATATAGACACCAATAAACTACATCTCATGAATGGGAATATAAAAGAAACCCATGTGTACATATTTAATGCCTTGCACAAGTACTACAACTGAAGGGGGAAAACTACAATTACCAAAAAGAACGTAAAAACAGCAGCAACCACAAGCCCGAACAGCTCCTGCAACCCCAAGATAGTAGAAACCAGCTTGATATCCAACCAGATCAAAGTGACGTAAACAATAGGTGAAACTAAATCATCATCTAAATAGGTACACTAAGTTCCCTACCTCACCATGTATAATCTCACTATGTAAATCATACAAGAATATTTCATATAATAAATAATATCAAGGGTACCCCACTACTACTTTCCTACTGGTTTTACGCTTTGCCCCAACGCCGCACATCCTGAGCATCTCTCTCCAAAAAGGCTTTCCCATAGACACCTGGGTGATGCATCACAATATGCACCTCGTGCAGCACAAATATTTGCCTGTAAACACCTAGGCGATGCACTACACCATCCTCACAACCAAAAATAACAAGGTAGTTTCCAGGAGCCACCACAGTCGCGTAACGTGTATCATACATCAGGTATTATGCCTCAAGCCATTACAGCCCATACACTGATTAAGGATCCTTAATCCTTCAAAGCCTATATCCATTACACATAAAGTAGTCCATTGGATTCTATATCCAGAATATATGTGTGTGAATAACTACAAGCCATTACAGCCCTCTACAGACATCCATGGGGAAAACTAACCACTGTGTTTACCAGCACAAGTATCTACCAAGAGAAGTTAGGGGGCCAAAGGGGGTAGTCATCCATTCATCGTCCCACTGGAATGTTAGGGAAAACCCCTCCCAGGGCTTAGAATACCTGGTGTGTAAGCTTCCCTTACTGACATGGTGGGGTAGCATATTGAAAAACAAAAAAGTATAGGATATATTATATCTCACAACCATGCTATGGGAAATCCTAGTCTTAGACTCAACATTAGGTAATGTCTCTCGGACTCTGGGCTCCCACTTCTAAGACTAGGTAACTTATAAGTATACAACCATTTAAAGAGATTTATTACATTACTTCATTCCGTTTTTATCATTTCCACTATATGTTAATTAATTCTTTAAACATTAATTAACCATGATCAATTCCACATTACATTTCATTAGAATGACACCCAAATTCCACTATCCCTTTAAAATTATATCCACATAATTATGTTTCTGCAAACCCCAACCCCATGGGTTAACACCATTAACTCAAATATTCATTACAGAAACACTTTCCCATATTCCCAGGCATTCTAGAGAAGCAAACTATGCTACTAACAAAAGGGGAATCAACACAGTGAGTAGACGTACTTCCCATTGAGTCTTTGCCGCCTATAGTAAGAGAATGGACACATCCTCCCTGGAGATGCTAAACACAGAAAGCATGTGGCATACCCCGCACGTCATCGCCTCTTTCCGAATAAGGGTATGCCAGACCAGCAGCCTTGATCAGTGAATAAAATTAAAGTAGATAAACAAATAGTCAAAATTACCAAGCATCCAACAATCACATCCATCCCATTCCATCACCCCTGCTGTCCTCTCTGACACCCAAATGCATAAACTGATGCATCTCGCCACTCTAGGCATCATCTGCTGCCACAACCAACAGTCCACCATGCCCCCACATATAACGACACCCATTCAGGATCACGTCTCAACACAAGAAGCAGGAAAAGAAATCATCACATCACATTGGCTCTCGACCCTATAAAAATCAATAGGGTAAATCAGAACCCTTCATGGAAATATCAAGCAATCAATTTCTTTATCCATATTGAATTAACAGATTTATAATTCGTTGGTTCCAAAATCAGGAATCCTAACCAGTAAGCTATCACAAAAGATTAAACATGATTACTACACCAATTTGATTAACATAAAATTACAATAATAACCATATTCGTTCATATGCATCTTTATCTTCAGCCAAACAATTATCAATTAATCTCTGTTTACATTCTTTTCCGATTTCCATAAAGAACAAATAGCTAAGCAAAGAAAGCATAGATATCACACTATCTAGAAAAACAAGAGGAAATAAAATACGATCGATGACAATTTCTTTATCCAATTCAAAATATTTATAATGTCAATTCCATTATCATCTAGTGGGATTAAACATGCTATCAATATAGTTTCATGTAAAAGTAAGAGAAGCAATGAATCCCCTATCTCAAGGATTTTTATGAAAACCCCAACAAACGAAGAACACACAATAATGTCGGGTTGATTCTCCAAGAATCCTACTTATATCTCTTCTCCTAACACAACCAAGTCCAAAAATCATTATATTTTGCATCCACACACTTCGGTCTACCCATAACAGGCGTAGATCTAAGAAACTAAGAGAAGATGATAAGTATATCCAAGTAGATCTAAGAACCAAAAAATAACAATCACATACCTTAAGAAACCGGCTTTGATTCACAAAGAGAATCCGTCGTATCACCTCCAAAATGCATCTGAGAGGTTCCCATATCTTCAAGGGAGGGTAATCTCGAATTATAGCCTCGTAGGAGATTAAACGAGAAGGTTAGAGGAAAAATAGTTGAGATCCACAATTTTAGGATATAGTGTAGGTTCCCGCACAGATTGCCCACTCGGTTAGACAAACCGTGGGCTAACTGTTCGGTTTCTAGTGCCTCTTCAAACACTCCTTGCACGGTTAGGCCACATGGTTAGACAAACAGTTCTCTAACCATCTGATATCCACTACCTCCAATATCAACTACGCAAGTTTTGGCCGCACATTTTAGACAAATCGTGTTCCGCCCGTGCGAAATATATTTCCCATTTAGTTTTCTTTAAAGATTCACCCAAACGCACCCCCAAGTCACTACTCCAAAATCAAGGGTAGTTGGAGACATCAAATGTATCTAAAAATGAAATGTTACATTACAGTTCACAATTGTCTACCGTTAGAACTGTTCACTGGAATGGAAATCTTGGCAAAGTGTTGGGGATAGTCACCTTGACCTCCCGGAACACCTCTACCTGGACATTTTCAAACTGTAATGGACTGGAGAGGTCTGGTCTATTACAATCAATGTATGGTTCTTTTTATGTGTTAGGGATGATATTTGGATGGTTTAGATAGAGATTAGTGGATTAAGTTAATTTTACCATGAAATAAGATTTTGAAATGGCTTTGATTGGTGAACACTCGTAATTCTTGTTGTTTTAGGTGATTCAGACGAAGGATTACAACATCATTTTTCTGGATAAATATTCAAAGGATCTACTAACTAAATTCAACATGCATCAGTCCAACCCAATGCAAACTCTAATTATGTTTTATGAAAAATCTATTAAAATGTGAATATGGGACTTCTGTGGATTCCAATATATATAGTATAATCATTGGTATCATTCTATACATTACTGAAACAAGGAATGATATTGTCATTGAAACATTATTAGTAGGTTGTTTATAATTTAATTCAAAAGAATAGAATTTAAATTCATTTAGTGGACTCATGGGTTATATTTCTGGTACAAAAAATTATAGACTATATATCACTACAAGAATAGATAATATTCTACTTGAATTTTCTAATACTGACTCAACATCAGATGTGGTGGATATAAAGTCTAAAAGTGTGGGAACATTCATTATTGTAATGAAATGAGTGGTATGGTTTTGTATTAAATATGAATTAACTTCTCTTAGTAATGCCAACAAAGAGTATATAAATGTTACAAAGGCATTAACTTATCTATTTTTGATGGATACAAAACTGACTGATATTTTTGATGAGGTGAAAAAAATTGATGGTGATTAACTTTTGATAAAAATAGAATGATATATTATATGAATAATCTGGTTTAGAACTCACATATAAAACATATTGTGATCATATATCATGTCATCAATGTAAAATTTGAACAAGGTATTATTCAAATGGTTTGTGTAAGAAATAATAACCAAGTGGAAAAAATTATGATAATATCATTGGTAGAACATGTTTTCTCAAAAAATCAGTAGAACCATGTTGTCCAGCCACCACCTAATACATTAGAGGATACAAATTTTCTATTGTAATAAAATATGTGAATTATTTTTATCTATTATTGGAAGTGACAGAAGATTATAGTTGATATGGGATCCCAGGGGAGTGCGTTTTGATCTCTATAAGTATCAATATAGATCCATTCGGTTTATTTTAAATAGTGGTGTATAAATTATAGAGAACATAATTGTTTTAAATGTGTGGTTGTTAAAGGTGTTTTAAAAACCATGCAGTTCTTCTGTGACTAAACGATTATCACATGTTTTATGGAAACATTTCAGGTCATGCAATGATTTTGTGAAATGATCAGAGAATAGCTTGGAAAACTTTAGGCATTACGAAACCAGATAACCCAATTCATTATTCCCCAATTATTTTCAATAGTAAGCTTTACTCACAAAAATTTTATGTGTTTGATGATTTTTATCATATATGAGTTCTTGCTAGTGGATTGTGATTAATTGAATATTTCTACATATTTCCAACAATCCCAAAGGGGGATATTTTTCTATCCATGGGAATTCATTATTATAGATTATGTATTTTATTATTTTTTTAAATCCACACATTGGTTATGAGTGTTTTTTCAAGGAATGTGATATAGTTTTAATATAATATAGAAGGATGCATTGTTTCTCAATGATTTTAAAAAATAATATCACAAAATATAATGTAAGTGGCTGGCATCGTGAAATTTTATATTATGGAATCCACTTTTCAAAAATATTGTAACGGAATGGGAATTTTTATAAACTAGGGTTTACAAAATTTATTCTTAATAAAGGTATTGATCATCAAGAATTTCTTGATGAGTTGGCACTTTTCTCCACAACTACAAGAAGTGGAGAATTGTGATTTCACAATGAGTTTATGGAAATCTCCAGGATTACAAAAAATCTCACTATAGCATTTTTAATAAAGGATAAAAGTGATGTGGTTTTTTTGTTCATGAATAATCAGCTAGAGGCATGAGATCATTAGGAAGAAATGACCCTTTATGTATGAGGAAACCCCCAATTCATTCCACATAAATTATTTTTGAATAAATGATGAATTTATCTGAATTCACAATGGAAAAAAGATTCACATATAAGGTATTCAAATTTATCATAAGTATCCCAAAAAATACTTCTCATGCATTGACTACTGTTTTTTATGTAAGAAAAGTGTTTTCATAATGATGAAGTATTCTGAGATGAATTCGTGATCTTAGTGAATGAATTTTGTTTTGTGAAATAATTTTTTCTCTATGAAGGTATATAGATTCGTGAATGAGCATTGTTGATGGAAGTATTGAACATCATATTTTTGGGAAATGTTCATTTAATTACATCCATTCAAGTATTTAATTCAAGTAGACTCTCTTTATAGTCAGTGAGAATGAATTTAATTTCTTTTATATTATATAACCATCATTTCATTAATATGAGTGAGAATTCGCCTAGACTAGTGGGATATGGGGATTTGAGATATGTGTTCTGGGGGAGGATCTGTGCTATCCCTAAAATAAAATAATGAAATTGTTCTTGTTATAGTGTGAATGTGTCTGAAATTATTTATTCCACAACTTTTGATTATTAGTGTATTAATGTATTACATATAGATGTTCTGTGTATGTTCCTTAGAATGTCCCTTAGTGTTAAAATAAGTAAAATTGTTTTGTTGTATCTGTGCATGTGAATGATTGATTAATTATAGATTCTATAATATATGATTAATTACTTCATACTATTATGTGGAATATATCTATCACGTTGAAATGAAATGTTGACACCCTAATTCACCCTCCCCTCTCAAGGTGTTCTATGGTCCTACAATACCCATCATTGGAAGCTACATGTTATGGTATCTAGGAAAGATGGTCTGAATACACCCCCCCCCCCCATTATCTTGATCACATCACTTCTTCTTCTTCACTGATAGTTTTCCAGAACACTACCATCTACTAAAACTAATCAAAATAAATAATTCATTCTATACTATCAATCTCTACCATCAATGTATGATCAAACACCAATTATTATGTATTAATCCTAAAAAAATATGCCATGGTATAATATCTTTGTTCATAGCCCCATCAAAATCATTTTAGACATTAAATTCTCACTAGAAAAAAAAAATCATGTGGAAATTAAACCAACTATGATATGTTGTTATCATACTCCATAATGATATGGTCTCCTACCCAAACAATCCCTAGACCTGGAGAAGGACACAGTCTCTGGAAAATACTACTTATTGATGGTGACCTACAATCCTTCCAACCCATCTTCCCGTGATTCCAATATTTTTCCACTGAGTCCCACCTCTTCTGACTGGGACCTTCCAACATGAATGAATGAAACTTCACCATGAATATCTAATGATAATAATAAAACACAAACATACACAATATATTTTAAATAAAATACTTAGATTCATAGGGATATATAGGTCTCTGGAAGTAGTAGGTATTGATCTAGTGGAACTCTGGAGAATTGTCATTTCCAGGATTTATTTCATCTTCTCTAATGTATGAAGTACTAGATCCCACTACCTATAAACAAATCCTGGATATATCAAACAACTACCTCCACTAGTATCAGATCAATTTGTTAGGGAAACCTATATCAGGATTTTTCATGCTGTTGAACATGAATTCTAATTAGAGGAATCTAACCACAATAAAAACAACCCCAAAGAAAAACCATCAATGCAACATTATTTAATATTTCTAGCAACAATTACAAACTGAATAAACATCCATAATTCGTGTTAAATTTAAAATAAACCTTATAAAAATCCAAACTACATCACCCCCTACCCTACTTTGTCCACATATACATTTTAATCATGTACGTCTCTCTTGGTGTTGTTTTCAAACCGAAACTAGACATCACATTGGGACTCAAAATATATCACAAGGTATGTTGAATAGACTCCACAATCACAACCCAAACATAATTCCCTAAAATTCTAGATCTGGTCTATCTAAAATCATCCTCAATAAGTTGACCCAAATATAATAGTGAAACGAAAATTGATACCATTTATCACTAATCTTGCCAAATTGACATCCAACCAAAACCAGACCCAACAAAAGACATGGTTAGATTGTCATTCCTGGTCACTATAACTTGGAAGATGGTTTCTATTAATCAACAATGAGATATTTATAACTACTTATAACATGTATTTAATAGTAAATAACCAACAAGAATAAGACATCATCACTTAACCGATGACCATAAACAAAAAGGAATAAAAAAATTTCCTGTTATTTTTTTCAACTTTAATCAAATACAAAATACCATAAAAAGGAAAAAAACTAATCCATAACTCATGAATTTTAATGATTTGAATGGTCATCACTCCTTCATTTCTTCCTCTTGTTGTGTGAACCATTCCTCTAATTAGAGTGATTATCCTTATCTAGAGGAAGGGTGGGACTTAATGTGACTTTTATCCTTTTTTTGATATGTTCCTTTCTGGAGTATGGAAGGGAAATTCCCAAATGAATATCTTGCCTCTGGGAAGCCCTATGGCTTCTGGTACTTACACCTTCTTCATTTAATTATGTGTGTGCAACCCCTTGAACATGAACTTCTTCATATGTGTCCTCTGAGTGAACCTCAAGTTCTGGGGGATTAGTGGAAACGACATTGATGAAATTTATTGATGCATAACACATCACATCCCTTCAATCAGAATTTCTATGATACTTTCTTCTTCCATGTCCTTGATGAGACATTACCTTTTGTTGAGATGATCCCTTAGGAAATTCTTGACAAATAGTAATTTGGAGGGAATATCCTGATAATACAGCTCTACATTCCTCTTTTGTCTTCCTCCCTAATTGAGATAAGACTAACATTCGCTAAGGGAAATATTGAGGATTTGAACAAGTCCCCGGTTTGGTGGACTGGGGCTGTTTCTACTTTTCCTACTCAACTCCTTGAATCCCATCTGTTGATCCCAAGGGATGGGCTAAAAGAGTCCCCAGTCTCGCAACCTAAGGTGGTTCATGAGCTTCTATATCTGAGACATTCTTAAAAGCTCTTCTGATTTTGCAGACATTAGTCAAAAAATTGGCCGGATGCATTAACCTACATCCACTCAAATCACCAGGATCAAATGGCCATTGAATGATTTCTAAAACTTCTTTCAATTGATGACGCAAATACTATAAAAAAGAATCATGTTCGATATTCTCATTTTCTTGATGCAAGAATAATTCTCCAAATTGTTCATTGTATACCTAACTTTGGGATGAAATAGTTGATACATAATCTTCATCAAGCCTTTGATTACACACAAAAACAATTGGTTATGTTCGGCCATGGGCAATAACATTGCATGAGGCCACTTTTGGCAGGCATTGTTGACAAAAGACCATAGTGAAATGATGTTCTTCATTAACACCCCATCCCCTGATATGAATACCAGATGGGGCATTGGTAATTAACTGGCACAACTTTTTTTTGTGCGCCAAAGCATGAACGCTGAAGGTATCTCTTATAATTTTCAACATTTGGATGTCGGGAAACAGAGAGAGATGCCAAATAAATTTTTCATTGTAACCCTTCTATTATCTTGACATGATTTCCATATTCATAATAAGATAAAATTCTTTCTTTTATGTGACAAAGAGTTTTCTACAAGTTGATATGAATATCATGAATACAATCATCCATCAACAATTGAAGAATATCATACTAAGAGTCATCCAAAGGCCAAAACACGACCGGTACTTCACCGTTCACCAGTTGTTTTCTAATATCCATCTTTCCCTCCTAATCATTCGATGAAGATTCTTATACCTGATTAGCCTAATGTGGGTTCTTCTTTGTTGGTTCATCAGATTCAACAAGATTCATAGAAAATTAATTTATTAAACTAGAAGATAAATGACCCAGTTGAGATTCAGAGATTGACCTACACCCTGGACTATCTTCTGATTGAAAAAGTATTTCACTTGCTCGTGATAAATCATCAAACATGACTGGCATAACATTTTCAAGTGCCTCAAGATAAGAGGGCTTTCTCATTACAGCATTTTCCTTTGAATAATCTTCCAGGAAATGCGAATTACTACTGTGGAGAGTACATTCACAGCTAAATTCATCATCCTAGGGAGGACCACCATGGTGGGTTACAGTAAAAGATGAAAATTTTTTCTTCTTGATCTTATGACCATGTAGAGGGTTATCATGGCTCACATTTGAAGATGGTAATTAGAGATCCACCGAACTGTAATGAAGCAAGCCTTCATGAGGAAATTTCTGATGAAGACCTTCGTAATTGTTATTGTTACTTCCAGAAATTAAAAATGAAGGAGTATAATCTTGAGTTGCAACAGATAATTGTATGAGGGCTTCAAGAACTCTAGCTTCAATCAAGGAATTATTGCAGATTGGCTCTTGATTTCTCGACTGTGCTGGATGAGTAATTTTCTTAAATGCCTTCTTTATCACATTGGAAACCATTTGATGATGAAAGTGGTTATTATGGGATGTTTTATGTGCCTGTTCAGGAGAAATGTTCAGGTTAGGCTGATTATCTCCATTCAAACGAGGTGTTTGTGCCTGACTTGATTATCTATATGACAATGGGGAGTATGGCCCCACAAACCACTTGGACTGGGATAGAGGTTTGTATTTGTTTTGGAGTGATATGTTGATGTGTAACTCCACTAATAGAGATATATTTATGATTATTTTTCTATGATGTTTCTGAAGTTGTTATAATATTCTGACAAGCATCTAGAATATGGGCTGGGATTTGTTTCTGCTATTTCACCATTGTCAAAATGTGCTTGGTGACTTCAGCTGACGAAACGGGAATATACGTGCATTCCGTGTCTGGAGTAAGTGTGTGTGCTAGCTCCTGTCATCCATTTCTTGTCAGTGAATTCTGACAGTATACATGTGTGGGGGAAAAAGTGTGTATGCCTCGTGCTTGTTATTGGATATTTCCAATTGACATCACTAGGTGCTACCAAATGAGACTGTTGGATAGCCTGATAAATTATAGGTGTATGTGCCAGCAGATAGTTCCCCACCACATTTGATTGGTGAGTTTCTTTGGTTGCAGTCAGACGAGCCTATTGACTGGGTGATGAATTATAAACAGGTGTATGTGCCTGCAGATAGTACTCCACTGGAATTGGCGGTCGGGATTAGCGTGTTACTACCAGACAAGTCTTCTAAGAAGTAACATCTGGACCGATGTGTGTATATTCTCTATCGTTTTTTTTCATCATTTAAGCTTGATGAACTTCTCCATAGGGGGAATAAGTAAGAACATGTTCCCTGTTGACCAGATTCCGCCTTTGACTATTCGTCTTGCATGCTTGTGTTTGGGAAACCTGAGTCGAACCCATAAAGGTGATACCCTCAACATGTTGAGGGGGCACTACCGCACGAGTCTGGAGGTGATTGTTGATGGGACCCATCGGGAAGGACTCATATCATCTTGAATTAAGGCCTTGAGTGACCTTCTCAATCACCTCCTCATAATATGGGAGATGCTGGTGATTGGGTTCTAGGGATAACGTCCTGAAACAGTTGGAGAGGGTGGTTGGCACCACCTACTTCTTGACCACTGGTCGTCGCTGTTCGGACAACCAGGGTGAGTTCTTAACTAGGAGGGCTTGTTGAGCGGCCTCTAGAGTTAGAATTGTGTCGGGAGGATGGTATTCCTTAACTAGGGCATTTGATACCCAGCGTTGATGATTCTGAGTAGGTGATGTCATCCTCAAAGTAGACTAGGATCCAACAGGAGTAGCTGCCGAGGCATTCACAGTTGTGACCTTTAAAGACACCATTTCTGTAACGTAGAAAGTTCTTGGAAAAAAGTTCTTGTTTGATATAATAGATTTAATCAAGATAACTTTTTCCAAACTACATCTTTTGGATGAGCACATATGTTATTGATTGCATTGTTGGCTCTCACAATGAGTTAAATAGGGGCCTAACAAATAAGTAAAACATCATTTAACTTGTTTAAGGATTCAAGTCGGGTTCACCATTTTTTGTTTCTTCTAAAAATGTGGATGACCTTTTTTGTTTATGGTTCAATCATTCTGATCAGTTTCTAAGGGGTTTATTCATTGAACTAGAAACATGGAATGATTCTATATCCATTTGGTCCTACATTCCAAATGTAGGTTCCCGTTAGTTGTGGACTGATAAGGATTAATAATTTTCATTGGTCGAGAGGATGGGAGGTCACACTCATCAAACCTTTTTGGGGGGGATTATTGGCAACTCTTGGACTCTCTATAGATTTGTGTCCTATTCGTGAATCCTTATTATTTTACCAATCTTGAAAATGAGTTTTTCCTTTAAACCATGCAATCAATGATTGATATGTATGAGATTTAGAAAATATTTTATATGTATTTGAGGTTCTTCATCAATAGAGAATCATCCATATGAATTAGTGATTGTTAGTCAATGGTATCATTCCATACATTATATAGATATCTCTTGGTCATTTTGATGACCATACTAATTTTAAAGCCACTCAGTGGGGCACATGAAGTTTATTTCCATTCAGAAGGACATTGATTGTTTTAGAGATGGGATCGTACCCATAGATGGGCTACCTACGTATCCTTTTCAGAAAAGGAATCACAACCCACGTAGTTCAAATGAAGAAGTATGAAGTTTATGTATGGTTAATGGCCCAAAGAGAGATGTCATAATTAATTTTACACTCTATGATCACGTGAGTCAGGCTCGGTGTGAGAAACAAGAGGTATTAGTAAAACCTGATAATTGTTCCACAAAATATGCAATAATAAGTAATGATGTGGGACTTACATATGTATAACTTCCCACATAAATGAAGAAAAATAATTTTTAGGATAGAAGTCTAAGATCAATATCCATAAAGGTGTTTGTATTTTATTGTGATTTAGGATTTTAACCTGGGACTTACTCCTGAAAATGAAGCCATAATTAATGAGGGACTTATGATTGGGTTTTATTCCAGAGAAGGAAGCCCAAATAAAAATAAATTGAGAATGGGTCTTACTCCTGAGGAGGATTCCCATATAAATGGGACTTGTAATTTGGGGGTTACTCCTGAAAAGGAGGCCCAGATTAATGGAACTTATGTCTGGGGATTACTACTTAAAAGGAGAACCATTTTAAGAGAAATAATGACTGTGTCTTACTACTGAATATGAGGCACAAAACTGGAACCTGGGACTTACTCTAAATGAGGATGCCCAAATTAAAGTGGATTTATGATTGGGGATTACTCCTAAGGAGGATGCCCATGAATAGGGAACACAGGGCTTACTCTTACGGGGATGCCCCTGAATAGGGAACATGGGGATTACTCCTAAAGAGGATGCCCATGAATACAGAAATTTGGGCTTACACATAAGGAGGATGCCAGGAAATAGGGGACATGGGGCTTACTCCTAAAGAGGATTCCCAGATTAAAGATATTCTCATCTTAAAGGATGAGGATGAATGAATGAAATCTCTAACCTTAGTGACATAAAGTTATGTAAATCATGAGGGTTTGAGAGATGTTCAGATAAAGAAGCCAACAAAGTAACAATTCCATTAATTGCATTAAAAGTGGTTTTGCAGGCTAAATCTTGAAGAGGAGAGGTAAATTTGAGGAACGACACTGAATTTGAGGGAGGCACGCAAGTACTATTCTGACGCGCAAGTCCCGGTCGCACAAGTATACTTGTGCGACATGATTTTACTAGGGATACAAAGAACCTGTAGGATAATACATGGATGAGACATGGCTCAAGCCCTTGTTATTATCCATAGATTCTTTCAGAAGGGTGGCGCACAAGTTTCCATGAGAGGGAAAGGCGGTGCGCAAGTATCATCACTTCCCTTAAGTGTTTGACACTTAGGCACGCAAGTATTGAAGAGTTATAATACTTAGGCCTAATTTTTCTTCTTTAGAGCTTCTATTCTAGGTAATGAATTGCCTTAAAAGTGTTCAGAAGACTTCAGACAGAGTCTTGGGCGACGAGAGATCGAATCAAATTTTTTTATTTTTTCCTCCCAGATATGGGGGACCCACAGGGGGTATTTATAGGCCTCCTGCGGTTTGGGTGAAATTTCACTTAGGGCGCACAAGTGATTTGTGCACCTCATATCTGGCACGGAAGTGACCTACATGCCCAAGGCTGGCGCATAGGTAAATGTGCCCGCCTTTATGCCTTTTTAATATTTGATGAATCATCCCTGTTCTTTGCTCAAGGTATTCTCTTCAATAAATCTTTGAACTCTGTGATGGAAGGAAGCATTAGCACCACCATATAGTTCTTCAAAAATAAAAATATTCATTAGTGTGTATCTATTACTACATGATTGTTTTGAAATGTATTCCTTACACATGTTATGAGTGTTTGAAATCTCACTGAACCTCAGGTTGTCACTCATATATCACAATAAAGGATCAGTCATAATAATAATATATGCCCCCATGTAATTATCCATTTTGGATTCTTCACAACACATTTTCCAAAAATTTTAGGATTAGACAATTTAGTTCTAGTTATACCCATTAACAAAAACAAAAAAGTATTATGTGAGATACATTAATCATAGTAGAAAACACATTTTCATGAAAAATAATTTTGGATTTTTAAATCATAATTTATTGCTTTCTATTTATGAAATCATAGGTTTATAATACATTTTCCATGGTTATCATTAATTTATTTATTTTTGATCATTTGTAATGAGTTTGTTGATTTAGAAATCTTATCATCTAGGAGTTTTAAACCAGGTACATAGAAAATTCATTTTCAGGCCCAATGTATCTCTTAAGTCAAACTATTTGTGATTTATTTAGAGTTATTAAGCAAAGATACATCTTTTCCATAACCTAGATTACATGTATTGTCTAAATTTATATTTAGTTTAATGGAAATAATAACTCAGTCATTCGCCAAGATTCCACAAAAATATCATATATATTGAATTTCCCATAGAAATATCCTTAGGAATATCACAATACACTACTAGAAATTTATCCTATAGCCAGGGTTCTAAACCGTGGCTATAGGCTCGAAAACCATGGCTATAGGTTATAGCCCCGGTTTCATGAATTGTGGCTAGTATTGGCATGGATATAGGTCAGAGCCTATAGCCATGGTTTTAAACCATGGCTATATAGCTATATCCACGGTTCGAACCATGACTATATCCCTAAATCCACGACTCCAACCGTAGCTATATCCCTATAGCCAGAGTTTTCAAACTGTGGCTATAGGGTCAGCCCTATATCCATGACAATAAAGGCCACTATTCATAGAACCATGGATAAACCTCTATATCCCCGGTTTCAAACCATGGGAATATGTTTATACCCACGGTTCAAACTGTGGCTATAGGTCTTTAGCCTCAGTTTCAAATCAGTTGCTATAGGCCTTTCCACTGCAAAAAAACCCAGCACGCTTCACCATGATGGCTATTAGAAGGACACTACCAACTCCCCCCCTCCCCCCACCCACAGCCCCCACCCTACACCAGCACCCCCACCCCTACTCCTAGAAACCTCCCCTGCCCCACCCCCTACACCTTGCACCCCAGCCCCCTCATCACTTTACACCCCCTCCCCCTAGACAGCCCTCTCCCCACCCTACACCAGCACCCCCCACCCTCTGCTCCTGCACACCTTCCCTGCCCCACCCCCATGCAGCTTACCCCCCACCCCATGAACCTCAAACCCAACCCTCTACACCTTACAGCCCAAGTCCCCTCCTCACTACACACCCCCCCTCTCCACCCTGCACCAGCACCCCCACCCCATACTCCTGCACACCTCCCCTGCCGCACCCCCCATGCTCCTTGCACCCCACCCCCTACCCCCTCCTCACATCACACCCCCACTCCCCCCATTCCTACACACCCCCCCTCCTCAACAGACCACCCCCCTGTACAGCCCCCACCCTAGACCCCCCCCAACATGCCCAACACACCTGTAAATTTAATTGCGAAAACCAAAAACATGCTAATATGGATATGATACAAAAATTTCCAACCAAAATAAACTACACTTATCAAAAACATGATAATACAATTTGAACAAAATCAAACATCATCAAGACAAATTGTGTAGAGTGGAACCAAACCAAATGGTTTTAAAAAAGATGAAACTGAACCAAACTGAAAATAATGTAACCAAACTGACTAACACAAGACAAAACTGGCTTCAATAAACTGTAATCGAGAAGAAAAAAATGAAACTAATGAAATATACCTGGTTTAATCTAAAATTAATTTAATTGAACTGAATAGCCCCAAATAGAAAAATATAAACCTGTTACAATTTACAAAAACCAAAAAACATGAACCCAATAAAAAATAACCTATCAAACCTAACCTGACCCAAACTTATCCAAGGAGCTGGGCCCTGTGATTAACTTTTAGAAGCCTCATCCCCATAGGTTGAGAGGATATCCCAGTCATGTACGGCTTCACTGATCTCAACGAGATCCAAAACACACTACAAAAATATAGGGAACCAAAAAACCACAAAAACCCTAATTAAAATTGAGTCAAAGAATAAAAATGGAATAAACATTACATGAATCCGATAGTGAACTGCACATCTTGCACCCTGTACTCCATGACACCCTACACCCGGTTAATCATACATGAGTTCCCATAATCCATATGTTATGTGACCAAGACCTCATCCATAAGTTAAATGATCTCAATGTACATGATATTATGTACCTAATATTTGGAACACATGAACATAAAAAAACTACATGAACGAAAACTAAATCATTCTATGTCCAAACCCTGCAAAACACCCTACACAACACCATGCACTGCACCCTGCATTGCCTGCAGTGCACCCTGCACTCCACTGCCTGCACTGCACCCTCCACTGCATGCACTCTACACTGCCTGCACCCTACACCCCCATGTTAGTCCACACTACCCATTTCCCCCTCGCATGCCTCCCCCCCCACCACATGGCAGCCCACCCCCCACCCCACCCCCTACCGATTCCCCCCCCCAGTCCCCCACTGCAATCCCCCCTATCAGTCCCCCATGCATTTTCCAGATTCTTTATTTATCTATATTGGTTTTATTTACCTATGTAATCTAGGAAAATAGAAATAAAAAGATGAAGTATAACCATAATCAACCAAGTTAATATGCAGTGATGCAACTTTTGGCCTTCATGGTTATCCTCATGATTGACTAGCATGCAATGTATGCACAATCTGACAAGGAAAATTGGGATTTAGAGAAGAATATTGTAGATTTAACTCATTTATGACTTTGAACTGGATCTCTTTACTAGGAGCGCACACAATGACAGGACCAATATACTTCATCAAAAAGAAACCTACAGTTCAAATGAAGAAATGGAATTAATAACACATGACCATCCCCATCCAACCACATTAGCATTCCAAAGAAGTGGGAAAATAATAGAAATTAGAAATTCTAATGGTACTAGTAAGGGAAATTTTGAAAAAGAATGGACCCAAAATTCTTACCTTGAGATTTTACAGGGAGAAAGGAAGCTTCCACGCAATTGTCCATGATACATTTTGAATTGTGCAGTTTTTCATTGAGCTGCGATAAAGTAAAAGCATAATGTATTTAGAGATTATAACACTAGAATAATATATCACTCTAGTAACATAAATTTGGGTGGAGAAACCCCTTTTGTTAAATTGAGGCCTACAGCAGAACTAATCGATTATTAATTAGAAGAAAAAAGACAAGATAAATCAGAATATACGGTTTAAAGAAAATTAGTTAAGGAATTACAACATTATCAGCTAAAGAAGAATTCAAGGATTTATTATCAAGAAGAGACCCTGTTAAAGAGTGCAGCCTTTTTATTGTAGAGTCAAGAGAAATAGCATGCTGAAAAAGATCCTTTTCCTCGATGGATGCCTTTGAAATAAATGATGCGGCTAAATCCTCCAATTCCATCACTTGTTCCAATACCTTAGAAACTTTTTACTATACATTTATTCGTGATTCATCTAATGTTGTGGTATCATCCATTGAACTAAGTAAAATTCATTGCACACACACAAAATACTACTCTTTCTTCATACCTGTGACTAAGTAAACATATCATGTTCTAGTGTACTTAAGAGGAGGCTTGTGCTTGCACAAATATAATGAAATTAAAAGCTCATCTCTCAGTCCCTATGAAATTATATTGTTTCCATGGAAAATATGAATTTATGATCAAATAGTTATATACCCCCAGGGAATAAAGTTTCATCAACCACCAGCCCCCCCCCCCCCCCCACCACACACATACCCTACACCTGCTCCTCCCCACCTCCCCCTGCACTAGCCCCACTGCACCAAGTCCCCCCCCCACCTCCCCCCCATGCACCAGCACCCCCCCCCCAATGCCCTACATTAGCCCCCCCCCCCATCATGCACCATCCACCCAACTTTAACATTAGGAAAAATCAAAAAACATAAGAACATCCCTGAACAACACTAAGAAAATAGAATGTTCCATTAATATACACATATACCAATAAGGTTAAGAGATTAATAGACATTACAAGTTGTTATGAAGAAGAAAAAGGGATGGTTATATAGAAGAAATTCTTTGAGATAATTTTATTTCATACTCTGACCGTAATTCCATATATTACAAGAAAGTAAAACTATTTTAAAAGAAGCAAATAAGTGTAAATGTGAAGTAGAATTATCTCATATAAGAGATAAAAATGTCCATGAAATGTGTATAATAATATAGTATATCATAATATCTTAATACAAAAAAGATTTCTAAATAAAAGGAACTTCATGAGGCACAATCTGGGTATCTTAAATCTGGAAATGCCTTAAGGTATATGATATTAGTCTACAAAAATGAGGTGGATATTCAACCCAAACCGTCCAAGGATGATGAGAAAACGAGCCCAATGAAAAAGGTACAACATTTTTATAAATTCTCATGTGATACAAAATCTGTTTCCTTTCATTATAATGATTATGAAACATAATTTGATCATTTTTAGGATGATTAATGGAGTAAAAAATTTCTCCCGATGGATGAACTGAGATTGGAAAAACCCCAAGGAAATGGGAAAATAAAGGCTAGAGGATGCCTGGAAAACAAGAAGAATTTTATAAACAAAATCATCAATATAAGGGAAGATCAAGTTTCAAGGGATATTAATATTGTTGTAGAATTTTTCGGTATAAATCATCTAAGTACTGGTACAACATGTCATTTCACTGGACCTGGGATGAAAAAAGGGGAGCAGACCTGAAAAGAATAAAAGTAGTTTTAATAGATGTAGGAATACTCTTAGTAAAAAAAATTCACAGCCTAAAAAAACTACTAGAAATGTATCGCCTCTTTATTCCCATTCATTTTATGTAAACATTCTTATAGGGAATTAAAGAAAACAATTGGGGATATGGATGACTGTTTTATTATTTGGGTATAACAAGAATGAAGTATCCTTCCTATAATACCATTGAAGTTAGACATTCCATAATGAATAAAGTAAAACCATCCCTCAAGGGGTGAAAAGCATAAATTAAAATTTTAAATAATGACTAAATGTATGGAATCTCAAAATCTGGACAACCTATTTCTAATTAGTCATTGATTATATGTTGAACAACACCAATATAAATTTTTATATTGACATCACAAACTCAATGATTTATGTACTACATTGATTACTTGTTTATAAACTCTTGATTCTATAAAGGATTTAGCCTCATAGACTTGTAATTGAATTTCTCAAGTGTGTTTTCCATGAATATCATGTGATTCTATCATTATCTCACAAGTGGATAAGTTTGAAACATCCAATATATGGAGGAGAAGAATATTTCATGATGGGAGTTCTCGGCATCTAGTACCACTATCAGTGAGTTCTAAAAATCCTACCGGACATCAGCCTCCCTGGACAGCAGCCCCCCACCCGGGACAGACCCCCCTCCCTCGGCTGGACCTTAGCCCCCTAGATAGCATCCCCCCTAGATAGAACCCCCCCCCCCCCCATGTTGGACCCCTCTGAACTGCTGCCCCCCTGCTGGACCCCCCTAATAGCTCTGCCACCTGTTGGACCCCCCTGAACATCTTCCCCCCCTACTGGACCCCCTGGAGAGCACACCCCCCCCCCACTTTGGACGCTTCTTAAGGTTGAAGCTGGGAGATGCTGGGTTTATCCAATAGATACTTACACATATTTTAATAGTGGAGTTATAGGTTTCTTGTGGAGGATTTAGGAGGTGAGGTTGTGAGTTTTGTGTTGCTGTTTGGAAGTATAGGACCTTTGAGGATGGGTTTCAGATGGGGGTGTTTCTGTTTGGATGGTAACATGTTATAGGTGCATAGGGATTGGATTTCTAGTGTTTCTTCACTGTTTTGGATTACTATTTTAGCCTTTTGGATCTCTCGATTTTCTATTGTGGTGGATATAGTTTGGGGTGGGACATCAGGTGGTGGTTTGGAGTAAGTTCAGTTAGCTTGTGCTCGGTTTCACCATCATCTGTATTATGGATATTGATGGTGTAGAGATATCTATAGTGTATGCTCTCAAATTCCGTTGAGATGCTGGATGATGCAGGAAGGGAGGCATGTTTCTATAAGATGGTTTGTTCTCTTTCTAGGGTGGGTGCATGTTGACAACTTGGTGGGTATAGAGGTGTTTGATTTAGGGTGGGTATTAGCTCACATTTGGATAGAGGACTGCTTGGGGATTCTTTAGATTGTATGATGGGTTAGGCGTGGGTGATGTAGGGAATTTCAAATGGATGGTACTAGTTGACTACTGGTTTTTAGACATTCTTATGGTGGGGTGGTCCATTTTGATGCAAGGAGTTCATATGGTGATGGATGGGGCTAGATGGTGGTCTGGGGATGATTTCGTTTCTAGCTAATATTTTGGGTGTTGTTACTACTATAGGTGTTTTTTTTGGTTGGATGTTTTGTGGATTAGGGTTCTTGTGCAAGTAGGTATTGATGTAGTGGCCATTATTTGGCATTGTTGTCTATAGGTTATTCATGTGATATTAAATCTATTTCCTTTAATTATAAAGATTATGAAACATAATTTTAATATTTTTAGAATGATGAATGGTGTAAAAATTTTCCTCCTATGGATAAAATGAGAATGGGAAAATTCCAAGGAAATGGGAAAATGAAGACTGGATGATGCCTGGAAAACAAGCAGAATTTTATAAACAAAATCATCAATATAAAGGAAGATCATGTTTGAAGGGATTTTAATATTGTTGTAGAATTTTTCGGTATAAATATTTTGAGTACTAGTAAAAAATTTCATTTCACTGTAACTGGGATTAAAAAAGGGGGATCAGAAGTGAGAATAGTAGAAGTAGTTTTAATAGATGAAGGAATACTCTTAGTAAAAAAAATGCCCAGCCTGAAGAAATTTCTAGAAAGGTATCGCCTATTTATTCCCATTCATTTTATGTATAAATTCCTAATGTTAATTAATGAAAACAATTGGGGAGATGGATGACTACTGTATTATTTGGGTATAACAAGAATGAAATATCCTTCCTATAATACCATTGCAGTTAGATTTTCCATGATGAAGAATGGGAGACCGTCCCTCAAGGGGTGAAAAGCCTAAATTAACGTTTTCAATAATGACAAACTGTATAGAATATCAATTTCTGGACAACCTAATTCTAATTAGTCATTGAGGTTAAGTTGAAAAACCCAAATATTAATTTTTATATTGACATCACATACTCAATGATATATGTACTGCATTGATTACTTGTTTATAAACTCTTGCTTCTATAAAGGTTTTTTCCTCATAGACTTATAGTTGAATATCTCAAGTATGTTTTCCAAGAATATCATGTTACTATCCTTCTCTCACAAGTGGATAAGTTTGAAACATCAAATATATGGAGGAGAAGAAGATTTCATGACGGGAGTTCTCGGCACCTAGGACCACTGTCAGTGAGTTCTAAAAATCCAACCGAATAGTATCCCCCCTGGACAGCATCCCCCCCCCCAGGACGGAACCCCCCTGCTAGACCCCCCTGGACAGAAACCCACAACCCCCCTGCTAGACCCCCTAGACAGAAACCCACAACACCCCCCCCACTAGACAAACACCCCCTGCTGGAGAGCATCCCCCCCGGACAATAGCCCCCCCCCCCCCCCAAAGATAGAACCCCCATGCTGGACCACCCTGGACAGTTGCCCCCCTATTGGAGCCCCTGGACAGCAGCCCCCCCCCCCCTTCTTTGGATGCTTCGTAAGGTTGAAGCTGGGAGATGGTGGGTTTATCCAATAGAGACTTACAATGATTCTCATAGTGGGGTTATAGGTTTCTTATGGAGGATTTACGAGGTGAGGTTGTGAGTTTCGTGTTTTTGTATGGAATTATAGGACTATTGAATATGGGTTTCAGATGGGGGTGTTTCTGTTTTTATTTTTCTACATGGTTTAGTCCAGAATACACTTACATGGTGCAAGGTGCTGGTTGGTTTGTGATTTCTACTGTGGTTGGTAACATGTTATGGGTGCATAGGGGATGGATTTCTGGTGTTTCTTCTTTGTTTTGGATTACTATTGTAGGCTTCTGGTTCTCTCAATGGTCTAGTGTGGTGGATATAGTTTGGCGTGGGTCTTCAGGTGGTGGTTTGGAGTAAGTTCGGTTGGCTTGTTCTTGGTTTCCCCATCTTGTGTCTTCTGGTTGTTGATGGTGTGGGGATTTCTATGGTGTAAGTTCTAAAATTCTCTTGAGATGCTGGATGCACCAGGTTGGGAGGCATGTTTCTGGTAGATGGGAGGTTCTCTTTCTAGGGTGGGTGCATGTTGAATTCGTGGTGGGTCTAGAGGTGTTGGATTCAGGGTGGGTATTAGCTCAAATTTGGATAAGGGACTACTTGGGGATTATTTAGGTTGTATGATGGGTTAGGGGTGGGTGATGAGGGGATCTTAGGATGGATGGTATGAGTTGAATGCTGGGTTTTTAGACATTCTTATGGTGGGGTGGTCCATTTTGATGCAAGGTGTTCATATGGTGATGGATGGGGCTGAATGGTGGTATGGGGATGATTTGGTTTGATGCTAATATTTTGGGTGTTGTGTCTACTATAGGTGCTTATTGTGGTTGGATCTGGTGTTGCATAGGGTTCTTGTGCAATTAGGTGTTGATGTAGTGGTCATTAGTTGGCATGGTTGTCTAGAGGTCTTCATCTCTTAACATTATTTGGACAGATTCCCCTCCCCCTGGATAGATTCCCCATTCCCTGGACATATCCCCCTGATACCCTAGACAGATTCCCCTCCCCATACAAGTCCTTCCCCCACCCCCCCAGACCCTAGACAGACCCCCCTCTGGACAGATTCCCCCCATACCCTGGACAGATTCTCCTCCCCCCTGCCAGTCCTGCCCCCCCAAGAACCTAGACAGATCCCCCCTAGAACCTGGACACCCCCCAGACACTGGACAGATCTCCCTAGACAGATTCATCTCCCCCTACCAGTCCTGCCCCTCACCCTTCCCCCCCCCCACACCCTAGACAACTCATACATATCATAGAGGGTGTTTACAGTTTTAAGGATTTTTCACTCGTGATAGGTGGATACCTTTTTATTTAGAATCATTTAATCCTCTAAATGATTGGTTTTGATGTAATCAACGTGATTGATTGATTAGTTCCCTATTGATCACATATTAACCGCTATCATTGGAGGGTGATGATTAAATCCATAAAGGGAAGTAGGTATGTGAATAAGTTCTAATGGGATGACTATGTGACTCAAGATAGGTATGAGTTTTAAAGGATGGGTAGTGTGATAGAACATATCACTAGCATTTTCCTTGAGTACCAGGGGTTACAAACCTTTGTTTTCCACTAGTAGTGGGAAAATTCAGTGAAGACTATCCTAACAACATCTATGATCTACCTCTAGTATGGGAGGTAGAATACAATATTGAAATTGATCAAGGAGAAGTACCAATAACCATTAATCCTTATAGGATGTAACCTATGGAGCTTCTGGATCTCAAGAAGATGTTCAAGGACCTAGAGGTTAAAGAATTGATATGCCCCAGTACATACCATTGGGTTTCAGTAGTTTTTTTACAAGAATACAGATGACATCCTCAGAATTTTCATGGATTAATACCAATTGAACCAGCACACATTAAATAATTAGTTTCCGCTACATAGAATATATAACATATTTGATCAACTACGAAGATCTAGAGTGTTTTTAAAGATATATTTAAGGACCGACAATCATCTCGTTTGTTTCAGGACATCATAGATACCTCAAACAATTTTCAAGACTGTGTTTGGTCTGCACAAGTGCCTTTTCATTCCGTCTGGACTGACAAATGCACCTACAGTCTTTATAGATCTTATGAACTGATTTTTACGCCGATATATAGATTCATTGATGGTAGTATTTATTGATGAAATATTATTGTATTCAGACAAGATACATGACCATGAAACCCATCTTGATATCATGATGATTACACCTAGAGAGCATCGTCTCTATGCTAAGATCAAAGAATGACACTTTTGGATCAACAAAGTAAGCATCCTAGGTAATATCATCCCTGATTTAGGAGTCTTAGTAGGCCTATATAATGTAATGGTTGTAGTTTGATGGAAATATTCCAAAAATGTATTTGAAATCAAGTGTTTCTTTGGGAAATTAAGTTTTTAACGACGCCTCATCCCGTATTTCTCATGTCTTATAGCTCCACATACTGTCTTAAAAAATAATGTTTTGAAATTCATATGGTTATAATCTTATGAAGTAGCATATCCAGACTTGATGCGTCAGTTAAATTTATCACTGATACTGATTATTTAATATCTAGGTAGGACTTATACTTCATACTATGACACATCAGGTATTGGGATTGGAAGTTTTCTAATGTAGGATTATTGAGTTGTCACTTACAAGTTTCATAAACTGAGGCCACATGAGCATAATTTTCGAACACACGATCTCATGATAGTTGTTGTAGTTCATTATCTATGCTGTTGGAGACACTATCTACATAGAGGTAGTTTTGTTTTATATATTGACAAAAAAACCTCTAGTATATATTTACATAGTGTGATATGAATATCAAGAAGTTCAGGTGGGTGGAATACCAATAGTCATTTGATTTTGAGCTTACATTGACGCCAGGTAAAGGAAATGCTATAACTGATTTTCAATGAAGAAAGACATAAACTCAGGTGGTTAATAAGGATACTAGGGAATGAAATATTGTGGGTTATTCTCAGAGATTCATGTTGTGGTTTAGGAGGAACATTGTAAGACTATCCTCTCAACCTTCGCAGTGACCTTTACTATTTTTGAATGGGTAAGAATGAGGCAACTATCTGATCATGAGGGTATTTTCCTAAGGGAAAGTTTCTCCATTGACGATACATTATTATGTTTGACCATGTATAGGTTTGATACTTTAGTATTCCATGGGAATTATTATGTCCGAAATGACATTAGGTAGGAGATGTTGTTAGAATTCCATGCTTAGGAATGGGATGTTCACCCAAGTGTCACCAAAATGTATTGAGATCAGTAACGAAATCATTATAGGATTGGTATGAAATGAAATATTAATTGGTTCATCATTCAATGTTACACCATTCATCTGGTGATGTTGGAGCATCTATTCTTTGTAAGTCTTTTGCAGCTATTTCCCATTCTCGAGTGGAAATGGGATGCTGTTTCGATGGATTTCATGACTGGTCTTCCCAGATCAACCCATGGAAATGATGCGGCGTGACCGCGGAGTGACCGCATTGTGACCACGGCGTGACCGCGACGTGACAGCGGAGTGACCGCGGCATGACCGCGGCGTGACCGCGGCATGACCGCGGTGTGACTACTGCGTGACTGTGGCATTTTGGCCATATCCAGTGACATCCACGAGGCAGAATCATCTGGCCAAGAGTGAAGGGAACGGGAGGAGGCAGGGCAACATTTTGACTATCGCCCCTCCAGTAGAAATTATGATTAGTCAGTCTCAACATTGATCACAAAGACTCATTGAATACTATCATGGTGAACCGACGCATGGTGTTGTCCAGGAGCAGGGCCAAATCTCGGCATTACTGCGGCGTGACTGCGGCGTGACAGCGGCATGACCGCAGTGTGTTGGCCCGGTCCAGCGACATCTGCAGGGAAGCATCTTCCGGATAGGAGCTAAGGGAGCGGGAGGAGGCAGGGAAGCATTCTGATCATCGCATCTCCAGCAGAAATTGTTATTAGTCAGTCTTAACATTGATCACAAGACTCATGGAATACGATCACTGTGAACCGTCGTGGGGTGTCGTCCTGGAGAAGGTCCAAATCACGGCATTACCACAGCATGACCGCGGCCTGACCGCGGCGTGTTGGCCCACTCCAACGACATCTGTGGGGAAGCATCTTCTGGCCATAAGAGAATGGATCAGGAGGAGGTGGTGTAACATTCTGACCATCGCCCCACCAGCCGATGATAAAACAGATCAACTATTTAATATTCTATAATAATGGATCACCAGAGAAGGTTGGAGCGAGTGGCACAATGAAGCAACGTCTAAAGGGAAACAAAACGACGGAAAATAATCATACACCCTACACAAACCATTTAAAAATTCATTCACTTTTCCTAAACATGGAAATTTTATTTATAATATTCAAAGCGTGAAAATGAATGTGTCATGGTCAAGACATATGCCTACTCGGGATATTTCATTTGAGTTGAACAAGTATTATAAGCCAATTAATACTATTCAAAGAAAACAAAACCTAACCAGCCACAAAACTAACACCAACAAGAGGCATATTAAAGAATCAAAAAAATCTATTCATTATACAAATAGCTATCACTACTCTTTGGTTTAGAAGACATCACACCTCCGTTGGATGGTTTTTATTATAAAATCATGGAATTGCATTATTTCAACACAAGTAAACCATATAGATCAATTATGAGTGCTTAATTTTCTCATTTATTTCAACAAAAATCAACCATATACGTACCAATTCAATTTTCTATGTTTAGGAATGTTGCTGCACCCCATCGGTGGCCCGGAACTAGTAAAACAATCCTCAACGCATCACACATAAATTATGAGGGGTTAATTTTATCATTTATCCAACCAATTTACCAAAACCTAAAAAATAAATAAAATTCCCAACAAGAGGTAAATATAAACACAACCCCACATTCAAAAATAAATAATAAAACAATTGTATATAACTTATAGGCCACTTACCTCTATTCTAAAGAATACTACTTGCTTAACCATTCCCCTTAACTCAGAATCAAACACCATTCAAAACCGCAACATATGGCCTGAAAATTAAAAATGCTATTAGTTCATTGGAATAACATGAGAAAATAAACATTCCATAATATGAAAAAGTGATGAAATATAAGGATTAGTCTCACCCAAAGATTTGATTCGAAACCAACGATGCTTCAAATCGAATAGAATAAAAGGTGATCAACCCATGTAGAGATATTAAAATTTTGGATTACCTCTATGGTTTCAAGGTGAATAAATGATGAGAAAATTGAGTGAGGTTTGATAAATACAAGAGAAAAATTAGAAAATTGAACTTTTTAAGGGGCAGACAATTTGGATACATGGTTTTCCAAATCATACCCAAACTGTGAACCAATATCAGTCCAAGAGGGGTCCAAGTCACACTGTGAACCGGGGATCTCACACAGTATAAAAAAATATGTGCCATCCGTCTGAAATTCATATTTCCAAGGTCATGTGGTTTACTCTAACTATGTTCCAAACATGTAAGATGCACTGAATAACCACTTTTCTCCTTTCCTTCCTGTTTTAAACCCCCTTAACACCCTACACAAACCAAGGGATTCATAGATGTAGCATAGGTATGTGGAATCATGTGGGGATTCTAAAACCTCTTCATCGGTGTAAGGCACAATAGATACCATGTGAATTAAATGAAACAATAAACAATAACTGGACACATGAAATACAAACAATTTCCACAAGAGGGTATGGAATATAACCAAACATTAATATGTCATGTCAAGATTACATTATCAACTGAGAAAGAAGCCAAATAATTAATTGAAACCTTGGAATCCCCAAAATGAGTCCAGACTCTAATTCTGGATCCCCATTCATGATCTTCCAAAAGACAACTAAACTCCCCAGAAGAGGGTCTTTTCCCTTATTCAGACATAAAATGATGAAATAATATCAGGTACCCAATGATGGTCTGGCCAAGGTGTGGGAAATACACAGTAGGACAACACCAATGATGTTTATAAAATATCTAGTCTAAACATATAGTGTATGTTGGTTCAATGTAAATAAGATAGAAAATAAAAGATAACTTAGGTATTATCAGTTAACTGTATACACATTAACCATTTCATTCGTTATTTCCATTTTTATCACTTATACCATCTTAATAACATATTTCATTTTCATCCAAAGTTCAAATAGGTTAGGGATTTATATCTTTTAATCAATGGCCTCATATAGTAAAATACTATGCATAAGTGAATATGTCATGTCCTCTATCTCTCTAAGGATAAACATATCATAACCAAATAATTAAACATACCATGGAGCCTCAGTCCATGTAGTCATATCCAACAAACTGTTAAGGGAATATAACCTCATTCTGACTCCCTAACTCATGTATTAATGGGGTGGGGTTTAGAGCCTCTATTCAACCCGACCCGTGTGTATTGAAACTGAAGTCAATTCCCCCCATACAACCTGACCATGATCACATTCTTATGTACTGATTAACCACATATAACATATCACATACATACATATTCCATACACACAAGCATCACAATTCATATTTATTTTCATATGACACAATATCAATACATAACCCATTAACACATTTTCCAATTATATCACTTATCCCCTTTGACCCATTTCCCTTTTCATACCTTGACCCATTTAGAATTTTAATCAACACCAATATCTTAACCCATATAATAGTTTACTCAATTTAGGTGAAATATTCCATTTATCATGTTCCTATATTCTTATGAATTAACCTATTTACGTAGGTACATCACAAATTCATAATCCATTTCCCAGATTCACATTAATCCATTGATCTTTTTTTCACATCATTCAAAATAATACCATTTTCTATTCCCAATAACTTGAAAAAACAGCCATTGGAGACTCTAATATTTTATATAAAATTTCAACATATTTATCATGGTCTTTACTTCAATACAAATCAACCCTATTCTTAATATTTCAATTTTCCATGTTGGGAAATGTTAATTTACCCAATGGGTGGCACTAAATAGGTGAAATAATCCTCCACACATCACATTGGGATCATGTGGTGTTCATTTTATTAGTTATCCAACCATTTTACCAAACCCTAACAAATGAATCAAATTAAAAACAATATATAACCATGAACAGAACTGCACATGAACAAATTAACAATAAAACATTATGATATAACTTGTAGATGATGTACTTAGAATATGAAGAAAACAACATGCACAAACTTGGAGAATCACTCGGATTCGAACACCCTTCAAAACCCCAACCAAATATAAACTATAAAAAAATAATTTAAAGGATTCAGAAGAAGATATCAAAGTAAACAAACCCAAATCTGAAAAATTAATTAAAGAGGAGTATTAGAGAAACACAAAGCATCAATTTGAATCCAAGGGCGCTCTTAACAGTTTAGAATCAAAGGAGATCCACCCTTGGAATTATTTGGGAATTTTTGTTCTTAACAATGGTTGGAAGGGGAATAAATGAGGAGAATATTTTCCAATGCATGATAAATATCGATGGGGGGAAATGGGAAAATCACACTTTTTTAGGGCTGTATGGTTTGACATAATGGTTTTCCAAATCTTTCACCAACCATGTTCTTGACTCTATCCAAGAGGGGTAAAAGTCAAAAAAATAACCTGAGGATCTTATAAAATTTTCCAAATAATGTGCCAACTTTGTCAAATTATCTTATACAAGGAGGAATGGTTTCGCATCACAATATCACAAGTTACTTTAACATACCTCCAACCATGCAACTTAAATAGAATGTGTAGCAACCCTGGGTTAACATGAAAATATATTACATAATATAACATGAATATTAATTACATTACAATAATAAATTCCTAAGAACTATAATACTTTTGTGTCTTTATAATCATAAAAAATATTCAATCGTAATGAAATATCATAAAAATATCCCATAATGATGTCAATCATTAGTACATATACCTATAACATATCTTCATAACCTAGGAAACCAAAATATTAGAACAGTGTTCTGTTATATTACCATGAAGTTAAATAATGTAAATGTGTAGGATTCTAGTAAGATAATTATATGTTTCTTATCAAAAATAGTTATGGTGATTTTTATGGTAAACTTCACTGTGTTCTTACAAGGTCAATGGATTCACCAAACCTGTAAATATTAAGTATGGATAGAATTATTTATATATAATATTATATTTTTTTATGAATCCATAGCCTTGAATGCGGCCTATTTTCCATTCCTAATGAACATGAAAAGGGACCATGAGTTTGTAGGGACACATTACCATTTATATACACCACTAAAATGATAAATTGTTTCCAGTACCAGGATCACAATATTAATTCACCTCATTATGGCCAGATGGTCCACTATTAAAAAGGTTGTAACTCTGACTCTGGTTTTGGATTCATGCAATATTAATATCAAACAATTATGAAACATTACTAAGAAGGCTACATTTTGAACCAATAATTTGACATCAAGGGAAAAATTCCATCCCCGATAACTCAATTGTTCTTTTTTGAGTGTTGTAAAGTAAGCTTGAATTCATCACTAGTTTGAATGTATAGGAAAAATCTCGAGCCTACCCACATAAGGATTGTGATAATTTGGTGTGGAAACATACTGAATTCATTCAGGAAAAAATACATATTTCAAGGAGAGGGCTTAACCTCCTAGAGATTCTGTTCTATCTTGAGAAATTCCCTCAAAGAGGAGGAGATCATTTTGGATCATATCAAATGAAGGGATAAACATATGAAGGGATATCAAAGCTCTTGTTTTAAAAAACACAAGGGAAAAAGAGAAATAAAATATATTTCAAAAATAGTTATTTATGCCTAGAACCAATTGAGCAAGATTAGTCGGCTCAACATGGGCACTCCTGTTCAAAATTTCCCCTAAACTCTGAAGCTCACCATTGAACTCCCTTTCAAATTTTCTGCAAATTTCACATATTCATGAGAAACCAAACGTGTGGGCACGGAAAAAATAAATGTCCCATCAACTTATAGGATATAATTCATTTCCATTTGGTCTCTGGAGGAACGGAGAGGGAGGAGTAATGGTGAGGGATAAAGAGTATTCACTGGGGGAGAAGTTTGAGTGGTGGGAGGAGAAAGTCGAGCGTGAGGGTGGGGAGGCCGCTGTGAAACACCGATGGCTGGGTTGTGTAGCAGTGACGTTGGGGAGAAGTGCTCGGGGAGTAGGTCCAGGTCGAGGGTTCAAGGAGTCATGGAATGTGGGGAGGAGGAGCTTGCAGATCGGGGGAGGAGAGGAGGAGAGCATCGCCGAGAGAATCACCGGCTGGGGAGGAGGACCTCGTGGATCGGGGGAAGATAGGAGTCGTGGAATGGGGAGGACGAGCCCGATTGAAAGTCAAAAAAACATTTCTAAGGATATTTTAAATACATTTCTATAAAATATGATATTGCCACAGGTTTAATAGAACTGTGTGTATAAACTAAGCTATAGCCACGAATTTATAAAACTGTGGCTATTGGTCCGTGGCTATAGCCCTGTTTTATAGTAGTGAGATATTTGATTAATTATTTCTTATCAAATTTTAGATACGTGGAATACAACATGCTTTGATGACCACATTAATGGAACAAAAATTCTCATCCGTAAATATTTCATCTTAATATAAGCATATAAATTGTAGAATATAATGAACCATGTTGTAATAGATTATTTATTGTAACATTGGGATGACAGACACATACCACATGTATCTATAATTGTGAAATGTAATCTCCGACTAATTTCATATTAACTAAATCCCTCTATAAGTATATCATTCCTGAAAAAATTATTTATATCCCTAAGATATAAAACATAACAAAGCATTGTATCAGATGATTAGTAAAGTTAAGCCTGGAATAAAACATCATAACATGATCATAAGTGATTAATAACAATATTATAATTTTTCATAATAAATACCCTTCATATAATGGATCACAAAATCATTTCATCTCAAAAATTGTAGATGTTCTTAAGTGATGAATGATAAAAAATAAAATAAAATGATTTATAATATCATAATGTTGAAATATGATATAATTTTTGTGAATACACATAATCATTGATAATATTGTGTCAATGATATCGAACAAGTCATCAAATACATGTTATGATTTGTCTAACCACTCATGTACATGATTGTGTCATGGGATAACATTCTGTGTACATGATTTTTGTAATTTTATAACTTCCCATGTACCCTATTTTAGAAATTTGATAAATACCCATGTATTATATTTAGAGCTATGGATAACATCCCATACACACTTTTATCTCATATAAAATTAATCACTATGAAATTAATTAGACGTAGATATATGTCACACCCATCACATAGATCATACATATGTTTGGAACAATTCAATAAAACATTCATCATATCATAACATGTGAAATGAAAATTGTTATAAATCTTTGTTGACATCATAGACATAAAAAACCATAAGAAGTAATAAATATAGTTTCCTTGGTAGATGTCACCTGTAATGAATATAAAACATCAATGGAATTATTATTAGATGAAAAATTATTTTTGAAATATATCCCTTGATTTATTTTTTGGGGAATATAACAATTCATTTAAAATAGAATTTTAAGAAATAAAACTTTCAACAAACTGTGTGACATAAATATCATTCTAAATAACATTTAAAACATGTAATGGATGTTTTAATACACATTTACATCCTAGTGGTTGGAAAATATGTTCATTCCCGAAAATTTAATATAATGATTCTTTCACAGATTTGAAAAAAATATAAATTGTAATTGACTATGTAATTATTTATTGATTCCATTTAAAATATTTTGAAAAAATATAAAAATATCTTAAATGAAATAATAAAATCATAAATAAACATTAAAACGTTACAGAAATAATTTCTATAAAACATCAATTTCAATAAAATTGTTTTCAACTAAAGTGTGTAATAAAGTCATTTTTTTTAAAAATAGTCTTCTAGAATCATGAGTACATTAGAAAAGGAAGATGAGGGGAAACCTATTTTACTATGAAATAACCAGATGGGACTAAAATTCTAGAATTTATTGTTGACACATCATAATATTTTATTATAAAAACCATGATTATAATCATTGTAATATATAAGGAGATTGTATCATCAAACCCTTATAACATTTATATTTTTTGACTAGTAAGGACTATATATTAAAGGGAAATAAATGGATAAGGATATAAATTAATATTCATTAAAATAATATTATTATACAATCATGTTATTTTCAACATCAACCTAATGAAAAAAGTAGTGTGTAAGGCTTCTAACTTATATTAATAAATGGGAGAATAAATTTGCATACATCAGTTTGTAACATTTGTATCTTAATCCCATTAAAACAAATTAGAATAAAATTTTAAACAACATGAGAAAAAATAAATTCATTATATATAATTTCATTGGGAATTTATATATTTCTAATAAAATATGATATGTATACAAAATAACATACATCCCAAATAAATCAATTTTAGATGAATTTCGATTACCATGTATCTCAATGTCTGTTTTAATCATTAACACCACCATTATAATAAATATTCTTCTACTATATATATATATATATATATATTAGGATCCATAGTTATATATATATATATATCATTCCTTATATGAGATTATTGTGGCATTTTATGACACATTTGTTAATAATTACATGTTAATTACATGTTTGGGTTAAAAAAACTTTATTTCTAATATATGTTTTTATTTTTAACATTTTTCCTTTTACTATGATCATGGTTCCATGGTACAAAATGTTTTCCACATTATAAATAACATCTTAATTCAAAAATATGTTTATTTTGGGTAATCAATAAATGATATAGATAAAAATAGAAAGACATCATTCTTGTAGATGGTAGGTCTTTTTTATGAATAATCAATCTTTCCATTTTCTTGATAGATAAATGAAAAATTGAAAATAATATAAATTCAATACAGTGTCTGTATGATTTCATTAATTTCTCATGTATTCATTTAAAATATCCTTATTACCATTAATTTGGAGGGTATTTAAAAATTGAATCACATTACCTGGAGAGGCGATAATCTACTGTACGCATGAGCGACGTTGTCATATTACAACATAATGGATATTAAAAATTTATATGTTGTAGAATAATTAAAAAATTCAATAATATCATTAATATAATTTTTTAAATTTAATAAAATCATTATATCCAACCATTCATATGTGGTGATAGAAGACAAATTAAAATGGTTCAGAGGGCAATATTCTTACATACACACAATTAAGAGATTCATTCTAAATTATACAAAAAAAGATAGATATTTGTTCTGACCGACCTTCTTGATGAGGATGAATGTGATATCATGGTTTCATGATCTTCCTTCATCATGATAAATGACATATAATGACCCCTGAGTCATCCTCTAGTAGGCCCCATTATAGAGGCTAACACCAAGGGTAGGTAAACAGTCACATAATATGGGAGTCATTACACATTATAATGAAAATTATATTGGTAGTTAAGATGGAAAATCCCAAACAAATCTAAAAATGAAATAATATGACGAATGCGATAACCACCACATGAATTTTTATTCAAAACATCCACACTATACAATAAAACCATAAAGTAAATTACCAATAATAAGTCTAAGGAGGAACACATCTACTATATTGATACCAAAGCTTGTAAGGTCCATCACGATCCTCAAATTCCTCCTAGAAACATCAAATGAGTTTTATACATGTAGGGAGAACATACAAGTATACTCAGAAGAATATATATAGGTAGCTCATGCACAAGTTGGATAACATAATAATTCCCCAGTGAGAAAGTAGTAAAACATCCAATGATCCTAACAAGTAATACATACCACCCTATCCTTACCATGGAATACTCACTAAAAAACAACATTCATGTAAAGGAATAATATAAGAAAATCGATGAAATGTTACCCGCACCCCTTTCCACCGGTTAACAGATCATCTTTAAAGGTATCCTAGTTTTACCACTCTCCAGTAAGACCCAATATCACAATTAACCAATACACATGTGGGGAAAAAACCACATCACATCTTTCCCATAGACACCTAGGGCCCGAATACATCACATCATGACCGTAGAAACCTGGAAAACAATTACACTCATCTTTCTCGAAAACACATGGGCCTCATCCCAAAGAAAACTAATTGAAAACCCGCCTCTCATTAAACTATTACCATAGATCTGGTAACAAAAATAAATCCATTACTTACTACATAATTATTATTTGGAGAAAAATAAATAGAAGAGGGAGTAGGGGAGACATTATCTAGTCATTCATCCTCTCACTAGGATGTTGGAAAAAATACTTACCCCCATAACGATCAGGGTGTTTGGCACATTGTTCTCATCAAGGGTGGGGTGTGTATAAAAAAGGGAAAACAAGTTTATAAAGTTATATAAACAAAAAAAATCTCATTATACGGGTTTAAAATCAAACATGAATCCTATATAGAACATCCTTTGCTAGTACCCTTACATGCACAACCCCAATCCCAAGAACAACATGGAGGATAACCCCCAGCTAGTTCATTTCATTTAGAATTTTTTTTATAAATAAAACATTTATTCATTCAATCCCTACCCTGGAAATTATTCACTAGATACTATGGGTCTGAAAAAAAATAACACCAATGTCAATGATTTTCAGAATGCATGCATCCAGAAAAAACATAAAAATAAATAACAAGGATAACTCATAAAAAATGTGATCAAAATCATCATCTTCCTGACCCCCATTTATGACTAATGTAACAAGAATATTATATCGTAACACCATTAACAATTGGTTTCAACAATGATCAAGATACAATACGAGTATACCCACCCCGCATGATTGAAAAATAATTGATAGACTAAGTAATTATAATATAGGACAACTGTTGACCAATTATCCTTTCTTGTGCCAAAACAGAAGGTCATGTGTGTAGGAGACTCCAAGTACAAACTAAAAATTATTTTATAATTCCGGTGCATGACTAATAGGGAAAAATGATTTTGGGCATACTAATAGAAAACTGAACGGTTCGAGGAAATATGATATCCGATTATGAAAATCAAAAATAAAAAAATCATGGAGGTGATTTCAGGATACATATATTTAATATCATGTTTTGATCCCACATAATTATAGTTTCATGATATTTAAGATAAAATAATTCACTTGGAGATAGTGTAAAAAAACACTGATAGGATTTTCATTTAATGATTAACAGACATAAACGGTGGTGAACTGGAAGAATACTCGAAAGGTTTGAGCAATTAGTGGTGAGTAACCATTTTGTGAGTCACCATTTAGAGAGTCATAGTTTTGTGATCTATCATAAAGTAAGTCAATTTTATATTTTCTATCATTTTGTGGGTTTATCTTTGGTGATTCACTGTTGGGTGATTCACCATTCAATGACCAACCATCAGATGATAAACCATTAGAAAACTAGATTATTTTGAAACACCTAAAACAAGCCACTATGACCTCCAAGAACACCTGTAAAAGTGGATTTTAGCAAATAATGGGATGGAGAGGTGTAGTTCATTACATCATATACATCCCAAATTATAACCCCCCTCATGAATTCAATACCAAAACATGATGATAGTTGGTTTTGAACAACCATCTGTATGATACTTCTCAATGATAAACCACCCAATGTTGTTTGAAAGATGAAGTGAATCCTCGACATCCAAGGACACCTATCTGGACACCTAAATCCCAAAAAACTCAGATAAACCACAATGGTCAATATACTGGAACACATATATTATGGAATTACATAATCCACGTAAAAATATAATTCACTTTTGGCCGCAGAAGTTTAATTGCAAACACAATAATGCATATTAATTAGGGATCAGGTCGTCCATTTCCAACATGTCAGAAATATTTGAACAGTAGAGAATAGGGAAACAACTCATCTTATAAAAATAACGTCCAATATTTTCATTATAATGAAATGAAAAAAATAAAAAACAACACCACTGGGTACTGGGCACACATATGCGCTTCTTGCACCCATGTACTATACTCGAGGCCAATAAGCCTCCACAAAACACAGAATAAGGGAATGGTCCATCCATTTTACACCTTCTATAGCTTATCCAAGATCTCAAAGGTCCATTCCAAAAATGTAATATTTTCCTCGATATCCAACACATCCCAGTTAATGACATGGGATTCATCATGAAGAAACCGATGAATGTGTGAGATGTGGAAGATATTGTGGATCTTATCCAACAGCGGTGGTAGTGCCAACTGGTATTCCACCTCACTTACTCATCCTAACACCTAAAATGGTTGGATGATCCTGGGAGGGGGCTTTCTCCCTCTACTGAGTCTCCACATCCCACGGTTAGGGGAAACTGTCATAAACATGTGGTAACCAACCACAAACTCCAATGTCCTCCTCTAATGAACCACATATGAATTCTTTTGATATTTCACTACCTTCACCCTCTCAGGCAAAAGGAGAACATTCTCTGTCATGATCGACATTACCACCAAACAAAAAATAGTTTTATCTCTATACTATGTCATTATCAAGGCTAAACTAAATGACCTCTATTATAAGTCTTCAAATGGTTCCATGCTAATAAAATATGGATAGCTACTAATTCAGGCATACAATTCATAGGGAATGTTTTGTACCCAAGATCCCTTGATGTCCTGAACACACGCCTGCTTCATATCCAATAACATCTGGATGGTCCCCTCCATCTGCACATCTGGCTAAGGGTGGAAACTGGTGCTAAGGCCTAATTAATTTCCAAAATCATTTTTTAATCCCTTATAGAATCGTGAGTCAAACTGTGTTCCCCGATATAAGATGATGGATATCTAAACCCCATGATGATGCAACACCTCATCCACATTCATCATCACTAAGGTGTACACAAATGTAGACTCTAGGATCACTATGAAGTGAGATTATTATTTTTGATTGATGAACCACTACCCTGATAAGGTCATATCCTCCCTGAGCCATGAGTATCCCCAAGAGAAATACATTGAGATTTCATCCCCCCTCTAATCAGGGAAATATAAGGGTTGAAAAAAACTGTCAGGATCACGGTGATCAAAATTCACCTCCTAACACACTAGGATCTTTACCATAAACTCCACCACTTCTCGTTTCTCCATGGTCCACCAAAATTGTTCCCTCAAGATATGGTACATCTAGTATTCTTCTGGTTGTACCACTAGGTGTGAGATACGGAACTCACAGAGAACTCCTTTAGACATCCCCACTATGAAAAACAGATTCCCCTAAACAAAGTATAATTGTCATTGTCCTATGACCATCCCACTAGATCATTAACCTAGCCAATGAGATATCACATCACCTCAGCCTATGAATCTCCCCACTGGGACTCCCCCACTAGCCACATTAGAGAATACTACACATTCATCTGAAACACATAGAATCTTTTATTATCCATCCCTGCATCCTAGTGTAAGGCATTTAACTTTTCTATAACACTCGAAGCATCTAAGGATTCTAGAACTGCCTCTCTCTGTGAGTTTCTAATCATGGAATCACCACAATGTACCCCCTTCTTGAGGTGTTAGAGATCTCGATGTCATAGTTCTGAATAAACCCCACCCACCTCTACTATCGCATGTTCAGGTCATAAGGGGATAAGATGCACCTCATCCTCTTGTCATCTGTAAAAACCACAATATACAACCTAATGAAGTAGTTCTCCAAAACATCGGGCAATGAAAACCATTGAAATGTCTAGATCATGGGTGAAATATTTTCTCTCATGGGGATTCAACTTATTCGACCCATAAGATATAACTACTTTGTTATACATCAACACATATCTAAAGCCTAGACCGAAAGCATCCCAGAACACCTCGTACATCATCCCTTCCTCTGAAAACCTAATCATTGGAGCACTGGACAACATACCCTCATGATAGAATAATTTTTCTACATATTGCCCGCTCTATAAAATGGATTTCTGTTTCTTATAAAAATCCATCAATGGATCAACAACATGACAGAAGGCATGTACGAATCTCGGATAATATTCTGCCAGACCCTTATAGATACAATCCTCTTCCACATTCATGGGATCTTCCATAGAAACATCTACCTAGGCCATTGATATATTCACTGTTATCCCATGTTGAGCCATCACATGTCTAAATTAATGATCCTCTCATGTCTAGAACATACACTACGAACTCTTCTTATAGAGCGGGTGGCATCTAATAAACTCCAATACTGTTCTAGGATGCTTGGTGTTCTCCTCCTCTAACTTTGAGAAAATCAAGATGACTTAGATGAATATGACAACAAACCGGTCTAGGAACTCACAAAATGGAGAGTTTATTGGCCCCATGAACATATATGTAACATTTGTAACACCGAATGGCATGACCAAAAACTCAATGTTCCCATATGTGCACCTAAAATTAGTCTTCGTGATATTACCCACCTTCACCCATACATGGTGACACACAGTCCATATATTGATCTTAACGAAATAACCTACTCTGCTAAATTGGTCGAAAATATCATTTATCATCAAGAGAGGGTAATGGTTTTTTACAATTACATAATTTTGTCTCTAGTGGTATGTGTACAGCCTAATACAACCATCTACCTTCTTCGTAAAAAATACTAGAACAGCCCACAATGATACAAAATGTATGATAAATATCACCTTCATCATATCATCAAACATATTTTAGAACTAAAATAACACAGAAAATGAAATCCAATAAAGATCCATAAAAATCGGATGAGGACTAGGTTATATGTGTATCCCAAGCACAACACCACGTCGAAGAGGTAGAGTTACAAACTTGTTAGAGAAAACTACCAAAAAATATATGAAAACACTCGATTCCACCTCATTTTCTGTATCAATCGATCCCACTAACATCTCATCATACAAATAAGGAATAGGCTCCACATGCCAATTGCTGACCTGACAACTCTAATCACCAATGAAATGTACATGTTGTTCTTCCTTGTCTAAACCCATGAATATCCTCAGAAATAATTTGATAATAGAATGTGCTAATAACAACCATTCTATGCTAAGGGTGACATCGTACGACAACCTCTACACCTGAATGAGATCCCCACTAGACTGTTATGGGACCAAAATTAGTATACATCTTCAGAAAACATCAAATAAGATGGAATATCCTCCGCCATTCATAGACAACTCAATAGAAATAGAATCTATATTTATTTATAATCCCAAATCATGGGCTATAATGGGTTCTATGAAGGAGAGTGATGCTCTAGAATTGAAAAAAATCATAAGAATGTCTTGTGACAAATGGATCGTACCCCAAATGATCTCCGTAACTGCTAGAAAAACTACCTCTATGGTGTGTAAAATCCCATTCCCAGATCCTCACCCCCAAACTGCCCCATCCTTTCCTTGGTCGATTTCCTGGTAGATTTCCAAGATTTCTTCCTCATAATGAATTATTTACCCTCAGTGGAGTGGGATCCGGATTCCCTTGTTGCTGGAAGGACCTCGGTAGAAACTACAACAAATGGTGGAGTTGAACCATCCCACCTCCTCCATAATGAGCTCAAACTGGGATCTAAATTTGAAGGTTTCCACAAAATCACAATAAAAAACCCCAACCTCGCTCTTATGGGAATGGATAAGGATCAGATGGTAAGAACTAGAACCACGGTGGTCGGCTACCCAATGGCCAAGACCAAGAAGGCCCTGATGTTGGAGACCTACAAGTAAATGACATTACCATTAATGAACTTGGATGGATATCCTTAAATGTTAATCATCCCCTCAAGTTCTCCATTCCAATACCCCACCCTTTTTATGAACCAATAACGATGTTGTCAATGTGAAGGGAGTAGGCACATACCAAAGAGAAGGAAGAAGGGCCTCCTCTAAGCATCTAACCAGAGACATCCCATCTGGAACGATATGTAGAGAAAAGATATAAAGGTCCTTGAAAAAGATATAAATATCCCTTTCCAACATACTCTTCTTCTTAAGGGAGAGTATCTCCTTCCTATTCTCTGCCTTCATCATCAAATAATAGAATTATGCCTTGATCTCTTTCTCAAAGTCATCTGATGGAACATTAGACTCTTTCCTATGCCAGAGGTAATGCATACTCTATATACATATTGCTCCCATTATCTATCTCATCACTAGAGTATCTCAAGACTCCTCTGAATCCCAAATCAATAAGAAAGGTATCACTACCTTCTAAATCCAACTCTTGGTCTCAATGTATGAAATGCTGTATTCATACTTTCCCAGAGTTTTCTACAAAACATCATGAAGAACATTCTCTAATTGGTTCTTCCCCTCCTTTGAATAAACCCTCCCTAGATTGTCTAGATCAACCTATAAAGGCTCCACTCCTCTTTTAACACATAGGTGATGTTAGGGTTCCATAGCTGAATTGTTAATAGGGAACTCCTGATCCCATGTAATATGGAATTATTTATTTAGAATTCATTTTAACACATTGTTTATTTTAATTTCTGAAAACTCCAAAAACAACCCATAAAAAAGGCCATTATGATGAATGTACCTTCTCTAGGGTATCTTCCTCATAAATTGTGTATCATAACATGGTCCTTCGGTATTCTTAGATTCCTTGCATTGCATCATATGGGGGCCAAAAATCCTATGTCTGATCCAATCTTACCTATACAATTTCACAAACCATGATCGCCTAACACTACTACCCTACCATCACATGTAGTCCTCAATCTTCAAAACAATGAACTCCATCTTATAAACCATCCTCCACGTTTGATACAATATTGCTATGACCCACCTTGTTTAAGATGAGGTAAGGGGAATAAATTTTCCATGAAACCCCTTCACCATGATGGAGGAGAGACAATTACCCCTGAGCCCCGCCACTAGTATGTGTTGTGATTCCGACTAGCACCCATTGTGGGTAAACATTAACCTTTAATGTGAGGTAATATAATTTTTAATGAAAAAAAGTTTGGGATATATGATGTTAAAACCTAAAAAATAAATATCTTTATAATCTGAAAAAAGAAAACCACCACATGCTTGTTTAATAAAAAATGCCACATAGTACAAAAACACTGCAAAAAAGTACACAAAACAAGTCTATGCAGCAATGTAATAACTATCTCGACAAATGAGCTAGAACTATCTAGAACGGTCTTCAAAGTCCTCTTGTAAACCTGAAAAGTTTATTATATACATAGGGTGAGCATACATGTATACTCAGTATGATTGATCAAAGTCACTCATTCACATTTTGGAGAATATACTAATGCCTTTGTGAGAAAATAGAGGAACCTCAAATTAACCTAAAAAAGAATACTATCCACACCAACCTCACTATGTTACACTCACCAAATAACAAAAGTAAATTGAAAATATAATCACGTCAATGATAGGTCACTCCTCAGCACTTCCCACTAGGGAAGTGCTTATCATTAATAGTTAACTTCATGGTGCTACCACTCACCCACAAGACCCACTGTAACAACCTCCCCGACACAAATTGGCCACAAACCACATAAAATCCTATCTATAGAAACATGGGCCATGACTACAAGACATCCTGAATGTAGACACCACGGATACAACCACCACTATTCATTATTTAAAAAACACATGGGCATCATCCCAAAGACACCTGGGTGACAAACCACCTCCAAAAAAACCTATACCATATATTTGGGAAAAAACATCAAGACATTATCATGGTCTCATATAGTCTTGGGACATAAATTACTAGAAGAGGGATGAGGGGATCCAATACCAACCATCAATCTTCCCACCGAGATATTGGGAAAAAACCCTCCCCTATAATGATGGGAGTGTTTGTCACATAGTTCTCAAAATGGGTGGGGTGCATATAGAAATCACATAGAATTAAAATATTATACATATAGAAAAACAAACACTTAGCGCAACCTATGAGTTTACAAAAAATCATCGAACAACAAATAAAAACCTTTGCTACTACCCCGACATGCACAACCACACAACAAACCAAAACATATATCATAACACCAACAAGTTCGTTTCATTATGATGCATGAATTTTTAATAAAATAGTTGTTCTTTCCATCTCTACCTAGGAAACATACAACCACAAAACACCACCAGCAATGGACACATAACAGAAAACACACCAAGGTGAATCTCCATGATTAAGAAAAACCATGATAAAGTCCAACTATTCAAAAACCAAGCACGACAAATGTATCAAAACATAGTAGTTTTCCCACTACTCTACAAGTTCATCCATTCCAAAATAAATAAATATCTCAACGTGATATTCCATCACACCTACTGCACCAAATTATATAATAATACCATAGAAACCACCACCAAAATCCCAACCCTATTTGAAAAAACATACCATAATAAAATCTAAAAACTAACCCCTTTATCCACTAATGTACTCATAACCTTGCTTGCTACAGGAGCACCATACAACCCACACAAGGCCCAAAACCCTACAAAACATAGCACACAACCATACCAAAAATCCATGTTTATTCGGGTTTATCCAACAACGCTTCTTTATTAACACATTGATAATCATGGGTGATCACCAAACCTGTTTGTTCTTAGGGAATACTTTTTATTTAACTGTGTATAAGTGATTAATCCGATAAATATTTATAGTAGTAACTCACATTATATTATGGGTGTGCAATAAAAGACCACACCCAAAAATTATTTTCATAAGGCAACATCCAGAACATAAATAAAAGGGAAAACAAAGATAACCCTTAAAACAAGTGATTAACATCATAATATTCCCATACACCATTTATAACTAAGGTAATGAGAAGATTATATCATAACACCTTTAATTGTATGTTTCTACTATGATCAAGAGGATACATGAGTATACCCACCCCATATGATACACAAAAAAATGAGAGACTAAGTAATTCATACCTATAACAATAGGTGGCAAACGATCCATTCTTGCCCAAACATAGAGGGTTGTGTGAGTAAGAAAATCCAATGAAAAAATTAATAGGGTGCAACACATCTGCATAACTCATTGTGAAGAAAGGTTCTGGGAGCACCAAGAGAAAACTGAATCATTCAACAATAGAAGACCTCATCATATGAAAATCCTAGATCCTATATTTAGGGAAATTGTTTCAACTTACATATATTTGGTATCATTTTTTTACCACACAACCGGACTATTTCATGATATTTAAGATACAATAATTATCCCAATGATAGTAGAAAAAACTGTTAAATACTGATAGGTTCCACATTTATCAATAAAAACACATAAGAGTGGATAAAGTGGAAGAAGATTTGGAAGGTGAGAGGTATCTGTGGTAATTCACTATTCGGTGAATCAACGTTCGAAGAGTTACCATTCAGCTAGTCACTGATTGGTGAGTCACTGTTCGATGACCTACCATTCGGTGAGTCATCATTTGGTGACCAACCATTCAGTGAGTCATCATCCTTTGAGTCACCATTCGATGTGTCACTATTTAGTGAGTAACCTTTCTGTGACCTATCGTAATATGAGCAAGCATTGGAAAGCAGTATTTTTTTTGGAAAACTCACGAAACCAGCCACTATGTCCTCTGAGAACACCTCTAACATCAACTTTTTGCTATGTAATGGTCCAAAGTGCTCCCGGACATTACAAAATTGGTTATTAAATTAATATAAAAAATTATAAATATATGTATGATACTATTTTAATTATATTGTAATTATCAAGACATCAATGATGGTGGTATGATCAGGAGTAAAGAATGAGTGTAGGGAATATTATTATAGTTTCTTTGACCAACCACATTTCTATTTATTATTATGGAAGTTAGGGATGGAAATTTAGGAATAATAAAATCTATAAAATTTAATAATGATTATGGGTTTGGATTCTAATAGGGAATGGAAAAACCAAATGGCTTAATAGGTGTGAGGAATTGAGTGGAGGAGGTGACCTTATATAATTGAGGATGTGGGGATTTTCTGTAAGTACAAAAAAGTATTAAGTAAAGTGGAGTCAATATCAACCCAAATGCTACCACGATTGACTAATAATGAGTTGTAAGAATTATATGGTCGATAATCAGCTAATGTACCTAAAAAATCTTATGTAGTCATTTTTTCCTTAAAATATATGATTTTATACTTTTCAATTTTCAATTTTTTTGTATGATAAATAACATTCTATTGTAGTTTACTAATCAGTTATGAAAATAAATATAGTGATACTTATTAGATATTCTTAACACACTAGTTAAAATTATGAAATTATCTTTAAGATGAAAATATAATATTTTTTCTGAAAATTACTTTTCATAAAAGTACACAATACTTGGAAAACTATTTTATAACCATTAACATGGTAATGATATTTTCATTATGTAGAGGTCATTATAAATGTTATAAAAGTTAAAATTTTCATATAATTTGATATATTTTATATGTTAAATCATATAGAAATAAATTGGTACCTGATAATATTTTTATATATTTTAAATCATTTAAATAACTATTTTTTATTATTAAATAACTTTAGTGACTATTTTTACACTTCACCTTTAATTATACTTAAGAAAATCATGAAAAATATGGAATTATAATATATATTTATAAAAAACTTTATTATGATATAAAATTCTAAAAATCATTAAATAAATTAGAACATTCGAGTAATATTACTTCAAATTATTTTCAGTGGAATTTATTTTTTTTTCTTACTAAATAGAAAATTACAGATTGGGAATTGATTAAAAATTTAATTAAGTAATATAAATAATAAAAATTATAACTAAACATCACAAAATAACATAATTTCATTGATCTCCATGTTAACATCAATATTCATTCACATAATTCCTTGGTCTCTATGCAAAAACATTATTGAAATTTAAAAGCAAGTGGGTGACAATTTGTTTTATACATTTATATAGTTAATAAATTTTTCAAAATTGTGGAATAATTCCCCAATGGAACACAAAAATATTCCAATTGTAATAATGAAATTAATCTTCCTATAAAATTTTAATATTATATGTTTTTAGGTAATCTATACCCTTGTCAATTTCATTTAATCCCGTAAAAACTCTTTTCAATGACTTCCATAATAATTAGTTTTTAGAAATTTAAATTTAGTTCTAATAAATTAACATTATTATATAATACAATTAATTATGATTACATATTTTAATTAAAATTTTCAAAATACCATTCAAATATTTTATAAAATTAAAATACACCATGTAGTCATAAAGAAAAAATAATTTCCCTGAGAGAAAATATTTATAAGTAAAAAAAATTTTAATATAAAATTTCATTATGAATTTTATTTCAATGATATAATTTGGATTCATTAATATATTTTTGCAATAATTGATCATTTAAATATTAATTAATCATATTATAAAATTTTAAATTCTTTTAATATGCATTTTTCTAATAAAAATTATTTTCTTTTACTAGTCACTGAAGAATTAATATTTTACAAAAAATTTAAGAAAATCAAAAAAAGATATTTAAACCACTAGATAATGAAAAATGAAGATATTTTTTCGATAATATTTTATATAATTTTTAATAATTATTTTTATTATTTAGTCATAAAAGGAAATAAAAAAAACTTGTTTCAGAAAAAATATTTTTGAAACATATAATGCTTCACTAAAAATTATTTTATCAATTATAAAATAATATTATATGTCCAAAATTATTATAATTTATTTAAAAAAATTATTAGTAAAATAATTTTAAACAATGATTTAATAATGATAGTAATTATACAATAATATTAATAGTTATTCAAAGATATTTTAAGGTAGGTGATGTGTGCATCTCACGAAATGATAGATGTCAAAATTATTCTAATAAAATATTTCATGAAATCATTGATTGTTATATTAATAACCTATGAAATGGAAACAAGTTGCACAAACATTTATAATATTATAACCAAATTAAAGATTGTATAATTCATATGAAATAAGGGACCATGTCATAATTATAAAATCATAAATTTATAAATATGAATATGTTAGGTAAAAGATATTAATATAATTTAAAACAAATAAATTGTAGAGGTTTATATTTGGAAACAATCATCTTATGGGGTATTTTAAGATAAATTTAAAATATTATTTAATGAATTTAAAATGAATAAAAATTTGATTAAAATAACAAAAAAAAAATACAAATGGGTTACTATAAATATTAATCTTCATATAATTATTGATTGTGAATATAATTTCATGGATAGTTAGATCAATAGGGACATGTTATAAATTTCTCTTTAGTTGATTATTAATAAATAAAATAATTTAATACGGAATTGAATACCATGATTTTTCTATAACATTGAAATAAAAATTAAATTTAGTATATAATCAAGGAACATATTTGACGAATATTTAAGAATAATATTAGAATATTATAAAAGGAATGGGAGAAGAATAAATAGATTATGTAACCCAAAATTAATGATAGTGGAAAAATTATCCATTATCACTGGTCCTTAACTCATTTGGTTTATTGATATAACATCCTAAATAATCTTATAATCTTTATTAATTACAAATTTTTGAATAATTTTAAAATATGTATTTAAAATTTTTATTCTTTTATGTCTTTAGAAATTCATTTTTATTGAGAAATAATTTCTATTTTTACTATTTTGAGGTCGTCTGTGTCATTGTCCAATGATAAAATTAGTATTTAAATTTAATTTAAATTTATTATGATATAATAACACAATATGAATGATATAATTATTTTTAAATGATTCCACAATTTTAAACTTTCCCAAATATTCATATGTTTTCAGATGTACTGATGATTCATTTCATATAATTTTAACTTTTTAAGGTTATTTCATTAATGTTTTTTCTTAACCATGTTGACTTATTAAATATTATTTAATATTATGTAAATGTATTCATTATAAAATCAAAGACAACAAAAAAATTATTTATTTTTCTGATTTTTTAACAAAATATTTATATTGCATTCAACCATTAAGGTGATGATATAAAATGATATTTTTTTCTTCGAAGAGGTGATTCAAGGATAATATATAAATCATAATTATTTTAGAATAGAATGATTGGAGCTTTAAAATGGATTTTTCCATTAATTTATTAAAATTTGAATATTTAAATAATATTTTTTTCTTCATACTGTCATGAATATAATATATCTAAGGTGGAGTGTCATGAACAGTCCCCTAAGGCTTGTTTCATGACTACACCAGGCTCGCCTTACATTGGCCAAGGGCTGGTGACTAGCACCAAAAGCCGTATTCCACAAAACTGGGAAGGCAATGCCTTTATAACCAGTATGTACATGCAACCAAGCACACACCAAGATATGAACCCAAGTCAAATGTATGGAAAAAAGACTGATAAAAGTAAAAAAGGGGATAGAATATAATCTCAATTGTAAATATATAAGTACAAATGAAATAAAAAACAAATGAAGAAAGAGAAAAGACAGCTACTGGATCATCCTCCAAAGTTCCTACTTGAAGGGTATGTACAGATCGCCTCCTCAACACTCCACGTCCACCCATCACCTTTGTGTACCAACACACAGTATGGTACTCCTCCAGGCACTATCTAGTCCTGGTAATCTAAGCCTTAGTAAGCGTTGTCTGTCGTCTGCATCCAACACAACAAGGTGCGGGCATAGCCTGTGAAGGGTTGAGTATAACAATACTCAGTAGGCACTCTAATTCCCTTAAGGTCTCGCAAAAAACACCAAAGATAAACCACAAACTATTAAATCAATAGATAAACCTACATAGGTATAAGCCCATAAATATACCTAAGTTATCATGTAATCTATCATGATCATGAGCAAAAAATGTGATACTGACTTAGCTCACAATATGATTTTTTTAGGGGCAGTAACAAGTAACATCCCCTATCACATCACTGAATACCTTGGCTGTTAGAGATCCCCTCCTCTATCGAGTATAGTGGACCTACCGCGTCACACAAAGGCACTTCTCACAAACCTTGGACTTCTTAGGTACTCATCTTGCCAAGTAACATGGGTCTGTCATGTCACACAGAGGCACTCCCCACCATTGTACTTCAGTGTCACACTGAGATGCTCCCCGTCGTGACTTGCTGTGGTACCTCTCCAATCGAGTACTGTGGGTCTGTCGTGTCACACAAAGGCGCTCCCCACCATGGCTTGCTGAGGTACTCCTACTATCGTGTATCATGGGTCTGCCACGTCACATAGAGGCACTCCCCACCGTGGGTCTGCTGCGTCACACAGAGCTACTCCCTACTAGGCCTCTCAAGTCATTCCATGTCGAAAATGTCATCAATCGTCATGTATCGGCCAGCTACTATGATCTTGCACTATGCTCGCTCATCTCCGGAAGGATCTACTCCATGAGATACGGTTCGATATTCCAACTACCAAAAAATACCACTAAAAAGCATCTCAATGGATTTCCACCTCATAGGGGTCTCAACGCAACAGATGGCTTGTCAATCGGACGCATGATCTCTGAGTGATTAGCCTTTTAGTCCCAGGTGCCCGGTTGGATTCGTGCACAATCCAAACTGACCATTATCCCTCATAATCCAAAACTCCAATGGGGTATACTCAAAGTGACCATCTCCCCCCATTATTTCCAACACCACTGACGGTTCGTCAAATGGATGTCTGGTGCCAAAGTTATTGCAAAAAAAAGTAAATGGGTCGATGTGTGTTTGGGTCCGGTCCGACCCGATCAGACTGACCCGACCCAATCTAGCCTGAGCTGACCTTGTTCGGGTTGCATGGTCGGACCCACTGGGTCCGTCTTGGTCTTTTGGGTGGCCCGACCCATTCGGTTCAGCCTGGCCCGCTGGGTCTGGTCAGGCAGGCCGCGAGGGGCCTCGGAGGGCCACCGGGGCTCTGTAAGGCCATGGAAGGCCATTTTTGGCCACAAGGAAGCTCGATTGTGGTTGTTTGGCCAGAAGGCTGGCAGCGAATCATCCCGGACTGCGGCGGCGGCTCGGGCAGCAACGGCGTCTCCGTCGGCGGCTCAGCTATGCATGGTGATGGCGGCTAGGCTTGGCGGCTCAGATCGGGCGGCGATGATGGTTTAGTCAGGGCTCCTCGGTGAGGTGACGGAAGCGGTGGTTGCAGAACGGTGTCGTTGCACTGTCGCCTTCATCGAGGATGGTTGTGCTGTCGACCGCCATTCTCATTCCCTTTTGTGATTGGTCGCTGTCCTCCTCCATCGTGAAGAACACCGCAATTCATCACAATAATTATAGAGAGTATGTGCCATGTTAGTTTGGCATGCACTCTCCGCATTAGAGTGGTAGAAAGTGGCTCGGAAATAACAAATGTGTCAAGAATATGTAAAGAAAAAAATAATCAAACACCCTCCATACATCCTCTTCCATCACTATTCCCAAATCCCAAAAAATAAATAGAAGGGGAAAACATGGAATGTGAAAATCATATAGTATTCAACCCCTACCTTAGATTTTCATTGATGTTGGTGCGATAACAAGTTGATGTTGTCGTCGTTCGTCTCCTCCACCACACACCTCCACTCTTGGGCTCGTGTGTCGGTTCATCATAGTCGAAGATGTTCCTCATTGGAGGGTGTCCTGATGAACAAGTTGAAGTCATTGTTCTTTACTGGAGGAGTGTTCTTCGTGGAAGAAGTGAAATCCTCCAAGGGTTCTCCTATCACAATCTCACCCAAAAAATGAATAAGGTTCCAATATAATTAACATAAAAGGATTAATTATATTGGAACAACCAAGTCAGCGTATTTAATTTTCCACGTTGGCACAATTAATTGGCTTAATTAAGTGGCCCAATTTAATGGCTCAATTTAATGGGAGGGGTGGAATATTTTGGAGTTGGGATGTTTCTCCTCATTAAGAGTGGTCGGGTGGTGCCCACATCTAAAATTAAAAATGGGGGTTTTGGATCGGGTGGTCCCCACCCCCATAACTTCACAATATAGGTTTAGTTATGGTGGACCACACCTCCCAAAATCCACATGGTTGTTTCAAATAAAAATAAATTGTTACACAATTTTATTTTTATTTTATTTTTTCACGAAAAACCCAAAAAACTAACTTTCACCCTCAACCAACTGCTTTCAAGGTGAGAGTCTCTTTAAGAAAATACTAGCGCTGCGAGTTCAACTGAATCCTCAGATATCAATTCTGAGCACCGGTTCCAACGATTGAAATACTCACTCACACTTTTACAGAACGTACCTAAAAAAAGTTTCAAAAATTAATTCTGGCCACTCCTGGGCTTGGAATCAAGCACCGTTAAATTTCACAGACAGGTAAAATTTTCAATTATTTAAAATAATTTACATGGGATATCCAGGTCTTTACATTCTTCCCACGTCAGGGCTTTATGGCCACATTATCCAAAACTCAAATTAAGGGAAAAAGTGGGGGTACTAAGCATGCAGATGAGCCTTTCGATCCCATGTGCTCTCCTAGAGGTTCTTGTGCTTCCAGTGAACGTGCACTAGAGGTGTCGACTATCCACAATGGACCATGTCATGTCGATCCCCAATCTCTACAAGAACCTCTATAAAAGTTACCCCTTCGCCGATGTCCATCTCTCCATGGTAGATGATGTGGGAAGGGTTGTGCATGTATCTTCTCAGCTGGGATACATGGAAGACATCGTGCACCCGGTGTAGATGAGGTGGAAGAGCTAAGCAGTATTCCACCTCACCTACTATTATGAGGACCTAAAAAGGTCCAATGAATCTTCAAGATAACTTTTTGACTCAGCCTAATCTCCAAAAACCTCATTGAGGTGTGATCTGTACAAAGACATGGTTACCATCCTCGAACTTTATGGGTATCCGTCTCTTGTCGGCATACGACATCTACCTACATTGTGCTGTCTTCATCTGCTACTAGATGATCTGCACATTCTCTGTTGTAGCATGTTCCATCTATGGCCCCATTTGTGCTCACTCCCCTGGGTTTGTCCAGAACAAAGGTGATCTGCAAGGTTGCCCGTACAACACCTAAAAGGGTGTCTACCCAACGGTAGAGTGATAGCTATTGTGGTATGAAAACTCCACCAAAGGAAAGTGATCCTCCAAACTCTGACTGAAGTTGAGGACGCATGCACGTAGCAAGTCCTCGAGGTTCTTAATTTTCCACTAAGTCTGGCCATCCATCTGTGGATGGAAGGTGGTGCTCAAATGACGTTGAATCCCAAAAGCCTCATGAAACCCCTTCCAAAGATAGAAAGTGAATTGTGTATCAAGATTGGAGACATTTGTCGAGGGTAATCCATGTAACAGCACAATCTTCTACACATAGAGGTGCCCCATGCTCTCTACTGAACCCTGCTATCTGATCGGTAGGATGTGGGCCGACTTGGAGAGTCGGTCGACAATCATCCAAATAGATTCATGGCCTCTAGATGTACATGGAAGTCTAGTCCTGAAGTCCATGGTTATCCCATCCCACTTCAACTATAGGACCTCTAAAGGCTGACCCAAGCCTGCTGGTACATGATGCTCCGCCTTCACTTGATGAAAAGTGAGGCACAAAGAGACAAACTCTGCTACTGCCTTCACCATTCTCGGCCACCAGAGTTGTAGTTAGAGGTCCTGGTACATCTTCACCACTCCAAGATGCACCGTTATATGGGATGTGTGAAATTCCCTCAACATTTGCTACTGAAGAGACATCGGTACCACAGTACGTCCTTTGAAGAGGATGAAATGCTCCCCACCTTCAAAAAATCAATCAGTTTCATGTACTGTTTATATCTAAGAAGGTCGTTTCTCGCAGTTAGTGTCCCCACACTGTGCCTTCCTAACCCGCAAAAGGAGTGGGGGAGTGACTATAAGAGAATAAAGCAAAGATGCACCATCTCTGTCCACAATGGATATCTATAAAGCAGCCAACTACTCTGTTGCCTCCCTTAGCACCTATATAACAGACATCCTGCTTAGTGAATCTGCTACAACATTCCCCTTCCTTGGAGTATAGACAATCTCAATGTAATAGTCCAAGAGGAACTAAAGCCTGCATTGCTATTTTTGGTTCAGGTCCTTCTAGGATAAGATGTGCCTGATTCTCTTGTGATTAGAGTACACTATAAAACGCTCGGCCATAAGATAGTGTCACCATATCTTCAATTCGAAGACAACTATGTATGACTATAGTTCATGGGTATCATAGTTCAGTTCATGTTGTCTCAGCTGTCAAGAACCATATGTGATCACTACTCGCTCCTACATCAGGACACATCTGATTTTAGTCCCTAATACGTCACAGTAAATTACATACCCTAAAGACTCCTCTAGAAGCCTCAATATGGGGGCACTAGTCAGCATCTACCTCAGCTCCTGAAAACTCCATTAGTATTTCTCTGACCAAACGAAGGTTTGACATTTCTTTTTCAATGCTGATAGTTGTGCTGCAACACTATAAAAATCAAGTACAAACTACTAGTAGTATCCAACCAAACCAAGGAAACTTCATACCTCTGTCACACTCCTGGATGGCTCCCAAGAAAGTACCACCTCAATCTATAATAGATCCTCTGCATCTCCATCCTCTGTATGACATGTCCCATAAAGTGAACCTCTCGGATCCAAAACTAGCACTTCGAGAGCTTATCATAAAGTTGGTTTTCTCGGAGTGAGTCCAGTACTACCTAAAAAGATAGTCATGATTATCCATAGTACTCGAGTAGATAAAAATGTCCTCGATGAAGACTACTACAAAGTGATCTGGTATAACTGAAAGATCTTGTTCATGAGTCCCATGAACACTGCTGCATCTTTGGTTACAACTAATGGAATAACCATGAAATCGTAGTGGTCGTACCGACATATGAATTCCTTCTTCTGCACATCCTCTTCTTGTACCTTTAGTTGGTGATCTACTGATCTGAGGTCTATCTTCAAGAACCATTGTTCTCCCTTTAGATGATAAAACAGTTCGTCAATCCTCGGGTGTGGGTACTTGCTCTTCACGGTCACCTGGATCAGGCACTGATAGTCAACACAATGTTTTAAGCTCCCATCTGCCATCTTGGCAAACAAAATCAGGGCTTCCCAGGGTGAAACACTGGCTAAATAAATCCCTACCCCTACAAGACCTCTATCTATACCCGCAGCTCATGAAGATCCGTGGGAGCCATCCGATACACTGGTGTAGATATCGGTGTCATCTTGGGGTAAAAGTGAATGTAAAAGTACACCAATATACATGGTGTTAGACCCGAGACATCATCCTGTTAAAAATCTACATACTGATCCACCAATATAGGTTATGTCGAACTCTCCACATCAACCACTCTGAGGGTAAGGCTAGGTAACTGATGTGTAATTGGCTTCACCCTCTTCCGAGTAAGTCCATCCTGCACTAAAAAGGCTCCCTTATTGTCGGTGAAGGTAAACCGGGTCCTATCCGTGCATACACACCACAATTTGCACCAAATACATTTTATCTAAGCATGGACTATAGATAAAAAATCCATACCCAAGATGACATCGTATAGACTCGATGCCACTACTAGGAGGTCCCAGCCAAATGTCTCTCCAACTAGAGTAAATCCACAATGCCGACACTAGTGCCTAATCATCGAATCCACTCACATAGAAGTCTCTAGATGTAAGGATTGAGCCAATATATTCATCGGAATATTTGAGCTCTAAACGATGGCAGTGGAAACAACAGAATGACAGACACTTGTGTCTCTAAGTACATCAGCTAAGATGGGGTAGACACAGATCGTACCCCATGTCATCTCTAGAATTCCTTGATCGTAAGCTTCATCTGCCTGGAGACGAGCTCTCCCCATTCCACCAACTCCATGTGGTCAAGGTGGACCTCCTGGTGGTGGTGGCAGTAACATCTCGAATAGTCACCCACCGCGAGCTACACGACCAACTCCCTCTGCCACGTCTACCTGCTCCCTTTGGACCTCCTCGATCGAATCTCTGTCTCTTCCTGGGAGTTTCTTTGACCATCATGTGATCATATATACGATGGGTCAGATAGCCATGAACCATGTGACCCTGCCCACTGCATGCGTAACACTTCCCATTCCTGACATGACTAACTCTATCTCGTGTGCCTCACACAACCGATCCTGAATCCTACGGTCGGCCACCAGTAGGTCTGGTCCTTCTGGACCTCTACGACATCTGTTTGCTACCAGGTGTAGAAGACTCTGCTACAATTATTCTGGTGGTGTATCTCAATACTGAAGACTGCTCAGTAAGGAAACTCTCCACAAGGATGGATCTCTCTATCCCCCTTGCCTGCGTCAGGATGTTGAGTGAGATCATCGAAGCCCGGATCTCCCACCTCAGCCCCAGCTTGACGGTCCGAGCTCTAAAGAATTTGTATTCACACCATATCTATGGAGTAGAATGAAAGGTCAGTGAACCTCACTGAGTACTAAGCTACAGTCATGTTTCCCTGCTACAGATGAAGAATCTCATGTATGTGCACTTCAGGAAGAGTCGGTGGGACAAACTCTTCCTGAATCACTTTCCAAAAGATGGCCCAGAGAAGCCTCACCTTGTCGTGGAACTACATCATCATGCTCCACTAACTTCCTGTTATTTCCTGTAAAAGGATAGCTGCAAGGATCACCATGAGATCATTTGGTGTCCCTACCAGTCAGAAGAATCTCACTACAACATCCACCCAATCCTTACCCACCTTTGAGTTCATCTATTCCCTAAACCTGAGTGGCCTCTGGCTCTAGAACACGTTCAATGTGGTCAAGCGGCGTGCACTGTCTACTGCAAGGGATGGTGGTATCAGTGGTCCAATGGGAAAAAGTACCGCTGGTGCCTCTGCTAGTGCCTCTACTAGAAAAGGGCCTTACTCCGAGGCCTCGTCACTCTGTGGGAAATCAGTGAGTACAACTCTTGGAACCCTAGTTGGCTGTCTGTGTGGAGGCATCCTGAAATGAAATAGGTGTGACATAGTCAATAAGTAATAACTGGTGAGATGACTCAAGATATCACAAAGTAAACTCTTGAAAACACACTCGCAATCAGTGTTTTCAAGCACTTAGTTTGAAATCAAAAGTCAGGGTCCTGGTGTATGGATGCGTCAGATGCCACCCCAAAACTAGATTCCCTAAACTGATAACCACACTCATTACACATAACATTATTTCTCTTAAAAGAATGATTAGAGTCTTATGTTCTACAGTGGAACCGACCCATATGATACTAATTTGTTATGAACCATCCGTCGGGGCCTGTGTATGACTACCCTAGGCTTACCTTCCATAGGGCATGGTCTGGTGACTAGCACAGAAAGGTGTATTGCCCAAAACTGGGAAGTTATATCCTTTATTACGTAAAATCACATGAAACCAAGCACATAACAAGATATTATCACAAGTCAACTGTATATCCAAAAGAGTGTTGAAAGTAAAAAAAGGGGACGAAATACATGCCCATCTATAATGATACAAGTACAACTGGAATACAAAACAACTGAAGAAATATAAAAGATACCTATTGGATCATCCTCCGAGGTTCCTACCTGATGTGTAGTTACATATCGCCTCCTCAGCACTCAACTTCCACCCATCTCCTCTATGGATTGACATGTCATATGGTCCACCTCTGGGAACCGTCCAATCCTAGTACTCTCAACCTCAATCAGCATTGTTTGTCGTCTACATCCCACACAACATGTTACGGGCGTATCCAGTGTAGGGGTGAGTATAAATATGCATTGTAGGGACCCTGAGACCCTCAAGGTCTCACAAAAACCACCACAGATAAACCATGATGTTTGAAATCATCAGATAACCCTACTTAGATATATTCCCATACATATACCTAAGTAATCAAGTTATCCATCTCAATAATGAGGAAAACACAAGGATACTGACTCAACTCATACCATGATTCATTATAGGGGTAGTAACAAGTAACATCCCCAGTCAAATCATCAAACACCATGGTTTATGGAGATCCCCTCCTCTATCGAGTATAGTGGGCCTACAACATAACACAATGGTGCTTCCCACAAACCATGGACTGCTGAGGTACTCCTCCTGTAGAGTACCATGGGTATGCCGCATCACACAAGGGTGCTCCCCACCATGGGTCTGCTGCGTCACACAGAGGCCCTCCCCCTCATGACTTGTTGTGGTACTCCTCCAATTGATTACCTTGGGTCTGCCTCCTCACATAGAGGTTCTCCCCATCATGGCCTACTAAGGTACTCCTTCTTTCCGGTACCGTGGGTATTCTACATCACACATAGGCACTCCCCACCATGGTTGTACTGTGTCATGCAGAGGCACTCCCCACTGGGCCTATAAGTCACTCTAAGTAGAAAAGGCCAGCAGTCGTCAAGTCTCAGCCAGCTACTGGGTTCTCGCACTATGCTCGCTCGTCTCTAGGTGGATCTACTTCACGAGATACTGGTAGAAAATACAACTGCACTAAATCCAACGATGAAGCATCTTAAAATCCTCCACATCATATGTCTCTCAACACAACAGACGGCGCATCCATCGGACACCCTGTCTATGAGTTATTAGCCATTTAGTCCTGGGGGCCGGGTTGATTCCTGCTTGATCAATCCTGACAGTTCCCCATCTTTATCCAAAACTCTAGTGGGATATACTCAAAGGGATCATCTGACTCCATGATTTCCAGAGGCACTAACAGTTCATCAAATAGACTTCTGGTGCCAATGTTATGGACAAAAGAATGTTAATGGGTTATAGTGGGTATGGGTCTGGTCCGACCCGGTCAGTGTAACCCGACCTGATCCCACCAAGGCTGACCATGTTCGGGTCGACCCGACCTAACCCACCGGGTCTGGCTTGGAACGCTATGTTTCCCGGAATGCCGTGTGGGAATGAAGGGCCATGAGGGTCCGCAAGGCGGCTCGGCCGGGGGGGGGGGTGGCCGAAAGGGCAGCAGCGGGTCGACCCGGACGGCGGCGGTGGCGACAGCTCGGGCGGCGCCTTGGCTCAGAAGGGCATCAATGGCTTAGCTCGGTGGCTCATCTCAGGGAGCAGTGGTGGGGCGGATTAGATAGGGGAAACACAGCGAGGCCATAGTGGAGGTTCGGTAGGGGCGGAATAGTGAGGTCACGATGGTGGTTTGGCCGGGGCGGCCTGACACGGCCATGTCCGCGGTTTGCCCGGGGCCGCACGGCGAGGCCACAACGAAAATGGTCATGGAATGGTTCCATTGCGTCGTCGCCTTCATCGAGGCTGGTAGTGGTGCCAACCGCCATTCTCAGGCCCCTTCGAGGTAGGTTTCTTATCTCCTCCATCGCAATTAACATCACAATTCATCACAAGAATTAGCGAGAGGATGGGCCATGTTTGTTTGGCCCGTACTCTCTGCATTAGTGAGATGGAATGTGGCTCAACAAAAACAAATGTGTCAAGAATAGGTAACGATAAAAATAATCCAACACCCTCCCTACAATCCCCACCAATCACTATTCCCAAATCCCACAAAACCTTTAGAAGAGGTTAACATGGAAATTGAAAATCATATTGTAGTAAACCACTACCTTGGATTATTCGTTGACGTTGACGCGAGAAGAAGTTGAAGTTATCGTTTTTTGTCTCGTCTGCCACACACCTCTAATCCAGGGATCGTTCATCGGTTCGTCGTAGTTGATGACGTTCCTCATTGGAGGGTGTCCTGAGAAAGAGGTCGAAGTCAGCATTCTTCATTGGAGGAATGTTTTTCATGGAATACGTGAAATCCTCCAAGGGAACCCCTCTCACAATCCCACCCAAGAAATGAAAGAGGTGACAATATAATTAACCAAAAATGATTAATTATGTTGGCACATCCAAGTCAGCGTAAATAATGTACCGAGTTTTGTCAATTAATTATCTCAATTAATTGGCCTAAATTAATGGCTCAATTTAATGGGAGGGTGGAATATTGGGGGGTTGGGAGGTTTCTCCCCATTAAGAGGGGTCGGGTGGTCCCCGCCTGTAAAATTCAAATTGGGGGTTTAGGATCGGGTGGTCCCCACCACCATAACATCCCAAGGGTGGATTAGTTATGGTGGACCCCACCTCCCAACACTATATGGTTGTTTAAAATAAAAATAAAATGTTATACAGTTTTATTTTTATTCTATTCTTTCATGAAAAGTACAAACACTAACTTTCACCCTCGACCAACCTTAGTCAAAGTGAAGGTCTCTTTCCGAGAATATTGGCAATGTGAGTTCAAAGGTGACCTTGGATTTCAATTATGAGCACCGGTTCAAAATGTTAGAAAAACCCACTCGCACATTTACTGAACGTACCTGAACAAAAGTTCATAAATTCAATCCTGGCACACCAGGTATCAGAATCACGTGCTGTCAAATTTTGACGACTCATAAAATTTCCATTTATGAAAAAAAATTAAATAGAAAATCTGGGTCTTTATATTCAGTAAGAATAAAAGTATTTAAGAGAATATTGTTGAGAATAATAAATATTTTGTTGAATATTCCCTATTAATATTCTAATTATAAATATTTAGATTGGTATTTTTTTTGGTACTTTACTCTAGTACATGGTAGGTGTGTCAGGATTTAATTTGGTCGTGTTCGGGAGTATTAAAGTGTTATTATTATAAATAGAAATTGGTGTAGTTGATTCGTATTTATAAGTGGGTGAGACATGCTTTTTAGAATATAATACTATAATATTATATTATTTTATACAAATGTTACCCATATATATATTGGACATTATGTTTATAGTGAATATATAGTAATGGGGAATGTAAAATTTTATTCAAACATCTACAAACATCAAAATTTCATCAATATATACTATAAAAATATACAATTATTATATCATTAATATAACCTATAAGAAAATTTAAACTCACCATTTTATTTTTATTAATAATACATAAAAAATAACATATTTTAATATTATTATTTGAGATATTAAATATACTTTATCAAAAATAATTTTTAAACAATTATTATTAAGTAAAAAATAAATTTCTTATTTTATGAAAAAAATAATTTTTGTAGAATGATCAAATTAATGAGAGATATAATAAATAATTATGTATTAATAAAATATCTTAAATATATATGTTAAAATATATATAGTTTCATGAAATTTATTTATTCAAATAAAAAAATATTTCAAACCATTAAATTTAACAAGAACTTTTTTAATGAAAATAAATCATATATATTTTTTAAAAAACATATATATTTATTTTTTCATTGTGATTAAAATTAATTTTATCATTTTTAAAAACATTATTTAGTATTATTATGATATAATTTATGTATTTTCTATTAACATATCCAATATTAATAAATTTCACCCTTAGATAATTTCACATGTAAATATTAAAAGAATATGGTATTGTAATAAACAAACATATGTTTATATAATAATATATACTCAAATAAAACATATCCAATAAATAATTATACCCATACAACAAATTCATAATAACTTAGGGTAATGTGAGGAATTATAGTACATTAATGGGGCAATTCAGTAAACAATAATCTGGTGGTGATTTCTTCTAACATAAAATTCTCATGTTGATTATACACACCATCTCTAATATGTTGGATCTAGTGTTTATTAATCATTATTACAAAAAAATTCAAGAAATCACACCATTTATGTATAAATCAATTTTTTACTCTTAAAAAAATATACATTCTTGTATCCTGTTTTTCATTGAAAATATAATAATATAGAATAAGAAATATTATTTCTCACTCAAAATCAATAAAAATGATCTTATTCATATACTATGGAAAGGAATACATTATACATGTTGATTATATATACTAACTAAGGGTAAGTTCACATATGAAGCTATTATATCATTGAGATATAACAATATGGCAGATATTGATAATAATAAAATGAACCATATAACTACTATCATAGAAAGAGAAACATATCTATAAAAATCATATGAATATAAATAATCAAGTGGAAATGAAAAAAGGATTTTATTATGATGAAATATGTAATTTAATATATCCTAATCATACCAAAAAACCCCAATCCATTGAAAACATAATCAATTGGACATGAATACAGTAAACACCTGTTTTATATTTTCACATTAAACTCGACAATGCATTTATAGGACAGAATGTCCCCATCCATAAATTTATAAAAATAATTATTTTATCATATTTATGGGTTTAGTAATAAATAAAATATATTATAAAGCTAAATATATAAATTTAAAAATAATAACACCAAATAAATTGTATTTCCCCATTAAAATATCAAATAGTGATCCTAGGAAATACATAGTAATATGTGGTATTTTATCATTAAATTATTAACCTATAAAATAAAAATAATAATTAAATTATGTTAATTTAACATAACATACATTTATGAGACCATAATATTTACATTTTCTAAAAATATCAGATTCATTTCATAAACAAATTTTTATTACATATAAATTGATATAATATTTGGATTTTTTTTAAACGGATAATGTAATATTAGGATTAATAATCATGTATATTAATATTATGGATGAAGGGGAGATACATTTATGTGGTGAACATTTAATCTAAGATACTAGTAACTGCTTTTGAAATTAGTAACCTTTTAGAAATACAAAAATAGTATTCATTTAAAATAAACAATAAAAATTTTAAGAATATAAATAAAATTAATTCAAAGAATCACTAGTAATAAATAATAATAATCTAAAAGTAATTTTAATGAAAATTTGGGAATATAAAAAATGATTCCAAGATGAATAAAAATTAAACACTTTTTCTATAAAAGAACTGTTTTAGACTATTTTTAAATACATAGAGTAAAATGATAGGAAAATATAAAAACACTAGTGGAAAAATTAAGAGAATAAAATATATATGTTTTAGTACAGTAATATAATATTAAACATATAATGAATTTTTATTCATAAATAATAATCAATAAGGATATTATTATGAAAAAAACCATTTTTTATTTCGTAACATTCATATATTATCACATAGAATGTAGTAACGTTATATTTTCATATAAACCAAATTAAATACCTTAAATATTAATTTAAAATTTATTCATGAGATTGTAATTAATCTATATAATATAAAACATGATTCCCAATATGAAACATGTTTCATGGAATGAAATTTGAGATATTTACCCCTTATAGAGATTGTTACATTTAATTTAGAATTATTGAACCATGTTATTACATGATAAAAATTGATATAAAAATAAAACAAGATGAAATAAAACATAAATTAATTATTATTCATTTAATATAAAATAATACCATATCATATAACTTGAATAAATAATATAAAAAAAGAAATTGAGTTCAAAAAATGCTTACCTTGAATCAGATTCCCCACGAATATATATTATCTATTATATTGTAAAGATTTATAAATTTTATTAATGAATAATAAAAATTTATATTTTATAATCTCATTATTTCCACTTTTATTTCATTTATTATCTTTCATTTTATAGTGATTAAATAATATATGTTCGTCTAAGACTTGAGAATGTTGTTCCTCACATAATATTAAAACAAAATTAGCATTATTATTATGGTCAAATGGGTTGTTCCACAATCATATCATGAATAAAAATAATAATATTTTTATCATGCTTATAAATTAAATAATATTTTCTAATAATCAGTTTTTTAGAAAAAAAAATTGATTCCCATCACCTTGTGGAGGAGGTAGTCTGCACATACACATGAGGAACATTGTAATTTTTTAATAGGTGGTTGTTTTAAAAGGTACGTTATATAATAAAATTATAGAAAAATAAATATATTTATAATAGATTTTTTATTAATTTAGTGCATCATAATAATAAACCATATGTAGGATGATGAAAAAGAAACACATATCTTCATAGAAGCGGTAGTACACACATAAAAGTGAGTAACATATCTAATTCCTATTGGATAGAGATAGAGAAGACTATGGGTAATGTTATATATATAATAATAAATATATACAGTTTAGATAATGGTAAAATTATGTAAACAAATTTCATGGAATAATTCTAGGTGTTAATTGATGAAATTAGATTAAATAATCATTTAATAGTAATACCTCTTATTTGGGAAACCACCTTTGGGTTATTAATTAAGCCTTTTAGGATGATATTTTTGTGATATTATAACCTATTGGACTTGTTAAGGATGATTTTTATTAATTAATATTGATATTAGTAGAGATAAAAATCATATAATGTGTGAAAATAGATAATATTTGGAACTCATTTATATGTGAGGGTTGTTCCACAATTGTTAATATTGTGTTATTTAAAAAATTATTCATATCCCACACATTTAATGTATAACCAAATGAAAAAAATTTACCAAGTTGGAAATTTATTAGAAATAACCTTAAAGAATATACATCGTATATATAAATGTTTCACTACAATTTTTTTATCCTCTTTATTAACCCTTTTTATCTTTAACAAAAATAACTTACTATTCACATAGAAAGTGTTATAATTTTACATATATGGGGAAATGTGGCTCTAAGATAATCCATGTATGATATTTTAGAAAAGTTATTTTTTTAATTATAATTTTTTGACATTATTTTTATTCTGAAAATATTTTATAAAATAACTTTTAACATATAATTTCATTTATCCAAATTTTGGGACTTTTCATTTTATTTGTCATTAATGAAGTCAAGAAAATAACTTAACTAGGGGATAAAAATATTTACCATTAATAATAAATTATAATTCCCAAGGAAATTATTAACACACCAATATTAATCAAAAACATAATAATTTTATTATTTTTGAAGACATTTATCTATTTTTTATGTTTCTTCATATGAATTGCATCGACACCACAATGGCATTGAAGTTAAATATAAATGAAATATAAAAGTAAAAATAAAATACTACAAATAAGATATATGTTTTCATAATATAGGTAATATTTTTTATCAGTGAAAAAATATTTTTATAACATTTTAAATATAATATAGATTTTTCAACAAATAAGGAGAGATTTAGTAAATTTTATTTTTCATAAAATAACTTGTGTGCCATTATCATTGAATGATATCCCCATATTACAATATGATAAAATATTTTATGGGGATGACCCAAATAAAATAGAACAATTAAAGAAATGCAACTGTTTAATATAGTTTTAATAACATTTCAAATTACTTTACCATTATTTTCACGATTTAACCATTATAGTGATTTAAAATAGAGAAAATGTTAAATATTAAAAATCAAATTAAATGAAACATTCCATATTACTAAATATGGAAAATAGGATTCCTTATATGAAATATAAATTTTTATTTAATTTTATTAAATGGGAAAAATTATTTCCATTTATGTTTCCAAAATGAAAGAAGAAACATTTTTAGGAAAATAAGTGCTTCGCGGAAAATAATGATCTCATTATAAATTCATATGTAATGTACATTTATATATAATTATTTTCATACATTATTTTAAAATGAATATTTTATTAATTTAAATCATAATCCAAAATAGTAATGAAAATTTAAAATATTTTATTATATGAATATATATTCTTATTTTTAAGTTATGTTAATATATTTATTTCAACAAAAAAACTATATTTTTTGAATATTTTAAAATATTATCATATACATATTATGAAATATTTTTTTAAATCACGTTCTTTTAAAGTTAAAATTCAAAAATTTAAGGGAAAAATTAATTATAATTTCTATTCCCAAAATACAATGAAGGCCTTTATTGAAAAATATTATATTTGATATATATTTTTAATGTATTCAATATTCATATCTTGAATCAAAAATTAATTTAATTTTAATATCATTTTTTGTTTTATAAAATATATCAAATTTTAATATTAATTTTCTGAAATTAATTAATTTATTTTAAAAAATTCTGCATCAAGTTAAAAACATTTCAATTGAATATACTATTTAACTCATATATAATTATATCAATTTATTAGAAAAATTTTCTGTTATTTACATCCAAAAACTATATAATTCTAATGTTAATATAAGTTCAACAAATATAAAATCCTAACAAATATATGAAGCCAATATTTATATATAATCATGATGACATTATTACCTTAGTATATAATTTTAAAAAAAAATTACTAATGTTTTTACATATCTATAACTATTCTAAGTGTTATTATAGTTCATTTTAGTATATCTATAGTTTTGATCAGTGTTATGATCTCAATGGAAGACTAAATGAATAATGAATCTATGATCTGCAAATACTTATATATATTTTCTTCTATCCAAATTATATATATTTTCAATTCAGAATTGTAACAGCTTCCTATGTAAATATTTTTATCTATAATTAAATTTTTTACCCCAATAATTGTATCATGGTTTATTTTTATTTGATGTTTTATATTTAAAAATATAAAAAAAAAATATTCTAAAGGATATATATTTATATATATATATATATATGTGTGTTACATTATATATATGAAATAAAACATTTGTCCTCATAATTTTTGTATTTTTAATCTAATATGTATTTATAATATTAATAAAAAACAATATATTGTATATTAAACTATAATTCATATGTAAATAGGGGGAGGAAATTTATTTAAAAAATGAATTTATCTCATTATGATACCAACGTAAGGATTCACTTTTAAAAGAATACATTGTCTATATAGTGCCACATTATATATAAGGCTCGATAAGTTTTTAACCAATTTTACCATCAAGATAACTATTTTACAATAATACGCAAATTATTATGTTGTACTACATAAGTAGAATTTCATTTTTAATTTTTTTATTCATTTAGTCTCCACTTCAATCTCGTATCTTATTCTAGAAACTGAATATGCATTTTTATGATTTCATTATATAATCACTAAATACAACATTTAAAATATAACATGATTAAAAAAAATTAAAACATTATTAATCATTTTCATATCAATTAAAAAAATGTCCATATCTCATAATATGATAATTTTCAATGTTAGTAGGCATTCATACAAAGACAAACAACATTAATCACTATATACTCAAATATAATACTCAATTATCAAATTTTATTCATTTCATAAGTATATACCCATTAAAACATAGAAAATATTCATGACCATGTAGAAATCTTCAAAAATTAGAAATATTAGATAGTATAATATTCCATGAAATAATGAACATTTATCATCAAAAAACATCAATCACTCATAATGTCACATAAAAAGTATATTTCCTAATCATACAAACTATAAAGTTATATGATATATTCCTTAATAATTCTGAATCTACAGAATTGAAATATAAAATCATAAATGCCTATAAAATATAATTGACATATCTTCCTCATTTATTTACCATATTCATATATTGAAAACAAAATTTTAAAAAAATATTTTTCCAAATTAACCATATTAAAATCAGAAATCATATCCAATTTATATGATATCAATTCCCTTAAACATATCTCAATACTATATAAAATTATTTTTCCTAATATTTTTTCACTTAAATTCATACTAAATATAAGGGTGGTATTCCCATTATATTTCTCCAAAATATCCTTAATCATCTAATAGCCCAAACATATTAAACCATACAAGGGGTTTCTATGCCATTATTTATGTGATCAACCATATACTAATAAACCAATGGAACTTTAGGATTATCTGACATAACTATACAATATCATATGTTTCCAAAGGTTCAATTATATCATTCATCATATAGGTTCATAATGAAATTGTTTATTAATTCGAGATAAACCCTAAAATTTACTTTTCTACTGAATGATCATAGGATCACTAGTCATGAACATATAATGGTCAAGGAAATTCCCAATCAACCCCATTCATGGTTTTCAAATTGAGGAGCATATGTTAGAAAAATAGTTTCAACATAACTATATCGTTACATGGAGGTAATTTATGGTAAAACAACACAATATCAATGTTACCAATGATTCATTATATTTCCCTATCAGTAGAATTATCCCTAGAATACATCACATGGTTATTATTTCTAATTTCTATTTTCCTAAATCATTTTGGAAAGGGTCTTACTAAATATACAGTGGTACCAACTGTAACACTATAAATGATATAACATGGAGATGTTTATTATCATACTACATTGTAATATTTAACAATGATTCATGCCATGGAGGATCAATCATTTTATTATTCATGATGAATAAGATACAGAGTTTATTCTTATAATAAATTTAGTAATATATTGATATAATATAATAAAACTTTTTGAGTTATTCAAGTCATTGTAAATATCATTCTTCGTATCCTAGGGATCAAAAGAAAAACTAACGTGGGAGGTAAAATTATATTTAACAGATGTTTTATACTGTAATATATATAAGAATAATGTAGGAATAATATCGTAGAGAAAAATTATCCTGATATACTATTTATAATTAATATCATATAGTGGGATTATATCAATTGGAGAAACCTAAAAATAATTTTTCATATTTTTAATAATAAGAAATTTTATATTTATAGAATGAAATATTTAAGAACTCGGATCCTCTTTTCGAGTATTTTTTTCCTTTTTCTAGAGTTTTAGAGAAAATAGGAGTTTCAAGAAATTTTTGAAGTACACGTCGTGTACTTTATGAGTACACACCTTGTACTTTTTTGCCGTAGGAGGCTGTGTGTTGGCCATTCCATGGCCTAACACATGGTCATGAGGGGTGACATTGAGGCCGCCTAAAGTGGAGTACATAAAATACAAGTACACACCGCGTACTTTAAAATTACACACCTTGTATTTTTTTCATTAAACGCATTGGGGTCAATCCTGACAGACAGAACACCCTACTTATAGGTTTCGTTCGTTCGAGAGCACTAAGAAGCCATAGATCTTTGATGACCCCACGATCGAGCATCTGCCCTCCAAATCGAACATCGTTAGTTGCATTGGAATCACATCTGTGACTTCTCTCTTCTCTTAGAACATTATTCCGTGATTTCACCTCTTTTTTGAGTTATATTGGGTTAAAATTTGTATGTGTTTCATAGATCTAGGTATTTCTAAGGCGATTCAAGCCTCGTAGTTATAATATATTGATCTCCCAACCTAAAGGTTGGTGGTTTGTGCCTTTCTGAAGAAAGTCATTGAGTTTTATGTTCAAAATTTCCCAATACCCATGATTATGGTATTGCGTGTTTACCGTTTTAGACCTATTTTCCATCTTTTCTTGTATGCTTGATTAGAGGTTATTGATTGTGAATATGGTGATTTTTTTCTTTGTATGTGTTTCCCATGCATGTTTTGCATGTTTTTACCATTGGTTCTAGTTTTCATGTTTGGCTACTGTTACTTTCCCACGCCTAGTATTGTAGGATGTTGTGATTATTATTTTGTTATGATGTTAATTGTTGAATGATAGCCTAGATGTTCTTGTGGTATACTTGGTCATTATGTGATGCTATACTTATTGATTTACATAGGGTCGTGAGAACCTATTGTAGTAGACCATATGGAGAATTTATGTAAGGGCTTCTCCAGAGTGTCTGTATAATTTACTATGTGAGACCTCATGGTGAATTGACGTTGATTGCTTCCTAATATAGTGTATTGTTCCTCGACATGAGACACATGGGGAATGAGATGTTGAGTGATTATCTATAGTACCTTTAGTACCGTTATGAGACTATAGGGGGATGTGACATTGAGTCCTTCCTAAGAGTGACTATAATTTAGCTGAACTAGAGGGATGAGACTGTGTGTGCTTTCTATAGTGTTTCATGTATCTTTTAGGTAGGACCATAGGGGATAGGCTGTGAGTACATCCCAAAGGGTTACCTATTTGTGTTTACCTACATTGATTAGTTGTTGAATGATATTTGAAACTGTGGATTATTATGGTTGAGTACATACTTATTTACAACATTTTGTACTTTTACCTTCCATATATTCACTGACTGTTAGGCACATATCATGTGGTGGTTGGCTAATGGGATTTTTCACACACCATTTTTTGGCAATTCTTTTGGGCCCAAATAGATTATATTGTTGTAGGTATAGACATCGGAAAGTGTCCTTCTACTTCTAGTACTTGATTGTTGTTGAGATGGAAGCATGGGACCAAGTGGTAGCTTGCGATGCTGAGGAGTTTATCTTCTTTATTTTTCACTTTGGTTTAAAACTATTGTATTCCATAATGGTGACTTGCTTAGCTATTTTCCTAGACATATGTATCATGCATCTCTGTATATATGTTCTCTAGCTGTTTATTATCGCAATCATCCGCTGTTCACTATGGTTGGATATTTACTCCTTCTGCTATTGTATATTTGTTTCTTTAACGATGTTTTACTCTTCCAATGAGGGCATAGTTTCCCCACTATCACACCCAAGGAACACACTACTAGTCGACAGCCTCTGGCGTTCATTGAAATGTGCTTGAGTCCAGGTGACCAACCGGTTACGTGGCACCTCTGGGTGGCTTTCAGAACTAGGACATTAAAAAGTGGTATTAGGGGGATTATTTTCACTTGACTTACATTTTTCATCCTTTAGCCAGGGATAGAATGGATTAGGTACTTGGTAAAATTTTGTGCCTGGGATTAGCTAACTCATGTATAGGGAAAATCCAATCTACCACATTTATTGAACTTTTTTCTGGTTTTTCAATTTTACAGTTGATTTATTTCACCGTTTGTTTATTCACATGTTTTTGGTTGTTATTATTGGTGTTATTGATGTTCTATATCTATCACAACCCGATGATATGAGGTTCTTCCATCTCATGCATCATATAGACACTTTCTAGAAATATCATGTCAGACATTCTTGCCATGCCATCTAGGGTGCATTATTAATTTCATGTTGTTGTGATATATGTCATGTAGAATATGCATGTTGTTGTGATAGATTCCCTGATAAAATACCTACTTCTCGCTAGAGCATTGTTTGTGTAGGGTTTTGTTCGAATGAATGCTAAATTTTGGTTCTTGAGGTGTTACGAGTCATCCTAGACAGAAAATTGGTGGATCATTGTCGGTTTTACATTGTTTATAATAAGTAGAAGATGCCAAGATTTGATTTTTGGGGACAATGGGCCCTCGCGGATCATAATTTAGAACCTTCAATGGTTTTTTCAGTGTTTTCTGGGTTCGGGAGTAGTTTTTGAGGCTTACTATCTGAAAAAACTCACAATATATGTGATGTAGTTTCGAATAAACTCCATGTGTTCTTCTGTTCGAGGAGATATTTTTTTCCATAAGTACACAAAATGTACTTTATATACATGTCGTGTAGTATCTAAAAGTTTCATAGGCCGTGTGGGAAGAGACATGGGATGGTGAATTTCTTTGCAAGAACATGCTGTGTACGGGTTGAATGCGCTGGGTAGATTAATCCTAGGGTCTCGACTATGTAGCTAACAACATGGGTCAATGGGGTATCTTCTTAGACATGTCATGTCAGGTATTAAAATGATGTGTAGTCTGACCCAGGTACCTAGCCGTGTCACTAACATCATGAGTCAGTGTTATCCTTTAATGTACACATCATGTCCACCTTGAACATGTCGTGTATTGTGAGTCGTGTGTCTGGCTGTGTCACTAACAACACGGGACCTGTTAATGTTGTTGAGTACACACCATGTCTACTCTGACCAAGTTATGGTCTTTTGTCTTAGAAGTGTCTTGTGGCTTAACAGTGTAGATTGAATCGAGCAGGGAAATAGTATATCGGTACACACCCTGTGTTAGGAGATCACACCGTGTTTTTGGGGTGTTTCACAACAAGGTTTTACAGAAGTACACTCCCATGTGAATTGATTAAGGGAACATTCATTGTAGGTTTTATACACACCATGTAGTCTTGTTTTGTAAAACATGAATGCTTTCATTCTCCGGTTCCCTCCCTGTACTTCTAGTTTTCAGTCTTTGATAATGTTGATCTACGATGTGCATTTGACCTTTCATAGTCAGGCAATCGAGACATCCCTCGATTGTATGCTAGTTTCTAGGTGGTGATTGCACACCAGATATGGATGATCAGGGACTTCCCTTAGATCCTCCTATTCTGCCAGTCTTGGACCCTCCAGTTATACCTGTTACTGGTGCTGACGCACGGTTCAGGGAAGGCTTCATAGGGATGGTGCAGACCTTCCAGGGAGCTCCACCTCCTGCCCCGTCGATGGCAGATCTGATGTGGGTTTTCCAACATCACAATCCCTTTACCTTTCTAGGGGAAGGAGGACCTCAGGCTGAAGAGTCATGGTTAGAAGCGATGGTGATGATCTTTCAGAACCTAGAAATGCATCTAGAGAGAAGGGTGAAGCTTGCCACATACATGCTACGAGATTCCGCAAAGAGGTTGTGGGATGTGAACTCATAGGCGGTACATCAAAAAGTTATGTCTTGGAAGGAGTTCCAGTGCATCTTCTATCAGTATATCTATTCAAAGACCCTGAGGGCTTACCGAGCCTGGGAGTTCATGTGTCTGGAGTATGGTACTCTTTCTGTTAAGGAGTACTTTTGTCGCTTCACGGAGATTAAGCATTTCTAACCCTTTCTAGGGGGATATGGGTTATCCATGGCAAGGAAGTTCAAGGATGGCATCAGACAGGACATTCGTTCCTAGGTGAACGTCTTCAGGTTGAATTCCATCACTTCTATCATCAACCAGGTGATAATTATGTAGCGCAATATGAGGTATTCCAGATTTATGATCCAGGGTGGGTCCGTATATAGAGTTATCATCCCTCCTACTGAAAGCTGAATGTGTAGAAGGGATTCTTCATGCGGTGATCCAAGAAGGCAAGGAACATCTTCAGGTAGCTAGGTGGTGCGATAACAGTGCGGAAGGATCATGAATACAAGGCCACATTTCCCAAAGGAACCAGTGGTGTGTCGATCATGTGGCAAGATGGGTCACCTTTAGCACTTCTCCTAGATCTTCTCACCAGTAGCTGATGACAGGAGATCTTCTACTACACCTCATTCGAGAACAGAACCACCAGTTTCTCACTTTTCCGAGATCTAGAATCCTTCCATCCATTCAGGTTGAGGTGGAAGTCATGGTCATGGTGTTCAATCACTGGTCTTTCAGAGAAATTTGGCTGAATTAGCTCAGAGTGGTCAGGCAGGGTCACAGGGTCATGAAGCGGGCCAAACAATTGTAGTGGAGCAGACACAGTAAGAGTAGGATCTGAAACCCTCTACAGTTTGAAGTATGATCTTAGTTGCCTCAGTTTTATCTTCAGATCATTTTAATATAGGGTCTTTCCATAGATTTATATGTGTAGCTACCATGGAGAGACTTTGTCTTTGTATCTCTTATTCTGATGATATCTTGACGCTATAAACTCTTTTGGGGACTAGAATGGCTAGTGTACGACAGTACAAGGAGTTCCATCTAGAGGTTGGATGATGTCACTTCTTATGGGATCTCTATGTCATAGAGATGACAACCTATGATTTCATTCTCAGAATGGACAATCTAGCTCCCTTACAGGGAGTCGTTGACTGGTATCACCGCAGGGTGACTTTCATATCACAAGAGGGTGGAACTATTCTTCACAAGGGAGAATGGTATGTCCATGAGAATAGAGAGGGACCTGAGCATCATGCATTAGGAGGAGTTACAACCCAGGTTGAGAGTATATATCTGGATGATCAGGGGACTTCAAAGTTAGACTTTCTTCCTGTGGGGGATCATTTTAGGGATGTCATTCCAGAAGAATTTTCAAGTTTTCCTCAAGCGTGTGAGGTAGAATTTTATATTGATCTTGTGTGAGGAGCGACACCAGTGTCCATTCCTCATTATAGGATGTCTACACCTGAGTTGCAGGAGCTCCAGATGTAGTTGGATGAGATGCAGGAAAATGGTTTCATCCGACCCCATACTTCTCCTTTGGGTTTGCCTGTCCTGTTTACGAAAAACTTAGATGGTACCCTCAGGCTTTATGTGGACTATCAGAAGTGGAACTAGTTGATGGTCAAGAACTGATATCCCTTGTTGAGGTTTGAGGATCTCTATGATCATATTTGAGGATCCTTATTGTTCTCTAATTTTTACTTGAGGTTCAGTAACCATCAATTGTACATTAGATGATATTATATAAATCTCACAGCCTTGCGGAGAAGGTATGGCCTATACGAGTATATGGTTATGCTGTTTGGTCTCACGAACGTGCCTGTAGTTTATATGGAATTGAGGAACCTAGTGTCCCATCCCTGTATTTATTCTTTCATGGTTTTCCTTGTGGACGATATCATGGTGTACTCTCAAAATAGACACGACCATGCTACACTTCTTGAGATCGTTCTGCATACAATAAATGAGCATCATTTATATGATAATATACCAAAATGCCACTTCTAGATGGACATATTAACTTTTTGGGTCTTGAAATCTCAGATAGAACAGTATCAGTAGACCTATAGAATGTGAGAACTGTAATTTCCTGGGAGTAGTCGAAGAACATCTTTGTGGTGAAGAGTTTTCAAGAGCAGGCTAGATACTACAGATGCTTCATACATGACTTTCATGCCTAGTAGCACCACTGATAGGTCTAACCAAGAAGGGTGTGAAGTTCTTATGGTCATAATCATGAGAGTTATCCTTTCTGGAGATGAAAGGATGGTTTAATTCAGCACCAATACTAGTATTTCTAGAGCTAAGAAAGAGCTATAATGTTTATTTTGATGCTTCAAGTATCGGTCAAGGGGTTGTGCCTATGTAGGGAGATGGAGTTATTGCGTACAGGTCTTGGCAATTGAGACCACATGAGAGAAATTACTCGACGCACAATCTCAAGTTGGAAGTTGTTGTTCATGCCTTTCATAGTTGGAGATATTATCTTTTGGGTGATAATTTTTTGGTTTTCGCCAATCAAAAAAGTCTAAAGAACATCTTCACTCCGTGTGATCAAAATTTGAGACAGAGAAGTTGGTTTGAGTACATTCAGTCCTTTGACATTGATCTTGCCTATATGTCGGGGAAAGGAAACACAGTGGCTAATGCATTTAGCTCAAGTAATCAGATACAGACAGTTCAGGAGGCCAGTAGTGAGTGGCAGCTTAGGGCTATATTCTCTAAAATGCATCTTGAGGTTCATGAAGGACAGTGCCAAACATTTCTATCTTCTGTGCCTGTTACCTTTACTTTTCATCATCGAGTTCGAATGAGAAAGCTATCATATTAATAATTCTTAGTATTATAGGAGAGGGTGTCAGGAGAGGACCCTAATCCTTGGTGGACCATGGGTGAGGATGAGATCTTGCATTTACAGGGACGCGCATTGGTGCCATCGGATATACGTGAGGAGCTGATGAGGAATTTTCATTCCTTGGTCTGGGCAGTTCATCTTGGTGCCACCAAGATGTACTATGATCTACAACATCAGTATTTGTGGCCAGGTATGAAGAGGGTTGTTTCCAGTTTCTTCATGAGGAGTTCCACTAGTCATCAGGTGAAGGCGGAGCATCCGCGGCCAGCAGAGCATCTACAACAGTTACCCATTCCCGAGTGGAAGTGGAAAGACATTGTGATGGATTTTGTGACATGGTTTTCAAAGTCTTCTCATGGGAATTATGTAGTATGGGTGGTCATTGATAGGATTAAAAAGGCCTCTCGCTTCTTTCGATCAATAATTCCTTCAATGTTGATGGGGTGGGATGGTTGTACATCTGGGAGATTGTGCTCTTACCTGGAGTTCCACTCTCAATTGTTTCAGACAAAGATACTCTTTTTACTTCTTGGATTTCTCAAGGGCATCATATAGTTTTGGGTACATAGGTACTTTTGAGTACAGATTATCATCCCCAGACAGATGGCCAGTCTGAGCATACGATTCAGGTACATGATGAAATGATCCTAGCATGCAATGTCGATTTTAGAGGTTCATGGGAGAAGCACATACCTCTTGTGGATTTTTCCTACAACAATAGTTTTCAAGAAACTATTCAGATGGCACCTTATGATGCTTTGTACTGTAGGCCATACCAATCATGCTTATATTGGCTGGAGGTAGGATAGGTAGCTTTTCTGGGACCTCGTCATGTTCAGGAGACCACTGAGCAGATAGAGTTGATTCGGAAGTGGATGGTTACTGCACATTCTCGTCAAAATATTTATGTTGATCAGCAGAGACGGCCTCTGGAGTTCGAGTTTGGGGATCCTGTTTTTCTACGTGTCACACCGAGTTTGGGACAGAAGAGGATTAAAAAGTAGTGTAATCTTTCACCAAGGTATGTCGTTCCATTTGAGTTGTTGGAGAGAGTTGGACCAGTTGCCTTTCAGTTGCAATTACCACCGAGGTACCAGGCTATGCACGACGATTTCCTCATTTTTCAGCTTCAAAATTTCTTTTCAGACCTATCTCATGCTTTCAAACCTGAGCAAGTCGAGTTAAAGGTTGATGCATCTTTAGAGTAGCGTCCTATCTGGACTTTTTATCGTAGTATGAAGGTTCTCCGTGGATGGTCGGTTCCTCTGGTACAGGTGATATAGAAGCGTGGGAGAGTATAGGACAAGACTTGGTAAAGGTAGGATGATGTATGATCGTAGTGGCCAGAGTTGTTCGGGGTTTCTTCTTCTACACTGTACTAGTGAAATTCAGGGATGAATTTCATTATGTGGGATGTTTCTATGAACCCAGATCTTATTTTCAGGTATGTTTTTCCTTTTTGGAGTTTTTGATAAAATAGTAGTTTCTATAAATTTTTGAAGTATACACCGTATACTTTATGAGTACATGCCATGTACATCATTCCCGCAGGAGGTCGTGTGCTGGCCGTGTCATGGCCACACACATGGTCATATGGGGTGATGTGGAGTCCACCAAAACCAGAGTACAGAAAATGCATGTACAGGCCGTGCACTTCAAAAGTACATGTCGTGTATTTTATTTTGATTCATTAAATGCAATGGGGTCACATCTGATAGACATAACACCCAACTTCTAGGTTTCGTTCGTCTGTGAGCACTGAGCAACTGCAGATCTTCAACGAGCCCCTGATCGAGTGTCTGTCCTCCGAATCGAACTCCGTCAGTTGAGTTGGATCCACATTTGTGAGTTCTCTATTCTCTTAGATCATTATTCCGTGATTTCTCCTCTTTCATGAGTTATCATGGGTTGAAATTTTTATGTGTTTTCATATATCTACAAAATTATAAGGTGATTCAAGCCTTGTAGTTCAAGTATATTGATCTCCCAAACCCGAGGAAGGTGGTTTGTGCCATTCTGTAGAATGTAAATGAGATTTATATGAAAATTTTCCCAATACCCATGATCAGTGTATTTCGCGTTTATCATTTTATCCATATTATTTTTCTTCTTTGCTTGTATGCTTGAGTAGAGGTTATTGAATGTGAATAGGGTGATTTGTTATGCTTTGGATTTGTTTCCCATGGATGTATTTCCTAATATTACCATTGGGTCTAGTTTACCTATTAGGATAATATTACTGTCCCATGCCTAGTATTATAGGATAGTGTGACTATTTGTCTGTTATACTGTTATGATGTAGAATGACATCCAAGTAGTTCTTGAGGTTAACTTGTTTGTTACGCGATGCTATAAATTTTGATTTACAGAGGTCAGTGAGAACCTAGTGTAGTAGACCATAGGTAGAATTGACGTAAGGGCTTCTCAAGAGTGTCTTTATAATTTACGATGCGTGACCACAGTGGGAATTGATGTTGGGTTCTTTCTCAAGGTGTCTGTAGTTCCTTTACATGGGTCAGAGGGGGAATGAGATGTTGAGTGCTTCCATAGAGTTCCTTTAGTACCGATATGAGACTATGGGTGCAATTTATTGTGAGTTATTTATCATAGAGTCTATACAATAGTTGAACTAGAGGCGTGAGACTATGTGTGCTTCCGAGAGGGTTTCTCATATCTGCTAGGTAGGACCGGAGGGGATAGGCTATGAGTACTTCCAATAGGGTTACCTATTTGGGTTTACCTGCTTTGATTAGCTGATTCATGATATCTCAAACTGTAGTTTGTTACTGTTGAGTACTTCCTTGTTCACTGCATTCTGTACTTTTACCTTCTATATATTCACTGACAGTTAGGCACGTATCTTGTGGTGTTTACCTATTGGGGCTTGTCTCACACCCTATTTGGGCCTTTTTTTGGGCCCAAAAATATTATATTGTAGAACTAATAGATAAGGGAAAGTTACCTTCTGCTTGAGGTACTTGATTGTTGTGGAGCTGGAGATCATGGGACCAAACTATAGCTTGTGATGATGATGAGATTATGTTCTTTCTTTTGGACTTTGGTTTCGAATTGGTGTATTCCTATATGGTGACATGTTTAGATGTTTTCCTAGATATATGTATCATGCATCACTTTATATATGTTCTCCTGTTGTTTATTATCTCAGTCTTTCATTTTTAACAATTGTTGGATATTTACTACTTCTTCTATTATATATTTTATTCTCTTCCTCTATGTTACTCTACTAATGAGGTCATAGTTTCCCCAATATCACACCCAAGGTCCTAACTGCTAGTCAGTAGCCTCTGGCATTCTGGGAAATGCGCATAAGACCGTATAACCAACCGGGTACGACCCGCCTCTAGGTGGAATCCGGAACTAAGACATTACAGAAAATGATATACATCCTTATCTTATCTTTATTTAATTATTCGAATATATATTAAATAATATAGGAAGTGTAATATAAATATAGATGATTATTTGTATGACGAGACCCACTGATTTATCATTGTTATATAATAGGTCACTCTAGTCACTAAATAATTCTATTTCATTCATCATATGAAATGTGTGATTAATAAATACTTTTTTAATAAATATAATTTTTTGAATTGGAAGACTACAATTTTTTGAATTTCTTCATTTTCCCCTAGTAAAAAATAAAACATCATGACCAAATTCAATCAAGATTATTATATTCGATTAAGTAATTAGCTTATATCATTCATAATATATAAAAATTAGATAAAATATATTGACATTGAGGATAATACAATAAAAATTAAACCATAATATTTGTTCAGAAAAATAAGCTTTTAATTTGGGAACTAATTATTTAAAATTATAAGATATAAAATAAATTTAGTTTTTTTTCATAAAAATGGAAACCTATAAGGAATATTTAGCTACATGAATATTAAGATCAATTGTAATGTTTTTCTAGGTAGTACAAATCTAACTATTTTTTTATTTACAACATTGGTAAAAGGAACCACTTTTGGGAAACTACTATAATATTTCATATAAAAAATAATTTAAAAAATAAAATGGTTAAAATGACATCAATAAATTATTATAGAAATGTAAAAACCTAATTCAACTCATTTTAAATAATATATTGACATTGAATAAAAATTTCCCCGACCAAATAGAAAAAAATGTTAATTACCCCTAAAAATAATATTAAATAATATTCAGTTGAAAGAAAGTGGAAAATGAAATGAAAAAATATAACATCTATATTTAACTACTTGAAAATAATATATAATTTGTTTTATATTGAAATATTGTATTATTACAAAAAATGAATTTACACACACACAATCCTGGATAATGATGTGATAGTGAAATTAACCAAAATTTCATTGGTATCTTTTGAATCAATGTCCTTCAAAAGATATATCATGTTACATATCAGAAAATCCAATGAATTACAAAAAATATTCTATCAAAATGTATTCATCATGATGTGATTTTACTATATAAAAAACACATTATGCATAAAATTAATCATGTTTCAAGGAAGGAAATTTGAAAAAAGAATCTCATATAATGATTTTATGAATCAATTGGGAAATAATTAATTAATTCACTATGAATTAAAATGTAGATCCAAATATAATTGACTATAAAAAACCTAAAATATAAATTCTTCCAAACAAACATTATCTTTTCAAAATATAGAAAATGATGATGTAATATAAACTACTAAATATATATTAATTTATGAAACACAATCCCATGATACTGACATTCAATGAACATACCATATATAATATAAAATAAAATTATATGTATTTTATACATGACTAATATCCCGTTAATGAATTAATTAATTATTATAATAATCACAAAACAATTTCTGTAGGTCAAAAATTGAATATGTGTCCATTTTTTTCTTTTCCAAAAAATTATTATTATATTTATTAATAAAATTAAATTTTATAACCATCCCCGATTGATAGAAAAATGAAATGCATCACTTTGTTCCAATGCTTGTTTGTTCGTAAGAATGAGTGAAATTATCATTTTTAATTGGAGGAATAGTAATAAGTGATGTATTATATAATTATGAAATAATGTTTATTCTACGAATATTATATATTTTGAATAATTCTATCTGTATAACATGCCATATATTATGGTGATGAAAAATGAGACGTGTTACTTTATAGAGGCAGTATTCTACACATACACACAAGAGATAATTCCATTTGTCATATCATGAATATAGATATGAAGAATCATTATATCAGATTCATAATAACATATACATGTACATTAAATGGTAATATAATTATGTCAACATGGTTATGACAGAGTTGATGATGTTAAAAGAAGTTGAAAAATGGATGGACTCAATTAAGTGTCAAACCACTTATTAGGAAACCGTCATTAGAATCAAAATTAATCCTATTACATAGTTCTTTTAGTGAGACTAAAGAATCAAGGTCATGGTTATTTATAATGGAATTTATGTACATATTTGTGGAAAAAATATATCACTAAACATTATTGTAATAGTTGAGATGAGGTTATCTTATATAACTCGGTAGAGTGACACAGTTGAAAATATGATGTACATTAAAATATAATAAATGTAATAATAATATTAATATGAATAATATCAACATAGTTGAAATTTTTATAAATGATATGCTTGAAATCACATAATCCAATAAATTTTATTCCTATTTTAAATTCATTTTAAACCATATGTTTTGATTTAACCACCTCGTTAACAATTTTTAAACTTTAATATGGAACCATATTTATTTCCTTCTATTATTTTTATAAATGTACTTAAAAAGTGAATAGTGGATTAGAAAATGGAAGTTAATGTAATTTATGACCATTTATCACTGACTTGTATAATTTCAATTTTTTTTATTTTTAAATCATATAATTTAATTAAATTTATACTAAAATATCTTCATATTGATTTTTGGGAGTATAATTGTCTGTTACGTAAATGTGATCAATATCATAATAAAATAAGAATCAATATAAATTTTCCATTACCCAAATATTTAAATTAACTATCAAAATGATATAATAAAATAATTTTCCAAAAAAAAATTAAATTTTTAGATATCAATTAATGTAATTTTTCTACTTCATTTAGATGAACTATATAAGAGTTGTGTAATCATTTTAGGAATTTATTTCATGTTTATATTTTAATAATAATTTATTTTATTTTGATAAAAAAAAATTATATCGGATCTTTAAATCATTTTATCAAAATGAATATATAATAGAGATATTAAAATAATTGGAGTGACATATTTTTAATTATTATTTAAATAAAATAAGACATCTAACATTATTAATGAATAACTGAACCATGTTTCCATATATTCAAATATTGGATGAGGGTCATAGAACTAAAATCATGTAGTAGAAACATGAAATGTTAATGATATATTATTAAATCATGATCATAATATTGTTAAAAAATAATTAAATCATTTACCCTTAAAAATTTTGAAAAATATATTCCCTGGTTACTATTCATGTTGTCAAAAAATGAAATTGTACTTATAGATAAATTAGAACATGTTGATTCTAAATATAATATACAATTTACATGATTCCATTTTTTGGAATGTATTAAAATAATTTTCATATATGTGTGCAAAATGAAATAGAATATTGTGTCTAGTAAATTTGGTTCTAACGTATAATAATAGGCATATATAGAAATTAATTATGATATTGATTTATATAAAATTATTTTCTCTTGTTTTATCAAATAGATCTTATGTTTGATTAAAAAAATTAAAAAAATATGTTGATACATGAAATCAGTTTCTTTAACAAAAAGAAATAGATGAAATCCAAAACCATCATTTTTCACTACTCACTAAAACCAATCATTATAGGAAATTCCAATTAATCATCTGTAGAAAAAAATGATAATATAATTTTAAAAATAATACCCATTTTCTAAAAAAATAATTTCTAAAATAATATCAAATCAATTATAAATCCTTCAGTAATATGAAATATTTTTATTGAAAATGAGTATTTTTATATATGAAATGAATTTGTACATATTTTTAATTTTGGATCAACAATTATATAAATGTTAATAATTAAATAAATTACTGAAATATTATTTTTTAAATAATAATAATTTTTATGATTAATTTCTTATGATAATAACACAACACATTAAAAGAAATTCGTTGAAAAAATTAGATTATAATTGTATCAAAGAATTTGATTATAATCAAATAAATGAATTCAATTATTTAACATTTTTATGGTATCACACCCTATAAATATAAAATAACAACAACATAATAATTCCAATGACAATATTATTTAAACATCTTCATGTTACTGTTAACAATATAAGACTAATAAATATATTACCATACTATACTCTTTCATAAATCCTAAATAACATTACCTCTCTCTCATCATGGAAGTAATGAAATTGCTTCATAAATATCAATATATGGTTTTGAGCTGGGATAGTATCTTCTTAGAACATGATATTGATGAAGATTAAATAGTCATGTTAATTTATATATATTTTAAATTATTAAAATTATATTTTTCATCAAATTGATTAGACTATTAAGGAATTATATTATATCTACAAATGAAATATTATATTTCATGAAATTAAAAAAGTTCATTTTACTATTATGTAGTGTTTATAAGAAGATACCAAACATATTATTATAATAAACTAGAAACACATCTTATATAATCAGGGTGTTACATAGATGATTTCTCTCAATCCACAATTTTTTATTTTCTAAATGATCTTTGTTAATGAACAAATCAATATATGATCCAACCCTCACATTGGATAATAATTTAGTTTCATAAGTTATGATGATATTATTTTAAGAATTTATTCCACTGTTCAATATAAAAAATTTCATGACACAAAAAACTATGGAAAACATGTCTAGTGGTGAGCCAAGTGAGACACCCCAATCAATCTTTACATAAGCAAGGATAAAGTGAAAAGAGAAAAGTATGAAATAATAAAAAGGAAGGACTATGAACAATTAAAATTTTGCATATTGATAACCAAATTCCAAAAAAATGTAAAATAATAGTATAAAAACTAAAACTGCTTATTTTAAAACAATTATGAAATAACCTATAGAAAAACATATCAGTGTACCTCACAGTATATCAAAAAGTGTAGAGGGAAAAAATACAATCCAAATAAGAAACGAAATCCATATATTTCATCAACTAGAAAAAATAAATATTGAATACTTCTAGGTTCCAAATCTCTATTAATGGCCACTAAACAAGGTCAGCTATTATAGATACAACTCTGACCCTCTCATACTTAGTTTACAAAAAATAGAAATGATCATCATGTTATATACATAAGACATAAAAATATTTAGAAACACTCGTGGAATTTTGAGAATATAAAAATATAATATGAATCAGTTAAGACCATGATGGGGTAAATTGAATTCTAAAATATTCACCCCAACACATAATCAATTGGAAAACAAAACCCAATGTATTTTCTAAAAATAATCCCATGTGAGAGATAAAGGATATATAAATCATCATTATCTAGATAAAAATGAGGATTACTTCTACATCATTAAGGGACCATTTTTTATTACTAGTATCCCATGTTACTGTGAAATAATTTTCATAATTGGCCCCCAAAAAATCCACTAAGCTCTAAGATCATGGGTCACAATCTCATGTTGAGTAGCCGCTACATGCCAGAGGTAGATGATTAGTTGTTCCACTCTATAGACATAGGAAATTCTCCCTCTCATATCGTTGTATTAGAATTATACATATGTAATTAATAATGGTGAAACAATCAATGGTGTGACTGGGGATATCGAACCCTTGAAAACATTCTGATAGACACCCTTGGTCATTGTCTCTGACTATGAATTTCAAAAACTAGTTTCCTACTCATATCATAAAATTCTATATCAATGATTCAAAAAATAAGGCTGAAATTTCATTATATATAGAAACTACTAATTATAGTATACTATTTTACCAAAATCAAAGACATGATTGTTGAGATACACTAGGTTGAGGTTCTATAGGAATGATAAAAACTGGTATTGAGGCCTGAATTTACATTCTCATACCTACAAGTGACCCTAGGACGATGCCCTAATAATCAAGCCCATTCTTTTTTTTCTACTTTTTTAGTTGTGGTACTGGCCTCTCACATGTAACATGGAATTATCTAGGTATTCTGGTCATGTGTTAATACAAATACATGCATGTGTGGCTAGCCATGTCTATACACTTGTACATCTGGAGTAAATTTCAAGACACATGTTTCCAGTCACATGGTGTGTATGTGGGTACACATAATATGTGACTGTTATTATCTCCTAAAACCCTAAATGATGTATAAAGGATACTAACAAGAATTTTTTCTCAATATTTAATTTTTTTTAAATGAAAACATTATAGAAACTGATGAATGATATCTGTGTGTTATCAATAATGTGGCCCCAATATTTTCCTCGGAAAATTGTGATGTCGAAGGAATACCTAGGTTCCAAATACCTCTATCCATCGATAGTTTCTAGATATTGTCCATCTAAACCCCATGAGATTAATTCCCTCACCATGAACTTCCACCATGGATAAATAACAAAAATCTTACATTCATTCATTATCATCAACACATATAACTTGCATCACATTATAAATTATCTTGATGAATGATGTTATATCATTATTGGAAAATGAGATGCCATCCAATAACCATTAATTGTGTAAAAAACGAATCTAGGAATCTTATGCTTTATTGTGATAAGAATTAGGTTTAATAATACTAATAAAAGTTGGGATCATATGAGGAATATTACGGTAGTAAATATTCAGAAAAAAACTAAATTCATATTAATTATATAAAATATGGTTGAAATGGAGTAAATAAACTTCCATAACTAATAATGTACTAATCAATAGAGGATAATATATTTTCTAGTATTGAATTTAATAAACATAACACATTTATCAACAGACATCAACCATAATTAAAAAATGAAGATTGATTTCCCCTCCCCTAAAATCAAAAAGTGTAATGTGGCTAAAATTGAACATTTTCTATAATAGAACTTTTATAGAGGAGTTATTTGGTATATTTTATAGAATAAATGGATTAAATTAATTAGTTAATTTACTCAACATATTCTCTATTAACCATATTCCATGGAATGTCTGAAGATAGCCATCCTTTTTTCATGACTATGCTAAATACCTCATATGATAAATAATGAGTGTTCTATATAACAAATCCATGTTATCAGTAATTTTTAAAAACACGTCTTCATAAAATATGAATTCATGTTCCTTAATATATATTGATAGTTTTTATATTTTAATTTTGGAGTAATACAACCCCCATACATAGTGCCAACTACGAGGAAATATCTTGATAAACATATATGCAAATATCCCAGGGAAAAATATAAAAAAACCACAGTCATTGCATTCTCCCCAAATTCATGGATTATATACCTGAAAACATACTTATGCCCAAAATTTTTAGGGGCACTAATCCTTTTATATGAATCTCATAATTCTAGGATCTCTCATGTAATCTCCCATGATTTTTTGGAACATAAGTCAATGGTATAGCCCATACCTACAGTTTCCTCTATCATCATTCATCGATTTCCATCAGATAATTCATAATGATAGATTCATTCTCAAACATTCAGTCACCCAATTCGTCTGTTCCATCGATTTATCCACTTATATCCTCAGTGATGACACATAACAAATGTAATGCAATTGGTGAAACTATGGGAGATATAACATGATGTATGAAACATCACAATCACTCCTGAGGACATAGAACACACTGATAAACATCAAGTATCCCATTATTATTTTTCCAAATATTGTAAATTCTAATTATGGGGATACTATTAAGAATAGATGGTGTACCTACTAACACTCCAACCACCTATGATATTGAACCACGTTTTATTTATATCTAATATAGACTATCCTCAAACACCCAGATTACATCAATATCCTCTATTTTAACTCCTTTACTATATGAAAAAATACGAAAAATCACTCACCAATATTTTCTAGGGATAAATGTAGTCTATAGGATATCCAATATAATTCCATGAAATATTATATTCCAAAAATAGAGGGATATTTTTTATTATTATAAAAATATACTAATGTCAACTGATCCACCCAACTCTGGATAAAGTCCAAACCCCCTTTCATTTCATATCTCCCAAATCCATGATAGTTTACTCCATAAATATATCCCTATTATTAAATAACATCATGATTATTCATAAATTTATCTTGAAACACTAATTAATACAACTATATAACTATGTTGTGAACAAAGAATTATTATTGGAGATGATATTTGTGGGTACCACATGATTCCATATGATATCACACATGTGTAAATTTCTCAAACTCTCATCTGAACTCCACACATTAAAAGAATAAATGTGTTTGAACATCGATGGTTGGTGATAAATCACCGAGATAACAAAATGGGTTCTAAATTTTCATTTATTAACCTTTACAAAATCTATTTATATTCATCCAAATATCCATGCAGGATAATTTAATGATATGTGTAACCTAAAACAACACGATTATCATCTATTTCCTTCTAAAATGTGAGACGCAATGAGAAAATCATGGAAATTATCGGCCTAACACCCACCCAAAAATCTGCCACTGAAGTTATATTTACATATTCTCAACATAATAAGATATATCAATGAGAAAATTAAGGAAATCCCTCAAAAACTTTTGTTGACATATGACAGGAACAATATTCCATATCAAAAAAAAGGAACACACCCAAATGTCATTCAAAAAATTTGTCTGGAACATCTCTAGAAGATATCTGGTCATAGAGAACAACATATTCATTTTCACAAAATGAGATTATATCTCCCAATATAAAATTTTTCGACTCACTTTCTCCGATTGTAGAAATGGTTTTCACATCTCTTCTAACTAGGTAAGATGTAATGATTACAAAAACTATGTCACCACCTCCCAAATGACAACTATAAATTCTAATATGTGTATGTGAAAAAAATATCCCTTCCCATAAGTATAAGTTGTCAATATTTCATTTTCCTTTAAGAAATAAAACTAATTACCTTATCTAAAGATAAGATCACTCTAATTGAATATGTACAGAAGAATATAGTGGTCCTAGTAAATATCAAAATAATATCCTATCATATAGTGCATACTCATAATCAAGAAATAACTATTGTTTCTATTTGTAAATCATGGGATATGTAATTATCCTCATGTGGTCTCAACCGCTGTGGTCGATAAAAATTCACTTCCATCCTCTCCTTCAATAGATAATGGATCCATGCTCCAAAGGCCCCACTAAACAACACATTCATCACGCCCTCCACAGATTGTATCAAAATAGGTTCATTGGTACACCTCATCCTCACCTTCATAATGGATCTCTAACACTATTAAATCCTGATAAATTAATTCCCTTTCAATGTCAAGGACTTACAAAGGGATTCTATAATACTAATATCATCCTTGAACCTACCCATCTAATCCCATGAAATTCCACAACTCCAACATATTCATGTGTGGTTCCAAATTATTCATAACATTAAAATTCACCAAGTAGATGGAAAAACCATTATTTTATATTAAATTCACTAGGAATTAAACCTCATAGATTATAAAATGATTCACTAAGAGGAAATAATATTGGAGGTTCTACTTTAGTATGTCTCAATACATTCCAAAATATTATGATTGTTCCTATTTTTCATATATTAAATGTCAATATCATTTGTAAAGACCACTATGAATTAGTCCGAGTATGGATGGAAGATATTGATTATAATATACATTAATATAAATTTCCAATTAAACTAATATATAGGAATAAAAATGAACTAAAAATATTAATAGAGACATTAAAATACATTTTTTTAATAATATCATCCTAACCCTCAACTAATGGTATCGAGACAAGAGTTCAATCATGGAAAACTATGAGACTCCACTAAAAATGTTGAAGATTTCATAAATTCATGGAATATAAAATATTTTCATTATTATTAAAAAATTATAATGACTTGTCATAAAATACTAAAATTGTGGAAAATTATTTTTAACAATAAAACATGAGATTCTGATGAGGACACACTAGTTTTTATGAAACCATTCTCCCAAATGTCCTCTAATAACACCCTTAACTCCCTGATCACTATTGGGGCCATCCAATATGTAATTTAATATATTAATGTGTTATAGTGGTCCATGTCAATATAGAATTAAATATACCACCTCATATGTAGTCCTGATATACCTTATTGGAGTAAATCTATATAATCCTCAACTAATAAAAGAATTGAAAATGTTGAAGGGCCTTCTAAAATATGGGTTATTGTCTCAAACTGAAGAGTGGTCTATTGTTATTTCCTACTCAAAAGCCCTACCCACTATGAGATATGATCACTCTCAACAAGGAAGGGTAATAAATTTATTTTTTTATGATGGAATATATAATTCATGTGTTAACTTATTATTTGGTCACAAACTCTATGATTCTAATTCATACGAAAAATGAAGAATATGGTTTCATCATGATAACCATGAGGTCTCACTAGAATAATTTTCTTTAGTGTCCCAACTACCACATCTATAATACGTGGATATAGATTAATTTCAGCTAGCAAGAACCTCTAGCCATGGATGTTTGGATAATTTATTGACATGAATCTCTAACTCCATTAAAATATATATGGAGAGAAAAGAATAAATCATGCTTAATTATAATAGAACTAGTGAAAGATAATTAACTAAATTTATTATATCACAAATCTATTTAGGATTGTCTCATTCATATCCCTCTATAGAATTAAGACTCATGCACCCTAATCATCCATTCCTCTAAAGATGTTGTGGGATACATAATTATTGTAGTGGATGTAACTCATAAAACCACCCATCTAGAACACCACCCTCCAAGTCCCAATCTACATTTCAATCAACACCACCACCATTACAGATACATTATCCATGCAATGGATTTCATTGATGTTGATGATTCCACTATAATGGTTTTCCATCCAATTTTTATCCACCATCATAGTCACATTAGATATATAAATGATAATCCATGATAGCTTTTTAAGATCAATAATATAATCACCACTCTTCTGGATAATCAGATTCTCTTGATGCAACACGTGATGAAAATCAAAATTTATTTCTCAGGCCATGTGAAGGTATCCTAAATCAATTAGATATAGAATAATTCATTTTATCTTCATCAGATGTTTGACATAATGATTTCCACTACCAACAATAGTTATAATATGTCTCTCTAAAATTAATCACTCTATATCAAGTTATCCATCCAACACTCCAACATATGTCATAATGAATATGAAAAATACACTAGAATAGATATATCCATGTAAGGAATGATCAAACAATAACAACAATGAAATAATCCAACATGATCCTCATCATGTCTGTAACATTTGAGGTAGGTAAAACACATGTCATACACAACAACTAAAATATCACCATTCTGCATATCTAGAATCACATGAAACATTAAAACATTAATGGAAAATGTAATATAATTGTTTTGAAATATATACATGATGTCAAACCATTATATTTTATCTCATAATGAATCTGGGAAATCAAAATCCACTAATTACCAACTACTTCATGAATAATGATGGATACAAGAAAAACCATATGTTTGGATGTAATCTTAAATTGAATAAGGATTCATAAATATAATTTGATCCAATACATTCATCAAATATGGTTAGGATAATAGTGAAACTATAACAATATCTATTTTTAGAACTTATGAAACATTCCTATACAGTGTGTAACATCATTATATTATTTTATTGCTATCATCTAACACAAATGAAATATAATATCTACGGGAACCACTTAGGGAAACACATCATTAGTAGGACTCTCAATTAAGGCTTTATCTCTCAAATGGTCATCTTCATGATCTAATATAAAAAAATGGCTGGATGTCATCATAAAGAAATCATGATAGTTTTTATGAACTACCATGTAAAGATGACTATATTTTTAGAGCATACACATTAGGGTCCTAAAATTCAAAAGACCATACACAATATCAATCATGTACAATTATTTTTCTCCAACATGTTTCTTGGTGCACTGAGTTAACAAGTAGTTTTTTAGAGTATTTTTAATGGATATTTGATATTCAAAAAAAAATACTATGTTACATGGACTAAAATTTGCACTATACCCAACTAAACAATAATTCTATATGTTCCCAAACAAATTCCGACAAAATAGTTAACTAAAAACACTAACATGGGGGAGAGACAACCACTAATTCTACTCTATCATTACCTAAACCACTATTTCCCACATTTTATGTGGTAATTAGAGAGGGACAACCCAAGAATACCTATAATGTGTTAGGGGTCAGATACATGCATAATATATGCTATAATGAAATCATAACACATAGTAGATGTAAATTTTTTCAACATTAAATCTCACTCCATGAATTATTCCAAGCACATATATAAAATTGAACATATAGAGAGTAAACCAATCATGAAATAATCTCTTGGAAATAAATATCAGGTTGCATCAGTAAACTATTTATAATTTAGAAGGGAAAATAAGATTCATATAAAAAATTAATACCTAAAATAATAAAAACTAGAATAGGGTGACTAAAGTAATCATGTATCAAATTCCCGAATTCTGACCATGAAGGACGATAATCACCACTATGTATAGTTATCCTCTTTTGGTATTTATTCCACAAAAATAATTGATGATATAATTATCAATTTCACAAGACAAATACATTTTGGTGAATCCTATAAATCTTTGATTTTATATAAACCATGTATGAATCTCCAATAAAAAATAAGTAAGAAAAACAATGATACAAAAGTAAGCTCATATTTATGCAAGAAAAAATTCAAATCGAACAGATTTTCTCAAAATAATAGAAATAAAAAGATATAGATGATTTCCATATCCCATGCTCAACTATAAATAATGAATCTACTTATAAAACAATGTGTCCCTCTCTATGGACTGATCTCACATGTAACCGCAGAAGATCAAATATAGAGGGATGGCAGCTTGAAAATGTCCAATATGTCTGTGATGGCACATTCTATATTGGAGGAAACACACACCACTATAGATAAATGATATGGTATGATTACATTTAGATAAAGGAACTACCCAATATAATAAGGTTGGCTTATAACCTGATATAAGTTAACTGTGTAAGGAAAGTACGTCATGTTCTGACAAGGGGGTTTCCAACCAAGGTAAAAAATTTGATGGAGACACATAATCTTTGTCTTTGAATATGCATTTATGGAGGAATAAACCCAATATTTTGACCTCTTATAGTATCTATAGTTCTAAACTGAATAACATTATTACATTCTACATGGAAAAGTTATTAAAATTTCACACTCACATGATGAATGTACAATATAAAAAGACCTCATACACAATATGTCTTTTCTACCCCAAATTTACATCTATCATTAGGAATATGTCCTTGTATGGAAGTATGTTCCTATATTATATGTCAATTCCAATGCATAGTTTCCAGGCATGTATATCCAAATTGCATAAAATAGTTTTGTCTAAGTACAAGAAACTTCCTGTAACCCTGACCATGTCCATGAATTTTTTTTATATAACACATTAAACCTCTATCATTGGGACACACAGATTGTTTGGTTCCATACATGAAAGAATATATTTATCTCCACCTAAAATACATGTCCTCATAGTAAGTTTACTACAAAGAGTTTTTTATATTTTCTAAAACAATTCCATATTATGTTTTTAAATAATCTACAGATTTCATAATGTGTGTCACCTATATTGTCATAACAAAGGATTCTAAAAAAATTACACCATGGAGTTCGAATGTAAGGTCAAGCACACCACATATGTCACTAGATACCCAATTCGACACACCCAAATCTAGTAAAACCCATTTCTCCAATAAGGACCTCTCCAATGGATGAAAAAAAACAAAGAACTATAAATCAAACAATGTTATTTACACCTACAATAAACATCTCATTATGAACCATATACAAAAAATCTAATTTATATGTGATGCATATGTCTTTTTATAAATTTGGTAGATCAATCACACTTCAGTTTGACCCTAGAATTTCAATAAATTACCCCATTGTACAACAATTATAAGAAAGATGAAAAGTGTATGAAACAAAAAAAAATATAGTAATATCATCATCTAACAACAAAATTTTAGATAATGACCATGAATTGAGGAAAAACTAGGGTTTTTAAGTCATATATAAAAAAATATAAAAAAATTATGATTAACCATACGAAGATAGTGGGGATCATTCAACGAACCAGATTGTAGAAAATAATTATGTAAAATATATGATCATTAATAAAATTTAATATGTTCAAAATAAAATAAATAATATTCCCTACTTTAATATAGATCTATCATCAACACATGTCACATTTTCTATCTATGAAGAACAAAATCTCATTTTTTATCTATCTACCTCACAATTCAAAATGATGTATCCATAATTGATCTTCAAATATGATTAAAAAATGAAGAACACATCTTTCTCATCTCTAATATCCAATGGTTATGTTACTAATCATTGTTATTTTTTTAGAAAACATTTACAAAGGAGTTATTTGGCATTGGTCACATAATAAATTATCATAATTATATAATAATTTAATCAACACAAACACCAATGGATAGAATCTACTGAAAACATCTACCAACCATCCTTATGATTCAAATTGTGTAATCCCATTATACAATAAAAAACCTTGGTCTTGTATTTCTCAATCAAGGACCCAATCAAGGGGTAACTCATCAATTATGAACATATATATAGGATGATAATAATATATATTAATATTTTTTTATTTTAATCCCAGGAGGATTCAAAATCCAAATAGATTCCGGAATAAAATAAATCAATATATATCAAAATAAATGGTCTGAAAAAATTGGGGTCGCTAATAATTATATCTCATGGTGACACATAAATTAATATTTATCTAATTTATTTACAACTATATTAAAAATATTTATAATTTTCATTTGTTATAATAACCATAATTCATTCTAAGACCATATTTATTCTTAAACTGAAATCAATTCTATTCTTATGGTATAGATGTTTCCAAAAATAAATTATTACACTATAGGGCACACACATTTTTATTCATAATATAATTTTATTTATCCAAAATTATGGGTCATTATAATTTCACTCCCTTAGGAATATTCCATCAAAATTTGAATTCAAAAACTATTTAAAAAATTAAGAATGGTAATTTATTTATTTATTCCCTGACATCCCATGTAAAATATATATACATATAATGTTTTCAAATAAAATTTAACATGTGATATATCATATTGCATATATACTTTCTACATGGGATTATAACAATCATAATATTATCGTCTTAAAAATAATCATTCTCCATTCATCATACATATGGATTTAGTATATTTTATTTATACGGTATGTTCATTATCAGTAGGGATACATAAAAGTTTTCATGTATTTTAGAATGGAATTAGGAATTAATATTTTATTGGCCATTTCACTGATGTGATCAAGAATTATTATGGCGTAAATGTATCTTGAACATTGATTTCAGTTCATCCCAAACCTCATGACACAATTCCAAGATGTTATCTACTAGATAAAACTCTATATTTCATTAATTATTTTCAATGTAGATCATTTGATGAGTTTTTGAATCTTGAATGTGTCACTAAATGGACTTTATCATTTATGACATTTCATTGTACAATTCAAGACCACATGTCTAATTATAACAAAATTCATCACAACACATTTATATTCAAAATATCATCCAAAGTATCACTTGATAAGGATAAAATTGAATTACAAGTTCAAGATGTTATTATATGAGAAATCTATTGGTGGAATATTTTTACACCAAAATCCATTGAAGTACATAGAGTGAGATCATATAATACACTAAACTTACTATTATGTTTATTTATATTATCTATTATACTATAGATGATATATCATATAAAAATTAATCTCTTTATTCAAGTCATGAATAATAAAATTCCAAATCATTATGGTAATCCTGGTATCTCTTCCAGATATAATTTATACCGTTGTTACATGACCCCTCAAAATAACCTAAATATATATCATTTTATGTTTATTATGTAATATGTTATCTTGAGTGGTGATTAGTTGAGAAATATTTTATGAAGATCAACCAAAACATATATTAAATTACTTTCTTTGGATGTCTTTAGAATTCTAAGGACTGAATATTTATTGATGTTCTACCATTTTCACATGTGTATAAGTTATGGTTGCATAATACCAATGTAATTGTTCTAATGTTATTTCAGGTGCTGACACACCATGAAAAATGATGTATATTGAGAAATATCCATCATTATATTATTCTAGAAATTGTTCTATTGGATATCTATATATTAATTTAGTCTCCCAAGGGTGATGGTGAATCAAAATATATAAGCATTGATTAAGATTTTCATCTTTATCACTGACATTATTTGAATATATTGTCATTACAAAAATCTATAAAACCATTATTCATTAATTTTGAACCCTATTCCATTGTATTTACATATACCTTCCATAGATACAAATATTAGTACATTATTAGTTTATACATAATAATTATTTTATATACCTGATGGTTTAAATTTTATTTGAGGATGGTATTATTACATTCCTTTCATTATGAATCTTCTCTACAAATTTTTTAAAAATAATTTTATTATATCATTATCAATCGTTATCATTGATATGGTATCATTATAATTTAATATTATAGTTTCTAAAACTTAATATTTATTTATAGGATGATAATTGATTTTCTAGTCCTGATCCTTGATCACCTATAACCATTGTTTTTTTATATTGATCTCTTTATAGATGAATATATAATTTATTCTTTATTGATCCATATAAATGAGATAGTTATAAGAATAAATATATTTCTAAAACATCATTAGTTTGATTATTATTTTATACAAATCTATATCATGTGTAATATAGTTATACACATGGATTCTAAATAGGTGTGATTTTTACATTATCACATTATCATTTATCACTAACAAAAAAACTAATACGTTATTTTGAACAATATATTGGATCCAATATAATTCCCAAAATTAGGGTAGTGTCAGTAAATTTTCAATGATTATAACATCCATTAACTCACTAAAACACCATTATAATTTATCAAAACATAGAAATGTCATTCCCTTATAAGATATCAAGGATGGGGTGTTATAAAAACAAAAGTGCTTTCTCCCAAGGAATCTACAGTACAAAACTTATGTATGGAATCTATAAATGGATAATATAAATATTGGGTTCATCCATTACACAATAATATTTTCCTATTAAGGAACAAAATATTTCCCCATTTTGATGATTACATTTCCTTGTAATGATACATTATCAATCCAAATGTCACATTTAATTTAATTTTCCTATAACTATTCCTTTATCGATATCTTTTGTATACTAATAATATACTCATCATTATCCAATTTACTATTGGATTACATGATATTATCATATATATATATAGACTACCACAATTTTGATGATTTAATATCCAAAGACTCCATTCATCATGTCCATGAATATTTCTATAGAGTTAGTGAGTGTGAATGGAATCCCTATAAAATACAAATAAATAATCAGTTTTACAAAATAATTGTCATGAGTATTATAATTATTCACCATTAATTGATGATATCTAGATCGATGATCCACAATATATATCTACGTGGACCCATGGTGATAATAGAACAATTTATAAAATTATTGAATTTTTTTTGGTTCTTTATCATGATTTTATTTATTTCAAAATATTCAACGAAGAGGAACATTAACCCATCCTTCCTATCAATTATGTTTAGTTGTTCATCACATGCTGAATAAAATAGAAAAACTATACCATTATCAGGATTCTATTTTAATTCCTTATTCGGATTATCCAATTCATTGGGGGTCACTTTATAGGAATCTTTTACATTTGTTGAGTTCTATGTATATGTAGAATTGATAAATATACAAATTAGTTAATAGGAACCTAATGAATCTATATAGGAAAAACATCAGAAAATACACTCAAAATAGTTTTTCTTTCATTGAAGATCATGATCTTTTTACCCATCATATTTACCTGATATTCCTACTCATAAGAAAATAGTATCCAAGGATGATAATTTGATTCTCATTGAGATTTATCCCGCAATATAATCTTTAATAAAATAAACGGATAATTTGGTATATTTTATTCAATTTCATTCCCCTAGACGTTGATCATAGATCAATAAAAGGATTTCATGACAATGAACATAATGACATCCTATTCTAATATAGTTATTACACTAATTTATTTATATTATTTTGCCGAAAACTAAATTGGGAAATGTTATATTCATGATAATTAATAACATCCCCCATTTTAACTGAATATTTATCCTCCATGTTTGTATTTTGTGTTTATTTTTTTACTAATATTACTTGACATGGAATAATCTATAAAACCATAATATGAAAAGTAATTTTAATGTATTATAAATGTTTAATGATTTTATTTTTCTTTTCAAATCACTTAATAGTCTCAAAAAATGGATTTTTATAAGGGTTCATAAATTTATATTCTTCTGTTAAGAAAACCATGATGTTTTAAACAAAATAAACTGAATATAATTTTTGTCAAAAAATTTTAATTTATATATTTAAATATAGGTTTTACATTGTGATTTTTCAATTAGTATCTCTAAAAATAGTTATATACTTCATTATAAAATTACAAAAGAATATATTAAATTTTACATAGCTGTCCATGAAGAGAATTTCAATAATACAATAAATATAACCTTTGATAATAGAACTATTCATGTAGTAAGGATATCATGTCTGTAATGAGTGAAGATTGAGCTAATACACAACCATAATATTATAGTTATATGAATTCTATAAAAATTATATGGAGCATATATAGACATAATTTTTCAAGGATATATATTTAATTTCATGAAATCTACACGATCGATACATTAATATAATTTTAAATTGCAAAATAAATCAAATACATAAGGATATAACTAATTTTTTATAATTTTAATTCTCATAAATATCTATAACTTAACCAAATATCAAATTAATAAACCGTGATTTTTAACAGAAATTATTTGAATATTTTAAATATAAAATTCCATAAAAATCAACCATGAAATCAGGAGATAAAGTTCATTTTGAACGTTAGATTATATTACATAAATATTTTTAATGAGTAATATTTTTTTCCTAACATATATGACATGCAAAACCAAGACAACAAGACTATGTAAATACCCAAGACATTAATATATAAAAATTCAAATAAATTAATTTTTTTAATAGCATTCAATACAATCAATCATGAGTCTAAATGAACTATAATAAAGTATACCATTCTATTCATTATAATAAATTGTTGTGTAATAATAAAAAGGGAAAATTTATTAAATTTTAATGGAATAAATATTTATAATATAAATTCCATAGATATATATTTTTTATAATTAAAATATAATTCATTTTATTGAAAATCAATGGTTTAATGAAAAAATAAATTTTCATAAAATGTTTTTAGGCCCACATAGACATCAAAATTATTATTATTATTTTTACATATTATGATAATTTATTTTATAAAAAATCATTTATTAATGTTTAATTTAATAATATTCTTATGGTTATTAGTTTATGAATTTTCTTTAATGATATATTTTTTATTAATAGTTAAAAATAGTGATTTTTTATTGGAAAATCCTATTTCTTAAAATCATACAATGTTAATGTGTCAAAATAATTGATTTTGAATTTAAATTAGACAATGTATATTAAAAACTAACTACTACATTTCATTTTATTAAATATCACATTTAATTCTGATGCATTTTTATTATCTTTCCTATAAATTCATTTGAAAATTAGTTTTTGAAAAATATGAAGGTTTAATATTAAATATAATTCCACCAATTCAATTATTTGAATGAAGATAAAAATTTATATTTGGAATCATACTAATTTGTAATTATCATATAAAGAACATAATTTTTATTTATATTGATCACTGGAAACATATATTTCCATATATAAAATTTTTCTATTCCATGTTCAATAATGGATCATTTTGGAGGATTTTTTCATTAGAATCTGATTTCATTAAAATTTAATTTCAAAAAATTTTATCTCTATCCACTCCTACAATTATAAAATTCCACCCAATCTCCTAAAGTAATCACACATCAAAATGCCTTTGTTTGAGTTGTTTATTTATAAATTATTTTCCTGAATTCTTTACCAACAACGTAGAGGCCTTATTCCTCATAATCAATCCTACAACTTGGAAATTATGATTCAGTGAAAATGGGTTCTTCGAAGAAGTGTTATTATTAGTAACATGCTTGTTGGTTTTATTTTTTGTTATATCTCCTTGAATACTTATTTGATTATGATAATATAGTGACTCTATTTTATTGACTATACTAAGACATTTTTATTTCAACAACATAACTAGTACCTATCTTCAAATTCATGAAACCAAAAAGTAATTGATAGTCTTGTGTACTATGGACTATCACCGTATGAAATGTTGTAATTTTCTTCCATCACCACTTTCCAATGTGGGATATAATGATAGATTTTATATATGTATATTATATTCATGACATTATAATAATTTTTTATTTATTATATCTAGTCTATTATTTTATATCCAATTTAACGGGGGATATGATAATGATACTCATGAGTCTGATGGAGTACCACATCATGAAGCGATATGAATCGTTTTCATCATACACAAAATAAGGAAATAATGATAATGATAATGAAATATATGTGGTCTTTATTAACTAAAAATAAATATAGATATTTATTTTAACATATATCTTCTGACCTTACGTCCCATTAGAAATAAAGTGGCACTCTTTCAAAAGTGTGGACTATGGCCTCCACGCAGTGTTATGAAATAACATTCATTTAATTTTTACACGGATTGTCATAAGGTTGTTTTATCAGTATAAATCATATTTTTAACATAAGAATTATATTTTTAAAGGATAATTAAAATTTATTTTTCAAAATTTTCTTCCATGTAGAAAGTGGAATCATCTTTCATGAGAACATAAAATCTACCATCTCCATGATGGGTGTTGTTCATTTTATTTCATTAACATATATGGATTACTATGATATCATCTAAATTTAATGTATATTATATTTATAAAATTTATTAAATTATAGGGATTATTTAACCTTTATTAATATAAAATGAATGAAATTACCAAACAAAAACATACATGGAAAACTAATAAATTGTCATAAAAACAGTAAATTAAAAAAATAATAAATGTGACATAAAAATGTATATAAAAATAATATATGAAGTGAAATAGATTATTTCGGTTCATTAATATGTATATTATATGCCCAATTTTTTTAATAGAAGGTTCAGTCATGTATGATGTTACTCAGATATAGGGTTCTGGCTTGTCATCGAACTTTTTTGTCTGTGAGACATATTCCACATTAAACACAGAGTTCCTTTTTGTGTGGTAAATACTAATTCAATGATATTTTATATCAATAATACCATTATTTGTATTTATCTTATTTTATTATTTTAAGATGTTTCTTATATGGTATTATAATTAAATATTTTATAATGTGTTAGTGGTCTATTTTATAATATCATTATTCATTAAGATTCACAATGATTAAATTTTAGAGGAAGAAATACTTTGATTTATCACTCAGAAAAATAATGAATTAACATTTCCTTAATCTATTCCTTGAAATTTGAAATAACATAAATAATATTAGGAATTTGTTTACTTATAATGATTTAAAAAAGTTTTTTTATGTAAATGAAACAATGTTTATCTTTTCCATCAAATAATAAGTATCTCTATGATGCTCATGCAATTCAAAATTTATTTCTAAAGTATATTTAAAACTATATTAATGTTTTATTATGGAATTATTACAAATTATTGAATTTCACATAATTTTTTAAATGTAATATAAATATAATTTTATCAAAATGAACATTCTATTTTTTATCATTAATTTTAATGTAATAGTTATTTTAACATAATCGGTCTATATGGAAATTAATATTTTAATGACCAATAAATTATTTTTTGATTCCAAAACGTTTCTATAATCTTAATATTGATGAAAAGTGTTTCCCTAATATTTTTAAAATTTATATTTTTTTAAAATTTATTTCAAAAGTTAAAATGTAAATTTTCTCACTATTGTATTTGGTATAAATTTTATGGTGTTTCAATTTTTTGATGAAATATCCCCTTATTTTTTTCATTATTTATTGAGAATATATTTTAATGATTCGATCCATTATATTCCATTTGATGGTCTAGGATTATTTTTACTATGTACATACTATTTTGATACCATTATTTATATTACATGGAATGATTTATGATTATATTTATTTGTTGGATACGAATTTAAATTTTATAAGAAAATTTTTTGATTCTAATTTTTGTTTTTGAGTCTTTCATATAAATGATAAAGTTGACTTAGTAAACTGAAATTAAGGACCCTTATTGGCTCTTGATGCCCATTATATTTAATTAGACAAACATGCTTCTGTTTTTTGTTAGTGCTTCAAAATTTATGTAATATATATTTGAAATGTTTTCTTGACCCATCCCAGTGGGGCCTGTAACACAACTCCCTATGCCCACCGCAAATATGCCAGGGGATAGTGACTAACACCAAGTAGGTATATCACTAACAAGGGAGACATTTCTTATGTATATGTACACACACACTCATCTCCATCCCCACAACTGTTGAAATGTAAAAAATTCCCTAAAGAACCAAATGAATGCATACAACTAAACCCAACCGATATAGTACAACGGAAGTTATGCTGAAAATTTTAAACTGGTCCAGAATACAAGACCACAAAAAATGATTCTACAAACTAAAAATTCCAACCTGTAAGCACAAAATGGTATTTGGACTGCTGCTATTAGTCATATGAACAACTCGGCCAGTAGGGAACTCAAGAAGCTTGGTACAATCCTAGCATACATTGGAATCTATCCAGAGGCTGCTAGTCTACACAAAAATGACATGTATGGGAAAAGACTGTGTAGGGGTGAGTATTACAATACTCTATAGATGACCCCAAAAACTAGAAAAAAGGGCACAAAGTAAATTTACAGTGATCACTACATAGTATATGTCTACTGAACATATGTCAAGAGAAACACAATCCAGATATACTCAAAACCCAAACTCATTGTCTAGTTACAAGTTACACAGCCGCATACCACCGTTAGGGATTCTATTTGATGGTTCCATGAAGTAGTCATCCAAGAAATATCACTCTATGAGTCTGAGATCTCTAATGATGTTCATCTGAGAATTATTGTTCTTTGAGAGAAATTTCATGAGAGATCGATACCCTCATTCTGTTAGAACACACTCCTGAGTGGGGAAATATCATGAAACATAAATGAGGATCATTGTTAGGGCCTTGGAGGATACCATGAATCATCTGGATTTACCGGCTATGTTGAGGCTCAACACCCTATAGGATTATTCATATCAATACCTAACTCAACGTAGGGTCAATAATGGATAGATCTAGATGATGTCACAATTGGCCTCTCAGAGGGATAAATGACTCTATCTCGTAAATTCATTCTAAAGGGACCATATTCTTTGGGATGGAAATGATACCTGACCTTTAGGGGAATGTGTAAAAGAGGGACTGACACAAATAAAACTTGTCAAAGGAATGGTGGAAAAAGGAATCATTCCATGTTCTAGGATATACACGGCATGTATAAGGGGTCACATGTCGTGTCTCATGACTCCGGGTAACGCCCATGTGAAATAGAATCTTTATATATAACATATCATCTGAAAAGTTAATTACAAGACCTGTAGGATGTAACATGTGCCATGCCCTAGTAACCGATGTTCCCTCTGTGTACACAGCTGTAAGGTCGTACATGGCTTCAACCCGTGTAGTCCATCCCGTGTAACTGGTGTATGGGGTTACCAGTGTATCGTCATTGTCTATATATGTGGTGGAGTGAATTCCATGTACTCCACACCATGTATGTATATCTCTTGATATACACACCGAGTCCTGCAAAGTTTCCTCTGCCATGCTGCTTTGGGAGTACACTCCATATAGTGAAGCTGCATAGTTTTTCACATGTCTTTGTATTTCCCAAAATACATGTTGAGATTAATTGAATGGATTTCATGACATGTGATAGGGGTCACACATTGTGTGACACCTATCTGTATCCCAAAACCATAGACGCCATTCAGCCGATCTCACATGGCATGTTCTTCAAAATACACGCCATTTTGATTGGAAATTTCCAAAAAAACATCACCAGTCACCACCGCACATTGGTTGCTCCTCCAATATTTGATCCAATCATACTATCACCTCTAAACTCAAGATCAGAGGTCTCTCTACCATTCAATTGATGTTTCGTGTGGTTTTGGTCATTGGATCGGCCATGAAAACTCGTTTCGATCATCTGCGCGAATAATCATCGAAGCACGATTTCTCCCAAACCATGTCAATTCTTATGTCACCATCTTCTTCGAACCTCTGTTGTGTCATCGCATTGTAGAATATCTAATTTGGGATCGTTTTGTTGCGAAACAGACATGAAACTATCCAATGTTCATCACCCCTAGAAGAATGAAAATATTGCGGGGTTAAGAAGAGAGAGAAATCAACAAACAAAAGAGGAACTCACCAATGATGTTATTCTTCATGGAATCAATTTTCTCCCTTTAGAAGGTCAAAATATAACCCAATAATTATCCCAAATTAATTTACAAAATCTAACCCCAAATGGAACGGAAAATAATTCCCTCCTATAGGAATGCACGATCCCCGGATCAACATGTACATGGGTTGATCCATGTTCACTGTTTAATAAAAGAAAAACAAAGAACTAAATCAAAAAAACAAACCCCTAACTTGATTCAGTTGATGAAAGACCACAACATCGCCTTCATTGGTGAGGTTCATCAAATTCAAGATGTGTTGATCAATCACATCGTTGTCGTTCACCATGAATTCCCAATCTTTGGTTTCTCTCCAAAGCTACATTGGATTCTAGGGATTTCTGCAGGGTTATAACCCTCTTCATGGGCTCCTGTTTATTTAATGAATATAATCATCGCTGCTTTATGGAATCATTTAATAAAAATTATTAATTTAAACTATTTCCATTAAAACTTCCAATAACTATCCTTTACAGATGACCCACACCGGTCGATGTTAAGCCCTTACTAATGTAAATTCTTTTATTTAAATGAAATGGTTCCCTTAAATTTATAATCAAGAAACTCATTTATAATTTATTACAAATTTTTAGAAAAACCTCTTGCAAGTGATATTTAAATGTTTATTAATTACAAACATTTATTACTGGCACTACGAGCCTCAGAATCAAATGTCGTCAAAAATAATGGTCACGAATAAATCTATATAATAATTTAAAAATAATACACAAAAATTCTGAGACATTTCACTATCCACACCTTAGGGAATTACGTCCCTGAAAATCCAAAACAAGGATACTAAAAAAGATGTAGGTACAAGGCAACCCAGTCGATGACATGTGATGCGTCCTGTACGTACATCCTAATCTATGACACGTGGAATAAATAATGTACCCGATACAACAGTAGTGGTTGAGCTAGGCGGTACGCTACCTCGTAAAATCCGATTAGTATCTGGAATGGTCCGATGTACCTTGGAGATAGCTTTCCACCCCGACTAAATCTCTGTAACCCACGTTGAGGTGAGGTCCGAAGGAATACATGGTCTCCCTCCTCGAACTATAGATGCCATTATTGCTTGTCATTATAAGATTTTTTCTAGCTTTGTGCATTCTTCATCAACTCTAGGATGATCTGCACCTTATCGGTGGTATCTCATACCAAAACTGGACCGATGAGAATAGACTCTCTGGGTCGGTCCATCAAATTGGTGACTCGTAGGGTTTCCCGTATAAGGCCTCAAACAGTGCCATTCCAATGGTAGAGTGGTAGCTATTATTGTATGTAAATACACCAGTGTTAAGTGGTCCTCCCAGCCATGAAAAAAGTTTAATATACATTCCTGCAACATATCCTCCCAAACCATAATGGTCCACTCTATCTGACCATTGTTCTGGGGAGGTAACGACATGCTCAAGCATAGATCAGTCTCAAAAAACGTTTAAAGTCACATCCATAAACGAGATGTGAAATGAGAATCACGATTTGAGAGCATAGTCTAATGGAATACATGAAGCAAAACTATCTCCTTCACATAGAGGAGCCAAATGTCCATTATTATCCATTGGTAGTTCATGATAAGCCTTTCACGATGTCCATTAATATCCCATTCCACTTCCTCTAAGGTACCTCTATGGGGGGAGCCAACTCTACTGGAACCCAGTGGTCAGCTATCACCTATTGGAATTTATGGCACTGTAAAACAAACTCTGCTACTAAATTCTTTATGCATGACCACCAAAACTACCTTCATAAATCCTGGTACATCTTTCCCACACATGGGTGTACCTCCAAGGGCCACTAAAAGAGAATTTCCATTTAACGACGGTTGTTTTTAGTGTTTAGCGGTGGTTTAAACCGCCGCTACATGGTTTGGTGGCAATTTATGTAAACTGCCGCCTAATACGGTGTCGCCAATCTATTAGCAGTGGTTATTTCCTTTTATCTGCAGTTTAAGGAAAGTGTCATAGCTTCCTCATTTTGCGGTGGTTTTACTGAGTTTAGCGGCAGTTTTTACGAGCCCTTGACATCTGTTTATTTGCGGTGGTTATAACAGCCGCGAATAAACTAAAATCCAGCAGCCATAAAACTGCTGCTGAAGTCACGGGAACTACCTCGGAATGAGCACCTATGATGTGACTTTGTAGTGGCATTTAAAACGTCCGTGAAATGTAATTTTTTTTACATTTCGCAGCAGTTTTCACCGTTTAGCGGCGGTTTGATCCGCCGCCAATACACATATCGCGGTGGTTTAAACCGCCTCTAAAAGCTGACCAGAAAAAAAATTAGCTTCTGGTGCAACACTACCCTGAAAGATAAATCAAACTAGAAATACCATATTCTACATACCAACAGAAAACAAGAAACATCATCCTAGGAAATCGATATAGAATAAATTGAAAAAATAAGTAAACATTGACATGCCCCAACCACTTAAGCATTCATCCATTACCATCATACCAACATATATTATATGGAAAAAAATATATAAGCCCTATAATAGGTGTAATCCACAACCATACGTTCTCCAAATTAGCCATTGAAGACCATGATGAAACTGAAATGGAAACTCGTGATAAATTAAAACACTATCTATTTCTATGTACCTTTCACAAAGTGTCCCCCTTCATAAAACATTAAGATTCTTGAAATATTTCTATTTAAAGTGACCAAAAATGGTATGATGTATCCAACTAATCATTAATAAACTATGTGTGTTATGATTCTACTTATAGTGATTTATATGATGCTCATTGCGTGGGCCTGATCCCAACAATGTAAACACCTATGACCTCTTTGTATGGAGAAAAATGAATAATTTCCTAACTATGAGGCCTTAAACAAATGAATCATAAACATGTATTATATGTATGATTAACCTAAAAATCCTATATTTTCATATCTACATAGATTCAGAGATATCATAGGAATATGGTTAACTTGTTAAACACTAGTATTTTGAAATTATTCATTAAAAATCATAAATCTATAAGGGAATCCAATAATTCAAATGATTCCACCCAATGAATATTTGATGATCCTGAAATCTCACACCATTTACATATAACTATTTTGAAGAATCTATATAATTAATCACTAGTGAACACCTTTCATTTTAATTTAGTTCTAAAAGTAATTCCATACCCAATATTCAAATACATGGAAGCCCATTGGAGGTTCTCATCAAAAAATAGATAACCTAATGTGAATCCATTAACATGGAATTGGATTGATAAACTATGAACTCTTAAATTTGATTATGTATTGATGAGTTTCCTTATTGTGCTTCTTTTTCAATACCTTCATCATATCCGTCAATTAAAACTGAGTCACCAAATGCATCAATTTTGTTCAAGACCAAAAACAAGCTGATAGTACCAATAAGGAACATAATGGTGAGTCATTAAAACAATTGATATATCATACATAGGACTCAATTTATATGAATATATATTGCCCATACCCTGATATACATTGTCTCCTAACCTTGTAAAATGCGTGCATGATGGTTCAGACCTTATTTCTGGAATACCATCTAAGCGGATCTATCCTTAAATTATATGACAATCATGGTAATATATTGGGAATAATGCCCCACATGTTGTCCAACTAAAAATATTCTATGGAAAAACCATTGGTCCATAATTTCAAATCCAAGCATTTTGTATCCTTTCAAATAGATCATTTGAACACGTTATTCTCTTATCATATTTATTTGGATAAATTTTTCCACCATAAAGTAGAAATACCCTTAAAACATCATTATGAGTATCATGTTCACTATAGTCATTTTTATTAACATGTGACCTTGAGTAATCAAGAAGATATATAGGGTGTTTTTCCCTATTTTCTATACTCAAGAAGCTAAAAGTTGATTCCACTAGGGATATCCAACCACTTACACTCAAGAGTATATTTATTCTCATACTAGTTTAATCACCCTTGAGTCCCATTATAATATTTAGATAATATACTTGGGATGGTTACAATGCTCTAATATCTAAAAGCATCAGAATCTATCATAAGTGGTCTTTGTGACTGTAAAATTACAATGGAAAACATAACCCAGAAGGGTGGGGAAATTTTTTATCGTTTTTTCCTCATGGTCATCTCTAACATCATTCATCCTATGGTATCTCACCCAAATTAATGATATTCCTCTTATAATGTAAATATGTGTTTCCAATTGGTGGTAACACATTAGTATATTTCTTCAATGTTAACCCAATTGATCTTGGGAAACAAGATTTTGTTGAGTATGAAACACATGTGGATGAATCCACTACCCCCTCACCACTAAAAAATAGTAAAACCATATCAACATATGAGAATATTACTTAGTTCAAATTAAAAATTTTATAATATGTGAAAATCATTATTAAATTTATATAGGGGAAAAACCCATTATGTATGGTGATTTGGATGATGTTATCATAACTCATTTATCTAATATTATATAATAATAGTAGATTAATCAATCAATAAATGTCGATATGAGATGTCCAACTTGATTAGGATCAAATAAATTGATCCAAATTACCACAACATTAATGTTTTATCTATAGTTACCTTCATGGGGTATATATCTCAATCAATATAAGGAAATTATCCCAATGGTATTTTAGGATGTAGTGTATTAGGAGTCAGTGGTTTCCTTCACTTATCATATGGATTCCATTGATTTTTGATGTGAATGTGTACAACCTTATTAGAATTCATATCTTGAGTGTGTGGATTCAAATCATATACCACCCATATTTGGAACATCCATCTTATTAATATTCGATATAATGGAGGATTTATATAATTATATTAGGTGTTTTTAATCCCAATTTGTCGCAATGTTTAGTTCCCTAGAACAAATACAGGATTCAATACAACAGAAACACCGTCTAGCGACGATAAATTACTAGTCACTAGGGCCTCCCAGTAAGAAAAATTACAAGGGCCTCACCAAAGTGTCCACAACACTATCCCCTTGATCACTATGAAATGACCCAATTTTTTCAACACATAAACAATGGGTTTATCTCATAGTCATACAAAATATCTATTTCCAATTCAAACACAGACTTAAATAGAATGATGTATACCACACTCGAGAAATAAAGACATAAAAAGAAACATCAGAAATCAATAGAACACATAAATGGGAGCATGAGAAATCAAGGAATTTTTAGGACATGAAATTTTTTTGTGGAAACTATGTGCCACAAATGTCAAATATACAAACTAACTGTTACCATATTTTTTCAACACATGAAAAATAAAACTACTCACGGTTTGATGAGGCATCGTCACACTCGCCATCTTCATCACCACTTTCTACTATCACCTGTAAGAACATTATATTGAAAATTAAACACGGTTTCATATTTCTATTAAAACATAAAACCAATGAAAGTTAGAAAATAAATGATATTGATTTTTTTATTTACCTTCATACAACCAGTTGATGAACTACCACCAGGGGAATATCTGCTCATATGCTGATGTATTTCAATCAACTCTTTCTTCAAAGCAGATATCTGATCCCCCTGTTGGTGAACTATGTTTCATACAGAAACAATCTCTTTCTGAGCGTCTCCGGGTATGGAATTACTAAAGTTAGGAGTAGATTCAGCTGCCATCCCAAGGGGCCTGCTAAAAACATCAAATGGTATGGGTCCCAAACCCATCTCGCACACTCTACCAGGATGCTCCTTTCCAAGGACTTTTGCAACCGGGTCGTCCTGGGAGACTGAGTAGGACTGCGCAGGAATGGAATCATACAGTTCTTTAATTTTTACCTATAAATCAAATATCAATATATATTTATACATTAAAATCTAATAATAAGTTATTATAATAAAAAATTGACTTCATACCCCAACTTCTTTAGCAGGATCATTAACAAAACATCCATCTAATTTCTTGTGAACATGCAACCACAGTTCAGTTCGGGATGCTTCGTTCACTAAACTCTGTGACTACATTAAGGAAATATAAATCAAAAATTAAATATATTAAACATATAATATTGTCTTATAAATATTTAAACTAATTAAAATATTACCAATGTTGTTCGGCTTCTAGAAAATCTTTTTGAGCCCGCAGTGTGAGAATGACTTGCTTAGACTGGTTTGATGCATTCTCTCTTGAGAGATCCTAAAATAAATAAAATTCAATTTAATAGTAATGTATTCGATGTCATTTCCTCTTTATATAAATGTATATATGTGAAATGATGATAATATAATAACATATATTTCAATACCATCCGCTTCTCATCACGATGTTTGTCAACAAAAAATTTCCACTATTCTTTCGGTACCCCACTGGGTAGCTTATCATACATTGGTTGCACAGTCAACAAGGTATTGTTAACATCACACCACAATCTACATTTGAAATATTTCCATTTATTACCTAAATTATTCAACATCCACTTATGTGCTATCACATCAGCAACTGTAAAGTGGAAGAACATTTGTATACAGAAATACATTTTGAACATATTAGTAACATGACAATCAATTAAACCATAATGTAATAAATTTACCTTTATTTGAGAATCAAAAACAACATTTCTCTAGCTTTGAGGCATATGTATCCAATCATCATATGAAATATAAAGGGAAATGGGCTCCGCTTCCAGCTGGCCGAGAATATAGCCATGTACCCCCGCGATGTCATCCGTCGGGACCCTATATGTATCAAATAGCCCTACTATCATTTCGCCAGTAATATCCCAAACATCTTCAATTTTTAGGTTTTTCTCCACTGTTGAATTTTTATCATCTTAAATGAGAAAAACAATTAGTATATACAAAATGCAATAAATTTATTTAATTAATATTTGTAACTATTACAGTGACAGTCCAGTAAGCCCGTGATGAACTTGAAGGGCAGTGTCGTTGCCCCATTGTTGAGCCTTCTGTAGGGGGAGTCGATGAATCATCCTTTAATGGGACACCCAAAGATTGTGTGAGAGATGGTGCAGGGGGAGATGGTGTAGGGGTGTAGGAAGTAGTTTCCTCATATGTCGTGGGGAGGGAGCCAAATAGATTTTCATATGTCGCGGAACTAGATGATATAGTGTACCGCTTCCTCCTTGTCATTCATATCATTTAATCAAATAAAATTTAGTTCATAATATATACTTCAAAAAACATTACACCGAAAAAAAAATTAAAAATGATAATAGATTCCCAGTACTAACAGACAAAATATATATAATAATGATAATGAATGACTACAGAAATGAAATAAGTGGTTGCTGAATAAATAAATAATTGTACATACTATAATTTTCCACATCAATCAGGTCTGTTTCCTGCTCCATTGCATAATCCACTTCATTAATCCTTTCTAGACCAGTATTTTCAATATCATGATGGACAAACAGTTTTCCTTCCTACTGTTGATTAAATTCAATTTTAGGGATCAAATTATCCACTTAATCACCCATATCATACAAATCGATTTGTATTACGTGATCAACTACACTCCACCCTTCATCGAAAAAATCATTCACATAATATAACATTTTTGCTTGTGATTCTAAGATATATGGATCATGCAGTTCACGATCACCAACATCCATCAAGCGAGAGAAGTTCACATAAGTAAATTGCAAGGAATCTTTTTTAACACCTCTGATAATATCAACCCATTTTCTTTAAAATAAAACAACAGAAAAAAGTCTGTGGTAGTTTAATTCAATAATATCATGCATCTTTCTATAGTATTCCACTTTAGAAAATGTAAATATTCCATTATTCAGTGTTTTTGAAACCACTTCTCGATCGACTGTATGAAATCTAAAGCCATTCACATTATAAGCATCAAACATTCTAACTTTTTTTAGAGGACCTCTAGAAAGAAACTTCAAATATTATGACACCTCTTCTTGAGTATTAGTATTCATGATTTGAAAAAATAAATATACTTTATTAGATTTACAAAATTTATGTGTCAAAATAATATTCGTACTTACTGCAATATTTATGAACATACACGTCATGAAAACCATTATTCAAGATCTTTATTAACAGCTTTTTTATATCTTTCTCAATTCGTGTTCATCCTCTCATTTGTCTCTTTGTATGTATCCTAAACTCTTCAATAAATGGATCTACAATTTCACTTTTAAGCATCACATATCTATGTGCCTGTAATAATTCCAATTCAGTCTGTGTAACATTCGAATTCCTCCTAACTGATCGGCCAATAGCAGGAAATATTTCGGATTTCTGATGTATTTGAGATTGATTCGATGTGTCATCATCATGTACAACTTGATTAAATCTTTTCTCAAAATCATCCATGTATGAGGAACAAAAGGTAAGACACTCCTCAACCAAATATCTTTCAACAAAAGAGCCTTCTGGTTGAGATTTATTTCTCACGTATGATTTCAAATGACCAAGATATCAGTGAAATAAAATAAACATAATTATGCATTTAATTAAGTACCAAATATTGTTTACTTAACTAAAAAACATAGAAATAAAGTACCTCTTAATTGGATACATCCATCGATAATGAACGGGGCCTCCTAATTTAGCTTCCTCAACCAAATGCATAGTTAAATACATCATTACTGTAAAAACGATGGAGGAAAGATCATCTACATTTCACAAAGGGTCAATACAAACCTCTCCTGGAGGTTGTCAAGCCGAAATGGATGTAGAGATTTCTCACATAGTTGTCTGAAAAATGTGCAGAATTGGAGTACAACAGCAGTAATATTTTCAGGTAATAATGTACGTAATGCCAATGGTAGTAACTATTGTTACAATATATGTGAATCATGACTTTTAAATCTATGTAACTTATGATTATTCAAGTCAAAACACCTCGAGATGTTACTTGAATACCCATCAGATACCTTATAATTCTTTAAAATACGAAGGAATGTATCTTTATACATATTTTTCATTGAAAAAATTTCCGGAGGAAACTTTTCATTCTCATATGGACAGATATTGCATTTTATGTTCATTTATTGTAAGTCTTTGCGATAATTGAGATGATCCTGTGACATTCCATGCCCATTATGCAATGTGAAAATAAAATTGTCAAATATATTCTTCTCAATATGCATCTCATCAAGATTATTTTGCAACAAATTAAATTACCAATACTGAAGTTTGAAGAATATACTTTTCTTCTTCTATTGTTGCGTTCCGATTTCTCTTGATGATGCACTTCAGACCAATTTTCCACTACCATTCAAATGATGAACCTTCTCAAATTCTATTTCAACAATTTTATGTTGTGTCAATATTTCAGAACCAATTTACAACATTGGAGGAGGTCTACGATCAGTAGAACCATTATATATTGATCTGTTCAGCCAAAATCTATGGGATGCATCGAGAAATCTTCGATGACACAAAAACCACCATTTTCTACTATGAGGTATCCGTCTGGGCTCAAAATCAAAGTTACTAACGGGACAAGAAAAACCTATCTATGTGTTCCAACCAGATAAATTCCCAAGCCCAGGGAAGTCAATAATGGTCCACAATAAAGCAGCATGCATTGTGAACATTTTTTCAGAAGAAGCATCAATTGCCTCAACATCGTTGCTCCATAACTCCTGCAATTCGACAATCAAAGGATGCAAGTATACATCAAATTCATTTCCATTCATTTTTTTTCTAGGAATAAATATCGAAAGTATAAATGATTTTGGTTGCATATACATCCACGGAGGCAGATTATATGGGATCAAAACAACTGGCCAAATTCTATAACAGGTACTCAATGTCCCAAATGGGTTGAATCCATCGACATCCAATCCCAATCGAACATTCCTATGATCAGCTAAGAAATCCAGATGTAATGAATGAAATGTCTTCCACGATTGGTAATCTCGTGTATGTTTCACTGACCCATCATTGTTATTATATACAGAATGCCACTTCATGTATTTAGTAGTTTTTGATGACATGAATAATCTTTGCAATTGAGGCTTCGAAGAAAAGTAATGAAAAACCTTTTCAGGTGTGTTCCTTTTCTTATTCTCCATGAAATTATGTTCATTCAGACTTACAACATCACCCTTTTCCTGCCATCTAGAAGAAGAACTTTTCAAGAAATTTTGTCTAGTTGAATCCTCTCCCCAATAAATCATGCAATCATTCGGACATGCATGTATTTTTGTATAATTCAGACCAATCTAGTTAACAAATTTTTTCATTGCCGAAAAAGATTCTGGGATTTTGGATTCAAGAAATTCATCACGAATCAATTCCAATATCATGTACATTGCATTATTTTTAATTCCACATAGACATTTGATATGGTACAACTTAAGTAGAAATTAAATATTTGAATATTTCAAACACCCACTATACAACTCTTAATTTCCATCATCAACTAAACCATGAAACACAATTTCCTTAGTGACGTTTTCACTTACATTTGGATCCACAGAATCAAGATTATGATCAAATTATATGTTACAATCTTGATATGTCTTTGTTACAATATAAAAAACATCACTTTTCAAGTTAAAATTGGTAGTACCCTCTTCTTATTGTTCTGATATGTCATGATGCTAATAGTTGTGTCTTGTAGAGCCGAATGAATCATTTATGAGGTTTTTCATTTCATTTTCCATTTTAGAAGAACTTGGGACCTCATTCTGTGGATTAACATCAGTGCTCAATCTTTCTGTAACATTCGATTCTCCATTCCAAATCCAACATAAATATTGATTATGGAATTCATTCAGTATTAATTGTTCATAAAATTCATCTCTCTTCAACCATGTACAAAATATACATTTAGGGAATGGAAATTTTATTCTCCATTCAACGTATCAATTAGAAATTGAAAAATCAAAAAACTCATTCAATCCCTTAACATACTGAGGTGTGTCCCTTAGTAATGTGACCCAGCTTTTATCCATGTATATCACAATGTGACTACACAATAATAAAAAATATTAAAACATATAGTTAATACTATATAGAGAAAGAGATCCATATATACGATAGTATAGGATTACAGAAACATAATATAACAAAGATGAGCCCCTGAGTTAGATATGATCCCTCTAGTGTTTGGGATAGGGGAAGTTTCTTTGGTAAATAAAAGTAGTGTTCCAACAATGTGGTAGCTACATTACCATGAAAACCAAAGCACATTTTTAATTTGGAATAACCCAAACCTAAGTTATCTATAGAGTCTTCATATAAAATTCTAATATCGAATAAATCTATTATAAATAATGTTTAGGGAAAACATTATGATGCTTTAAAAACTCAACACAGTGTTAATTGGGAGTGGAAAGAACCACATGAGGGATGGTAGTCTGGAGGCATTATAAGTGGTGGTGTTCATGGAAATGAATGATGAAATAACATGGGATATTGGGTTTTGAGGTTCTACGATCCTTTTATGGATTGAATTCCTAGACCTCTCTTTGGTGTATTCATATTGAATAGAGTGGTGGTGTGACTTGAGGGTGATTTGGATCATATATGTGTTAGTGATCATGAGTGGATAATTATGGTTAAATGGGACGGTCAAGGATCTGACCATGGAGGTGAACTAAGAGTCATATTTAGACTTCGATGTGGGAATTGAACAATTTTGTTATTCCTTGAGTTTTAAGGCATCGTGGTTGGGATATGATAGCACATTGGTTGGTGGGATTGAGAACCTTTGGTATAATTCATCTAGAGAGGGAATTACTAGTGTTGGTGAATAAAAATTGATGTGGTAAGGTGGAGACCACATCCGAAATGGCGTTCAAGATGCAGTTGATGTGGTTTAGGGATCAAACTAGGGTATTTGAAGAATAGATGATGTGTTTGGGATTTCTGTTTGGAGTTTCACTGTAGAATCATGTTGGGAATTTGGTGATGAAATTTTATTTGTTGGTACTATCATCAAGGACAACATTATAAGATAATCAGAATCACATAGGTGGAAAAAGATCCCAGAATAAATTCTCTACAAACATTATTTTCGGGAACATGGAAGAATTATATTCATCCAAAGCACTACAATATGTTAGAATGAATTCAATACCATTCAATTCAACATAGAAAAGAAATTTACACAAACTAAAGGAATTTTATGCTTGAGTAATGCATGTTTTATGGACTCCATGATCGAGTATCAAAATTTGAAGGAAATCCATAACTAAATGTCATAATTCATTATAGTCAGGTAGGACTTATAAATAAATAGGTTATCCATTTAAAAAAATAATGAATAATTCAAAGATAGATATTCAATGAAAGTGGTTACTTTCATACAAGACTATACATATTAATAAAAAATCATCTAGTTTGGATAACATACATAGAATGAAAATAAAAATAAAATTTAAATAAAAAATAATCCAAGTTGAACTATCTCACAATAAAAATTCCCAAATAAAGTCACAACCATATTCACAACTCAAAACATCTACATGTGTTCCCCTAAAAATTACAACATTTCAATGTCCATTAATTGTACAAGATGAAAAAAATAACTAGAAATCACAATCATGGAATTAGAATGAAAATATAGAAGTTACTCAAACATGATGTGTATGAAAATTGTGATATTAATAGTCCAAGAAATATTTCACCATAGATTCTTTGTAATTCATTTTATAAAAATGATTCAGAAATACTTATTTTTGATAGAAATCTACCAAGGATTTTTTCAAACTAAATTACAATGATGAAAAGGAGAAAATAGAGGAAGAGGTAATTTTGATGGAATAAGAAGGCCTATGATAAAGGAATAGACAAGAATCAAGGTCAAATCATTATGAAAACACCATTGATAAGAGAGAACCATTAGAAGAGGAGGTGTGAGGCATTGGGTTATTGGTTAGGGGTCATGAACCATACAAGAGGGACACCGGTAGGCATAGTGAATTATTGTTAGGTGTATGTGAGGATCAAATTATAGTTTGATGATGAATATTAATGGATGAGAGTATGTGGTGTCCACCTTGGGTGCAGTGTCATTACACAATGAATGGAGATTGATAGTGGGGAAGACTTGGTTTGGCGGTGTTCTTCATCTCATTATTACTGTTGTAGTGAACATCATAATATGTCAATAAACATGTTATCCATAATATACATATATATAATACACACATATACACCAATTTACAAACATCATTTATATATATATACATATATATATGAATTACATAACATGTATAATACACACACACACACACACACACACATATATATATATATATGTGTTGCACCCACTTATATCTCTTGAAGCAATTATTCATAGAGTTTGAAATTTAATACATCAAACCTATCTTCTAATTATCAAAACATGATTTTGATAAACATTAACATAAGAAATAAAATATAAAAAAGAAATGATCCCTTAAAATAAGTTTTAGACCAATAGTAAATATTAAATCCCTTGCACTATATTTCCTAAACTTAACTAAAACATAATTCAAATACATTAAATTATCCCTTATAGAAAATAATTTCCAAAATCCAAAATATAAATTGTATAAAAAATATATGTTACAGAAAATGAATATAATTTTATTAAACATAATCATTTACTGCAAAATACAAATTCATTACACAATCATGTTTTTGCCAAAGAAATTACTTATTGTAGACCATTTCTATGATAAATACAATTCATTACTTATTGGAAATCAAAAAACCATAATTTTAAAATAATATTTCACCCTTACTTGATATGCTGGAACAAAACAGTAGTTGTTGCGAACTCCAAAATAAAACAAACGGATTGCAAAAGGCTTACTCAAAGAAACATGAAAAACAGTGAAATTAGTTGAAATAGAAATGAACACAACAATGAATGAAGACTCGGGCGCCTACTTTATACAAGTTCATGAATGATTTTTAACTCAACCTACAAGAAAATTACTATAATTCAATCCTTAGGGTTCGTATAGGTCGTCGGGGTTGCGGTGTCGCCTGGGTTGTGGGGTTACTGGGGTCATGGGGGGCCAGGGTCGCCAGGGTCGCGGGGTCGTCGGGGTTGCGGGGTCTCCAGGGTCATGGGGGGCTATGGTTGCATGGGAAGTGGGGGTCGCGGGTTCACGGGGTGAGAAGAGGGGTCGGGGTGGGGGGATGGATGACTCTTTAAAAAAACAATGGTTTGCGGAGGTTTATTATAAACCGTTGGAAAACCGTTTTTAAAAAAGGTTTAGCAGCGGTTCCCAGAACTGCCGCTAAACAGCGTTTATGTTGTAGTGGGGTATGTATGAATCACCCTCAGGTCGTCATCCCACAATGACTCTAGTACAAAAAGGCATCCTCTGTAAAGAACAATGTGCTACCCACATTGTGAATAAACATCAGGAGCATGCCCTAAGGATAACCAAGGACATAAAGCCTCACTGTTGATATCCCCAGGTTCTGCCTCCATGACACATTGTAAGAGTGGAGGGGCGACAACCATCGACAAAAGGAATGATGCATCCTCTCTGTTCACGAAGGATAACTATAACGAGGTCATATATTCTATCACCTCATTTAGCAGCTACGAACTCGATCTATAGCTAAGAACATCTGCCATGACGTTCCACTTCCATAGAGTATAGACAATCCCAATGTCATAATCCTGGAGGAACTATATCCATCGCCTATTCCTCATATTTAGATCATTCTACCAGAATATGTACTTGAGGCTCTGGTGGTCATAGTGGATGATAAACCAGTCGCCCATAACATAGTGTGGGAACATTTTCAATGTAAAGACTATCACTACCAACTTGAGAACATGGTAGCATAGATCTAATCAAGTGTTTTATAATGGCATGAACCATAAGAAATCACTTCCTTCCTCTACATCAGTAAACAACAAAAAATGGTCCCTGATGCGTCATATAAAACTATTTACTCGACACCTACCTCCAGAAATCTAAATATTGGGGAACTTATCAAACGATTTCTCAACTGCTCAAAATCATTTTGGAACTTCTCCATCCACATAATGTGTATCCCCTTACTTGTTATGGCTATCATCGGTTCAAATATCTGGGAGAAGTCAGGAATGAATCTCCAGTAATATCCTGTTAACCCAAGAACGCTCTACACCTCTCTCATTCTTCGGGGTGTCTCCCTAGATAACAATGCCTCCACCTTCGATGGGTCAACAAATATTACATCTAATTATATGACCATTCCTTGGATGGGTGTCTAGAATTGGGGCTTAGAGAGATTCCCATTAATCTGGTTCTCTCAGAGTATGTTTAAAACAATCCACAGCTGTCTTGCATGATCCTCTACTATCTCTCTGTATAGAAGTATATTGTCTATGAAGACCACTATGAACCAGTCCATGTATAGATGGAAGAGCTGGTTCATAAGTCTCATGAACACTAAAGGGGCATTTTTTAAGCCAAAAGGCATCACCATGTACTCATATTGACCACATCAGTGATCCACGCACAACCTCAAACTCATGTCTGCCTTCTTGGAAAACAAAACCGGTGCCACCCCAAGTGAAACATTGTGATTATGAAACCCCTGGTCATCAAATCATCAAACATCACCCTCATATATCATAGAAATGCATGTGACATCTGATTTGTTGTTTAGAAAATCGGTGCCATCACGGTGTGTATGTCGATGAATAAGTTCATATCTCGAAGGCGAGGTTGTCCTGAAACATTTTCACGATAGTTCTCATCATACTCCCCCACTACTTCTAAGAATAGGAAGCTCAAAAAATCTACTTCTCTGAGGGTAAGGCCAGCCAACTAATGAGTCAGGATGCACCCTCCTATGAAAGTTCCCATTCTGTGCTTCAAAGGTATCCATTTCACCAACAATAGAAAATATCGTCTCATCACTACAGATAAACCACACTATTCTACTAATGCAGCCAATCAGGGCATGGACCAAAGATATCCTATCCATACCAATAATAACATCGTATGGCCTCAATGCTGCCATCAAAAAGTTCAAACCAAAAATCTCATCTTGACGTGTAAGATCACACTATCTACAATGGTGTGTGGTCATTGAGTCTCCTCCTGTAGGTGTCTCCAAGTATAAGGGACGATTCAATGGCTCTACAAAAATCTATGGGTTTGACACTTGGCATTTGAGGTGGATGGGATGATTGCAACCTGGGTCTATAAGTATAGAATCTAAGGTATAAAAGACACAGATTATACCTCATATCATAACTGGAGTCCCTAGGTTGTACGCCTCAACCATATGACGTTGTCCCAACCCCTATCCCCCAGCTCCCTGAGCCTGGTGCAGATGTACTAGGGGTGGTGGTGGTGGAAGTATATTGAAGCATCTGCCACCACATGCAGATTCTCTACCAAATCTGATGCCTGATAGGTCTATATGCTCCACTCATTGCCAATGCCTTAGTGGTCCATATCCACTTCCATATAAGAAGATCGATGGTTTGGACAGACTATTGCGAGATGTCATCTACTGTCGAACGAGTAGCATCTACCCACCCTAGACCAACAATATATATCCTAAGAGCCCTGAACTACCCAACCATGTCTTGTGTCCTCCTGTGATGTCTTCTATGTCCAGATCCATGTTCCTGATGTCGGATCCCTGCTGCCGAGGTCTCCGCACCAATATTCCTACTTCTAACTGCCATTGGCTGTTTCTACTCTGCCATGAAGCTCTTGAACAATATGAATCACTCAAGCACTCCCATATAAATTGAAATGCATTGAGGCATAACAATATATCAGATTTCTATTCATATATCTCACTCGAAATTCTGAGCTCTGAAGTACTAGTCACTGACCATTTCAATTGAGTACATGGAGATGATGGTGAACCTCAATGAATAGTCATCTACAGTCAAATTGTCATACCCGATCTGAAGATCCCTTGAATATGTACTTATATCAGCAAAACTAGAGAGAACTCCTCCCTAAAGAGTCACTCAAAATCCTTACATGAAAGAGTCTCCCCTTCCAGAGTCTTTGTGGTCAATATTCACCCTCTTCACGCTAAACCTAGAAGAAGGATCCCTCTTAAGAACATCATCTGGTCTGTCGGTGTCCTCACTAGATGGAAAAATTTGGTCACCACATCAAGCTAGTTTTCATCCGCCAGAGGATCAGTCTCGCCTTAGATCCTAAGGGGTTTCTATCTCTGGAACTCGTAGAGTGCACTCATCTTGCGGCCCATGCCTATCGGCATTGTAGGTACCACGGGCTAATCCATTGGTGGTGGTATAGAAGGTGCACAACATGGAGGTAACTCCTAGGGAACCGGTCCCTATATCGAAGCCACATCACTAACGATTCATCCTCATGATCGAGCTATTAAATCCGAGAGAGTATTCATCTTGGAAGAATCCTTTAAGGAATCAAGATGTACCATGGACAACAAGTTTCACTGGATAGCTGACACAAAGGACATGGAAAACACAACAGATTCTTATATGATGCGTGTATCAATCTTTTGCTTCACCGCAACTAGTGTTTTCATGTACCGAGTCAAAAATAAGGTTATCAGAGTCCTAGAGTATGGATACGTTGTCCAACCTCACTAACATTGGAGTCTCTAGACAAAAATATGATCTTGAAACACATAACAATGTTTCTCGAAACCAATCACACAGTCACCTGGTCTCATGGATAAACTGGCCACCTTCTATACCACTCTGTCACATCCTATCCCATTTTGGCCCTTGTTATGACTTCCCATGTCCGCCTTCAACAGGAGAGGGTCTAGTGACTAGAACCGAGTAAGCATATTACAAACATGGGATCCATTTCAAATGTACATGTATAGACGCACACATCCACATGCCCAAAAATGATGAAATGTAAGAAGCCCACCAAGGATCGAAATGCATGCATACAACTCAATCCAACCGACAGAGTACAATGGATGTAATGTGTAGAATGTAAAATTTCTCCAGAATACAAGACCAAATGAACAAGAGTATGAAAAATACTTTGTACAACCTGTAAGCACAAATATGTATTGGGAGTGCTACACATATCCATAGGAACCCCTCAGTTTGTATGTAACTCGGAATTATTGGTTTGGTCCTGGTCCATCATGGACTCCATCAAAAGGATTCTCATCTGCACCAAATATGACACGTGCTGGCAAAGCCCATTCAGGTGTGAGTATAACTATACTTAATAGAGGACCTGAAAACCCACAAAGAAATACATAATGTAAAGGTACATTATTCATTACACAGTATATGTCTACTGAACATATATCAAGAGAAATATAATCCAAATATACTCAAAACCCAATCTCATAGTCTATGGACAAGTCACACAAGTGTATATTGTCGCTATGAATTTAGTTCGATGGTTCCATGAAGAACTCATCTGGGAGAACTGACTCCACATGTCTGAGAGATCTGATGACATATGTCATAGAAGTATCGTTCATCGGGAAAAGTCATTAGAGGTAGATACACTCATTCCAAGAGAACACGCTCCTGAGCGGGGAAAGATCATGTTACATAGATGAGGACCAAATCCAGGGCCTTGATGGATACCAAAACTCATCCAAATTCACATTATAATAAGTGGTTCAGAACCCTATAGTATCAGTTACGTGGATTCCTTAATCTACTTAGGGTCAAGAATGGATAAAGGATCTCACTCCAGGCCTCTCGGAGGGATACCTGACTATATCATGGAAAGTCCTGCTTGAGGGATAATACTCTTGTGTATGGAAATGATTCCTGAACATCAATAGAATTATAAAAATGGGGACTAAACATAACAAAACATGTCCAATGAATGGTGGACAAGAGAATCTGGCCTTGTTCTTGGATATACACATATTGCATAAGGGGTCACACGCCATGTCTCGTGACCCCAGGAACTGCCCGTGTCAAACAGCCCGATTCATAGGGAACATTCCATGAGATAAGGTAAGTACACAGAATGTCAGAAGGACCACATGCCATGTCCTAGTTACCATGGTTCCCTCCATGTACGCGGCTCCATGACCATACATAGCTTCAACACGTGTGGGCCATCACGTGTAACCATTACATGGAGTAACCCATGTAACTGGATTTTTCTATCTGTGTGGTGGAGTACATACCATCTACTCCACCCCATGTCCATGTATCACCTGATATAGATATGGAATCCTGCGAATCCACCTCTACTATGTCATGTAGGAACTACACGCCATATTGAAAAGGTGAGTAGTCCTTCTTGTGTCCTTGTATTTCCCCAAATAAATGCTGAACTTCGGGGAAGGTCCCACTTTCCATTTTATAGGGGTCCCACGCCATATTGAACCAGTCTATATCACGAAACCGTAGCCGCCACTGAACCGGTCTCACACGGTATGTTCTTCAGAATACACGACTTGTTGATCATAAATTTCTAGAAATGGTGTCAATTGCCACCATGCCCATGTTTATCCTCTAATCATAGATATGTAAATTTGGTCACCCCAAACCTCATATTTCAAGGACGCCTTAAATTTCTATATATGTTTTGGGAGCTTTACTGCATTCGATCATCCCCGAAAACTCATTTTGATCATCAGTGTGAAGAACAGTCGAAGAACTATTTATCCCAAACCTTGGTGATTCGTCTAACACTATCATCCTTGCACCTATGTTAATTTGTTGTGATGTCGGATCACAAGATTGGGATAGTTACATTTCGAAACAGATGTCGAATGATCTGATATTCATAACACCAAGAAGAAATCAATGAACGCGTGGTTAAGAGGAGGGAGAAATCAACTAACAAAAGAGGAAAATTGTTATACTGTTGTTTTTAATGGTGTGGATTATATCCCGTTAAAAGTAAAAAATATCACCCAACAATTATCCAAAATAAATTTCTGAAACAAACCCCAATAGAAAGGGAAAATAATGCCCTCCCGCAAGAATCCATGATCCGTGTGTCCTCTTGTTTTTGGGTTGATCAACACTAATAATTTAATCAAATAACGGGAAAAAATAAATCAAAATAACAAAACCCTACCTGGATTCAGTTGATGAATGATTTTTGTGTCACGTTCATTGGTGAGGATCATAAAATCCGAAATGTGTTTATTGATTGTGTCGTCATTGTCCACCAAGAATCCTTCAAGGTTAGCTCCTCTACAATGCTTCAAATGATTCATGGGAGTTCTCCATTGTTATGATTCTAACCCTAGCCTCCTGATTATTTAAAAATAATAATTTTAGATGCGTTATATAATAATTTAATATAAATTAAAATATTAATGTATTTTATTTTCATTCAAATGTCCAAAAACTATCTTTTGTAGATAACCCACACTGGTCTATGTTAGGCACTGCCTAAGGCAAATTTGATTTTTTGAACACAATTGTGAACTCATATTTCAAATCCAAGAAATCATTTAAAAGATATTCGACATTTTCTAGACACTGCTTTCATGCACTATTTAAAAGTTTAATTTATTTCTGACATTTATTCCAGGCACTCCGGGTCTTGAAATCGCATGCCTTCAAAAATCCTGGTCTCAAAATAACCCCATATAATATTTAAAAATAATACAAGGATAATCCAAGAAATTATAATTTTTTTGAATATGTGATTATGATCTATTCAATTATGCATTACCTCATTTTGGGATTGATTATTGACGTTTTAAGTGATTATTTTTTTATAAATAAATTCTTGGACTATGTATCATGATAATTTGATTATTTATATGCCATTATTTGATCATAAGTATGTCATTAGATATTATTCTTTTTAAATTGATTGAATGTCAGGCGATTTACTTAATTTACAATCAATAAATATTTTCATTAATTTTTTTATTATATATTACCATATATGCATAACCTTATTGTGAATTTGAGATCTCCAATTCAATATGTTTCTTTACAAATGATTCTAATTTTTTTGTTATGATTGAAATGTAGGGATATTCTATAATATGTAATGATGGAATTGATGAAATTAATATGTTGTAGTTTATATATTCAATTGTAATGTTCGATTGATGTAAGTATATAGTTTACAAGGACTAATATTAAATTTTGTCCTTTTGTATGTGATTTCTTATATATAGTCAAAATATTAAAATGTTACCAATGAATCTGGGATACATGGTTTGAGGTAAGTATGGATGGAAACATAGAAAGTATAATAGAATCATTAGGAACTATATTTAGAGAATAAATAGATTGGAAAATATAATGATGTGATATTCATTAAGGATAAGTTTATATATATCTAACATACTAATTTGTTAGTGCGGTAGTGATTAAATATTTTTCCTTGAAATAAATCATTATCTGGATAATAAAAGTAAACATGGTTTTATGAATGTTGTGCCATGGGGTTATAACATAAATGAGATTATCCAGGCATAAATTTTTAAATTTATTTGTATCATTTTAAATTTTTTTTGGTACGGAACATAATGATTCAATTTTTTTTGATCTGGTCTATTGTATTCCATTATTTATATATAGTGTCTAAATCATTGATTTGAAATTGTATCAATTAATTAAAAGTGCATATTGGTTTACCTCAAAGGTATGATAGTTAATTTGGAGATTTAGTTGGATCAAATCAAATTAAAACCATATTTTTATAGATGAATTTGGTTATGAGAAAAAAATTTGTTCATATAGAGCATAACGATGATCCACAACATGGTGTAACATTGTTACATGGAATTATTTTTTATCTACCTCCATAATTTAGTGGGACTAAAAATCATTTGATAGAAAATAAATGGAAAAGTTTCTTATTAGATATATTTTTCACATTTGTATGAAATGAAATCAATACTATTTTTATGTTGTATTTTCATCTATCAAAATATTCTGATTTGTTGTGATTATCGATTCCAAACACTATGGGTGAGGAAAAAATTATAAATATTCCCTAAAATTATTTTTATGGTTCTCTCTATTGATAAGTATTTTATTCATGAGAAATTATTTCATATAGTGAAAAATTTCCAGATTCTATGCCAAAAGTAAGATGAAGATATTTCAATGTTTCAATTCAACATTACAAGGATAGAAACGCCTGATACTAACTACATACAAAATACAAGGAGATTTGTTAATAAATTTTATTTGATATTTTTAATTATTTTATGTTAACCAGTATCCTAAATATTCTCATTATATGAGGAGATTATATCATATTGTAATGAGAAAGTTAAAAAATTCACCAACATATATTTTTTAAAATTGAAGCAAGATTAGAAGATAATAAAGGAAACATATATGAATAATGGGATCAATGGAAAGTTGTATTTAAATCCACTTAATAATTTTTGAATATACACCAATGTACATTCTTGATAGTTATGGTGGTTTGATTTATGATTGAAGAGAAATTCCACCAATTTTGCGATTTCAACAGAGTGAAATAATATTCCAATGATAAATGATTACATTGTATATAGATGGGATAATTATAATTTCATCTTCCAATCATCAATTCAATATAACAAAGAATAATTTAAGGGATCAATGTAACCATTGTGCTATTACTACATCAATAATATAATGATAAATGTTCTTTGGTATTTGCGTTGTATCATTATTTGTAGAAATATTTTTTCAATTATATTCTCATTATAAGAATAATAAAACCTATAACGATTTCAATATAATATTTTTTTCTCTATGGGTTTGAAGAGATGTGATGAATGGATTCAATGAAAATGAAAAATTATATTGTAAAAAATGATATTATTTGAATATAGAATATTTATGATGGAAAAACCATAATATATTCCCCATATTGAGAAAAATTGAAAAATATATTTTTTAGTATATTCTTTGTGACGACGAAAATAATGAGTATTTTTATTATTTATTTAATATATTTTAGAGATTAAAATATTTTTTGAATTTTGTAAAAAAACATCAAATTGAGATTTAATTTATGAAATATGAGAAGAATAGTTTTTTAATTTATATTTTTTTATTATGTTATTAATGTGATAAATTTATTCATTTATTGGTTTTGTAACATTGAAAACTACTTTTTGTTGTTTGGGTAATAGAATGGTAAGTTGATTTTGGATATTTAGTGACCACAATAATTTATTCTTGAACATTCAATTTAGACATACATATTTTGGACATTTATTATTATTAACTATTTATGAGAATTATTTAGATGAATATTTGTGTTATTTTATAGGTTTTAGAAAGTAAGGTTTAATTGAAAAACCTATCCTAACCATTTTTGTCTTTAAATATATATATATATATATATATACTATATGAATAACATGACATTCATTTTATGACCCATTAAGAGTAAACTTCTCTACTCCTGAAAAAATATTATATTTAATTATCCATTAAAGGAGGTAGAAATAAATTATGAATTGCTCAAATCATAATTAACAGTTGAAATTATTCATATGAAATATAGAGATGTGAAATATGTTGATTTTATTATGTTTTCAATTTAAATGAAAAATAAATTTATCTAAAATATGAAAATTATCTTGAGACAAAAATGTATCCTTGTAGCTACATTTTCAATGAATTAAATATTTGTTTAACTCAATGAATATATAATGACTTTTGGTAATTAAATTTTAGAGATCATTCACTATCTAGTGCTAAATGGTCTATATGACTCCTTATAAATAGTTAAATTTATTTTCTATATATCTGCATCACTTCCAAACTATTTTATTCTACATGAACAACCAGTAATGTGATATTCTATTTGACCATTATACATTCAATTACCTGTTATCAAAAAGAATTTTAATTACGAATTTTAACAATGAGGGTTTCAAAAAATGGTAGTTTCAAATTTCAAATCCATTATTACAACGATGTTGATTAATTTTCAATGATGAGACTTATTCAAGGGTTATGATTTAACACCAATATAATTTAAAAGAGGAGAATCGTGTTTTATAGAGTAAATTACATGCATCACCAAGATTAAAATATAATTTAACAGAGTATGATATTAATATATATTTATTTATGAATAAGTTCAGTCTCTTTGATATATTTTGATACACACAACCTCCAGTATAAAAGAACCATAGAATAATATACAATTATAACATACACATAAAATTGGATTATTTTAATTTTACAAACTAAAATTTAAAAATAGTATTATTTCAATATTTAATAAATAAATTAAATTTTCATTATATTATTAAAATAAAATAGGTAACATTTGAATGAAAAAAATGATTTTCGAAAAAATATATTTATCAAAACGGCCATTTATTAATTCTTTTCAAAAGATAATTTTAAATTAATTTCTACAACATTTTTTAATTTTTTTATATAATTATTTTTTAGAATATATTATTGAAAATTATCATTCCTTGAATAGTAGTATTTCTGGAAAAGAATAAATTTTTTCATAAATGTTGAAAAATAATGACTTTTACTAAAAACTATAATTTTAATATTTTCTAGAAAAGATAAATTATAATTTAAATTGTAATTAAATTTATCATAGTTAAATAATATTACATTTTAAATAATTTATGTACTTGGAATAAATTTCATTTTGTTTTTTGACAATAAAATAGTTAATGATTTTCAATGATTTCATTATAAGAACTATTTTTTGATGTGTCTATTAGTATAATTTAAAATTCAATCATCGCACATATATGAATTGAATTTCTAAAAAATTTATTTTATATTTTGAATCACCATAAATTATATTATATAATAAGGTAAACTTATTTTTTTGCATAATGAATATTAAAAAATATCAAAATAATTTATCATGGTTTATGAAAAAACATGTTTAATGAGATATAAACTAAAAAATATCTATTAATAATTTACTATAAAATGTTTAAATCCAAAATTATGGCCATATATCAACCTTATCTATTCCATGATTGTGAGTGAATTAATTTAGAGTCTTGTTTCAATAGAAAAATGCATGTATCTTATTTTATTTTAAAAAATTCTATATTTTTATTCTCCCATATATAGAATGCTTCACCATATCCGCCTTTTTTAACACATTAAATTAATTTTTATAACATAATTATCTTTTAAGTGTAATGAATATATTAAATAGTGAAAAATAAATACAATGTTTTTCTTAAATGATAAATGAAATCTATTTATTTGATTGTTATTATTATAACCTATCCATTAGTATAGCATGAATCAATAGTTTTTTCCACCGAACAAAATAATAAGGTCCCTCTTACATTCTTATATATTGAATTATTAATTTTAAGGATGTATTGCATTTATAGTAATGCAATTTTATTCATCAAAAGAATGTGTTTCTTTCAAAAAATAGTTTTGTTAACCTCACCTATTTTGATAATCCCAATTATGCTTTAATATGTTTCGATAATTTCAAATAATATCTATTTGTCTATTAATTATAATATCATAATGATATTGAGTTAACAATAATATCAAAATAATCATTGGAATATGTTTTTCCAATGTTCATCTGGGTTTATAATTGTTCTAACTTAATCTGGAAATATCTTGCATAGAACAGATAAATGTTAAATGATTAGGTCACTGATAGACCAAGTCTTCAGGTCTACCATTACAAAGCTCACCGATATGCAACGTTCACCAGTATAGATAGCTACTAATAGACAAAGGTTATTGTTAGATTAAGTGTTCTGTGACACCGGGTCAGTAGTACAGAGCTACCGTTACACTATGTCTGTCGATATAGACTTAGTCTGCTTTGTATAAAAAGAGATATGGTTACAAGAAAGTTATCAATACAGACAAAGCTACTGATGGAATGATACTGCTACAATCCTACTAAAACAAACAGCCTGAGTCACCGAACTAAAACAGCTACCTGTACAAGCCAGTCACCAATGGACAGTGTTACTGACACATCCAAGCTACTGATTCAGGGAAGACGATGATTTAATGAAGATACTGATACAAGGAAGCTACCACAACAACTTTTACTGATACACAGAGACTACTCATACACAAATTGAGAGATACCGATGAAACAATAGATCAATAGACACAAGTCCACAGTTTCAGGAACGCTAATAAAATGAGCTAGTGATGAATAACAGTCACCGTTTCTTTAACTCTACCTATCTTTGATTATCTAACAACGGTCATATTTATACTTTTAATAAATCTGTTATTAATTAATTTTTTTTTCATGTCAGGAAACTGTACTTCTTACCTATAGAGGATATCATCATCTTTGTTGGATCATATGTTCTATAAGAATAAAGACAATGGGATCACATATAAGTGTGTGTGAAAAAGTTGACACACATTGGTGAAAGGCTGATACACAAAGGTACGCCCATTCCAAAAGGAAAAGAACTTTTTCTAGATGTTGAGGCAGAGTGTTGAGATGCATATTCCACTGCATCCTCGAGAAAACCTCATTCCAGAAGGAATCTGGAAGCAAAACCACAACATTTTGTTTTCTCAAAAAATCCCCGAAGGACTAAAAAAACCTCATCTACTCAAACTAGAAGTAGTCCAGATCTACATTACTATCACACAAAACATTCAAAACTCATCTCAATTATAATTCACTCTATTGTGATTCATTTACTTATATTTTGAGTATTGTGTGTGTGTCTCTATTTCTTTGAAACACACATAGTCTCCTGGGCATAACTGAAGGATTTATAAATACTCTCTCAATATTTCTAAACTCTTTCATACCCCCACTTTGAATTATTTTAGAGGTTGAGTGTGACCTGGATATCCTGTGTGATATTTTTTTCCCAAAAAGAACTATGGTAGAGGTCATAAGACCTGGACCGTCTGTGTACTGGTGTTTACCCCTAATCCAGGTTGTGGATCAAAAGTTTATATAAACTGTTTGAGAGGACTAAGTCTTATCTTGAGAGTGAACCTCTAGGTTAATCCTATAGTGTTATTTCAAACTAGATTTTATATTCCAGAGCTATGTACTTTAAATTCAAATATAATTTAATGTAACTATGATAGTTAAATTAGAAAGTGTTTGTAATTGTTGTAAACCAGTAAGTTAGTTTCAAAATTCAAATTAATATTTAGATTAAATTGAATGAGAACTAATCAATCGTTGAGAAGCTAATTGAAAAATTCATATCCTTTAAAAATTCTCTTCTGTTTAACTTATATGTAATTTGGGGGATTTTAATCCTAATGTTTTAATAGAAATTTTTAATGGGAACTCAATTCACCCCCCATTTGAGTATCCACTCCGAAAAACATTTAGTATCAAGGGAAGGTTATTTTTATTTATAAAAAGTTTTTAAACCCTAAGCTTTTAAAACTGTGATTTTTGTTTTATCTTAAAGATCTTAAATTTCTGTTAGTTCTAAATTTTATTGCTTTAATATATTTTATAAAATCTAGTTAGAGACAGTAGATTTGAAGGTGCTGCTACTAACAGGCCACCCGTTTTTAATGTTGTGTATTATGCTCAATGGAAAACTAAAATGAATATTCATTTGGAAAGTATTGGTTTTGATATTTTGTCTTCCATAGAATCAGAATATGAGATACCCAAAACTGCTAGATCTACCTGGGATGATGCTACAAAGTCTGAATATAACTATAACTGTAAATCTATGAATTCCCTTTAATTCTCTTTATGAGATGAAAAATTTAACAGAATTTCCTCATGTAAAACAGCTCATGAAATCTGGGACACCTTGGCTGTTTCTCAGGAAGGAACATCCAACATAAAGAAAATAAGATTAAATAATTATACATTTAAATATGATAATTTTAGGATTAGTCCTGATGAACCCATTTCTGACATGTACCTCAGGTTTAATGAGATTGTCAACACCATGATCTCACTGGGAAAAGTTATTCCAGGGAAAGATGAGATCATGAGAATATTGAGATGTTATCCAGACATATAGAGAGACACTTTTGTGTCTATCCGAGAGTCATGTGACATCATCAAGCTTCCTGTTAAGGGGTTGATTGGTAAATTAATGATATATGAAGAAGAACTGATGGTGAACAAATAAGAAGATGATGAACCTAAGATAAAATCTGTGGCATTCATGTCTACTGCTTCAAAGGACAAAGACAAGGGGAAAATACATGTACCTGCTGAAAGTTCAACCAGTGAAGATTCAGATTCATACAGTGATGAAGAAATGGCTAAAATAACCCGGAGATTTAAGAAGTTCTATAGGAGGAAGATGTTTTTCAGAAAACCAAACTAAAAGGGTAAGTATGATCAACATGGTAAGTGGAATAAGTATTGGAAGATATTTGATAAGGAAGATGATATAGTCTCTTATGAATGCAAGAGGAAATGACACATCAGGGTTTACTATGTGAAGTTAAAATTCAAAAATAAATATGATTATAATAACAATAAGTACATTAATGTCATGAAAGTAACCTGGAGTGCTTCAGAAGACAACCCAATTGAATCAGAGGCTACTGATTCTGAAAAGAATCATGCCATCATGTGCATCATGACTAACATATCTAAGGTACTAGTTTCCTCTATTCTAAATGATTATTATTATGGAAATAACAATGATTTAGATAATGATGAAAATATGTATAAGGAAGAACTGTTTGAATATTGAAATATGATGAAAGATACCTACAATGAACTAATAGATAAATATAAATCTTTAAAGAAACAGCATGCCTTGAATAGTACTGTTAAAAGAGATCTAATTGTATAAAAAGAAAAGAATTCTCAACTATTGAATGAGAACACTCAACTCAAACTATCAAATGAGAAACTTAAAAAGGATTTAGAGGAATTTACAAATGGAAAGAACACCATAACTCAAATTCTTGGAAAACAAGTGGAACCAAGGTATACTACTAGTTTATGTTATCAACCTGGACGGAGACAACTTGCTAAAAATTGATTTCTTCCAAAGTCTGACCAGTATGCTGCTAGTTCTAGTTTTGGAAATTCTATTGCCTCATCTATATTTTATTATTTTTCTAGACCAAAAAAATACACTATGCCAATTCTTTTGAACCTAATAATTATGGAAAACATATTAGACAAATATGGATGCCTAAAGTTTTCCTGACTAACCTGTCTGGACCCATGGATATCTGGGTACCAAAATCATTTTCTGTCTAAATCTATTTTATAGGAAACATGCTTGATGATTTCTCATAAGAAGATATGGAACTTTGACAGTCGATGTTAAATGAATATGAGTGGAGATTACTCCTGCTTAAAAAGATTAATCATGGATGATGGAGGATATGTCACCTTTGGTGATAATATTAAAGTAAAAATCATCGGCCTTGGCCAGATTGTTAACACCGATTCATTTTTAATTTTCAAAGTATTATTTGTTGATGGGTTAAAATATAATCTGTTAATATTTTCTCATTTATGTGATGATGGATTTTATTATAAATTGGAAAATAATTCTTGTATTGTATTTAATTATATTAATTCTTTAGTATTTACTCATTTAAGAAATGAAAATGTATATGTTGTAGCTTTAAACTCTTTATCCAAACAAAATTTTACTTGTTTAAATGATTTTCACAAAGAGTCCTAGCTATTTCATAGAAGATTAGGACACTACAATGTTCATTCTCATAAGAAATTGAATAAGAGGAATTTCATTAGAGTCCTACCTCAACTAAAATTCCCAATAGACAAAGTTTGTACTCCCTAAAAAAGGGAAAGCAACATAATGTTTCATTCAAATTAAAGAAAGAAGATTCAACTTCTCAACCTCTAGAGTTGGTTCACATGGATTTGTTTGGACCATCTAGGATTTTAAGTTTTAATGGAAAGCACTATGTTTATGTCTTGGTAGATGAATTTTCTAAATATACATGGTTATACTTTGTTGCTCACGAAAGTGAAGCTTATTCTTACTTTATTAAATACTACATGTCTGTAGAGAACCTTAGTGGACTTAAGATTATGACCCAGAGAAGTGATCCTGGTCGTGAGTTTAAGAATCAAGATTTTGAAACATATTGCTCACTTAATGGATACAATCATAACTTTCCTGCCCCTAGGCCACCTCAACAGAATCGTGTAGTTGAAAGGAGGGATAGAACCCTTCAAGAAATTACATGAACTTTGCTAACTGAGTATGACCTACCTGTTTATTTTTGGGAAGAAGTTGGAAATACAGCTTGTTAAATTAATAATAGTGTCTTAATTATACAGGTTCATAAAATTACCCCTTATGAGTTATATAATAATAGGAATCCTAAAGTTAGTTACTTCATAGATTTTGGTTGTAATGTTTTTATTCATAATAAAAAGTATAATATGGATAAATTTGATTCTAAAAGTGATAAGGGAATCTTTATAGTTTATTCCATATCCAGTAAATCTTATAGAGTCTTTAAAAAAAGAACCAAATGTGTAGATGAATCTTTTCACATTATGTTTGATGAAACTGATCCACAGGAGCCTAAAACCTCTCTTTAAAATCATGAAGAAGAAATATCTATTTTGGACCTTAGAGAAAAAAACAGTGGACCTAATATGAAACCAAGAAATTCTTGAAAATTTCCAAAACTCGATTCTGTTGGAAGGAAACCCACATAAGAACCTGAGTTTTCCAGTCCTACCTTGACCACACCAACTAGGGTTTTAAAGAACCATCCTTTGGATGCTGTTGTAAGTGATTTAGGTAGAGGAACCCAAACAAGAGATTCTCTAAGAAATCAGGTTGAACATCAAGATTTTCTTTCACAGCATTAAACTAAAAATATCAATAATGCCATAAATGATGAATTCTAGGTAATGTCTATGCAAGAAGAATTATATCCCTTTTAAAGAAACAATTTTAGGAATTAGTTGACAGACCTAAGAAAACCTTGACGATAGGCACTAAATTGGTTTTTAGAAACAAAGTTGATGAATCTGGAAACATCATTAGATAAAATTCTAGGATAGTTGCACAAGGATATAGCCAACATGATGTAATAGAATATGAAGAAACCTTTTAACATGAAACTAGACTAGAAGCTTTTAGGATTATACATGCCTATGCAGCTCATCTGAATTTCAAGTTATATAAAATGGATGTTAAAAGTTCGTTTCTAAATGGTTTTATAGTTGAAGATGTTTTTGTTGAACAACCACATGGATTTAAAAATCCTCATTTTCCAAATGGAGTTTTTAAACATTCTAAAGCTTTGTACAGTTTAAAACAATCTCCACGAGCTTGGTATGATAGACATAGTAGTTTCCTTATTTCAAAAGGTTTTACAAAATGAATTTCTGACCCAACCTTATTTATCAAAATAATTTCAAATGATGTTTTGATAGTACAAACCTATGAAGATGATATTATTTTTGGATCTTCTAAATATCCCTTATGTAATGATTTTTCAAAAAGTATAAAAAATGAATTTGAAATGAGTTTAATGGGAGAACATAAATACTTTCATGGATTTCATGTTTTTCAAAAGTAAAATGGTATTATCTTAAATCAAAGTAAGTATACAAAGGATATTTTAAAACGTTTTGGTTTGGATAGAAGTAATGGTAATGACACACCCACGAGTACCCCATGTAAATTTAATGCCGATGAAACTGGGAAACCAGCAGATCAAACCAATTATAGAGGTATGATAGGGAGTCTTCTCTATCTTACTTCTAGTCGACCAGACATTATGTTTAGTGTATTCATGTGTGCTATATTTCAAGCTAATCTAAAAGAATCACACTTGTTTTTTGTTGAATGATTTTTTAAGTATCTTAATCGTACTTCAAATTTGGGATTATTTTATCCAAAAAGACATTTATTTGAATTAATAAGTAATTCTGTTGATGAATTTTCAGGATGCTAGTTGGATAGAAAGAGCACATCTGGAATATGTCACATTCTTGGTAAGTCTCTAGTATCATTGTCTAGTAAAAAGAAGAACTAGGTTGCATTATCTACTACTGAAGTAGAATAAATTGCGGCAGGTAGTTATTGTGCATAGATTCTGTGGATGAAACAAACATTACTGGACTATGGTTATCAATTTAGACATGTATCTATCAACTGTGACATCAATAGTGCGATTAATATCTCTAAGAACCCTATATCTCACTCTAGGACCGAACACATTGATGTTAGGCACCACTTTTTAAGAGATCATTACCAAAAAGGTGACATTACTCTTGAATGTATATGTACTAAACATTAGTTGGCTGATATTTTCCCCAAACCCTTGATTTATGAAAATCTAAGATTCATTAGGCCTGAACATGGAGTTATTAACTGTGAATAAGGAAAACCTCACTATTAGCCGAACTCACTGTTAGAAATACTCACTGTTAGTTGACCTCACTGTTTTCCAGATCCTACTATTAGAGAGACCTCACTGTTAGATTTTCTCACAGTTCAGTACACCTCACTGATAGAGAAAATGTACCATTAGAAATCCTCACTATTAGAAGTCCTCACTGATAGTAAAATACTCACTTTTAGAAATCCTCACCTGTAGAGTAACCTTACCAATAGATATACCTTGCTGATAGGTATACCTCACCGATAGAATTCTCACCATTATAACTTTACGCTATTTTAATTTTTTATTGGATAATCCCAAACACTTATTATTTGAAACATATTGTTTTTATTGATTTGTGATTCCTAAATGATAATAACTAGATTTAAGTCATCTCCCAATCCACTGATCCCTCTACTTCTCTTCCTCTCTCAAACCCGAATCCTCGAATCCCCATGTGAAAACCCTAAACCCTTTAATCCAGAAATGGAAAAAACCAAGCTTTCTAATTTCAGATATACTAGTGATGAGTCGATGGTTAAGAAGCATAATACCACCATTGAAGCCGACATTAGTAGAGTTAGAACAAGAGCCGTGAAGGACACAGTGAACCCACATCTGTTACATAGAGAAATAGTCATCGAAAGAGAGCTATGTTCAGAGTGGCTGATGACCAGTAGGTCACTAGTTCTAAAGGTACTGGAGGAGCAAGGATGGTTAGATGGTTTTTTTAACAATAATGGTCCTTACTACCTGAATTTAGTGAAGGTGTTTTTTTTAGAATGTTCGTTATGAAAGAACTGATGAGGATAATAGGATGATATCCTTAGTGAACAGAAATGAGATAGCATTTTCATTGGCTGAGTGGGTATAGAGCTTAAAAGTCCCAAATGAGGGCGATTATAGTTATTCATCCAAAACCATTCATCATGTTAGGGTTGTTTTTATCTATGATGTTTCTTTGGAAGATCTGACTAGAAGTGGAATGAAAAGGAAGGTGGTAGCTACTGAAATGAATGGAATGAATAGGCTGCTATTCAAATTTCATCAACATGTTGTAATTCCGAAAAGGTTAGATTTTGAAAACCAATGGTATCAGGACATTTACCTGTCACATTTGCTGAGGAATGGAGTAGAGGTCAAATCATGTTGGATGATAATGATCCAAATGGAATATATGACTAGGGTAAAATTAAAGACAAATTCACTATTCTATACTAAGTTTATTCCAGTCATGATCAATGGAAATGATGCAGCTGAGTCTCAAGATGAGACTAAAGTGGTTAAGGAAAACTTTTTCATTACTCGCATCACTTGCAAGTACATGAAGATAAGATGAAACCCATGAAGAAAAAAGTGGGTGTCAGATAATGGAAGAGTCTATGATAAATTCAATTTAGTGGATCACCCAAGTAGGCCAAGGGATAAGAGAGATCCGGGACTAAGATCTGATGAGAAAGAGGCAGAGTATAGTGATGAGTCTAAGGACTCAGATGAGGAGGATGAATCTACAGGGGATGGAGGATATCCAGACCTGTATCACAGTCCTAAGGCTCTAACAGTTTCTCAAGCAATGACTGCTGGTGATGAGGAATACCAACTCAATTTTAACCTTGAAGAGACTGCTCAAGGTAGTGAATCATAAAAGGATTCAGAAAGTAGAGGATCAAGGTTTCCAACTCCTGACAAAAGTATTTCACCAAGCCTTAGTCCTATGATGGGGAATACTTCTATGCTAGTATAGGAGATCCCAAATGAATAAAGGCATGAGGAAAAGCTTGAGGCAGATTCGCTTGAATAAATTACTGATCCAATCAATCCAGAATATGTGGTTGAAAAAGACAAACCGGTTGTTAGTTCTCAGATACCCTAAATAGTTCCAACTGATATGGAGGAAGTTTTTAATGATTCATTAGAAGATGAAGTGACTAAAGTGGTAGCTGTTGATGAGAAAGAGGTAGTGGATGCTGTGTCAGTTGATGTTATGGAAGAAAAGATGGTTGAAGATCAAGATGGAGGGGGGGAAGCTCAAGTTGAGGGGGAGAAACCTACTTCCATTGGTTTAGTTTTTGTGTTGTATGACATAGAGGATTGGCCATCAGATCGAGGGTACAAGCTAAATAGACTAAATTATTGATATTTTTATGAGGAAGACTAGCCTAAGAGGGATTCTGGTATACTTCCAGAATGAATTCCAAAAATTGTGGCGGACAATTTGGCAACTAAGGAGGACCTTGAGTTCTTAAAGGAGGAAATGAAAGAGGTCTTGAAGGAATCAGTGGTAGATTTGAATAATATCCTTATTGAAGATATGAGAAGTGTGGAGTAATTCTTGGAGCTATATTGGGGATGTGTTGTGTCTAGCCAATTGAAAGAAATGATGAATGAGATTAGAGTTTTCCATACTCAAATTGAAAGCTGGACAGAAGCTGTTGTTTCCCTAAGACAATCGGTTGATTTGTTGACTTCCATGAGCAGTTCTCAAAACCAAGTGAACGCTGAGATTCGATATATCAAAGAGGTATTCAAGAAGTTTTTGAAAGTTTTTGAGGATTTTAAGACATCATTCAAAGATCATATGAATAGTCAGGATGCACTTCTTTAGAAGGTGATGGGTAATTTGACTCAGTCTTTCAACGATACAGTACCTTTCTCGGTAAAACCCCTTCCATCATCTAGCACCTCAGTGAACATTTACTAGATCAGAAATGTGATCCAGGAAGAGCTTTCTATGACCAGTACCAGTGGAACCTCTAATTCTTAGGTAATTTCTACCACCAGGGAAGTCAACAGTTATGTTCATGAACACTTGATAGCAGATACTGCTACTCATGAATCCATTAAGAATAAGGTGGATTCATACTTTGAGAAGATCTATACCAATCAACAAATAACCAACCACTTAAATATTTTGATAGAGAATATGATGCTCCCTCAAGTGACTCAGGCATTCAAGGAGTAGGTCAGCAAACTGAGAGAATTGACCCCTACGTTGGATATATTTTAGGAGAAAATATGATTTTATATCTGCTATGGAGAGGGTAGGATGAATCATTATGGACTTCAAGAATTTGCTGCTACCTTTCTTTCATGTGGAAAATACACCTGTCATAGTTCGTCCTGCTTTAACAGCATCAGCTCAGTCTGATTCAGTTCCTCAGTTGACTCCATTCCAAGCCATTCATATCCTTTCACCTATGATCCCTCAAAAACCTACAAATCACCAGCTAGTCACAATTTCAATAGCTCAGGCACATATGGTTATCGCTGGAGTCCCTAAGCCTTATCCTGCCTCTATAGAACCCCAACCTTCTGACCCTAAAAGACAATACTAAACAACTGATGAGGATGTGGATTGATTGTGGATTATAGTTTCGATATGGATCCTTATCTATCTTTATTTTTGTATTTCTCTTGTAACTTTTTGACTCAAGTAATACATACCTTTTTCTACCTCTGATCACTTTATGTTTTACATTTATCTCTGATAAATTGTTTATCACTTTTTTCTAATCACAATGGGGGATAGTAATAATGATCATCATGATATCCGTTATTAGATGGATACCAAGGGAGATAAACCTATGATATATAGTTTACCTCTTATACCTGTATTTTTTAATGCTGCTAATTTTTTCTCTAATACATTTGACTCTCTCATTATTCATACTGAGAACCTATTATATTTTACCTCTGATAATCAATGATTTATGTACTTTACTGATTGTTTTAGATTATAATATCATAAGTTGTGAATATCAAAAAGGGGGACATTGTTGACCTCACCTGTTTTGATAATCCCAATTATGATTTAATATGTTTTGATAATCTAAAATAATATCTATTCTATTATTTATTATAATCTCATAATGATATTGAGTTAATAAGAATATGAAAATAATCATTGGAATATGTTTTTCCAATTATCATCTGTGTTTATAATTTTTCTAACTTAATATGGAAATATATTGCATAGAACAGATAAATGTTAAATGATTAGGACATCGATAGACCGAGTCTTCAGGTCTACCACTACAAAGCTCACCGATATGCAATGGTCACCGGTACAGATAGCTACTGATAGAGAAATGTTACCATTAGATTAAGTGTTATGTGACACAAGGTCACCAGTACAGATCTACTGATACACTAAGTCTACTGATATAGACTTAGTCTTGTTTTTATAGCAAGAGCCACCGGTACAAGCATGTTACTGATACAGACAGATCAAGTAATAGACATCTACTACTACAAGCCTAATAATACAAACAGACCGAGTCATCGATATAAAACAGCTACCAAAACAAGCCAGTTACCAATGGATAGGGATACTGACTCATCCTAGCTACGGATTCAGGGAAACTGCTGATTCAATGAAGCTACTGATACAAGGAAGCTACCACAACAACATCTACTAATACATAGAGACAACTGCTACATAGAGGGGCAGCTACCGAAGTAACAAAAGATCTACAGACACAAGTCCACCATTGCCTGCACACTAATACAATGAGCTACTGATGAATCACAATCACCGTTTCTTTAACTATACTAATCTTTTTTTATCTAACAATGGTAATATTTATGCTTTTAATGAATCTAATATTAAATAAATTTTTTCTGCATGTCAGGAAACCATACCTCATACCTACAGAGGAAATCATCCTGTTTTTCGGGCCACATGTGCTATAAGAAGAAAGGCAAAGGGAGCACATATAAGTGTGTGTGAAAAAGTGGGGACCCAGTGGTGAAAGGATGATACACAAAGGTACGACTGAGCCAAAAATAAAAGAACAAATGCTAGAAGTTGAGGTAGAGTGATGAGCTGCATATAAAACTGCAACCTCGAGCAAACCTCATTCACAAAGGAATCTGGAAGCGAAACCATGACATTCTGTTTTCTCAAAAAATCCCAGAAAGACTCCAAAAACCTCATCCACTCAAACCATAAGGATTCCAGAGCTGCATTACTATCACGCGGAGCATTCTAAACTCATATCAAATATTATTCACTCTATTGTGATTCATTTACTGACATTTTGAGTACTGTGTGTGTGTCTCTATTTCTCTGAAACACACATAGTCTCCTGGGAATAACTGAAGAATTTCAAAATAATCTCTAAATCTTTATAAACCCTTTTATACCCCCACTGTGAATTGTGGTAGAGGTCAAGTGTGACCTGGATATCCTGTGTGATATTTTTTTTCCCACAAAGAACTATGGTAGAGGTCTCAGGACCTGGACAGTCTGTGTACTGGTGTTTACCCCTGATCCAGGGTGTGGATCAAAAGTTTATATAAACTATTTGAGAGGACTAAGTCTAAGAAAGAGAATGAACCTCTTGGTCAATCCAGCTGTGATATTTCAAACTAGATTCTATATTCCGCTGCTAAGTACATTAAATTCACAACTGTTTTAAAGTAACTCTGATAGTAAAATTAGCAAGTGTTTGTAATTGTTGTAAACGAGTAAGTTAGTTTCAAAAGTCAGATTAATCTTTAAATTAAATTTACTAAGAACTAATAAATCATTGAGAAGATAATTGGAAAATTCATATCCTTTACAAATTCACTACTGTTTATCTTATATGTAATTTGGGGGATTTTAATCCTAATGTTTTAAATAGAAAATTTTAATTGGAACTCAATTCACCCCCTCTTGAGTATCCACTCTGAACGACATGTGTCCCATACCTGGTTCGCCACATAACCTCAAGCATGTTTCCCCGAATGCCAGAGGGTGCCGACTCTCAGGGAGTGCCTTGTTTCGTAGGTGGGGAAACTATTCCTTCATTCGGTAAAGTATACATCGGGAAAACAACCAGACACAATAGCAGAAACAATCAACAACATACAACAATTGAACTGAACAACAGAAGCAATAGATAAAATAGTAATGATGATAATGATGCAGCAGGTACAAGTATATATGGAAACCACGAAACACAACAACGTGCTGGAATACAACTGAAAACAGGTGAAAAAGAAAAACAAAATAACTCCTCAACATCGCGAGACCTGGCTTGGTCCCATGCTCTCCAGCTCCAGCGCCATCATGATCCTAAAGTAGAAGGGTGCTTTCCCTTATCTATACCTATAGCAACATAGTTTGATTGGGCCCAAAAGCATGGCCCAAACAATGTGTGAGATATAATCGCAGTAGGAAATCACCCAATGATTTTTTCCTAATAGTCAATGAACACAAGGCACGTAATACAACAATTAGCAGTAAAGAGGAAAGCACAAGCAGCTACAATCCACAGATCTAACAAATAAAATACAAAAGTAAACAACCAGCAACAAGAAGAAAACAGGTAACCTTATGGGCAGCTCTCACAGCCTAACCCCTATGGTTCAACCTATAAGTACTAGCAACCCTCTAGGAAGCACACAAAGACTCACCCATCTAGTTCAACTATGAAATTAATAGAATCTCTGGGAAAGAACTCACCGTCAATTCCCCCTACAGTCTCGTATCGTACTAAAGGATCTCTAGTGAAGCACTCAATGTCTATTCCCCCCGTAGCCTGTGTCGAGGAACTACAGACTCTCTGAGGAAGCACTCAACGTCAATTCCCCATGTGGTATCATATCGTAATTAAAAGACACTCTGGAGAAGCCCTTCTATCAATTCCCCCTTTGGTCTACTACTCTAGGTTCTCATAGTCCTGAGTGAAACTAAACATGCTCATCACGCATGTACATCGTCAATGTAAACCTCAAGAACTATTTAGATATCAAATAAGTCTCACCAACATAACAAGGTAGCAGTTCTACTGTCCTACTACTAAGCATGGAAAATGGAAAAACACCTAATATGAAAAACAAGCATGGCAAAGCAGCCTGAGCACAAAACAAATTACTCTACACACAATAATAAACCTATACTACATCAATCATGCAATGAAAGAAAACCGTAGGAGAAATATAGGAAATGCAATACCCAGTTCAAGGGTATTTGTGGAATTTGCACCAAATATTCATAAACATTCTACAGAAAGGAACAAACCACCTACCTCGATCCTTGGAGATTGATATCAGTGAACCACGATGACAGATTCCTCTTGGAATGATGTAGATATGAGAAAATGCACAGAACGCTCAACCCACGATAACTTGGAAACAAGAGAATCAGGAGACAAGACTCAAGTTGAAGTGAGAGCTCACCGCTGCGATTCTAACGCAATCGACCGCACTCGAATCGGGGAACATACGATAAGGTGTGAGCTTGTCGAATGTTCGGTCGTACGGTCTCTCTCGGTCGGATAAAATCTAGAGAAGATGATGAAATTGGGGTTCAGGCGCGACCTCGGTCCGTTTAGTGAAAAAAGAATAGAAAAGTACATGGCGTGTATTTTTAAAGTACATGGTGTGTACATTGGTTTTACGTACTCCACTTTAACCAGCCTCCACCTCACCCCTACACACCGTGTGTGTGGCCCGGACGCGGCAAGCACACGACATCAAGCCGGAGGAGAGTAAATGGTGTGTACTCAGAAAGTACACGGCATGTACATAAAAAATTTCCAGAAAAATCATTTTTCTTAAAAACTCATGAAAAAGGAAAAAAACCTAAACGAAGATCCGGGGTTCTTACAAACTTCCCCCCTTAAAGAAATTCGTCCCCAAATTTCCCAAACGAGGCAAAGAAGAACACACCCCTAAAAGCTCTGGAAACTGTGATCAAATATTGGCCTCCCTCTCTAATGTCTCATCAAGTACTCACCTGTGCTGCCATAGTACCCATACAAGAGGAATAGAATTCCCGCGGAGAACCTTTGTATTGTGATCAAAAATCCAGATAGGATGCCCCTCGAACAATGAAACCGCTTCAAACTCGACTTCCTCAGGCTCAAAGATGTGAGACAGGTCTGAAAAGTAACTTCAGATTTGAGAGACGTGGAAGACGTTGTGCATGGCCCGATACTTCTGTGGTAGTAGAAACCGATAGGCAACCATAGAAACACTCTCCAAGACCTCAAATGGCCAGACGTACCATGGTGAAAGCCTACCCAGTCTTCGAATCCTCTTGTGTCCCAACCTTGGGGCAACATGCACGAAAACCTAATCACCGACCTCAAACTCCCGAGGTCGTCTTCGCTGATCAACATAAGACTTATGTCTAGACTGCGTTGTAGCCATCCTCTTCCAAATCAGGTCTCTCTGCTCTGAAGTCACCTGAACAAGATGAAGTCCCAGCAAAGCTGCCTCTCCTACCTCTAGCTAGCATAAGGGTGATCGGCATGGCCTACCATAAAAATCCGCGTATGGTGCCATCTGAATGGTCTCTTAGAAACTATTTTTGTAGGTGAACTCCACTAGAGGAATATTCTTCTCCCAAAAACCGCCAAAGCCTAGAATGCAATCTCGAAGCATATCCTCATGCACCTAGATCGTGCAATCGGACTGGCCATCAGTCTGGGGATGGTATGCTATACTCAAAAGTACCTGTGTACCAAAGTCCTTCTGAATTTCCTACCATAACTATGAAGTAAAGAGAACATCTCTTTCTGAAACAATAGAATGTGGATCTCCATGCAGAGAAACGATCTCCTTGATGTAAAGTTGTCCCAGATCATCGACACTGAAGGTATCCTTGATAGGAAAGAAGTGAGCAACCTTCGTATGCCTGTCGAGGACAACCCAAACAACATCGTTTCCCTGAGGCGATCTTAGAAACCCAATCACGAAGTCCATCACAACAGCGTTCCACTTATACTCTGGAATGCGTAACTACTGTAAGAGCCCCGCTGGTCGATGATGCTCTGCTTTCACTTGCTAACAAGTAGAATATCTCATGACCAAGCTAGCAACATCCTCCTTCATACCTGGCCACAAGTATTGGTGATAAAGGTCCCGATACATCTTTGTGATGCCAGGATGAACTTCCCAAACAGAGGAATGAAAATCCTGCATCAGCTCCTCGAGTATATCTGCAGGCACCCATACGCATCCCTGGAAATGCAAGATCTCATCCACACCCACTGTCCATCAAGGAAGTGGGTCCTCTCCTAACACACTCTACCATAGGAATAAGCCTTATGAATCTGATAGCTGCCTCATCTATACCCGATCAAGTAGCGTGGAGGTAACAGCTATAAAAGATAGAAAAGCCTATCCCCATTTGTCGTGCACCTCCAGATTCATCTCAAAGAACAGAGCCATCGGCTTCCACTCTCTACTTGCCTCTTGAAATGCCTGAACCTGAGTTCTCCTTCTCAACGCATCTGCCACTACGTTTCCCTTTCCCGGTGTATAGGCAAGCTCAAAGTCAAAAGACTGTAGATTCTCAACCCACCTGCGCTGCCTCAGATTCAGATCATGCTGAGTGAAGATATACTTAAGACTCTTGTAGTCCGTGAAGACCAAAAAGTGTCTCCCAGAAGATAGTGTCTCCAACAATGTAAGTCATGAACAACAGCTGCCAACTCTAGATCGTGTGTTGGGTAGTACCTCTCATGTAGCCTCAACTGCCGAGACCTGTAATCAAGGACTCCATCCCCCTGCATAAGCTCAGCTCTCAGCCCGATACCTAAAGCATCACAGTAAACAGTGTAGCTCTTGCCTGGATCTGGCGAGACTATTACAGGTGCTGACGTCAATCTCCCTTTTAGCTCATTAAAGGCTGACTCACAAGAATATGACCATAAGAATAGCTCCCCCTTCTTGGTTAGACCTGTCAAGGGTGCTGCTAGATGAGAAAAGTCAGGAATGATGCGTCTGTAGTATCCAGACAACCCTAGGAAGCTCTTTACTTCAAATACGTTCTTCGGTTTCTCCCAGGAAACTACTGCTTTCACTTTCTCGGGGTCCACAGATACTCCTGCCTCTGAGATGATGTGACCCAAGAATTGAATCTGATCCATCCAGAAGTGTCACTTCAAGAGTTTAACCTAAAGACTATGCTCTCTCAGTGTACTCAGAACGATCTCAGGATTTGTGGCATGGTCGTTTCGAGTGTGAGAGTACAACAACATATTGTCCACCAAGACCACGAAAAAGGAGTCCACGTAAGGATTGAACACTCGGTTCATCAGTGCCATAAAAACTGCAGCTTCGTTCGTGACACCAAACAGTATGACAATATACTCGTATAGACCATACCTGCTCTTGAAGGTTGTCAGAGGTATATCTAATGGTCTAATGCGCAACTGATGGTAACCAGACCTCAAGTCGATAATCAAGAACACCTGGGCTCCTCGAAGCTGATCGAAAAGGCCATCGATCCTCATCAAGGGATATTGGTTCTTGACCGTCAAATGGTTTAGCTTCCGATAATCCACACAAAGCCGAGGGGTACCATCTGCATTCTTCGCAAACAGGACAGGCCAAATCCAAGGAGAAGTACTGGGTCTGATGAAACCCTTAGCCTGTAGCTCCTCCATCTAATTCATGAGCTCCTGAAACTCAAGTCTGGCCATCCTATTTGGACGAATGGACACCGGTGCCACTCCTGGAATGAGCTCAATAGAGAAGTATACCTCAGGCTCCGGAGTCAAACCTGAAAAGTCTTATGGAAAGTCGTCCCTGAAGTTATCCACCACTGGAGGAAAATCCATCTGTGGAGTCCTCTGATCATCCAGATAAAGACTCGCATTCTGGGTCATCATCCCTCCTATCCCAAGATGCTCGAGTCCCGCCCGACTCACCCGAACGTCCCATCCGCCTCTATGTATATTGTATTCCCCATATGGTGAGATGAAACTCAATCTGCGGAGATAGAATTCAATGACTACATGGAAGGGAATCAACCTGTCCATGCTAAGGATGACATCATAGCCTGTCATCTCTAGGATATAAAGATCCCATAAGGAGCGATACCCTACAACCTTGAGAGGGCACTCTCTACACTGGCATACACTAGATGTCCTCATCCCCAAAGGCGTGTCTAGTGTCAATGAGTCAGCAGAAGAAAAGACACAAATTCCATGGCTCTCCACAAAAGCAACATAGATAAAGCTATGTGTAGCACCAATATCAAAAAGAGCTGAAGATAAAATTGAGGCTACTAGAATCATACGTCAAATAGTAAGAGGTTAGGGATCCTGCTCCGGATAAGTCTGCTCCATGTCGAAGGACTGGCCTACACCGCGGCCTTGTGCCCCGGACTGACCACTCTGAGCTGAACCTCCCAACTGGTGCTGAGAAACTGGTGGAAGACCACCACGTCCACGACCTCCACCTCGGCCCTAACGGCTAGAAGAACTCCGGTTCCCTGGCTGGTGAGAGACTGGTGGGGCTACATCTGAATGAGGAGTCATGGAAGAACCCCGGTCACCAGCTTTTGGGGAGAAAGCCTGAAAGAAACACTGAAGGTGACCCATATTTCCGAAATATCGGCACTCCACGAGGTCCCTCTTGCACTGCGGCCTCGTGTGCCCAGACATGCCACACTGGTATAATATCACCTGGCTTCCTGACGATTCATCTCAATTCCTCGGATCACCAAGTGTAGGATCTCTACAGCACTTCTTGATTTCATCTGGAGGAAAACTTGCTCTGGAAGCAGATCCTCCCTGCCTCGCTGCTCCAGAGTCTCTCAGATTACGCTCCGCAATCAGTTCCTGGTTGACAATGGAAGTAATGGAAGTTAGCTGGAAAATGTTCACCTGCGAGTGGATCTCCCGCATGGGACCATCCTCAAACTTCCTTTCTAAAAACACCCAACTCCCAGCCCAGAGGGGAGTGAAGCACTACATCTCGGTGAAACGAGCAGAATACTCCCTGACAGAAAGTGTACCCTGCTCTAAGCTCATCAACTCCTAGTCTCAGTCAGCCCTCAGGGTCTCCGGTTAGATGTAGTCATAGAACACACTCTTGAACTCCTCCCAAGACATAGCCTGCTGCAACCCACCTCTAAGATCACATCCCACCACCTCTTTGCGGAGTATCTGAGCATGTAGGTGGAGAGCATGACCCTCATCTCTGGAGGCATCTCTAGATGATTGAAGATAGTCGGCATGGCTTCCAACCATGACTCTACAGCCAAAATTCCCCTTTCCCTCAAGAATGTGGGAGGATGCTGCTGCTGAAAATCCTACGTCAATTCTACCAATGATGTGGCAGGAGGCGGTGCTCCCTGGAAGGCCTGCATCATCCTCATAAAACCTTCCTTGAACTGCGTGTCAGATCCTGCAACTTGTATAACAGCCGGTGCCAAGGTTGGCCCGACTAGAGGATCGGTAGGAAGTCCCTGATCAGCCCTGTCTGAAGTCTAATAACTGCCTGACGACAGACATATGACCAGAGGATGTCTCTGAGGCATAGCTCTGAAAGATCAAAAGCACACCTTAGATCAAGAAAACAAGAACACAGGACACAGTAGTACAAAACGGGAACAATGGAAGAAAAAACACAAGATTTAAAAACACGACTACAAGTCGTGTATAAAAACTACACAGCGTGTCTTCTTAAACCATAGTCATGGGCGTGTACTCCTACCCTACAAGCCGTGTACACTTCAAACTACATGGAGTGTTGACCCCAAAACATGGCGTGTACTTGGAACTATTCCCCTGCCCAAGTCCCCTACACGGCTAACCCACACTGTCTGACATAACCAGAGATGACATAGTGTGTTCGAAACAAACATAGCGTTTACTAGATAAGGATTTGGTGGCCCGTGTTGTTTAGCACATGGCCGTCTACACGGTTGAGCCTTACACGGCGTGCTCTGAACAAATATGGTGTGTATATGGAAGGTGACCGCATCCTGTGTTTTTCTTGACATGGCTGGGTACCTTGACAAGACTAAATGGAGTGTTTTGAACAAACACGGCTTGTGGAAAAGAAGGTTACACCGGCCCGTGTTGTTCGCAACATGGTCGGGTACCTGGACAGGACTACATGGCGTGTTCCCTATTGACACGGCGTGTCCTACCCGAGCTTCCCTGACCCGTGTTGTTAGTGAGACGACCAGGCTCTGCTCACACTTTCAGTGATACTGCCTGAAAATATGCATCATGTATCCAAAATGTACACTCCGTGTTTTCTTGGATTTATTGGGAAGTAGCTCAGAAACTACTCAGACTCCCAGAAAAACTAAAAACAAGGCAGAGAGGTGCCAAATTCCAATCCTTGAGGGCCCATAACAACTCAAGAACCAAAATTTGGAGTTCATTTTAAGCAAGGTACAAAATAAATTGTTTTATGACATGAAAACAGAGAATCTATCAAGCATCTATCACAACAGCATGCATAATCTACACAGAGTCTATCACAACAGCATGCAATCACTAATGCACCCTAGATGGCAAGGCATGAATGCATGGAATGTGATTTCTAAAAGTGCCTATATGATGAATGAGAAGGCATACCCACATCTAATCCGGTTGTGACAGAAATAGAACTGAAATATCAAAACAATTACTGCACAAGTCATGCAAATAACTATAGGTGAAAACATATCAACCATAAAAACTCAAAACCAGCAAACTACAATTAAAGAGGTAGTATAGCCTTTACCTGTACACAGGTTACCAACTTCTGAGCATAGCTTAATACCGTGTACAGAATCTATCATATCCCTGGCTAAAGACTCCAAATAGTAAGGCAAGAGAAAAGAACTCCACTGATACCACATTGTAACGAACCGAATCTGGAGCCCCTCCACTGGTGCCCCGTACCCGGTTCACCACATAACCTCAAGCGCATTTCCCCGAATGCTAGAGGCTGCAGACTAGGAGCAATAGGCTTGTTGAGTCGGTGGGGAAACTATACCCTAATTCGGTAAAGTATATGGTGGAAAAACAACCAGACACAATAGAAAAAACAATCAAAAGCATACAAAAATTCAACTGAACAGCAGAAGCAATACATAAAATAATAGTGATGACAAGGATGTAGCAGGTACAAGTATATATGGAAATAAGAAAACATAACAATGTGCTGTAATACAACTGAAACCAAGTGAAAAAGAAAAACAAAATAACTCCTCACCATCGCGAGCCCTGGCTCTGTCCCATGCTCTCCAACTCCAGCGCCATCAAGATCCTGAAGTAGAAGGGAAATTTCTCTTATCTATACCTGCAGCAATATAGTCTTATTGAGCCTAAAAGCATGTCCAAAATAGGATGTGAGGTAAAATCCCAGTAGGCAATCACCAAAATATTCGTGTCTAATAGTCAATGAACACAAGGAAATTAATAAAACAAGAAGCAGTAAAAAAGAAAGAACAAGCAGCTACAATACACAGTTCTATCTAATAATCTACACAAGTAAACAACCAGCAACAAGAAGAAATAGGTAACCCTAAGGGCATCTCTCACATCCTAACCCCTATGGTTCAACCTATAAGTAATAGCAACCCTCTAGGAGGAACACGCAGTGTCACCCCTCTAGTTCAACTATGAAATTAATAGACTCTCTGGGGAAGAACTCATCGTGAATTCCCCCTATAGTCTCGTATTGTGCTAAAGGATCTCTGGGGAAGCACTTAATGTCTATTACCCCTATGTCCTGCATCGAGGAACTATAGACTCTATGAGGAAGCAATCAATGTCAATTCCCCATGTGGTCTCATATCGTAATTAAAAGACACTCTGGAGAAGCCCTTTTGTCTATTCTCCCTTTGTTCTACTACTCTAGGTTCTCAAACTACTGAGTGAAACTAAACATGCTCAGCACACGTGTACATCATCCAAGTAAACATCAAAAACTACATGGCTATCAACTAAGGCTTAATAGCATAACAAGGTAGCAGTTCAACTATCCTACGACTAAGAATGGAAAATGGAAAAACGCCTAATAAGAAAAAAAAGCATGGAAAAGAAACCTGAGCACACAACAAATTACTCTACTCACAAGCATAAACCTCTACTACATCAATCAAGAAAACAGGAAAACAGTAGGGGGAAAATTGGAAACCCAATACCCCGTTCAAGTGTATTGGTGGAATTTGCACAAAATATTCATCAAATATCTACAGAAAGCCACAAACCACTTACCTCTATCCATAGAGATTGATATAAGTGAATCACGGTGATAGATTCCCCTTGGAACGATGTAGATCTGAGAAAAAGCACAAAATGGTCAACCCATGATAACGTGAAAATAAGAGAAATCAAGAGACAAGACTCAAGTATAAGGGAGAGCTCACCGATGTGATTCTAACACAATTGAATACGCTCGAATTGGGGAATGGACGAAGAGGCAGGAGCTCATCGAAGGTTCGGCCGTATGGTCGCTCTAGGGCAGACGAAATTTGGAGAAGAAGCTGAAATTGGGGTTTAGGCGCGACCCCGGTCCGTTTAGTGAAAAAAAAGAAAAGTACATGGCGTGTATTTTTAATGTACACGACGTGTAATTCAGTTTTCCGTACTCCGCTTTAGCCGGCCTCCACCTCACCCCTACACACCGTGTGTGTGGCCCGAACATAGCCCACACACTGCTTCGAGTCGGAGGAGAGTACACGGAGAGTAATCAGACAGTACACGACATGTACTTCGAAAATTTCTAGAAAATTAATTTTTCTTAAAAACTCCAGAAAAAGGAAAAACATACCTGAACAATGATCCGGGGTTCTTATAGCTTTCATGGTATCTAACCTATGCTATGGGTATTTTTATGTTGGATGTTCTCCATGATGGCCATTCCACATGTAATTTTTATGGTTACTACTAATATAGATTTTATAGTTATTTCAATTATAATTGTTATGGTAATATCATGTTTTGACATGATGATTACTAATTAACTACGTTTCAAAAGATAATCATTCTTCATGATATGTAAAAAATTTATTTATTCGCTCAATATTTTTACATAAATTTAAAGTTTTAAATAAGTATGTTATCATTATTCTTTTATAAAGATATTGTATGTTGGTTTAAGGGTGAAAAGTAAATATCTGTGGAATAATTTTCATGATTTTTTCATTTTTTTCAATATAACCTATATGGGTTTCCTTTTTCATTTAAATTATTATATGAAATTTTTCCTGTATATTTTTTAAAAAAATTCGATATTTTGGTTTTGAAAATATTTATTTTCAGCCCAATTTTCATTTTAAAAAATATAATATTTTATTATATTTCAAGGACTATGATATATTTAGTTGTTTTAGGGCCCATACTAAGCTTTTTGTACTAATACTGTGTTTTAAAATGTCTTCCACATGGTTTAAGGGAAAGTGTAGGAAATGATGATGTTAATAATAAAATTGTAATAATTTATCAATAAATAAAACCATGTATTATTTAAAATGGTAGGTTTTGTTGTAAAAATGACTACAGGGTATAAATTTCCACATATAATGTATGTGTCTATTTTGTAAGAGTTCTTATAATTCTCTAAAATTATAATTTTAAATGGCAGTCATCATTTTATTAATTTAAATTCAATTTCAAAACCACTATAATATGTCATACTTAATGTCATGTATATAGAGTTGGTATTATAGGAGGTTTGGATTAAATTAGATGGTATGTTGTTTTGTGAAATTTGATTAAATTTATTTTTCTTGTTAAGGATTATAAAATATTTTATATTGAGTAAATTATTGGTTGTATCATTTTGGGATGAAAAATTAATGGTTTAAGAAAAACTTTTTGGATCAAAAGTTTAGTAAAAATTTTATATAATAAGGTTATTTATACAGATTTTCTATAAATTGATAATAAAAATATAAGAAATATGTTAAAATTATTTTAGAAATATGAAAACCCATATTAAACATGAAAACCTATAACATCCAAAAGGAATTGGGGATTGAACCCAAAAATATGTTTTTATACATATTATGAGATATTTATATTAATATATTAAATCGGTGATTTATTATTATATTTATATTATTAATATATATACAGTCAATTTAATTTATAATTGTCAAATGATATGAATATGAATAGTTAATATTAGAAATGGCACATCTATACAAAACACTTTTTTCTATATATATTCTATTTAAATGATTAAGATAATTTTCACATAAATATATAAATTTAAATATATTAAAATTTGTAAAAATTCATGGAAAACATGTTTAAATATTATATTAGGGGTGTATAATATTTTTATAAATAATTAATTATCCTGTCAAACATATAGTCATGGTTAATAAAAATGAAATGAGTAACAATGAGTTTCACAAATTTCTCTATATTAACATGAATTATAAATCATTAAGATCACCATTACTATGTGGGAAATCCATACCCACCTATTTGATAACATTTCCCTGCCTTAATCATGTAATTACCATGTCATTCCATCTATAACCCACACCAAACAATAGTTTCCCTTGAAAACATCCCTCATTGGGAAAATAAATGGTTCTCTAGGTCACCCACATAATTACATAGTTATCATTTTAATACACAATTATATATAACCTATTTTACCTCTATTATAGTCCTTATAATATTTTGACACACCTGCATACATGAATGTGTACAAATTCCTCATTAACATGTATGTATTTCAGGTGTTAATTCAGGTCCTCATTGTATGAATTATCCACTATCTAACCATTTTAACTTTATCGTTATCACTTAATATCCTCAAAAAAATATTTTAAAGATAAATTTATATTGAAATATAAAACATCACTATAATAAAATTTTATTATATTGATTTCACAAACATTATTTATAAACCTTTCATCCATTGTAAAATTGAATCACTTCATCTGTTTTGTGTGGGATACTACCTTCATGAATGGCGTATTTATTTACTGATCACTACATTACATATATATTTATATGAATATAATAAATAAAAAATAAATATATTAATTAAATTAATAATAATCTTGAAATATATAATTTTAATTTAATAATAATTATTGATAATCATCATTTCTACAAAAACATGTCATATAAGGAGAAAATTGATAAATTATTTTTATATGAAATAATATTATAAATCATTTTCCATTTTTATTATTCTTTTACCTCTTAAAAAATATTTCTTATCATATATAAATAAATAAATAATATCATTTTACAAATGCAGTTAAAAACATCTTCTATAACAATAACAATCCATAGATTATAACATGCTGTTTCTTTGGTCAGTTTGACTAACAACATGAAGATTTGATAAACTATCCATCACTGCTGAATATTAAAATTTATTAATTATATATTTTTATACTTATAATTAAATAATTGTTTTTTTGGTTTTATAATGTTTATATTAATATCAAACCAATTTTTATATAAAAATTTTTTTTATGAAAAAACATTGAAATTATCCCATCATTGATATTATGATCACAAAATTTAACTTAATATATAATGGAATGAAATTTCAACATTAAAAATAATCATCAATAAAATATTATAAAACATTAATTATATAATAATTTTTAAATTTTTATTATAATAATGGGATTTACATAAAGAAAATAAAAATTGTATGATCCAACAATGTAAACCTCAAGATAGTGATTAAATTGAATAATAACTAACAAATGAATGTATAATGACCTAATATAATTGATCGAAATAAAAAATATATCATATTGAAAATAGTCCTTTATAATGATCCCTATTTGGAAAAAGTTTTCAACTATATCAATATGGTTTATTCCATGGGTTAATGTAAACCATGATGATATAAATGCAAGGTAAATTCCCTACGATGGAGGATGTCTATGTAAAAGGCATATGATCTTCATCCACATAGACCATTGACATAGGTTTTGTGAGAATTTTTTAATTTATTTTTAAATTGTATAATATTAATACTTATTTTAAACTGTATATAAAATTATATATTTTTATATATATTAATTTTATACAACTAATATATTAAATAACATTTGTAAATTTTTTTATGTTGTATATTTGAATACATGTGATAACATATCATATTTTTTATTTAATTTTTCAAAGTTGAAAATAACTTTTAATTATACATAGATGTAGATATACAATTGAAATGTTAAAACAATGAATTTTGAGCTATATATATAGTGTTAAAATCACTGGTAATATCCTTGACCATATTCCACTACCAATAAGAACCATGTTCTTCATTGATTAAGGATATATGGTATGGATATGGATTGACAACATACTACCATCGTATTGGTTACTAAAGCTGTGAGATTTTCTTTTAAATGTATTTATATGAATTACTTTCTTAAATATATTACTATGATGGTAATTTAAATTTTATATAATTTTGAAGAACATTTACATAGTCAGGAATAAATTCTTGGGTTTTATGATCATCATATTTATTCTACACACAATTTTACATATTAAACAATTTTGAAATTTTTTGTATTGTATTTAATCTCCATTTAATTTATTTTATCCTAAATCTATAGAAATAAATGTTATCTAAAAACCATTTATCAATCAATTTTCATGGGATTAAAATTCAAATGTTTCTATAATTATACGGTATTTTTTTCAAAATAAATATTTTTTCTATAAGCTATACTAATTGTTCATGAAATATATTCATCTTGGTTACCAATATTATTCTATCCCAAAAAACATATAATTTCCCATAATTAATTAAATGATAATGTATACTATTTTATAAAATAATAATTTTGGGTTGTATTCCATTATTTATAATAATGTTACATTATTATTATTATTTACATGGTGGATAACAACTCCTTCTATGGTATTTTTGAATTCTATCATTCCAAAAATGTTTTTTACTATTTTTAAACATAACTATGTAATATCTCATGTGAACACCATATTTCTATATAAAAGTTTTCTTAGAAATCCCAAATTACTCTATCATATTATATATGTTTGAATATAGAATATTTTAAATAAATAATATGAAATACATTTATGACATTATCTTTTAAAATCCACTTCACGTTGGTGAAAAAAATATTTATTCTCAATGCTATAATTGTTTTTAATTATATATAAAAAACATTTTTTATAATAGTATAAAAATAATCATTTAGAAGTGGAATGTAAATTTTCCACCTTCTGAAAATGTGGATAATATTTTTAAATAGAAAACAATTTCATTGTTTCACATAATATATTCTCTTTATATCAAAAATATATATCACATTTTGAGTAAAATTCTATATATAACCAAATAAGTTATAATATGAACTACAATTTTGGGGTCATTTAATTTTTTAGTCTTTGATTCAAATGTATGGTTTATTTTTTATTTGATGCATATTAAAATCCAAAAAAATTATTTAATTTTAATCTTATTTTCAGGATATAGTGTGATTTATTTCAATTCGAGACCTTGTATATGATTATCTTTTTAAAGGTGTATTGGTTCAATTAAATTTCATAGACTAGTTGTATGTTAAATCTCCGTAATAAGTTTGGGTCCTTTAAATCCGTAACAAGGTTGGTTATATAATTTCAAATGAATTCATTGGTTAATATTTTATGTATGATGATTTAATAATGATATATTTATATTAATTTTATGAGAATGGAATATGTTTTGTTAATGATTTTTATGTTCCAAACATTATAAATTGATATTATTTCCCTTTTCACTACATAATCTGTAACATCCCATGTAAGTAATGAATAATAGATATTTTTATCTATGTCTATTAATGATTAATATAGTGTTTTAGAGGCTTAAAATGAAAATAAATCCAATCTTAAGCATAGAATACACTAATATTCTTAAAAGATTGTTTTACTACCTTATGATGGAAAACCCTTTTTCAATCTATCTTTTGACAATTTTATAAACTTATTTTGTCAAAATAAACTTATTCATTATGATTGGGACATCAAAATTTACTTTGTGTGAATTTTTGGTATTTTTCTGACAATGTTCATTTTTTTAATGAATAGTGAAAAATACTGCATTTTACATCAAAACTGCTTTTTAATCTAATTTCTTTATATGATTAGATTATCTTTTGAATTTGTCTTAATGTGTAATATGAATATATTTTTACCATTTAATCCAATGGTGGTAATTGGAATCAATTTCACTTTGAAATTGGACTCAAACTACTATCAATCTTTTGATACTTATTGTTTCATAAAAACACGCATTTGCTCTGACAGCGGAAATTAATTATTAAATTAATTAATGTGACATATATGTTTTGAATTTTGTAAAATATAATTCATTTTTGAATTCGTAATATCAAATATAGCTTAGGGTGATTTTTTGGTAATTTTCTGAAAAACTTCAATTTTTGATGAATAGTGAAACCACTAAGTGGTACTTATAAAGACTGATTTTCCGTTTAATTGAAATTTTGCCATCTATGTGTTTTGAATTTCAAAAATCCGACATATATGGTTGTCATTAAGAAGTAAAATGTGGTTCAATGAGATTATAATAATTTTTTGGTGAATAGTAATTTATTAAGTTCTTAATCATGATTAGTGGTAATTAGTGTAGTTTATGGTTAAAATAATGCTTTAATAAAATAAGATGAGCTTGACACATGTCCTACCCTCATTGGTTGTGTCATGGACGACCAAGACAATCCATGGGTCAACTTGGGGACCCCATGGATCCACTTTTGTTGGGAAATGACATAAATAACTTTTTATTTAATGTAAAAGTAAAAATGACACAAACATAATATGTTTTACGAAAACAATTTTTAAATGGGGTTATAAAGATCCTAGTTTTGATTATAAATAGCAATTGGAAATATAAGAAGATTTCCTACATCATAGAATTTTTTTTATAATTTTTAGACTTTAAATAAATTAAATTATTTATGACATCATGATGATGCAGCGATGACCTCATTATTTAACGATTGAAATAAAATGGAAAGAAAATGAAGAATCTAAAACCTACACATGTCCAAAACCAATTGGATGAGTGGATTTAGAACCCTTATCACCTTATCCACGAATTATATCAATGTGGGACCTTTTAAAACCGAAACACATTTTCAAATAAAGTAATATTTCTTTACATTCCAAAAGTGCCCCTCCTCTCCTCTTATAAAAGGCCCCCAACTCTACCTCATTTCACACACTCCTCAAGCCTTTGGCTCGGCCAAACCCTGCCCATTTACTCTCTCCACATCCCTCTAATCATCCTAGAGGTTTCCCTTTGGACATAATCCTTTCAAATGAAGCCTTTAGGCTCAAATCAAAAGGAGTTACACTTTTAAAGGTAATTCATTCTCTCATGTTCATTTGTTTTATTTTTCTCCTCCAACCCCCTAAACTCTTTTTATTTACTTCTTTTGTAACAACACCAGTTTCAACAATATACTAGGATGTTTTTAGAAGATTTATTTGAGTTACACTCTCACACAACTACATCAAATGGTTAAAGAACATACGGTTTCCATTGATGGCGAAATTTTGCCTCCCGAAACGATGATTGTTCAATACTCATTTAACACCTTAAAAGGTGGCCATTATGATGTAACTATTTTTATATATGATATATAATATGTTTATGTTTCCCTTAAGCTTCTGTTTTTTTATCATTTTGGGCATACCTTTATTGTTTCCATTATGGGTAAACACGATATCTTCATTTTAGGAAGTGCGGACTACCGCCCCCTGAAAGTGATTTGATTATTTAATACCATATGTGGGATGTGTAAAGGATAAAGTTAATGATATTATATATGTTATTATACTGGAATTCTAATATGATCTTATATCATTATGATTCCATTCCAGAAAATATGAAATAGAAATGGAAGTAGCGTTCATGCGTACGTACGGCTTACCGTCTCCATGAACGGTGAATTTCATTTCTTACCTCTAAATGTGATGTAATATTATAAATACATGTATATGATGAATATATATGATATATATGTTATCCAAATCATTAATATCCTTCTTGATATAATGAACCTTTGACCAAATTAATTACATGTAAGTGTAAGAAGTCTATTTTTGACTTAAGAACCAAATACTGACAAAATGAACATTATTAACTTAAATGATTACATGATGCTCATAACATGGTATAAAAGGAATAATGAACTTGAAAGAGGTTCATAAGCAAGTAGATATTAACTCATGTTTATTATTCAAGAGATTAAAGAACGGTCGGGTCAAGTCGGATACGAGGTATGGGACTTCGTCTCAATCTCCTTTCTTTGAGGCATATTTTATTTTATACACAACTTTATTTTATACGGTGTATAAACCCCTTTGACTTTTACGTCTATTCAAAAAGAATCTTTTTTATATGAAGCGTTTACAAAATGACAAAAGGTAATGTTTTTGTCAAACGTATGAGGCGACAATGACTTCTCTGCCGTCGTGACCGTTATTTGAGTTTCGGCTTCCTCTACAAGCCATACCTCCTTTTTAAAAGAAAAATAAATACCATGTTTTACTTTTCTTTTATTTTTGTATTGAAAATGGTTTGCACAATGTTTTTTTGTGTTGTATTGATATCTTGTGATTGAAATGTGGATATGTTATGTTTCGTTTATGCATGTTTTATGTGATACGATTATGATATGGCTCTTGGGAATTATTATGAAGACGGGTGGTTCCGTGATAAACTAAGGGCGGGTGAGCACGATATAGCTCTCCAATGCATTGGGTAACGCGAAGTAATGAAACGTTAAGGTATCTTCGAAGAGATTTTAGGGAATATCCTGTGATGGGTATTCCAAATGTAACCAAGAGGGTTACTCCCTACGTAAGAATGTTATGAATGCCTCAAGTTACCTTTATGTCTTAGGATTTCTATGATTTATTCATGATTTGATGAGGTATGTTAAAGTGCTTATGTTTTATGGGTAAAGTATGATTTTGTTCATATGTATATATGTACCCATGTTTCCTTTCCATATTTTTATATCCCTTACTGAGCCTTTTATGCTCATCCCATATTTTTTTGAAATGTTTTTCACAGGTCAAGGGAAAGGTACATGATATGATGATAGTGTCAAGGAAGTGTCAAGAAAGAATCCATGTTTTATTTTAAATTTGTTTCCATTGATGGGAATGAAGAATACTATCTTTATGTAACCACTTTGTTTATATGTGGAATTTAATGCAAGTTTTATGATCTAATTCTCTAAAACTCTAAACCCGAAAAGATCCTCAATGTGTAATCTTGTAATAACTCAAGATTAAGTAAGGTTTAAGGCTGGGTCTTTATAGTTGGTATCAAAGGTCGGTTTAGATAACTTTATGAGTTATAATTCTATTAAATGATTATCCAAAAATATTTTTTTTATGGTCAAATTGAAGTGATATAGCATTTAAATATTACCATGTTGCTTCATCTAAGACATGTTTGTTCAGAATGATTTTCTGTAGAGGAAACAAGGAAGCAGTTCTAGGAAGGCATGAAGAAGGAAATAACCTTCCGAATCAGAATCCTAAGATGGTCGGAATTGGAATTGAACAGTTTGTTGCAGTAATGGCGCAGTTGACTCAGGCTATAAATGGTGGTGTTATCCATGCACGAGATCAGCCAGATCAACCGCAGAGGAACATGTCAGTGGTGGAACATTTTCTGAGGCAACATCCACCATCATTCAGAGGATCATCTAACCCTGTGCTAGCTGAAGGGTGGATTAAAGCACTGGAGAAGATTTTTGATGTCATGGGGTGTTCAGACAATCAAAAGCATAGTCTTGATATTTATCATTTGGAGGGTGAAGCAGATCAGTGGTGGTCTATGGTTAAAAATATCAGGGACGCTGATGAGATTGATGCTCTTAACTGGGATGAATTCAAAGGTATGTTTCTTGAGAAGTATTTTCCTAAGGCTGTTTGACTTAGGATGGAAAAGAAATTCTTGGAATTGAGGCAAGAGGAAGACTCTGTGGCTACCTATTAAGAAAGGTTCACTCGATTGGCAAGGAATGCTCCAAATTTTATCCGAGGCCTTGATAGTAAAATCAATCGTTTTTACTCAGGATTAAAGCCAAAATATCGAACGGCATTAGATTCTCGTGAGTTTAAAAGTTATGAAAAGCTTGTTCGATGTTCTGAGAAGGTGGAAATGGAGTTTGCCGATTACCAAGTGTTCTATAACAACTAGTAGAATAAGAGACCGAGGTGGCAGGAGAAAGGTAAGAATTATTCAAAAAAGTCTGATGGTAAGAAAACTAAGTTTCCAGTTTGTGATAAATGTGGCAAAAGGCATGATGGGGAATGTCTTATGAATTCTTAAAAGTGCTACCGATGTGGTAAGATGGGACATAAGGCTCGTGATTGCACTGAAAATGATCAAGGTGAAGGTAAGAACAAATTTGATTTACAGTTAGTGAAATGTTATAAGTGAAATGAGATGGGTCACTATGCAAACGAGTGTCCGAAAAAGAGATTGAGTGATGGGAAGCAGTTAGACTACAAGAAGAAAGGGGTGGTGAAATCCTTTGCAACTACTACAGCAGATGTCGGGCCATAAAATGAAGTTGTATCAGCTCCAGGGAGCTCAGTATTTTTCAAATATTGACTTGATATCGGGGTACCATCAGCTGAAGGTAATGGAAGTAGACGTTCCGAAGACCGTGTTCCGTACAAGATATGGCCATTATGAATTTGTAGTAATGCCTTTTGGGCTAACCAATGCACCTGCTATATTCATGGACATAATGAATAGAATTTTCCATGAGTTCTTGGATAAGTTTGTGATGATTTTTTTCAAGAATTGAAATGAAGATTGGTGAATGCTCTAGTTTTGGCACTACCTTCCAGGAATGGTCAGTTTGTTATATACAGTGATGCTTCATTGAAAGGACATGGTTGTGTCCTAATGCAGAATGATCAGGTAATTGCTTATGCTTCACGACAGTTGAAGACTCATGAGGTAAATTACCCTACGTATGATTTTGAATTAGCTGCTGTTGTTTTTGCTTTAAAAATTTGGAGGCATCATTTGTATGGAGTAAAGTGTGAAATATATACCGATCACAAATGATTAAAGTATATATTCACTCAGAAAGAATTGAACATGAGACAATGGAGATGGGTAGAAGTAATCAAGGATTATGATTGTACAATTCATTACCATCCGGGAAAAGCAAATAAAGTGGCTGATGCTTTGAGTCAAAAAAGTAATGCTTCATTAACAATGTTGCGTTTGGAACATGATCCATTGGTTAAGGATTTGATGAACTTTGTCATAGAAGTTGTTGGTGCAGGAAGTCCTTCTGTTTTGTTTCAGGTATCAGTGAGATCATCTCTATCAGATAGTATCAAGCAAGCACAGAAGCAAGACAGTGAGTTGCAGAAAAAGGTAGAGCTGGTTCAGAAAGGTAGGTTGCCTGAATTCAACATTGATAATGATTGTGTTTTGAGATTTAGGAAGAGATTGTGTGTGCCTTGTGATTCACAGTTGAAGAGAGAGTTGTTATGTGAAGCTCATAGTTCTCTATTTTCAGTTCATCCGGGCAATACTAAGATGTATAGAGATCTGCAGGAGTATTACTTGTTGGATGGAATGAAAAGAGATATTGCTGACTTTACTGTGAAGTGTTTGACTTGTCAACAGGTTAAAGTAGAGCGGCAGTTATCGAAAGGGATGCTTCAGCCTTTACCAGTGCCAGGGTGGAAATGGGAGAATATATCCATGGACTTTGTTGTTGGATTACCGAAGACATCTCTAGGTAATAATGAAATCTGGGTTATTGTTGATCGCTTGACCAAATCTGCTCATTTCCTTGCTATACGAGATACATTATCTCATGATAAACTTTCCCATTTGTATCTTAAAGAGATAGTCAGGTTACATGGAGTTCCTCTATCCATTGTATCGGATCGTGATCCCAGGTTTACATATATCTTTTGGAAAGGACTTCAGAAGTCATTGGGTACTGAATTAAATTTTAGTACGGCTTTTCATCCTCAATCAGATGGGCAGTCAGAACGAACAATTTAGAAATTGGAGTATATGCTACGAGCTTGTTCTATGGATTATCAGGGAAGTTGGGACCAACATCTTTCTTTGGTTGAATTTTCATATAACAACAGTTTTCATTCTAGTATACAGATGGCACCATTTCAGGCATTATATGGGAAGCGGTGTCGAACTCCAGATTTTTGGGATGAAGTGTGTGAAAAGAAGTTGATTGGACCGGAATTGGTAGAAGAGATGGCAGAAAAAGTTCAGCTGATTCAAAAGCACATGAGAACAGCTCAGAGTAGGCAGAAGAGTTATGCGGATAACCAGAGGAAGGATCTATCTTTCGAGGTAGGTGATCATGTTTTTTTCAAGGTTTCTCCTTGGAAAAGTGTGAGGAGATTTGGTAAGAAAGGAAAGTTGAGTCCAAGGTTCATTGGACCATACGAAATTCTGGATAGAGTTGGATCAGTTGCATACCGAGTGGCTTTACTTCCGAGTTTATCTCAGGTACACAATGTTTTTCACGTTTCGATGTTGAGAAAGTATATGCCAGATCCATCTCATGTTTTGAGTCCAGAGGTAGTTCAGCTGGAAGAGAACCTATCTTATGAGGAAAAACCGGTCCAGATTCTTGACCACAGGGAGAAAGTGTTATGGAATAAGGTGATTAAGCAGGTAAAGGTTTTGTGGAAAAACAACATGATGGAAGAGGCAACATGGGAATCTGAAAATTCAATGAGGGAAAAGTACCCCCATTTATTCGATAAGTAAATAAATTGCGGGGACACAATTTTCTAAAGGGGGGAAGGATGTAACATCCCAAGTAAGTAATGAATAATATATATTTTTATCTATGTCTATTAATGATTAATATAGTGTTTTAGAGTCTTAAAATGAAAATAAATCCAATCTTAAGCATTGAATACACTAATATTTTTAAAAGATTGTTTTACTACCTTATGATGGAAAACCCTTTTTAAAAATATCTTCTGACAATTTTATAAACTATGTTTGTCAAAATAAACTTATTCTTTATGATTGGGATATAAAAATTTACTTTGTGTGAATTTTTGGTATTTTTCTGACAATGTTCATTTTTTTAATGAATAGTGAAAAATACTGCATTTTACATCAAAACTGCTTTTTAATATAATTTATTTATATTATTAGATTATCTTTTGAATTGGTCTTAATGTGTAATATGAATATATTTTTACCATTTAATCCAATGGTGGTCATTGGAATCAATTTCACTTTGAAATTGGACTCAAACTAGTGCCAATCTTTTGATACTTATTTTTTCATAAAAACACGCTATTTGCTCTGACAGCGGGAATTAATTATTAAATTAATTAATGTGACTTATATGTTTTGAATTTTGTAAAATAGACTTCATTTTTTAATTCGTAATAAAAAATATAGCTTAGGGTTATTTTTTGTTAATTTTCTGAAAAACTTCAATTTTTGATGAATAGTGAAACCACTAAGTGGTACTTATAAAGACTGATTTTCCATTAACATGAAATTTTTCCATCATTGTGTTTTTAATTTCAAAAATCCGACATATATGGTTGTAATTAAGAAGTAAAATGTGGTTCAATGAGATTATAATAATTTTTTGGTGAATAATAACTTATTATGTTCTTAATCGCGATTAGTGGTAATTAGTGTAGTTTAAGGTAAAAATAATGATTTAATAAAATAAGATGAGGTTGACAGATTTCCTACCCTCATTGGTTGTGTCATGGACGACCAAGACAAGCCATGGGTCAACTTGGGGACCCCATGGATCCACTTTTGTTGGGAAATGACATAAATAACTTTTTATTTAATGTAAAAGTAAAAATGACACAAACATAATATGTTTTACGAAAACAATTTTTAAATGGGGTTATAAAGATCCTAGTTTTTCTTATAAATAGTCATTGGAAATATAAGAAGATTTCCTACATCATAGAATTTTTTTATAATTTTTAGACTTTAAATAAATAAAATTATTTATGACATCATGATGATGCAGCGATGACCTCATTATTTAACGATTTAAATAAAATGGAAAGATAATGAAGAATCTAAAACCTACACATGTACAAAACCAATTGGATGAGTGGATTTCGAACACTTATCACCTTATCCACGAATTATATCAATGTGGGACCTTTTAAAACCGAAACACATTTTCAAATAAAGTAATATTTCTTTACATTCCAAAAGTGCCCCTCCTCTCCTCTTATAAAAGGCCCCCAACTCTACCTCATTTCACACACTCCTCAAGCCTTTGGCTCGGCCAACCCCTGCCCATTTACTCTCTCGACATCCCTCTCCTCATCCTAGAGGATTACCTTTGGACATAATCCTTTCAAAGGAAGCCTTTAGGCTCACATCAAAAGAAGTTACACTTTTAAAGGTAATTCATTCTCTCATGTTCATTTGTTTTATTTTGCTTCTCCAACCCCCTAAAATCATTTTATTTACTTCTTTTGTAACAACACCAGTATCATCAATATACTAGGATTTTGCTATAAGATTTATTTGAGGTACACTCTCACACAACTACATCAAATGGTTAAAGAACATACAGTTTCTGTGGATGGTGAAATTCTGCCTCCAGAAATGATGATTGTTCAATTCTCATTTAACACCTTAAAAGGTGGCCATTATGATGTCACTATTTTTATATATGATATATAATATGTTTATTTTTTCCTTAAGCTTCTGTTTTTTTTTCATTTTGGGCATACCTTTATGGTTTCCATTATGGGTAAACACGATATCTTCATTTTAGGAAGTGCGGACTACCGCCCCCTGAAAGTGATTTGATTCGTTAATACCATATATGGGATGTGTAAAGGATAAAGTTAATGATATTATATATGTTATTATACTGGAATTATAATATACTCTTATTTCTTTATTATTCCATTCCAGAAAATATGAAATAGAAATGGAAGTAGCATTCATGCGTACGTACGGCTTACCGTCTCCATGAACGGTGCATTTCATTTCTTACCTCTAAATGTGATGTAATATTATAAATACATGTATATGATGAATATATATGATATATATGTTATCCAAATCATTAATATCCTTCTTGATATAATGAACCTTTGACCAAATTAATAACATGTAAGTGTAAGAAGTCTATTTTTGACTTATGTACCAAATACCGACAAAATGAACATTATTAAATTAAATGATTACATGATGTTCATAACATGGTACATAAGGAATAATGAACTTGAAAAGGGTTAATAAGCAAGTAGATATTAACTCAAGTTTATTATTCAAGAGATTAAAGAACGGTCGGGTCACGTCGGATACGAGGTATGGGACTTCGTCTCAATCTCCTTTCATTGAGGCATATTTTATTTTATACACAACTTTATTTTATACGGTGTTTAAACCCCTTTGACTTTTACGTTTATTCAAAAGGAATCTTTTTTATAAGAAGCGTTTACTAAACGACAAAAGGGAATGTTTTTGTCGTACGTATGCGGCGACAACGACTTCTCCGCCATCGTCACCGTTATTTGAGTTTCGGCTTCCTCTACAAGCCATACCTTCTATTTAAAAGAAAAATAAATACCATGTTTTACTTGTCTTTTATTTTGTTATTGAAAATGGTTTTCACAATTTTTTTTTGTGTTGTATTGATATCTTGTGATTGAAATGTGGAAATGTTATGTTTCTTTTATGCATGTTTTATGTGATACAATTATGATATGGTTCTTGGGCATTATTATGAAGACAGGTGGTTCTGTGATAAACTAAGGGCGGGTGAGCCCGATATAGCTCTCCAATGCATTGGGTAACGTGAAGGAGTGAAACGTTAAGGTTTTTCCGAAGATATTTTAGGGAATATACTATGATGGGTATTCCAAACGTAACTAAGAGGGTTACTCCCTACGTAAGAATGTCATGAATGCCTCAAGTTACCTTTATGTCTTATGATTTCTATGATTTATTCATGATTTGATGAGGTATGTTAAAGTGCTTATGTTTTATGGGTAAAGTATGATTTCATTCTTATGTATATATGTACCCATGTTTCCTTTCCATATTTATATATCCCTTACTGTGCTTTTTATGCTCATCCCATGTTTTTTGAATTGATTTTCACAGGTCAAGGGAAAGGTACATGATATGATGATAGTGTCATGGAAGTTTCAAGAAAGAATCCATGTTTTATTTTAAATATGTTTCCTTTGATGGGAATGAAGAATACTATCTTTATGTAACCACTTTGTTTATATGTGGAATGTAATGCAAGTTTTATGATCTAATTCTCTAAAACTCTAATCCCGAAAAGATCCTCAATGTGTAATCTTGTAATAATTCAAGATTAAGTAAGGTTTAAGGCTGGGGCCTTATATAATCCATAGACATTACTGTTATGTAAGAAGATGATTGATAAAAATTATTTTTATATTAACATTACATCACATGAAAACTATTCTAATGTTCCGATTATAAATTATAGAAATTATTGTGATTATCATAAATATATTAATATAAATATTTAATGGTAGAATTTCCATAAATATTATGATTTCCAGTTATTACATATATTCCAGAGTCTTCTAATAAATTTAAATTATCATCTATAATTAGAAGACATGATTCAGGGATCATGTTTATAATATTATGTTTCTATACTATTATCCCATGGTATTTATTATATCATTTGAAATTACATGTTAATATATTATTCTGGTGGATTAACCCTTGTTGTTTTATATTGATTTTAAATTGATATATTTAAAATTCAGTCACATGATTATTATATAACCGTTATTGACATATTGATTAGTTTTCCCCATATCAACTGTTTGATCTCTACCGCTATATTGAGACCTTTTTCCACAATTATTTATATCCAAGCCTTTTTTTAAAATGATTAATTGTGTTGAGATGCATTTTGGGTGATTTTAAAAACGTATTCATAGAATTATTTTTATACCAAAATATAAAAATACTACCCTTTTTGGGTATTTAGATTTTTAGAATATTTTTTAAATGAAATGTTCAAATACATAGAAGATATATACACTAATATAGTTATTTTTTTCATTTTAGAATATATCAAATCCAATTTATAATGTCTTTATTGTCTTTTGATTACTGATTGGAGGTTTCAAGGCATGCATATTTGTACTAGTGGGGGGTGTAGTTTTTTTTAGAGACTAAGTAGAAAAAAAAAATTATTGACAACCCATAATGATATTAAAATATTTAAGAAAACAGTAAATGGTTTGGTAAATAATATAGTATTTATAACCCTACAAATTCAATCCTTATATTGATAAAAAATGATTATATAGGATCTAGATTATATTCATGTAAGGGTGTTAACGAAGAAAATGGTTACTTGGGTATCAACCCAATCAAAACTAGGGAAAAAATAATGGACCTCACTACTCCCAATGTTTGACACACCTGAGTGATATATATTTTCAGATTCACATGATCTATACACACCATTATGATTTATTTATGTTTATTTGTGATGGATTTGATGTTAGTGTAATTTTGGTTAATTTGAACTAATATTTAATAAGTGTTATATATATTTATTAATTTAAACATACATCAGAGGATTAAATATGACTTGGTGACAAGAAATAAATAATATTTTCATAAGATATAAATATATTCTTATTTTTTATATGGTTACATTATATATTAATTGATTTGAGATGTCATGGGTAATGTGAATATTCAATTTTCTTGCTTATTGATTTATCAAATTTTAGGTTTAAAATATATTAAGAAATTTCATTATATTTTTATTATTTTTATAACATCAAATATGATTATAAGTATCATATAACCATTGTTAGTGAAATTTTGGTTAAAACTAATGTATCATCGGTTGATGTAATGGATATATAGGATGGTATGTTATATTAATTTTTGGATATTTTTATCCCTTTTAATGATATTAAATTATAAATCGATATATACTAATATTCATATAATTTATTCTATAATAAATTGATTATTTTTGATTATTTTTGTTATACATAGTTATTATATAAAACATATTCTACATTAGAGTCAAAATCACCCTTCAAAATGAACGGATGAAGTCACATAGAACACATATTTCTCTTTGAGGATTTAATTAATATAATTATTTCAATATCTATCTTAGATGAATTTTTTATAGTTTCTATAAATAATAATACATGAAAATATATTTTCAACCTATTAAAATCAGTTTATACTACTAGATATCATCATAGTTTTTGGGATACATTACAATTTATTACAAAAATCATACAATCCCACTATAATTCTTTTAGAAAATAGTATTTATGCATTGTCATTTTTTTTATAGTGGGTAAATATTAAAAGGATAATCCAACCCTCTATTAAGATAACAAAGATAGTGTCTCTCAGTAAATGTATTTTATTAAATATATTTTTAACTTCCATATTATCATAAATAAAAACACAAATTAAACAAATCAAGTCAAATATTTTTAAAAAAAATATATATATTTCTGAATGATGTTCCAAAACTAGAAATTCAAAAAGATTAATTTTCAAGTATTCATTTCCTTCTAAAACCTTCAGAATCAATCCATTGTATATGGATAAATGTTAATATGAAATATATAATATTTTATGATGTATTTTATCAATCCATGATACCAATATGGTGTAAATTGGGGTATCGATACGTGAAATTTTATCAGAATTCATAATGATCCATATTTAGAAAATATATATAAAATTTCCCCATAAATAATTTTATATATACAAAATTATGTGGAAATTTATTTCAGGGATGATAATATAATTCTAATTGTTTTTTAGAAATTTTAATTCATTAAACTAAATGTATTATATAATTTATAATGTTATTATATTCATTCAATACAATTATACCTGATTAGTAGATTATATATACCTGATATTAATTAAACTCAAAAAAAATTATTAATTCTTAGTAAATATTAAAAAAATCACAAAAAACCATGTATTTGATACAATGTATAAAAACATTACAAGGTTTTTTATATCAACTAAATTTGGATAAACTAAAACTATAAAATAAAAAATTATTAAAAATAGGAGATCCCAATGATTATTTTCACCCTTGTCAATTACCATTAGTAAAACAACAACATAAAATGATAATTATGGTCATCAAAATAGAAATCTTTTTAGGAATTACAAAATCATTATTAAGGAAGTTAGAAGTGTGTCTTAGTTTTTATGAATATAAAGAATTTATATAGAGTACTATTTATAATATAGCTAGTAAAAAGTGAAATATGGTCATGGAAAATATAGTTTATAGAAATATGGATGTTTGATAGAAATGTATTGTATAGTTATAAAGAAGTTAGTTACATTTAGTATCAAATTAAAATAATATATTACTTAAATAATAAATAATGAAATAAAAATATATTTTTTAATTAATCTATTTATTTTTTATAAAAATTATATATTATATAATCAAATTATGATTTGATGTAGTTTTAATATATAATCAATTATTTTTATATTATTCAGTAAAAAATTAAAATGGATATGATATAATTAATCAATTTCAATGGTAATTCTGGGAGAATATTCATATAAGAGTTATATTTATTACTGAATAATTGTTTACAATTTTCCAGTAATTGTTTACTAAATACCATCTACTGAATTATTTTATTAATATTTATTGGTAATATAAATTATTAAATATATTAATATTGATACAATATTTACTGATACACATTTATTTAGAATAAAAAAATTCTATTTGAAAACATTATATTTATCATAAAATATTTTTTATTGGTTATTAGAACATATACTTTAATAAATTTTTCAAATCTATATAAATTTATATTAATAATTTTCATTAGAATTATAAATAAAATATAAATGTTACATAAATTATTTACAATAATTTTTAACATAAAATATTTACCAAATAAAAAAAATTAACATTGTGAAAAATAATTCATATACAGTTGTAATTATTAATTATAAATATATAAAACAGAAATAAATTAAAACGATATATTTGTATGATTATAATAAAATTTAAATTTTTATAATATAATACATTTTCATTCATTTAATTATTGATTTATATGAAATAATAAAAAGAATAAATATTGGTAAAAGAACACTTCTCTTAATAAAATTCATGATATGTTATATTTCAGATTATATGAAAATTCTAACATATATAGAATTTGATTTTACTATATATGTTTTTATGTAACACCCATATGTTCCATTAACATTTTCATACAATTCTCACCTAAATCTATCATGATTAAATCATTATCCCTGACATGAATATAGTTTCAATGTACTGTTCCTATTTTCACCTTAAATATGTTATCTCTTACACTCGCATCAAGACGCATGTTTCCATAGAATTTAAAAGAAAACCCTTCCCCAATTATCTATCATAGATCTCATTTCTATTTAGCTAATTCCATGGTTGAAATAATTTTTTCCATGTATTCCATTCTAAATAATTCATATAATATATTATTAAAGTCTTCCAAATGATTGTTATCGAACCCCTAAAAAATTATTATTAGTACTTCACGTACAAAATATATTAAAAATATAACAATAATAGGGATATAATAATGAAATAAGTATAATTATTAAACATAGTTTGTATTATATTGATATTAAAACCATTTTATACCTCCTCCCCATCAATTGGAAAATGGGCATGTCACCCATGATATGTAGAGACTAGAACCTCCATGAATGGAATACATCATTTATCTTGTTAAAAAAGGGTGGTTCCAAGAATATATTTAATGAATAAAAATTATCTATTTTAATGAATATTATTAGTAAAATATAATTTAATAATTTTATAAATAATATTTATAATCCTTTTATCCCTATAATTAAAAAAAGGTGGATATATAAATGCATAATTTTTTATAAAAATTCTAATCAGTATTTTTCATTCAATTTATTCATATACCTCATTTTTATTATGATTTTTCTAACTAAATAAAGCCTATAAATTTTAGTACACTTATTTAATAATTAAACTATAGTCATCGAATTATTATAACAGCTTCTTTCGGTGTTCAGTTTAATAAACAACAAGAACGATGTTATAAATTTAAAATGAAGATGATAATATAAATATAATTACATGTAATATTGGATACTAATCAATAAATAATGATTTTATTTTTAGTGGAAATACTATACCCAATATTTTATAAAAAAAACACCATTTTTCATTACATATAAACAAGAAATCATATGACTTGTTTCATCTTCATAAATACTAACTAAAAATATAATAAATAGAAATTAGAAATATATAAATATTCATAACTGAAAAATTATAATAAATTAAACAACAAGGAAAGGAATAATTTGAAGAAACAAAAGATGTGTATTATCATAAAAACATATATGAAACCATCCATGGAACTAACATGTGATAATGAAATGAGATAGAAACTATTAAATAAATGACTATAATTAAAGGGGTTAAATTATAAAATATGTGAATATGATACATGGAAAATTTATTAACATTATATTTTTTATTATACACGTATTTCATGTGGTCATGATGATGTTAGGGTTAGTGATAATAGTTTTCTAATTTTTTTTATTTTCTATACACACGTGATGTTTACAATATATTTTATATTATATTTGGACAAAAATCTCAAATTATGGTTTTAATAAAACATTTTATGATATTATATGATGTTGTAATTCCTAATTGTTTTCTATTTTCATGTGAATTCTACATAATGTTACCGCTTATATAATAGAGTTTGCTGACTCAATTATTTGAATTGAGTTTTACGAATTTTAACTATACTCAACTCTTACAAGTTTCCTGTATTTATTTATTTACAATTCGACATGATATTCACATATTTATATTTGGGAATTTATATTTTATCATAAAAATAACCACCATTTTTGTAGTACAATAATTGTAAATGTAAAAATTTTTATAGATAAATTTCATCCATAGTAGTTGATCTTTATCATCCAATATCGTATTTAGTACTTCAAAAAATATTCTATAATACAATTTTGAATCTGAAATTATTATAATATCAGTTAAAATTTATATTTACCGTTACCTATGATAATGAAAACATTATTAATTAATTATATGTTTTTAATTTCAATAATATTATTTCAAAATATTTTTAATGATTTTCATTTGAAAATTATATATTTTATATTTCACTAACCATTTATTGATGTGAAAATTATTTCATATTAAATGGTTTCTTATATTATTTAAACAATATTGAAAAATTCGAAAAAGAATTAAAAGTTTTTTTTAACAATGAATCATTATAAAAATGTAATGAAATTATTTTTGAGGTCTATTTTCCATGTATTCTGTATAATGTTACCATTTTAATGCAAATGATATATCTCACTTGAAGTAATGTAACATTAATCATTTTTAAAATTCCACTATAAAATAATCCATTCTGACGATATCATATTAGATACATCTAGTCCAAATAATGACTTAAATTTAATGTGTTATCATATGAAAATATATAAACCCATTTTTCATTACAATCATTTTACATGATTTTATATATGGTTTATTTATTGTGGTGCACAAGGATATAGTTTTAATTTAGCGATATTTTGGGTTTGTTAAATCCTTGTCATCGATCATGGATATTAAAAATTCATAATTGATTGGCCCATTACATCATCATAATGCATGAATTCCAAAATAGTCATCAAATTCATTTGTAAATGTTTATGTTGTGACACCTCATCCCCATAATCCTGGAGCTGGTGGCTTAATTGTTTTCTTTAGCTTGAATAAAATGAATCAAATCTATGAAGATTTAATGTTTATCAATTTTACAAAATCCATATTATATACATCATACCCATTTTACTTTGGGAAATATAATATTAAACAAAATATATAAAACAATAATAAACCACATCCTTGAAAATTTATTCAAATATCACTTCTTTATAACCAGGTGAATGGATATAAAATAAGGAATTGATCAAATAGTCAGTATGGGTAGGTAAAATGGAATCAGTAATAAATCAATTAGCCTAATTATTATGGAATAGTAAATAACTAATCAAACATGATGTAACAATATCTTTATTATTCATAATCAATATGGAATGGTAGATTACTGAAACAAATCTCATTTAATCAATAAAAAAAGAATGAAAATTCATATATATATATATATGTAAAATAAAAAAAATTAGGATAATAATAATAACTGAATTATTAATAAATGATATTCTTAATTATTCTATTTCATGTTTTTTAGTTACTTGATACCATAATAATCAGGATTTATTCTCATTATAGTTTTAACTATTCTGATTTCTCCAACTGATTCATCTCGTGGGTTATCAAAGCATTGAGGGATATAGATTAACTGGTCCCCAACCTTTAAATTGAATGTGGAAATCATTCCACAAATATACAATAAATTATTTAACTCATAAACAAATTCCTACATAACTATCTATATTGAGTAAAGGATGCAAATTCCAAAATATACACCTACTTAATCAAATAACATGCAAAGCAAACACCTAATTAAAAAATTATAGATGGTTAATGAAATAGAAATATTACTTTTAATGGGATTAAGGATATTATATATACACATATATATATATATATATTGTAATAAAAATCAAAATAATGGGGATATTATTTCAATAAAATTTTATTAATAAATAAATAATGTGATATTATAAAGATAACTTTTAATGCATGGTAACATTTAAGTAAAATCCCACTGTAAGAGATAATCAATGTGAAATATAAAATTCATTTTATTTTTATTTTATCATGATATAAAATTAAAATTTTTGTTATATACATACCATTAATTTGAATTGGTGTATAACAACAAATAAATCATTATGAAATGTAAATTGAGAGCAGATCCATCAAATTTTGTTTCTTTTAGTGTGAACAACCTTCAACATCCTGTATAAGTATTTTAAACTATTCACTAAATTCTAACAACATTATAATAAAAATAATAACATCATTTATTAACTACTTTGTAATGGCCCAGGTTTAGGGATTTCATTACTTGGTAAAAATATGATGTTTGAGGTATTTAGCATTGTCTGGAAGGCCATCCCAGCTTCTCTGTGACTCCTAGTGGTAGCCTTGGCCTACCAGTAGCCTCATCCTACCAGTAGACTAAGCCTACCAGTGACCTTGGGGTACTGGTAGCTCTCGGCTACTGGTAGCTCTCAGCTACCGGTAGATCTTAGCTACGAGTCTTTATAGCCAACCGGTAGCTCTTGCCTACCGGTAGATGTCACCAACTGGTAGCTGTCGGCTACCGATAGCACTCGGCTACCTATATCTCTTGGCTACCAGTAGCTCCCATCTACCCCCACGGGTTTTTCAGTAGAGCTTCATTTTTGCGCGAATTGGGTTATAAACTGTGTTTTGACAATTTTAAGCTTGTTTTAAAGGCCATTAATGCACATTAATGCCTTTTAATTAAATTATTGGTGAGGTACCCTGGTGTGTGTCAGTTTAAACCACCCCGAAAGGCAGGGACCCTTAAATGACATGTGGGGTGTCCCAGCCATGTGGTCAACCCACGACCACGCTCCTTACACGGTTTTGAGTTTTCTCTCTATATCTTAACCGTCTAGGCATGTTGTATCTCAGCCCATATCATCCTTTATAAGTTAAAATATTTTCCATACATTTCTTTTTCTTGATCACCCTACCATCAGAGTACCCTTCTAGTCGACGAGTTGTTATCCGACGAAGTTTTCCTTGATCGTGTTCCGTGGAGCTCTGGCTACTCATGCGGGGACTTAACGTCGATCCATGATCAGTCAGGTAGGGGTTTCACCTTCGTCTCCCCTTTCTATGTATCTTGCAGGGTGGGTACACAACTGCTTCTGTAGAATTGGACGAACCAAAATTTAATGAAGATAATAAATGGATTCTAACGAATGAAGGGGAGGGGTGTGATCGATGATGCTGCTCTATTTTTCTCCTCTTTCAAGGTTAATGATTTCTAAATTTTGCGGGCTTACGACTACTGAAAATCATCACCATTGGTGTTTTTTTTCTATGCACTAGTAAACCCTTTCCTCTTGTGATGTTTGAATGGGTTATTTTGGTTGTGAACCTTTTGATGTGTAAAGGAAATTGGTTAATTAAAAATATTCGGCTAAATAAATCGTCAGCACAAGGATCAACTCCATTTCTATGATAACCCCTATTTAAGCCCAGTGGAATTCAAATCATGGAGTGTGTTAAATCTTTTTAATCTAAAAATATCCATTTATTAAGCCTTATGTTGGTAGTTTTGGTTTGATTGTTTGTTCCAAGGGCTGGGTATAGGTGACCTTACGTTTTCTTGGATAAGGGATTAGATTGCTGGGGTGATGTGTGTGAGGATTGGATCCTCTGTTTGTATCACGAATTGGGGTGGGATCCTCTTCTATTTTGAAAACATGTTATTCATGGTTCTGGGAACCAGGGATTGGATTTCACAGGGACCTTATTTGGGTCCAATACTTGGAGGGGTCTCACTTGATGTGTTTTTACAAGTGAACCGGGTGTGAATGTTTAAACTGTCGTTGGGTGTACTCTTTCCTTGTCTTGTGCTTATGCTTACTAGTTGCCCAAGTATGTGAAGAAACTTATTTAAACATTATTAATGAACATGAAAACAAGTATGGGACATATGGGGACTTGGTTTGGTGTGAGTTGTGACTTGGACATGGGGGATGTTCTCTTCTCTTATGAATGAATTGTATGAATTGTGTTCATTAGGCTGGATGAAGAAAAACCTAGATTGGTTGAGTTCTTGTTACCTATAAATGTACATGTAGTTTTTTTGTTTCTTATTTTCACCCCACCCAAGTTGAGAACTTACTGCCGAACAACCCAATTTAATGGGGGTGTTTTTTTCAACACTCCTATGAGTGGCTGGTTATTAGATCCTTTTCTGCTCCCTTTCTCGAATAGCCCAAGACTCTACGGGCATGCTGTGAGGGCCTGATGTCCATTATTAGCCCAAGAATCTTTTGGTAGTGTAGTGTGGTGGTTGGCCCAGGTTTGTTCGGGAAGGTGGTTTCCCAAGTATCTTCGGGATGAGACCCAAGTGTCTTTGGGAGTGGTAGTAGTTCTTCTAGCCCAGGCGACTTCGGGAATGGCAGTGGTTGTTCTGGCCTAGGTGTTTGCAGTCGTGGTTATATACGACAGTTGTGGCCCAGGTGTCTGCGGGTGGGTTAGTGGTTGTGGCCCAGGTGTTTTCAGGCGGGGTGTATGGTTGTGGCCCAAGTGTGTGTGGGTGGGGTATGGAAGTGCGACTGTGATGAGAATGGTAGGATTGGTCCGATGCGTAAGATTTCTTCAATATCTAGTCGGAAAGGGGTGTGGGGTAACCAAACATCGATGTGCTATTACTATACATTACATGAATTGTGATATTTGGGGAGTGTTCCTTGGTGAGGCTTGGGTGGTTAGTTTCCTTGATGGGTGCTTGGTTATCTCTTTTCTCACAAGGAATTAGTATGCCTCCCCACTTGTTCATGAGAGTCTTTGGTTTTTCCCTACCGTGTATACAAGTATGCTCACCCTACGTATATAAAACTGCTTTCGGGTTTCCAGAAGGACTTCATGGATCGTGCGAGAACGTACTAGCATGGAACTTTGGTGCAGTTTCTGAAGTTGTTTCACTTTATCTTGGTATATTTTTACCTTTTGGGTTTTGTGACATGTATCTTTAAACTTTGAATATGCATATTGGAATGCTTTATTTTCAGCCGTAATTACACATTCAGTTTTGGTGTTGTGGGATTTACTATCTTATCTCACTATCCTATTATAAGAAAAATGGTAATTCCTTCCATTTAGTGCGTGATTTTATAACATTGGTGCTGGTTGCCACTCCGAGACCTGTTGAAGGCCGGTTTCGAGGGTCATTATCTCTCCTTCAACTTAATGAAGGAAGGTCCGGGAAATCTGCCGACCCTTCCCTCTTTTGGTGAAGGAGGGTTGTGATAGAATGGTATCAAAGGTGATGGTTGAGAAATTGGGTGGAGTCTGGAGTTAGGCACAATAAGGATTACAAGGGATAGAAGGTCAGCAATGTTGGGTGATCTTGGTGCATGAATTAGGCCGGGGAAGACCGGCTAGGACATGGGATTTTAGGGTAACCTGTGGTCCGATGCGAGGACTATGGACCTACCGAACGACCAAGTAATGCCACGCTGATTGCAGGGTAGAGACCCTATGAAATCTACATGCATCCTAATGAATTTGTTTCTCGTGTTTCATGGGTTTTTTGTGGAAATAAATAACAGAATTTTAAGAAAACTTTAAGAACAATATTCTCCACTATTTGGGATTAGGCATTCCTTGTTTACCTTGTTGCTAAGGCACCTGGGAGGCGACCATGGGTGGTGCAAGCGATCGAGGCCCAGGAGGTCGATTTAGCTAATCTACATAGAGCTGACCGAGAGGAAGACGATGGTTAGTGGAAGAAGACTCTTCGAGCCTTTCACCGATAGACACTCGAGAAGTATGAGGGCAGCACCTCCGACATGAAAACGAAGAGCTGTATAGAGGTGCTGGTGATATATTTCAGCTTGATTCGGGCGCCGATCGAGTATTGGGTTCCTATGACCGTTAGACAGATGTGGGGAGCAGCACGTCTGTGGTGGATGCTCTACCTGGGGGAGAGGAGAGAGGATGAGGAGGCATGGGATGATTTCGAGAGCGAGTTCCGGGTGGAATTCCTCTCTTCTGCGATGAAGTCAGAGAAGAGACAAGTGCTACTCTCACTCTAGAAGGGGACTATGTCAGTGAGGGAGATGGGGATCAAGTTCATGGAACTCCTCCATGTCGCTCTAGACCACTTTATAGATGAGGAGTCCCAGGAATAACGTTTAGAGGAGGCACTTTGACCCTCCCTCCAGTATGCTGTCACCCCCTTCACCATGCCGATATACTTGGAGGTCCAGAAGAAGTCCGAAGTGGTCGAGAGGATGCATGATCTTGGAGGTGTTTCACAAGAGGGGATCCTGCTGGGATCATTGAAGGGGAAGTCCGTCAGCACCAGGCCTCTAGCATCAGGACCCTATAGGTTCTGACCATCAAGGAGTAGGCCGCAGAAATTCCAATTTTGATCCCCCGGTCCTCACCCTTTTCCATTGGGCCCAGAATCGAGGTGCATCGTCTGTGGGAGCCATGGACATCTCCAGAATCAGTGCCCAGACCGAGTATAGTAAGGAAGTGGTGGATAGGCCTAGCACCCACCCTAGCAGCAGCTTCTAGGTAGACCCTTCCAGTAGAGGTAACAGGGGCAGCGAGCTCCCGCTCCTCTGAGGGCAGGCGTTACAGGGGGACGTCGACATCAAGGCACTCCTCAGGGACCTCGACCAGGGCGTGGTCCGGGAGGCGGCCGACAGCCAAGAGGTAGAGGAGCAGGGCGTGGCAAGTTGCATGCTGCGGAGGCAACTGTTCTATAAGGATTAGTGGTCGTTCGAGGTATGATCAGTTTTTTTAGCACCCCTTCATATGCCTTTTTTGATACAAAAGCTTTGCAGTCCTTGGTTTCACCCTGTCTAGACTGTGCTTTGGGTCTAGATGCCGAGAGACTTCGGGTGCCTCTGGTTCTGAGCACGCCAGTCGGAGGTCAGACCGACTTGTTATATGTGTGTCGAGGATGCAGTCTAATGATAGGGCCCCATTATTCAATCACAAATCTCCTACTATTACAGATATAGGCATACAATGTTATACTAGTCATCGACCAGTTGTTCTTTTTGTGTGCCGTAATCGACTGCTTCTGAGGAAGGGTTGTGTTTTCAGACTTTGCTGTTTGGCGTGTTACCTTCACAGGCGAGCGGGGCAGTCAGAAGGGTAGCAGGTGAGACGAAGCCCTCCTCTCCTTGTTAGTCGAGCTATCAGTAGAGTAGGTAGATGATGAGATGGTGGAGGTACCATAGATCATCAGTGAGTTTATGGACGTCTTCCTTGAGAAGGTGGTGAATCTAACCCTCGACGTGATATTGAATTTGGGATAGACTTGCAGCCTGGTGCTCGTCCGATTTCGATTTTTCCCTACTGGATGGCACCTTCAGAGCTACGGGAGAAGCGGATTCAGATTTATGATATGGTGAAGAGGGGTTATGTTCGACCAAGTACGTCACCGTGGGGTGCTATAGTTTTGTTTGGAATGAAGGTGTATGGTGGGCTCAGGTTGTGTATAGACTATAGGAGGTTGAATCAGGTGACGATCAAGAATCGATACCCTCTTCCGAGGATTGACGATCTCTTTGACCTACTGAAAGGGTCAGGATGGTTCTCGAAGATCGACCTGCGGTCTGGGTATCACAATTTGAGGGTAAAGGAGGGTGAAATCTTGAAGACAACCTTCAGGTGCAGATTTGGGCACTTCGGGTTTGTAGTCATTCCTTTCGGTGTTATGAATGACCCAGTTGTGTTTATGGGTCTTATGAACTCTGTATTCCGGGTGTACATAGATCGGTTCATAGTCGTGTTCATCGACGACATCTTGATCAATTCAAGATCAGAGGAGGGCCACGCAGAGCATGTGAGGACGGTTTTGGAGGTCCTCTTACAACACCAGCTCTATGGGAAGTTGTCAAAAATAATGTTCTAGATGAGATAAGTACACTTTTTTGGGCATGTAGTGTCCAAACAGGGGGTAGCGGTGGACCCATCAATGGTTGAGGCAGTTGTTTCTTGGGAAACACCCACGAATGTGGAAGAGGTTCGCAGTTTCCTCGGGCTGGCAGGTTACTATCGGAGGTTCATACCCAACTTCTGCCAAGTTGCAGCCCCTTTGACATCCTTGACGAAGAAGGAACAGGTTTTCGTATGGAGTGAGTAGTGCGAGGTAGCCTTCAACTATTTGATGGAGATGTTGGTTAGTTCCCTAGTGTTGAGACTACCAGAAGAAGGGGCGACATATGAGGTGTTTTAGGATGCTTCCGGTCAGGGCCTCATATGTGTGTTGATGCAGTGACAAGGGGTGATCTATTCTTGGTCTAGGAAGATATACCCTCATGAGCGTAATTATTCCACCCACGATCTGGAACATGTAGCGGTCATTTTCACACTAAAGTTATGACGGCATTACCTCATCAGACAACGCTTTGTGGTCTTCATGGATCACAAAATCTTGAGGTATGTCTTCTCCCAGTGGGACCTAAACATATGGAAGCAAAGGTGGATGGAGTTACTCTATAATTACGACTTATAGATTTCCTAAACGTCTAGAAAAGGGAATGTAGTGGCCGATTCTTTAAGTCGGAGGTCATAGAAGGATGCAGTCTGAGAGTCGACAGACGCCTGAAAGGCAGTAGAGAAGTTAGCTTCCTTGCACTTAGATGGGAGGATGGATAACTATGGAGGTTTCCTGTATCAGATGACTGTATGGTCTTCTCTTTTACAGCATGTGGATGAGTCTCAGTGGGGAGACCCAGAGTGTGAAGTGATGCGTGACCGAGTTGAATAGGGAAATGCTCCAGAAGGGTGGACAAAGATGGTCAGAACCAGATTCTATTCCTAGGAAAGTTGCTTGTTCCAGAGGAGATGAGTGACTAGGTTATTATTGACTTCCACAACTCACACCTAGAAGCATACCTGATAGTTCCCAAGATGTACCGGGGACCGAAGAGATAGTTTTGGTGGCCCGGAGTAAAGAAAGCAGTGGCAGAGATTGTGGCCATGTGCCTAGTGTGTTGGTAGGGGAAGGCTGAACACCGTGTTCTAGGTGGCCTACTGCAGTATCTAGATGTCCCTGAGTGAAAGTGGGATGACATATCAATGTATTTTTTCATGGGAATGCCCAAGGTTCAAGGGGGATATGACGCCATCTGGGTAGCAGTGTATCGGTAGAAAAAATCGACTCACTTTGTGGCTATCAAAGAGTCAGGTGCAGTAGATGCTTTAGCACGAAGGTACGTGGATGAGGTAGTGTGGTTTCATGGAGTCCTGAGGTCCATAGTCTCTAATAGGGATGCATGGTTTACCTCATGAGTTTGGAGAGTATTTAAGCACTATTTTGGCACCCAGCTACATCTTAGCACTGCTTTCCATGCCAAGATAGATGGACAGACAGAGCGCACCATCCAGACCTTGGAATATCTATTGTAGGCATGTGTTCTGGACTCAGGAGGATTGTGGGTGCGACACGTGACTCTGATGGTGTTTTCATGCAATAATAGCTATCACTCTACCATTGGTATGGCTCCATTCAAAGCCTAGTACGAGAGGCCATGCCGCTCACCCGTGTTCTGGACTGAAGTCGGAGAGGTGGGCATCCATGTCCAGTGGTGGTGTAGAGAATGACATAGAAGGTTCAGTTTATATGAGAAAGAATGATGGTGGCCCAGGACCGACAAATGTTGTATCCTGATAGCAGGAGAAGGCCCATGGAGTTTGAGGTAGGAGACCATGTGTTCTTGAAGGTCTCCCCTCAGCGTGGACAATGGAGGTTCGACAGCGGAAGTAAGCTTTCCCCCAGGTTCATCGGAACCTTTTAAGTGTTCCGAAGGGTCGGTGAAGTGGCTTATCAACTAGCATTACCACCGCCGCTATTGAGGATACATAACGTCTTCCATGTTCCCCATCTTCGTCAGAATCTGCATGGCGACTCACACGTCCTCGGCTGGGGAGATCCAGACATCGAGGACGACGTTACCTTTGTGGAAAGACTAGTAAGGATCGAGGGTCATGAGGAGAAGGTGCTTCGTGGGCAAACCATTCGCCTAGTTCGTGTTTTACAGAGACATGGTGGTCTGGAGGAGAGTACTTGGGAGAGGGAAGCACAGATGAATGCCCAGTATCCAAAGTTGATTTATGTTTTGTGTTGTTCTATTTAGACTTGTTTTGATGGAGAGTTTTACCTGGTTGGCTCTGAAATATGTGGTTTTTCATTTCCTATTTTTTTGTGAAATGTCCCAGCTATAGGGAGGGGATGACCCAACCCCTAATCGAGACACATTATAGTGGATGCGATTAAACCCGTGCAGGCGAGTCAGTGCCTCCCAAAGAGGATAGTATCTTAACATGGGGGAATGGACTCCCCAACCCATATTACTGGGGAGTTTGGCCGAAGTATTTGACTTGGTTCTTGAGGGGGAAGTGTTTTTAAATTATGATGAGGTTCACCCTTGAGAGGTATCTTTCTAGGTGGTTGTTCGGACCCTCTCCTTCCTTCTGGGTTGTTTAGGTTGTTTTGATTCTCCAGGGAGAGAGTATTTTGAGAGGTATCTAATGTAATGGCCCGGGTTATGGGATTTCATTACATGGTAAAAATCTGATGTTTGAGGTATTTGGGGTGGTTTGGGAGGCCATCTCAGCTTCTTAGTGACACCTAGTGGTAGCCTTGGTCTACTGGTAGCCTCGGCATACCGGTAGACTTGGCCTACCGGTGACCTTGGGGTACCGGTCGCACTCGGCTACCGGTAGCTCTCGGCTACCGGTAGCTCTCGGCCACCGGTAGTTGTCGTCAACCGGTAGCTCTCGGATACAGGTAGCTCTCGGTTATGGGTGGCTCTTGGTTACTGGTAGCTTTCACCAAGTGATAGCTCTCGACTACAGGTAGCTCTCGGCTACCGGTAGATCTCTACTACCGGTAGTTGTCGCCAACAGGTAACGCTCGGAAACCGGTACCTCTCGGCTACCTGTAGCTGTCACCAACCGGTAGCCCTCGGCTACCGGTATCCCTCGCCAACTGATATCCCTCGGCTACTGGTAGCTCTCGCCTACCGGTGCCTCTCACCTACCCCCACGGGTTTTTCAGTAGCGCTTCCTTTTTGTGCGAATTGGGTTTTAAACCTTCTTTTGACGCCTTTATGCATGTTTTAATGTCCATTAATGCTTATTAATGTCTTTTAATTAAATGATTGGTGAGGTACCCTGATGTGCATCAGTTTAAACCTCCCCGAAAGGTGGGGACCCTTTAATGGCGTGTGTGGTGTCCCAACCACGTGGTCAACCCATGATCCCGCTCCTTACGCGGATTCCAGTTTTCTCTTTGTATCTTAACCATCAAGGCATGTTGTATCTCCTCCCTTATCAACATTTATATCCCAAAATCTTCTACCTAAGTTTATTTTTCTCAATCACCCTACCATCGGAGAACCCTTCCTCCCGACGAGATGTAATTTGGCGAAGTTTTCCTTGATCGTGTTCTGTGGATCTCCTGCCACTCACGCAGCGACTTAACGTCGATCCTTGATCAGTCGGGTAGGGGTTTCACCTTCTTGTATCCATTATGTGTATCATGCTAGGTTGGTACGCTACTGGTTATGTATAATTGGATGACCCAAACTTTAATGAAGATAATAAATAGATTCTAACGAATGAAGTGGATGGGTGTGATTGATGATGATACTCTGTTTTTCTTTTCATTCATGATTAATGATTTCAGAATTGTGCGGGGTTACGCCTACAGAAAATCATGGCCATTGGTGGTCTTTCTCTATTCACTAATAAACCCTTACCTCTGGTGATGTTTAAATGGCTTATTTTGGTTGTGAACCTTCTGATGTGTAAAAGAAATTGGTTGATTATGTATATTCGGCTAAATAAATCAGAAGAACCAGGATCAACTCTTTTTCTATGATAACCCCGGTTTAATCCCAGTGGAATTGAAATCATGGAGAGTGATAAAACTTTTAAATATGAAAATACATGTTCACTATGACTTGTGTTAGTAGTATTGGTTTGATTGTTTCCTCCACGATCCGAGTACGGGTGACCTTATAGTTTTCTTGGATAAGGGATTAGATTGGTTGGGTGATGTGGGCGAGGATGGGATCCTTTGTTTGTATCACAAATTGGGGTGGGAACCTCTTATATTATGAAACCTTCTTATTAATGGTTCTGGGAACATGGGAATGTATCTCACTTGGACCTGCTTTGGTTCCAATACATGGAGGGGTCTCACTTGATGTTTTTTTACAAGAGCACCGAGTGTGAATGTTTAAATTGTTGTTTGATGTACACTTTCCTTGCCTTGTGAATATGCTTACTAGTTGCCCAAGTAGGTGCAGAAACATATTTAAATATCATTAATGAACATGAAAACAAGGATGGGACAAATGGGGACGTGGTTTGGTGTGAGTTGTGACTTGGGAATTGGTGTTGTTCTCTTATCTTAGGAATGAATAGTAAGGAGAGTGTTCTTTAGGTTGGTTGAAGAAAAACCTAGATTAGGTGAGTGCTTGTTACCTATACATATACGTGTAGTTTTCGTGTTTCTTATTCACACCCCACCCAAGTTGAGCACTTAGTTCCAAAAATGCCCATTTCATGGGGGAGGCTGTTTTTCCTAACAATCACATGAGTGGATGGTTGTTAGCTCCTTTTCTTCTCCATTTCCCCAATAGTCCAATACTCTACAGGTTGGTTGTGATGGCCTGAAGTCCATTATTAGCCCAATAATCTTCAGGCATGGCAGTGTAGTGGTTGGCCCAAGTGTGTGTGGGAAGGTGGTTTCCAATGTATCTTCAGGATGAGGGCTAGGTGTCTTCGGGAATGGCAGTAGTTATTCTATCCCTTGTGTCTACGGGCGTGGTAGTGGTTGTTCTGGCATAGGTGTTTGCAGGCATGGTTACATGTGACAGTTGTGGCCTAGGTGTCTGCAGGCAGGTTAGTGATTGTTGACCTGGTGTTTGCGGGCAGGGTGTGTCGTTGTGGCACAAGTATGTGTGGGTGGGGTACGGAAGTGGTACTGCGATGAGAATGGCAGGATTCTTCAAATGTGTAGGATGTCTTCAATAAGCATTGGGAAAGTGGCGCGGGGTACCCAAACATTGATGTGCTATTACTATACATTACATGAATTGTGTTATTTGGGGAGTGTGCCTTGGTGAGGCTTGCGTGGTTAGTTTCACTACTGTGTGCTTGGTTATCTCTTTTCTCATAGGGCAATAGTATGTTGCCCCACGTGTGCATGAGAGTCTATGGTTTTTCCCTACTAAGTATACTTTTATGCTCACCCAATGTATATAAAACTGCTTTCAGGTTTCTAGGAGGACTTTAGGGATCGTGTGAGACCGTACTAGCTTGGACCTTTCTGTAATGCCCCGACCCCAGCTACCCAGAGTCGGTGCATTAATTACATAACATTGGCATGATCACAAGAAGATCAAATCTCGAAAGACCGATTGGTTTAGTAGCCTTGGAAACACTAGATATAATCATAATGTTTTACATTACATTTCAAAGTGAAAAACTACTACAACAACAAAGTCTTCATATCCACACTATTAACCCCTCATAATATCCCTGCAAGTCATTCATAATTTACTTCTTCACTACCTGGGAAAAATAAAACATAGAAAAGGGGTGAGCTCAAATGCCCAGTAAGGATAACAATATAGCAGAACATTCAAAATAAGCATAAACATTTAAGGCAATGAATTACTAAAACAAAAGCCTTTTAAAATTGAACTTCAACATAGTATGGAAAAAGTAAAATGAAATAATGCCATTTACTTGTTCACATGGATATTCTACTAATCGAATAATCACATGCAAAAATCAATAACCACTTTCATAATGTTGGAATGCATAATGCCAGACTATCATAACCACATAGTCAAGGCCTCGTGCCAAGACTACAAATAAGATTTTGTCAAGGCCTTGTGCCAAGACACTAGTTTGTCTCATGAGACCTACCGATGCATCGAGGAGCTATAGCGGGCTCCACCCGTCACTTATTAAGTCCAATGCATTCCCATATGAAAAGGTTTAAACATAACATAAACATTCGTATTAAAACTAGCATACGAAATGTCAATAATTTCACCATAAACTATGAATGGTATAAAAATAGCACATCCACAGTCAAACATATCACCAAACCTTCAATACAATATATAAGTTTTGTATCATAATAAATCAACTTCAAATAATCTTAAAATCCATCAAAGGATGTTGACATAGATGAAATCAAAATTCTTTTTAAAGAAGTATCTCCTTTTATTTTGAAAACATTTAAGATCCATATAAAATAAAACATTTTCTTTGAAAATATTCTTATAAGCTTGAATGGAAAGCTTCGACGATTTTATAACGGCGGTAAATAACCGCACCCGCCGTATAAGTTAAAAAAAACATTATTACCTCAATTCTGTCGAAAAGGTTAAAAAGGACATTGTTTTGAAAACGACGGAAAGATTCCTTTATAAACCTCTTATAAAAAGTCAAAAAGGGTATAAATGACTTTAACCCATATTCTTGTAAATAGTAAAAATGTTTTGAAAAACATTTTTAAGAAAACATTGATGTGGATGATAAAGAGATCCCAGTAAATTATTACGTATATACAACCTCGGATAATGAAGAGATTGTGAAATAACCCTTACCTTGTACTTTTCCTTGGTTGGGGTAGGTTAACCTCCTGTATAATGGTGAAATAGTTGTTATTAAATTATACAAGAATCATATATATTAATATGATATCATATATGATCTTTTAACATTGATTTGTTAATAATATCTTAGAATTATCGTCGTTTCGGGAGTTAACTTACTCATTTTCTTTTATATGTTTTGTTACATAAGCCATGGTTGTTGTATCTTATTCATATCCAGAATGATATACAGTCCTTAAACATCATTTTTAAATCATCAAATGATAATTATACTTGAATGGATACGATGGAGAATGAATCTCATCGCGTTCGTGGAGACGGTAGTCCGTACGTACGCACGAGCGACAATATCATTCTTTTGATATTAAAATAATATATAAATGGATGGTATATCATATATACAGAATCATTAACATGTTATATTTATTATTTACATGAGTTACACATCATTATTATACCCATCCAAATAATATTATATTGAATAACAATTACACCACGACGTGGAGATGGTAAGCCGTACGTACGCACGTATGGTGACATGTTATTCAAAGGGTGGATAGAATACTGAATATGATTGTACCATATTTATAATATCATCACAGTATATGTGAGATACTGGAGTTATAATTTCAGAATGGTAAGAACAAAGGAAGAAGAAGTGGAAGAAGAAATGAACTTAGAAAAGGGTGGTGAAATCATTACCTCTTCTTCGGGTTCTTCCTTTTGATTTGATCAAAAGGGCTCCTTAGGTTGGCTTTCTGATCAAACTAAGGCCTCTAGGTTGTAGTGAGGGATGTTGGGAGAGTATTTGGGCAGAGTTTGGCCGAACCAAAAGGCTTTGAAGGTGTGAAGAAATGAGAAGGAGGAGTGCCCTTTTATAAGAGGGGTGAGGGGCACCTTTGGAAAAGTTAGAAATATTAATTTATAATAAATTCATATTAGGTTTACAAAGGCTCCAAAGTTGACTATTCAAAGGATGAGGTGGGGATAGGTCGAAAACAACTCATCCAATAGAATTTAGACAGGTTTGGGTACTTATATTAACCTTATCTTTAAGTATTAACTCTAAGTTAATTAGTTTCACTTTTACAATGTCTCTTTGTATTTTTATATTATATGGTTAATAGACTTACCATATACATACAAGCGACCCCCAAGTGGTCCATTAATGAGGAACCTATCATAATATAAGTCTCTTGGCCGAACCTTAGATTTTTAGGAATTTAATATCAATTAATAATATAATATTTGTTTTAAGAACTCTTTTATGTCAATTTTGACACTATTCAATAGTTGATTTTTTTGAAACTCCTAACAGATTGATTACTTAGAACAAAGTCAATTAAATCAATACTAATATATCATATTATCATATAAAATTAGTTTAATTCATTAAAAGTTTCATATTATAATTATTTGGGTATTTATAATATCAATTATTTTAATTTTTCACTATAATAGTAATTACTGCATCATCATTGTGTCATAAATAAAATAAATTATTCAATGTCTAAAAATTATAAATAAAATATCATTATGTAGGAAATCTTTTTATCTTTCTAATGTATATTTATAATCTAAAATCCAACATATATAACCCTATGTAAAAATTGTTGTTCTAAAAGATATATGCTTGTGTCATTTTTGTATTCATTTTAACTAAATTAAAATAAAGTGTCATTATCACTTACAAGTGGATCCATGGGGTCCCAAAATAGACACAAAGATGCCCATGGTCGACCATCTATCAACCAATAGGGTTAAGAAACGTTTTTAGGGTAATTTAGTATTATTATAATATTATTTTTTTGAACCCTTATTTACCGGATTTACCCTTAACCATGGTAAATAAAATATTTACCGCAGTAATTATTCAAAATGTCTAAAAATAAAAGTTACCTATTTACACAATTTGAAAATCCTGATTCCAAATATGGAATCCATTTTCCTAAATTCAAAACACAGAAGTGGCAGAAATTAATTTAAAATTAATTCCCGCTGTCAAAACAAAAAGCGTGTTTTTAAGAGATAATAACTATCAAAAGATTGACACTTGTTTATGTTCGGTTTAATTGTAAAATTATGTCCAATGACCAACATTATATTAAATGGTAAAAATATATTCTAAATATACTTTAAAACCACTAAAATTCATAATTTATCACTATTAATTATTTTTATTAAAAAAATTGTTTTTAATTAAAATTTTGTAATTTTCACTATTCATCAAAATATGAAAGTTATCCGAAAAGTACCAAAATTTCACCTTAGGCTAAATTCGATATTCCGAGTCCAAAAATGAAGTCCATTTTCAAATATAAAATATATATAATTTCAAAAATTAGGTATTAATATTCACAACGGCTAGTTTAATTAGTTGTGGTGTGTGTTAGAACTCGAGGTTGCGTACAACACACGCTATCGCATTATTCAAAGGGAAACGTATCGTAGAAGCTTGGGGTGTTATATTCTCACGTCCTTCAAATAATTGCGTCCTCGCAATTTCTAGGGTATTACTGCATAAAAAGACTCGGGTGGTTCTTCATCATAAGTTCCTCGGGTTCCCACGTTGCCTCTTCCATCTTATGATTTCTCCATAAAACTTTTACCAGACGCGTCGTCCGGTTTCTCAGTACTTGTTCTCTTGTATCAAGAATCCTGATGGGCTCTTCGCAATAAGACAGATCGGGTTCCAGTTCTAATTCCTCATAGGTGAGTACATGCGTCGGATCAGGCATGTATTTCCTCAATAGAGATACGTGGAACACATCGTGAACTTTGGAGAGACTTGGCGGCATTGCCAATCGGTAAGCTACAACCCCAATTCGTTCTAGAATTTCGAAAGGTCCGATGTACCTGGGACTCAATTTACCTTTCTTACCAAAACGTATGACTCCCTTCCACGGAGATACCTTCAGAAAAACATGATCACCGACTTGAAATTCCAAATCCTTCCTTCGATTATTGGCATAGCTCTTCTGCCTACTTTGAGCTGCTTTGATGTGATTTTGGATTACTTTCACCTTTTCCACCGTTTCCTCCACCAGCTTTGGGCCTACAAGTTTTCTTTCACCAACGTCATCCCAACAGGTTGGTGTACGACATCTCTTTCCATATAACGCTTCATATGGTGCCATCTGTATACTCGAATGGAAGCTATTGTTATAGGAAAATTCTACCAGTGGTAAATATTGATCCCACATACCCTGAAAGTCAAGTGAGAAAGATCTCAACATGTCTTCTAAGGTTTGAATAGTCCGTTCTGATTGTCCGTCTGTCTGAGGGTGGTAAGCAGTGCTCAAATGAAGTTCTGTATCCAGGGATTTCTAAAGACTTTTCCAGAATCTTGAAGTAAAACGGGGATCACGATCAGAAACAATTGATAGGGGTACTCCATGAAGTCTCACAACTTCATTAATGTATAGTCTTGCTAGACGTTCCAGGGGTAGATCTTCTCTTATAGCAAGAAAATGTTCTGACTTGGTAAGACGATCAACAATAACCCATATTGCATCGTTCCTTCTAGGAGTCTTCGGTAGCCCCATGACAAAGTCCATCGTAACATTGTCCCATTTCCACTCCGGTATGGGAAGAGGTTGCATGATTCCTCCAGGCTGTTGCCTTACAGCTTTCACTTGTTGACAAACCATACATCTTGACACAAAATCAGCAATCTCCCTCTTCATGTTGTCCCACCAAAAATGTTCCTTCAAATCTCTATACATTTTGGTGCTCCCAGGGTGTATAGAGAAATTGGAACTATGAGCATCATCCAGCAATTCCCTTTTTAGATCAGGTATATTGGGAACACAAAGTCTCTTCCCGAATTTCAAAATTCCATCTTCATACACAAAGTCTCTCAATCTCCCATCATTCACAGCTTTAATCTTCTTTTGGAATTCGTCATCATCGGTCTGAGAACTCTTAATCCTTTCTAGTAAAGATGGTTTGGCAACCATTTGAAAAAGCATTGATGTTTCACCTTCCCTGGTTATTCCCATGTCCATTTTCACTAGATCCATGAAAATTGGATCCCTTTCAATTCTCATATTGTTCAAAACTCCATGGTCTTTTCTACTCAAAGCATCTGCCACCTTGTTTGCCTTCCCCGGGTGGTAGTGTATCGTACAATCATAATCCTTGAGTAATTCAAGCCATCACCTTTGCCTCATGTTGAGTTCTTTTTGTGAGAAAATATACTTCAAACTCTTGTGATCAGTATAAATCTCACATTTTTCACCATAGAGGTAGTGCCTCCATATCTTCAAAGCAAAGATCACAGCTACTAACTCAATATCATGAGTAGGATAGTTTTGTTCATGAATTTTCAACTGTCGTGATGCATAGGCAATAACTCTATCATTCTGCATAAGGACACAGCCAAGTCCTTTCTTCGATGCATCACTATAAATAACGAACCCATCATTCCCCGATGGTAGAGTCAATATAGGAGCATTGACTAATCTTCTCGTCAGTTCTTCGAAACATTCTTCACACTCTTTTGTCCAAACAAATTTAACCCCTTTACGTGTGAGCTTCGTTAATGGGTTAGCCAATCAGGCAAAATTCTGGACGAAACGTCGATAATAACCTGCCAAACCAATAAAACTACGTACCTCAGCTATACTCGTAGGTGCTGGCCATTCTTGGATTGCCTTGGTCTTAGAAGGATCAACAGAGATTCCATCTTTAGAGACAATATGGCCAAGAAAAGAAATCTCCTGAAGCCAGAATTCACACTTGCTAAACTTCCCATATAATTCATGCCTCCTCAGAGTCTTCAAGATAATGCGCAAGTGATTTTCATGATCTTTGTAGGTTTTGGAGTATACCAAGATATCATCAATAAATACCACCACAAATTCATCGAGATACTCCTTGAAAACTCTATTCATTAGATCCATGAATACAGAGGGTGCATTAGTCAATCCAAACGGCATTATAGTAAACTCGTAATGCCCGTACCTGGTTCGAAATGCTGTCTTCGGAATGTCTTCTTTCTTTACACACAACTGATGGTATCCAGACCGAAGGTCAATCTTTGAAAAGTATTGAGCTCCATGCAGTTGGTCAAATAAATCATCAATACGAGGTAGGGGATACTTGTTCTTTATCGTTATAGCATTGATCTCCCTGTAGTCGATACATAACCTCATAGATCCATCTTTCTTTTTAACAAAAAGAACAGGGGCTCCCCATGGAGAAACACTAGGGCGAATAAATCCCTTATTACTCAATTCCTCTAGTTGTTTCTTTAGTTCGACTAACTCTACAGTGGCCATTCTGTAAGGGGTCTTCGATATAGGCCTTGATCCAGGAATCAAATCAATAGAAAACTCAACTTCTCGTTCTGGAGGATGTCCAGGTAAATATTCTGGAAATACATCTACAAATTCATTCACAACAGGTACATCCTCGATTTGAACATTCCTTTCCTCACCCGCAGTTATTTCATTCTCTTCCTCCCCAATAATTGAATTTAGTTGAGCTATTGAGGGTGGATCTAAATAAGAATTAGGTGGTGACGATTCTGCTCTAAAAATAAGGTGCTCCTTCTCATTATCATCAAGAATCGTAACCTCTTTCTTCTTACAATAAATCTTCGCATCATAGTCCGAAAGCCAGTCCATACCGAGGATTATATCAAACTCAATCATAGGTATGACGATGAAATCAGCAGATAAAGAAAATTTATGTGCTCTAATGGGGACTGATTCACAAAACTTTGTTGCAACGATACTTCCCTTAGGAGTTTTAACTGACAACTCCCTTATTAAATCAAATTGGAAATATCTAATTTTCTTAGCAAACTGGGAAGATATGAAACAATACGATGATCCAGAATCAAATAATGCATTTGCTAAACTTGAGGAAACCATTAAATTACCTGCCACCACGTCTTTCGGAGCTTCTACCTCAGCAGTAGTGATAGCATAAGCCTGGCCTTGATCCCTTGGCCTTTTCTGAGGTAAGTTCTCCTGACGCTTAGGACATGCATTTGTATAATGCCCCATCTCCCTGCAATTGTAGCACTGAACGTTGGTAGATTCCTTCTTCCCCTTGCAATCATGAGCTTGGTGGCCTTTTTCACCACACTTGTAACAGACTCCCATTCCCTTCAAGCAAGTACCAGGATGTTTCTTCCCGCATTTACCACAAGATGGATATTCAACCTTTCCCTTCTTCCCCTTATTTCCATTCCCAGATTGATCAGAAGGTCTCTTCTTCTCTTGCTTCGCTTTAAAGTCATAAGACTTAGAGAATTCTTTTTCGGTCTTGATAGCACATGAGACAATGTCTTCGTACGACGAAAAGGATTGTGAGACTAATGCTCGACGGAGAAATGGTTTTAACCCATCAAAGAAACGATCAATCTTACTTATTGGGTTGCGAATATAATCTCCAGCATACCTCGCTAACCTTGTAAAGTTAGCCTCATACTTTGTGACCTTCTCATCCTCCTTTTGTCTCAGACTCAGAAATTGCCTTTCCATATATGCTCGATGGTCGCGAGGAAAGTATTTTTCTAAAAACAGATCGTTGAACTCCCTCCATTCCATGTTTGATACTTCATCATCTTCCTTCATGTTTTGAATCAATGACCACCATTGATCAGCATCTCCAGTGAGGCGGTAAACTGCCATGGTAACTTTTTCCCTTTCACTACTCCCCAAAGCCTGAAATATTTTCTCTAGGGAAAATATCCATTTCTCAGCTACAAAGGGATTTGTACTCCCATTGAACGTTGGTGGTTGTTGTCTCATGAATCGATCTAACATTGATCCTCCACGCTGCGGATCAGGGTGCTCCATACGGGTAAGGTTATTATTCATAACCTGAGTAAGTTGTCCCAGTACGGTGATTAGCTGATCATCACCAGTTGCATCACCAGCCCCACTATAATTATCTTGAGCAGGAGGGCAATCCCTACATGGAGTGCGTGCATTGATATGGTTTCCATTTCTTCCACTAGGCGCCATTTCTAAACAATGGCATAAACTAGATCAGTTTATGAATCAAAATACATAATCCCATACTTATAAAACACTTAACATAAATTGAACTATTTATGGTTATAATCCATAATCATAAAAATGTTTTCTTTGAGGAAGTATATACTCATAAACCCTTCATAATGATTTGTAAAGAAAATGAGAGTTATCCTAAGCATATCCCCCGGGAGTGTCGTAACCAAGAGTGCAGCAAGGCCCGTTGTCGTGCACCAGTTCCCGTTCGAGTCTAGCTCAAAGCGGTGATTTCGGGTTTTACCCCTAGGTACATCTGTGCCAGAGCCGCCTCTACCTGCTCGTATCCAGACAGGGATGTATTGCTCGGAAACTCACAAAATCTCTACAATACCAAAATTCTAGGAAGTTCTTCTATACTAATCCTCAAAGTACATCTTAGGTCTACGTGCTCTACTCAGAGTTTATCTAAATCTAGCTTCCAAGGTTTGTACTAAACTTCCTCTGATACCAACTGTAACGCCCCGACCCCAGCTGCCCAGAGTCGGTGCATTACTTCGTAACATTGGCATGATCACAAGAAGATCAAATCTCGAAAGACCGATTGGTTTAGTAGCCTTGGAAACACTAGATATAATCATAAAGTTTTACATTACATTTCAAAGTGAAAAACTACTACAACAACAAATTCTTCATATCCACACTATTAACCCCTCATAATATCCCTGCAAGTCATTCATAATTTACTTCTTCACTACCTGGGAAAAATAAAACATAGAAAAGGGGTGAGCTCAAATGCCCAGTAAGGATAACAATATAGCGGAACATTCAAAATAAGCATAAACATTTAAGGCAATTAATTACTAAAAAAAAGCCTTTTAAAATTGAACTTCAACATAGTATGGCAAAAGTAAAATGAAATAATGCCATTTACTTGTTCACATGGATATTCTACTAATCGAATAATCACATGCAAAAATCAATAACCACTTTCATAATGTTGGAATGCATAATGCCAGACTATCATAACCACATAGTCAAGGCCTCGTGCCAAGACTACAAATAAGATTTTGTCAAGGCCTTGTGCCAAGACACTAGTTTGTCTCATGAGACCTACCGATGCATCGAGGAGCTATAGCGGGCTCCACCCATCACTTATTAAGTCCAATGCATTCCCATATGAAAAGGTTTAAACATAACATAAACATTCGTATTAAAACTAGCATACGAAATGTCAATAATTTCACCATAAACTATGAATGGTATAAAAATAGCACATCCACAGTCAAACATATCACAAAACTTTCAATACAATATAGAAGTTTTGTATCATAATAAATCAACTTCAAATAATCTTGAAATCCATCAAAGGATGTTGACATAGATGAAATCAAAATTCTTTTTAAAGAAGTATCTCCTTTTATTTTGAAAACATTTAATATCCATATAAAATAAAACATTTTCTTTGAAAATATTCTTATAAGCTTGTATGGAAAGCTTCGACGATTTTATAAAGGCGGAAAATAACCGCACCCGCCGTATAAGTTAAAAAAAACATTCTTACCTCAATTCTGTCGAAAAGGTTAAAAAGGACATTGTTTTGAAAACGACGGAAAGATTCCTTTATAAACCTCTTATAAAAAGTCAAAAAGGGTATAAATGACTTTAACCCATATTCTTGTAAATAGTAAAAATGTTTTGAAAAACATTTTTAAGAAAACATGGATGTGGATGATAAAGAGATCCCAGTAGATTATTACGTATATACAACCTCGGATAATGAAGAGATTGTGAAATAACCCTTACCTTGTACTTTTCCTTGGTTGGGGTAGGTTAACCTCCTGTATAATGGTGAAATAGTTGTTATTAAATTATACAAGAATCATATATATTAATATGATATCATATATGATCTTTTAACATTGTTTTGTTAATAATATCTTAGAATTATCGTCGTTTCGGGAGTTAACTTACTCATTTTCTTTTATATGTTTTGTTACATAAGCCATGGTTGTTGTATCTTATTCATATCCAGAATGATATACAGTCCTTAAACATCATTTTTAAATCATCAAATGATAATTATACTTGAATGGATACGATGGAGAATGAATCTCATCGCGTTCGTGGAGACGGTAGTCCGTACGTACGCACGAGCAACAATATCATTCTTTTGATATTAAAATAATATATAAATGGATGGTATATCATATATACAGAATCATTAACATTTATATTTATTATTTACATGAGTTACACATCATTATTATACCCATCCAAATAATATTATATTGAATAACAATTACACCACGACGTGGAGACGGTAAGCCGTACGTACGCACGTATGGTGACATGTTATTCAAAGGGTGGATAGAATACTGAATATGATTGTACCATATTTATAATAACATCACAGTATATGTGAGATATTGGAGTTATTATTTCAGAATGGTAAGAACAAAGGAAGAAGAAGTGGAAGAAGAAATGAACTTAGAAAAGGGTGGTGAAATCATTACCTCTTCTTTGGGTTCTTCCTTTTGATTTGATCAAAAGGGCTCCTTAGGTTGGCTTTCTGATCAAACTAAGGCCTCTAGGTTGTAGTGAGGGATGTTGGGAGAGTATTTGGGCAGAGTTTGGCCGAACCAAAAGGCTTTGAAGGTGTGAAGAAATGAGAAGGAGGAGTGCCCTTTTATAAGAGGGGTGAGGGGCACCTTGGGAAAAGTTAGAAATATTAATTTATAATAAATTCATATTCGGTTTACAAAGGCTCCAAAGTTGACTATTCAAAGGATGAGGTGGGGATAGGTCGAAAACAACTCATCCAATAGAATTTAGACAGGTTTGGGTACTTATATTAACCTTATCTTTAAGTATTAACTCTATGTTAATTAGTTTCACTTTTACAATGTCTCTTTGTATTTTTATATTATATGGTTAATAGACTTACCATATACATACAAGCGACCCCCAAGTGGTCCATTAATGAGGAACCTATCATAATATAAGTCTCTTGGCCGAACCTTAGATTTTTAGGAATTTAATATCAATTAATAATATAATATTTGTTTTAAGAACTCTTTTATGTCAATTTTGACACTATTCAATAGTTGATTTTTTTGAAACTCCTAACAGATTGATTACTTCGAAAAAAGTCAATTAAATAAATCCTAATATATCATATTATCATATAAAATTAGTTTAATGCATTAAAAGTTTCATATTATAATTATTTGGGTATTTATAATATCAATTATTTTAATTTTTCACTATAATAGTAATTACTGCATCATCATTGTGTCATAAATAAAATAAATTATTCAATGTCTAAAAATTATAAATAAAATATCATTATGTAGGAAATCCTTTTATCTTTCTAATTTATATTTATAATATAAAATCCAACATATATAACCCTATGTAAAAATTGTTTTTCTAAAAGATATATGCTTGTGTCATTTTTGTATTCATTTTAACTAAATTAAAATAAAGTGTCATTATCACTTACAAGTGGATCCATGGGGTCCCAAAATAGACACAAAGATGCCCATGGTCGACCATCTATCAACCAATAGGGTTAAGACACGTTTTTAGGGTAATTTAGTATTATTATAATATTATTTTTTTGAACCCTTATTTACCGGATTTACCCTTAACCATGGTAAATAAAATATTTACCGCAGTAATTATTCAAAATGTCTAAAAATAAAAGTTACCTATTTAAACAATTTGAACATCCTGTTTCCAAATATGGAATCCATTTTCCTAAATTCAAAACACAGAAGTGGTAGAAATTAATTTAAAATTAATTCCCACTGTCAAAACAAAAAGCGTGTTTTTAAGAGATAATAACTATCAAAAGATTGACACTAGTTTATGTTCGGTTTAATTGTAAAATTATGTCCAATGACCAACATTGTATTAAATGGTAAAAATATATTCTAAATATACTTTAAAACCACTAAAATTCATAATTTATCACTATTAATTATTTTTATTAAAAAAGTTGTTTTTAATTAAAATTTAGTAATTTTCACTATTCATCAAAATATGAAAGTTATCCAAAAAGTACCAAAATTTCACCTTAGGCTAAATTCGATATTCCGAGTCCAAAAATGAAGTCCATTTTCAAATATAAAATATATATAATTTCAAAAATTAGGTATTACTATTCACAACGGCTAGTTTAATTAGTTGTGGTGTGTGTTAGAACTCGAGGTTGCGTACAACACACGCTATCGCATTATTCAAAGGGAAACGTACCGTAGAAGCTTGGGGTGTTATACTTTCGGGTAGTTTCTGTTGTTGTTTCCCTTTTCATGGTATCTTTTTACCCTTGGAGTTTTGTGAATTGTCTCATTTACCTTTGAACATGCGTTTGGGAATTGATTATTTTTAGCTGTAATTGCACATTCAGTTTTGTTGTTGTGGGATTCACTATCTTATCTCCCAATCCTATTAAAAGAAAAAGGGTAATACCTTCCATTTAGTTTGTGATTATATACCATTGGTGTTGGTCGCCACTCTGGGACCTATTGAAGGCCGGTTTCGGGGGTCATTATCTCTCCTTCAATGTCACACCCCGACCGCGGACGCCCGTAATTTTTCTCTTTTCTTGGTCCCGGTTTAAATTTTTCGAAGATTAATTGCGATTGGCGGTTTCGCGCCGGTGCGCGGTCACCGCATCGTTAGCGGTGACCGTGCGTTCAGCCCGGGTGACAGTGTGTTCACCCGGTGTTTTAAATTTTATAATTTTCATGTTGGCATTTTATTATTAATACCTTTTTATTTGTGTTATTATTATTGAATATATGTTTATATATGGCTATATATATATGTATAATAATGTGTGTGTATATATATATATCTATATATGTATAAATATATATATGTGTGTGTAACATCTTCAAATTATTTTTAAAATTTATATTTTAAATATTTGATCAAAACATTTATTATTTGAATTAACTAATTTATTATTTATTATTATTGTAAGTTTTATTATTATTATCTAAGTTTTATTATTATTATTATTATAAGTTATATTATTATTATTATGATAAATTTTATTGTTATTAAAAAGGTTTTATTATGATTATACATTTTATTATTGTTGTTATAATGTTTTACTATTATTATTATTATAATTATTAACATTATTAAAATTATTATTATTATTATAATCATTAATATTATTATTTTTATCATATATATATATATATATATTATAACCTAACCCTAACCTACCCGGTCCCTACCCAGCCGCCACTTCTTTTCCCCCTCCTTCTCTCTTTCTCTTTCTCCCCTTTTCTCCTCTTTCTTCTTCCCCGCACCAGCGCCCCCCCCCCCCCCCCCTCTTCCGCAGCCGGCGCCAAACCACCGCCTCACATCGCTGCTCCTCCCGTCCCGGTGTCCTCCCCCTGCGCACACCCTGCCCGACGCTCCCTCCGTCCGATGGTTCCCATCTCAGCGCTCCTCTCCCCTGCTCCCGTTCGGCCCCAGCCTCCCTCCGCGCTTTTCTCCTCTTCTCCCTCCGCCGTCCCTGTTCCCACCCTGCCTCCCTCTCCTGCGTCCCGATCGCCGCCCCGCTTCACCCGCGAACCCCCCTGCTTCCCTTTTCTCCGCCGCACCTCTAAACCCAGCCGCCGCCATTCTCTGCTCCCGCATCCCTCGCACCTCCCGCCCTGCCGACCACCTCAGCCTCCCGTCCGGCGGATTTCTCCTTCACCGCGCCGGCCTCCTCCACCAGTCGACCGCCAGCCTCCGCCCTGCTTGCCGTCGCCGGTCCGCACCGACCCCGTCCTGGCTTCGCCGCGCAACACCCCCCTCCCACGGTGAGTTTTATTTTTTCTTTATTTTGTTTTCATTTTGTTTTATTTTATTCTTTGTTTTTATTTTGTTTTATATATATAATGTTTTAATATTTTTATCATGTTAATAATCTTATAAATATTTTATTATTACTAGGTTATTATTATTATTATATTATTATTATTTATTAATAATATTATTATGTTACCATTATTATTATTATACTATTATTATTTGTATTATTATTATGTTAATACTTATATTATTATTATTATTATTATTATATTATTATTATTATTATTTTTATTGTTATTATTATTGATATTAACATTTCATATTATTATTATTATTATTGTTATGATTACTAACATATTATTAATATTATTATTATTATTATTATTATTACTACTAATATATTTATTATTATTTTAATTATTATCATATTATCTTTATTATTATTATCATGTTATGATATTCTTATTATTATTATTATGTAATATTATTATATTATTATTTATTGTTAATATTATTATTATTATGTTTGAGTTATTATTATTACATTAGCAGTATTATATTTAATACGTTAATTTCCATAATATTATATTATGATTATTATTATTTTGATTATATTATTGTTATAGTGTTATTATGTTAATATTATTCTATTAGTATTATTATTGTATTACTATATTATTATTATTATTATATTATGTTATTATTATTATTATTATTATGTTATGGTTACCCCTATTATTATTATTTTTACATTATTATTATTACTATTGTCATTACTATTATGTTGTTATTATTGATTGAACCTATTTAACGGTCTATTATTTTTAGGATCTGTTTGACGGCGCAATACGGTGCGACCTTGACGCAATGGGAGTTTTGCGCTGTGTCATTTCTCGTTCCGATTCGAGGTAGGTCTCCCTATGCACTTGCCTCTAAATTAAGAATTTATTTATTCCTTGTCCTTTTATTAAGTTTCAGTAAATTTAAGAAAAATAATATTAAGTAGTTTTTATATTGTGGTTATTTGCGGATAATGCAAACTGTTTAATTCTGGCATTTCATTAAAAAAAATGTTTTCTTGGTTTCAATTGTGGGATTTCGTAGTAATGTCGTTAAATGGTTCTTCCTGAGTAACGAAAGACATGTTGAGTTGGGTTTTGAAATGTTTTTGGCATGTGTAAATTAGTAAATGTACTGTTTAAGGAAAATGGTGTTTTCTTGTAACCTTGGTTAGTGAAAACGTCGTGTGACCCTTTGAAATTGTTTTTGGAAACCTTACGTGTGGTTCTTGGTTGACGAAAGATGTTTTCCTTTGTTGTGTTATTAAAAATGATGTTTTCTAGGTTGTGAAAGTTGGTTATGTTTTTGTTCGAATGTTTCCAAAAAGGGGTTTTTGCGAAAAGATTGGGTAATGACATTTATATTTTCAGAAAGGTATTTTTGACGTGCGTGAGTTTTGAAATATTGTTTGGGTGTGGAAATGGTGACTTGTGTGTGCGATATCTGGTTTGGCCTGCGATATGAGGAAGTAATATACTATGTGAATGTGAAGCTTGCTTGAGCACACGGGAACCCCTGGGTATCTAGGTGGGCGGACTAGAACTAGTGTGCTAGTGAGCCGGATGGGTGTCGTCCCTGTTTCACATAGCTGGATTGACGTTTGCAACACTAACTAAACATATGATAGCTGAGGGTCGTGGCCTTCTAAGCCACGTGTTCTGAGGGTCGTGGCCTTCTAAGCCACGTTTTCTGAGGGTCGTGGCCTTCTAAGCCACGTTTCACCGAGACACGAGGTTCTAGGGTCCCACGCGAGCTAGATGAACCTTAGGGGTTTTACCCATAGTGCTCTACCATCTCTGGCGTGGTGCCTCCCGTCGGCATACGGGGGACCACTTGGGTGTGAGTGTGTGCGTGTGTGAGTATGTGTGTGTGTGTGTGTGAGTGTGTGAGTGTGTGTGTGTGTCCATGGTTATTGCTGATAACTTCTGGCTTATTTTTACTTGCACTTGGTTTTCCTTGCCTGTTTACCTTTACTTGCACTTGTTTTCCCTGCTTGTTTACTTTCAGTCATCTTTCACAGCCTATACTGTTAGACTTTGGGAAAATGGGTTTTCAAATGAAAATGCTTAATTCTCTTTGGGTGCGATTTGAAAAAAGTAACACTTTGCTTTTCAGAATGAGTTTAAAACTAATGGAATGGAACAAACCTTCGAAAAATAATAAGGGAAATGTCTCGTGTTTGATTTTCAAGTAAAGCATTGTGAAAACTTACTTTTATACATTATAGTTCAAACCTGGAATAGGTAGATTCTTTATTTACTGGCAGTGCATTGGGATTTGTTGTGGGGCTCACCTACTGAGTACTTTTGTGCTCACGCCTATCTTTTACCTCTTCAGTTGCAGGTTCCTTTTGTTCAGGTTCTCCTGCTTGAGTCGCTCAGTGTGGGAGCGACGTTGGTTGTAGTTGGGTGGTGACCCGCGAGGTCACATGGAGGTATGTCGTGGTTTAGTTTTGGTTGTGTCTTTAGTGTCTGTTTGTTTGTTTAGTTTATATTCGTTCATTCGATCCTGTTTTTAGTTTGGGCTGAAATCGTTCCCAACGATCAATGTTTCAATGCCCGGCACTTGTTTCCATCCCGGGGGGATCGGGAACGCCCCTCGGGACTTGCCGCGGACCGGCTCGGGTGACCGGTTCAGGGTCGACCCGGGCTGGTTCGTGACAAAATGGTATCAAAGGTGGTTCTTGTTATTTGGGTTGTCCGGTAGAAGGAGATTAGGACTGTCGGAACTCGAGGGGTATGTACGGGAAGAGCGTCGCGAACTCTTGCTCGCACTGATCTTCGAGTTACCAGGGGTAGTTCGGGAATTGTGTCCTTGTCTTTTCTGATTTGTCTTGGATTGAGAGATGACAATGGAGGCAAGCCGACGTTACGTCGTGATTTCACATGGAGTAGTGACCCATGTGGAGTCCGAGTACGTGGTTTGAATTCCTCCTAGTGGTCGACGCTGACTTGGGACATGGCCCACTACCATGTCGCCAGGTTGAGTGTGACTACTAGTCCCTCATTTCTGTGATTGATGCAAATTTGGATGTTGTTTCCGTTTTGGTCTGTGTGAGTGCGTAGTTGGAAATGAATAAGGGTTTTTGAAAAAAAAATTGACTGGTTTCTTTTAAAGGATTTTAAATGTATAAAATGGGTTTTGAAACTGAAATCTCTTGATTTGAAAATCTGTTGTTTGCTTGGAATTGTATAAGAATGATTTGGGTTGAAACCTCGGTTCCTCTTTATGAACGTTTGTACATGTGTGAGAATGCATGGAAAGTGTGTGTTGATGCACGTATGAATGGAATGTGAATAAAGACATGTGCAACGGGTCATGGGAGTACCTGGGTGTGTATTTGAAGTTAAAGGCTTGACTTTGTTTTCTAAATTGGTTTTAAATGGGAAACGGTTTTGGAAAGTTTTGGTTTGAAAGTGGATTGGTTTTTGGAAAGTGATCTTGAGAAAGGGTGGTTTTGAAATCAAAAATGAAAAGGGAATTTTAAAGAGGAAATTTTTTTTTGGGTTGTGTTGTATCTGTTGGGTCCTTGTGCTGACTGTTTTTGATGAAGACGCTTTTGTTGATGTTGCTTCGATTTGATGTTGGTTTTGGCTTTGAGTTTTATATATCGCTCAGGAAATGCCGCCCAGAAAGGTCTCTAAGGATTCAGATATGTCATGCCCAGTTTTTGGTCCTCCTCAGACTTTGCCTATTCTCTATAGTGATCAGGGTCCGTTAGAAGCAGTGAAATGGTTCGAGGAAGTGGAACGTGTCTTTAGAATATTGGGAACTCCCGATAGTGTTACGGTCCGTGCAATTATGGAGTTGTTTGAGGGTCCAGCTCTGGACCAGTGGAAGATGGTTACCCCACCGTCAACGCAAGGTGAAATGACGTGGGATGTCTTTAAAACAGTTTTCATCCAATGGTTTGCACCTAAGGAAGTGAAGCTGGAGAAAAGAGGGAGCTTGTGCATATTCAACAAGGTCGACGGACGGTGAGGGCATATGTTGACCATTTCAAGGAACTGTTTTCCTTTTCTCCAGAGGTAGCGTCACATGAGCTCATGAAGTCCTCTCTTTTCACTGGGGGTCTTCGTCCAGAGATCAAGGAGCGAGTCCTCCCTTATAAAGACTTTTGTTTCGAGAAGCTGGTGGAGGAAGCTTTCTTGGCTGAGTTAGTTTCTGGTGTGCGGGTGGTTAATACTTCGGCGTCCCCTGTTGTTCGTGAGAGTTCCCCCTCTGGTGAGGAAAAGGCGCTAGAGATACCTGTTCCTAAGGAGTCATTCCCTTTGGTCCCAACTTCCAGTTCATCAGATCGTTCGATGGTATGCTTTCAATGTGGTCGTTTTGGGCATTTAAAGCCGTCTTGTCGCAACCCTCCGATGACGTGTCGTCGATGCGGTTGTCTGGGTCATCTGGAGAAGTTTTGTCAGAAGCTTCGCTTAAAGAGGACGTCGTGATGGGATAACGTCAGTACCTGACTGTGAGGCAGAAGATGCTTCAGCCATCAGAGCCCCAGCCACAAGTCTCTGGGTGAAGCTCGCGCACAGTCAGGAGTTCCCAGGGTTGTGAAGCCTTGGTCCAAGTTCTGTCTTCCGTGTTGACGGTGAAGCAATTAGGAACCTCTTCCATACTTGTTTTCCTGCTTCTGAAGTTTCAACAGCGTTGTAAATGCGTAGTTCTTCTATAAAGTGATGATGGACTGGTTCTATGATAATCTAAGCAGACTTGTCGTGTGGAGGTGATATTCTAAATCGTGTGTCCTTCTTAAAAGTGTGTTTGACTCTCGTGTGGGTTGACCTCGTTTTAGTTATGTTTAAAATGTGGTTATGTTTCGTGGACTTTGGTGGATCATGTCTCCAATTTGATGTTGGTTAAATGTTTTCTATGGGGTTTTCCCTGGTATTGAAGGTGGTTGACTCTGGTCGAGGATTTAATGTCTAGACGGAGCTGTGGTTTTAATTGTTCTATAAGAGTTGGTTTAAACCGGTTGGGAGTTCCCGCGTCGACCCCCCCCCCCTTTCCCAGGGTGTTCTATTTAAATGGTCTTCTTTTCTGCACTAGTTAAGTTCTTGTGGTGGGGAGAACCCCTTCGTGTTCTCCGCTCAATCTCGGACCTTAGTTTCCTCCTGAATCGGCCGGGTGTGACCTGTGTGGGGTAAGGTCATCCCCGAGTTTCTCAATCTTCTCTGGTTCCTTTGGTTATGTTTGGGCATAGACTTGGTTTTTAGTTGACTTGCGGCCTGGTGACTTTCTGGGGGCAGAAATTGTCTGTGGTGGGGAGAATTTTCACACCCCGACCGCGGACGCCCGTAATTTTTCTCTTTTCTTGGTCCCGGTTTAAATTTTTCGAAGATTAATTGCGATTGGCGGTTTCGCGCCGGTGCGCGGTCACCGCATCATTAGCGGTGACCGTGCGTTCAGCCCGGGTGACAGTGTGTTCACCCGGTGTTTTAAATTTTATAATTTTCATGTTGGCATTTTATTATTAATACCTTTTTATTTGTGTTATTATTATTTTATATATGTTTATATATGGCTATATATATATGTATAATAATGTGTGTATATATATAGATCTATATATGTATAAATATATATATATGTGTGTAACATCTTCAAATTATTTTTAAAATTTATATTTTAAATATTTGATCAAAACATTTATTATTTGAATTAACTAATTAATTATTTATTATTATTGTAAGTTTTATTTTTATTATCTAAGTTTTATTATTATTATTATTATAAGTTATATTATTATTATTATGATAAATTTTATTGTTATTAAAAAGGTTTTATTATGATTATACATTTTATTATTGTTGTTATAATGTTTTACTATTATTATTATAATAATTATTAACATTATTAAAATTATTATTATTATTATTATCATTAATATTATTATTTTTATCATATATATATATATATATATATATATATATATATTATAACCTAACCCTAACCTACCCGGTCCCTACCCAGCCGCCACTTCTTTTCCCCCTCCTTCTCTCTTTCTCTTTCTCCCCTTTTCTCCTCTTTCTTCTTCCCCGCACCAGCGCCCCCCCCTCTTCCGCAGCCGGCGCCAAACCTCCGCCTCACATCGCTGCTCCTCCCGTCCCGGTGTCCTCCCCCTGCGCACACCCTGCCCGGCGCTCCCTCCGTCCGATGGTTCCCATCTCAGCGCTCCTCTCCCCTACTCCCGTTCCGCCCCAGCCTCCCTCCGCGCTTTTCTCCTCTTCTCCCTCCGCCGTCCCTGTTCCCACCCGGCCTCCCTCTCCTGTGTCCCGATCGCCGCCCCGCTTCACCCGCGAACCCCCTGCTTCCCTTTTCACCGCCGCACCTCTAAACCCAGCCGCCGCCATTCTCTGCTCCCGCATCCCTCGCACCTCCCGCCCTGCCGACCACCTCGGCCTCCCGTCCGGCGGATTTCTCCTTCACCGCGCCGGCCTCCTCCACCAGTCGATCGCCGTCCTCTGCCCTGCTTGCCGTCGCCGGTCCGCACCGACCCCGTCCCGGCTTCGCCGCGCAACACCCCCCTCCCACGGTGAGTTTTATTTTTTCTTTATTTTGTTTTCATTTTGTTTTATTTTATTCTTTGTTTTTATTTTGTTTTATATATATAATGTTTTAATATTTTTATCATGTTAATAATCTTATAATTATTTTATTATTACTAGGTTATTATTATTATTATATTATTATTATTTATTAATAATATTATTATGTTACCATTATTATTATTATACTATTATTATTTGTATTATTATTATGTTAATACTTATATTATTATTATTATTATTATATTATTATTATTATTATTATTTTTATTGTTATTATTATTGATATTAACATTTCATATTATTATTATTATTATTGTTATGATTACTAACATATTATTATTATTATTATTATTATTATTATTACTACTAATATATTTATTATTATTTTAATTATTATCATATTATCTTTATTATTATTATCATGTTATGATATTCTTATTATTATTATTATGTAATATTATTATATTATTATTTATTGTTAATATTATTATTATTATGTTTGAGTTATTATTATTACATTAGCAGTATTATATTTAATATGTTAATGTCCATAATATTATATTATTATTATTATTATTTTGATTATATTATTGTTATAGTGTTATTATGTTAATATTATTCTATTAGTATTATTATTGTATTACTATATTATTATTATTATTATATTATGTAATTATTATTATTATTATTATGTTATGGTTACCCCTATTATTATTATTTTTACATTATTATTATTACTATTGTCATTACTATTATGTTGTTATTATTGATTGAACCTATTTAACGGTCTATTATTTTTAGGATCTGTTTGACGGCGCAATACGGTGCGACCTTGACGCAATGGGAGTTTTGCGCCGTGTCATTTCTCGTTCCGATTCGAGGTAGGTCTCCCTATGCACTTGCCTCTAAATTAAGAATTTATTTATTCCTTGTCCTTTTATTAAGTTTCAGTAAATTTAAGAAAAATAATATTAAGTAGTTTTTATATTGTGGTGATTTGCGGATAATGCAAACTGTTTAATTCTGGCATTTCATTAAAAAAAATGTTTTCTTGGTTTCAATTGTGGGATTTCGTAGTAATGTCGTTAAATGGTTCTTCCTAAGTAACGAAAGACATGTTGAGTTGGGTTTTGAAATGTTTTTGGCATGTGTAAATTAGTAAATGTACTGTTTAAGGAAAATGGTGTTTTCTTGTAACCTTGGTTAGTGAAAACGTCGTGTGACCCTTTGAAATTGTTTTTGGAAACCTTACGTGTGGTTCTTGGTTGACGAAAGATGTTTTCCTTTGTTGTGTTATTAAAAATGATGTTTTCTAGGTTGTGAAAGTTGGTTATGTTTTTGTTCGAATGTTTCCAAAAAGGGGTTTTTGCGAAAAGATTGGGTAATGACATTTATATTTTCAGAAAGGTATTTTTGACGTGCGTGAGTTTTGAAATATTGTTTGGGTGTGGAAATGGTGACTTGTGTGTGCGATATCTGGTTTGGCGTACGATATGAGGAAGTAATATACTATGTGAATGTGAAGCTTGCTTGAGCACACGGGAAACCCTGGGTATCTAGGTGGGCGGACTAGAACTAGTGCGCTAGTGAGCCGGATGGGTGTCGTCCCTGTTTCACTTAGCTGGATTGACGTTTGCAACACTAACTAAACATATGATATCTGAGGGTCGTGGCCTTCTAAGCCACGTGTTCTGAGGGTCGTGGCCTTCTAAGCCACGTTTTCTGAGGGTCGTGGCCTTCTAAGCCACGTTTCACCGAGACACGAGGTTCTAGGGTCCCACGCGAGCTAGATGATCCTTAGGGGTTTTACCCATAGTGCTCTACCATCTCTGGCGTGGTGCCTCCCGTCGGCATACGGGGGACCACTTGGGTGTGAGTGTGTGCGTGTGTGAGTATGTGTGTGTGTGTGTGAGTGTGTGAGTGTGTGTGTGTGTCCATGGTTATTGCTGATAACTTCTGGCTTATTTTTACTTGCACTTGGTTTTCCTTGCCTGTTTACCTTTACTTGCACTTGTTTTCCCTTCTTGTTTACTTTCAGTCATCTTTCACAGCCTATACTGTTAGACTTTGGGAAAATGGGTTTTCAAATGAAAATGCTTAATTCTCTTTGGGTGAGATTTGAAAAAAGTAACACTTTGCTTTTCAGAATGAGTTTAAAACTAATGGAATGGAACAAACCTTCGAAAAATAATAAGGGAAATGTCTCGTGTTTGATTTTCAAGTAAAGCATTGTGAAAACTTACTTTTATACATTATAGTTCAAACCTGGAATAGGTAGATTCTTTATTTACTGGCAGTGCATTGGGATTTGTTGTGGGTCTCACCTACTGAGTACTTTTGTGCTCACGCCTATCTTTTACCTCTTCAGTTGCAGGTTCCTTTTGTTCAGGTTCTCCTGCTTGAGTCGCTCAGTGTGGGAGCGACGTTGGTTGTAGTTGGGTGGTGACCCGTGAGGTCACATGGAGGTATGTCGTGGTTTAGTTTTGGTTGTGTCTTTAGTGTCTGTTTGTTTGTTTAGTTTATATTCGTTCATTCGATCCTGTTTTTAGTTTGGGCTGAAATCGTTCCCAACGATCAATGTTTCAATGCCCGTCACTTGTTGCCATCCCGGGGGGATCGGGAACGCCCCTCGGGACTTGCCGCGGACCGGCTCGGGTGACCGGTTCAGGGTCGACCCGGGCTGGTTCGTGACATTCAACTTAATGATTGAAAGGCCTAGAAATCTGATGATCCTTCCCTCCTTTTGGAGAAGGCAGTTCGTGACAAAATTATAATAAATTATTATATGTTTGATAACAATAATTAATTATTTTCTCTATTTTGGGTGTTAGTTGTCATGTTTTTATGTATGTTTGGACTTGTTACAAAATTTTTGTCTTACATAGATCTAGATTTCATAATCTCAAAAAATGAAAAACATGATTTAATTAGCATATATATCAAATATATATTTATTTAAAATAATCCATAATATTTGGAGACAATAAATGAAATTAATTGTTCATATAGAAAATTGGTTGTACGTACGTATGAATGATACTTCACTTTTTTCATATTTAAAGGATTGAAATTTAAATTTATATATGTATATTATAATTATAGTATAATATTTATTTCTTATACATCACATAATTTAATTAATTCTATAATTTACACATTTCATGAAATCTGTGATCATATCACATTTCTCTGGGGAGGCGATAGTCCACACGTCTATAAATGATGTTACCGTATTTACATAAAATGGGAAAATCTAATGTAATCCATTTTTGAAAATTAAAAAAATATTCAGAAAGCATAGATATCACCAGTTAAACATTTAAACATGGATTCCATCACAATTCTCATCCATAATAGTTTGTAAAGGAATAACGAATGCAATAATTTTTCAAGGCAGTATTTCACTGTACATACAAATAGTGTGTTCTCTACCCATTAGATAAGAATGTGAGTATGTTTATGTAGAAACGAAAACATAAAAACATATGAATATGATTGTGATACTGATAAAAATATATTATTTGGATATAATTTTAAATTAAGGGAATATAAATAGAAACAATGTAAAAATCCATATAGATGTATGATATCACTTATTCAATTATCACCTTTTTTTCTTCACTAAAATGATTAATGGCTATATTTGTTCCCAATGTTTGTCATGAAGAGGGAAAGAATTTTGGAAGATTATTTTTCCATGTTTTTTGAATTAAAAATTACTTTAGATGTGTGAGATAATGGGAGGTTCTCTGTCCTTTTATAGCGGGGAAGGAGTGGCATTCTATTAAATATTAAAAGGTAAAAACAACAGGAAAGTATCCCCCAAATAATATGAATCCATTAATTTACCAAACGTTTTTCTTTGGAGAATATGTTTGAATTATTTCCATCCAATGGATTTTGTTCAGGTTTATTGGTCATTTTGGCCCTTATGATTAAGGTTTAGTCCCTTATTTGGGTAATTTTCATTTTAATAGATGTAATTAATTTTAATTACATCCAATAATATTTTATCATGAAAACTACGTTGAAATTGTAATAAATAAGAAATTATGTTGATTCCAAATATTTCAACCATTTTTACAAATTACCATCTCATAAATGATAAAAATAAGTTAAATTTAATCTTACATATTGGATGACAAAAAAAGTTTTTTGAATTAGAAATGATAAAATGCTTTCTTTGTTTTTATATTCAATTTCAAATTAAAATAGAACTAAAATTTTGTAATTGATCTATAATTGATATATTTTAACTTTAAAACTAATTTAATATATAATTAATTTTTATAAATAAACTACACCGAGAAGTAGTTTTCAATTAAAATTCAGAATATTTAGTTATTTTGAAAAAATATACATAATAGAAGAATACCAAATAATTCACCCTATAATAATTTGGATTTTTATATATCAAAAATTAAGATAATATTTTTATATTAATATTATAAATGTATAAATATTCAGAATTAAAATATATTTCCTATTAAAAGTCTGTAAAATACGTTTTATAAAAATTAATTTTTATTTGTATTATTTGATTTTTTATTATATTATTCTTATCAAATAAATTTCAAGAGTTCTTAAAAATATTATTCAATTTATAATATATTAAAAAATTAATATAAATCAATAATTTTAATTTAATTAATTTATTAATAAAAAATGACTTTGTGAAGAAAAAAGCGTTTTTTTAAATGCCCTTATATGCAATTGGTTTATTTAATAATTTATAATTAATTGGGTACTAATTAAATCATCCATATATTTATAAGTTAGTTATTTTTATTCATAATCGAACATTTAATGGCGATGTTATATATTATTATATTAAAAAAATATTATTTTAATATTAGTTTGTTTTTTTATAAAAATCGGTCTTACTATTAATACATGACATTAAAGAAATTAAAAAATTTCGGCATAATAATATAACCTCATTGTTCGATAATGGAGAGTTTGATATTTATAAATAATATTGTTGAAACTCGCACATCGAAAAAAGGGCTAATAGCTCACATAATTAATAATATGAAAATGGAATTATGAATGTCACCAAAAAAATAGGGTTTTAAAAAAGTGAACATAATTAAAAACATTGATAGGGAAAATAAATCTCACTATCATGTTCTGATGGAGGGTGATAGGAAATATTTACATGAGAAAGTTGTTGAACACAAAACCATGAACCATAGGTGTGAATAAAGGTCATTAATGTCTTAAAAAAGGATGATAATAAGGGTACAATGTTTTTTTCTAGACCCTTTTCCTAGAGTTGATAAATTATTTCACTATCAAAGAATATAAGTAAATATATTTTTGTGAAAAAATAATCATTTCCATTTATTTCACATTGAACTTTTTCTACATCATCTCTTTGCACAAGTTTCATCATATGGTGAAGTAATATATCAAAATCTAAATCCAAATCTAATGAAAAACACAAACCATTTCCTAAATGGTTAAACATTATGAAAGATTTTGATCCAATACAATAGAAATATGGTCACTAATTTTCCATAGAAAACATTTAATTAAAAATTAATCACCCTAAGTAACTGTTCAATCATATAATTATATTTATTTTAGGACCATCCATAAGTATTCTCTTAAAATAATGTAATAAATTTTATTACAATAAGACATTATTGGAAACATTAATTTTTACTTACTCCTTATGTTTAAAAAATTTTAATGTATATATTCCTTAAATAAAAATTATAGTGAAATTCATCAATGATAGAATAAGACACTATGTAAAAATATTATTTATATATTCCTTGCTAACAAGGAATTATCATATTAACATTATCAATATCAATAATCCCTTTATCTAACATAATTATCTTAACATCTGGAAGATATTAAGGCATAACATTCCCTCAACCATGTATTTTTTTTAAAAAATAACTTGAGACTAATTCAGAATTCATTGTAAAGTTCAATGTTGATCTCAAATCCTTAATCATATAGTACTGTAGAAAAATCCATTCATATTTCCATAAATAATATGGTGAGAACACCTTCAATAAAGTTATCTTATGACATATTATGTTGATCCTCATATAGAGTCACATTAATACCGCATTTTACAACATTAGATATAATATAATACAAAATACATGACAAAATCTAATAAAAGGAATCGATCAAATATAATTCAAAAATATCTTCTTCATAGCATATGGAAAATAAAAAAATAATAATCTTGACCTCAAATGCTTAGTAATGGTAAGTACAATGGACGAGATAATGTATCGATAATCACAATCATTATTTAAAGGTAAATAACTATCAAGCATTCATAAAAATATCTCAATAATGCATAATCAATCAGTAAGGAGAGATACATGGAACACATTTAAATTAATCCACATCCAGAGAATTGAAATTTATTAATAATATTTTCATTGAAAAAATCATCGATAATAGTAAAAATTGAATTTCTAATATAGTTAATTCTTACTTATTATATGTCCTATTTTTAATGAACATAATAAATTTACCATCACTATTTATTCTCAAGACAGTCTAAATTTTTCTTATTTGGGAAATAGATTTGTCTGAGTAGACAATAGATGCATTGAGGGGATTTAATTTTATCGTTCCCAACCATTATTGTGAACATCCACATAGTTAAACATATTTTTAATAAATTAATTATTTCATAAAATTTGTTCCTTATCAAATATCTATATTGAGTAAGGGATACAAATTTCCAAATATTTCCCATGTGATTCATATCACTTCCAAAGTGAGAAATGTATGTATAAATTATAAATTGTTATGTAAATAAAAATATACATTTAAAAATAAGACTTAAAATAGCATGATGTGTGAGTTAATGATGACCTTAAATTATAATGTGATAGTATATAAACCATAGTAATGTGAATCATTATATAATTAAAAATAACTATAAATAGAATTTCAATTGGGACGAAATCCATTACAATGAATTTCTGTTACAGTGAAAGGCCTTTAACCACATGTATAATGGTATTAAAAATGTCAATAAATTATTGTAAAACTATACTAATATTCATAATATCAAAAATTAATTTTTTTATAATATAGTATTATACACTTGAGACTCATCCTAGTATGGGAGGACTCCTTAAGATCATCTAGGTGGCCCGAGATCTAATCCAAGCAGTGGCATATTTCTGGACTATAGCACCATTGTAGTAGTACTGTAGCAGGCACTCAAGTAGGCACTACAACAGTACTGCAATAGGCACTACTGGAGTAAAGAATGAGTCATACAGTTGAACTGTAGTAGAAATGTAGCAGTACTGAAGCAGAACTGTAGCACAACTTTAGCACTAATGTAGCAGGAACAGTAGCAGGTAGTATTTAGAACTACAACAGTCGAGATTATTCTCACGTTTGGGCCTTCAGGTCACCGATTTGGTCCTCGAGTCCTTTAGGGCATTCAGGCCACCTAGACCATTAGTTCAATACGGCCTTTGGGACACCCAATGGCCTTAGGGAAACATTAGGGCCTTCAAGCCTTCTTAATTTCTAATGCAAACCAGATAATCTACAAGGAACCTGTTTCAAAAAGAGGATGTGCAAGGATCCTTTAACCATAGCTGAAGCTAAACGAATTGCAAGAATGAGAGGTTATGGGACCTGGAATCGGGACAAGCCTGTGCATCCACATGAAAGCCAAGGCAAACATCCATTCGTAGGTAGAGAGGTGTTATCTTGATAAAGATGTTGGGGAGAAGCAGTTCCAATTAGTTAGTCTGAGGTGTAAGTAAATATTGAAGCATACAAGCAATGAATTTTTCTAAAGCCTATGAGTCTTTTAATAATTATGACTATGGGACTTTTAAGGGGTCCACATAAACCCATGAAAAGTGCATTATCAAAAATCAATAAAATATAAAGGCCTCTGTGACATTGGATATATAATATAATATTACCGTTTGTAAATAATCATTCATAATTTTCACTATTTTCAATGTTAATGGGAAAGTTTTTCGAGTATGTTTTGAATTGTTACTTGTAGTTATTTTTTATATAGGTTACGAATTAATCATATATATAATTCTAACCATGATTTAATTAAAATATATATCCAATATTTATTTATTTATAATAATCCATAATATTTGGAGATAATGAATGAAATGCATCATTCCTGGAGACGGCATGCCATACGCAGGTATGAATGCTACTTCAATTTATTTGTCATATTTAAAGGAAAAATGTTAAATTTTATATATGTATATTATAATTCAAAAATAAAATTCATTTATTATATATCACATATTTTAATTAATATCATCCTTTATATTTTCCATGAAAATTTGAATGTAACACATCTCTTTGAGGAGACGACATTCCACACGTCCACAAATGATATTATCGTATTTGCATAAAATTTAAAGAATTAAAGAATGTGTTATAAAACAATTAATTAAATATTAATAAAAAATAAATATATCATATATCATATATAAATACGCTTTTAGTTATAATTACAAAGCATAAGAGGTGGTAAAGGAAAAAAATGAGTGATGTCATTTTTGAGGTGGTAGTTCCCTCTACACATAGTTGGTAACTTTCATAACCATTTGATGGAAATATGTGTATGTGTAGGTTAGAAGAATAACATAAAAATAAATTCATTTTTAATAAACGATTTTTATATAATAAATATTAAATTTAATTGAATTTATTGGAGAATTAATCAATGTAAAAAATTCATATTGAAGTAAGTTGCATCTTCTATGGGTAACTGGATTTGATTAGCACCAAAGGGATACATTTGTTTTATTTCTGCGCAAAATTCGGAATCTAGGTTGAGGGGAGGTATTTTTTGAGATTTTTTTATCATATTCATGGTGTAACATGCCATGCCTCCATGGTACGCTTCTCATTGAATAATACATTAGTCGGTGTTGTACGTAACTTCGAGTTCAAACACACCACAACAAATCAAACTAGCCGTTAAAAATATTAATACCCACTTTATTAAATTTTTTATATTTTAACATTCAAAATGGACTTCATTTTTGGATTTAGAATATCAAAATTAGCTTAGGGTGATGTTTTGGTATTTTTCTAATAACATTCAATTTTTGATCAATAGTGAAAAACAATGAGTTATAGTTTAAAATAGAATTTATATTAAAAAAAAATCAGTTTATTTAGAATCATTTTAGGAAAAAAATAAGTAATACCTATATAAGTTTAATTTAATTTGTTGGAGTCAGTTTATAATAATTTTACATATATAAAAATTTTAATGAGCTTTATACCGTCTTTTACCCACCTCCTATGAGCATTTGCAAATTTACATAAAACATAATTTTACCACTTCTGTGAGTTTAATTTAAATAATCATAGAGACAAATTCGATATCAGTATGTAAAATTTTGTTCAATAAGCTAAAAATAATTTTTGGTCAATAGTAACTATTTAATTTTATTTACCACGGTTAAAGTAAATAGAGTAATTACTGGTAAAAATTATATTATTATTACCTGAGAACATGTCCTAATTCTATTTTATTAGTATAATTTGACAAAAAAACCTTAGTAATAAAATATTAACCTCTTTGGTCCACTTGGATTAGATTAGGACATTTATTAGTATTTAATTCAAAGAAGAGTTAAAAGTGTTAAATTCAACGATTAATAACTAATCCATTATTAATATAGGGACACAAAAAAGATAAATTAGACTATAAATATTCATTAGAAAGATAACAGGATTTCCTACATAATGATCTTTCATTTATAATTTTTAGGCATTAAATAATTTAATTTATTTATGACACAATTATGATGCAGTAATTACTTAATTAATGAAATATTAAAATAACTGATACTATAAATATCCAAATAAATGTAATTTGAAACTTTCTATGAATTAAAATAATTTTATAGGTTAATATGACATGTTATGGTTGATTATATAATTTTTTTTATATTAATAATGCGGTGATAAATTTATAAAAAACAAAATACCAAATAGTATCAAAATTGACATAAAAGAGTTTTTAAAACAAATATTATATTATTAATTGATATACTATTCCTAAATAACTAAGGTTCAGAAAAATGTCATAAATAATATTATATATGTCCTTAATGAACCACTTTAGGTTCTCTTGAATGTGTATAGTATGTTTGTTAACCATATAATATATAAATACAAAGAGACATGGTAAATGTCAAACTGTTTAACTATGAGTTAAATCTAAAAGATAAAGTTAATATATTGACCCAAACCTGACTAAAACCTTTTGGTTGAGTGCTTTTCTCCCATCCCCACCATTTCCTTTAAATAAATTTTTTGATCCATTAGAAACTGAAAATGATTTTATTATAAAATAATACTTCTTGCTTTTCATAAGGTGTCCCTCACCACTCTTATAAAAGGAAACTCCCCCTTCACTCAAATTCACACCTTCAAAGCCTTTTGGCATGGCCAAACATCTCAAATGTCCTAGATTCATCTTATAGGCCTTAATTTAGTCATAATACCATCCAATGGTGCCCTTTTGAGAAATTTAAAAAGAAGAACCTGAAGACGAGGTAAATATTTCATCACCTCTTTCATGTTCCTTCCTTCTTCCACTTCCCCTGTCTTTGTTTTTTCTATTATAAAATAATTACTCTAGTATCTTATATAGAATGTGATGTTATTATAAATATGGTACAATAATATTCATTATTTTATTGATCCTTTTAATGACATGTCACCATACGTGCATACGTACAGCTTACCGTCTCCACGTCATGGTGTAATTGTTATCCAATAAAATATTTTTTGGATGGGTATAATAATATTGTTTAATTGATGTAAATAATAAATAAAACATGATAATTATTTTTTATATATGATATATCATAAAACTATATATTATTTTAATATCAATAGAATGATATTTTCGCTCATGCGTACGTACGGATTAACATCTCCATGAACGCAATGAGATTCATTACCCATTGTATCCATTCCAGAATAATTTTCATTAGATGATTAAATATAATGTTTAATGAATTAATATCATTCTTAATATTAATAAGTTAAATAAAATCCTAACAAACATTACTTACATAACAATGCATATAAAGGAAAACGAATCAGTTAACACTAGAAATGAAGCTAATACTACGATATTATTAACAATGTAATGTTGAAAGATCATATATGATATCATATTTATGTATATGACTCTTATATTTTAATAACAATTATTCCACTATTATTAAAGATTTTAACTTACCCTCGACCATGGAAAAGTACATGGTAAGGGTTACATTCACAATCTATTTATTATTAGTGGTTGTTTTTAAGTAAGTATCTACTGGGACCTCTTTATCATCCACATCAATGATTCTTAAAAATGAATTCCAAAACATTTTTAATATTTACTCTACTATGGTTTAAATTCATTTATACCCTTGTTTGACTTTTTATAAAAAAGTTTGAAAGGAATAATTATGTCGTTTTCCAAACAAGGTGCTTTTTGACCTTTTCGACAATTTTATGGTAAGAATGTTTTTTAAACATATATGGTGGGTGCGACTAATTTTAATTGTTATAACATTGTTGAAGATTCCCTTACAATATTATAAGATTATTTAAAAAAAGGTTTTATTAAATGATTTCAAAATAGGAATATATATTTCTTTAAAAAAAGGTTTTGATTTCATCTATGTCAATATCCTTTGATGGATTTCAAGCTTTTTTGAATTTTATTTATTATGATACAAAACATCCATATTGTATTGAATGTTGTGAGATATGTTTGAAAGTGGATGTGTTGTTTTTAAACCATTCATGGTTTATGGATAATGTGTTGACATTCAATATGAAAATTTTCATACGAATGTTTATGTTATGTTTAAACCTTTTCATGTGAGGAATGCATTGGACATAGAATGTGACGGGTGGAGCCTACAATAGCTCCTCAATGCAACGGTAGGTCTCATGAGACAAACTAGTGTCTTGGAACAAGGCCTGGAGAAAATCATATTTTTAGTCTTGGCACAAGGCCTTGACTATGTGGTTAGGAAGTATGGAATTGTGAATTTCATCATTATGAAAGTGGATATTGATATTTCGTGTGATTATTCGACTAGTAGATTATCGATGAGAATAAGTAAATGGAATTATTTGATTTTATCTTTTCTATATTATGATGATGATCAAGTTTAAACAGTTTTTTCTTTAGTCTTATACATTGCCTTAAATGTTTATGCTTATTAATGAATTTTTCCACTATATTTTTTTCATTACTGAGCATCTGAGATCACCCCTTTTTATGTTTGATTTTTCCTTGGATGAAAAGAAGTATATTATTTCTAACCTAAAAGGATAGACTATGGGATATCAGTGTTGTATATGGGGAAAATGTTGTTGTAGTTTTCCATTTTTTATGTAATGTAAACCATGCGAATGAATCTAGTACTTATAAGGATACTAAACTAATCATTCATTCGAGGATTTCTATTTTTTATTATGCCAATGTTATGTAATAATGCACCAAATTTGGATAACTGGGGTCAGGGCGTTATAGTTGGTATTAGAGGAGGTTTAGTAAAAACCTTGGAAACTAGATTTAGATAAACTTTGATTATAGAACGTAGCCCTAATATAGAATTTGAGGATTAGTATAGAAGAAAATCCTAGAATTTTGGTATTGTAGAGATTTTGTGAGTTTTCCAAGTAATACAACCCTGTCTGGATACGAGCTGGTAGAGGTGGCTCTGGCACAAATGTTCCTAGTTGTAGAACCCGAAAACACAGCTTTGATCTACATTCGAATGGGAACTGGTGAATGAAAACAAGCCTCACTGAACTTTGGGTTACGAAACTCCCAGGGGATATGCCTAAGATAATTCTCATTTTCATTACAAACCATTTTGAAGGGTTTATGAGTATATACATCCTCAAAGAAATTTTTTTTATGATTATGGATTATATCTATAAACTGTTCAATTTATTTTAATTGTTTTTTAAGTTTGTATTTCTGTTCTGTGATTCATAAACTAATCAAACTTATGTCATTTTTTAGAAATGGCCCTATTGGAAGGAATGAAAACTGTATCAATGGATGCACTCCATGAAGGGTTTCCCTATTACTCAATATAATTATAGTGGTCATGATGTTGTAACTGGTGCTGATTATCTAATCACCATACTGAGACAACTCACCCAGGTTATGAAAAATAACCTTACCCATATGGAGCACCCTGATCCACATAATGGAGGATCAATGTTAGATCACTTTATTAGGAAACGACCACCAAAATTCAATGCCGGTAAAAATAAAATAGTAGCTGAGAAATGGATAAATTCCTTAGAGAAAATATTCCATGCCATTAGGAGTAGCAAAAGATAAAAAGTTGTCATGGTAGTTTACCATCTCACTAGAGATTCTAATCAATGGTGGTTATTTATTCAAAGCACAAAAGAATATTTTGATGTATCAAATATGGGATGGAGGGAGTTTAATGAAATTTTCAAAGAAAAATACTTTCTTCGTGACCATCAAGAAAGTATGGAAAGGCAATTTCTGAGTCTGAGGCAAAATGAGGATGATAATGTCGCAATGTATGGAGCTATCTTTACAAGGATAGCAAGGCATGCTGCAGATTATATACATAAGCCAAGAAGTAAGATTGATCGTTTCATTGATGGGTTAGAACCATTTCTCCGTCAAGAATTAGTCTCACAGTCTTTCTCATCGTATGAAGATATTGTATCATGTGCTATCAAGATAGAAAAAGAATATCTAAGTCTTATGACTTTAATCCAAAGAAAGAGAAGAATAGATCTATTGAACACTATAGAAATGGAAATAATGGGAATAAGGGAAATGTTGAATATCCATCCTGGAGTAAAAGTGGGAAGAAACTCCCTTGTACTTGCCTAAAGGGAATGCGAGTCTGTTACAAGTGTGGTGAAAAAGGCCACCAAACTCATGACTGCAATGGGAAGAAAAAGGTTGTCAATGTTGAATGCTACAATTGTAGAGAATGTGGGCATTATGTGAATGAATTTCCTAATATTCTAGGGAACAAACCTTAGAAAAGGGCAAGGGATCAAGGCCTAGCTTATGTTATGAATACCGTTGAGGTTGGTGCTCTGAAAGACATGGTGGCATGTAATTTAATGGTTTTCCCAAGTTTAGAAAATGCCTTAATTGATTCTGGATCATCACATTATTTCATATCTTCTCAGTTTTCTAAGAAAATTAGATATTTCAAATTTGATTTAACAAGGTAGTTGTCAGTCAAAACTCCTAAGGTAAGTATCATTGCAATAATGTTTTTTGAATCAGTTCCCATTAAAGCATATAAACATTATTTATCTACTGACCTCATCATTATACACATGATTGTATTCGATATAATCCTCAATATGGATTGGCATTCAGACCATGATGCGAAAATTTATTGTAAGAAGAAGGAGGTTATAATTTTTGATGATGATAAAAAGTACCTTATCTTTAGTGTCAAAACATCACCACTTAATTCTTATCTAGATCCACCCCCAGTAGCTCAACTAAATTTAATTATTGGGGAGGACGAGAATGAAATAACTATGGGTGAGGAAAGGAATTTTCCAATATAGGATGTACCTATTGAGAAAGAATATGTTGATGTTTTTTCGAGGAATTTACCTGTACATCCTCCAGAATGTTAAATTGAGTTTTTGATTGATTTAATTCCTGGTTCAAGGACTATATCAAAGACCCCAATAAAATGTCCATTGTGTAATTAGTGTAACTAAAGAAAAAAATAAATGAACTGAGTAACAAGAGATTTATTCTCCCTATTGTTTAACTAGGGGGGTCCCCTGTCCTTTTTGTTAAGTAGAAAGATGGATCTATGAGGTTGTGCATTGACTACAAGGAGATCAATTCTCTAACAAAAGAGAACAAGTATCCCTTACCTCGCATTGATGATTTATTTGGCCAAATTTATAGAGCTCAATATTTTTCAATGATTAACCATCGATCAGGATACCATCAGTTGTTCGTGAATAAGGAAGACATTCCGAAGACAGCATTTCAAACTAGGTATGGGCATTGTGAGTTTATAGTAATGTGTTTTTGATTGACTAACGAACCTTGTGTCTTCATGGATATAATGAATTTTGTTTTTAAGGAATATCTTGACGACCTTTTAGTGGTATTTATTTGATGATATCATGGTATACTCAAAAATCTATGAAGATTATGAAAATTACTTGCACATTATCCTGAAGACTGTTAGAGGACATGAATTATATGGGATTTTTTGAATGTTTGAATTCAGGCTTCAGAAGATTTCATTTCTAGGACATATTGTCTCTATGGATAGAATCCTTGTTGATCCTTCTATGACCATGGAAATCCATGAATGTCCAGCACCAATGATTATAACTGAGGTACATAGTTTTATTGGATTAGCAGGTTATTATCGATATTTCATCTAGAATTTTGCTCGGTTGGATTACACATTAACAAAGATCACACAAAAAGGGGTTATATTTGTTTTCCAAAAATAGTGTGAAGAATGATTTGAATAACTGAAGAGAATATTAGTAAATTCTACTATATTGACTCCACTATCGGGGAATGATGAGTTTGTTATTTATAGTAATGCTTCAATGAAAGGTCATGGTTTTGTCGTTATAAAGAATGATAGGGTTATTGCCTATGCGTCACGACAGCTAAAAATTCATGAGAAAAACTATCCTACTCATGATCATGAGTTAGAAAATGTAATCTTTGCTTTTAATAATTGGAAACACTATTTTTTTGGTGAAAAAATGTGAGATATATACCGATCACATGAGTTTGAAGTATATATTCTCATAGAAAGAACACAACATGATGAAGAGGATATGGATTGAACTAGTCAAGGATTATTATTTCACTATACAATACCACTCGGCGAAGGAAAATAAGGTGGTAGATTCTTTGAGAATAAAGGATCAAGGAGTTTTGAATAAGAGGAGAGTTGAAATGGATCCATTATATAGGGATCTAGTAAATATGGGCATGGGAATCACCATGGAATGAGAAACATCAATAGTTTTTCAAATGGTTTCCAAAACATCCTTACTAGAAATGATAAAGTGTTCTCAGACCGATGATAAAGATTTTCAAAAGAAGATTAAAACTGTGAATGACAGGAGATTGAGTGACATCGTGAATGAAGACGAAATTTTGAAAATTGAGAAGAGACATTGTGTTCTCGATATACCTGATCTAAAAAGAGAATTGTTGTATGATGTTCATAGTTCCCATATTTCTATACACCCTGGTAGCACTATGATGTATTGATATTTGAAGGAAAATTTTTAGTGGGACAACCTGAAGAGGGATATTGTTTATTTTTTGTCAAGATGTATGGTTTTTCAACAAGTTAAAGCTGGAAGGCAACAACCTAGAAGAGTCATGCAACCTCTTCCCATACCGGAGTGGAAATGGGATAATATGATGATAGGATTTTTCAATCAGACAACCAATGACTACTAGAAGGAATGATGTCGTATGGGTCATTGTTGACCGCCTTACCAAGGTAGCACATTTTCATGATATATATTGAAGATTTACCACTTGAACGTCTAGCATGATTATATATTAATGAATTTGTGAGACTTCATGGAGTACCCCAATCTATTTATTTGTATCATGATCTATGTTTTACCTCATGATTCTGGAAAAGTATTCAAAAATATCTGGATACTGCTCTTCGTTTGAGCACTGCCTTCCACCCCCAAAACTGATGGACAATCAGAACATACTATTCAAACATTGGAATACATATTTTGATCCATCTCACTTGAATTTCAAGGTATATGGGATCAATATTTACATCTGTTAGATTTTTCCTACAATAACAGCATTCATTCAAGTACTCATATGGAACCATATGAAATGTTATATAGAAGGAGATGTCGCACACCATCCTTTTTGGATGATGTTGGAAATCAAAAAATCGTAGGCCTAGAACATGAGGCGGAAACTATGGAAAAGGTAAAGGTAGTCCAAAACCACATTAAGGTATATCAAATTAGATAGAAGAGATATGCTGATAACCAAATGAAGGATTTGGAATTTCAGGTAGAAGATCATGTTTTATTGAAGGTATCTCCTTGGAAGGGTGTTATACGATTCAGTAAGAAGGGTAAATTGGGTCACCGGTACATCAGACCTTTTGAAATTCTAGAACGAATTGGGGATGTAGCTTACAGTTTGGAAATTCCACCAACTCTCTCAAAATATCACGATGTGTTTTACATTTCACTGTTGAGAAAATACATGCCTGACCCAACTCATGTACTCACCGATGAAAAATTAGAACTGTAACCTGATCTGTCTTCTTGCGAAGAGCATGTCAAGGTTCTTGATTCAATAGAACAAGTACTGGGAAACCAGATGACTCGTCTGAAAAAAGTTCTATGGAGAAACTATATGATGGAAGAGGCAATGTGCGAACCTGAGGATCTTATGAGAAGAACCACCTGAGTCTTTTTATGCTGTTATACTCTATAAATTTTGAGGATGAAATTATTTTAAGGAGGAGACCATATATCACCCCAAACTTCCATGGTATGCTTCTCTTTGAATAACACAAGAGCATGTGTTGTATGCAACTTCGAGTTCTAACACACCACAACCAATCAAACTTACCATTATGAATAGTAATACCCAAATTTTGAAATTTTATAAATTTTACCTTTCAAAATGGACTTGATTTTTGGATTCGGAATATCAAAGTTATCTTAGGGTGATTTTTTGTATTTTTCTGATAAAATTATATTTTTGATGAATAAAGAAAAACAATGAGTTAGAGTTTAAAACTGAATTTTTATTTAAATAATTATTTATTTAATATAAATTTATTTTTGGTCAAAATAGATACATAATACTTATATATGTTCAATGTAATTCATTGGATTGCGTTTATAATAATTTATGATATATAATAATTTTAGTGAACCTTTTACTGTTTTCTACACACCTCCCAGGAGCATTTGAAAATTTAGAAAAAAGTTAATTTTACCACATCTGTGATTTGAATTTCAAAAATCTGAGAGACACAGTTGATATCATAAAGTAGTATGTGGTTCAATAAGATGAAAATAATCATTGGTGAATAGTGACTTTTAACTTTTATTTACCACGGTTTAAAGTGAATATTTAAATCAAGGGTAAAACCATTATTATAATTACCATAACACAAGTCCTAATTTTATTAGATAAGTATAATTCATCCCAAAAAAGATTAGGAATAACATATGAACCTCTTTTGTCAACATTGATTAGATTGGAACATTTATAATTTTTTAATTCAAAGAAGAGATAAAAGTGTTAAAGTCAAAGTTTAATAACTAAACCATTTTTAATTTAGGGTTACACATAAGATAAATTCAAATATAAATATTCATAATAAATCTAAAAATATTTTCTACATAATGATATTTTATTTATAATTTTTAGAATGTAAGTAATTTAATTTATTTATGACACAATGAGGTTGGAGTAATTACCTAATTAATGAAATATTAAAGTAATTGATATTACAAAAATCCAAATAAATGTAATTTAGACTTATTATGAATTACACTAAATATATAGTCTAATATGACTTGTTAGGGTTGATTAGATTGATTTTTAGTTGTACTAATTCTGATAGAAATTCGGAAAAAGCAAAATACCAAATAGTGTCAAAATTGTCATAAAATAGTTTTTATAACAAATTTTATATTATTAATTGATATTCTATTCCAAAAAATATAAGTTTTATCCAAAGGTCTTAAAAAATATTATATATTTCATTAATGAACCACTTGGTGTTTTATTGGATGTTTATAGTAATTTTATTAACCATATAATATAAAAATACCAAGAGACAGGGTAAATGTCAAACTATTTAATTAAGAGTTAAATCTGAAAGATAAAGTTAATATAGTGACCCATGCTTGTCTAAATCCTATAGGTTGAGTAGTTTTTGACCCATACCCACCTTATCCTTAAAATAATTTATTTTGGAGAAATTATAAACCAAAAATGAGTTTATTATAAAATAATATTTCTAGCGTTTCCTAAGGCACCGCACACCCCACTTATAAAAGGGCACTCACCCTTCCCTCTAATTCACACCATAAAAGCCTTTTGGATTGTCCAAAACGTGCCCAAATACCCTCTCAAATATCCTACCTTCATTTTAGAGGCATTCCTTTTTTCTGAAATCCATCTTATGGTTCCCTTTTGATCAAATGAAAATGAAGAACCTAAAAAAGAGGTAAATATTTCATCACCTCTTTCAAGTTCTATTCTTCATCCACTTCATCTTTCATTGTTGTTTCAATGATAAAATAATAACTCCAGTTTATTATATATATTTTTATGTTATTATAAATATGGTACAACCATATTCATTATTATATCCATCCTTTGATTGACATGTCACTGTACATGCGAATGTACGGCTTACCGTCTCCACGTCGTGGTGTAATTGTTATTCAATATATTATTACTTGTATGTGTATAATAATGAAGTGTATTTGATGTAAATAATAAATATATAATGCTAATTATTCTGTATATATGATATACAATCCCATTATATATATTTTTTATATCAAAAGAATGATATTGTCGCACGTGAGTATGTATGGATTACCGTCTCAACGAAGGCGATGAGATTAATTCCCCATCGTATCCATTCAAGACTAATTTTCATTAAATGATTAAACATAATGTTTAAATAATTAATATAATTCTTCATATGAATAAGATATATCCTATCCATAACAAACATAACTTACATAACAAAGCATATAAAGTAAAACGAATCAGATAATACCCGAAACAGCGATAATACTAAGATATTGTTAACAAAGAAATGTTAGAAGATCATATATGATTTCATTTTAATGTATATTATTCTTGTACAATTTAATAAAAATTATTTCCCCATTATACAGGATGTTAACCAACCCTCAAAAAAGGAAATGTACAAGGAATGGTTTTATTTCCCAATCTCTTTATAATCTGAGGTTGATTTTACTTATGTTTTTACTGGGACCTCTTTATCAACCACATCCATGTTTCTTAAAAATGTATTCCAAAACATTTTTACTATTTCCTAGACTATCTATTAATTTTATTTATACAATTTTTTGAATTTTTCTAAAATGGTTTGAAAGGAATCATTCCGCCATTTTCCAGGAAAGGTACTTTTTGATCATTTCGAAAAATTTAAGGTAAGAATGTTTTTTAACCTATACGGCGGGTGAGGATATTTTCCGATGTTATAACATCATCAAAGCTTCCTTTGAAAACTTATAATAACCCAATAAATTTTTTCTTAAATGATTTCAAAATAGAAAGAGATATTTCTCTAAAAAGTTTTTTATTTCATCTATGTCGACATCCTTTGTTTGATTTTATGATTATTTGATGTTGATTTATTATGATAGAAAACATCCATATGGTATTGATGTTTTTTTGATTTGTTTGACTGTGGATGGGTTATTTTTACACCATTCAAGGTTTATGTATAATTTATTAACATTTCGTATGCTAGTTTTAATACGAATGTTTATGTTATGTTTAATCCTTTTCATATGATGAATGCATTGGACTTAATAAGTGATGGGTGGAGCCCGTTATAGCTCCTCGATGAATCGGTAGGTCTCTTTAGACAAACTATTGTCATGGAACAAGGCCTTGACAAAATCGCATCTGTAGTCCTACCACAACGACTTGACTATGTGGTTATGATGTCTCGAATTATGCATTCCATTATTATGAAAGTGTCTACTGATTTTTCATTTGATTATTCGACTAGTATAATATCCATGTGAATAAGTAAATAGAATTATTTGATTTTATCTTTTCCATATTATGCTAAAGTTCATTTTTAAATGTATTTTGGTTTATTCCTCTACATTGCTTTAAATGTTTATGCTTATTTATTAAAGTTTCCACTATATTGTTATCTTTACTGAGCATCTGGGAACACCCATTTATATGTTTTATTTTTTCTAGGATGTGAAGAAGTATATTATTACTAACCATTATGGATAGCCAATGGGATCTTAGTGTTGTCTATGGAAAAAAGGTTGTTGTAGTTTTCAATTTTATGATGAAATGTAAACATTATGAATGTATCTAGTACTTCCAATTCTACATAGCAAATCAGTCTTTAGAGACTAGATCTTTTGGGATTATACAAATGTTGTGTAATAATGAACCAACTCTAGCTAATTAGGGTCGGTGAATTACACATAGTGATACATATTAGTTGGTATGATTGAATAAATGAGAGTGGTGGTTTCATTTTTTAGTGGAGGAGGTGTGTCATTATTTTAAATATAAAACAGTAAACAATATTGAGTGGTCTCCCTTAGATAAAGTGCCTAAAATATTGTACCCAATTATATAAATTTAACTCTAATGTTGATATATATATATAATAGGTTTTATAATATTATCTTTCTCATTCTGGCCATTATGATCCACGATTAATCCATTGATAAGCTATTTTTTATCATCATTATTGAAATAAATTTTCAATCAATTAACTAATATTTTTGTTAAAAATCTAATTTGACTTTATTAGACATTAATAATTAATATTATAATAAATTTGGTGCCCATTTTTTCAAATTAAAATTATATTAGTTGAAGGAAGTAATTTAAATTTAATCATGTACATAAGACGACAAAGCTTGTTTTTAATGTAAAGATACTAAAAACATTACTATATTTTTATAATCAATTTCAAAAGTGAAATTGATTAAAAGGAAATAAATTGTTTTAATTTATGTATCATTTGAATAATTTTAATTTCAAACAAATTTAAAATATAATTTATCATTATAAACAAATTAAAAGAAGACGCATTTTTTAATTAAAATTAAGTATTTTTCACTGGTCATCAAAAAATATAACATCATAGAAAAATACAAAAAACCCCTAACCTGATTTTGTCCGTCTTATTCTAAAAAATTATTTAATTTTTGTCAAATAAAATTAATAAATTTTTAAAAATTAATATTTTAAATAGGTTCCCTTTTGAAAGGACAAAAAATAATTTATAAAAATATTTACATAATGTGTAATGTTGGTTTATTTATTATATATATGAAATATATTGGATGAATGTAAAAAATATTTCATTATATATATATATATATATATATATATTACACTAATATCTGACATTTATTGTAAATAATTTAATTCATCAGGAAAAAAATTTGAGCATATGAATATTGTTTTTTATAAACCATTGGATTTATATTGAACTGGTTTCTATACCTATTTGTAATAAAATATAAACTAATGGATCAAAAATATATTTATATTTTAGTTAAAAATATTCATGGCTTTACATTTAATGGCATGGTTATATATTATTATATTAAATTATAATTTTTGATAATATATTTTCCTTCGGTAAGACGTGGTCTCCAATTTAATGCATGCCATTGAAGAATGAAATTATTGTGTTACACTTAATATAACCTCATTGTTCCATGTATATAATGAAAAAATAATTAAGTTTCACACAAATTTCACATGACTATTGTGGCTTAGGATTAACATGGTGTTTCATATACAGAATTATTACTGTGAAATTAAATTTAATGAATATGAAAAATGTTGTAAAAATTTAGGTTGTAAAATATGTCTTTTGAGATAATGGTGAGGAAGGTATATTGTTTTTATATTACCAACATTATGTGTTCACAATATTGATTAGTTCATAACATGATTTTATAACATTGTACTTATGATCACAGTGTGATTCATTGAAAATGTTTCTTTATTCACATCATAATATGTGGACATTTTTACTAGGTTTAGAACATCATTCCTATGCATTATTATTATGATCACAATATAAATATAATAATTAATTAGGAAATAAATATACAAAAAAAAGGAATTTTTTATGAAGTTATTTAATATTGAAGAACCATCAAATTTATTCGTTTGATGTTTGATAGATTTTCATAAAACTCGTGGAGATTCCATATCATTTTCTAATTGGGTTTGAAGAAGAATTTGTATAAAAATATTTGAGGTTTTGTAATATGAGAATATAAGAAATTATATTTTTAATTATCATATATGTAATAAAATATTATCCTTCATGGATTTTGATATGGAAATTAATGATAACAAAAATGTATAATATTTTTTCTTTTATAAAAGATTTAAAGTTAACTATACACTATCACAAACCAACCCATCAAGGCATACCATTTTTAAAAAAATATTACAGTGACAACACTGTTATTTCTCCAAAAATCCATTGAATGTCGACTAGTGTAGAATGTGAATAATACATACATGGGGAGCATAACCCTAATATACATGCATATAGGATGACATCTCCAAGCATATAAAATGATGGTCGAAAAAAACATATATACATGAACAAAATTTATCCCACATTAATGATTGTAAAAAGTACATAACACATGAATGATGCCAAAGACAAGACCGAAAAAAAATTATTGTGATTACAAAAATCTCATAAAGAGATGACCACTACCAATTTAAATAACCCAGATATCTCCTTGTTATATTTACCCAAACTATGGTATTCCTCCTCTATGTTATACTATTATTTTGCATAAATTGTTTTTTTTCATTATTAGATATAATAAAAGTAGGAAGATCCCTTTTAGGAATGAGTTCAATAATACCTAGTATGAAATCATCAAATCACTAATAAAAATGAATCAAGATTAGTCATCTCATAACAATAATACTATAATAATCCCATATAATCTAATATTAGAAAATATTAATGAAATTAATTCATCCAGAAACCACGATACATATTATATTTATAATTTATTCATGGTGAAAATCATCCGAGTTGTAGTCACATCATCATCCAAGATATTTATAGTGAATGTCATCCAAGAGGTCACGATTGTTGGATATTCCTATAAAAAAGACAAGGGATATCAATAAATTTCATATTAAAATAAGGGGATCATATAGAGGTCAACTAGGGGAACCCAAAATATATAATGGATATTCCTTATTTATAGGGCATTAATTATATATGAATGATGGACAAAATGATACTATAAACCCCACATAAGAATAATCACAGACCCAGGATTTCCCTATTTGTGGATGTGCCAAATACATTTCAATACAACTCCTATATATCATATCATAATCAATCCTAGGACATATTTTCACATTTTAGTCTCATGATAATGGATAAAAATATCGCTCTCAAATTAACCCGGTATATAATGAAGAGATAATGTTCTCAAATCCATATCATAGGATATACAAGTCATGTAATGGGGTTATACAGTGTGTATAAATTATATAAGAACATTCATATTTTTTAAACTTTTTTATTATACTGTACATGTGTACCGAGGTCTGTTAAAGTATATACATATTAATGACTAAGTATATGGATCGTCTAGTTTACTCTAGTTTTCCCTTGTACACATATCATTCTCTAAGTACATGACACATCCCTTGTATAATATCTACTTTTATGTACATGGCTTAGCCTCTTTACATGGGACATTACCATTTATCCTCTATCATAAAAAGTATAGCACTAGTTGAATTCCAAATTCCTTATGGTATAGACTATGTTATGTTTGATATATAGATCCTATATAGTAACCCTATCCTTAATGTTTGGGATCCCACACTGAATGTGATTTTGAATTACATTCTATGTACTATTGGTGCTAATAGATATTTTGGATCATTAACCTAACATAAAAAAATTGTCAATTCTGCCTTAAATTATATTAGAAATCTCAAACAAGGGATCATCCTACCCTCTATGTCATAGGTTGTCAGGAACTGCACCCTGCTCCATATAGAAACTAGTTTGTTGGTATGACCTGTTTCCACATTAAATTGTAATTGTATATCCACAATGAAAATGAAATGAATTGTCTGATCTAAAATCAACCTCACCATTACATAATTTTCCACCTCAATAAAATATTGAATCATGAACCACACCCACAACATTGATCCATCTAATTGAAAAACTATTGTAGAATGATTAAATATCGGATATTCATCGAACCATGGGCCAACATAATTTAATGTGACGATTTTTTAATCATAAAATTGATAAAACAATAAAAAATAAATGTAAGGCACTATCTGAGGTCTTTTTTTAATTTTTTCCTTGTTATTTTTTCATTTATTATATAAATAAATATGTAATAATAAGTAATGATCCATTAAATGAATCGTAATGTAAATCAACTATTGATTCACGAATCAAATATACTTTTTTAAAATGATCTATGTTCAATACATGAAAAATAAGTAGTATTAATCCAAATAAATTAAATGTACTAACTATTTTTATATCAATCACTAGTGAGGAATGATTTTTCGTTGTCATCATTCAATATATCCAAAAGCTATATTAGTTATGATGATCCTTAGTTATCGATTGGGGTTTATTACCCTTGCTAGGATATCATATAATGGATCCTCAACACATATAGAGTTATGAGGATATGTATGATATATCCTATTAAAAATATATTTATTGATAAATGTATTTCAAGTGTAATTAAAAAAAATTGGTAATTTAATAAAAATATTTATATAAAAACTATCCCATGACCACGTCCAACCTGAGGATGTGAAAAATTCTAATGATAGGTTATCTCTGGTATTAAATAACTAATTGGCCTCAATTAAGGCATCCAATTTTTGATATGAGAATATATATTTTAGTTATTCTACTAATTTATTAAATTTTATTCTTTTTATATTAATATATCATATATTATATACATATCAATTCGCAACTCCTCGGGATGCATAATACCATTTCATATCTGATATATAAACAAAAACATATTACTACATGTATATAAAATTAATATATGGAAAAACCATATCCATTAAATTATCCCCATCATATATTTATTCTAAATAAACCACAGACCATTCAAAATTATATGGGTATTATTCTCACATTTAGGAATCCATCTCCCAAAATCCCTCCTAATTATTCATGTTCATTAACTACCCATTCCCCAAATTAATTTCTTAACCATAGAGACTCTATCATAATAGTACTTTATCTCTATTTATTTCTCTTGAAAGGCATCCCCATCATAAATACCAAACTCTCCCTAGTCGATAATATGCGATTGTCCACCTACAAACATCCTTAGTTATGAGACATAGAAGACGTCATGTGCCCATAAAAACAACAACTATAAGGAAAACATGGATTACACCATATAAACCATATTATTTATATATATGTTTCCCATGATTATTGGAAATTTCATTCTTCCCCAAAAAAATATCTATAATCCTTTTTATAGTGAGTTTATTACGAACCCATGGTCTCCATCCTCAAAGTTCAAAGGCCTTTATATTTGGTCTGGAAGAAAATTATAATTGCTCTATATAGTCCCATTCAACTATTATTATATGATAATAATATTATATACCATTTTTGAAGCCAACTATTGACCTAAGAGTGTTGAGACGCCATGTGCATTCCAGAAAATTGGTGACCTATATGTTCGCATTTAATAGGCCATGAATGATTCTATAATTTTGCTGGAATGGTAGATTTATTTACGCAAACTCCACTAATGATATCTAATTTTAAAATATAATTCCAAAGACTAAAAATCATTCATGAAACATATCCTATGGAACCTTAATAATCTTCTTTAATTTTCCCACATTCCTAGGGTAAAAACTTATTATCAAATTAAGCATATTCTCAAATCCTCCTCTATTATTCTACATAATCATGATTTAAAATGAGTATCACAGTATGAAGCGGTTTTATTGGAAATTCAATGTTGAAAAACTACCTTCTATATACTGTGTTGTACCAATATCTCTACTAAAATATAAACTAAATTATAATAGATGTGGTTTTACATGGTGATGTGGTTCTACAACTTCACATATAGTTTCATTTAATCTAGACTTATGTGGTAAAAAAGTCATGAAGTCTAAGGATATCCCATCCCTCGTACAAAATTTCACCTCATTATGTTTAGATAAACTAATTGGAATTTTTTTTTGAGAATCCACTTATAGAAGTATGTGGAAACAAGATACAAATAGTTTTTTGAAATTTTTCTAAGATGACCCTGTAACTAACATCGAAGGTCCCGGTAGATCATTGACATACATTGAAATTATACCAAGGGGGGTTTAGTGAACTCCCCCATCACCTACTATTGAAATTTGACTTGTACCTCCATCCATAATCATAAAATAGTCACATTCTCCCCACCTTAATAAAATACATTATGATAATTCCGAATAGAAAAATTATTACATATGATATCATTGATAATATATATTTAATTAGAATCTATAAAAATATGTATGTTAGGGGAAATAAAAATTGACTAAAGAAATTAAATACAATCCATTTATTATAAGGAAAACTGTAATTATGATTATTTATCTTACTCATTTTCAAAAAACTGAGAAAAATATATATTTTAAATAGCATATTCTATATCAATCCCCTTCCCAAAAAATAGATAGTATCTAAAATCCATTGTTATAGATGAAATATATCCATATCCTCTATCATATGTTTAGAATATTCTAATAAAATAATATACTTGAGAATATTATGACAAGTGTATAGGTTTAACTGCTCACAATATGTTATTGTTCCCACATATTCATGTTGAATACTAATACTACAGCAAATGATCATTGGTTTCAATGTTCTACTATTGTTTTCATGACTACCGAGACCCATTTATAAGTATAGAGTTTATATGAATTATCATAGAACTAGGATTGGTCTATGATGAATCATTGAAAAGTATGTATTTTCAATTTTCCTATAGAAATATCACGTTTAGTTTGATCATCATCCTATTCCCTAACTTTTAAAAATCCATAAGATACATTTTTTTCAAAATGGAGGATTTCCCTACAGTGTTAATGAAGTAAAAGGATCCAATATTGAAGAGAAATTAATGAAAGAGGACATGTATTATCCTTCTAACCTATGTAATCCTTACACCTCCACTATGATCAAAGGAGGATCCCAAGCTAAGACTACCTTGACCATTCCTGTGCCCTATATTACACTGTCATCAATGATGACATGTCCTAGAGTGTGGATCTTATTTATATAGAACTAAATCATTATGGTATTACATAAAATTCTACTTCTATTGAATTGTGTTTAGATATACCCTTATGTCTCTCTATTATTCATCCTCAAACTCTAACTATACTAGGATATCATCGATGAAGAGCACCAAAAATTGTGGAATGAAAGGAAGAATGATCTAGTTTCCAAGTCCCATGAACACTGATGGGGATTTCATTACACCGAATGGCATAACCATGTAATCATGCTAGTCATAAAGAAATTTAATTCCATATTAAAAACAAATACTCATCCCATACATATATCTTGTAACATCTTGACCTAATGTCAATCTATAGAACCAACAATCCCTTCTAATCTAGGTAAAGTTGTTATTTCTACTTGGTAGTTGGTACTTATTTTTCTCAATCACTAGATTCAGACACTAATAATCACTACAAAACATCATTCTACCATCCACCATTAGAGAAAATGAAACGAGGGATTTTCATGGTGAAACACTAGGTCCCATGAATCCCTTCCACTAGAAGTATTTCAAATACAACCTCAATTATAAAATCCCTGTTGGAAAAATCAGACATGCTGGTGATGTTATTTGGGCTTCCCAAGAATATTTGTCAATGTAGATGTGTATCTCTATATGGGAAGGTAATATTGTCACATACTCAAGAAATATGACCTCATACTTGACCAATTACATAAGAAAACTGTATCTCATATGATCAACTACTCCATGGGAAATGTTTTCTAATTACTTCATAATCGATTAAACATTCCTATATATGATATCACCCTTCTCAAATGAGGTTTCCTTTATAACCATGGAGGAAATACTTTTCCCATTATCAACAACACACCACATCCTCTACCAGTAATATTCATTTTCGACATTAAATGTTGATAGCTAGAACATGACAATGATTTTATTGTAAGGCCTCATTAGTGATACCAATAGATATAATATAAAAAATTATAATATATAATCCTTTTGAAACTATATTTATAATTTTGAGATCGCGGATTCACCTCTGGTTAGATTCTCTTGTTTAAAAGGCCGATCCTATGGGTCAACCAAAAAATATACATCTAAAACATCTTAAGTGAAAAAATGGAATAAATCTCAAATTTCTACATTAGAAAAAAAATATGATAGGCAATAGTATGTTTTTCCTCATAGATTCCATACATCCTCAGGGAAATAAGCCTCCCCTATCAAATGTTGTCCTCAACTTTTAATAACAGATCAGTGAGGCATGCTCATCCAACCTAGGTGTGTTGGTGGAAATTACATGAACTATCTTCCACCTCCAGATACTATACCATCTATTAATCCATGTACAACACCTCGAGGAACTCCATTGTCCTGACTCAATATTTGATTATTTGATTACTTAATCTTTTCCCAATTGGTTATATGATATGTCAAACAATCACTAGCATGATTCTCCCTACTAGTTCAGGAGAAACCACACCACTCCCTGGGATATGTTGATCCACACAGAGATCCCTGAACCATTAATCCATTTTTCTGTGATCATATCCTAATTCTTTAACCAATCCTAGAAACCTGATACTCTATTGGGCTTCCAAATTATAAAGTATATACACATCTATAACCTCTAAAATAACACACATTTGTTCTATTCGCTTCCATGAATCTATCCAAAAATAAATCCTATGGGGGAAAATATTAATTTGATAGAATGATAATACATATAATCAAATCCATAATAACTCAGTTTAATTATTTCATGACGTTTCATTCCATGCGGTAGGATATTCAAACATTATATTGGGAGTATTATGAGAGATCAATATACCACTCTTAATACTACACAATGGTCATACATTACTGATAAAGATGTGGAAGATTAATGATGTATAATAATAAATAAGGTGTGAGACAGAAAAACTACTTTAATAGAAACATTATTTCTAACAAGGAAAAATATTTATTTTCAGGTGAGTCAGTCATCATAATCCCCCATCACCCAAAAGATATTGGAAAAATAACAACATCAAGGACTTACATATGATCTACAGTCATCCTCTAAATTCAAAAAACAAGGGTGAATCCCTCCAACCAATCCTTATCTACCTAGGGGTATGGATATCCCCGAAAACAAGGAGGTATACACCTCTATTTCTCATGAATAAAACATATAATTTTTTATATATAGATTGATCATTCATTTATTTCCATTTTTCAATGGGATGGGGAATAAATGAAAAACAACATGGTGTAACTACCTCTAGGACAAGTCCATTTACTGAAGACACGTTCTTGGGATGGTCACCCTTCCAACCAGGATGTGGAATTCTTTTCTATATGACTTCATGGAGGAATACTGAAATAATGATGATGTATAAAAATTGGAGATTATATTTAGTGATATGAATATATCAGGAAAAAAAAATCACTAACCATTCTTATATGATGTGTGTTATATTGTTTTCAGTGAAACTGTTGAATATATGTGACATGTCAAAATATGATAATCAGAGTCCTTGTGAATGTATTCATCATCAACTGTTCCATTACTAGAATACCTATCACGAATATTTTTCTCAATAAAAAGTAACACTACAACCATAAATCCAAAAAAAATCTAACATCTATTAAAAATTCAATTCTCTCTTCCTAATGAGGAACTAACTCCTTTAATACAACAACTTCACAAAATGATCACTTAGGATTATTTGTCTTGAAAATCAATAAGTGTTACTGATCAAGACCACCTTCAATATGGTATGGACATGAGGATAGCACTGATGAGGAAAAAATCAATCATTGGAGGCATTACAATATAGTAAATGTACAAATGAAATCCCATGACATAGGATCTACATAACCTATTCCTTGAGATAGTGGTTCACAAGGCTTCATTATATCCACCATGTATTCTAGAGGCTTCCGAATATTAGCGAGGGTCCAAAGTGGTGTAGTAGGGAGACTATACTCTCAGATCAGAGTGGTAAAATAGATATAATAACTAGCATACAATAGCAAATGGATAAAATAAATGACACTATAATGATAATACCACTTAAACACCATTGAGGAATAATTAGATAATAGAAAGGAACAATATAATCACATATAATGAATGTAAATTAAAATAATTATTAATAAAAATCTTGAATAATAGAAAATTCCAACAAGTTGACTCATATAAAATGATTTATTCACATGATTATAATCAAAACGTGTAAATAGGTTTCATGGATATAAAACATACTATACAAAATAGAAAAATGATAAAAAAACATCTCCATAATAATCAGGAACATATTCTAGATCCAATACTACCAAGATGAAATAAATAACTAAATTATATAAAATATATAATGCATGGAAATTTCTATTATCCATATATGTAGACATGCTATATTTTTGGATCCATTGGTGGCCTGAGTATAGTGTGCGATAAAATCCAACTATTCCACCATCAATAGTGTCTAGATGTAATCAAGGTAGTCCACATATCAATGATAATGTGAAGATATATGGACATCTAAAAAATTCTAAATAAATAAACACCAACCTGTACGGGTTTCCACATGACACTTTATGGATCTACCTACTTCGGTATATATTGAAATGTGTCTGATCTGAAAAAATATATATTGTACTAATACATATAATATAAAAATATGTTTTATACACCTATATTGACTACACACATCTTTAAATAACTAGGGATATAACTAAATACTCATTTTTGTATGGAAATAGGTTGTAAATATGGCTTCTACACTAAGTCTAATGTGCTATAGGATTCAATATTGAATCTGGGACATGAGGATCTTCACTTAAGATAAGTGGGTTCAGACTTCATTCTATAATCAAAAAATAAAATATCATGGAACATCATGTACATTTCCTAGAAAATAGTATACTAGTTTGGGACCTAATTGTCAACACCCAATATAAGGGAGAGTGATACATCATGCTCAAATAGTACCTTAACCATTATTCTACAACCAATCTCGAAGGAGTAATCATAATATTATTATTATCATGTTGGATGACCACATTATCATAAAAATTATTGATCATGATATATAAATAGGTATCATGGTTAATTTAATACATATAATAATGTATTTATCAATTTCTATTTCCTTGCCATTGACTAGAATTTATTTAATTAGACTATTTAAAACTTTTAAGCATGGAATACCATTCTTGATGAAATCCACTAACTAAACAAAAACCAATTTATTATTTAATCTTTTCAAATTACATTTCATGTAATCCCACCACATAGCATGTTATTTTAAAACTAATAAATAATATATAAGACTGGTAACATTCATTTACAACATATATCGAACACTTAGATGTAGTTTTTGGGATTTAATAAATTATTTAATTTTGGAAAATTCATATGGAACACCCAGTGGGGTATCCATGAATGAGGTCAACATCCAATAATCACTGTTAAGGGTCTAATAGATGTATAACAACATGACTATATCAATTAAATGAGAAATGAATTTTTTTTATGGAAATGTAATTTAATGGATGAAAAACATCACAACATTACTACTCTGAAAACAACTAAATATTAATGGAAAAAAACTATAAACCCTATCATAGGAACTTATATTACTCCTCATACAATATTGGATTATAATTTTTTTTATTGGAAGATAAATTAATAAAAATCCAATCCTCTATGTGGTTCTAATGATTTCAACGGGAATTGATTTATTGTTTCAATTAAGTAGTTATCTAAATATCAATCATAGAATAAGTGATAGATCATTGGTGGATGATTGTAAATTCACATAATACAACTGTATTGGAACGGATAATGCCTATGAAATTATGTTTATTAAGGGTATTCATGTTAGTAAACCAATACAAATAGAGCCACACTATAGAACAAACTATGTGCCAACAATGAATGATATCATACATGGGCATGTGGTTGGGCTCACATATTTTTAGAAAAAAGTGTGTTTCCACCTAATATCCTATGAAACATCACTCACTATTTGGGAATCCATGATGGATGGTATGCATGGTTTATCTTAATCTTGTGGCTCATTCTATTTTCCAAATTCTTAGGGCTCTAGGCTATGAACAAGACCCAAATGCCCTCAAACCCCCTTGAATCCATTAGATATCATTATAAGGGTATGAATAGGTAATTAATAAAATGGTACATAACAATGGAAAAAAATGTGGGTTGTTACAACATCCCATAAATAATGAAAATTGTCCCTAAGTTATTTATCTAATGTTGCATAGGTATTTTATGAGATATGTTTTATCCACTGAGATCGTTTAACAACCCCCCACATCAATGTTCTTTTATGTAAATGATCATGCTACCATATCACCTTTACAAAAGAAACCAATCTACCTCAGAGTTTCATCATACTATAATACATAATAATCACTACATAATCCTTGATGAATTAATCCATATCTAACACAACCTCCTCCTAATAAATTATATGTGATGGGTCTGGATAATACTAGTGAAGGAGAGATAAGTGAAAGAGATCATGCATGGACTCATATATCTAATGATTTTCTATATTTTAAATAACTATTCAAATTTCATTCTAAACATTAAAGGGTTAAAAAATCTAAAAAATATATTATCCTACCCAAGAACATTTCATTGGCCCAAACTAGGTGAGAATCCAAAAGAAAATTTGATTTCCAACCTCAAACTAAATATTTCATCCACATCAGTGGATTATGACCAACGTCTGGGCTGAGCTGTCATCATCTTCTTTTTGACTAACTGGAACTTATCGAAAGTCTCCAAAATTAGATACAGTCCATTTAAGGCTACTGCCCCTTACTCTTACATGAAAATAGGTGATGAAAAAGGTCTACCATAAAATAATTCATAAGGTCTTAACTTGTTGCTTTCATGAATGTTGTTATTTTAAATAAAACACCAAATGTGGTATATGTTTCCCCATGAATCCCCAATGTCAAGGAAATATACATAGATTATTTTATGTAACACATGTATCATACACTCTATATTTCCTTTGTTCAGAGCGAGATAATCCATACACAAAATCCCCAATGCACCAAAGGACTTCATCAACCCCTCTCAAAACCATGACATGAAATAATATTCTATATCAAAGATAATATAACATGTATCTACATGAAGACATATGACCTCCTTGGCATAATGGCCCTCAAAATCATATAAAGGGAAAGTTTTTAGAAACGTTTATAAATGTGTGACCTTATTGAATCCATTAATGAAAAAAATACATTGTACCATTTTCAATAGGCAATATGGCTAAAAAAATCATGAAATCCAAAAAATGTCATCCCATTCCAACATGGGAAAGGATAATAGAAGCAAAATTTCTACCATTTTCATATTTTCTACCTTCACCAACTGACAGGTCGAACACCATGTTATAAAACCTAATACCTCTCATTTCATACCAAGCCACCAATACTGACAATGTTATTCATGATATATCATGATGACAATTGCATTCACTTCCTTTTAGAAGGCATAAAATTCCCTAATCAGCTAATCCCTAATATATACTAGGACCGATACACGTCAATAATATTATAATGTATCATCCTGATTCATGGTCCAAAGAAATGCTGAATCATCATTTGAGGTACCTTCCCATATGAATAATTATTTCAGGGGTTGAATGTTGTATTTTTATCACCTTTTATAGAAGTGTAGAGCTCACTACTAAATATGAGATAATTGTCTATTCAGGTTCCTCTTCAACCACATTATGTTTCTCCCCAAATAAGGCTATAATCTAACATTCACCATTGGAATCCTTAACTACATTTGTATAAGTCCATTGAAATAGTGATTCATCAAAATCATTACCATTCCTTGGTGTGTAGGAAATATTAAAAATAAGGATTTCAGGTACATAACACATCTTCTCCAACAATGTTTTAGATCTCAATGTGTAATAATGTACATGGGTATTTTTTTATCAGTGGATAACACACAATAATCAAGAAGTAAATAGTGACACCTACAATGTAAATCATGAACTACTACAACAAGATTAAGGTTGTTCATTGTTTAAATATACTCATGAGTTTGAAACTAATAAGACCCATATGATAAAACTCACTCATCCTTCATCAAAATATCTCCCATTATGATGCTAGATTTTCATAGAAAACTATAAAACTATTTCCTGGCTCTAAAAATGTATGTATTGGCACTAAAGTCAGTCTACCATTCAATTTCAAAAGGGATTATTCACAAGAATCAGGCTAAACAGAATTCAATAATTTCTTTCTAAAGAATTTATGTTGATCTTTAAGTCACAGGAAATACTAGATGAATCATCGGTAACATGTGGCCAGCGCCAAGAAACTATATATGTCAAAAAAGTTCATGTTCTTCTCTCAAGAATCTATATATGTCACATTCTATGGGTCTAGGGATTATTCGAAATCCAATATGTAATGACCCAAGAAGTGGACCTTATCTATATATAAGTGGCAATTGATTAGAATAGAATGATTAAGATTTTATCACAGTGTATTCGGAATGATCTCTATAATTTTGGCATGGTAGTATCATGATTATGAATAGAATAAGATTACTTCCATGATGAAAACCATGAATAAATGCAGATAGGGGTTGATACCTAAATTCATTAGATCCCTGAAACACACTTGTACATTGGTATGACAGAAGGACATAACCATGTACTCATAAATACCATAACTAGTCCTGAAATATATGAGAGGTATGACAGATTATATGACTTGAACCTATAGATTAAATGACCAAAAATCATTATTTTAAAACACTCTTTCTCCACATATCTGATCAACGAGGTTTCCTTTTCAAGGAAATGAAAACATGACCTTTACTTTGAGTTGGTTAAATCAATTTTAGTCCACATAATGCATGATGGAACAATCCAAATATTTAGTAAAAGGGACTAGTGAAACCCATCAAGAAGAAATATGTCCTATAAAGCGAGTATCCTTTAGGTCCTTCAACATTTTCTTGAGAACATGATGCTCGATACGTGGCATACTTTAAGAAGTAATATACATTGGTTATTCTCTTGGAACTATCTCAATTGAAAACTCTACCACCCATAATATAGGAATCCTATAAAGATGATAGGTAAGAAATATATAAATGATCCTCCATAAGAGGGAGAACTGTATGACATAACCCAAATCCCCAAAGAATATACTGGTTATTTGATTTGTCACACTATAAATCAACTGTTTCTTGGGTCCAGCTCGAGTCACCTTACCTAATTATTATTCATTATGAAAATGTATACCAAAAGCTTGTGATATAAATGTCATCCTGAAACAATATTGGTCGATATTATATCTATATGGAATAAAAAAATGATCCCAATAAATACACCATAAATTATCATGTCAAAGAATAAAATATTAAAAAAAACATCCCCAATCTCTATGGGAAGTCATAACAATGAAGAATTATCTATGATCAAATACCTAATAGAGTATCTAGTTTTATCACAACATATAAGTGTTTCATCTCTTGGCATGTGATCTCTAAGATTTCCCTGAATACTAATTAGTGTTTTGTGACCATTTCAAGTAAAATGGACACTGAATTAGTGGTTACAAGAATCATGCCTCGAACAATAGAATCTGTGAAACTTTAGTTCTCTAACATTGATGAGCATCATATAACTGTCCCAAAAAATGCTCTTGACTCATACCCTGACTACCCTAAGAAATCCCATTGTAATAGAAGTAATAATCATGAGTCTGAATACCTCTCTCTCAACCACAACCTTAGCCCTAGTACCCAGTGGCATTCTAGATACAAACTTGTAGGGATACTAAGGTCCATGATCTCGAATGTAGGGTAGCACTACATTAAAATTAGGTATATCCAGTGATGGGGATTTAAAAATTCTATATAAAATACTAATAGAGACCCCTTTTATGTTTGTGAAAAATAATTGTTAAAGGTTATATTTAACAATGATTATTTAGCATTGTTATTACTTTTCTTTAACATTTTTAAAAAAAGAAATTTTAAAGTTGGACTATTATCAAAACATATAGAATATAGGTATTAAAGACCTCCTTTTAACAATTCTAGTAAAAAGGAGACGATGAAGGTGTCTCTTTATTCGCACATGTAAAAAACTGCTGATAAAGATGGGGGGACTTTATCATCGCTATTAAAAAAGTGCTGGTAATGATGGAGTCGTTATCAGTTCTTATTTAAAAGAAATGATAAAGACCCCATTTATCATTGATTTTTAATGGAACTAAAAAAGTATATATTTAAAAAAATAATTAGAACAATATTGTATAATATTAATATATTAATATTTATATACATATAATACATATTTTTACATATGTTTTAGATTAGGCTAACATGAAATTTAAACAAAATATATAAGATATTTACTTAAAATGGATTATAAAATAATTAAAACCATATTGGTAATTAATAAATATCAGATTATTATAGAGTAATTATCAATAAACAAAAAATCAAAAAAAATAAAATTTAAAGAATTAAAAAAAGATAAAAAAGAAATTGAAAACATAAGTCAAAAATCAAACATCTATATCTTTTGATTGGGGTGTATGTTTGGGCGCTATCACATATAAAATAAAACACTATGAAAATATATATTCCTTGATGATTTGGGGGAACAATGGTCAATATTGTTTCATGGAAAATGTGGCCCGGATGTACTGTAAAACTGATTTTTTATTCAGGGTAGTCCTATTTTATATCATTCGTTTAATTTTCATCTTTATTTTAGGGTGTCTTTTTCACCATTTTTAGTAAGGAATGAATTTATTCCCCATACATTCATTCTTATTGATATTATTGTTTTGATAATTTATCTCATTTTACAATTTTTTATCATTTATAATTATATATATAAATATTGTCTTATATTTACTTATAAAGAATCACATGTATAAATACATAAATAAACATATTTATATATATTTTTTTTAAATATTTTAAATTAATATTTATTATTAATTTTATTTAATAAAAAATTATCTATTTTATTAACCTCATGAAAATAAATTCAAAATATATTTATATATACCATTTGGGTGTCAAAAAATAAAAAAAAATGTCTATGAATATTCTTATATATCTAAATAAATATGTATTCAAATTATTTAGTTAAAAAAATATAAAAAAATAACATTTATAATATATATATATATATATAATATTTATATATCCATATATGTGGTTACAAATATATAAGTGTATATTAATACATATATATTTATAATATTATGTTTAAATTAATTAATATATAATTTATTTTCATAAATATATGTATACATATATATATTAGTCACATACACACATATATTTTATAAATATATTTTAAAAAATAGAAATAGATCACTAAAACACACACACACACACATATATATATATAACATAAGAATCATTAAAAAGATAACCCGAAATCATTGTGAAGTGGTATAGGTGTTGCATCATCAAAGGAGAAGTACAAGGTTCGAACAAAGGCATGCACTAGATGATGAAAATTCATAATTCACCGATAGGGGGTTTGGTGAAAAGAACTGATAGGGGGTGAGCACTGTTAAATTTGTTTTTTATGTTTTGATAAAGGGTTTTGGGAACATAGTTCCTTGAAAAAAACTAATTTGACTCCATTTATTAATAATTATATATAGTTCTGAAGGAATCCGTTTATTAGTGGTAAATAATTTTTTAAAGGGGTCCTGTAATAGCGCTATAAAAGAACTGTTATAATGGTCCTCTAATAGTGCTTCAAAATTTTTCCAAAATTGTTTATTTATTAGAATATTAGTATTGAGGTTAAAGGAAAACTTTATTTTCACTTTTGTAATACTGATAAAAGCCTAATGATTTTATCAAAACACTAATAGATTATCCAACTTTAGCACTAATAATGGTATATTATAGCACTATAAACAGACAATAATTTATTATTGTAGGTGTATATACTCTCCCAATTAGAACATATATAAAATTAATTATGAATCACTTGATATTCCCCATTATACAGCAAAACATATATTTCACTCGATCCCTCATAAATTAATGTTCTTTATTCCCATGTTTCCTGCACTAGTGACATGTCAAGAAGCTGTTAGTATGCTCTGGGTGATTGTTTCTACCAAAATGAGAACCCTTTAAAAGCCACTTCCATCTACCAGTAGAAACATTGATAGGTCTACGTTATAAACGTCGGTATCTTTCACCTTTATATTCCATCAAATTCCACTCTATGATGAGGTATTGGTTGACTATCTCATATATATTAATCATCCAAAATATTGTTATATAAATTCATATAGTGTATACCCGAAAATACTCAAATCACCACATGATCATAATATCACCTCCAAATAAATAATGATTAAAACAATAGCTCAGAAAAATGAGCAGAATATTCCCAGATATACATATCTCTATACATCATGTTCATAAGTACTCTATCCCTATCAGTAGTCGTAGTTTGTAAAGTTAAGTAATCATTAATTTTTTTTGATATCTTCTCTCAACATGACAAAATGTAAGCCTTGATAACTAATAAAATCCCACCATCTCTCAGAGGAAATATTTAGAATTTATGGATAAGTTTTGATCCTTTACTTGGAAGGCATCTCTTAAAGATCTTATAGAGAAATAATAATTTCGATACAAGACACCACAATTTGAGGATTTCCAACCCCCAAAAGGTGGGAAGATGATAGTGTTGGAACTATATAGTCAAATATATTATAGTCGAGGAATGATGAGTGACACAATTCTTATTTTTAATCCTAAGAAATAAACCCCATCAAAACTCAACATTGATTCCCATATCACATATAACATGTTGTGTCATAGGTGTTAGTAACATAGTTACCATTGGTGGCTCATGGCCTAGAATATTAGTTAACCGTATTCACATCAAATAGGGAATGAGACTAATGGTATTCATGGATTTTGGGATTCTACAAGGCCAAAGAAACACCTCATAAAAAAATACGACATTAAATAGATTCGAGATAGATAACAAGTTAATTTATATATCCTTATTATAAGAAAGGAAACACATATATATTTACACCAAAATCTCAGTCTAGATGTTAAATATATAACATAACATGTTTTTTGAATGTATGATAATTCCAACTGCCCACCACTATGACCAGGTTCAGGTCTTGGTCACATATCAATCAACATGTTTTCTTTTATATGGAATAAAAATTTCATTATTTAGAGGAAATAACTCTTTACTTTATAATTGACACCATATTTTGTATCATGTATTTTAATTTTAGTAATTTTATTTCATTATTTTCCATAGTATCAAATAAATATAAAAAAATATAATAGTTTATAGCATGTAGGTCTAGATCCCAAATTATAAAATAATTGACTATTTAATGTTTTATAACCTAACAATACTAGAATGCAGCATTTAAATTTATAGTGGAACTATAATTAATTCAATTATCATTTCAATTAATGAAATATCGTCAAATTTATTTATAAAAAATCATGCAATAACCATATAGGAAATTGAAAATTTCACATAGAAAGTAAACATCACATGGAAAATTTTATTGAATACTAGTCATATTATTCTAATAACGATGCCTGTATTGATACGACCTTATTTCAATGGTCAATGGAAAAGGTAATATCATTTCAATAACACCAGAAAATCACATAAAAGGACATATGTGTCTCCCAATGTTGATGTTGTGTCAACTCTAACATGCATAATCAATATCTAAAGAAACAAATACCAGATAATATGGTTCTTCTCTATGTATGGGTAGTGTACTCCCTTGAATAGGCTCATTACAACATTACAATACCTTATAGTCTAATATCTACAACTAAAAAATTAATAATATGTAAAATAATGTCTATGATAACATTATTTAATGTCTCGAATCAGGACCTATACAACCTCTTCCCCATGTTGAGGGGTGATGTGTCCTCAAAAATATGTCCTAATACCCCATAGGCTTTCAGATAAAATTCATGTTATATAGAAGTGCATCTGTAATATTTTACACACATTTTAGAGTGTCACAATGTATATAATAAATAGGATACAATAGAAAAAAATTAATATAAGAGACACTACGATTACAATCCAAGTAACCCACCATAGCAGAAACATGATATAATAGAAACATGCATTGGAATATGATATAATGATTATCTGATTCAATAATGAGTAATGAAATGATATAATAATGTAAAAATCCAATAGGTTTAGATATATAAAAGTATGTCATGGAAAACAGATATATAAAAGTGGAAACATGGGACAAGAATATACATCCTCTTATACTAAATACAAAAAAATACAAAAGACTACTTCACATGAATCATGATCATATGTGTAGTCCACTACTCATATTCACCAGGTTAATAGTGAAACAAATCAATTATCTTTAGTGTGGATCCTACCCTTATACATAGTAGAGGAAAAATAATCCACTTGATTTTGAAAGGAGGCCTGACTAGGGTTGAGATAAAATATCCATAGGCCGCATCCATTTGTGTTTAGAAGTAGTCAAATTAGTGTACATAACAATGAAAATGTGTAGGTATATAGAATAGAATTAAATTTTGAATTAATAAACACCAATATTCTAAGGTTTCTATGGCACGTGTGACAGCTCTACTGCTTTGGTATATACCGAAATGAGTTTGATCAAAAAACATATATATAGTAATGATATATGTAGTATAGTCCCATATTGTATCCATCTATATGCACTATTTACATGTAGAAATAAGTTAGAATATACCTAGATACCAGGGGTTAGATAGACCTGGTGCAAAACTCATGTGACCATAACTAGACTAGGTACCAACAAAATGTACTATCCCTAAATATCATAATGACTGTGGGAGGAAAATCTCACCATTCACGATATTTTAGAAGAGAAATCATACCCCATTCCCTAAATATAGTATTAGGAATTTTCATTCCCATCACCCATATAAATTTATAACTTGGAGAGACATCACACTCCACACCCGATGTAATGTTGAGTGAAACTCAATGCTCAAAATTCTCATAACCATCATTCCAGAACCAATATCAATGACATAATCATCATGTTGTTATTATCATGTTTTATTAACAATTAATAATAAAAATCATCAATCCCAATATATAAATGGGTCCCATTGTTCATATAATCAATATAATAAAGACTGCATCAATTTGTGTGGCTTTATATGCCGTTACAATTTTTTCAATTAGACCATTTAATTAAATTAAGAAATGAAAACCATCATGATGAAATCCATTAAATATACACCAAAGTAATTTAATTAATCAGTGATGGTAAATTACATTAAATGTATTATAATCTCTAATGATTATATTTGGAATCAAATAAATAATGTAAACAATATAGAAATTGCATTTACAACACAAGATGAACACATATAATCTGTTTTGGTAATTTGATCAATTATATAACAGATGGTAGAAAATTGGCACACCCAAAGGGGTATCCATGAATGTGTTAATAATCACATATTAACATAGAAAGACTCAACAAGAGTATAAAGATATTAATAAATTTATTAAATGTGAAATAATTCATATTAAATCAATGCATGATAATTACAGTAATAAAGCCCCACCACAAAGCAATGAAAAAACACAAAATCAAAGGAAAAAACTATATCACTTAAATTAAGGCTATTGAAGTCTCTGATCAAATATAAGAATAATATATGAAGTGTGTCAGATGGACAATGAATAATGTTCCATCGACTGATTTGGTTCAAATGATTCCAACTTCATTTAATTTGGAATTCAAACAAGGGAATTATTTCAGTCCCTGTCATAATTAAAGGGAGGTATCAGGGGAGTAAAATGAGAAGTTTTTAAACTGGAAATGATAAGGAAGATAGAAATTAATTGAAGTTATGTATATTATGGGAATTATTTTAAATTCATACCTTCATATAGGGTCCCATGATTTGGCATCGATGGTGGAAAAACACTATGGAAACTATTTTCCATAGGTATTCCCATTGAGGACCCGACATGGGCTAGAAGCACGACATTACAAATTTTTTTAATGCCAATTACATGGAACTAACATATGACCATATGGAAACATAATGGGAATTCTCTTGGATACCATGGTTTCAAAAAATATATACAGTAATATTCTCTCATATGAAATGCACAAAATTTTTTGATAAAATGTGGGGGATGGTGTGGACACTTTCTGCAAATTGTGTGTCATACAATGTATTCAAAAATCATAGGGCTCTAGAATCTTAAAAAACCTTGAACACCCTCATACCTATAAGACTCTATATTAGTAAATAAGAAGGTCCAAATTAAGGAATATAAAAAACGGATGCATTAATTTTTTAAAAATTTGATCCATTACAACACACACACATCTGCAAGGCCATATAATGCTAATAATTTAAAAAAAAACAACTAGCTAAAATGGATCACAACATTTATCCTATATAATTTTTTGAAAAAAATACTTCCAAATATTATGGGTACAAACACAATCTAATCCAAAAACATTATAGAATAAAATTATCCTTGACGTATGAAAACCATATCAAATATAGATACCTGAAAAAAACCTCATTCTATTTATCTCAACTATGCTTCTCATGCCCCCCGTCCTACCAAGACACTATTAAATGGGTCATCATCTTCATATGACACATCATGAGTTGTCATAGGTGACTATAAACATACTATGCAAGATATCCAAGAATCACACAGTATAAATTATTATGTTTTTTCACATGATATGTATAATATATAAATAAACAAATATATACTGATAATGTAAAACTATCTTCCAATAGACTCAACCATATCCCACCTCCGATATGAACAGCATGAAGATTCAAGGAAAGACTCATTGAGAGAGTAATAAATACATCAGCCCTGATGACACTATTAAAATCATTAAAGAGATCATGATCTTTTGGATCCTACTAACAATTATTAACCCCATCATAGAAAATGTCATCATCCATGCAGGGGATCACACTCCAGGACTCTAGGGTAAACCAAAAATCCTATTTGATATTCTTTCTAGAGTGGGATTAATTCATTGTACATAGTGGACACATCATTAAAATGAACCCCACCAATGAATAATAGAGGAACCCATTCTATTCACACAATGTTATAAAGAAATGTTTGTCCAATAATTGAATCCTATATGGGATCATAATCCTACGTTGATGAAATAGAGTTTCCCTATAAATTCATGTTAAATGACTGAGATGTCACACAAAACTATACATAGTATATATTGAATGAAATATGGGATCCAAGCCCCCAATGAGTGAAAAATTGATTTATACATATATTATATGACATGAATCAGTAATTCTGGACATTCCCATTTCATTTCCCATGTTCCTCTCCCCATTCATGTATACCTCAGGCTAGCCACATGTACAGCTAGTCAGTTCTCTGTACATGAATCATCTAATGTACTTTTATTATGTCATGTTTTATGACTTTTACCTTGTTCTCAACACATGTCTATGTATCCTATGTGATATATATAATGCCTCCAGTCGAATGACACAATATATTTTGTAGAGACCACATGGCGTGTGATCTGTATCCCTTCTACGATAAACCTAGTAGCAGATTTGGGGATCCCAAATGACATATAACACCATAGTAAAATTTATGTACCATAGTGTTTTCCACATCCCACATATACTTCACATGTCATCCAAATATTTCATCACCACTTATAGTCATTCCAAGAAACTGGAATATGGTTTCATTTGACCGTCGTCACAACCTCTCATTTGAAACTCGGCCTTGATCCACTCATAAATCATTCTATAGAGAAACCCCATATCCACAATACACCATAATAGTGTAACTACTGATAAACCATAATCTTTTAATCTAATCATACCCCAACTTTAGTCATCCACCATTTATTCATCTCTATTGTGCTTCCAATAATGATACTACTCATTCATATTTATTGTTATGAATGAGTGATTTTATGTTAGAGAAAAACATTAAAAATAAATTTTATTAATGAGCATGGGCCATTTATCATTTTTTCATCAACCCATAGTTATATAATAGAATAAAAATGTGGAAGTAATTTAAAATAACCAATTAATTAACCATAAAATGAATTAACCATCGATGGGTTAAAAATATTATATTGGGAATTGATTTATGTTCTAAAATTGATGAATAATATGAATTATTCAACATAAATAAAATAACCTATCTATATTTGTATCTATCACTAGTAATGAATGATTATAATTCATTGTCTTGGGAAAATCCAAAATATTAATTGGTGATATAGGTGGTCTGTTTTTTATTAGGATATATTTTTTCACCATGATTTACTCCATAGGTACCTCTATATCAATGGGATAATGTGAATATTCTTGATATATAATAATATACATATATTATTTGGAAAAATAATTTACTAAACAATTAATAAAATAAATACAATTAATCAATAAATTTATTTTATTATTATCCCATGGTCATGCCCAGATCTAGGGCCATGCATGCTCTAGGTTAAGGCCACCCATAGGGTAAAAACGATTCACTGTGCTCCTAGGAAGAATTATATTTTTGATATGAAACTCTATTCAAATGTTATTAGACTTTTTTCAGGAAAAATTTATTTCTATTATATAAATGTTGTTAAAATTTTCCCAATATCAATTATTATCTCATTGGTCAATGAAATCTCACACTGACCAATTTCACTACAAGGAAAATATTATAAGATATATTTCACTTCATTATATGTAAATACAAATTAAGACATTACCTCCACTAATAATCAATAACATTTTCATAATATAGATATGTAAAAAGTATCAATATGTTTCTCTGTAAGATTAATAGTACAGAAAAGATAAATATTTTTATATCAATGAAAATGTTGATACCCTGTTATAAAATTTATTAATCATGTTTATTAATTCTAAGAGGAATACAACCACATCTTAGAGGAATCACCCAAATATCAATGATAGAACATAATCCCAATAATACAAATATATCATAGATGGTGACTCAAAATGAAATCAAGCTGATAGATATTATATGCTATAAATGAAATAGATGATGTGGGATGTAGAGTAAACTCATACCCAATAATATCCTAGAATCTGAGGATTCATATGAAAAATCTATTGGATATGCATGAGGTAGGTAACAAGGCCAATGTGTACAATATAAATTAACGTAGGAGTGATTTAACACTATTTCATGGGGGTTTAAATGGAACTATTATATATTGTCAAGAGGTAGTAAAAATTATTCATTAGGAATTGGATGAAGCTTCTTAAAAGATAAATAAAACATGTTGGAGCATGTATAAGAAACCATTATATAGGAGGTTATGTATTATCAAGATATATTACTCCTTTATAATCAATATTGAAAGTGATTTTTTGATTAAATAATTTACTTGAACTGAATCATATTAACTATTTGATATAAGGGTCTCTGAAATCTACCAAACCTTATAATTAAGTAGGTACCAAAATTAGAACCATGCCTTCAAGATACCCATTTTTTTTCTGAAACCTTTTATCTGTTTAATGTAAATGGCGAGATATTTTATATGAGAGGATTATGAAATTAAAATGTCACAATGGATGATTTACTGAAAGGAATCCCATAATACTATAATTGATTCAATGCTCCCCCTCTTAGTGATACAATCAAATATATATATATATATAGAATATAAGTATAATATCAATAATAAATTGAATAAGTATATACAATATTATTTTATATTGATCAATCAATTTGAAAATTCAGAAAACTAATTAATTCGATCAATAATAGTAAGGCGAAGGTTGCACTTGGTATCAAATATAAGAAGATACATTATATATCTGTTCAATCTCAATATCCTTTAATAAATTGACACATTCAATGATTGTTTCATTTGAATTAAAAAATATAATATTTCTAAATGAAAATTAACATTATTAATATTATATAATATTATATATTTATCTATTTTTTATGAGATATTTTAGGTTGTAAATCAAAATCCAATTATTTATAAGTCATTTTATTTTGAATTTTTTCAGATAAAAACACAATAATGAATTAAATGGAATCACAGTCTATGATCATACCTAATTTTTTAAACATGTTAATAATTTTATTTTTGAAAGATATTAATTAATTGACATTCCATAATTTTAATCATATGATATAAACTTTTTAGAAACAATTTAACTCTCTATTCTTTGTATATATTGTTATATTAATATAAAAATATAGTTTATCAAGATGGATCTATGTAGTGGACTATCATGGTAAAAAAACTCATTTTATTAATAAATATATTGAATCTATAATATTAGAGTATCTATTGAATTTTTAGAATGATATTATTGAGTTTAATGTCCACGTCAAATGACCTTTATCAATAATGTTAACAACACTTCCATTACTCAAGTAGAAAATAAAAGTATATAAATAAATACATGTTGAAATTTGTTTTTGTTGGGTATAGATAAATATTAGTACGATGCTATTTTGTTATTATTTTAAAATCCTGAATAATAATATTACCTAATTATATAATATAATATAATATTCTTAAGGCTATCCATTGATAAAATTTCATGGACAAAAAGATATAATGACAATGAAAAGGGAACCAATATCTAGTTATTTTTGGATGAAATATGGTATCATAATATAAAATAAATAACATGATTAAATGAAATATATGACCATCACCTTGGGGGGAACATAATTTTCACATTCATGTGACATTATTCTATGCTTGTATAGTTTGTTTCAATACGTTGATGAAAATCATTGAGCAATCATAAACTAATACAATACGTACCTATGTTTCAATATTTTCAAAATTTGACACAGATATGTAAAAAGTATTTATTATTGATCATGTTAGATTAAATGATTATTTTATCATGAAATAAAATTAATTTCCAAAATTAAATGGATTTAAATTAATTTATTAAATAATTAGATAATCTATTTTCAGTAAGACCATATTTTTTTATTTAGAAAAATTATTCTTCATAGCATCATTATGGGTTTCCCACATTGATCCATCTTCAATATCATGTTCATGAATGTAATATAGGAAAAATAAAATCTTAGGGAATGATATAATTGATTGGTATTCCCTATTATATTAAATATATTCATGTAAACAACAAATAAGACAAGGTTATTATACTATTGGAGAATATTTAATCACCATAGTGGGTGAAATTTACACCTATACACATTAATTTTAAAAATAAATTATTTGTACAATTTATTTTTAAAATATTATATAATTTTTATCAAGGTAATTTAAATATTTATTCGTCATCGTGATATGATATTTCAAAATATTACATATCTAACCTTATATGTAATCACTAGGCTCTATATGTTTTATATTCATTGGGTGTAGTAAATTTATGACCAAGTAAATCACATGTGGGTAGAATATATATTGATATTTATGTTCAAAATTTAGATAAATTATATGATAAATTATTATCACTAACCTCATTAGTTTTGAATATATGGTAAATTACATAGCATGTTATTCTATAATATAGTTTAAATGATTATAAATTTTATAATAAAAACAAGAATATAAGTAGAGACTATAATATATAGTGGAAAACTTATCATATATGTCATAAGTTATAAAAATAAAATAATTTAATATTAGTGTGTTTTGATAAGTTTTTAATGTAAAATAAAATTTAAATGATTCGATTCACTAAAAAAGAATCAAACATTCACTAATTTATTTAAAAATTAACTACATAAATAATAAGTGAATTTTTACTATAATTCAACGAAACATAGAAACTAGTTTTTTGGATTATTCTTCTTATTGGGTATTTAATATCAAAATAATGAACAATTTGATTATATTAGAAGATATTATAAAATATATGAACATTTTATTATGTTTACATCTAGATTATTTCCAAAACCACAAGATTTTAGTTCATATAATCTTATACATTTTTATAAATAACGATATCTCAAAATAATCTCTAATAATATCAATGTAGTGAAATTAAATCCAAAATATCAATTTTTGTACCGTTCTAAACATTCGATGAATAATTGTATATTATATATTTGATAAAAGATATATATTTGATTAAAAATGTTATATTAATTTCATTAATTTTGTAAATTATACAATATAATTTTATAAAGAATTAATTATTTTAAATGGAATTATTTATTAAAAGGGTTTTAATAAATATTATTTCAACTGAGTAAATAAAAACATAAATAATTTGAATGTAATATTTTTTTTAAAATCATAAATTTATATAATTAAATTTGGAAATAAAATAGTATTTGAAAATAAACTCCATAAAATTAAAAGTATTACAAAAATATTATATAATAATGTAAACAATTAGATTAGAAAAAAATTAAAATATATTTGTGATCCATATAAATTTAATAATAGAAAAGAACACCAAAAAATAATAGAAACATCAGCGTTATTTGAGTAAAATTTAATATATGTTTTAGAGAAACTTTTTTGAAATATCAATGATAAAAAATTAGTGGAATTTGTTAGATTTATAATTATTATATTACTATTAATTCAATAGATAACCATTATTACAATAATATGTATCTTGGAATATTAGTGTATTTTATTATTAGTATATATCATGACAAAAATTCATATATATAAATATAATAATAATAATGAATTATTTCAAATATTATTTAATATAATTCATGTATAAGTGTAAAATATAATAAGACATGTTTTCAAAAATTTTGAAACATATTTCATTTTATAATTATTAAATAATACAATATCTTAATATATAATTTAAATATAGAATAACCAATTGATAATTTGGAATCAACATATTAAAAGTAAGTATGATTGATGTTTTGTAACATCAAGTAAATAGTGAAATACATAGCTAAATATTAAAATATAATATAATATGTTATTTTATATAAATTTATATAAATTGAAAAAATATCTTCTATAAAGTATGAAATAGGCAGGAATCATTATTTTGGGGTGAAATATATATATTAATATACTTACTGATGTGAACAGATACATTTCAAATTCCTGAGAAAGATTAATAGTTTATTCAATAATTTTTTACAAAAAATACTACATCTTATTCTAAAAACACATCATTCCTTTGTCTATATCAAATCATAATTGATACTACATCCATTAAAAATAATCAACTTATGTTTCTAAAAAATAAAATTTAAAAAATATGGGATTCACTTTTCTAATCATAATAAATTCCATCAAATCCTTAAGAAATGTTATAAATGGTGTTTACTAAATTAAAGGGAATGAAATAATTAAATTATAAAATTTTAATCTTATAATGAATAGATGAAAAAAATTTAAGATTCATAAATCATTCGACAATAACACAAAATATGAACTTAAGAAAATATATAACATCAAAATATCTTTAATTAAATGAAATAATATAAAAATAACATCTAAATGGTGATAACAAAAAATATTCATGATAAGAAAACATTCTAGGTAAATATATTTAAAAATAACAGTTATTAACAAAATATTTTAAATAGTTGATGTATAAAATACTCCTAAAAATATATTATCATGTAGTGAATGAGAAAGTTTATGAAAATATTGTTGTAAAGATGTATAAAAAATGCAACGATAAAAAGGATAACAGATAGGTGAACTAAAAATAGGTTTATATATATTTATATATATATATATATATATTAAAATAACCATTAGTAGAATGATCATGAAATATAAACAATTTTTTTAAATTAGAAATGAAAATACAATAAAAAATATTATTTTTTAGAATAATTTTTATTTATTAAAACTAGAAAATGATAATATTTAATCAAAATGATAATGGAGAATACATTGAAATATATTTCATAAAAAAATAATTAATAATAATGGATCCTTACAAATAATTCATATGTATTATTAAATTAAAATGTGTTGTATAGTATAAATCATTTTATTTTACAATGCTATAAACTCATTTTTTAATATTTGAAATTACCATGATAAAAAATGACATCATTAATAGTGATAATAAATAATTATTTAAAATAAATAAATGTCAGAAAAGAATACTAGGAATTAAGAAACATTTTTAGTTTCAATTAAGGACAAGAAAACATTGTTAGAATGTAAAAATGCGGACAGGGAATAAAAATCCAGAAAATTTAATGGGAATTACTAATAAAAATAATTCCATTTAATAAAAAATAAAAATAAATAGGGTTTATAAATTTTGTGTGCAACATGATTCTTCAAATAATAAGGTCATATATATCTAAATATCATCATTGGTAAATATTGAACATGTTCAAATTTTAATTGACAATTATTGGTGATTATGACCCAAGTAATTGTGTTGAGATAAAATAACCCATAATGATATTAGTATTTATTCAATTAAATTATATTGATGATATTAAATCATGTTGTTTAGTATATTATTTGGATTAATGTCTAGATTTTATAAAAAATAACAAATATGTATATAATTAGTTGTAATAAAAAATTTATTCATAATATTAAATCTATCTAAATGAAGATAAGTTGTTTATAAATCTTGTTATGTTATAAAAACATACCAATAAGATCCTGTTGTAAGAATGAGATCATGAATATAATGTTCATATAAAATTAATAATAATAATACATGATATTATATATATGATTTTCATTATATAAACCATAAAAATATTGGTTCACGAAATAGCATGTGTTCCATGAAAATTGTTTGGAGTTTAAATGTTTTAAAATTTTAAAAACTGTTAAATAAAAACAAATTTAAATATTGTAATTGAAATTGAAATTTATATTCTATGATTAAATGATAATTCATGATTTTATTTCTCAAATAGGTAATGAATAAAATAGAAAATTTATAGAGGTGTATAATATTTTATTGTATTAAATAGTGTAATATGAGATGAAAACCCGATTCATGGTTTCCATTAATAGTTTATTACACTTTAATCCCATTGAATACATCTGTTATCACTTTGAAAACCCCATAAAATCAATGGTCTTAAGAAATTATGAGTGAACATGGGCTTAATTTTTTGGTATAGTGTTTTTTGTAGAGTAAATGGATAGAGTATCCAGGATAACAACGATGGAAAACAAAAACATTTTTGACTAGAATTGGAATACTTTAATATCAGTAGAGAATGGGATCTTTTAAAAATATCATCATTTATTAATAATTACAATACACTATTATTGTGGGACATGATAAATTTTAAAATAATCTCAATAAAATATTTGAAAACAAGTTATATTCTTGTTATGTAAACTTCCCTTTATTAAAATGCTTCTTTACATATCTGGTGTTCACTGGGTTTACTATTTTTAAACGTAATAGTAAATGTTAATACGAAAATAAAATTGGAATTAATAACTAATATAGAAATTGGTAATTTAAAGGATTAAAATTTATAATAAATTCAAATTACTAAATATTTTGGATTTATATTTTAAAATAATTATACCAAAACATGAAAAATTATATTTTAGTGAAGTGTTTTTTTCATCATTAAACTTACATATAATATAAAATTATCATTATTTATGATTTTATTATAAATTAATTTATTATATATTTATGAATTTTATGAGTTATCAATGGGATTAAATAACTGAATCCCACAATGGAAATATTTCATTATAATGGAAGAAAAAAAATGTTATTATGAATGTAATTTTATTATATAGATCTGAACATGTAAGACATGGTTAATGTATGCTCAATGAATAAATTAAAATGCATAATATTATCACATAATTTTTTTTCCATTTCCTAAATTTTTTACCTTGTAGGGAATTCTATCCTAGTGGATAAATAAATAAAATCACATTTCTAATAATAACTATATTTTTCACTAGATATGAATATTTGCATAAAACATAAAAAAACTAAATCTGACTAATGTATAATTATTGGAGTTAAAAGTAATTTTTATTTTAAAAATAGCCATTTTTTAAAATATTATATTTAGTTGTTAAAAAATGAACAATATCTCTGATATATATCTTATTATAACTTTTTTCAATGTTAACTGATTAAATATATATCATCTAATGGTAATATCATTTAATGGTATACCATATTAAAAATAATTATAACTTTAAAAATAATCATCAATTAATATGATGAGGTTTTTTATGATGGGTTTATCATGTGATATATGTTATTAAAAATAGTATGTGTTGTAAAGGATAAGAAATATCTGTTCTTTACATTATACATCCTTATGAAAATCTTGTACTCATGGTTTTATTATGATTTACTTGTGTTAATAGATAAATGTAGTAAAACTAATTTAATTCCTCTTGATATTTTGACTAATGAGACATAATCCTCAATAACATAAGGAAGAATATAATGTACTCATTTCTTAACAACTAATTTAAAATAATTTTATATATTATATAGGCATTAATATCCAATCAAAAGATACATTTTTATATTAGATAATTTATAGGTAGATTTTCCATAATAGATTGTCACATATTTATATATAACGGGTTTATTAATGTCCAAAAAATTATGGATAATTAATTATAGATATAACAATTTAATTTTGAATCTAAATCTTTTATTAGAAGAGGATATTCGAATTTTTATAAATTTTATTTTCAAAAACACAATAATAAAATACTTTATGTTTTTTCAAAAATAGAAGTCATCTTGTGTGGATTCTTATTTTTTATTCGGAAAATGAACATACCGTTAGGTTGATGGAACAAATATGCATTCAAAAATACTTGGTAGAGGTTAGGTGAAACCTAATTAACACTATCTTATTCATTGATTGTCCATACATAGGATCTTTCATTCTCACTTGGGAAATTACATTGAAGATTTTAATATTCATTGTAGTCCCTTATATAAGTGCACTAGTTATAATAGTGAACAATTCCAAAAATATAAAACATTTTATTATAATTATATACATATAAATTATATTATTTTTCTCTATTCTGTAAAACAAAAAAATCAATTTTTCTTAACATATTAATTTTTAGATATCCTATATTACAATAGATAAAAATTAAATAGATCCATTAACTCATTCCCCTATTTCTATCTTCCACCATTTAATTCATAATTGAATTTTAATATTTTCTCCTTCATCATATTCCTAAAATAAAATAATATGATACATCAATGTTAATGAATTTCATTGGCCCTGATGTAACTAAATAATAATATTTTTATTCATAACATTATACAGTTTTGTAAGAAATTCATTATTATTTTCAATAATAGGTTATGTCCCATATGAATACACATTTGTATAATTTCATCAATGTTAATCACATCCATTTGAAACTACATTACTCCATGATAAATCTATTCATTAAATAATGAATAATGGAATGAGTGATGAATCATTAATAATACATGTGAATTATAATAATTAAAATATGATTTATGCTGTATAACGTTTTCCACCTCATATAATATCATTAACAAATAATCACTTTTGTTAAACCAATATAAGTCATATATTACTCTAGGTAACATTTATTTGTGTTATCATATACATATAATACTTATTTAACAAGGTGACAATGAACGCTATCATCCATAGTTTTTTTAAATGAGAATATGATGAACCAAAACCTAACTGATTGGTGTGTCAATCCAAGTGTACTGAAAGTGGGATTTCACCATAGACCCGAATGATTATCGATATATACTCGAAAAACTCTATATAGGGTTACTACCTATAATTCATCAATTAAAAAACCATTTCCACATATTGATTCTCAAAAATGATATTTTTCATGAAAATAATATAAAACTATGACCTCAGCAATTGTTCAAAATATAATCTCATACATCTAAACATCTCTAGGGGCATGAATATGGATCCCTAATATAAACACCATAAGAAACTAATCTAATATTTTTATATAACTATAATAATATTGAAACATATATCTAAAATAATAAAAAATCTCACTAATATAAACATAATCGAAAATTTTTAATTTTGATTATATAATCCACAAATATTATGATTAAATTATCCATTTCAAAATCCTTAAAAAACATAGAGATAAAAAGGTATACTATCATGTATACTTTCTATACAAACATATAAAATTAATACACCTAAGAACCATTCTTTATGATAATACTCCTAAATACCATTCCTAAATATTAAACATGATATAATCATTTTCATATCCGAGGGAATCCAAATATATAAAATGGTTTTGGTGAAACAATCAGCATGGAAAAAAACATATCACAATGAATTATATTATATAAGAAAAGTTGAATTTGGGGAATAGTTAAATATAAAAATATGATATAATATGACTATATATTATAATCATTAAAAATTATAATGAAACACAAACATCATAAATTTTTTTTAGGGTTTTTAAAAAGTTAACACATACCTAAAAATTCATATCCATATGTACTGATATGTTACGATTATATAAAAGTGTTGAATAAATTATAAATAATCGGAAAACCTGAAACTATTTAATAACATGATTGTACACATGAAATATTAAAACCATAGTAAACCTACATATACCTACTGAATAAATAACCTATTCACATGTAAAATTGTGAGCAGATATTAACACCATAACACAAAGCATTTTTAACATACCTATTGGACATCCTAATAAAATATCATTTCTATATCATGGTATAAAATCATTTAAAAAATGAATTATAGAGATATATACGGTACAACCATATCATAATCCTTCCATTTTGGTTCCATATTAAAATAAAACATTCATAATCTCATAAAAACAGATGAAAATATAACAGGACACTAATACTATTTAAAAGAATCACATTATTTGAATATAATTTGTCAAAGATCACCAAAACTATTATATTAAAAAAATATAATATATTAATAGTTGTATATAAATGGTGTTCAAATAAATTATCTATGACTGAGGAAATATCCAAGATATGAATATATAAAGATATAAATTTTTTCACATAATACGTTTTCTCATTTAAGTTAAAGTTACATTAAAATATAATTTTTTTAATATCCTGATAAGACAAAGGAAAATCTTAATATAAATTATTCCAAATTAAAATATATAAAAAATCATAATGTTTTTCAAAAAGGGGTAATGAAATTAAATGGAAATAATTTTCTTTCAACAATTATATCCCTAATTGTGTCTTAAAAATAAATAATTTTTTAAGATATGATGTAAAAATAAAATTAAAACTACAATTTTTTAAAACAATATTTAATAATGGAATGTTAGAAATGATATTATTAATTAAAAATAGTTTGGGGAAGTAAAATTAAAATTATTACTATTGAAATGAGTATTTAAGATGTAAGCCATAAATTATTCATAAAGGGTATCAAAATTATATTTGGACTGGGTGATGAAAATTTTTATTTTTAAAATGGGAATTTTTGAATATTTTGATGTCTTGTTTTTGAAAACCTAGATCAAGGAAAAAAGATAACGAATCCTTTTATTTGAAATATTATTTTTAGAAAAACGGAATTCTTGATATAAAACGAATTTACTATAACATATGGAATTATTAATAAAAGTTATAGGTAAAAATTTAGACAATAGAGAAAACCCATAAAAATTAATTGTAATTGTACCTAAAAATCGATTTTGTCAAAACTGTAAAATCATCTTAGCAGAATGAATTTTTTTGAAACATTAAATCCATATAATTTTTTTAATAAATCTTTAAATATTAATAGTTCATAAAATACGAATAAATAATAATAATAGATAATGATGATAGATATTTACATAATAAAGAGATTTTGGAAATGAAAATCTTTTAAAGATTTAGAATTTTTTTAATAAAAGGTCTTCAAAAGATTGAAAATAATATTGTTATATAAATCCCATGGAAAAAATATTATAGTGTTTCAAAATAAATTATTTTTATATCTATAAACCACAGATATCTTATATTGGTTCATTAAATTAAAATGTGTCTCAATGAAGGTAATTAAAGATGAAATATAATGATGGCTAAAAAGTCTTTACATTGAAAATCCCTTGAATGAAAGATAACATAGAGAATAATTTCAAGTAAAAATATCTATAATAATTCATATTTTTAAATACACTATTTTAGGTATTCACAATATTTAAATATAATTAATTTCTGTAAATAAACTATCTCTCTATGAAAGTGTTTTTAGATGAAACTATCATGGCCTTTGATAACATTGAAATCATAACCCCATGAAAGAGCATTCTTGAAATTTTCCATCAAAAAAAGGATTTTTAATAATTCACGAAATTAAATATCATAAAAGACATATATATATAACATAGGTGAAATTATTTTAAAAAAATATAAAATGTGTCTGAAACTGGAATTTGAGTTGAAAACTCATAACTTATTTCCATACATAGATGATCAAACATTATGGTAATTCGAGACTTGTATTTTCTTTAGGATTCCATCGTGAAGTTGACATTCATAGGATAAATATATGTGAATAGGCGATTAATTTTGAAATATATTTCTCTTTGTATATAAAAACAGTGTATTTCCATAAGGAATATAAAGGTGATGTCTATATTTTCTAGGGGTAGTTCCATTAAATTACAATGGCATAAAAGGGGGTCCTTTTGAAAAATTCATCATATTTTAACAATTCATAGACACAATTCAATTTTCAAGGTATCAATAGAAAAAAAATTAACATGATACATGATAAATTAGAATACCATCTACACCACTAAATTTATTAAATGTTGTTAACATGATTTGATAACTTCTATTTAGTAAAACTCTTCTTACAATTTTCACTCATTACTGGGGTACCTAATTTCTAATCCTAGTAACTAATTTTGATACCTAAAATTAAAATTTAACTCATTATGTAATTTTATCATTCAAATTATAAATTTCAAAATATTTGTATCATATATATTTTATAAAAGTGTGAAATGTATATTTTAATAAATAAACACATAATTACATAAAAATAGTTTTTTTAAATGAATTTTTCATGATTAAAATTATTATTATGATAAATATAAAAATAATAATTATTTTAATGATACACATACATTTATTATATATTTTTATATAATTGTAAATACCCTGAAACTACATCTAATTTTTTTTAAATATATGGGAATTTTACGAGTCTGCGAAATTTGACGGCGCGCGATTTTGAGGCACAAAGTTCCCAGAATGATCTGTCGAAGTGTTGATGAGATTAAGTTAACGCACTTAAGCAGTTTTCCGGAAAAAGTGGAAGAACTCTTAAATGGTTACTCAGATCAGAAATATGAGGAAACTATTGTGCTCAGGATGGTCGGCTTACCCTAGGCGCGACTTAAGATTAGTCGGTGTGGGCCTCTTGTGAGAGAACCCAAAAATGGAATAATCGTAAATAAAATAATTAAATAAATTATTTTATTTGTAAAATACTTATAACTCACAAATGGTAACTTGGATTAAAAATATGAGACCACCGCTAAACTTTTGAGGGTATTACTTCATTAAGAAGATACTAACGTTTGCTGGAGCGGTCCACCAGAGAAATTTAGTTTTTTGCCACAAATAAAATAATTAAGTTGAAATTATCTTATTGTAAGATTCATAACATCTAAATGGTACCTCTGATTGAATATCAGAGAGTATAGTTGGGTTCATTGGTTTGTGTTTCACCTAGGCAGAGCTTGACCTTGACCGACGCGAATCGAGGGTGACTGATAATAATTTTCCAAACTTTTTTTTCGGGTACGTTCAGTAAACGTGCGAGTGGCATTATATAACTTTTGATCCAATGCTCGGAATTGAAATCTGAGGAAACCATTGAACTCATACCACTGGTATTCTCTTAAGAAGACTTTCACCTCGATGACATTTTGTCAAGGATAAATGGTTGTTTTTCGGTTTTTATAGAAAATAAAAAAATAAAGTTAGTTTCACTTTATTTTTATTTGAGCCGCCACGTGGGTGTTTTGTGATTAGAACATCCTCATGCATGTAGGAGGTGGGACCACCACACCTTAACATCTCAAGAGAGGTTATGGTGGTGGGGCCCACCCAAACCTAACCTCCCGCGAGAGGTTATGATGTGGACACCACCCGAGACCACATAACCTCCCATTTTGAATTATAGGGGTGGGGGCCACCCGACCCCGATTAATGGGAGGAGAGGTAAACCTATCAACAGTCGCTCATTAATGAGAGAGAGCCTCTTCACATCCCTTAATTAATTCCTTGTACCAACCCCTTGAATTAATTAAGGGGAGCCTACCTAATTCATTTGACCAATTTGAATATTGTGCCAACAAATTAATAGGATATTACAATCTATTATTTTGTTGGCATATTCATTTTTGTGGAAGCATTGAGAGGAGGGTTATTGGGATAAATCTCCCAATGAATAACCCCGTATCCCATAGAAGAACAAAGGACGAAGAATGTCGATATTCATCAACTTCTTCCTCGAATCTTCAACCGTCTTGAGATGTCTTTGACCACCCACTTCTGCATCATCGTCATTGAGCAAATGCAGCTCGGGATTGGAAGTGTGTGGCGGACGCGACGAATGAAGAACTCCTTCACCTTTTTCCGGTGACTTCAATATTGATGACCGACAATCATACATAGGGGGGGGGTTTATTTTTGTGTAGATTTTATTTTCTTTTTCTTTTTCTCGTATTGGAAATGAATCGTTGCATGGTTGTAAAACTATTGTTGTTCATCTTTATTACTCTTCAATGAGCCAAGTGTTACCACCCTAAACGCAGAGGGTTTGGGCCAATCCAACATGGCCTTACACCTCTTCCATTCTTGTTTGTGTTGTTTCTCAGCATGGCGATGATGTGGCGTTGAAGGCGAAGAAGGCACATGCAAAGGCAGTGCTTCCCGCGACCTCTGTGAACCACGCCGCCCCCGCGGCGTTATGGTGCCCTGACCGAGCCGGATCTGTGGGACAGACTGCTATCGGCCTCCCACACGCCCAAGCCACACCACCACTGGCCTCTCGTGTGCCCTAGCTGAACCCTGTCGGCCAATGCCACCCTAATCCGTGCAGAACCACGACAACCTGAACCACACCGCCCTGGGCTCACGGACGCCCGGCCTCCAGGTCGGCATGGCCCCACCCTGCCCGACCTACCTCCGGCCCGCCGTATTCCCTACCTAGCTGCCTACCGTCCTATCTGCTCCTTTCCCGGCCGCCCGACGACCCTCCTAGAACCCTGCCCGGGTGCAGGCCCGCTAAGCCATGCCATGGCCGGCCGCCCACCGGCCCACCTGGCAGCGCCATGCCCTACTGCTTTCCAGCCGGGTAACGCCCTTACCAGCCACCTCTCAGCTTCCTGACCTCCCAAACCAGCCCACTGTACCCCTAGCAGAGCCCTGGATGAACCATCCTGGCCATGCCCTTCGGGTCGTTCCCTCGCGAAGCTCCAGGCCGAACCGGCCCTGAGCCTGGGCCGAACCACCCACGCGGAATACTGGGCTGGACCGAGTGGTCCAAGATGAACCTAATATGTTGGCCCACCCATTGGGTTGGGCCACACCAATGAGTTATGATCATCCAAACCCAGATCGGGTTGGCCCAGACTTGGTTGGGCCGAGTTGGTTCGACCTGGTCGGACTGAACCCAGGCCCACTACTGACCCATTTACGTTCATTGGAAATATCTTTGGCATCGGACGACCGTATGAAAAACCATCATTTGTGCTGGTTCTCTTGGTTCTTGACAGTCCCTTTGAGTATGCACCAATAGATTTCTGGGTAAAGTGGAGTTACGGTCTGGTTGGATCGTACACGAATCCAACCGGGCCCTGGGGACTAAAAGGCTAATAACTCACAGACTGTGCGTCTGATTGACCCGTCGTCTATTGTGTTGAGACCCCTATGATATGAAGAACATTGAGATACTTCTACATGGGACATCATGACAGTTTGAGTATCTAAATGTAGCTCATGGAGCGGATCCTCTCGGGGACGAGCGAGCATAGTGCGAAGTTATCAGAAAAGTTCTAGGTTTACCCTTCAGCGGGGTTGGGCAGTCGGTTACCCATTGATCTTAGGGTTTACCCTCCAAATGGGTTGGGCAGTGGGTTACTCATTGACATTAGGGCTTACCCTCCAGTTGGGCTGGGCTGTGGGTTACCCAATGACCTCTTAGGGATTACCCTCTAGCTGGGCTGGGCAGTGGGTTACCCGTTGACCTTAGAGTTTTCTCTCCAGCTGGGATAACGAATGATGTCGAGTGCTAAGGAGGATATCTATTCCTACCCTTCAGGTAGGATGCATGTTGGATGATCCAGGAGCTTCTCTTCACTATTCAGTTGTTTTTTCCTTTTCAGTTGTACTTTTTTTCAGTTGTACTTATAATTTCCTATTGGGATTGTATTCTGGACCATCTACTTTTAGCACACTTTGTATATAGTATTACATAGTGTTTTTCTTCTAACTCGTACTCTTTTGTGTGTGTTTTCATGTTTTAATGGAAATTTTTTCCTAGTTTATAGATTTACACCTTTGGTTCTACTCTCTTGCCCCTGGCCTATGGAAGGCGGGCTTGGGGTAGTCACGCCACGGGCTTTGGGGGACGTGTTGTGAAAAATTGGTATCAGAGGAGTCAGTTCTACCGCATATCTTAGGACTTTGATTTTTTCTGTGAAGCAATGGTGTTATGTGTTGTGAGTGTGGTTTTCAGTTCATTAAATCCAGTGTTGGTGTGGCGGCTGACGTATCCATACACCAGGACCCAGAATTCGGATTTCCAACTTAGTGCATGAAAACACAAATTACATGTGTGTTTTCTTTGTGATTTATTAAGTCATCTCACCAGGTATAATCTTTTGATGGTGTCACATATATTTGTTTTCGGATGCCTACATGCATACATCCGGTAAGATTTTTTAGAGCTGTATGCACTGATAGCCCACTGAGTGATGAGGATCCGGTGTAGGGCCCTCTTACTATGTTGGCACCTTTTGGTGATGTATCAATAGAACCACCACCGATTGGGAAGTAGATCCCACCAGCCACACAGGCAGATGGTGCACACTAACTGATCATGTTTCACGAGTTCACGAAGTAGAGGCTTTGAGGTTTCATGGAGAGACAGATTCCTATGCAGCTGAGGGTTAGCTGGAGATGATTGCTGGATTTTCTCGTCTTGTTGAGACAACAGTAGAGCAGACGGTGGTCTTAGCTACTTGTGTTTTTCGGTGAGTGACCATGATTATGGTCCGCTTAGTGACGAGGCTTCTGTATGTGGACCATTATTTGAGATAGTACCAATGGGTAGTGTGCCAACTATATCACTACTCCTTGGTCAATAGTTACAACTGGCGGTACCAGTAGAAGACACATGTAGGCTTAGTGTCTTACACGTTTTTCTGCATCAGATACCCCTCAGGTTCTAAGGAGAGCCCGACTCATAGGTGGATGAGGACTGGCTCGAGGAGGTGGCTGAGAGTTCTCTAGAACTTCTACATCTTCGGCTGGACAACATGATGGTTGGTGAGTATTCATCGAGGTGTACCGATCATTCTTGGTACGCGATGAATATGATAAGATCAGTGCTTCAAGGATCGAGATTCCAAGCAAGGTGTGTTTAAAGGACCTCTCAGCCATCACTATTCCTCTATGCATTCTTACTTATGTTTGGGTGCTAGAGAGAACCTTTGTGGTTGAATATCCATTTTCTTATAGGATAAAACCAGTGAATATTAGCAGTGGAGAAAAGAGTAGTTGCATGCAGTCAAAGAATTTGACCCATGGGATCTAGGAATGATTCGTGGTATGGTCTATGTATAATACTAGATATTGTATCAATATACATAGGCACCAATTATTCCTTCCTTCCACGAATCATGTCCAAGACCTAGAGATTCTGGTTAAACTGTTGACTTGACCCTCGCGTCTGGAGATACCTTTCGGAGGAGACGTGATAATCACACTTACGCAGATGGTGTAATATGAACCTTGAAATGAGAGTTTCATTTAGAACCCCTTGGCGGCAGCGTCGAGGCATTAAGACGTTAGTTTGGGTTTGGAATTGACATCCACGGTTCACAATAAGATTAACTGTATTAGGCAAAGAGGTTGTGTTTTATCTACACCATTAGGATAAGGTTTTCCTTGGTCCGCGAAAAAGGAAACCCAGGAAGCACATGATAAACTCATGAAAATTATGGTGAAACCAATCTCTCATGAGCTGGACAACCTCACCCTCGTTGCAGTAGAAGTTGACATTGATATAGTCTATACTCTTGGGATGGGGAAAATGGTAGCAGACACACTCAGCAGAAGGTCTAGCCTACATCTATTGGGTGAGGTGATAGAGCAGATGGATTCTTTACAGATATCCTTTGTGGATAGAGATGGAGCAGTCTTCCTTCAGTCTCTTATAGTCACTCCCCCAATTCATTAGTGAGTCAGGGAAGCACAACATGGGGATGCTGACTGCATGACATAACGTGCTCAGATATCCACAGGGCAGACACCATACGGATTTTTTGAAGGCGGGGAGCACGTCATCCTCTTCAGACGACATACTATTGTACCAGTGTCATATAAGAAGGATATGTTGAGGTAGTTCCACACATCCCCTATAAAGGTACATACAAGAGTGGAAAAGACTTACCAGGATCTTTGATGACAGCACTGGTGGTCGGGAATGGAGAATGTAGTTGCATATTTTTTCTCTCAGGGCCTCACTTGTCTTTAAGTGAAGGCGGGGCATTAGGTTCCTGTAGGCTTGGTTCATCCTTTTGAGGTCCTAGAGTGGAAGTGTTATGGGATTTCCATGGACTTAAGGACATGACTTCCACGTACATCCATGGGTCATAAATCAATTTGGATTATAGTCATCCAACTTAGCAAGTCGACCCACTTCATACCGATCATTGAGAAAGTATTAGTAGACCACTTGGGATGCCTCTATGTGAAAGAGATTGTGAGGCTACATGGAGTATCTTCTATGATCATCTCCAATCATGATGCACATTTTACTTCTTGGATATGGAAGGGGTTGAAGGAATATTTTGGGAAGCATCTTGTTTTGAGCATCACCTAACATCCTCAAATGGATGGTCATATTGAGAGGACCATTCAAACCCTCATGGACATGATCAGTGCATGTCTTATCAACTTTCATCGTAGCTAGGAGGATCACTTAACTTTGGTGGAGTTTTCAAACAACAAAAGCTATCACTCTGCCATTTCGATGACACCTTTTGAGGTGTTATACAGGCGACCTTGCAGGTCATCTTTGTGCTGGAATGACCCTGGGGAGTCAGCACTAGTGGGAACAGGGATGGTACGAGCTACCACAGAGAAGGTGTAGATCATCTAGGAGTTAATGAAGACTGCATAGTGAAAACTGAAGACGTATCCTAACATGAGACGGATACCTTTGCAGTTTGAGGATGGAGACCACGTCTTTCTACGGGTCTGAGCTCGACGAGGTTTCTTGAGATTTGGACAAGGTGACAAGTTATCTTCGATATTCATCGATCCTTTCCAAGTACTCAGCAGAGTTGGCGAGGTGGAATACTTCTTATATCTTCCACCTCAGTTGCAGCGGGTGCACGATGACTTCCACATATCACAGATGAGAAGATACATGCACGACCCTTCCCACATCATCGACCATGGAGAGCTGGTCATCGACAATGTGGTGTCTTTTATGGAGGTTCCAGTGGAGATAGATGATTGACATGATAAGTCCTACCTGGATGGTCCATACCTCTAGTGTGTGTTCGCTGCCAGCACAAGAACCTCCAGGAGAGCACATTGGAGGGGGAGGCTCAGATGCGTGCTCAGTACCCCCCACTTGTTACCTATGTGTACGTTGTGGCTTATGGGGACGTAGAGCTTTGAGTTGTGGATAATGTAATGACCTAGTATTTACATGTAATTTTTTATAAATAAATCAAAATTTTACTAGTCCACAAAATTTGACAGTGTGAAATTTTGAGGCCCAGAGTGCCCGAAACGATCCGTCTAAGTTTTTTTGAGCTTAAGTATATGTTTGTAATTATTTTTCCTTAAATGGTGAAATTACTGTTAAATGGTTACTCAGATCAGAAATCTGAGGGCATATTTGTGCTCAATATGGTAGGTTTTCCCAAGGGGAGACTTACGATTAGTCGGTGCAGGCTTCCTGTGAGTGAACCCAAAAATGGAATAATCGTAAAGAAAATAATAAAATAAATTATTTCATTTTTCAAATGCTCCTAACTCACAAATGGAATCTCGGATTAAAAATACGAGACCTCCACTAAACTCGTGAGGGTATGATTTATTTATGATGATACTAACTTTGGCTGGTGCGGTCCACCAGAGAAAGTCAGTTTTTGGCCACAAATAAAATAATTTTGTGACAATTATTTTATTGTAAAATTAATAACATCTAAACATTAACCATAATTGGAAATTCGAGAGCACCATTGTGTTTTTTGTGGTTTTTTCACATAGGTAGATCCCAACCTCAACATGCACGGGTTGAGGGTGACTGATAATAATTTTCCGAACTTATTTTCAGGTACGTTCAGTAAAAACTCGAGCGGTGTTTTATAAATTTTGAACTGGTGCTCAGAATTGTAATATAAGGGCACCATTGAACTCGCAGCACCGGTATTCACTTAAGAAGTCATTCACCTCGATGGCAATTGGTCGAGAATAATAATTAGTTTTTGGGTTTTCGTAGAAAATAAATAAATAAAGTGAGTTTCATGTTATTTTTTTTGAGCCTCCATGTGGGTGTTTGGTGGTTAAAACCTCTTCATGGTAGATGGCAGTGGGACCACAACACCTTAACCTCCCATGAATGGTTATGGTGGTGGGGCCCACTCGAACCTATCCTCCCGCGAGAGGTTACAACGTGGGGACCACCAGAGACCACATAACCTCCAATTTTAAATGATAATGTCCGGGACCACCCAACCCCTATTAATGGGAGGAGAGGAAAACCTCTCAACTGTCTCTCATTAATGAGAGAGAGCCTCTTCACCTCCATTAATTAATACCTTGTGCCGACCCCTTGAATTAATTAAGAGGAGCCTACCTAATTAATTAGACCAATTTGAATATTGTTCCAACAAATTAATAAGATATTAAAATCTATTATTTTGTTGGCATATTAATTTCGGTGGAATCTATAATAGAATGATTATTGGGAGAAATCCCCCAATGGAGAACCCCGTCTCCCAATGTAGAATGCAGGATGAAGAATTCCGACCTACTTCGACTTCTTCCATTAAGCATCAACTGTCGTGAGACCTCTTCGACGACCGACATCTGCATCATTGTCAACAAGCTGACACAGATCGAGATTTTAAGTGTGTGGAAGACGTGAAGAACGACTAACGCCTTCATCTTCTTCATGCGACTTCAATTATGACGACCGAAAATCAAAGGTAGGGGGTTTATTTTTGTGTAACATTGCTTTTCTTTTTCACTTATTTGGATTGGAAAGGAATCGTTGTGTGTTTGTAATAATATGGTTGTTCATCATTGATACTCTTTGATGAGCCAAGTGTTACCACCCTAAACGCAGAGGGTGCGGCCCAAACTAACATGGCCCAAATGCCCCACCATTCTTGTTTGTGTTGTTTCTCGGCAAGGTGACGAAGCAGCGTTGAAGGTGACAATAGCATAGTCAGAGGATACGCTTCCCACAGTCTCCATGAACCGCGCCACCCCCACGGAGTTTTGGTGCCCCGACCGAGCCGGATCCACGGGCCGAACCACCTCCAACCTCCCGCGTGACCAGCCACACCACTATTGGCCTGCCGCACGCCCCGGCCAAACCCCGCCATCCCATGCTGGCCTGAGCCGCACCGAACCCCACCGGACCGAACTGTGTCGGCCGGGCCTCCCGGCCGCCCGACCCCAGCCGGATTGGCCGCCCCCTGCCCTACCGCCCAATGTCCCACCTAGTGCCCTACCCAGATCCTTCTCGGCCTGGACTCACCCTACCTGGCTACTGCAAGCCCACCTCCCACCCTGCCCGGCTACGGGCCTGCCTGGCCGCGCCCTGACCGGCCGCTTGCCAGCCCGCCTTGACGCGCCCTAACCAGCCTCCTACAAGCCGATCGTCCTCTCGAACCGTCTTGCAGCCCCTCTACCTAATTTCTAGCCGAACCGGCGCGGCCACGCCCTCTGGGTTGAGTGGAGCCAGGCCGTTCCCTAGCAACGCTCTGGGACGAACATGCCCAGATCCCGGGCAGAACTACCAACGCGACCTATTGGGCGGGGCCCAATGGGCTGGGCCGAACCTAACATGCTAGACCGCACAATGGGTCAGGCCATACCAAATAGGTCTGACCGGGTCGACCTAGACCGGGTCGGCCCAGAATGGGTTGTGCCACGTCGGTCAGACTGGGTCGGACCAGACCCGGGCCCACTACTGACCGCTTAACATTCTTAGCCCATATCATTGGCACTAGATGACTGTTTGACGAACCGTCAGTGGTGCTGGTTTTCATGGAGCACGATAGTCCATTTGATTATACCCCACAAGTGTTCGGGGTAATGTTGAGTAACAGTCTGGTTGGATCGTACACGAATCCAATCGGGCCCTTGAAACTAAAAGGATAATAACTCACACATCGGGCGTCTGATTGATGCGTCGTCTATTGCGTTGAGACCCCTATGATGAGGTGGAAATTTTAGATACTACTAATGGTGGCTTCGTGATAGTTGTATTATCTACCAACAGCTCGTGGAGCATATCCTCTTAGAGACGAGTGAGCATAGTGCAATGTTATCAGACCAGTTCGAGGTTTAACCTTTAGCGGGGTTGGGCAAGGGGTTACCAATTGATCATAGGGTTTACTCTCCAGCTAGGCTGGGAAGTCGGTTACCCATTGACCTTAGATTTTACCCTCCAGCTGGGCTAGGTAGTGGGTTACCCGATGACCTCTTAGGGTTTACCCTCCAGCTGGGCAAGGCAGTGGGTTACCCGTTGACCTTAGGGTTTACCCTCCAACTGGGTTGGTTAGTGGGTTACCCGTAGACCTTAAGGTTTACACTTCGGATGGGATGGGAAGTGGTTACCTGATAACCTCTTAGGGTTTATCCTCAAGCTGGGCTGGGTAGTGGGTTACTCGATGATTTCTTTCAGACCCATCCATTTCTATGAGGCTAGTCAATGACTCTTCACCGTGATTACCAGAGTGATTACCAGAGCAATATCAATGGTTGTATGGTAGTCCCACTTTAATTGATAAAGGAAGAATTCTCCAGCAGTCGGGGTTTCAACAATGTGACTGGGGATGTTATTTGATACTACCCTAGATTAAACTCTTGGTTTGAGCTATGTTAGTAAATTTTGTGTTTACCTCATGAATAAGAAGGATTACTTGATAACTCATTTAAATGTATGGGCATATACCTAGGTGGAATTATCTATTGATTTCATACTTTTTGGATTATCCTTGTTGGATTTTGTGAGACAAAGAGGGTCTCTAGGTCAATACAATGTATCTTTATACTCACCTCTACACGGGCTATGCCCACAACTCTTTGTGTTGGTTGTAGACGATTGACATCGCTGACTAAGACTTAGAGTAACAGGACCAGACAGTACCCGGAGGTGGACCAGACAACATGTCGGTATGCGGAGGAGACCGAAGGATGTGGAGTGATGAGGAGTCTATCTATACCAACCCTTCAGGTAGGATCCGTGGTGGACGATCCACGAGCTCCTCTACACCTTTCAGTAGTTTTGTTTTTTCATTTGTACTTGTTTTCAGTTGTACATGTATTTTCCTGTTGGGTTTGTATTCCGACCCGTCTACTTTCGGCACTCTTTTTATACATTTTTACATAGTTTTTTTCTGCCATCTTGTACTCTTTTGTGTGCATTTTCATGTTTCAAAGGCATTTCTTTCCCATTTTAGGGATTTACACCTTTGCTTCTAGTCACCTTCCCCTGGCCATTAAAAGGCGATCTTGGGGTAGTCACGACACGGGCCCTAGGGGATGGGTCGTGACAACAATTTCAGGTTCCAAAATGGTTATACAAAATTTAATCATACCATGAATGTAAATAAAAAAAATACTGAAATATTTTTTTTTGTAAATATAATTTTTATATAGTTCTACAAATTATAGACATGTTATTATTAGAAAAAATAATATATTCACATTGAAAATGATATACAAAAAAAATTATTTTATTAGAACTGTTATTTAAATCAAGTATTATACACAAACATCATGATAAAATCTAAAAAAATATATTATATTTATTAATAATATATTCTTATAAATAAATATTTTTATATGAAATTGAAATATTGATAAATTATTAATTTTAATCAGAGTATTTAAAATATAATGAAATGTACTATTCATAAATATATATTACATCTATAAAGAGGAATATTCATTATAGAACATAAAAACCAAACCAGAACCGTATGAGTTTGTTGTGAAAGGAATATTCTAAATAAAAACAAATATTTCATAAAACATCCCCATAATCACATGCATATTAATTTATGAATCGATCATTTTTTATAAGTCATTCTTAATAATATACATCAAATCCTAGGGAAATTAAACACAATAACGGGTGATATCCAATTGTTAGTGATGATAAAAATAAGTCATATAAATGTGTGCTCATTTGAATGAATAATATTACTATACGATGTTGTGCTCAGGACCAGGACATAGTAATTTCACATACAACCTTTAATAGATTATAAATTTTATTTGTGGTTTTAATGTTATCCTTTAAAAAATATCAACCGCATTCTTGAGAAATCATCATTAATAAATCATCATCCCTAAACACATTTTAGAAATGTGTTAAAAACCCCTACATATATAAAATAATAAGATTTCAAGTTTAACTACTAATACCATCATCATAGTGGAACTAGACCCATATGTTCCCCATAGTTGATGTGGATTAACATTTTTCCCATAGTGGGTAAATCCCATCAACCTTTTCACAATGATATCTCATGATATTTAAATCAATACAAAATTTTTTGGAGGGAGATATAGGTCTAATCCCTTTTATAGTAAAAAACATGTGCATGTGTGACAAAAGAATATAATTCATTCATCATTTTTGAACCCAATGTAACATTTTTCATAACAATTTCATCATTTCAAATGCCAGGTAAATGAAATTGGTTTCATAAATATATTGATTTCCTAAAAATTTACCTTACTAAAAATTTATAATGATAGTATATTTGAATAATATCCCCATTAATAAAAGAATAACATCAAACAATGTTATTTTAAAGGGAAAATAATTTTGAAATATCACATGAAATAGTTCATGTGGAAATAAAATCCTATCAATTTTGAATTTTTTATTTTAATTTCCTAAATTTATAAAATAAAATATACTAATTTATAAAACATATGTTAGATAGTAAATGAATCATTAATAAACTAAGTATTTATGATTTTGATAAAATGAAGTCATCATTTTTATTTAAAAATAATCCATTTGTATTGTTTTCCTAAAATTCACAATGAACCTCAATTAAAAAATGTCAAAAAGAATTCAGTCAATCTACATAGTAAGTATTATAATGTGTGTAAAAATAAAATAAAATAAAACATAAAATAATAGTAAATAAAATTACATTTTTGTTAGAAATCATATAAATGAATGAAAAAAATTATCGAAGAGAAATTTTTATAAGATAAATTTTAATTAAATTAAATTATAAATATCATATAATTTAAGTGTTAATTAATAGAATTAATATTTTATGAGTATTATAACTATATAAAAATAAAAAATGGGTAAATAAAATATATTATAATTCATATCCATCACGTACATAATCATAACATGGAATAATCAATGATGTTGTTGTTTAACCAACTTAATGAAAACAGAGAAATGAAATCTGTAACCACTATGTAATCAGTCAAATCGTATGACCCATAAAATTATTAATTTAAAAAATAAAAAATTGAATATAATGAATATAATGAGATAAATAATAATATATATCATAGGTAATTATATAGACAACAAAAAATAAATATTTTGAGAATTAGGCATGTATCTCACATAAGTAATAGTGAGATGAGAAACCCTTAATACATTATTCCATTTAGTTTTTCACACATTTACTAGAAGCGTAAAATGAATAATGAATATTATTAACTCATTAAAAAACTATAATAATTTTTATAAAAACTAATTAGATACTATTATAAAATATTATTACCCATTCATTAATATTATTTTATTTTTCCATTGTTTTTGGTGAATTCGTTCCCTGAATTTCGTACATGGATAATTTGTGAATAATAATGTCTTTAATTATAAAATTAATAAGACTATAAAAGTTACATGAAATTTTATTCATGCACAAAAATAAGTTTTAATTACCAGATATATAATTTTTCTTTCTAGCGATAGGATTTTTTATTTGATAAAACATTTATTATAAATGTTTAGTTTATTTTGGTGGGTTTTCTGACCATCATTAAATAGATTAATTTTATTTCATATTATGTAATTAACTTTGTTCTAGAACATGAAATAATATATAATGTACCTTTTAAAATATTATATTACAAAAATAATACTTTAATGACTATCCTAGAAGGTGGTAATGGAAAATAAAAAATCATTATATATAAAGATGGTTATCATTAATAAATTTGACAATTGTTTCATTTCATTGAATAATAGGATATGATAGATGGATGAGATATAACATATTTCATTAGAAAAAATATTACACTATATATTATAATAGATTTATTATTATTAAATTGGTGTGGAAAAGAATATGAGGTATATAAAAAATTGATTTAGATTGGTTGTTTGAGAATGTTTCCTTTTGATTTTCACATTAACGATAGAGACCACATGGAACATGGAATTCATATTTAGGAAAGAAATGTATAACATGGGTTTGGGGTTAGGGATGAGGATTGTTTTTCAACTATATTTGTAGATCATCATGTCTTTTGAGGTTAAATGGGATGATATTTTTACTTTAATGAGGATGGATTTAAGTGATCATATAAAATTTATTTTATATATAACTCCAACCACATTGGGGTGTCAATAAAAATATGAAATTTGGATGGTAATTAATTTTTATAATTATTTCAATTGTCAAGAAACACATCATCCACCGATAAAATTTTATAGTTTTTAGGTATTTTTAGCTTTTAAATTTTATCAAAAAGTGTTACATTATTTTACATATATTGTGGCAAATAAATTTTTAAGAATTTTACAATCTTATGAATAAAAAAAATTAACATATAAACTAATTTGAACCTCATGATTTAAAATATGGAATCCCTATTTAAAAATTCAAAACACCGATGTTTAATAAATACATTTAAAATTAAAAAACAAGATCTCATTATCCTAGGGTGTTACATTCGACCCTACATAAAATATTTTTCCTCCTTGAAATTTATCACTATTATAAAAAGATATGAGAATAACTCTACCTACTCACATCCATAGTTCCATATATTGATTCAACAATTTTTGGTTTCTCAACAAAACACTAACCATGTGATTTTCCTTCTTTTATAAACCGTTAATTCTAAAATCCAAAACATATACTAAATTTTCATCATTAAAATGATATGTACAACAAAATTACAACATTAGAGTTTAGTAAATTTTATGTTTTCAGTATGTACTTTATTATGAAAGATATATGAATCACATAATTAAATTTTTATAGATTCTGTTAAAGAACCAATAAATAATCCACTATCCTGATAAAATCATGAATTTCAAGAAATTATGGCCCCATAACTTTAAATTATACATCAAAAATCAAAGGTGGATATTTAAAAACTCTATTTTGGGTAACTAACATTTTAATAAGGGAATGAAAACATCCACTTAAAAACAAATAATGTAAAAGTGTAAGATCACAAAAAATATAGTATTTAAATTTGGAAAACAATAATGAAACATAAAAAGGTGGAGATGGAAGATAATTACAACTATAATGTATTGATGGAGATAGATAGATAATATAGTCAGGATAAGGTAAATGGACACAAAACAATATACCAAAAAGATCAAAATAGTTCATTGATAGGATCATAAATGATAACTATAGGGTAATATTTTATTGAAATTTTTTATTAGAATATTTAAATACGTGATTTTATATCATAAATATAGTCTCACTCACTCATTGTTCCTTGATCAAAATACTCTTTTTTCATACACAAAACAATTAATTTGAAATTTTAATATCATGTTTTTGACACTTTTATATGTTATAGTTGAAAGAATAAACTTCTTCATTCAAAGAGGGACATAAAAATTGAATTTTTGTGAATTTAGTTTTTTTTAATTAAAATTTCAATAATTTGTAAAAAATACTGCCATTTAATGAAAAACTCATTTTCCATCTAGTTTATTTATATAGATAGATAATATTTTTAATAGGTTTTAAAGATTAATTGGAGTATATATTTATCATTTAATCCAATATTGGCCATTAAAAGTAATTTCAAAATTAAATAAGACATAAAAAAATGTCAATATTTTCACTAGTCTAACTTCTTAATAAACTACTTTTTAGTTTTTACAACAAGAATTAATATTAAATTAATTAATTCAACTTTTGTGTTTTGAATTTGGATGAATATGTCATGACCCATCCCCCGGGGCCTGTATCGTGACTACCCCAAGCCCGCATTCCATAGGAAAGGTGTTGGTGACTACCACCGAAGGAGTAAATCCCTCAACATGGAAGGCATTTCCTTTATAAACTGAACACGCACAACAGAATATGAAATTGGATGGAAAAAACCAACTAAAACTATATACAAAAGAGAGTACTGAACATAAATGGGATCAGAAATACAATCCCAACAGTAAAGTACAAGGAAACGGAACAATACTTGTAAAACTGAAAGAAGAAGTTATGTAGCTACTGGGTTGTCCTCCGGGTTTCCTACCTAATGGGTAGGTACATATGGCCTCCTCACCACTCCAAGTCCGTCCGTCAGCTCCGTGTACCATCTCTCCAAGTGGTCCACCTCCGGGAACCATCTAGTCCTACCAATCTCTCTTATTTAGCGCTATACATCGTCTGCAACCAACACAATGAGGTGCAGGCATAGCCCGTGCAGGGATGAGTTACTTAGTAGGGACCCAGATACCCTCAAGGTCTCAGTAAATCCAACAAGGATAAACCACAAGTATGAAATAAATAGATATATATCACTTAGTTGTATTCCCATGCATAAACCTATGTTATATAGTAACCCATCTAATTCGTGATGTAAACTCAAAAGATATTTAATTAGCTCAAACCAGTATTTTATTCAAGGAATAGTAGGAAGTAACATCCACAGTCAAACTGTCAGAATCTTAGTTGATTGTGTACTCCTCCACTATCAAGTACAACAGGCATGCCACATCACAAAACGGCACTTCCCACCTTCCTGGACTACTGTGGTACTCCACATGTCGTGTACCGTGGGTCTGCTGCGTCACACAGAGGCGCTCCCCATTGTGGGTCTTCCGCGCTCACACATAGATTCTCCCCCTCGTAGCCTAATAAGGTACTCCCCCTGTCAAGTACCATGGGTCTACTACGTCACACAGAGGTTCTCCCCACTATGGGTCTGCTATGTCACACAGAGGTGTTCCCCACTAGTTTAGTTGAAAAAATTCATGTTGAAAGATCAGTAGTCATCAGGTATCAGCTAGCTACTAGGTCTCTATACTCCGCTCACTCGTCTCCAGGAGGATCAGCTCCATGACCTACTGTTTGATACTCCAACTCTAACTGAGTACCATGTAGAAGAATCTCAAAGGTCTTCCTCATCATATGGATCTCATCAAACACCCGTCATTTTAATCGGATGTCGGTCTATAAGTTATTGTCATTTCTGTTCCAGGGGCTCGGTTGGTTTTTAGGTTCAAACCAGCCCAAACGAATCCCAACTAAGTCCAAACATCAATTGGGGTATTCGAAAAAACCTTCTCACTCTAATCATTCCTTTTTCACATACAATTTGCCAATCGGACACTTGTAGCCCAAGTTACAGCTGAAATGGTGTATTCGGACTAATCGGGTCCAGACTGGGGTCCGACCCGGTCCGCGGGTCCTTCCCGGCCCTGAAGGGAGTGAGCCAGCCCAAAGGGTGGCCCGGCCCAAAATGGGGGCCCATCCCGAGGGGGCATCCTGGCCCGAAGAAGGGCCAACCCGAGGGGGCGACCCGACTTGAAGGGACGGCCTGACCAGATGGCGGCCAGTCGACCTGGTTGGCCTTGCAGCTCGGTCATCCTGGCGGCCCGGTCAGCCTGGTGAACCGACGTCACAGAAGTGGTCTACCTTAGACACAACCAGGGGTGAAACGCACGCCCTCAGGCTCCAAAATGGAAAATCTATTCAGGTAGGATCCCGAACTGGTGCCAGGTTGCGTTGGTCCAGGTCACGCGGAACCCATTGTGTACCGCCCTTCATGGCTGGCCGAGCGGCCAACCGCTCCAGCTCCACAGGCGGTCGGCCCGGTTGGCCACCTCTCCACCTCCTTTGCGGCACATGGATTCTACAGTTTAGCTCCTCTGTGTGGCATGACGGCGTCGCGCTGCCTCCACTGCAGCCCGACCTGGCCTCAACCCCCAATTGGCCTATGCGCGGCACGACGACATCATGCCCCTTCCACCTGGCATGGCCGCAGCCCCCTGGTGCCCTCTGTGCGGCGCGCTAGCCCCGTGCCACTTCCTCCATAGCCTGGCCTAGCCATGGCCCCCATCTTCCACACAGAACGGTAGTGCCGCTCCCTTTTTAGCTACTCGGGGTCCTTGCACCGCCCATTTCATCACGGTCGGCCCAACGCTAACCACCGTTGCTCCGCCTCCATCATCAACAGACGGGAAAAACAAAGGGAGGAGGGTCTGGCCGAGTTCTTGCGGTCTAAGACCTCCTCATTATGGTGATATCATTCAGAGATTTCATATTTCAAATGATGATGAATGGTTACAAAAACATCTCAAATCACCTACCCCGTATGACAATGATCTTTGACGAAGTCCCATAAAGGAAAGGTGGACCTCGATTTGCCAATGATGGAAGAGGAAGAGGATATCTGTTGTTGGTGGATAAGCGTTCAGAGGTGATGAAGTCGAAGATGGCGTTCCTCGTAGTCGACCCCTTCTCTTTTGGCATGGTTGAAGATCGAGGAAGATGTTTGTCGATCTTTGTTTGAAGATATTCCTCCAAGTTCCTCTAAATCTCACAAGAAGAAGAGATGCTAACCAAAAATGAAATAATAACATTGTCTATTATTTAATTATTGGCATGAATTCAAAAGAATTTTAAAGGTTCCAAATAATTAAATGAAATATTTCAATTATTTAATTGCGAGGGTTGGCACATTTAATTAATGGGGGAAGCCCAAGGGTTTCTCCACTTAATTTGGGGTTCCACGGGGTTACAACCCCCGGGTGGTCCCCACCAAAGATATCCTCCCAAGGGAGGTTATGTACTGGTGGGCCCCACCACCATAACCTTCCATGGGAGGTTGGGGTGTGGTGGGCCCCGCTACTAACCACCTCATGGAGGTTTCAACCACCTTAAAAATAAAAATAAGCTACACTTATTTTTATTTAACATATTAAAAACCAAAAATCCAACTTCCATTCACGTTAGAACGCAACTACGGTGAAGGTCCTGCTAATCAATCACAGATCCTGCGAGTTCAAAGGCACCCTCAGATTTCAATTCCATGCACTGGTTCAAAAGTTATAAATTCCGGCTTGAATTTTTACTGAATGTACCTGATCAAAACTTCAGTAATTGATTATTGGCACACTGGGCCTCGGAATCAAGAGCAGTAAATTTTCATAGACTCATAAAAATCACATTAATTTTAAAAAAACCCATTTAACATGTGACTCATTACAAAATTGATTCCATATTAGAATTAATATGGTTATAAGTTTTGTAAATTGGAAAATGTTTTTGACACTATGAATAGTAACTTCAGTAATTATTTTATTTACCATGGTTAAAGGGTAAATCTGGAAAATATGGTTTAAATGTAATATTATAATAATAGTAAACTACCCTAACACATCACATAATCCTATATTATGATATTTTTCCAAACATGGGCATCCTTGGGTCAATTTTTGGACCACATGGATTTACTTGAATATGAAAATTACATTTTTTAATATTTACTTTAATGTAAAGATAATTATAACCTAAACATATATCTTTTAAATAATAGATTTTTAAATATAGATATATAATAGATATATAAGTCATTAAATATCCATTAGAAATATAAAAATATTTCCTACAACATGGTATTTTATTTATAATTTTATTCATTAGATAAATAAAATTTAATTATGACACAATTATGATGTTGTGATTACCTCATTAATGAATGAATCTAATAAACTAATTTCTAAATATTAAAATAAATTTAACATGGAAATTTTAATTCCATACATGATTTTACTGGATGAAATTGACATATAATATTGGATATAATTCCTTAGGATCGAAGGGATCAGTTTGTTATGTGTTTTTAAAAAAGTCATGTATGAAAAGTGTTAAAAATCGACATATTTCATAACTTAAATCATAAAATAGTTTATTAAATGATGTTAAATTATAAAAAATCTAGTATTTTTACAAAAATTAATATTATCCCAAATATTTCATAAATATCTTTTTTTGGATGTTTGACATGATATGCTAATTACATTAACCGACAATGTGTAAATAACATGATATCACGGTAAGATTAAAAATTGTAAAAGAAGGGTATAAAAAATAGAGATAAAAAATATTGAAAGCATGCCTAAAAATTATTGTATATTGTTTATTCAAACCAAAATCATCATGTAATTGAAATAAAATTGTTTTGGAACATTTTTAATTGATTTTGTATTTATAATAATTTTATATTTTGAAAGTTTCATAAAGATCCCCACTATTCGTTTATTATGGGTCACCTCCTCGCTCTCCTATTCACTCCATTTTAAACCTTCAATATCATCCAAACCATACAAATTTCTCTTATAAACATTCCTAGTAACATTATAGTGGTACATGTCTTTTGACAATACCAACTCACGTTCCCTATGTGGAAATTTAAAGGAGGCACGTCAAGGAAGATGTCATCTTATTTACTGATTCATTCCAATTTATTACTTCTTCACCTTCATAATAGTTAGTTGATTTATTACAAAGTCATAAAATAAGTATCAATAATATTTTTATATGAAATTATAAATATGAAAAAACTATTTCACCTTTTATCCATCGTATTAAAAATGAAATCACCACGCATGCATGCATACAACAGACCATCTCCAGGCCGTGCTGTAAACTATTTTTCACCACATCCTTATTTGGATGGTTATAATGGTGGAAATAATAACTCTATATTATTATTATAACACTAAAATAATTATATTATAGAATAAAAAATCAAATTCTATACAATTTAACAATTATTGAAATGATATCGTCGCTCGTGCGTACGTACGACTTACTGTCTCCACGAAGTGATGAGATTCTTTCCCCATGATAACAATACAAGAATGGTTATAATGTATATATAATAAATAATCATTAGATATATGAAATAATAATGATACTTCATTTATGTGTATATATATAAGTCATTAAATTACATCCATTCAATTTAATAATGAAATGAAAACAACGATCATTCGTAAGTACGACCTACCGTCTCTATGAACGGTGCATTCCATTTCAATTTCCTATATATTGTAAATATATTTATATAATGAATATATATAATATATAAATATATTATTACATTATTGGTGAAATTAAATCAGTATAAACATAATAATATCTATAATAACAATTCAAAACACATACAATAAATAAAACAATTCTTACCTAAAATGATTCTTTAACATGGAATTAACAAATGAATGGGTAAAATAAATTCATAAGAGTATCATATAATATATAAAAATATTATTATGATTATGTTACATGTTAATTGTATATTTTAACCCATTATATATGAGTTTTAGATAGGTATAGAAGATATCTAACAAATGTAAGGGATAATATTTCAATCTCATTATTATGCAAGTTTTTTTATACATAAGTATTTACTAGGGTCATATATATCATCCACGAACATTATTTCTAAAAAAGGTTTCGTAAGTTGTTTAATATTATTATATGTATTATTAATGTCTTTTTGACACATGTTTTACTTTTACTACATTGTATGGAAGGAATTTTTCATTTGTTTACTGTATGATCTACTTTTTTGACTTTTCAAGAAAAAGTATGAGGAGAATGTATTTTAAACATATAAAAAATGAATGGATTTTTAGGGTTTCAGGAAGAATAATTTCCATAATGCTCCATATAAACTATTCCATGTTTATTTTCAATGAAATTCATTTTTTTTTAAATTTAGTTGTATTTTGTGAAAATAAATGTTTTTGGAGAAGAAAGGATATTTTCTTCAAGAACCAAGTTCATGTGTTTTATAAAAATTATTTTCTTAATAAGATGATGTTATTAAATAGTATTATGTTTCTATCCATATTATTACTATTATTTGATATTATTTAAGATGGAATTATCTTTTATACAGAATATGTTATGATGAAATGATATTTAACACACCCATTTCATTTAATGTTCTATGCAATTATGAATGATTAATGTTTTGTAGAACATGTAATAATGATTTCATTATGTGATGGGAGGTACCTATATCCCCCTCCAATGCATTTGGTAATGATTTATATCTCATGAGATAGATATGAATGGAACTGAATGTAAATAGAGTTCAGTAATACATGTCTAGAAGTACAAGTAATCCAAGATCATTAATGGATTGTGTCCACAATGATGGTATTTGAAACAATTAATTTGTAACTATGGAAAACATATTACTTTTTTTTTGTTTTCCAAAATTATATTATTTGTTCCATGTCTATTCTTTCGTGGGAAATGTTCCTTTATGATCCATGCCTTACGTACTACAATGTTTTATTTAATGTCTCAACGTTTTGAGGTTTAAAATTTATGTTCTTGTTTTTACATTCAAATGTTTATGTTTTATTTATGTTGTCCATGTTTACCTGTATAGAGAATTTGATATCACTATTTCATGTATTTACCCATGTTATAAAGAATGTTTTTAGGTAGGAAATTAAAAGGGAAAGATATTAAAGGGATATGTTTAAGATTATTCACATTGTTAGAAGAATATGTTCCCATTTTTCAAATACACTTTCTAATATGTTATTTGGGCATTTATTTTGTGTAATGTATTATGAATTCATAATAAATGTAAATGATAAGTAAATTATGCTTGCTTCATTAGATTTGGTATCAGAGGAAAGGTTTAGTCAACCTATGGAAACTAGGATGCGAATACAATAGTGAGATCCGAAGAGATTTTTTTAAAGTCTGTCTAGTGATGTCTTAAAGGGTAAGACTTACTATTGATTATAGTTCTAGAATTATGGTAACAATAATGAATAACCTAGTATTTTACATAAGATGTCAGAGACTGAATGTGACCCCCTATGATAATGTTTTTTTTCTGGTATGATTTTTTTTGTCTCACTCTTCTCTCTTTGGGGTTTAGATAATGGCTGGAACCCGAAGGAACCATGTTAATGATCAACGAACCGAGAAATGCAATGATTTCACTCCCAAACAAACAAATGTTATGGGAAATGGAATTCCAAATCCAATTTCTATTTTTACACCAGATATGATTCATTCTAGACTTCAATTTTATCATATAAAGGAACAACATTCTATTGAATCCGTCATGAGATAACGTCCACATTCTTTATGTGGATCTTCTGATTGACTTTTTTCTCAACAAGGGATCATTTCCATTGAAATTTTATGTTCCATAATTCTATACTCAGAACATGAAAATGTCAGTTTGTATTTTTGTCCTTTAAAAGTTTGATCATACCAGTGGTACACTCTAATTAAGAATACTAGGCCGCATGATGAAATTGAATCCATTGAACGGGACATGTTCAAGAGCTCTTTTTCAATAAGTACTTCCCCTATATTCTTAGACCAATAATTTAAAAGGAGTTATTTTAGTTTATGGAAAAGGATGATGAATCTGTTGGTAAATACATTGAAAAATTTATAATATATAAAATATATGCTTATGGCATTATCATCCAACCTGAATGTAATGTTGATTGATTCATTAGTAGAATAAAACTATGTCTTCAAAGGGGATTGCCTACATAAGACTTCATTGTATATGAAGATATTATTCATTGTGTTTTCAAGGTAGAACTAGAAGATGGTTCCAAAAATAAATCTCATGGTTTTGACAAGAAATGAAAGATGGATATCCAGGAAAAATATCAAATAAATGGTGAAAAGCAGATGAATGTTTCTTTATCCACAAAGTGTGGAAATAAACATGGTGGATATTGTCTTAAAGGGACTAGAAAATGTTCCAAGTTTGGAAAAGAAGGTAATCAAGTTGTTTTGTTCCAATTTAATATAATAATGGTTTCAAATGATATGAATAGATAAAAGAGTAAATAGAATTCACCACCAACACTTCAATGCTATAATTGCTTGAAAATAAGGAATTATGCTAACCAATTCCATCATCCATGGGCTAATGATGATCAAAGCCATCATCATCAAAGGGAAAAAGGCAATGGGATGTTAAATGGGATAACTATTGGTGATTTTGAGTACAACCATGATGTGATGTAATGATTTATTCTTCTTGTAATGGGATTCCAAAATAGTGTTGTGGAATCTCATTTATAGTATTAAAGAATATTGTAATATCTATGTATTGGTTTATTGTTGTTTTCAATGGTACTGGTAACTGTGATAAGTGATTCATATATTTTTGATATAAAATGATATGAAAATTATAAAAGGACAAAGAGATAATGATATTTTTGATAGATATAAGGACAAAGTTATATCATGGATTTAATTTTTGGTATTTCTAGTGTGTGGAAATAGTTTATTTTTATAGAATACATGTTATCACTAAGGTTCTATGTCAAATAATGTTATTATTATGTTTAAAGAGAATACATGATTAATGTAATCACATATTTGGAATGTGACAACCAAAGAACTGCCAAGTGAGATATGGGAGTCAATGTTATGTTGATTTAGTTCTTCTCCTTATAAGGATTTATATTTATGTTTTTGTAAGGATTGTAATTCTATCAATTTATGGATAGGATAATTTATATTCTAATTGAATTGTGTTATATTAATTTATTATCACACTGTAGGTGGACTTATGCCTATGTCATAACATGTTATAATTTTTTTGAGACATATGAAATGACCTATCATTCTATCACATGATCTTTTGAAAATCATGAATGTAAAATTCAGCTACATTTCATTAAATAATATATTTTGTGGAAAATATTTAGGTAATGATCAACGGTGAGATTATATTAAATCAAGTAAATATTTTTCTTCATTTATCAACATTAAGAAACGATCATGAAACCAGAAATGTAACCTTAGTTCCTTCTTATCTGATGAATCAAATGGTCCCTTAAATCATCATAGATTTGTTGATTTCTTGAAGTTAACACTCACCAAACCTTATTCTCTATAACTATCCATCAGAAAATGATGGTTAAATTTCTCTTCCATATCAATGTTTTGACATCCCACCTATGTTTTCCCAGTGATGAATTTCTTCAGGTACCCAATATTTTTTAACTTTCCTTTATAAATTTTTTTCTATAAACCCTTTTACGATGTGAGTTTCCATTAATTAATATTTCATGTATTAAATCATATATAACCCTGAAAAATTTCAAGGTATAAATAAATTTTAAGGGGGTAGAATGTAACACCATATGAATAGTGTCCATAAATTTACTTAATTCATATCATAAAACATAAAATAGTTTATTAAATGATATTAAATTAAAAAAATCAAGGATTCAGAAAAAAAGTTAATTAATGTCCAAATATGTCATAAATTACTTGTTGGGGGTACTCTAACTTGATATGGTAATTACATCAATCCACAATTTGTAAATAAAATGATATCATGGTAATATTAAAAATGGTAATAAATGTGTTAAACCAAAAAGATACGGATAAAAAAATATTCAAAACATGACTAAATATTATTGGATTATGGGTATTCGAACAAAAGTAATTTTTTATTAAATATAAATATCTTTTGTCCATTTTTTTATCGAAGTTTAACTTATAATAAATTAATATTTTCAGTGTCTCTTAATGTTCCCCTCTCCTCTCTAATAAATGGGTTCCTCCTCCCTCTCCTCATCACCCCATTTTTATCATTAAATCTTGGTCAAACCCTATCCATTTCCCCTGTTAACATTCTTAGTAACATTCTATGGGATCTTTTCTTCTGAAAATATCATCTCTTTTTCTCTTTGTGGAAATTTAAAGGAGGCACGTTGAGGAAGATATAATTTATTCTACGAATTCTTTCCAATTTCGTTCTACCTATATGTCATCTTCATTAGTTATTTCACTACAATGTAACGACATATGTATCAATAGTATTGTGATATGTTTTTATGAATTTGATTAAACACTATTTTACCATCTATCCATCCTATGAAAAACAAAATCACTACGTGTGCGTATGTACAGCTTACCGTCTTCATGTCTTTGCATAATCTGTTTTCAACCTCCACCTTATTTGGATGGGTATAATGGTAGAAATAATAATTATATATAATTATTATAACATGACACTGATTCTGATATATTATATTCCACCCACTTCAATACCATTCAACAATTATGGTAATGATATCGTCCCTCATGAGTATATACAACTTATCATCTCATCGACGTGATAAGATTCATTCTCCACGTTAACCATTGAGGAATGATTATAAATTGTATTATACAAATAATCAGGAAATATATGACTTAGTAATGATATTTTATTTATGTACATATATATATATATATGTATATATATGTTATTTACTAACTTCTATAAAATTTTATAAGGAAATGAAATCAATGTTCATCTGTATGTATGGCCAACAGTCTCTATCAACAGTGTATTACATTTCAATTATCTATATATTATATGTAAATTTATATAATCAATATATATAATATATAAATAATGTTTTACATTATTTATGTATTTAAATAATGATATATGTAATAATATCAAAAATAACAATTCAAAAAACGTACGGTAAATAAAACGATTGTTACTAAAAATGTTGCATTAACATGGAATTAACAAATAAACGGGTAATATAATGTCATACGTGAATTATATATGATATAATAAATATTATTATGGTGTAGTAATATGATAATAATATATTTTATCCCACTATACATTTTTTTCGGAAACATACTAAATAAATCAGACCAATGGTAAATGAAAATTTTGCAATTTCATTTTTATCTGATATTATTTATAGCTTAGTATTTTATGGGGTTATATTTATCATCCATGTCCATGTTTTCTGAAAATGTTTCTATAAAATTTTTATTATTCATATATGTATGTTTAAAGACATTTTTACCCATTTTGGCATTTACTACATGGTATGGATGGAATATTTCGTTTGATTACCAAACGAGGTTATTTGAAATTTTTTTGGAAAAAGTACGAGGTTAATTTCATTTTAATTTATGCACCATGAATGGATTTTTATGGTTTCATGTTGTCTTATTTCCAACAAGACTACACTACACCAGTCCAATTTTATTTTCAACTAAATTTTTTCCATTAAAATTTTGTGGCATTTTGAATGATGAAAATGTTGTTGAAGAATAAAGGATATTTTCCGCAGAAATTATGTTAAAGTGTTTTATCAAAATTATTTTCCATATATGATTATGCTCTTAAATAGGGATAAATTTATATTCATATTATTAATAAGATTTGATTTCATTAATTATGGAATTATCTTGTATATGGATTATGTTATGATGAATTTATATTTAAAAAACAAATTTTATTTCATTAGTAATGCTATTATGAATGATTTATGTTTTCTGGAACATGTATGAGTGATTTCATTATGAGATGGGTGGTACCTATATTTCCCACCAATGCATTATATAATATATATCTCTCATGAGATAGACTTGACTAGAACGACATGTAAATCTGGTTCGGTAATACATCGATGGAACGATAAGTAAACAAAGTTTAGTAATATAATTTGTACACTATTATTGTCATGACCCATCCCATGGGGCCTGTTTTGTGACTAGACCATGCTCTCAATAAATAGGCCAAGGATTTTCTCCTAGCACTAAAAAAATATCCATGAATTACGGGAAGGCATTGTCTTTAAACCTTCAAACACACAGTCCCAGAATTCAACGAGCACAACCCACGTAGTAAAACATGAAGTAGTAAAAAGATGTGTACTGAATGTGAAAAGGATGAGTATTGTTAGTAATGGGGGCAAGAATACAAGCCGAACAGAAAAGTACAAGAGGAATAAAAATACATCTCCTAGATTCGTCAACCAAGGTTCCTACATGAAGGGTATCTACAGATCACAGTTGATCGTAAGTGCGACATGTCACATCTAAAGTTCACCTCGAAGAAAATTCTATTCCTAGATCCAAAACCACAGTCAATGATTTCCATCGTCTCTAGATGATACAATAAGGTTCAGGTGAAACCAATGCCAGGGTGAGTATAAAAATACTCAGTTGGGACCTCGAGACCCTCAAAGGTCTCCCAAAGATCCACAAAGGAAAAACCAGAAAGCAAGACCTCAGTCACAAAGCACTAAGTACTAGTCCACTCACACTAGGAATACATCTTAGAGATCACAAATATAGATTATTATCCCTGAGCTATATCATCTTATTCAACATATAAATTTCACAATTGATCCACAAAGATGTTTTTCTATAAATGGTCTACTCATGGATGTATGATTCTCTTCCATGATGAGAAACTGTAATTCTATTCCTCGTTTGGTCAAGCTACTACAGATCCACATAGGGTCACTATAATATTGAACCACACAGGGTAACTAGAATGTTGATCCACATAGGGTCACATGAAGTTGATCCCCTCAGGGTCTCTAGATGGAGATCCACACAGGGTCTCTATAGTGTTGGTCCTCGTTGGGCCGCTCAAAACTATTCCTCGTTGGGTAGCTATGATGTGGAGCCACATAATATTTCAATGATGCTGATCCACAAAGGGTCATTAATTCCGAGATAGCTAGCCACATGATTCCTTAGACACGATGTGCATGAGTTCCATATAATCTGAATCTCAAGATTTCAGTCATACCTCAACCACCACAAATCTCCACAATAGAGTAACCCAAAGGACCTCCTTGTCGTTTGGGTTACAACATGATAGACAGCTTGTCAATGAGACACTCAGTATTTCAGTTATAAGAATTTTAGTTCTGAGGGCCTGGTCGGATTCAGATTCGATCCGACCTGTCTGTACTCCATCTTTCTACAAAATTATAGTGGAGTATACCTAAAGGAACATATCACTCCAAAGATCCCAGCATCATAGACAGTCATACAACGAATATCTGGATTACATTTTATGTCAATTTAAGTGAAACATGCCCTTGTTGGGTTGGGGTCCGGTCCGACTTGGTCGGACAGACCCAGTCTGGGTCGACCTGTCCCGGCCCGTAGGAGTTGCAGCCCAACCCACCGGGGGTGTGGCCAGGTCATAGGGGGGCACGGACCGTCCCACACGGGTGTGTGTCCTGGCCTGCGGAGGGGCGCAACCCCTCCCGCATGGTGGGCGTGGCCCAACCCACCGTAAGGTGCAGCCCAGCTCACAGGGGGTACAGCTAAGACTACAAGATGCGTGAGGCCTGCCCTTGCAGTCACGGGCATGGGGGGGGGGGGAGACGGTTCCCCCTATTTTATGAATGGTTGTACCTTTCTTAATTGAATCTGTGGTGCCATATGGAGCCTCTGGGTAGATGTGGGACCCTCCATGAGATGGCCCCTCTTTCGCGGTTGCTTCAAGCGAAGCCACCTCAAGCGGCGCACGACAGTGTGCCCCACCTTCTCCACGGTTGGCATGTGCCACCCAAACTGCTTGACTGTGGCGGCTGAAAAGCCGCAACCTTCTCATCTAGTGGTGCAAAATGGTGCGTCGCACCTTCTTCATGGTCGACCGGTGTTGGCCGCTCTAGTGACTGTCATGGCCTAGTGGTGTAGTCTTTCCCTGATGCACGTGATTGTGCGCCACCTCCAATGCAGTAGGCTGATGCTGACTGCCACCATCACCTGCTGCCATTAGTCGCTGGTGTCGTCGTAATGGTGTCGTTCTGACAGTCATCTACTGGCCTTTGGGTGAGCTCTAATGGTCCATTTTTTCATCCAACGGCACCTACAGAATCCACGGGTCGTCTTCATTGTTGCTTGACCCTCGGATTTGGGTTATGTTCATCCCAAAAATTCTCCCCTGAAAAACGAAAAGATACAACAAGTGGTCGAGGGACTGAGCCTTGTTCATTTTTCCCATGTCCTCCATGTTTTCATCATAATCAATGGAGAAGATAAAATTTTCAACAACTCCTGAAATTTTATCAAGTTAAAACCCTACCTAGTGAATTGTTGGAGAGCATCCCAAATTTGATGGTGGGTTTCTGTTCGTTGATCCCGAAGAAAGCCTTCTATGGTGCCGCTCCAACGATGTTCTTTCATTCCTTCTAGATGGATTCCTTCTTCGTTAAGGGGCTCCTCCAAATTTCTCCTCTCATTTTCCAACAAAAAAAAATACTAAAAATAGAGAGACGATAGGGGAGTTATGCTCATAAAAAAATTAATAGAGTTTCATTATTTGGTGAAATTAATGATCCTCCTTCATTTCTGGTAGGGTGGTTAGAAATTTTGTTTGTAACCGAGAATTTAATGTCCTATATTAAATTCATGAACTCCCCTTGTGGTCCCATACACTAAAACCTAAGCGGAGGTTGAATATGATTAAATTAAATTATATATATTTTATTAATCCTCCACAGAAATTGAAAACCCCAAATTCCTCTCTCAACACACTCTTGTTGACGTTAAGGATCCCTTAAGAGAATCCTGATGCTGCATGTTCATCACTGCCCTCTTAATTCAATTCTGAGCACCAGTTCAAAATTTAGGATTTCACGCTCATACAATTACTGAACGTATCTAAAAAATGGTCAAAAATTCATTTTGGGTACACTGGGCCTCATAATCATAGGCCGTCAATATTCAACGACTTGTAATAATTCCTTATAATTAAGAAAATTAATTGGAAAATTTGGGTCTTTACATTCTCCCCATATTAGATATTTTTTGTCAGCGAAAGCTACAATATGAACTAAGGAAACGAATGTGGGTACTGAGCATGAATATAAGGCTCTCACTCCTCTGTACTCTCCTGGAGGTTTCCATGCTGCCTATGAATGTAAACCAGAGGTATTAATCATTCACAAAGTACAAACTTCTGTCGATTATCAATCTCCAGTGGAACCTCCATAAAAATTTCCCCATCATCAATGTCCAGCTCTCCCCAATTGATAACGTGTAATGGATCCTGAACATACTTCCTCATCAGTAAAATTATAACGACCCATACAATACATACATTATTTTTACTTCATAATTGAAGCATACTTATTACAAAATATAACAAAACCCAGATAGGAACTTATTGGTATAGTGTCCTTAGAAATTGGGATACATAAACAGCTGGTTCATAAATCATCTACATTGTCTCCCATTTATTTCATCATATCTAGAGTCCCTTTTGGAATATCCTACTTAATACCCTTCTTCCTGACCTGGGGAAAATAATACATACAAAAGGATGAGCTCAAATGCTCAGTAAGGCTAAATAAAAGAAATATCAATCATATCATAAAACGTTTTGAAAATGTTAAACTATAAAAGAGATCATGATATCATAACAAGGGATAAAACATTTTAATGAAATGTAATCCCAATAATCATAACATATAACATGAAACTTTGTGGATACACACATAATCATATAAAATCTTTTCATTTTAGTCAAGACTCATTACCAAGACTATCATAGCTAACAAAGTCCATTACTAAACTGTGTTCACTCCTCATTCCAGTCTTGTATCACTGAACCAGATTAACTTGTCGTTCTAGCCATGTCTATATCATGAGATATAAATCTTCACCGAATGCATTTGAGGTAGATATAGGTCCCACCCATCCCATAATGAAACCATTCTTATGTATGCTAGAAAATCATTAATCATACATCATAGCATAACCCTGGTAATAAAAATGGGATTCATACAGATCATGTCGTCATAATATAATCCATAATATGACTTCATAAAAATAATTCCATCATAACATAATAAAATAAAAGTAATAATAGGTATAGAAATAGAACCCTATATTATCTTAGAGGATAATAATTTTGATAAAATACGTGAACTCCATTGTTGAGGAAAATATACTTTCTACTTCAAAAACCTTAATCCTTTCTTAATCATTTCAATAACTTTTAAACTAAAAGATGTAAATAAAAAAAATAAACTTGAAAAATTTAAAAGGATGCTTCATGGAAATAATGTTATATGGAAACATAAAAATCCGTTCATGCCCTATAAGTTAAAAAAACATTCTTCTCGTACTTTGGCCAAAAATGTCAAAAAGTATCTCGTACTGAAAACGACAAAATATCCCGTTCATATCATTTACTAAAAATTCATCAATATGTAAAATTAGAATAAAAAATTTTAAGAGGATATAAATAATATTACATATTGAGGAAACATGGATGTGTATGATAAATATTCCCCAATAAATTCTGAAGTATAAACAATCTCGGATAAAAATGAGATTGTGATATCTTCCCTTACCTTAGGTCTGATTTGCTTCGTACGTATCCGAACCTCCTGTATAATGATTTAATTAATGTCATTGAATTATTACAGAATCATATACATCATTATGATATCATATATGGTCATATTATTATCTTGTTATTAGTAATATTTCTTTGCTACTTGTTATTCGGGTGTTCATTGCTTTGTGTTCTTATTCATGTTTTGTCGAATAAATTCTTATTCATATTTTTAGGTTATAGATACCTCATTTAAAAAATTATATTATTGTAATATATATCATATTTATTCATTCATATCATTGATATAATCATTATTCAATAAAGATCATGTAGAACGAGTCACATCGCATTGTGGAGACGGTAGGCCGTACGTACGCACGAGCGACGATATCGTTCCCATGATCATTGAATTGTATTGATTTGTATGTATAATATTTCAAAATAAATATAACTTTAAAATAATAATATATAGTTTTTCTTTACACCATTATACCCATCCATGTAAGGTGGTGGTGGAAAACAGATTACACCACGGCGTGGAGACGGTATTCTGTTTGTACGCACATGCGGTGATTTCGTTTTACATAGGATGGTTAGAAGGTGAAATATGGTTATTTCATATTTATAATAACATATCAGTATATGAGTGATACTGATGATATTACTACATAATGAAAAGACTAAAGAAGAGGAATTAAAAGAAGAAATAAATTTGAATGAATCGGTGATGGATATTACCTCTTCGTCGACATGCCTCTTTGAAACCTCCTCATAGGGCACTAAAATTGGACTTTTAAGAATACCAGGACCTATAGTATGTTTATAGGGAAGCTGATAAGGGAGATTTTCAGGGGTTGGCCGAGCATGAAGGCTCCAAATGGAGTGAGGAGGAGAGGGAGGAGGTGCCCTTTTATAAGGGAGTAGAGGGGAACCTTAGAAAAAACATAAAATATAATATTATAATAAAGTTATATTCGGTTTATAATAGCTCCAGATTGATTTATTTAGAATTTAAAGTGGGTATGGGTCAAAATAATTTCATCCAATAGGTTTTAGACATGTTTAGGTTACTATTTTGATCTTATCATTTAGATTTAACTCTAAGTTAAATATTTTTACTTTTACACTGTCTTCTTGTTTTCTTACACTATATGGTTAATAAACATACTATAACAAGCCAAACGAACCCCAATTGGTTAATTATTAATATATATAACATTTTCTATGTCATGTTACTGAACCATGGTGTTTTAGGAATAGAATAACAATTAATAATATAATATTTGTTTTAAAAACTATTTTTTGTCAATTTAGACACTATTTGGAAATTGTTTTTTTAAATAATAACAACATGATTAGTTCTAAAAAAGATAATTAGACAAATAATAACATGTAAAATTAAACTATAAAATTAGTTTAACACATAAAAAGTCTGAAATTACAATTATTTTGGTATTTATAATATCAATTATGTTAATGTTTCTTAAATAAGGTAATTACTACATCTTCATTTTGTCATAAATAAATTAAATTATTTAATGTCTAAAAATTATAAATAAAATACCATCATGTAGTAAATATTTTTAGCTTTATAATGAATATTTATAGTCGAATTTATCTTATGTATAACCCATCATTAAAAATGATTTTAGTTATTAAACATTGATTTTAACTATTTTAACACTTCTTTAAATAAAATAATAATAAATGTCCGAATCTAATCCAAGTGAACCTAAAGGGTAATATTTTATTCCTAAGTTTGTTTTTGGTTGAATTACACTTATCCAGTAGAATTAGGTCATGTGTTAGGGTAATTATAATATCATTTTTACCCTTAATTACCCTATTTACTTTTAACTATGGTAAATAAAAGTAATAAGTTACTATTCAGCAAAAATTATTTTTATCTTATTGAACCACATTTTACTCCTTGATATTAACCGTGTCTCTCAGATTTTTAAAATTCCACTCACAATAGCAGTAAAATTACATTTTATATACATTTGCAAATTCTCCTATGAGGTGGGAAAAAAGACTGTGAAAAGTTCAATAAAATATATGTATATATATATAATTATTATAAAATTAATCAAATCAATCACATTGAACATATATAGGTATTATGTATCAATTTTGACCAAAAATAAATTTACTTAAAACAAATAATTATTTAAATAAAAAGTATGTTTTTAAATAGTATCATGTGTTTTCACTACTCATAAAAAATTGATAGTTTTCAGAAAAATACCAAAATTTTACCCTAGGCTAATTTCGATATTCTGAATCCAAAAATGAAATCCATTTTGAAAGATAAAAGTTATGAAATTTCAAAATTTGGGCATTAATATTCATAATGGCTAGTTTTTATAATATTTTAATAACATATCGTTGTTTAGTGAAACTTGATATTGCGTACAACACATGCTATTGAGGAAGGATGCTCTTGAGTATAACGCAAGCCATGCTAGTGTTGTGTGTAATGAAAGATTCATTTGATTTTTCGTATTATATAAGACATAAAAAATAGACTTCTCATAAAATATCAGGGTTTTACATTCTACCCCCCCCCCCTTAAATTGAATTTCACAATCAAAATTCATCACTTTGTAATAAACAGATGAGGATACATCTCCCTCATAATATCTTCAAGCTCCCATGTAGCTTCTTCTAATTGGTGGTTCCTCCATAACACGTTCACCAAGCGAGTGGTCTTGTTCCATAGAACTTTTTCACTACGATCTAGTATTTCTATTGGTTATTCTTCATAAGAAAGATCTTGCTCCAACGGTACAACTTCTGACCTTAGTACATTTGAAGGATCAGATATGTAATTTCTCAGGAGAGATACATATATCACATCATGAACTTGAGAGAGATTCAGTTGAAGGTCCAATTAGTATGTTTCTTTCCCAACACGATCCAATACTTTGAAAGGATAGATATACCTAGGGCTCAACTTTCCCTTCTTTCCAAATTTCAATACTCTCTTCCAAGGAGATATTAGTAAGAACACTTTATCAGTCAATTCAAACTCTAGGACTTTTCTTCTGCTGTCAGCATAACTTTTTTTTTGACTCTGAGCTGCTCTTATGAGTTTTTGAATGGATATGACCTTTTCTGACATCTCATTAACAAGATCAGGTCCTAATAACTTTCCTTCCCCAACTTCATCCTAGCAAGTTGGAGTTCTACATTTCATTCCATAGAGACCTTCATAAGGACCATATGAATATTGGAGTGAAAGCTATTATTATAAGAAAATTCCAGAAAAGGTAGTTGTTTATCCCAACCACCTTTGAAATCCATAGAGCAAGATCCCAACATGTATTCTAGAGTTTGAATTGTCCTCTCAGACAGACCGTCTGCCTGAGGATGGTAAGCAGTGCTGAAACACAACTATGTATCTAGAGTATGCTAAAGACTTCGCCAAAACATCGAGGTAAACCTCAGATCTCGATCAGATATAATGGAAAGTGGTACTCCATGATATCATACCACTTCCATTACATATATCCTATCATGCCGATCTAGAGAGATATCTTCTCTAATAGCAATGAAGTGTGTCGACTTCGTAAGACGATCAACTATGACCCAGCTAGCATTATTGAATTTGGATGTTTTAGGAAGTCCGGTGAAAAATTTCGTAGTTATCTTTTCCCATTTCTATTAGGGTATGGGTATTGGTTGTAACAACCTCTTATACATCTGTATCTCAGCTATAACATGCTGACAAACCAAGATTCAAGAGACTTATTTAGCACCATCTCTTTTCATGCCATCCCACTAGAAGTACTCTTTTAGTTCCTTATACATATTCATGCTTCCAGGATGAATAGAGAATGACGAACTATGAGCCTCATCTGGCAGTTCCTTCATTAATTCTGAGATGGGAGGAACAGAAACTCGATTCCTGAACTTTATTATCCCATCACAATCAAGGTTGAATTCAGGAACAATTTTCACCTTCTTTTGTAACTCTACATATTCATTTTGTGCCTCATTAATCTTCACATGTATAGATAGTTGAACATTCATTTGAGAAAGATAAGAATTTTCCCCTTACATATAATTCCAAGATACATCCTTTATAAATCCATAAATATTGGATCTTTTGATATCCTCATCATGGATAAGCTAGCATGGTCTTGTCGACTTAAAGCATCTGCCACCTTGTTTTCCTTCCAAGGGTGGTAATTAATTAAGTAGTAATAGTCCTTAATCCACTCCATCCATCCTTTTTGGTGCATATTCATCTCATTTTGTTTGAAAATATACTTTAAACCTTTATGATCAGTATAAATATCACACCTTTGACCATATAGATAATGCCTCCAAATCATTAATGCAAAGATAACCGCAGCTAACTCCAAATCAAGAGTTGGGTAATTTTGATCATGGATTTTCATCTATCGTGAGGCATAAGCTATCACCATATCATTTTGCATGAGAACACACCCCATTCACTTCTTGGATGCATCACTATTGATCACAAACATTTCTCTACTACATGGTAGTGTGAGAACCGTTGCACTGGATAACATTCTTTTTAAATCCTTGAAATTTTATTCACACCCCTCCATCCAAACAAACATAACTCCTTTTAGAGTCAACCTGGTTAGTGGATTAGATAACCATGAAAAATCATTCACAAAAATTTGATAATATCTAGCCATGCCAAAGAAACATTAGATCTCAGTTACTGTTGTAGGTCTTGACCATATTTCGAAAACCTTTGTTTTTCCTGGATCCACAGATATCCCATTTTTTGAGATTATGTAACCAAAAAATGAAACTTTTTGAAGCCAAAATTTCACACTTGGTAAATTCGGCATACAGATTTTCCTTTCTGAGGGTCTTTAATACATTTCTCATGTGATCTTCTTATTCTTCGTTAATCTTTGAATAGACAATAATATCATCAATAAAGACTAAAACAATCAGATCATGATAATCTCTAAAAACTCTATTTATCAGATCCATGAAGATAGTAGGGGCATTAGTAAGACCAAATGGAATCAATATAAATTCACAGTGTCCATACCTTATAAAAAAATCCGTCTATGGTATATCCTCCTTTTCGACCCTTATTTGATGATACCCAGAACGGAGATCAATCTTTGAAAAGTATTGAGCTCTGCATAGTTGGTCAAATAAGTCATCAATGAGCAGGAGAGGATATTTTATATTGATAGTGATCTTGTTAAGTTCTCAATAATAAATGAATAGTCTCATTGATCCATATTTTTTCTTATCAAACAGAACAGGTGCTACCCAAGGTGACTTACTAGGGCATATGAATACCTTATCAAGACTCTCTTGGAGTTTCTTCTTCAATTCTTGAAACCCAATTCGGGCCATAATATAATGTGTCATTGATATGGTCATAACACCCTGTATGAGTTCTATTGAAAACTCATCTTTGTGATTTGGTGGAAGACCAGGAAAGATCTCCGAAAAGACATGATAAAACTCGCGTACAATGGGAATATTCATAATCATGAGTTTCTCTCAAACCATTTGAGATAAATAACCTTCATTTAAGCAAATCAAGACCCATAAGATGGAAAAAAATTCCACTGGAAGGTAATGTTCATCCTTGCATCAATAGATGATCATAGATTGATCTAGAATATGAAATCTGACTTCCCTTCTTTGGAAAATGATATGAGACCCATATAAAGAAATCCAATCCATGCCGAGAATCATATCAAATTCCACTATAAGAAGGATCACAAAATTTTTAGGAAGCACATTCCCACAAACTTCAATCAGAAAAGAATTATAAACTTTTGATGCGACAGTTGTGCCATTAAGAGTTGACACAAAAAACTCATCATCTAATTGTTGAGGTAATACGACGATACCCTTATAAAATTTTTAGAAGTAAAAGAGTGGGTGGATTCGGAATCAAATAAAACATTTGCTACTTTAGATTGGATGGTAAGTGTATCTTTCACCACTGTTTTATCATACTCCACATCGTCGATAATAATTTCATGTGAATTTCTTTTGTCATTGGCCTTAAGTGTTTGTTGACGACGATCATCATCAACAACCCTTGGATTTGAGAATTGATTGGCATAATTCCCCATCCCCTTTAACTTGAAACATTGAAGTGTAGGAGGTGAATTATATAAATCCATTTATTTGTTCGCATCATTAGACATCTTCTTCCCATTATTTTGACATTCAACTGCCTGATGGCCTTCTTTTCCACACTTAAAACATTTACTTGTCCCATTAAAACCATCCCCTCAATGTTTCTTTCCACACATTGAGCATAAGTGAAAAATCATCTTCTTTTCAGTGTTGTATTTATATTTTCACTTGAATTCCATTTTCCTCTTCTTATCAAACCCTTATGACTGATAGCTTACTCCAATCTACATCTCAACCTTAAGAGAACATCGAACAATTTCCTCATAGCTATTGAAGTCTCTTATGGTTAATGCCCTTTGAAGAATTGGTTTTATGCCACTAATGAATCGATCGATCTTACTCTGAGGTTGGATAATAATTCTATAAGCGTACATTCAAAGTCTTGTAAAATTTTCATTGTAGGTACAAAACGATTCATCATCCTTTTGATTCTGTTCAAGAAACTCCTTCTCAATATTTGTTCAAAGAATACAAGGGTTGTACTTATTGAAAAATAAGTTCATGAACTTGTCCCATTCCATGGACTCAATTTCATCCATTTACCTTGTATTCTTAATAAGATTCCACCATTGATCAGCTTCAACTTCCAAATGATATAATTCTAAGATGACATTATCATGTTCATCACATTTTAGAACTGAAAATATCTTTTCAGTTGTACTAATCCACTATTCATCCACTAATGGATCAGAAGACCAGTTGAATGAATGTGGACACTGCCTCATGAAGGATTCAACATAATGTTGCTCCTTACTTTGCTCTTTTGGATGTCCTGCATGATTCATATCTTGAGAAAGTGGTGTGAGCATTGCTAAATGATTTTTCAGTCTAGCTCCCATAACATTTGGTTGCTCAGGGGGACAATCATCGCATTGCCCATCACATTCATCCTTAAAATGGTTCCTTCGGGTTCAATCCATTGACTAAAACTAAGAAGCATAGTGTGAGAAACACCAATCATAATAGGAAGAACACATAATCAAGAATAAAATTTCACACTTTATGTGTTATCATAGGTTTTTCATGGCCATTTTTAAAACACTAATATTGTGTTCTATTCTTAGACATATCCATAGGGTTCTTACTATGGCTTTAACATCCTAGTTTCCAAAGGATGACTATATATTTCCACTAATACCATCTATAATGACCCATACTTTACATACATTGTTATTAATTAAGAATTGAACCATAATTATTAGAACATATAACAAAACCCTGATAGGACCATATAGGTATACTGTCTTTAGAAACTGGGAAACATAAACAACTGGTTCATAAATAATCTAAATTTTCTCCCATTTATTTCATCATACCTGGAGTCCCTTTTGTCATATCCTACATAATAACCTTCTTCCTGACCTGGGGAAAGGAAAACATAGAAAAGGGTGAGCTCAAATGCTCAGTAATTGTAAACAAAAGAAATAACGATAATATCATATAACATTATGAAAATCATATCCTGCAAAAGAGATTATAATATCATAACATGGGATAAAACATAGTAGTGAAATGTAATCCCAATAATCATAACATAAAACATGAAACTTTTTGGCATACACACATAATCATGGAAAATCATTTCATTTTAGTCAATAATCTTTTCCAAGAATATCATTGCGGAAAAAGTCCATTACTGAACCAAGTTCACTCCTCGTTCCAGTCCTGTATCACTGAACCAGATTAACTTATCGTTCCATCAATGTCTATCTCATGAGATATAAATCATTAACCAATGAATTGGGGGGAGATATAGGTCCCACCCATCTCATAATGAAACCATTCTTATGTGTGCCCGAAAATCATTAATCATACATCATAGCATAACCCATGTAATAATAATGGGATTCATAAACATCATGACATCATAACATAATCCATAAAAGGACTTAATAAAAATAAAACCATCATAACATAATCAAATCAATGTAATAACATGGATAGAAACATAACCCTATATTATCTTAGATGGAAAATAATTTTGATAAAACACTTGAACTCTTTTTTTGAGGAAAATATCCTTTATACTTCAAAAACATTTTTCCATTCTTAATCATGTAGTAACATTTTAATCTAAAAGAATTAAATAAAAAGATAAACTAGATAACATTTAAAGGAAGATACATGAAAATAATGTTCCATGGAATCAAAAAATCGATTCATGTTGTATAAGTTTAAAAAAACATTCATCTCGTACTTTAGCTGGAAAAGTCAAAAAGTACCTCGTACTAAAAACAACAAAATATTCCTTTCATATCATATACTATATATTAACCAATATGTAAAATTGGATTTAAACAATTTTAGGAGGATATAAATAATATTAAATATTGAGGAAACATGGATCTGGATGATAAATATTCCCTAGTAAATTCTGAATTATATACAATCTCGGATAAAAATGAGATTTTGAGATCTTCCTTTACCTTAGGTCTGATTTGCATCATACATATCTGAACCTCCTGTATAATGATTTAAATAGTGTCGTTGACTTATCAAAGAACCATATTCATTATTATGATATCATATATGGTCATATTCTTATCTTCTTATTAGTAATATTTCATTGCTACTTGTTATTCGAGTGTTCATTGCTTTATGTTCTTATGCATGTTTTGTCAAATAAATTCATATTCATATTTTTATGTTATAGATAACTCATTTACATAATGGTATTAGTTTAATATATATCATATTTATTCATTTAATTCATTGATATTAACATTATTCAATGAAGATCATGTAGAACGAGTCGCATCACATCGTGGAGACGGTTGGCCGTACGTTCGCACGTGCGATGATATCATTCCTATGATCATGGAATGGTGTAAAAGTGTATGTATACTATTTTATAATCAATATAAATTTACAATAATCATATATATTTATTCTTTACACCATTATTCCCATCCAAGTAAGGTGTTGGTGGAAAACAAATTACACCACGATGTGGAGGCGGTATTTCCTACGTATGCACACGTGGTGATTTCGTTTTCCGTAGGATGGTTAGAAGGTGAAATATGATTGTTTCATATTTATAATAATATATAAGTATATTATTGATGCTGATGTTATTACTAAATAATGAAAAAACTAAATAAGAAGAAGTATAAGAAGAAATAAATTTGAATGAATCGGTAACAAATATTACCTCATCTTCGACACGCCACTTTGAAACCTCCTCTTAGGGCACAAAAATTGGACTTTTAGGAAGACCAGGACCTATATTATGTTTCTAGGGAAGTTCATAATAGAAATGGTCAGTGGTTGGCTGAGCTTGAAGGCTGAAAATGGTGTGAGGTTGAGAGGGAGGATGTGCCCTTTTATAAGGGAAGAGAGGGGCACCTTAGGAAAAACATAAAATATAATATTATAATAAAGTCATATTCGGTTTATAATAGCTCCAAATCGATTTATTTAGAAGTTAAAGTGGGGATGGGTCGAAATAATTACAACAAATAGGTTTTATACATGTTTAGGTTACTATTTTAACCTTATCATTTAGATTTAACTCTAAGATAAATATTTGTAATTTTATTGTGTCTTCTTGTTTTCTTATACTACATGGGTAATAAACTTACTATAACAAGCCAAAATAACCCCAAGTGGTTAATTATTAATATATATAACCTTATCTAACTCATTTGATCAATCCTTAGATTTTTAGGAATATAATAACAATTAATAATATAATATTTTTTCTAAAAACTATTTTATGTCAATTTTGACACTATTTGGTAATTGATTTTTTGTAAAAATAATAACAACATGATTATTTAAAAAAGAGTTAATTGGATAAATACTAACATGGAATATTAACCTATAAAATTAGTTTAATTCAAAAAAAGTCTGAAATTACATTTATTTGAGTATTTATAATATCAATTATGTTAATATTTCATAAATACGGTAATTACTAAATCACTATTGTGTCATAAATAAATTAAATTATTTAATGTCTAAAAATTATAAATAAAATACCAATATGAAGGAAAACTTTTTATCTTTCTATTTATTATTTATTGTCTAATTTATCTTATTTATATCCCTATATTAATTTTTTTTGTTATTAAACAATGATTTTAACTATTTTAACACTTCTTTGAATAAAATAATAATAAATGTCCTAATAATTTCCAAGTGGACCTAAAGGGTAATATTTTATTCCTAAGATTTTTTTTCTAATTACACTAATCCAATAGAATGAGGACATGAGTTAGGGTAATAATAATATCATTTTTACCCTTAATTACCCTATTTACTTTTAACTATGGTAAAAAAGTAAAAATTTACAATTCCCCAAAAATTATTTTTATCTTATTGAACCAAATTTTACTCCTTGATATTAATAGTGTCTCTCGGATTTTCTAAATACCACTCACAGAAGTGGTAAAATTGGGTCTTATGTACACTTTCAAATTCTCCAAGAGGTGGGTAAAAGACGGTGAAAGGTTCAATAAAATATTTATATATCTAAAATTATTATAAAATAACTCCAGTTAATTAAATTGAACTTATATAGGTATTATGTATCAATTTTGACCTAAATTAAATTTATATAAAATAAATAATTATTTAAATTAAAATTCAGTTTTTAAATAGTAACCCAATGTTTTCTCTATTCATCAAAAATAGAATTTTTTCAGAAAAATACCAAAAATTTACCCTAGGCTAATTTTGATATTATGAATCAAAAAATGATGTCCATTTTGAATGATAAAATTTTTAAAATTTAAAAAAGTGGGTATTACTATTCATAACGGCTAGTTTATATAATATTTTAATAACATATCATTGTTTAGTGAAACTCGGTATTGCGTACAACACATGCTATCGAGGAAGGTTGCTCTTGCGTATAACGCAAACCAAGCTAGTGTTGGGTTTAATGAAATATTACTTTGATGTTTTGTATTACATAAGACATAAAAAATATATTTCTCATAAAATTTCAGGGTGGTACATACATGTGGAAAACGCCATGCACTTGAGGAATGCATCACAGTGACAGAATCGGGCTTAGGGTCAGAGCAATTCCAGGAAGTAGTGGGAGACTATGGAATCTGATATATATTGTACTATCAACATGGTATATATTATAATGTATAATCTTGAGTTATATCATTTTGGTGTGGGATTTTGAAAAATTAATTGCAATGGTTGGATTAGTTTAGTGAATATCATATTTATACAATTATCTAAAAAAAATCAATTGTGTAATTAGTTTGGTAATTATTCTGGGACGTTTGATTATCTTTTCCATTTCTTATGTATATCTTCTACCCAAATCTCACGTGGTGTTTTCTAATTTCCATGATCATAATGAATTACATCAACCAATGGTTGACCACCTCTTTATGATCATCATTCGTGAAATATAAAAATTATAAGGCGATCATAATATCATGCAACATTGTCGGAATGTGAAAATTAATAATTAGCAATGAAATAAAGAATTTATAAATGTATATTTTTGGGTATGATGAACTTTCACAGTATAAAAAATATTAATTTGATATATTGATAAAAAACCAAATGAACATCAATGATTATAGAAAGGTCTGAGTCAGTGGAATCATGGAAATTAATACTCATGAATGAGTTCATTTGATGTAGACTCTTCATTGAACACGTGAATGAATATTTATATATAATTATATATGTGGAAAGAATATTTTTTGTATAATATAGAGTTTTTTAATGGATACTACTCATGTGATGTAAAATCCATCTCTATTGAAAATCATGTGCGATCAAGATGAGTTACCACATGCAAATGACTTGTACATAGAACAATCATTTGTTTTATAAATAACATGGTTCCATAAAATAATTTAAGAGTATCAATCCTCTATGATTCCACATTATTTTTCTTTCTAAAACTATATATTTTGTTTAGATGAAATATATTCTTGTCCAATAAAAGTGGAGTAACCATATTCACTGATAGACTATGAGGTGTGAGTATAATATTGTGGGTTCTTCAGTATTGCATGGGAATGAATATCATGTACGAGGAAGATTGTTTGAATTTCTTATATTCAGGTTTTCTTACTTGAGGTCAGTGTGAAGTACATGTATCGTTTCATCTATATGTGAATGCATATGTATTAAGAAACAATAGTATATGATGTAGTATTTTAAATGTTTTTCACTCAAAAGAAATAAAAAAAATTATAGTGCATAAGAACATGATCATTCATAAATGATTATAAGAGACAATATGAATGTAAATAAATAATACATTGTCACATACACATGAAATTTAAATAATATCATTAATTTTTATGTCTTTCATAGAGATTTAGAAAGTGTTCACTATGTATGTGAGTCATATATTATTAAATAGGTAGTATTATGGGATGTGAAAATATCATGTATTGAAGTCAGCAGAGTAGTATACCATCATCCATTTTTGGGAATACATTTTTAATACTTTCCAATAGTTATTTGACACAATAACAAATAGTGGGGTTATAATATGCGATATATATGTGAATGATGGAATTGAAATGATAAAATATAATGTGCATTTGTTGTTTAATACCAATGAGGTGTTCTAATTTGTAAGGTTGGTATTTTGTGCATGTGAAAAAAATGTAATAATGATATGTACATCCATAGTGTGTATTCAAATACCCATGGAATAATCATTGAAAAAATAAAGAAGGTCATATATTGAACATTTACAAACACGATTTCCATGATATTCAAATTTAATCATATATTTGAATTGGTTTTGAGATTTCTACTACTGAATTATATTAGAATTAAACATACAGATTATTGGAGAATCATTAGTTATTTATTCCAATATTTCATAGTGTTGATTTGGATGTATAATATTAAAAAAATTAGTAGATTATAAGGAAATGGATATATAATAGTGTTAATGATAAGATTCTATGGAAGTCAAATAGTATAAGTTGATGTAAGAAAGTGATGAATCATTTTATTATTAGTGTCTTGGAGAGGAAGTTAGGTTTTTTGTTCAAGTGGAATTCGGACTTATATGTGATATTTATTCTTTTTTTAGTTTATTTTATTGGGGAACACTAGTGGGAGACCAAAATAAAAAATAGTGGTGGGGTTCTAGTATAATTTGGGAAAATATTTATGCCTACTTACCATGTTTTCTGGTTGCTACCTGACCCAGCTAATTGTTATTGTTGATTGATTAATAGTGAAGATTATAGGTCGTAGAGCATACCAAACATAACAAGGATGTATTCACCCACATTAGGGAAGAATCTTGTAAAATTAAAATCATTCTACAACGAATCCATTTTTTCGTGGAAGTTGTATAATTATATCTTTTTAACAAGGACACTATATTAACTCTAACAAGTGTTGAAGTTCAAATAAAAAAGTTATAAGAGAAAATAAAAGATTATTTGGTTAAAATGTTGTAAACAGATTCGACCCCTACTTAGTATACCTATATGATCCACTCGAAACATCAATTTCTAATAGTGGATAGGTTTTACCAGTGATTGTATCTATATTATTAACCATTTTTCTCTATCGGAGTTACATGTATTGATGATTTGAATTAGAAGAAGTAATAGAGTTTATTAGATGAATAATTTACTTCCAATCTCATTCTGTTCCTATATGGGGGATTCTACAAAAACTATAATGAACATAAAATAAAAAGAGGAAAAAAATGATAATTAATTTTATAATTAAATAGGATACAACGAAAACTAGATGTTTTCATCATGGTATTCTATCAAATGTATTTTTTAAATCTGTTGATACAAATCATTATGATGAGAAATTTTATGTTTTTATTAAGAATAATTAATCAAATCAATCATTTATTTTTATTCATAAATAATTTTTTATCTGAATAATGTTATTACTGAATTTGTCTCTAACATATTCTCTTTTATAAAAGGATTATATGATGAAGAGTTACAACTTAAAAAAGAAGGTGAGGATATAGAGATGGTATTGAAAGTGAGGTGTAAATATTTAATCTGCTCTAACATATTATATATGAAAAATAAGAGATAATTTAAATTGAAATGAATATTTTTCATATGTTTAAGAATAATTTCAATTATATGTGTGTGAGAAATAAGTTACTGAGAAGGTCATTATAGATATTATTAATACAAATAAATAATATCATAAATCAACCGTGAATATTAAGGATCAACTATTTGGAAATAAATGAAAATGGCAAGACATTAATCATGTATGAAAACCCAAATGAACATTAAATGTTTCATTTCATTGAAACTCTCACATTGATTAAATAAGAATTAAAAATGAATATTTTAATAAAGGATATAACTGAAAATGTTTATACAAAAAGGATATGTGCATTGGAGAATCTATATAAAACTACTACAATGGTTTAATAATCTAATATAGAAGTTATTGAAAAGATAATTAATTAGTTGAAAAATTATTGACTATTAGTATATCAAATGCATGATGATCATGTTTTGAAGATGAAGTGTCAATAGGAATAAATTTAAAGGTGTTAGAGATGAGAAACATTCCTCAACATGAAGGGTCATTAAATAGAATTAAAATTGAAAAATCTGTAGGAAACACAATTAAGGACTTCCAAAAAATAATGTGAATAATGGTGAAATCACATTTGGATCATAAGAATTATATATATTTTAAATCTTTTGAGTTGTATGTAACTTTCATAAATATTGAGAATATTAGTGTGGAATCTTTAAAAAATGTTATGATCAAAAAAATCCACGGGTAATTTATAAAAAATGCTTACTTATAAAAAATCATTTATATGTTAAGATGAGTTTGTGATTATCTAAGGATATATATTTTAAATGACAACTGAAATAAGTAACCCTTGATCCTAATTCTTCAATATGTACTATTATTATTCCATCTACAGGTATAGGTTTCAAAAATAATAATGTACAAACATGGATGATTAATAATTTTGAAATATCCACAATAACATCAAATTTGTACATGAATATATTAGATAATTCTAGTTCCACACATAGTGATCAGTTGAATAATCATATTATACAATGGAAGAAATATTTCCAAATAAGCCATGCATAATCAAACAAGAAGAAATAATGATTTTTGGGATATTTTTTTTGTTTTTGGAATTTTTGGCATTATGCTATTGATTGTTAGGACAATATTTTGATGAATGATAATTACATAAGGCCATAATTAAGGGGTATTAGATCGGATTTTATGTGATATACTGTTAATATGATCATAATTCATAAATGAAGAAGAAAATTTCTATCAAAAATATATTTGATTTTATTGATGACTTGTAGAATTATTTCACAAAAAGTAGACATAGTTACAATGACTGTAGGTGTGTTCCAAGCATTCGTTATGCATATATTGATATGAGGAAAATACTAAATCAAATTCATAATTTAAGAAGAAATGTAAAAAAATATTCATTGTTTTTTGAGAAGAAGAAAAGAATTTGGGATACTATTTTTGAATCTAAATCCAAGATGATGATATAAATTTTACAATAATGAAAAAATGATTCTTCTCTGGAATAAGAAGTCATATCATCTACCTTAGAAACAAGTTACAAACGCCAATTCCAGTTGAAGCATGTCGAATAATAAATTTATATCAATAATAGAAACAAAAAACAATAACAATAGAATTGGTTCATTATAATAAATATGAGAAATTACAATTATATGAAAAGTTGTATAAAGGGATAACCCCATTATAGATGAATATATTCATAGAGGGCTAAAAATGTTAGGTCATATTGCTGAAAAATGTGTTACAAGGATTCCTAAACAACTAGTATTGGTGATGGACAATAAAATAGAACATGTGGATTATTATGCTAAAAATAATACTCTAGAGAATAAATATACACAAAATAAGATGTCTTAGAATGTACCAAATGAAATATTAATCATTGGGCAAAATCAGTTGGAATGGGATAAAAATATAATGAATGAAGAAAAATTGAAAATACACAACATGATAATTTCAAAAATATTATTCGATAAAATTTGAAATATGAATGAATCAATAAGTTCATTCTGTATTTTAGTGATAAAATTTGAAAAATCTGTGAAGTATAATTAATGATGAGTTTTCATCAATATAAAGAATAATGGAAATGATTTTATGAGTTGGAAGGTAAATATCTTCCTTGTTTCTCTAATTGAAAATCATTGAACAACCACCTTATTCCCGTATTTAATTTCTGTTTGTTTCAATTAAGTAGGGAATTAATCGTGATGCATATATCCATTGTAATAAATGAATATATGATTTACATGAAAATATTATATGATATTCAAGAGGTCATCCATCACAGAATTCATTATTTCAATTGTTATTAAAAAATTTCTTGAATATTATTTGAGAATAATGACATAGGTGATGTCAAACATGGATGAAGATCGTCCCACAATAGGGAGAAAAGTTGATAAAATATTGGGGTTCAATATATCAATTAGTGTTATCTAATATTTTAATTTTTTTGTAAGGTTTTTATTTAATAATTTTAGATTTTTTAATTTTATTCATGTTTTTAATGATGTAAGTTATCCTACCAATATATACATAGAAAATTGGAGTTCAAAAAAGAGAAACTGAAAAATTTATGACAAAATTAAAATGGATTGATAATGGGTAAATACATTCATATAGTTAAATACATTTAATAAACGTGTCAATATTAATGTGGAAGATTATCTATGTATCATATGAAAAAATACTAAAAGAATGTTTCTGTGTTGGAATCACATTTTAATAAAGTTATTGAAACCTTTCATTTCTAGATTAATCAATATTTTTTTCTACATCTGGTTATCCCATTTAGTGTTAAATTTTATTAATTTATGACTTAAGATATTCATAATGTCGATGAATTCCTTTTCTCACAGTGAAATTTTGAATTTCTGTTATGTGGTATCTCATATTAGATGACACAAGTTGTTTTCAATAATAAACTAATATAATTAGAATTATATTCATGTAATGGGGAAATGAAAACATAGTATTTGAATGTAAAATGGTTGTTTGCTAAAATTCCAATGGGTCAGATTTAAGAAACAAAATTTATTGAATATAATATTTTGGTGGTACTTGTTGTCAATACATTTATTTGATGAAATTACAATGTAATGTTTAAAAAAAGTATGTGTGACAATAATTTAATGTTTTGGTTCTTTCATTGAATCAGTATATGGAATTATTGGGTTTAAAAATATGTTTTCAAATGATATAAAGAGTTACTTAAGTTGAAGAAACATTAAGTACTATGATTGGAGAGTTTTTTTAATGACCAAAACATGTACAAATAAAATTATAAGATAACACATTTTTTTTACATTTGAATAATACATTATGATACTAATTATTTTTCATTATGTTGAATAAATATTCAAAAAGTGAATATGGAAGGTGTTTTTTTATAATTGATTTGTGATAGTCTAATGATTGATGAATTGAGACTGGTGGAGTTCGGTTTTCAATATTTTTTTGGTTTATATTTTCTTTTGAATAAATTACACAATATGGTTCATCATTAAAAAATTATGCCGAGATTCATCAAGCCAAATATAGCACAACCAGATCTATATGTATGACCTATGAGGGTTTCAAAAATTATATGGATCCTGGTTGAGAAAAGAATCTAGAGGAATATGTTGTGATATATACGTGAAAGTTGGAGATGGATTTTGGGTGGTCATCCCCAGTGTAGGGAAGTAATATAGATGGGTGGGTGAAATCCCCAAACGGTACTGGGAATTAATGGGAGAGTGTCGTATCTGAGTTATGTTCAACTATCAAAACAATATCTATTTTTAAGGACAATCAAGAGTCATCTCATTTTGAAGTGGGATTCAAAAAAACAATCAATATAGTTGGATATGTTCAATGAATATCATGGCTGTCTGACTGTCCCAGCCAAACCAAATTATGAAATCATATCAATGATTATTCCTAGCCATTTGATCATCTTCATCAGTGCATCCTATCCACTTCTCCACCAAGATCACATGATGTTTCAAGCTCACTGAGATCTCCAAGAATTTTGTTGACCCAATCATGATTTGATCCTTTTGATCATAATCCTTCCAATAAAAATATTCTAAGGATATTAAAATCACTTGTATCATTTTTTTCATGGTAATATAAAAAATACTAAATAAAATAACTCATGTATAGAATTTATATTTTTGGTTATAGTGATTATCACATAACAAAACAAGATGGTTTAGAGCTCTTATGAAAAATTGAATGAAATTCAATGATTGTCAAAGTGTATGAGTTAGTTGAATCTTGGTTATAAATACTTTTGAATTAATTCATTCCATGTTGATGATTTATCTCTATTATGATATAATATTTTGAGATAAATAGAGATATGGATATGGTCTAATTCTATAAGAATTATGTTCCACACATATACTCCTTACGCTATAGAATATCCTTATCTCATGAAAATCCGGCATGAGGATGAAGACATACTGCATGAAATGACTTCTTTATAGAACACTTTTTTTCAATAATTATGGTTCCTATAAATCATCCAAGGTGAGAGAATCATCTAGTTTTCATTCTAATTTTCCATGTGCATGTTATTCACCTTGATTACTAGAAATAAATTCTTGTATGATCAATGTGGAGTTACCAATTTTATTAGAAAGGATTTGAGTTGTGCATAAAATACTATTAGTTCTTAACAGTTTCATGAAAAGGAATATCATGTAAATGGAATAATGTTTCCCTTTACAATATTCAGGATTTAATTCAATAATTTAATGTCAATTACATATATGGTTTGATCCAAATTATAATTCTCATGCATTATGAAATAATAAGAGATATTATGTTGATTCAACAATGTACCACGCATGAGGTCAAAACAAATCATAGTACATATTCCCCTAATCTTGTATAAATGGGAATAGGATATAGTATATATGTAGTTGAATAATAAAATGTCACATACACATGAATTTGAAAGAATATCATTTACCATTTTTTTACAATTGTTGAGAAAGTGTATATTATGAGAATGCATCGTATAATAGTTATGGTGTAGTATTATTGGAAGTGAGGATCGCATGTAGTGAAGGTAGATTAAAATTTTACATTATTCCAGTTTAGTGTGTACACTGTTAATAATTTCAAATAGTTCTACGATAAAACAAGGAATAGTGCAGAGATATTTAGTTGTATATATGTACATGGTGGGAGTGAAATGAAAAAAATATGATTTGAATTTATAGTGGAATAAACATGAGTTGTTTTAATTTGTAAATGAATTTTTTTCTACATGTGAACAAAAACACTACAATAAAGGGAATTACATAAAAAATGTGTATTCTCATGCTAATGACATAATGCTTCATAAAATAATTATGACAATTTATTAAACATTTACCTTCATGAGGCACATGAAATATAAAATTCATTATTTTTGTGAATTTATTTTTTTAGATTTAACCCGTAAAATTGTATTAGAAGCTAATCAGTATATTATTGGAGAATCATCAGTAGTATATTATGATATTGATGTGAGTTGAATTAGAAGTATTATCTTCTATAATCTTGGAGAGTATACTGAACCAACAAGTATATAGTGGTTTTGATTCGATTTAGGGGAATTCATGTAGATTTAGTTTTAATGAGGATGTGTATAATCATATCATTCTCAGTGGATCATAGAAGAAGATAAGTTTTTTGTTGATGTGGTGTCTTGAATTTTTATTATTATTTATTATTTTAGTAGTGTTATATTTGCGGAGCACTTCTCGGATTCGAGTATAAATAAAACTCATGGGATGGTACTGTAATTTGGAAAAATACATTTACCTTACCTCTATAGTATTAGTGGGATACGTGACCAACCACTTATTATTGACTAATGATTCATTGTAGAGAATCTAGGTCTTGGATCATCAAAAACACAACAAGGATGTAGTCACCCACGTTTGGGGTGAAACTTGAAAAAATAGTTTGTGTTGTTCATCGTATACATTCCATAATTCATGTGTTATAATTGTGATTGTAAACTAGGAAGATTTATTTAGTCTAACAAGTGTAGTGGTTCAAATAAAAAAGGGATGACAGAAAGGAAAAGCAATTTTTTAAAAACATGGGTACCCTTTTTCACCCCCTCTTTGTGTACTTGCATGATACACGGGGAACCTCAATAAATACTACCAATAATTGATCAAGATAATTGATATAGAATCAAATAATTAAATAGATAAATAATGATTGCGATTAATATAAAAAAAATTAATTATAAATAATTTTATTTTATACATCTAGTATGAATTAATTTTTTAGGTAAACCTCCCATTATCAACCGTAATTTCTTACATACTTATTAACTGATAATCGCTTTACACTCTTGGGAACCTCATGGTTGATTAATAAATAATTCATTATTGGTTAATGTTTTCTCATTATTGACCACTAATTTAATTACATTCATGGAAATAAATGTATATATGCATTGATTGTTATTTTTTATTGAAAAAATACTAGTTCCCATAGTGAATCACATGGAAATATAAACAACCTTGAAAATATTCCATTGAATTTTATTCTATATTTGATTCATCTAAATGGGGGTTTATCTATATGATACTTCTGTTATTTGTTGGATCCTAGTGTGAGATCAATTAAAATTTCAACATCAATTTTTTTGGATAATAGTATGATTCATTCAAATAATCAATAAATTTAAAACCATATAGTCTGAATAACATAAATTTCGAGTTCCTATTAATCCAATTGATGAAATTATAAATCATTATTATGTATCAACAATGGTATAATGGACAACATTTGTAATTGGTGTACATGGTTACCATTTAATTGATAGAATATAATGAGTTTATTTTCTATTTGAAATGTGACTTACCTATAATGAAAATTAACATGGGAACAATGTATATTGAGCCAATCCATCCAGGGAATTACAACAGATTTTACTAAAATGGAATAAAAATACATTCATTAATAAAATTCCCAGAAATAACTATCATATATGATTTAGAGTCTCGAGATGCAATCATAACAATACATATTGTATTTAGTGATAATATAATGTCAAACATTATTTTTGGTTTTTTGGATTATATTACAAAATTTATGAAACATTATGGGGTTGGTTTTACTTGAATAAAATACTCCATTTTTAGTTACATAGTTGATGATATGTTTACCTTTAACCACATCATTTTTTGACCCTCATTGACCAAAATGAAAAAATAGGAATTCCCATTATCAATTTATTGATGAAATACTGATTTTTTTGTCAGCACTAGAAATTTTTATATACATTTGATAGTATAATTATAATAATTTCTAAAATTAATCCACTACATTGTAGGTGGAGTATTAAGATACACATTCCTTTCAAAGATTTCCTTTTATGTTAACTTTAAATATCTTCAATATGAATGTTCATAATGACCTTATATTATAAATTTATTGAATTTACTTATTCCTTAGAGATGGTTCCCACAACCTAATTTCATCATTTCTAATGTATAGGCCAAAGAATTTTTTTTCTGACATTGGGTTTTTCACTTGAGACTATATGATACTGAATATTTAACTTCTTTTTTAATAAAACATTACAATTATATGAGTTTTCTATTTAAATTTCTACATTATGGGGATATAGAAAAATTAATTCATAGAATATAATGATTAGTAGTGAATATTCAATTATAACACATTCCATTTAGTCACTAAACAAAATTTCCTTTTTATTTATATGGTTAATGAAAAAAACAAAATCTTACCATTTTTTGATTTCGTCATTATATGTATAAAAAGATTTGTTCTCTTTTTATTTTTTATTAGAATGTTATCGTTTAATTTTATTAAAAATATATTAAGGGATACAATTTGAAATTATCTTCTTAAATTCCATTCATTGAATGATATATTCTAGTGGATATTCCCTTATATTATTTATGAGAGTACAATACTATTTAGATTCACTATAAATGGAATAAAATTACAAATAAAATACATCAACTATAAGAATAGATTAATTAAAAATTATTTTATATTGTCATCAACCATTTAATTGATATAATTTTATTTAATAACCCCATAAGGGATACATCTATCTAGCTCATTTCATAATCAATAGTGAGATGTTTCTTAAAATATCTATCATTTTCCTAAGAATGATTCACAATATTGTTCATATATTCAACGTGTTGTGTGATTATATATCTGATATTTTCACTCTATCTACCATCAAATTTGGTTTCTCAATTGAAAATTAACTTCATTGGGAATACCAACTATTTTTAACATGAGTTATCCGACTCCGAAACATTAAATAAATCTATATTGGATAGTGTGAGTAATAAGAAAAAATGAATTATAGTAATAAATCCTAAGATAATATTAATTAATTCATATATATCCCAAATTAGGACACTATAATTTAATCCATAGATATATTATGTTCCACTTAATTCACATTTGGTTTATCAAAGGATGTTTTAAACACAATGTATGTAATCATTATGTCATAAACCAAAAAAATAACTAAAAAAACCGTGATAATAACTATAAAGTACGTGAGGATAAATCATAAAATGGGGACAATAAATAATAGCTTTTTATATGTTTTTCAATAGTTAATGATACGTGAAAATAAATATTTTTGACAACCAAACGAGGTCACACCAAATTAACCTATATGTTCTATATACATGGTGATTAGATATATATCCCTCTTAATTTTATAGTATTAACATATATCTCCCGAAAATACTCATTACATATGATATCTGTTAGGATATAAAATTTTTATATTCATCTTCATATAATAGGGAATGTAAACATTTGGAAGAAATGTATGTAAATGGTCAATATGAATAATCCTATGTTTTATAAATTGAGCATATCATTTGAGTAATGGATTGTAATGAAGTAATGTGATCATAATGAATGCATAAGAACATTCCAAAAGGGAAATTTTTCCAAATTAAACATGGCTCATAAATCATGGATCTTTAAAAATTTAAGGTGAGTAACATAAAAATTATTTATGTGATAATAATATATGATCATTAGAAAAGCATAGTTTGGAACATATGAATTTGGCATGAATATGAGGAAATAATTAACAATATAAATCCAGGTGATGTAATAATATATTAAACTATTAATGGATTAGGTCCTCAATCTATCTATAATTTTGTAGGAATTCAGAAACCATATATATGATTCATTAGTATTGGTATTAACAAAGATATATCCTTATAATGTGTTGACTACTTGGGTTCCAAATGGATTAAAATGAATATTAATGATAAGAGTTGTAATGGTGGATTTTATGTATATTCTTTTATGAAATTTAATATGAGTTTTGGGACTATTTTCTTTAGTTGATCATCATATGTAACTTATGACGCTTGTTAAGTAGATAAATATGTACCGAACATGTGTATTATGATAGGAGAAACATGTTATTTATAAAAAATGTGATATTTCCTTATGTATTTTTCAATTATATGTTTTCATATTGAATATTAACAAATATAGTTGGTGGAGGTTGAATGATAAGGATAATAGTGTCCAAAATGGAAGATACTAGTGGACTAAGGAAAGAGGATAGAGTAGATTAGGCTAAGATGATCTGAATTGAAAAGTATCCAAATGAGAGCTCAAATGAGTCCCCTATTGCAATTGATAATGATCTCTAGAAAAAAAGAAGATAATGCCTTATTATTTCTAAACTATAAAAAATATAGATTACATAATGTTATCATGATCCAATTTAGAGTTCAATGGGGGATAATTGGGATTAGATATATAAAATTTTTTCTATAATATCTTCATATATTATTATTGGTCAGAGTAGATACTCATGAGGGGGGTGAATTGAGTACCAATAAAAATTTCTGTTAAAAATTATTTCTATTAAAATCACCAATTTATAAAACAAGTTAAACTGTAGTGAATTTGTAAAACTATAAGGGTTCAATTAGGTTCTCAAAAGATTTATTATGTCTAAGTTAATTTAATCATATTATTAAATTAGCATTTGAAACTAATCTACTAATTTACAAAAATTACACTCACTCGCTATATTAACTATAAAAGTAACTTTAAAATAGATTTTTATTTCAATGTTTTTATTAGTGGAATATTATATATATATAGTATATTTTAAACATAATCTTAGAATGCACAGCATATGTAAAACAAGTGGTTCAGTCTCAAGCCATGACCTAATCCACTCAACTTGGTGATCACCTACCACCAAGAATTTTATATAAATAAACTCTCATCCACACCCTGTATCGGGGATAAGAACAATTCATAGACTTTCCAGGCCACACAGGGACCTCTACCACAGTTTTTGTGGGACAATAAATAATGATTAGGCCACGCACGGACCTATACCACAATTTATGTGGGTAAACATGAGTAAATGGTTTGGTGTGAGGACATTGAAGTCATCAAGTTCAGCTTAGGATTCAGTGTGTGTGTAAAATATACAAAGTACACACACTACATGAAAAAGTAAATAATAAATCACATAGAGAGAGAAGATAAGAGTTTAAAATTCTCTAGGGATTAGCAGTGCATCACTGGACTCCTTTGATTCAGTAGAAATACTTTTGAGTCCTTCTCTAGTTTTTTCTATTCAAAAACAGAGTGTCGTGTGGCAGCTTGTGTTCTTCCAGAGTGAAGATATTTTATTGATTCCAATGTACTTTGTGTGTTATTCAGTAGTGTTGGATTTAATGTATGGGACAAATCTTTTCTTGATGATCTTGCAATGTGTTATTCACTATTGTGCTTTGGATTGTCTTTCTGTTTAGTATAGAGCACTCGAGTTTGTTGCTTTTTCTACTGTATATTTCTCTTGTGTTTACACTTCTCTTTATCTTTGAATGCATGAGGTTGAGCCAATTGGTTCCATGTATTTTGTGCCTCATACCTCATACTATGTCTACAAATGAACATTAAATATGTCAATGCATTAAAGTCATCAAATATGACCGTTAAAATTTTAAATTGTCAAACGAAGAAAGAGTTTAAGAAACAGTGTCACAGTTGTTATGAAAACATTGTCTCCTTCACAATATCATATTCACGGTGTCAACTTCACGGTATGTCCTTCAAGGTGACTTCTTCATGGTATGTCCTTCACGGTGTCTCCGTCATGTTGTCTTCGTGTCATGGTGTCTTGCTCACTGTGTCTGAGTCATGGTGTATGGCTTACGGTTTCTGGATGACTGTGTCTAGCTAACTATTTATATTCTTAGTATCTTCTTTCACAGTGTTAGGCTTACTGTGTCATGGTGTCTGGTGGTCATGGTGTCTCATTGGTCATGGTGCCTATGTATTTCTCACAGTGTTTGACTTACTGTGTCAAGCTTCATGGTGTCTTGTACTTAGGAAAATAAATGTATTCTGACTTAAACAGTAATATGTATAAAATGAATTGAGCTTAACCATTATAAGTTATGAGATAACATGAAACATAAATACACATTATTGATAATATTTTTGAGATTTGTGATGATGAATAAGATGTGTATTTATTATTGAGATTTGTGATCCTTAAAACATGATTAATACATTATGAGTCCAACAATCTCCTGCTTTTTGATGATCACAAATCATGTATTGGTAAAGTATAAATGAGATGAAACTATAGATAATATAACATATATAATAACAAATTATATAATAACACATTAAAATCCCCCCCCCCTTTTGGATTATCAAAAAGTATAAAGAGTAGAGGGAAAACAGTGCATATGTTATTAAAAATCTTCAAAAGACAATATTCAGTAGACATAAAAAAATCAAAGACATCCCCACCAAAAAGAAAGAAGTCACTAGGCTTCTTCTGAATTCGGCCATCTCTTTGCCATTATTAGTAGAAGAAGAGGAAGCCAAATGGGGGTAGTTTCTGATGTAGAGGAAGGCATTGAGGTGGTAGATAAAGAAGGTAAAGGTAGACCTTAGAATAGAGAGGGTGTAAAAGTTGGAGCTATAGAGGATCTAGTATGTGGCTGATTAAGAATCACTGGCCTGATCTGAGTAAAAGCATGGCTAACTGACATTGTTGTTGAGGCTAAATCAGGTATTCTAGGTCTGAGAGGAGAAGCGACTGGAGCAACTATATCCGTGCACTGGACATGAAGGTAAGGCTTCAGAAGATTGATTAAATCTGTAATAATTCTCAACCATATTACATTGCCTTTTCAAAATCATCTTCATTTTCCAGGAACTTGTCCAACAATATGGTAAGCTCAGTGAGTTTCTGAACTTGTGCTTTGAAGGCATAAGTCATAGGAGGTATTTTTAAATTCAATACAAGATACTTAAAGTTATTGGTCATATCAGATTTGGAGAAAATTCGGGTGAGATAGAAATCTAACTTCTTAGTGATCTCCTGCTGAGCATCATTGGAAATCGAGGATTGAATTTGAACCAATCCAAGTGCTCTATCACTATTCTTAACAACATCAGATAAAGGAGTTAAATAAAAACCACGGAAGGAATTCTGAATCTCTTCACTGATTATAGATCTGAACAGAAAATGATCCAAAGAAGGAATAGAGGTTTGACCAGAGGGGGGAGAAGCCTTGACAGCTACGGTTAGAGCTTCGAGCTGTTTCAGGACTTTATGAAGATATCCAGTGTATTCATCTATAATCTTATTCTGGTTCTTTAAATGCAATCTCATTTGGTGAAACATCTGTGTGTTCCGTTATCCAATATTTTCATCAAACAATAACATGTAGGGATGCATCTGGGACACAATGTGTCATGAAATGTTAGAAACAGTTGGTTCAGGAGAAGTAGCAACATGTGCAGGCTCTGATCTAGAATGCAGTTCATTATGGAGGTTTTCAGCCATGCCATTCAAATTTTCAACATCGGTACTAAGCATCTTGTTTTCAACCTTTATTTATTGAATTTCATGGATCATACTGGGATGAATGTGCAGAATAATGTTTTCCAACAGTAGTGAGGCATCTTCCTGACTTAGTTGAGTCATAGGATGAGGTTGAGAGGACATAATCTTCTCCCCTCCATCTAAGATAGTCTCTCCAAAGACTTTCAAATCTTCTTTACTAACAAAATATTGAAGATCAGGTAACGTTTCAGGTGAAGGAAGTGGTACATGGGAAGATTCAGGGTCTGGTTGCGGTTCAGATTCAGTTTCTGATCCAGTTTCATATTGAGGTTCAGGGTGTGTGACTGACTTCAATTGAAATAGAGAAGAAAGATAAATCCTAGATGTAGTCACTTTCTTAGATTCAGTCACCTCATATAATCTAGGTAATTCATACCTAGTGTACACAGAAAAATACTTAGTTGGTTGAGATGCTTCAACAGACTCAGCTTCATCAACAACTTCATTAATCTCAAAATATTGAGGTTCCTCCCCCTCAACATGTGCATCCTTTTTAGGAACATGAGGCTCATGTACTTGGTTTAGATCCACATGATCAGCTCTAATCTCCTCATCCATTTTTTGACTTTCCAACTGAAAGGTAATTTCCATTATATCTTCAGCAGTGGGTATAAACTCCGGAACAAATTTCTCTTTTGGGAGTTCTTCATGTTTTTCATCTTCCCAAACATGGATTTCATCAAGATTTGTTTCTTCCATCACAAGCTACTCATGTTTTGGGATGACTAAATCTCTTTAAGCCTTAGGATGGGTTTCTAGATTTACATCATCTCTAGGGATAGAATGTTCTTCATCAAGAACAATAGGAGGAGTAACAGTCCTTTACTTTTTAACACCACCTTCTTCTCAATGAGGTACTTCAGCAGTAATAACAGCAGGGACATCATTACTTTTTTTCTTAACCGGAGAATCTTCCTTATAAGGTACTTCAGCTACCTCTTCCTCTTCTTCTTCATCTTATGAATTATTATCCACTTCATCTAGTTCCAAATCAGGATCAGTAATGTCCTTTGGCATTGTTGGATAATCAAAAGGTTTGAACTTTTCATAAACATTTTCATTATCTTCCACCCACTCCTTCTTTCTTGGGTTCCAGTTAATCTTCATCATTTTTATTGTAGGTTTAGATAGGTATTATTCAAAATCCATAAGAACTTCTTCATTTGGTCCAAATACTCCTTTTCCAACAGGCATGGTTGAGATTATCCTTGAGTAAAACTGGGAAGTAGACTTGGATATGACCTTAATCAACTCACACATATGATGAATGATATATTTTCACTGATTTATTTTGTGTCCATTATTCATTAGATAAATCAGGAAAACATCCTGATACATTAAGACAGCAATGTCACCCTTCCTTGGGCCAATCAAATTTGTAATAAACTCAAACAATATCCTTGTCTCCCCATTCAGTTCACCAGCTATGGCCCTTCTCATGGTGCAATTTCCACTTAAGGATTCTAAAGAATTTTCTAAGTCAAAGATATCAGTTGTAGGAGGGGGATCTATTTGATAATAATAAAAAATACCATTGTGAGGAATCCTAAGGCATTCTGCCCATAACCTCGACGAGAAAGAGTATCTTGGTCTATTGACCCAGCTTCTTACAACAAAGCTTTCACCATCATCAAAATAAAACTGAGCATACTGATAGAACTGAGATACCAACCTCAGGTAAATTGGTCTATCCTTTCTAGAGAATCATTCCAACCAGACCTATTCTCTCAGAACATTTAAGACCAATGATTTTATAGACATCAGCCACTCAGGGAAGACTTCTTTCTCATGAAAAACAGGACGACTTACTAGATTTGGATTCAGGGGTCCTTTAGGTGAAATCTTTGGTGCTTTCTTCTATTTCTTCGAGTGGCGATTCTCATATGAGGGTGAAGATGGAAACGTCGTCCTTGGAATACACTGAAGGTTCAGGCGAGAGAAAAGGAGATAAGCATTGCAAGGTTGAGAGGGTTTGGAAGGAGTGAGTGGGAGAGAGTTCGAGTGATGAATCGAGTGAAAACCCTTGTGTTTTATCATTTTGGAATGTCAAACATCATAAAAATAAAAACACAAGGAAGGAAAAAGTGGTGAAATAAAAATTACCGCGATATGGGTTAAACTAAATGCATAAATAATCTTCACAGTGAGATCATGAATATTCGTTACATTGTGATGGTGGATGGTCAACACAAGGAGACAGTTAGTGGTCTTCAAGGTGAGACAATGAATGAACTATTCAGTCATGGTGAGGTATTGACTGACAGACCGTGAACACAAAGTGTTAACTGTGAGACCTTAATCATGAGACAGTAACCAATAAACATTGAACATGAAACAGTAAAGTAAAAAAGTTTTAAATTATTAAACAGTAAGACAAGTAAAATATCTATTTGTGATTGATCATTCCATGATAATGTATGATGTAATCTAATAGCTCATAATTTAATGGTTTAGTGTATATATCAGCAAGTTGATATTCCGTGCCAATGAATTCCAAAGTGATATCTTCTTTTTGATAATGTTCCCTCAAAAAGTGATGTCTTACATCAATATGTTTTTTCCTAGAATGTGAAAGAGGATTTTTTGAAATGTTAATAGAAATTTTGTTGTCACAATTTATTTGTACATGTCTGAATTGATATCCATAGTATAGTAATGTGTGTTTCATCCACAAAATTTGTGTATAACAACTTCCAATAGCTATGTAATCATCATCTACAGTAGATAATGAACCCTAAATTTTTTTCATACTACACCATGATACTAGTGACTTGCCAAAAAGGTGACATGATCCAGAGGTGCTTTTTCTATCTAACTTACTTCCAGAAACGTCTGCATCAGAATAAATAACTAGTTCAAATGATTGTCCTTTTGGATAGAGCAGTCCAAGATTTGGGGTATGCTTGAGGTATTTGAAAATTAACTTTAAAACATTTAAATTTTATTCTTTAGGGTTTGATGGAAAACGAGCACACATACACACACTAAACATAATATCAGGATAGCTAGTAGTTAAGTAGAGTAGACTTCTAATCATTCCTCTATAATTTGTTTGATCAACAGATTCTCCATATTTATCAAGATCTAACATTAAAGTGGTTCTCATAGGAGTGTCACTACTTTTAGTGCTATCCAATCCAAAACGTTTTAAAATATCTCTAGTATATTTACGTTGAGTTAAAACAATCCCATCATTATTTTGAAAGATTTTAAATCCAAGAAAGAATTTTAGTTCACCCATTAAACTCATTTCAAATTCATTTTGCATCATTTTAGAAAAATCAATTTATAATGAATTTTTTAACGATCCAAAAATAATATCATCTACATAAATTTGAACAACTAATCAATCATTAGAAATTTGTTTTATAAAGAGGGTAGGATCAGTTATTCCTTTTGTAAAACCATTATAAATAAGAAAAGTACTGAATCTGTCATACCAAACTCTTGGATCATGATCTAAACCAAATAAATCTTTCTATTGTTTGAAGATATGATATTGAAAATGAGGGTTTGTAAATCCATGGGGTTGTTCAACAAAAACATCCTCAGCTATATACCCATTTAAGAATGCACTCTTAACATCCATTTGATATAGTTTGAAATTCAGATGTGCAGCATATGTACGTAGAATTCTAATGGCTTCATGTCTTACTATTGGAGAAAAAGTCTCTTAATAGTCAATTCCTTCTTCTTGATTATATCCTTGTGAAACTAATATTTCTTTATTTCTAACTATGTATCTAGTTTCATCTACCTTATTTCTAAACTCCCATTTAGTGCCTATGATTAAAGTGTCCTTAGGTATTTCTGCTAATTCCTAGAATTTGATTCATTCAAATTGATTATGTTCTTCCTGCATATCTATTACCCAAAATTAATCATTGATTGCATCATCATTGTTTTTAGGTTAAAGCTGTGACAAAAAAGGCTTGATGTTCAAAATGATTTCTAAGAGAAGCTCTAGTTTGTGTCCATCTATCAAGATTACCAACAACACAAACTAAAGGATGATTCATTAGGATCCTAGTTGATCTTGTAAATGTTGGACTAGAAATTTCAGGTTCATCTCAAGATTCGGGTTCATTACGAGAAGATTCTGAAACATTTCCAGAAAAAGTTGTCTTTACAAAAGGTTCATTGATTTTATCATTAAGTTTTATAATAGTCAAATTATCTTCAATATTTTCAACAGATGACTTAGGTTCATGTGGATCAGTATCATCAAATTTGATGTAAACATATTCTTCCACACACTTGGTTTTCTTATTAAACACTCTGTAGGCTTTTGTTGTTATCGAATATCCTTAAAATATTTATTCATCAATTTTAGAGGAAAACTTGTCAAGATTATCCATGGTATTGAGAATAAAAACATTACAACCAAAGACTCTAAAGTAACTAACTTTTGGTTTTTTTATTCCATAGTTCATATGGGGTCTTCTTGAGAACATTTCTTATCAAGAATCTATTTATGTTATAACAAGCTGTATTTACAGCTTCATCCCAAAAATAAATATGTAGGTCATTATCATTAAGTATTTTTCTTGCAATTTATTTAAGGGTTCTATTTCTTGTTTCTGCTACACCATTCTGTTGAGGTGTTCTAGGGGCAGAAAAGTTATTATTATAGCCATTGTGTGAGCAATAAGACTTAAAGTCATGATTTTCAAACTCACGCCCATGATCACTTCTCATGGACTTAATCTTAAGTCCACTTAGGTTCTCTACAGATATTGAGTATTTAATAAAGTAAGAACAAGATTCACTTTTGTGAGCTAAGAATTATACACAAGTATATATAGAAAAGTCATCTACTAAGACATAGACATAGTGATTGCCATTTAAACTAGAAACTCTAGAAGGTTAAAACAAGTCCATGTGAACCAACACGAGAGGATGAGAACTGGAAACTTCCTTCATTGATTTAGATAGGCATTAATAACATTGTCTAATGGGAATTCAAGTTTGGGTAGGGCTCTAAATATGTTATTCCTTGTTATTTTTCTAAGTGAATGAATGTTGAAGTGTTCTAATCATCTGTGCCACATCTGAGATTATTAATGAAAAGAATTTAAAATAGCAACATTTTGTTTAGGTGAAGAATTCAAATCAACAGCATAAACATTTTCATTTTTCTAGGGATAAAATACTATAACATTTTTAGAATTAATAACATTACAAGAATCATTTTCAAACAAAACATTAAAGCCATCATCACATAACTGAGAAATACTTAACAAGTTGTATTTCAATCCATCAACAAATAAAACATTAGAAATTAAAACTGAGTTAGTGTTACCAATTTGACCTAGGCCGATGATCATTCCTTTAGAATTATCACCAAAGGTGACATAACCTCCATCAACCTTTATTATGATTTTAAAGCATGAGTAATCTCCAGACATTTGTCTTTAAAATCCATTGTCCATGTACCATGTCTTCCTATAGGAGCTCTTTAAACAGGTTTCCTACAAAACAGATTTAGATAGAGAATGATTTTGGTACCCAATTCTTCTTGGGTCCAGTCAGGTTAGCTAGTAATTCTTTAGGTACCCAAATATTTCTTATGGGTCTCATATAATTTAAAGAATCAATTTATATTGATATATAAACTTTGTTTCACCTATAAAAATGTGAATAACTAGTTTAAGAATATGAATTTATAGAACTAGAACTAGCTGAATTTTGTCCAGATTTAGGAATAAATCTATTATTGGTAAACTGTCTCAGTCTAGGTTGGTATCCCAAACCAGTAGTATACTTTGGTTCCACTTGTTTACCTAGAATTTGAGTTAGATTGTTCTTTACATTTATGAACTTTTCTATGTACTTTCTCAGTTTCCCATTAGACTTTTTCCTTTTAGTATTCTCATTTAACAGTTTACCACTCTTTTCCTTTTCAATCTCAAGGGAAGATTTATCATTTCTAGATAAAGAAATCTATTTCTTTAAGGCTTTCTACTTGTCCTTAATATCATTACATGTATCTTCTAGAATGTTACAATATTCAAATAATTCTTCACTAGACATGTATTCAGATTCAAATTCAGAATCAGAAAAAACTCTAGAATAGTATGAATTTAAAGAAGGAGGGTTTAGTGTTACCTCATATGTGTTTTTCATAAAACACATGTTAGATTTATGAGAATATTAATCTATAGCAGAATCAGAATCACTTGAAGTGTATTCTGAATCACTCCATGTTTCTTTCATTGATCTCTTATACTTGATGTCCTTATAGTCATGTTTCTTCTTGATCTTCAATTTTGTACAGTCATCATTAATGTGACCTTTTCTTTTTCATTCATACTAGATAACTTCATCACTTTTATCATATTTCTTCGAGTTCTGTTTCCAATGACCTTTGTTTTTATATTTTCCTTTGTAGATTGATTTTATGAATAATTTCTTCTTCCAATAGAATTTCTTAAATCATCTAGGTATTTGAGAAATCTCATCATCACTATCAGATTATGAACATTCATTTGATGAGCTTTCAGTTTGTATACGAACTTTTTCGTTGTCCTTGCTCTTCGAAGAAGTAGACTTAAATTCCACTGACTTAATTTTTGTTTCATCATCTTCCTCATTATTCTCTTGAGTTCTTCCTCATACATCATAAGCATACCAATTATCTCTTTGACAGGTAGAGCACTAATGTCACATTACACTCTTATTGAAACAGATGTGCCTCTCTATCAGTCTGGAAGACAGCTCAATATTCGCATAATTTGTTCCTTTTCTAGAATAGACCTTCTAAGGGAGATCATAGTGTTGATAATCTCATTGAACCTGAGATACATATCAGAAATAAGTTCACCAGTCTTCATTTTAAAATTATCTTATTTAATAGTATAAGTGTTTCATCTCATTTCTTTAACATTTGTTGTTCCATCATGAAAAACACCCAGATCATACCACATTTCATAAGTGTTTTTTCAAGAATATATTCTATTAAACTCTTTATCTCCTATAGAATAATACAGGGCATTCATTGCTTTACAATTATTATTGAAATCTGTTTTAGTAGGTTCATCCCAAGTAGTTCATTCAGTTTGTGGAATTTTATATTAAGTCTCTATAGCATTCCAGATGTCAAACCCCATACACTCTAAGTGAATTTTCATGTTATGTTTCCACTGGGCATAATTTGTACCATTGAATAAAGGTGGTCTATTAGTAGCAACACCTTCTAGTCTATTGTCCATAACTAGATTTTAGAAAATATATTTAAGGAGATAAAATTTATAACTAAGAGAAATTTCAGATATTTAAAGATACAACAAGAATAACAGTTGAAAAACTGAATGGTTTGAAATCCTGTATTAATAAAAACAACCTCTGATACCAAATGTTGGTCAGAGTGGATACTCAAGAGGGGAGTGAATTGAGTACCAATAAAAATTTCTGTTAAAAATTATTTCTATTAAAATCCCCAATTTATAAAACAAGTTAAACTGTAGTGAATTTGTAAAACTGAAAGGGTACAATTTGGTTCTCAAAAGATTTATTAGGTCCCAGTTAATTAAATTAAAGGATTAAATTATCTTTTGAAACTAATCTACTTATTTACAATAGATACAAACTCTTTCTAGATTAACTATCAAAGTAACTTTAAAATAGATTTGTATTTAAAAGTAATTAAAAGCGTAATATAATATATATATATATATATATATATATATTATTCTAAAAATAATCTAAGAATGCACATAAGATGAAAAACTAGTGGTTCAGTCTCAAGTCGAGAACTAATCCACTCCACTTGGTGATCACCTACCACCAAGCAGTTTACATAACGAAACTCTGATCCACACACTGGATCGGGGTTAAGAACAGTTCATAGACATTCTTGGCCATGCATGGACCTCTGCCATAGTTTTCGTGGGACAATAAATAATGATCAGGCCACACAAGGACCTCTACCACTATTTCTGATGGTAAAAAAGAGTAAAAAGACTGGTGTGAAGAATTTGAAGTCCTCCTGTTCAGCATAGGAGTCAGTGTGTGTGTAAAATATATAGAGTACACACGCTGCTTGAAAAAGTAAATAATGAAAAACCTATAAAGACAATATATGAGTTTAGAGTGATCTAGTGATTAGCAGTGCAGCTCTGGACTCATTTGATTCAGCAGAAATTCTTCTGAGTCCTTCTCTGGTTTTTCTGTTGAAAAATAGTGTGTCATGGGTAAGCTTGTGTACTTCCCAAGTGAAGATATTATCTTGATTCCCATGTACTTCGTGTGTTCATCATTAGTGTCAGATTTCATGTATGGGTCAAATCTTTTCTTAAAGTAATTGCAATGTGTTCTTCACTATTGTGCTCAAGATTGTCTTTCTGTTTAGTACAGAGTACTCAAGTTTCTTGCTTTTTCTACTGTATCTGTCTCTCGTCTGCACACTTCTCTTTATCTTTGAATGCATGAGGTTGAGCTGATAGGTTCCCTATATTTTGTTCCTCGTACCTTGTACTATGTCAAAAAATAAACATTAATTAATTCAATGCATTGATGTTTCCAAATATGACCATTAAAAAGTTATATAGTAAAATGACAAAAGAGTATATGAAATGGTATCACAGTAGTTATGAAAACGATGTTTCCTTCCTGGTATCTTCTTCGTGGTGTCTTCTACATGGTATATCCTTCACAGTTTCTTCTTCACGATATGTCCTTCACGGTGTCTCCTTCACGGTGTCTCCTTCATGGTGTCTCCGTTTCACGGTGTCTTGCACCCAGTTTCTGAGTCACAATGTCTGGCTTACGGTTTATGGATGACTGTGTCTGGCTAACTATTTATGTTCATAGTATCTTGCTTCACGGTGTCAGGAATTCTATGTCACAGTGTCTCATTGGTCATGGTGCTTGTGTCTTTCTCATGGTGTCTGACTTATTGTGTCAAGCTTCATGGTGTCTTGTATATATGCAAATAACTTTATTCAGACTGAAACAGTAATATGCATAAAATGAATTGAGCTTAACCATTATAAGGAGTGAGATAAATTGAAACATAAATACACATGATTAATAAGATTTTTGAGATTTTTGATCATTAATAAGATGTGTAATTCTTATTTAGATTTGTGATCATTAAAACATGATTCATACATGAGGAGTCCAACAATTATCTTGATTCATGTTATTAGACAAAAGTGTGGATGTGCAAAGTGTAAGATGTTTTATAACTATATTTCATGATTTAGATTATGTTTTTTTATTAAGATAATGATGTGGGGTTATACAAAGTTTCATTTGGAATAATGTAATTATGTTTTTCATACACCAGAAGTAAGAAGATGTTTCATCCATAGATATTTTGGTAATACAATCAGATATATATCATTAATAAGACATTAATAAAATCATATATATTATATAAGATATAAAAACTATTTATTTACTCATTTTTTATAAAACAACTTACGATACCACCAAATATGATATTATATGTTAAATATATAGGAACTTTATTTCATATATAGTGATTATATCATTTGATTTTGAAAACAATATTTGTTGTAAATATGTGAAAAGTAATCAGATATATTTCTGTATAAAAATTTATCAGAATGATGTTAATTGGTAATAGGTTTCATATCAATGTTAATAAATGATTGTTTCCTATTTCTGACATCAAACAATAGATGAGTCTTGAAAATGAATTCATGTTGTTCATTGAATTTATTAATTTACCATCATGTAGAGATTTCAGAATATTTAATAGTTATTATGATATTTTAATATAAATATTGTTTGAAAATATTTATTATATTTTCATAAAATCAACTATATGATTATGCTGAGAGTCCTGATTCAATTTATCAACATTAATTATATAAGTACCATAATTCTCAATGAAATCGATGAAATTTTTATGTTTAATATTGTTTTTGTATTGTAATGATAATTCCAAAAAAAATTTGTTTAATATTGTAAAATTCTAGAATGTTTTGAATGGAATTCATAAAATATGAGTTTGAAAATTTTAATTTAAATTTTTAGGAGTCTATGATTTTTCAATGTGTATCAAAGAATGAGCTCCCATATAATGTGGTGGGTGACCCATATAATGTAACACTATTGTTATTTATAATAGATAACATGTGCCATGGGTTTTTTGTTTTACAATTCCAACCATGTAATCTATTTCTTAAGGAATACATTCTAGAAAAAAATTGTTCTTTTTTTATTGGATAAATAGTTTGTAGAGAAGATTATATATGAATTCTATATAAAATAATTAAAAAATAGTGTTGAAAAATCAATAATATGAATACAGAGAAGTTTAATTGGATGAATATTTATCCAATTTATATAAGTTAATGCCTTCTAGTATTGATATTTTAATTATTTCGTACGAAATTAATGGTCTGAATAGTTTATTTGATTAATAGGTTATCGAATTGATATTCATCAAACTGAGGTCAAAATTTGGATAAGTGTTTAGAAAAATATATTTTTACATAATTAATAGTAAAATATTCTTTCTCACTTATGTGTAATATATTAAATTTTTTTAATTACATAAATGAACAATAAATTTTATGATATTTTAAAAAGAATAGTCAATATATATTTAATCAAGTTGGGGAATTTTCTTATTATTTTTATATAAATTTTTATAAATTTTTGTATGTGGGGGAAGAACCTGAAATATCATTGTACTATAGTGATTCACATGTTATGTATATTCTATGATTTATATAATAAAAAAATGATAAATTTTTAGTGGTTTTAGTCATCCTGGATTACTTCTATTCTATACTAATGAATGTATAATCTTAATTAGAGGTGATCCCTGTGAATTTTATTTTTATTTTTGTTGTTATTATTTATTGTTTTACAGTAGTGTCATTTCATAGTAACCATAATTGAAGGTTTTATCATATCTAATAAAACATAAAAAATAAAGATCACTAATTCATCCCTCCCTTTATCAGTGATCATAAGGATTTTGTTCTTTCAAATCAAATATTATAAATTTACACTGGAATTTGGTTTTAATAAAAAGATGGATTAAATATATGTTCATTACACTTTCAAAATATTATTGGCTCAAATAATTTATGTAATACCACGTCATATTTGAGATTATAAAATGTTATGTAAACATATATACATTATCTATGATGTTCTAAATTCCATTATAAGTGTATTCTATCATCAGGTTTACTGTTATCCATTTATACATAAGGACATGGAGTGATTATCAAATGATGGGTGATCTATAAATTTTATACATTCCTCAACATGTAAAAGTAAATTTATAATGGTGAAAAGTATTTCTAATGAAAATTTAATCAGGGATAATTTTAATAACATTTATGAATGATAAAAAATATTCAGTGGAAATTTAAATATCATTATAATAAACGGTTATTATAATAAAATTGTTGATGATTAATATATTGGTAAATTATTTACATGTGTCAACTATATTGTAACACAATATGATTTGTAAAAATGAATTTTATGCTTCATCTTTTATTTAATGAATTTAAAAATTCTCTTTGATATATATGATTCTACTATAACATCATTATATGATATAGAACCTTAAACAGTATCTATTTTTATTATTCATATAATTCTCATTACATACAATATGATAAAATAATAGGTTTTCAAAATTCATGAGATATTCTATCCGGAAATAGCATTCAAATATTCAAAGAAAGAAATGTATAAGAATTTCCCAAATGTAGAAGATAATGATTATAATAACCAAGAAAAGGTTAATAAAAATTATGATGAATTTAAATCTTTATTCCATATAAATGTGAATTGAGTTGCGTGGAATAAATAAGTAATGAATCTACGATTTTTTATAAAGATATTGTAAATTTTTCAAAAAAATCTCCCTGATTAATCGAAGGTGAAGACATATATGAACAATATTGATAATGAATAAGTTCAATGAATAATATTGTAGGGTAAAAAATTAAAATCCCATTTGAAAAGATTATAGTTTCTCTAAATTAATGATCATATATTCTATATATTTATAGGGGAGATGATGATGAATGTGACATGGATATAGAAATCACAAATTATGACTCTACTGTAAATTTACATATTAATATATTAAATGATGGGTTCTTATCTTGCGATTAATGAAGAATTAGTTACGATTAAAATGAATAGAATTTGATTAAATATATTCTTAAGATATAATTTAGTGAATTTGTCTCGATTTAAATAAAATTAAAAAAAATATTAAGAAATTTATGAAACATGATAATTAATTATACATAATGGATTCATATCGTAATTAAAAATCAATGTCACAAAAATTTGTTGATGATCTAAAGAAATTACATGTTTAAAATAATATTATAACAATCTATCATGAGTATAATATAATGGGGAAGTAAATATTATTTGATCGTTTTAAAAGTAACTAATCGAAAATGTATAAAAAATAAAAAACATCAAAAATTGTTTTGAGAACATGATTAATGTTATGTCAAATTGAAATAGTGTAATGATATGTTAAATATTATTTATAATTTAACACATGGATGATTATGTTCATAAGATAAATATAATTATGATGAGTATTAGTGTAACGAAAACAACAATTATTAGAAAACATAAAATTTATAATGATTCAATGCATGAACCAATAGATGTTTCAAATAGTGAATCATATATTACTAAGAATAAATATTTGATAATTAACATGTTTTAAAGATTTAATAAAAACATTGGTACATAAAAAATTTCCAAGGTACATAATATGAACTTTTGTGGAATGTAGGTTCCCAAATCAAGTGAAAAGGTTTGTTACAAAAAAAATAATAGATATGTTTTATTTTGTGTTTTTTTATATATGAATAAAATTTACACAGCAAATAACCAATAATATAATAAGTATAATAATAATTAGAGGTTCATTTTGAGTTGTTGTCTACCAAAAAACTGGTTGAAACCTCATGAATTCTTTTCTAATAACATATAAGATATTTCAACCACCTGAAATTTCTTTTCAAAGATGTGATCAATATATATATATATATTGATGGATTAATATTGTTTTATTCAAAAAATATTGTTTACATATAAATATCTAATTATTTTTGAGTAATGAAACATAAATAATAATACGTTGTGATGAAACTAATATCAAATCTATAGAAGTAGAAAAACTAGAGTTTTTTGATAGTCAATGTTCTTTAAACATGAATGATGGTTTTTTGTTTTTTAATAATGTTCAATATTATAGAGAAGGGTCATTTAAATAGGTAAAAGTGTGTTCCCTTATTATCAAATGTCTTATATCTTCTTTAATTTGAATAGAAATGTTAAAATACAAAAAAGTCTTATTTTTGATTGGTTGAACCACTTGATGTTCATTATACAAAATTATTTTTATAAAGAAAATGATGTTTTATTTTGGTAGAGATGCATTTTTTGTTAAATTTATTATTTATGTAAATTTTTTTAAAAGAGATAAATTAGCCAAGTGAAATATGATTAATGTTGGTGATTTGTAATTTTCTTGCAATATATTCTTGATGAAGGAAAATCACATATAACATAAGTGGATTGGAAATATGAGTGTGTTGAATATGGAATATTTAATGAGGAGAGGATGTAATCAATATATTATTAACATTATAAAAAGATTATAATAGTGATCTTTGATATATCATTGATGGATGATTATAAGCTATGTACTTTAGAGATTTGATATAAATTATACTCACCCATGTAGTAGATACATTATGACATATGTAGTCCCATTAGCAATTAACAAAGCATAAATATGTGAACATTCATTCCATTATTGACTAAATCACCCTTATTGCACATAATATGTTTTGGAAACATAAATATGAGTATATAAATATGTTATAGAGATTAAGAATAAAGGAATAAATTATATTTGATATTACCTTTTATAAATTTAGACTGATAATGTAGTGGAGTATAAAAATGGAAATCATAACGAATTTCTTTAATATCATTGGATTCATTATGAATTTATTGAACATAAATCACAATAAAATATGGATTAGAAGAAATAATAAATATATAATTGGATGGGATGATACTAACTATTTTAGTTGAACATAATAATTCTGAATTCATTTGGAGGAAATATATCACAGAGGTAGATTATATTCATAATAATTATTTTTAAAATCATTACATAGAAATACCTCTATAAGATAATTATAATAATGAAACCCAAGGTTTTGAATACATATTTTTTTGGAAGTCACAATTTTTTAAACACTAAAGGTTAAAATCAAGGGATTTTTTAACAAAGATTTTCTATATAATTCAGTTTTGACTACCTATCTTATTTTATAGGATAAATGTTCTATAATAATGAATATGAATGTTTGTTAAAAATTTAGATGTGAATGTGATGGACCATTATAATATAATTTTTTTTGTAACAACAAATATAGATATAAGAGAATGTAAAAATGATCTTATTATTATATACAAGAATAATAATATTTCAATTAGTGGTAAAGATGTAGAATCTTTTCATCATAAATATTATGAATCCAATATTTTAATTAATATGAAATTATTTTTCATCAGATCCTAAAATAATAGAATATAAGTAAGACAATAAAATCATGGGAGATCAATTCTAGAGGTCCATAAATAAATAATTTATATTTATTTAAAAAAAATCTTATATACAAATGTATTTCAAAGATTTATTGATGAAGCATTGGAACATGAGGAGTGGATTTATTTCACTCATGAAGAGAAAGATCAATGTGAGATAGATTATAATGGTAAATGTACCCAAATCAGACCATATGAATTTGATTAAAAAAATTAATACCAATTTGAATGAAAAGGGTGATTTCTTGTGAAATACATAATGAAGAGTCTTAGAGGACACTAAATTATTGAAGGTATCAATTTTGAAGATAAAATTGTATCATTATAATTACTTGAAACAATATGAATCATTCCTTATATAGATACACAATGTTGATGTAAGATATTTTAGATAGTTTTGAAGTGGTATTTTACTAATGGAAACATCAATAAGGATGTTTTCCTTTGAAAACTTGGTGTAATCATTATTGGTCGACATGAATATTATGTGTGATTGTTGATGATATTTTTTTATTAATTTGATGTAATTTCTATGTGATTTCTGTTCTATACATAATAATTTGTTAAGGAATTTGAATATAAAGAATTTGATAGTTGATATTAACCACTTAATAAACTAAAATCATTTTACTTACCTCATTATGATTGCTGAAATTTATGACAATATATTCATATAGAATGATGAAGAAATAGGTGAAATTTTTTTAATAGTCAGTGAAGAAAATATTTGAAATGGGCATTCAATACGAAAAAACTATCATCATTTGATTATAAAAAAACTAAATGAAGATGTAAATTTTTCAATATCAAGGAATGAATTAGAAGTATCTATTAATAAAAATTATAAAACGAATATTGAAATCCTATTATATACTCATTTCCATGAGAACATTGATATAAATATATATAAATTGTGTGGATGCTATTTCTATTGAGTATACAGTGTTATTCATTTATATATAATAACTGAAAGGAGAAACATATTGTATATTATTACTTTAGAGACCCAAAGCTTGATGTACATGGACATTACATTACTTTTGTGGAATACTTATTATATAACAAAAACACACACACAAGGATCGTAATAGTTTAGTGCCTTTGGAAACTCGGAATATAATCTTCTAATCGTGGTGAAAGATCTTCAACATCTCCCATAAAGATCTTCCTTGTTTTTTACCTAAAACCTTTCTTTATATCCTGGGGAAAAGAAAACATAAAAGGGTGAGCTCAAATGCTCAATAAGGGTAAACAAAAAATATCAATCACATCATTTTCATAAGAACATAACATTTTGGAAATCTTAACCTGCAAAAGAGAGCATAATTTCATAACATGGGATAAATCATAGTAGTGAAATGAAATCCCAATAATCATAACATAAAACATGAAACTTTGTGGAATACACACATAATCATATAGAATCATTTCTTATTTTTCAAGACTCATTGCCAAGACTATCTTAGTGGACAAAGTCCATTTCTGAACCAAGTCACCCTCATTTTAGTCATGTTTCACTGAACCGGTATAACCTACCATTCCAGCCATGTCTATCTCATGAGATATAAAATCTTTACCTAATGCATTGGAGGGATATATAGGACCCACCCATCCCATAATGATACCATTCTTATGTGTGCCAGAAAATATTAAATCATACATCATTGCATAACCCATGTAATAAAAATGGGAATCATAAACATCGTGACGTCATAAAAGAATTCATTTAAGATAAAGGAATTCATAAAAATAATTCCATCAAAACATAATAAAATCAATGGAAAAATAAGTATATAAATAGAACCCATTATTATCTTAGATGGAAAATAATTTTGATAAAACACTTGAACTCCATTCTTGAAGAAAATATCCTTTCTACTTCAAAAATATTTTCCTTTCTTAACATGTCATACAATTTTAAACTAAAATTAGTTGATTAAAAATAATCTTAAAAACATGTAAAGTAAGATTCTTGGAAATAATGTTTTAAAAATCCATTCATACCGTATAAGTTAAAAAACATTCTTCTCGTACTTTTGTCAAAAAAGTCAAAAAGTACCTTGTTCGAAAAACGACAAAAGATTCCTTTTATATCTTTTAATAAAAACTCACCAAAGGGTAAAATTGGATTTAAACTATTGTAGGTGTATGGAAATAATATTACATATTGAGGAAACATGGATGTGGATGATAAAATACACCCCAGTAAATACCAAAGTATAAACAATCTCAGATAAAAAAATGAGATTGTGATATTTTCCCTTACCTTTGGTCCGATATGCTTTGTACGTGTCCGAACCTCCTTTATAATGATTTAAATAATGTTATTGACTTATTAAAGATTCATACTTATTTTTATGATATCATATATGGTAATATTCTTATCTTATTATTAGTAATATTTCATTACTACTTGTTATTCAGGTGTTTATTACTTTTTGTTCTTATTCGTGTTTTGTCGAATAAATTATTATTCTTATCATTAGGATATAGATACCTCATTTACAGAATGGTATTAGTGTAATATTTATCATATTAATTCATTCAATTCATTTATATAATCATTACGAAATGATGATCATGTAGAACGAGTCGCATTACATCATGGAGACGGTATTCCGTACGTACGCACAAGTGATGATATCATTCCTATGATCGTGGAATTGTATTGGAGTGTATGTATACTATTTAAGAATCAATATAACTTTATAATAGTCATATATAGTCATTATTTACACCAATATACCCATCCAAGTAAGGTGGTGGTGGAAAATAGATTACACCACGGCGTGGAGACGGTATTTTGTACGTACGCACACGCGGTGATTTCTTTTTACGTAGGTTGGATAGATGGTGAAATAGGTTTGTTTGATACTTATAATAACATATCAGTATATGAGTGATACTGATGTTATTACTTCATAATGAAAAAACTAAAGAAGAAGAAGTGGAAGAAGAAATAAAGATGAAAGAATCGGTAACAGACATTACCTCTTCTTTGAAGTGCTTCTTTGAGACCTCCTTTTAGGGAACTAAAATTGGTCTTTAAAGAAGACCAGGACCTCTAGGATGTTTCTAGGGAAGTGAAGAGAAGAAATTTTCAGGGTTTGGCTGAGATTGAAGGCTCAAAGAGGTGTGAGGAAGAGGGGGAGGAGGTTCCCTTTTAGAAGGGAGGAGAGAGGAACCTTTGGAATAACTAAAAAATATTATTTTATTATAAAGTCATGTTCAGTTTTAAATATCTCCAAGTTGATTTATTTCGAAGATAAGGTGGGGATGGGTCGTAATCCTCTAATACAATAGAATTTAGACACGTTTAGGTCATTATATTAACCTTATATTTTAGTTTTAACTCATAGTTAATTAGATTGACATTTACCATGTCACTTTGTATTTTTATATTATATAGTTAATAAACATACCATAAACATCCAAGAGACCCCCAAGTTGTGTTTTATTAATATATATAACCTTATCTAAGTCGTTTGGCCGAACCTTAGATTTTTAGGAATAAAATAACAATTAATAATATAATATTTGTTTTAAAAACTATTTTCTGTCAATTTTGACACTATTCAATAGTTGATTTTTTTAAAACTCATAACAGAATGATTACTTAGACAAAAGTTACTTAAATCAATCCTAACATGTCATATTAACCTAGAAAATTAGTTTAGTTCTTAAAAAGTCAAAATTATATTTATTCGGGTATTTATAACATCAATTATGTCAACATTTCATTAATAAGATAATTACTGCATCATCGTTGTGTCATAAATAAATTAACATATATAATGTATAAAAATTACAAATAAAATAATATTATGTAGGAAATCTTTTTAGGTTTCTAATTAATATTTATAGTCTAATTTATCTTATGTATAACCCCATATTAAAAATGATTTACTTATTAAACTTTGATTTTAACTATTTTAACCCTTCCTTAAATTAATTAATAATAAATGTCCTAATCTAATCCAAGTGGGCCTAAATGGTCATATTTTATTCCTAAGGTTTTTTTTTGTCTAATTTCACTTTTCCAATAGAATTAAGACATGTGTTAGGGTAATAATAATATCATTTTACACTTAATTACCCTATTTACTTTTAACCATGGTAAAAAAAAGTAATAAGTTACTATTCACCAAAAAATTATTGTCATCCCATTGAACCAAATTTTACATACTGACAACAACCGTGTCTCTCCAATTTTCTAAATTCCTCTCACAGAAGCGTTAAAATTATGGTTTATGAAAAATTCAGTTTCTAACTACCACTTTGTGGTTTCACTATTCATAACAAAATTAAAGTTTCCAGAAAAATACCAAAAATTAGATCTAAGCTATATTTGATATTATATATTAAAAAATTATGTCTATTTTATAAAATTCAAAACATATCAGTTGTATTAATTAATTTAAAAATTATTTCTCGTCGTAAAAAAAATAGTGTGTTCTTAAGAGATAATAACTATCAAAAGATTGACACTTGTTTATGACTGGTTTAAATGTGAAATAACATCCAATGACCAGCATTGTTTTAAAATGTAAAAATATATTCTAAATATACTTTAAAACCACTCAAATTAATAATTTATCACTATTAATTATTTCGATTATGAAATTTGTTTTTAATTATAATTTAGTAATTTTCACTATTCATCAGAATATGAAAGTTATCCGAAAAGTACCAAAATTTCACCTTATGCTAAATTCGACACTCCGAATCCAAAAATGAAGACTATTTTGAGAGCTAAAATTTCTAAAATTTTAAAAGGTGGTTATTACTATTCATAACGGCTAGTTTTAGTAATATTTTAATAGCATATCATTGTTTAGTGAAACTCGGTATTGCGTACTACACACGCTATCGAGGAAGGTCATGATTGCGTGTAATTCAAGGCAAGTCAAGGATGCATGTTGTGAAAGATCCTTTTGGTGTAGCGTACAACACAAGACATTAATGAAATTAAAGTGAATATTTTTCATAAAATATCAGGCTGTTACATTCTACCCACATTAAAATGAATTTCGCCCTCAAAATTAATCGGGGTAATAAATGGTTTACTATTCGAAAGTTTCTTTAATAGAAACCCACATTGTAAAAAGGAATACCAAAACCAATCTTTAAAAACAAAAGTATGAAACGTAATGTTTACCCAAATAAACTAATCACTGGGTTTCCACATAAGTGAAAATATGGATATGGAAGAGGAATCTAACCATCATGTTCTGATGGAGAGTGGTAGAGAACATGGCTATTGAAAATCTAGTAATTACAAAGCCATAAATTTGTAACGATCAAAGGTACCATCTGATTCATCAGATATAAGAGCACTAGGACAATATTTTCGGTTTTCAAGATCATTTCCCTAAAGTTGATTGAATTGTAATTAGAAGAAATAATTTTGTGATTTTGGTATAGTCTCACCGTTTTTTATTCATTGGACAATTTCCACTTCATATCTTAAAGAAATGAAGTTGAATTTGTCCTTCGTGATGTGTTAGAAAATCATGTGATAGAATGATGGGTCATTCCATCTGTCTCAAACAAAAGGTTAGAAAAGTTATCAAAAAATACATAAGTCCATATATAGTGAGATTAATCATATATAGTTCCTATAATAGACTTATACTTCATATATCATACTGCAAAATATAATAAAACTAGTTTCTACTAAACAGGGACTTCCTGTAGGCCAGTGGTAAGCGATAAAGGCCAGCCGCACTTCGGTTGTGGGTTTGATTTCCACAGCCTTGTCCGACGCAATCGGATGTCGCCCGTCCTGCAGGTTTTCCTTTTTCTAAAACTACACTACTATAACATCACATAAATAATATCAAAAAAAATTTATATCCTTAAATAATACTAACATATGGTTAACATGATCCATTCTAATCTTTAGGCTTATCTAAAATACTTCGGTCCAAGCTCATAGTATAAAGAAAATGATTACTTGAAATGTCATCAACCAAGCATGTGAATACCATCATTTATACCCCATATATCATGTTGGTCACATTCCAATCATGTGAATACCTTAATGATGTATTCTCTTGAAAAATGAATACCCATTAAATCTTAGTGAAAACATGAATGCTGTCAAAAGTTTACTCCTTCCGCATACAAAAATCCAAAAATTCTATATACTCAAACCATGATATAACCTTTTCCTTATATCAGTCATGAGCTCATGAATACCACAATAGACCAAAACATAAATATTCCAATATTCCACGATACGATATAGAACATTATTCTGGAATCCCATTACATAAACACTTAATCATTCCACCACATCACTGTCATATTCAACATCTCCAATGGTGATCGCATGTGACTTCCCTTTGTCCTTTGCCTTAAGTGGTTTCTCACGTCGGTCATCACTAACCCTTGGATTAGGGAATTTATTAGCATAATTCCCCATTTCCTTACACTCGAAGCATTGAAGTATTGTTGGTTCATTCTGTGTATCCCTTCCTTTGTTTTCATCATTAGACTCCTTCTTCCCATCATTGCGGCATTCAAATTACCGATGACATTCCTTTCCACATTTGAAACATTTACTTGTTCCTTTAAGAAATTCTCCCCCATGATTATTTCCACACTTTGAGCGTAAGGAAACATTCATCTTCTTTTCTCCATTATTTTGAGATGTCTCCTTGAACTCCATCTTTCATTTCTTGTCAAAACTATGAGATGGATAAGTAACACCAACTTCCATTTCTACCTTGATAGCACAACGCAATATTTATTCATAGCTACTGAAGTCTCTTACAGCTAATGCCCTTCGAAGATTTGGTTTTAAGCCACTGAAGAATCGATCAACTTTACTTTTAGGTTGGATGATAAATCTAGATGCATACCTTGAAAGCCTTGTAAAATTCACTTCGTATATACAAACAGATTCATCATCCTTTTGATTTAGTTCAAGAAACTCCTTCTCCATCATTGTTCGAAGAATACAAGGGAAGTACTTATTGAAAAATAAGTTCTTGAACTCGTCCCATTCTATGGACTTAATTTCATCTCTTGGCCTCGTATTCTTGATAAGATTCCACCATTGATCTGCTTCACCTTCCAAACGATATACTGCTAAGATGAATTTATCATGTTCATAACATTGAAGAACTGAAAATATCTTTTCAATAGTACTGATCCATTGTTCAGCAACTAGTGGATCAGAAGACCCACTGAAAGAAGGTGGACGTTGCCTCATGAAGGAATCAATAGAATATTGTTCCCTTCTCTGATCATTTGGAAGTCTCGAATGATTCATAGCTTGTGTAAGTATAGCAATTAGATTTTGCACTCCATATCCCATAACATTTGTTTGTTCAGGAGGACAATCATTGCATTGTCCATTGCATTGATCAACACGGTTCCTTCGGGTTCCATCCATCGTCTAAAACCCAAAAAGAATAGTGTGAGAGGTAAAAATCATGCTAGGGAAAACAACATAATAAAGGGGGAGTATCCAAAATATCTAACATCTTATGATAAATTCTATGACAGTTACCGTAGTTCTAGGACTGTATCCTATACGTATACTTATCCTTAGGGACATCCCTATACATACCGTAGAAATATTTCTAGGGATCTCACTGACGTTTTTGCATCCTAATTTCCAATGGTTGACTAAACCTTTCCTTTGATACCAACTGTAGAGACCCAAAGCATGATGTACATGGACATTACATTACTTTTGCGGAATACTTAGTAAATAACAAAAACACACACACAAGGATCGTAATAGTTTAGTGTCTTTGGAAACTCGGAATATAATCTTCTAATCATGGTGAAATATCTTCAACATCTCCCATAAAGATCTTCCTTTTTTTACCTAAAACCTTTCTTTATATCCTAGGGAAAAGAAAACATAAAAGGGTGAGATCAAATGCTCAGTAAAGGTAAACAAAAGAAATATCAATCACATCATTTTCATAAGAACATAACATTTTGGAAATCTTAACCTGCAAAAGAGAGCATAATTTCATAACATGGGATAAATCATAGTAGTGAAATGAAATCCCAATAATCATAACATAAAACATGATACTTTGTGTCATACACACATAATCATAGAGAATCATTTCTTATTAGTCAAGACTCATTGCCATGACTATCTTAGTGTACAAAGTCCATTTCTGAACCGAGTCACCCTCGTTTCAGTGCTGTTTCACTGAACCGGTATAACCTACCATTCCAGCCATGTCTATCTCATGAGATATAAAATCTTTACCCAATGCATTGGAGGGAGATATATGTCCCACCCATATCATAATGATACCATTCTTATGTGTTCCACAAAATATTAAATCATACATCATTGCATAACCCATGTAATAAAAATGGGAATCTTAAACATCATGACATCATAAAACAATTCATATTAGATAAAGTAATTCATAAAAATAATTCCATCACAACATAATCAAATCAATGTAAAAATAGGGATGGATACAGAACCCTTTATTATCTTAGATGGAAAAGAATTTTGATAAAACACTTGAACTCCATTCTTGAGGAATAAATCCTTCCTACTTCAAAAACATTTTCCTTTCTTAACATGTCATACAATTTTAAATTAAAAGAAGTTGATTAAAAATAGACTTGAAAACTTGTAATTTACGATTCTTGGAAATAATGTTTTAATAATCCATTCATACCGTATAAGTTAAAAAAAACATTCTTCTCGTACTTTTGTCGAAAAAGTAAAAAATTACCTTGTTCGAAAAACGACAAGAGATTCCTTTTATATATTTTACTAAAAACTCACCAAAGGGTAAAATTGGAAATAAAATATTGTAGGTGGATGGAAATAATATTACATATTGAGGAAACATGGATGTGGATGATAAAATACACCCCAGCAAATACCAAAGTATAAAAAATCTCGGATAAAAAAACGAGATAGTGATATTTTTCCTTACCTTTGGTCCGATATGCTTTGTACGTATCCGAACCTCCTGTATATTGATCTAAACAATGTTATTGACTTATTACATAATCATAAATATTTTTATGATATCATATATGATATTATTCTTAGCTTATTATTAGTAATATTTCATTACTACTTGTTATTCGGGTGTTTATTACTTTTTGTTCTCATGCGTGTTTTGTCGAATAAATTCTTATTATTCTCTTTAGGTTATAGATACCTCATTTCCAGAATGGTATTAGTGTAATATATATCATAATAATTTATTCAATTCATTTATATAATCATTATGAAATGAAGATCATGTAGAACGAGTCACATTACATCGTGGAGACGGTATTCCGTACGTACGCACGAGTGATGATATCGTTCCTATGATCGTGAAATTGTATTGGAGTGTATGTATACTATTTCAGAATCAATATCACTTTATAATAGTCATATATAGTCATTATTTACCCCATTATACCCATCCATGTAAGGTGGTGGTGGAAAATAGATTACACCACGGCGTGGAGACGGTATTCCGTACATATGCACGCGCGGTGATTTCTTTTTCCATAGGATGGATAGATGGTTAAATAACGTTGTTTTATACGTATAATAACATATCAGTATATGAGTGATACTTATGTTATTAATTCATAATTAAAAAACTAAAGAAGAAGAAGTGGAAGAAGAAATAAAGATGAAAGAATCGGTAACGGACATTACCTCTTCTTCGAAGTGCTTCTTTGAGACCTCCTTTTAGGGCACTAAAATAGGTCTTATAAGAAGACCAGAACCTCTAGGATGTTTCTAGGGAAGTGTAGAGAAGAAATTGGCAGGGGTTGTCCGAGCTTGAAGGCTCATGTGGTGTGAGGAAGAGGGGGAGGAGGTTCCCTTTTATAAGGGAGGAGAGGGGCACCTTTGGAATAACTAAAAATATTATTTTATTATAAAGTCAAGTTCGGTTTTAAATAGCTCCAAATTGAGTTATTTTGAAGCTAAGGTGGGGATGTGTCGAAATACTCTCATACAATAGAATGTAGACAAGTTATGATCATTATATTTACCTTATCTTTATGTTTTAACTCTTAGTTAATTAGATTGACATTTACCTTGTCACTTTTAATTTATTTATTATATAGATAATAAACATACCATATACATCCAAGAGACCCCAAAGTTGTGTTTTATTAATATATATAAACTTATCAAAGTCATTTGGCTGAACCGTAGATTTTTAGAAATAATATAACAATTAATAATATAATATTTGTTTTAAAACTATTTTATGTCAATTTTGACACTATTCGGTAGTTGATTTTTTTGAAACTCATAAAAGAATGATTACTTCGACCAAAGTTAATAAAATAAATCCTAACATGTCATATTAACCTATAAAATTAGTTTAGTTCATAAAAAGTCTCAAATTATATTTATTTGGGTATTTATAACATCAATTATGTCAATATTTCATTGATAACATAATTACTGCATCATTGTTGTGTCATAAATACATTAACTTATTTAATGTCTAAAAATTACAAATAAAATACCATTATGTATAAAATCTTTTTATATTTCTAATAAATATTTATAGTCAAATTTATATTATGTATAACCCCATATTAAAAATGATTTACTTATTAAAAATTTATTTTAACTATTTTAACCCTTCCTCAAATAAATTAATAATAAATGTCCAAATCTAATCCAAGTGGGCCTAAATGGTCATATTTTATTCCTAAGGTTGTTTTTGGTCGAATTAAACTTGTCCAATAGAATTAGGACATGTTTTATGGTAATAATAATATCATTTTTACCTTCAATTACCCTATTTACTTTTAACAGTGGTAAAAAAGTAAAAAGTTACTATTCACCAAAAAATTATTTTCATCTCATTGAACCACATTTTACTTACTGACATCAACCGTGTCTCTCGGATTTTCAAAACTCCACTCACAGAAGAGGTAAAATTAAGTTTTATGAAAAATTCTATTTTTTAACATCCACTTAGTGGTTTCACTATTCATCAAAAAATGAATGTTTCCAGAAAAATACCAAAAATTAGATCTAAGCTATATTTGATATTATGAATTCAAAAATGGTTCTATTTTATCAAATTAAAAACATATCAGTTGCATTAATTAATTTAAAAATTAATTCCCGTCGTCAAAACAAATAGCGTGTTCTTAAGAGATAATAAATATCAAAAGATTGACACTTGTTTATGACTGGTGTAAATGTGAAATTACATCAAATGACCAAAATTGTATTAAATTGTAAAAATATATTCTAAATATACTTTAAAACCACTCAAATAAATAATTTATCTCTATTAATTATTTCGATTAAAAAAGTTTATTTTAATTATATTTTAGTAATTTTCACTATTCATCAGAATATGAACGTTATCCAAAAAGTACCAAAATTTCACCTTAGGCTAAATTCGACACCCCGAATCCAAAAATGAAGTCTATTTTGAGAGCTAAAATTTCTAAAATTTTAAAAGGTGGTTATTACTATTCATAATGGCTTGTTTTAATAATATTTTAATAGCATATCGTTGTTTAGTGAAACTCGGTATTGCGTACTACACACGCTATCGAGGAAGGTCGTGATTGCGTGTAATGCAAGGCAAGTCAAGGATGCGTGTTGTGAAATCTCCTTTTGGTGTAGTGTACAACACGAGACATTAATGAAATTAAAAAGAATATTTTTCATAAAATCTCGGGCTGTTACAATTACCGAGTTATAGGTATCAAATTCCTCTCAAGGAATATTCTCCTATGTATTGATTAAAAATTAGAAATACATAAATAGTGGAATTTATTTTAGAATGAATTATGACAACATACAATGTATTGAAATATTTAGTTATATATATACCGGGTTAGATGGTTGGTTGACAATAGAAGACAAATTATTGGAGGAATTTCATTATTGATAGAATGATTTTTTTCTTGGAATTCAATTAATAAAAACCATAAACACAAATATTTCTATATTAATCTTATGTAGTTTCAATTTATGATATAACATAGATAATTTGGAAGATATTATTGTTAAAATATTAGTTATTTTATGTGACGATTCCATTTATCATTGTATTTGATAGTCATTGTTCTATAAATATCACTATGGATCAAGTGAATCTTTCTCTTTCAATGAACGTTCATATTAAATATCACTTCATAAAAAAGAAGGTAGAACAAAATAATCTAAATGGATTATGATCCTATAATAGTGCAGGTTAATGATATCCTTATGAAAATATTATAAATGGTAATATTTTATAATCTAATGTAGATCAAGCATTTACAAACTAACTTTTTTATATGTTATAGTACATGATATCCACCACATCTCTCTATTTCGTTTGATAGTGTTGTTAATGGGGGGAGAATTCATGTAACATAATCATACCCATTGGTATGTTTTTACCTTTTATAGGTATTATATAATTTATGAGAGCATTAAAAATATGTAATATGTGGTTTCAGCATGTGTGAACAATTTTAGATATGTTTTTAATTATATAAATCATTTTATTAAAAATGTAGAATGTTTCTTTAATCATAATTACGAATGAACAATTTTTTTTTTGAAAAAATTAAAAAATAATAATATTTGGAACACAATTTATTTATATTCAATTATTATTGTTTCAAATATTGAATTCATTGAGATATAAATAGAGTATTTTCATATATGTCACATTTATAATCTGAAATAATTTTACTGAATTATTATTTTTTGGTTTATAAAAAATCTAATCGTGAATTTTTTAGGCTATATTGATATGAGGTGTTTTCCATTTTATATGACATGTGTTAATGATTGAAGATAGATTTAATGAGTTTTAAATGTTTCGTTCAAAATAAGTAACTTAATAGAATTTATTTCCCAAGACATGTGCATGATTTATTATGAATCATGTTTGTTCTCATTAGTTTAAGCATTCAATAATTATATTTTTAGAGTATGTTTCTAGATATATTTTTTTCTGATAGGGAAATAAGATCCAAATAAATAATGAAAAAATTGTCCAATGTGAATGAGACTAGTATATTGAGGAAATTAGAAGGATTTTATTGTGTCAAGATAACCAAATTCTTGATGGAAGAAAATGATATATCTAATGAATAAACAGTTTACTCACATTGTGATCTTTAAAAAATAAGTTTACACTCTGATATATATATATATATATTTTTATATATTAGCATACATCATGAATAATGAATTTTTTTTTTGAAAATTAAATTAGATGAGTAGCTAGAAATATAATTTTAGATAATCGGTATTCAGTTAATATTAGTCAAAGTAGTACCATTTAGTGTTTAAAATATGTTTTTTTATTAATTGTGTGAGGAGATGATTGTATAAAAATTGTGTCATAATGAGATTCTTATGACCCAATTTACCTAATCGAGAACTGATCTCAAAGATAATTGCATACCTACATATATATATATATATAATAATTTTTCACTCACTAACCTAGATGAAAGTGAATTGAATGAATACTTACACTCATGAAATCAATATAGGTATAGTTCCCCAGTATAACTTTAAAAAAACTCTGAATCACGTCGGTGAATATTCAAATTGTTGATGGAAACAAATGATATATCATTATATGTTTGTTAGAATGACATGAACTATCTATGTACTATAATTTTACTTATGTAAGTGAAATTTCAGAAATTCTTTAACTACTAAATGAATAATTTTCATTTTTTATGATTGGATCACGGTTACCTCTAAACCATAAAAATGGCCATATATTGTTATTTAGAAGTGATACTTTTTAAATTGGTATGTTTATGTTCATATTATTTTCTATTTTTTAATGAATATTATTTTTACTCCAAATATATGATTTTTTCCAAATTATGAATGTAAAAAATTATTTAATCATTTATTAATCCCTTTCCTAATTCAATGATAATATATATAATATATGTTTTGTTAACTCACTATGAATATAACCATAGGGTTGCAAGACAATTCATAAACCCTAGGAATTGGGCTTCCCACTAATTTAGCTGTGTGATATTATTTGTTATAAAGAATCACTCTATTAAATTTAGTTCAATATTGAAACAACCTTTCATATATGTAATAATAAAATATCTTTGTGACAATTGTTCATGAAAACATTCATAGTATCATCATATAATTATTTAACGATGGAAAAGAAATGAATATCTTGAAACCAATAACATATAAATAAAAAATACATTAAGATAATGATTGTGAATTGTATCATTAGATAATTATACCAATAAGTCCTTGTAAATAAAAATGGTGTTTATATATATAGAAAACATTTTAAAACCATTAATTTAAAAATAACATCAAAAGAGGAGACATATGATTTTATTTTAATAATTTTAATATATAAATAATACTCAAACAATAACATCACGAATTAATATTTTGATAAAAATGCAATTTAATATTATATTATTTATATTGAATAATTGTTAAAAATAAGGAAATTGAATTCATGAAGAAATCATTGAAAGGGAATATTCATGTCACACTTTTAAAAAAAATTCAATGTTGATGGAATAAAACCACATAAAATTTTTTTGAGGGATATTTATTCTGTAATTAATGGCATGAAATTTGAAAAGGAACTTATGTATTAATATATGATATGATATTGATATCCATAATATAAAATTGATTATATGGATAAGGTAAGAAGTATTCCTATCCAAATAGAAGAGGTAAAATTTATTATGGGATGTATTAAATAATGAAAATCATAAAAAATGGAAAGGGAAATATAAATATTCAACAAATATTTCAAAATAATAATATAAAATTAAGAATTTTTATTTTTATATTAATATTTCAGACTATTTTTGAAGTTATAAATTTATTCATAACAGTCATGAAATCAAAGATATATTCAATTGTAACCCATTACCATTACTCTTGAAATATAATGTCCAGATTTATCAACATGTATAATAAAAAAACATTATTAATAACATAAATCATAAAAAAATTCATATTCCTTACCCTTCATTAACATAAATTATATTCATTCACTACAAAATATTAATTATTTATATTTATTTTCATAATCATATATTTGTTAAATTTATTAATTAATACATGTTTCATTATTTTGATTAATGAACCAATTTATTTTTACAAAGATCATCATTACTACACATTTTAGGGTATTTTATAAATTTAATTAAATTATTTATGAATTTCCCTATTATTTTAATTAATATATGTGTTTGATTTTTATTATGTAATACCTGATGATCATTATTCAAGAAAATTAGTGATAAAATGAGTTACTAAAAATTGATCCTAAATATTTGCACCATCATTTAACTACCATATTCATTAAATATAATTATATTTATTATCTTAAATTACCAATTTTAACAATTTTATAAATGTTTTGGATGAATTATTTTTATATTGGTATAATATTTTTCAATTATTTTATAAAATAAATAAAAATTATTAAATATATAATTGGATGATTATAATATTATAGTTAAATAATGGTAGTAACATTTTATAAAAAGTGTAATTATTTCAAAAAAAATCTTTACAATATAAGGTTCTTTTTAGCATGTGTAGTGACCAGCAGACAATTTTTAATTTTTAATATTTTCATTGATACTTACATACAACATTTTAATGGTTCATTTATAATGAATGAATCATTATTACATCCTAGATACTGATGTAAAGAATCATCTAAAAAATAATAAATAAAAATAAATTGGATACTATTCATGTGTAACTATATTGTCTTGAGTGGTTTTATAGGGGTAGATAAAGTGGTCCATTTATTGTTGTGTTTTGAGTGTAATTTCAATAAAAATTCATTTCATATGGTGTATGTCCCGTCAATTTAGAAGGAATGAGAATAAAATGTGAAATATTATAATTATTATTTAAATAGATTCACTACAAATTTAGAGATTATTTTTTATGATTTCTAAATATCTTATATTATATTACAACTTAGTTTAAACGCTCTTTTCATTATTCTACCATTACTAAGGTAACAAAAATTTTACCTCAATTTTTTTATTCAGTAAAATAAATTAACCACTTCATATAAATACATAATCATAATTATTGGAATTTTATCAATTAAATGAAATTATTATTCTATCTATGGGTAAATTATAATTTAAATTATAGAAAATTTATATTAGTTGAAACATTTTAATGATTATGTGGTGTTAGTTCTTTTTCATAATTATCACCTATAAAATGATTATAATTATAACCATTGGAAAAATATATTGTAACTCCCCGACACTAGTTACCCAGAGTCGGTGCATTAAAACCTAACATTGTCATGATAACAAAGGATAAAATCCCGAAAGACCAACCATTTTAGTATCCTTGGAATTATTAGATACATACATAAGTTTTAAATTACATTATGAAATGAAATAAATGCATTGTTCCTACTTTGAGAACATTCATATCCCTTTGACTATCCCTGAATGTCTGTCAAAATATAAGTCTTCGCATCCAGAGAAAAATAAAACATTCAAATAGGACAGATCAAATGCTCATTGTGGATAACAATATAGAAGAAATTTTCATAAACAAGCATAAACATTTTGGAAAATTTATTAGACTAAAACACAATCCTTTTAAACATAAACTTCATCATAATATGGAAAAGATAAATCAAATAATTCCATAAACATATTCACATGGATAATCTACGAGTTGAATAATCACATGTAATATCAATAACTAATTTTATAATGATGAAATGCTTAATTCTGTACATCATAACCACATAGTCAAGGCCTTGTGCCTTGACTACAAATAAGATTTTTCCAAGGCCTTGTGCGAAGACACTAGTTTGTCTCAAGAGACCTATTGATGCATCGAGGGGATATAGTGGGCCCTACATGTCACATACTATGTGCAATGAATTCCTCATATATAAAAAGGGTGAAAAATAATCTAAATGTTCATTTCAAAACTAGCATAAAAATCTATATACATTAACCACAAACAAGAAATGGTATAAAAAGAGAACATCCATAGTCAAAAATAACTCATACAATACAATATGGAATATTGTATCATATTAAATCAACCTCAATCAAGAATAAAATAAAATTAAGGGTATTAACATAAATGAAAATAATAAGTAAAACTATTTGAAATAAATATTTCATTTCTTTTTTACATTTAATAGTCAAACTATTTATCAAGAATCCCTTTATAATAGAATTATTGAAACAAAGTGTCCCTTTCCCCATTGAATATTTTGAATGGAAATTTAATTTTAAAATAGTCATGTTCGAATAAATAAAACCTTAAAACAATTTTTAAAGCATGAACAATAATAACAAAATATTTAGAAGAATAAATCTATAAAACATTTAAAATGATATTTTAGTTAAAGTGTTTTTAACCAAATGAATCAAGATAGAATACAATATTTAAAGAATAAAATTATCTAAAACATTATAATATCATTATAATAAAGGTATTAATTATATAATAAGTCAAAATATAGTAATACACTCTATAAAATGTAATTGGAGAATAACAACAATGAAGTCTCAATGGAATATAATTTGAGACAAAATCCTTTATAAAGACCATATCCTTTAATTAAAGATAATTCAATGACATAATTATGTGTTAAAAATATAAATACACTCAATATTATTGGATATTAATTGTAAATCAATTAGAGGAAATTCACACATATTCCTATAAAAACAAAACCAATGACTTGGATGTTAAGCTCTACGAATGGAAATTGAGTTAAGATTACCCTTATCAAGTTAATATCAATGACATAAGAATTTATCAGTGGAGTGATTATGTGTATCAAAAGTATATCTACAAAATAGATACTTGAAATTACTATATAAATAAATAAATAGTTATTTCACAAATAATCTTGGAGTAAAATAATAAATGAAGTGTCTGTAATAATCAATGAGTGGAAATTGAAATTAGAAATTCCCTTTCCAATTTGGCAATGTAAGAAACATACATCCCAGGAAATAAGGATCATTCAATGAAGATTTAAATACCCATTAGTTAATTTATATTACACTTATAATACAATCATGAGTTGTAAATACATCACAAAAAAGGAAATAGTGGACTATATATCATGAATCCCACTGGAATAGAAAGTGATATGAAAACCCCTTACCTGGAACATTCCTTTAGTGGATGGAACTTTAAGCTATAGTATAATAGTTAAATAATAAATACTAAATTAAAAAGTAACTAAATTCAAAAATATGATATCACATATGATCATATAATATTTCATTGTTAATAATATTTCACATCATTTATTCAGGTGTTAATTGATTAGTTTTCTTTTATATGTTTTGCTACATAAGTCCAATTTGATATAGATTCGAAGTATTTGAATAATATTAATAATGATATTACGTTATTGAACATTATTTTAAACAATAAAATGAAAATTATTCTAGAATGGCTATGATGGGGAATGAATGACATCATGTTTGTGGAGACAGTAATACGTACGTACGCACGAGTGACAATATCATTATATTGATGGTTAAATCGCATTTAATTGGATGATATATCATATATACCGAATCATTAACATGTTATATTGATTATTTACAACAATTATACTCACTATTATACCCATCCAAATAATGAAGTGTTGAAGAACAAACTACACCATGATGAGGAGACAATAAGTCATTAGTACACATGTCTGGAGACTTTACCATTCCTAAGATGAGTATAATAATGAATATGATTATTACATATTTATAATAACATCACAGTATGTAAAAGGTACTAGAATGATTGTTTTGGTATGAAAAAACTACAAAATATATGTAGTGGAAGAAGAAAAGATCATGGAAAACAGTGATGAAATTATTACCTCTTCTTCAGGTGCTTCCTTTTTATTTGATCAAAATGACTCGTTAAGATAGATTTATGATCAATTTAAGGCCTCTATGATAAATTTAGGGTAGTTGGATGTTTATGTGAGCAGGTGTTTTCCAATACAAATGGATTTGGGGTGTGAAATTAAGAGAAGGGGAAGTGCCCTTTTATAATAGGGGTGAGGGTCACTTTAGGAAAAGATTGAAATATTATTTTATTATAAAAATCCATTTCAGTTTATAATAGATCCAAATGGATTTATTTAAAGGATAAGGTGGGTATGGGTCGAAAATTTTTCCACCAATAGGTTATATAAAATTTTTGGTCACCATATTAACCATACCTTTTATATTGAATTATTATTAAAAAATATTAACTTTTACCATGTCTTCTTGTATTTTTATAATACATGGTTAATAAACATAGTATATAATGACAAGTGAGACTCAAGTGGTTCATTAATGATATTTCTATAATTATATATGTTCTTTGGCCGAACATTATATTTTTAGTAATATTATATCATTTTATAATAATGTTTTTTCTTTAAAAACTCATTTATGTCAATTTTGACACTATTTTTTGTTTCATTCTTTGAAAGTAAAAAAAATGAATACTTAGAAAAAAATACATTAAATAAACCCAAACATGTCATTTTAACCTAGAAAATTATTATTTTTGTACCAAATTTATTAATTTAAATTTATTTGGATATTTATAATATCAATTATTTTAATCATTCATTATTAAGGTAATTACAACATCATCATTGTGTCATAAATAAATTTAATTATTTAATATCTAAAAACCATAAATAAAATACCCCGATGTAAGAAATATTTTTATATTTCTAATTTATATTTACACTCAAATTTCTATTTTGTATAACACTGTATTAAAATTGGTTTAGTTATTAATCAAAGAATTATAATCTTTAACTCTTCATTAAATAAATTAATAATTAATATCCTAATCTAATACAGGTTGATAAAATAGGATCATAATTTATTCTGAAGGTATATTTTGGATAAAAAATAATAATCTAATAGAATTAAGAAATGTGTTAGGGTATTTATAATATAATTTTTAACGTTCATTACCTTATTTAATATTGAAAATGGTAAAATAATTAAATTGTTACAATTCCCAAAAAAAAAAAATTATCATACTTTTAATCCACATTTTAGTTACTGATTTCAACCTTTTATCTTGGATTTTTGAAATTCATTTCATAGAATCTATAAAATTATGTTTTATTCAAATTTATAAATGTGCTTTGAAGGTGGGTAGAAGAAGTTAAAAGGTTCAATAAAATTGTATACACCAAATCCTATTATAAAATGACTCTAATGAATTAAATTTAATTAATATAGGTATTATGTATCTATTTTTACAATAAAATAAATTCAAATAATAATTATTATTATTTAAATAAATTTCTTTTTTAAACAATAATGCATTGTTTTTCACTATTAATGAAAAATTTAAAGCTTTCAAAAAAAATACAAAAAAATCACCCAAAGATAATTTTGATATTCAAATTCAAAAATTATGTTTAATTTAACAAATTTATAACAAGAAGTTTTATTATTATATTTAAAAAATATTTCTGTTGTCAAAGCAAGAAACCCAGTTTTTAAGAAGTATAAACTATCCAAATATTGAAATGTGCTTATATCCAATTTAAATGTTAAATTACATACAATAACAAACATTCTATAAAATGATAAAAATATAATCTATATAAACTCTGAAAACAATTAATAGGATAATATAACAATATAACTAAATTGGGTGAAAATTCAATTTTGAATTGAAACGCAGTATTTTTTTACTACTCATTAAAAAATGAAACATCTCATTAAAATTACCCAAGAATCACCTTAATATAATATTTTCATTTAAATTCAAAAATTAATTCAATTTCACCAAATTAAATTTATAAATGTGTATAAAAATAATTTTACTATTGTTCAAAATTTGACATAATAATTAATTTTTTTATCATTATAGAACTTATATTTTAATGAAAAATATACATTTCTTTTTAAATATGGTTTATTTATGTGATAGAATTATAAATAAAATTTAAAAATTATTTATTACTTTTTGTATTATTTCATTTAGTTATTTTTTTTATAAATATATCTTTTGAATAATTAAAGTGTTGTTTCACAAAAACTCAATCTTCCATATAATGTAAGAAAAGTTAGTGTTCCTTGAAGTATGAGCTACTGAGTTACAGTAATGATATAACACACTATGAAATCTTGGTGTGTTAAATTCTATGCTCCTTCAAATAATTTTGTCTTTGAGATTTAATCTAGGAAAAAACTACGGTTTTTACATTTCAAAACAAGTTTGTTGAATTCAAACTTCAGAAAAACGATCAATAAAATTATCACTTTAAAATAACAAAATAGAAGTATAAAGGTCACATGAGATAACCTATACTAGGATTCCATGTAGGAAAACATGGATATAGAAGAGAAAATAATCCATCAAGTTCTAACAGAGAGTTATCAAAAACACGATCAAGAGAAATTTAACTACAGGAAAACCATAAACTTGTGATGGGTTAAATAGTCACTGATGACCCAGTAGGAAGATTAAATAGACTCCATTTTTTTATGTTCCTTTTAAAAACGTTTTTGAATTTATTTATGAGATTGAAAAATAACATTAAAAGTTATACTTACTTTTCATGTCGAGTTTTATCCATTTATATATTTGTACCACTATCACATCTTTTCTCCAAATTTTGAGTATTCAAGATGATTTGGTCACACCTAATGTTCTAGATTGAACATCTAGAGAATAAAACAATCGACAAACGATTAACTATATATAAATCTTGCCTTTAGAAATTATCCAAAACATAAACGGTTAGTATAAGATCAAAAGATCCCCAAATAGGATAATCCTCTAGAATGAAATACTTCTCTAAATCTCCAAAATAAAAAAACAATAAACAATGTTTAAAAAAGACCATTCAAAAACAATTTTCCTTATTATTCTTCCAAATAATCCAAACTATTTTTGAAACCTAGAATTCAGAAGGATTTGAAAACATAGTCTTCAATGATAAATCTTAACTTTTATCTATAAATAACATTGACTACCCTTAAACTCACATACATAAAAGTTATTAACCTAATCGCATATTATCTATGATAGGTTGATCATTTCCTTAAATATCCTAAATCACTATAATTCCACAATAAAAATATACCTTTTTTCAAAATTAAAATCCACCATTACTCTTCAAATGAAATCCCAAAGTATAATATTTTCCTTATGATTATAGTGTTTTTAAAAAAGAAAATATATTCAAATATAACTTTTATCAGTTAATCACCAAATAATTTTTATTAAACAAGGATAAATAATATGTTCCAAAATCAATATATTCTTGATACTTAAAAGTACTGAACTAAAAAATATTATTCATACTAATCAGGGACATTGCACAGTCCAGTGGTACGTGATAAATACTAGTCGCACTTTGGTTGTGGGTTTGATTTCTGTAGCATTGTTTGATGTGATGGGTTGTCACACGGTCTGTGTGTTATCCTTTTTCCAAAACTATATAATTTTATAAAATTCCCTAAAATGAGATAAATTCCTCAAAAATAACCATAACATTTTTTAACCAGAAATGTTATCTCATACCTTACATTTTCTTCCCAAAAAGTAATTACTTGTAATTGACCCAAATTCAAGGATCATATTTACCCAAATGGTTCATTATGACTATATCAACAAATGAAAAGATAATCTTCCTCAAATAGCATTTTCACATAGAAAACTACAAGGTCATACATAAAATGGGAAAGTATTCAAAAGTTACCCCATCAACAATGAGCATTAATACTTTTTAACAGTTTTCCATCCATTTATATCCACAACGGTTCTTCCATGACATAAAAGGTTATCCTATAGAATAGTTAATTTACATAGGTAATCCCTAGTCCCCTACATTTAAAAAAAAAAATTAATTTAAATGGATTATTTGGATTATTTTGATGTCTTCCATAATAATATTAATTTTCCTCGACAATACATTATTTTATGTCCTTCTTTTCAACACATAAAAAATTTTGTTTTTCTATTGAGAGACATTCATGGGTGTCTACACCAACATTTCATGAATTATGGAAAATGAGAATTTTTTTTAGAATGTCTCCACTACTGGAGCTCTTATCATTATTTGCCTTTATCTTTTTTGTTTAGTTTCGGAGTTGGTTGATATATATGTGGTTGATCATATTTTTTAAAAATTGATTTGGTATAAACAAGATATCTTTTATAACTATCAACATTCCATCTTGTTTCCCATTTCCACCACCGTGAACAACTTTTACATCATCTTAAATATTTCATTTACTTTATTGGAATCTTTCCACTGACTAAAACTTGAAAGAAGCGTGTGATTAAAAATAGTAATAAAATAATATATAGAATAACATGAAACCTTATAGTCAATCTATAACATATTATGATTAACAATGAATATTTATTCTGATCTTATATTAAAATCCTTCAAATCATTTTGTAATGAAAATGCAATTTATTTTTATTATATCCCCTAGGAGTGTCAATACCACGAGTGCAGCAAGGCCCATTGTCATGTACCTGGATACCCCTAGTATAGCCTGAGACACCATTTTAGAGTTTTTACTCCTAGGTACATATGTTCCAGTGCCACCTATACCTATTTGAATCCAGAAAATAATGTATTTTCTTGGGAAACCCACATAATATATACATTACCAAAATTTTTGGGTGTTCTTCTATACTAATCCTCATTGTTTATCATATGTTAATGTTCTCTTTTCAGAGTTTATCTAATTCCAGTTTCCATATTTTGTATTAAAATTATTCTGATACCAACATTATCACCCTGACACTAGTTTCCCAGATTCGTTGCATTATTACATAAAATTGGAATGACCGAACGAGATCAACTCCCAAAAGGGCAGCCCGTTTAGTAACCCTGGAAGTACTAGATACATACATAAGTTTTACATTACATTATGAAATTAAATACAAAATTTTTTTGTGACATTTTAACACATTCATATCCCTTAACTATCCCTACATGTTAGTAATAATATAGTTATTCACATCTAAGGAAAAATATAACATTGAAAATGGGTGAAATCTGATGCTCAGTAAGGATAACAATATAGTGGAAACTATCTTAATTAAGAACAAACATTTAATGAAATGTATAAGACTAAAACCCAATAATTTTAAACACAAAATTCAGCTTAATATGGCAAAGTTAAATCAAATAATACCATTTACATATTCACATGGATATTCTACTCGTCGAATAATCACATGTCATGGACAGAATTCATGTAATTTAAATACTCAATGTTTTAATATTTTTCCGTTTGAATGTTTTGAACGTGGAATACAATTTTAAAGTTCATTCATGAAATTTAAATTGTTGTTTTCCATTTTTAGTAACATTCCTTTTGATTGTTGATTTCTTAATTCCAAAAAAAATTAAATTAAAACACAATTTAAGATTGAATAAAAAATTATTAAACATTAGATTAATATATCACAAATGTATATAAAAATTTGGATTTTCAATATCATTAAATTATTTCATTTTATTGTGAAGGGATTTTTTGGATAATATCATAGGACATGTTATGTTAGTCTGAGACCATGGAATATTTGGGAATGTTCCTTAGAATGTGATAATCTTTTTGGAATTTGGAAGTCCCATGGTGAGTCATTAAATTTCATAATGTAGGATAACCATAAATCCAATAACTAGGGAATCATAAACGTTGTCTTCATTTCCATCCATGTATAATTCAAAAGAATTAATATATGGTGGATTAAATATCCATTTGATAATAAAATCATATTGAAATAATTCCATGATTTTAAAACATAACTCTCAATATTTTATGGTATTTACCAATTAAGAATCACCATGAATCCATTATTGAAGCACTGTGGAATACATTATATTTTGATATTGATGAGTCCAAAAACATGAATATCATGTAATGATTTAATTCTTATAATTCAAATAAATAATCTACTATATGGTTGATTACAAGAAAATATTTATATATGTAAACAATTGAACCATATTTCTATCAGGAAAGATCATTTTAATAAATATTCTTTAGCGACTAGTGGATGATTGAATTATTATTACCCTCGTTAAATTTATCATCAACCATAGTTTTTATATTTGGAATCTAGTTACATTCCTTATAATATCAACATCCTAGTTTATTAAAATAGGGAATGCAAGATGCCTTTGTAGTTTAGGATGATTCTAAATGTTGGGATATTGTGCTGGACATTGATTTTGATGTGGTTATTAAATATACCTTATCATGTTCCCTATTAGGATGTATGTGGACTAATTTTCATGTCATGGTACCCTCTTCATAATTTTAATACTCGATGTATTCAGTCCTAGGGTAAAATATAATGTTGTACTATAGTGTATCATATCTAGAAATATAAGAATCTAGGTGAAATTTTATTTCAATGTATAAAAATTATAGAAAGTATCCATTAATATCAAATACCCATTATTTTGATGCCCTAAATATATTATAATTCTCCCAACAATATTTCATTAAATAGATAATGAAATTATGTTACTTATTGTCTATTATAATGAAAAAAATGAAGTCTTGATAAGACACATTTTCCTTTTATCCAATTCTAAATACCTCCAATATAAAATTTTCTATGGTGAATGAAAAGTTATAATAACTTTTGATATATATATAGTAAAAATAATTTTATGTATAAAAAGGGGATCTTCTTACCATTGTTTATTATTATTTTGAATCTATCAATACTCAGTGTTTTATAACACTAATTGCAAATAACCATGAAATTATAAATAAGGTTATAACCTATGAAGAATAAACATTTATTTTTGGTACTTATATGACACTTTATATTGCCCAGGTAGGATAAAATAAATCATATCTGATTTTATGATCAAGAACATAACAAATAGTATTAAAAACCTATGAAATAATCATCAGTTTATCAGGATAGTCAATCCTCTAATGGTATTTATATCAATAATAATGATCTGAATGTATTCCAACACATCTGTTAAGAATGTGTAACAAATATAATAGAATAAAACAAACAAGTTTATATATCCATAAATTAATATTAATCTATTGTTTTATTTCTAAAAACCATGGTTCATGATAAATAATAATGGTATATTAAATCCCCATTAAAAAAATCAGATCTCAGTATAGAGCTATGTTGAATTTTTTTGAATTTATATCTTAGTGTAGATATATCACATGGGCCTTCCTATGAGACCCCATAGATACAAAATTGTGTTGAAAATATGTATTCAGCTTATAGATCTGTGGTATATGTCATCATTGATAATATAATTATGGTTTTTTCATTGTATAGGATAAATACCCTATGTGGATGGATAACATTGTCACTATAACGAAAAATAATACACATATTGGATTATTTATTCAATTCTAGGACTTTAAGCCACATGTCTGGAGGGATTTCTTCCATTATCCCAATCATATGATGATTATTTTTCATACAAATTGTATCAATATAACTATATATCAAGGATCAATACTATACATAAAAAATTTCAAATTCCCCCAGTGAAATAGAATAGGATTTCATTAGTTTTCATAAAATATTGTATCAATACGTTAATATTCTATATGGTTTTAATAATAATATAGATTCATAAAAAAGGTTCGTGATACATGAAATTAGAAATTGTATGTGGAAAATAGTTAATTGTGCGGTTAAATATATATTAATGTCACACTAATGTCATGGTCACCTCAATATCTTCAGTGTTGGGTTTTATAATCGTTAGTTATATAATTTATAATGGATAAGTTGATGTCATAATGTAATGGCATACATTTTTATACATTGAAAAATAGATGTTATGGAAAAGAGAATGAATTATAATTAAACCAAAAATATTAATAATATATTAAAATTAAAAATGTTTTAATTCAATAATAAACTATTATAATGAAATCAATTAAAAACGAATACCTTTAGAATATAAATAGTATAAATGATTTATTTTTTAATACAACATTACCTTTAATAGTGGATGGAATTGTATTTTATTATTTATTTTAAAAAATAAAATTTTTAAATTTAAAGTATCAATTTATTAAAATATATCCTTTGTTTAATTTTTCATAGCATAATTTACCAGTATTATATAATTATCCTTTTCAAAAAAAATTATTTTTCATTGTAAAATATTAATTTTGAAAATTTTATGAAATTTTGTTACTTTAAAATTTCGAAAAAATAAACAAGCAATATAAAAATATTTTTAAAATCTTTAATATATTTAATGATTTTTATTATGAATATTACAGTATTATTTGAACATGGAATAAATATGCCAAAAAGTGTTTGAATTAATGTTAATTTTAAGATTAATAAAGAATTACATTCAATGTTTTCTTATAATATTAAAATTTGAATGAGAATTTGAATATTAGAATGTGTATAATTCCCCAAATGACTTATTTGATTTATATTATTTCTATTATTTCTATTTAAATTAGTGTTGTAGATAAATTTACCAAATACATCAATATTGTTCTTACAAACATATTAATAATAAAATTGTTTTTACAAAATTACATGCATTTAATTTAAAATAATTTTTTTACACCTTTAAAAAATTAATGTGATAGAATTATTTGTATATTTTATATTATATGGTTAAAATTATGAAATGATATAACATTTAATTATATAAATAATAATTATTTTAAAATATTGAAATGTAGAAAAATGAAAAAATTAAAAGAAAAAAAACAAAATAGAAACATCTAAAAAATTAAAAAATTGATTCAAATATTATGGTTTAGATTCTAGTAACCAAAATATCACCCCACATATAAATTTTTCTTTCTTAAGCCCCACACACTTTTATTTTGGATTATAAATTTTTAAATTAAATTTGTATTCCAAAAATTACAGTTCTCATCACTTATAAAATATAATCACATAAACCCCTTAATGATTGTTTATATACGTAATATTTTTCCTAAATATCTACTAATATTATCTTAATTTTAACATATCCCACTACAATAATCATAATTTCCCATTTATTCTTTATATGGATTTCATGGACATTGATATTTCAAATAGAAAAATCAATCGTCCTAAATAACTATTACTTTCACATAGTCTTTATATTATTATAATCATTCAACATAATATATAAAATTATTAATATAAGTTAATATTGATTATTATTATACTAAATTATCAATATATATAAATATTGTAATATAGTGTTTCTATATTTTCAATCCACATAGAAAATCATAAATAACATTGATCATGATTATGATTGCACTATCACCTCGACCAAGGGATGTTGTTTATTATTCATATCCACATTACATTGAATATAAATTAGATTTATTGTAGTAATTATAATTTATTTTATGTAAAAATAATAAATATTGAATTATAATTTTTTATATGCAATCATTCTATCCATTTAGGGATAAATGATATTGTTAATCATTTATATGTGAAGACTACAACCTCCCTAGACAACATCAATTTTTTTTAAACATCACCCTTATTTAATGGACCAAAAAATTTATTTAATTAAGATATATATTAATTATGAAAGATTAAATCTTCTGAATAAAAAATATTTTTAAATTTCAAGGGAATTACCTTGATCAAGAAAATAATATAAAATGTTTCAATATCTATGATTTTTATCAAAAACCTGAATAATGCGATAATTATTATAGAAATAAACATTATGGGAAGTTTTAGGATAGTTATATCATGATGTGATTTCATATTTTGAATTTTTCTAAATAATTTTTAATTATTATATTATGTATTTTTATATTTTTTAATATCCACCTTTTCAACCGTTAATCATGTAAAATCTATAGTATCATATTTCCATTTTTTCAAACCATATTGATGTATTAAACATTGTGAAGATAAGACGTGAGGAATATTTTTTAAAAATAATTATTATATAATTTTATTATCAAGGATTTATTAATATTAAACTATAATGAATTAATCATCTACTTTAAAATTTTATTATAACAGGGCATGTAAATGATACTTTTTTATATTAATTTTATAAAATCCTTGAAAGATGGTAATACATTTCTAATGGATGACTATAAATACAATTTATAATGGGTAATGAATTTTAATAATTCCGTATAATATGTACATAAGTAAATGTTGTTCATTATAAACAAAGGTAATATAATATCCCTTTTGAAAAATCTCATGCTATGGGTTCTGAAAACATAATTACAAATTACTAGGATATATATTTATTTATTGAACCTTGTCATTATAAATTGGTTATAATCATCCATATAATATTATTTTATAATTCATATTTTTGTTTTAGGGAATTACATAATATATCTTTTACTATTCAATTATTATTTTATTTATATTGCTTGTGATTATAAATAATGAATCTCATATTTTTTAGTGAACCATTGTTTCCATTTATATATTTACTATTTCTATGAATGGTTTAATTCATATTGTGAATACTATTTTTTCTCTTATGACTATCCTTTTTCACTTAACAAAAGTTAAAATTGTGTTTTTATTGGATCATAAAAAATGATTCTTCAAAATAAACAATATATTATGATATAAAATGATTTTAACATCCAGAACATATATTTTTATATAACACATATATTATATGAACATTATAATTCATTATCAAATATTAAAATTTTAATCATTTTATAAATTCCACATTGATTCATTAATAAAAAATATTTTAAATGGTATTATATCCTTTTTAAAATTAATTAGCATGTTATTTAATGAAACAATACACAAATTTTCATCCAATTTCACAATGATTCTAAACTATTTACCTCAAATAAATCAACGTAACATTATTCCCAATCTATATTTTCTTATAATGTATACTGTATTGGTGATAATAGATTGGTATCATATAATTTAATTTTTTAATATATTATATTAGTTACCCTTTGATAATGTTTTGTAACTAATTGTCATTATATATAGTTATTTTATGACACAGTGATTTGATTAAAAGTGGAAAATATAAGTATAGATTATAAGACTGGTGGGACTGATATATTCCTCTAATTCATTGTTTAAAGACACCTATCACACAGAATAGAAATTGTATCGCAATAGTTTATTGATTATCTCGTATCACAATGTATGGGTTTGATGTCTATTATTTTCAGAAAAAAATTTCATTGTGAATTTGTTTTCTAGTAGACATGATCATAATAAAATGTAATACTATATTTATAATTTTTTAATTTCATTTCTATGTTCTATTTTTTATAATTTATGATCGATTTTATATCACCCAATTGTCGGGGATTTATTATTTTATATAAATTTTATATATTTCATTATTATCATTAATATTTATTGATATAATAATTTTTTAGTGAAATAAATTTCCTTATTCATGCTTTTACAGATTTTTGAGATATATACATTATTTAAATTGATATGTTATATCATTCTACGTGTTTTAACATATCCCTTCAAATTTTTCTCTCATATAGGATAATAATGATTATATCTCATTGATTGACTAAGAGAGATTTTTATTTATGGAATAATGTCTATAAAATTTAAAATATTTGTTTTATATTTCTAATTTCTTAATAAATAATTCTTAAGGGTCTTTTCATGTGATAATATATATGAGGTATATTAATTAAACCACCGTATTCTTTTTTATTTATATTTTATTGAAATTGGTGGATATAGTTTTTACCTGAGAAAGGTGTAGATTTTTTTTGGGGTGTATATGAGACAAAATTAGTGATAACCCAATCAATATATCCATGAGAACATATTAATATTTTTTTAATGTAAAGATTATATTGTTTTCAATAAAATTTATCCCTATATTGATTCATGAACATTGTTTTCAAATATTGGATAAATATACCAATTTCTAATAACCACGATGAGGATGTGTTGGTGATTGACTAAATACATAACTAGTTCATGAGAAAGAGGTATAGATATTAAAAAACTTATACATTATATAGATATATGATTTGATTATCTATCACAGTTTAGTGACAATTGTGAATGATTTTTTTGTTATTTTTAATTTGGTATATATAGAGAAATTGATATCAGATAATGTTAATATTAATAATAACCTCATTATATGGAAATTTGATGGTCTATTTATGATGAATTTTAAGGTCCTCCCCATACCATGTGGTTTAGTAATCAATTGAACATATCATTGGATCATTTTAACTCTCGTGTAATGCATAGAGAATTTATTTGGTTGATTTAAGTGAATTGATGAAGAAATTAAAATACAATATTCATATTTGTTTAAAATGAAATAGTATTTTACCATTCGATGAACTATTCTACTTTTAAAATATACGGTTGGATAAATGCATAATTTCATTATTTATCCAGAGCTAAAAAATACAACATAAAAAATGTTCCAATTTCCCAAGACTACTAAGATCTTTTATCAACTCAGAGGACATCATTTATTATCAATAGTTAATAATTGATGTTGATATCATCTACTGAGAGTAAAATTGTTGTCCATACAATTATAGTAATCTTGAAATGGAATAGAGGCTATTAGTTTATAGTGATTCTATATGGGATATCCAATAGAACCTACATCTTCCTGGATTTAATGAATAAATATGTTATACATTTTATGGATCAATTCATGATAGACATTATATATGATGTCACTATATATTCCAAAAGTAATTAATAAAATGAAGAATGAATAAGTTATGTGTTGAAGACCCTGATAGATGAGATACATTATTCCAAAATAATCAAATATTAATTCATGCTACAATAATAATTTTCCTTTATTATGTTATCACAATAAATTTAATATATATATACACATTAATGAATATTTTTACTGATCATTGTAGAAATAAAAATGAGAAAAATATTTAGTTTTATAATTTTAGATAAATATTAACAATTATTATATTCAAATTTATCATTGATATCAAATACGTTATCCATGATAACATGGAATGGATCCTTGTTCATGTTGATAGATGATCATGGGGAATTATTTATATAGAATAAGTAATAATTGGAAATTGTAAATGTGTTTAAAAACCTCTATATTAGTGAATGGTTTTTGATTTACATTGACAATAAATTAAACGAATTAGGACATAACATCATAATAAATTAAAATTATATTTTTTTATCAGGTAAATAAATGACTTAATCCAAATATAAAAAAAACATGATTTATAACTATCAGTATTGACATTTTTAATGATTTTTTTGGAATTAAATTTATATTTAAAAGATTGATATGTATATTGATCATTTTATTTTAAAATATTAGTTTCCCATATAGATTCAAACATTACCCAAAAGATATGTTTATAAGTAATAAATGAATAAACTACTTGATTCATTACTTACCAGAATGTAAAACATTGTGGATGATGCTCTATATTGACAGAACATTGAAACGTTATTAATAAATATGATTGAAAACTTCCCAATACTAATGGATATAATGAGGTTGAATTTTGATGTTATAAGGGGTAGGAAAAATTCTTTCTATTCACATGTTTCTTCTCAACCCTCTATTAATGTATGGTTCAATAAATCTTTGATGGACGATGTTGAGGTATAACATAACACAATCATTATTCAAGAGAAAAACAATTGTGAATAATGTATATAATGTTTTAAAATTTACTATTTAGCCATATAAAATATTGTATAAAATATATTTTTTATAATTCACATATCCCTCAAAAGACTATGCATTATAATGGAACAAATATTCATAGATATTTGAACCAAAACATCTTGTTGGAAAACATGAAATTGGAATTCATGGAGTATATATCATCATTCATAGTATGTAAAAATGTTATTGAATTGTAACATGTGTTTAAACGGATTATAAAATGATTACCCAAACATGTTTATAAATATTAAAAATTAACTATAGAATATATCATAGGAATCTCTAAGACATCTAAAGGATATAATTACAAAATATTTGTAATTTATAGTGTTATAATTTATACACATTAAATTTTTAGTAGATAACGTTTATCACTTGATAATATTGGTAAAATAAACAATATAATATTGGTTATGATTCAAGAGGAGCCCCAATATATTTTAATTATTAATATCTGTGGATTACAATGAAATTTTACAAGGTTTAATTAGTAGTTTTTCTAGAATGGGATTAATTTTAGGATCATTTTACACCATTAGGCATATAGTCTTTGTTAAAGAAGCATTAAAAATATTTAAAATTCAATGAGATCTAGTTCCCTGGATTTTAAAGGATGTGTGGATCAACCAAATTTTTTTCTTCACATATCATTAAATAATTTATACCATTTCAGTATCCTAATAGATATATATGATGATCTTTATGGGAGTTGATACATGGCTATAATAGTGATGGAGTAATTTGGGGAGATAATGAATACATGGTTTGAGATTTACCATTAAATTATATTGATGGTTCATTATATTTTGTTTCATATGAAAATGTCACAATTTTTATAAAATATATATATATTTATAATTTTCATCAATATATAATGATTAAGGTTAGTGATAAAGTGGTTCACCAAATATCTCCATGCAAATGAGTAATATTATTTTTGTATAAATGGGATATGATCTATAGATAAGTCACCCCATTCAAGATCATTGATTAATTTAGGGTCATATATTATTACATATAGATACCTTATAATTTCTTAATAGAATGATGACTTTGAATATAATATTTTTAAAATTTCATAAAATGTAAGAGACATGAAAAAGGATACTCGAATGGAGAAAAACCTATGTGCATCATCTATATAAGTGAATTAATATTATGGAACAAGACTGACCTTCTATTAAAGGTTAATCATAGGAACAATTCATTTAGGGAATCTATGTAGTAACCTAAGGATGAAATGAGGGAAATGTTTCCTCACATGTTTTCTTATTTGTAGTAAAAATTCAAAGGATAAATTTTTTTTTATGGGGTTAGAGTGTGATGAAAAAAACTATATACTTCTTGAAATACTTGATATGTTCAACAGGTTGCATTACATAAAACACCCATCAAAAATGAACCACACTATATAGAAAATATTTATTTTATAATCAATAATAATATATAATTATATAAACAATTAAATTTAAATACCATTACATGAAAAAGTTGTATATTATTTTATTGATATAAAAAAATAGATAACAAAAGTTTATTGAAAATTTTTATAATTTTCAAAGAGGTAATTTTTCAAATTTTAAATTTAATAATCTTATAACATTATATTATACTAATCATACACATTGTTAACAGTTATGATCATTTGGTATTTCTCAGAAAATGATTATTTAAAGTGGGAACAAGCAGTTTTTATGATAATATTTGTTTAGTGATTTTATCATTATATAAGATGTATATAGATGAAATAAAAAAATGTGCATATTTATTTAATTATGAGATAACATTATTCACCATAAAATAATATTTCAAAATTTAGACATTTTTCTGAGAAAAGTTATCTAATATAAAAACATAAATTAATAATAAATTAATTTTCAACATTTCCATTGAAACATGATTTTAATGAATAATTATATTTTTTATTCATTTTAAATAGTCATGATTTTTATATGATTAATATTCAATTAATATTTTCCACTGAAATAGGAATCATTCATAATTTTACCTTGTACATGCATTTTAATCTTAAAATGGATTCTTAAAAATTGTTTTTATGTTGTTATATGTGTTTTATTAAAATAAACTTCTTACAAATTATGGAATTATATATGAAAAATATATTTCCAAATTATAAATTTTATGTCTTAAATTAAGTTAATTGTTTAATTTTTAATTTTTCTTTAAAATATATTGTTGAAATTAAAAATATTTACTATAGTGAAATAAAAAAATTTCAAATTAAGTCTTATAATTAGGGGAAATGGTATAAATGTTACAAACATGTTTCTAAATTATTGGTTTATGGGTTTATTAGCCAAAAGTCACCCCTATTCACATTTTTTCTTTTAAAAGTGCAACTACACATTATTTATGAAATTTAATTAGTTAAAACCAATAGTCATTTCCAAAAATATAAAAATATAAACATATAATACTAGAATAACATTCAAGCATTGATCTTAAACTATGTACTTTTAATTCCAATGTAAAAATATTATTATTTTATCATCATGTAACCATATATTTCACCCATAATATAATGTTCATATAATGTTTTCATAATTCATCAATTTATTAGTAGTTTTACATGAGAAATGAAAGAAAAAAATGTGAGTATTATGTTATCTTAGACATTATTTTAATCAAATACTTCCTAATATTACATAAACAAATTCCTTCAATGAAATATGTATTATTATTTTTTAATAAAAATCAATTATATAATTTTAAAAAACATATTATTCAATCCTTTCAATCCACAATGAAAACTGAAAACATCATTGTTCATGTGCACTTGCAGAATACAAACTCCATGAATGTATGTTTTTTATTGTATTACCATTTCCTCTCATTGATTGTTACATGGTTAAATTCAATAAATTATAATGATTTGTATGTAAATTTTATAACTATGGTGTGATAATTTATAATTGACTCTCTGTTTATATTTCCTTAGGAATGATATCATTAACCTTGTGTACATAATGACTACAACCTCCACAGACATCATAATATGCATATCATCAACACACTTAAAGGATTCTATTAAGACTATTATTAATTGGAATAAAAATAATGTTATGAAATTTTTTGTAAATGAATATTTCATATAGTCATTATAAAATAACAAAACCTTACTCAAGGTAAAATTCTAAAATGTTATAATTTTGGTTTGTTTTATCCATTTTGTGAATGAATTTTAGTTTTTATTTATAAAAAATATGGGATGTACTGTAATAGGGATATTATGTAATAGTAATAATATTATGATATAATGATGACTCAAGACTTGTGTAATTAATATTTAATATATTTCATGAAAACCATTCTATTGTTAACCGTTTAGATTCTAATTTTCAATGATTCTCATTTTAATGAACAATATTCATGGCATTCAACTACTACAAAAAGTCTTATGTCATGAATGTGGAAAAATTATTAATTTATGATGAATAACTATGGAATGATGACAATGAATCCAAATAGTAAGACTCATCTTTGTTAATGGAATATTATAATAATAATAAATATTAACGATCAAACGTTTGTTAGTAAAAAAAAGATAACATTATAATATATTATTGTTAAAGGATAATAATTTCTATTATGTAGTGGTTATAACCTTCTATAATTATATGAATAATGTAATTATGTTAATTATTTTCCATATACAGGCGGATAAGTAAAATATGAGATGTGATAAACATAGGAAATGTGTCCAGATAACTCAATTTACATTCATTGATTTATAACTCACATTATTAAAATTTATAATTAATTAGTTGTTCTAATATTTCCCATAATGATATTATATCATAATCCATATTTATTTTCTAAATAAATTTATATAATTTCCTTTTCATTATATATGATAATTTTTTATAATGTTTGAGATTAAGAAAATTAATTTTTACATGTTCTATTGAACAATCATATTACATGTAAATATTTTTCCTTCCAAATGAGTTTTTTTATTTCATATTATGATATTATATATAATAAATTGTTACCATAATATTTTTATTTAGAAAATTTGTAAAGAAATTTTTTATTTTACATAACATTATGGATTTATAAAAATATAATATTTATATATTAAATGCATTACATTTTTTAACATGTATTTTTTTCTAAACCAAAACTAATTATCCTAAAAATTATTCCCTCGCAAATTTTTATTTCAAAAAATAATTACTCATAAGTATCATAAAAATTGTATGAAAAATATTTTTTAATTTTTTTTAAATAAATTTTAGTAAATATATATGTGTTTTAATGATATATATTTAAAAATATTTTAGAACAATTTTATATAGGACATTAAATGATTTAACACTAAGAGATGTTTATTTAAATTATTTACCATTTATGTTTTCTTATATTTTATTTAATTTGAGTTTATATTTTTTTGTATGAATTTTTTTAATTTTGGAGCTATTTTACTAGGTAAAGTTTACTAATATTATAATTCAAAATTTATTTATAAGGGATATTATATGATATTATTTTTATTATTCATGATTCATATTTGTTTTATAAGATGGGTGAGACCCACATAATCCTCCAAAAAATATGGTAATGGTTTATATATCATGGTATATAAATATTTTATGAATATGATAGAATGTTTCTTGGTACAAAATATGTGAGTACGATGAAAGTTTTCTCTAAACTCACTTTTAACATATATCAGGTTTTCATATATCTAAGTTCAATATGATTATAAATCACATGTTTATAATTATGAAACATAATTTTTTTATGTTAAATGGATTATTATTTATGTTTTATGTTTTATTACATCAATATATGATAGATGGTTGATCAATTAAACTTATATATCTATACTAAATTGATATAGTTAAATATTATTGATTAATATAGATCATAATATGATTATTATCCACATTTAATGAATTAGACATGCATAAATTCTAAAAATTTTATCCAGTGATATCTTATATATTTCATAGAATTTGTATTAATGAATTATTATGAAAGGGTATAGTTTATTGAAATTTTTTTACAACATGTGAAATTAGTGTATTCATGTTTATTCCTAAAAAATAATAAAACATAATGAACATAATATGTAAAAAAATTTGTTAATTTTTTTAATTATTCCACTCCATATTTTTTTATTTATATACAATTTTTTGTATCACTGTAATGATTTTGTTGTATCTTTTAATTAATTCATTGATTGGTTAGTCAATTGTAATGCGAACAAAGTCAAACCTAAGTATACAAAGACCATAATTCATATTACCCATATTTTAATGTTAATAAAAAGAGAGGAATACAAGGACATTGTACCTTTATATGAAATTATATAAAAAATCGTCACTTGTAAACATATAACCTTCATATATGAAATAAAATAATGGTGAGTCATAATATTGGGATGGAGGCACGATGATAATTTTTTTCCTCATTACATAATGTTCACATCCACCCATCATAATTAAATATATTTAATTATTTTTTTGTATCATACTAAAATTATGATGTGGTATATATTTCCATTTTTTAACAATTCTAAATTATTTAAATAAATTTATACTAGGAATGGGGATGGACTTAAGAGTTTCGTTTTTATTCTTGACATGAAATGGTGAATAGTATACATCTGTTACATATTTCCTATTAATGTAATGAGTATCTATAACTATGTTCTATAATAATGCAGACTAGAGTAGTGGGGTGCACAGTTAGGAAATAATACAAGAACGACATAAGAAACCTTATGGATTGAGAAACATAGACATAGGGAACAACATGGAAACCAAATGTTGTGTAAACTTCTATGTCCATCAGAACTAGTCGTTTTGTATAGTATCTTAATGAATATAGGTAACCACATTAATATAATATATTTTGGTAATACTTGATGCTAAATCATCCACCTCTTAAAAATTGGGGTATTAACAATTTTTTGCTTCAGCCTTTAAACAGTTTTTTGAAGCTTTCCACCACATATCTTGTCCTATAAAACTATTTAAAAATATAGATATCCATCCTCCATCACGAGTGATTCTCCCTCTCTTTGTAGGAATTTTGAGTTTTATTTACGGAGAATCCATGTTCTCGTTATTTATTGGACATCATTTTATTCTATTTTTTTGAATTGTAATAGTGGAATATTCCCTTTCCTTTTGATGCTTCTGAATTTTATTTCCATGAAATTCATCACCTTGGTGATTTTGATCATTTTATATTATATGAGGATCTATGGATTATTGTATTATTATATAAGATACTAAGGATGGTGGAAAATATGATTTCTTAAACATTCAGGATTTATTCTTCTACATGTTACTATTCTAATGCACATCATTATTATGAACATTTTTTATAGATTTTGTTATGTAATTTTTGTCTATTTTTTAATTTGTGAGGCCATACACAATTCCCATACTATTCCATTGACAGTAATAATTCTAAGCCTATAGACACATATGAATTGGGTTACTCCCTTGATAATGATGAAAATTAGTAATAAACGAATGGATGTGCTAGATTATGTTTTTTAAACTACAAATTTCTTATGAATAGTTTATTATAATTTTATAAGTAGAAATTTGGCAGGTTTTTATGGATTTGATGTTATACCTATTAATAGAGAGATAATTTGGAAGAATATTAAATGGATAATTTCATGTTATATTATAAAAGAATGATTTTGAATAAAATATGGTTACCACTATACAACGCATTCTCATTAAGTATTGATGTGATGTGAACACTTATTTTTTATTGTGTTATGAACGACATGTGTTTATCTTTTTAATAATGCATTAATAAAATGGTGGGGTGTTAGTCATGAACATCTATGTAGTGGTAGTTATAATAGTCATATAAATCGACATTGAGGTGGATTGTTGTTTTATACAACTCTAGTGGTGGATTATAATGTTTTACGGAAACTATTAATGGTCCACTATTATTACATAATTATATTTTCTAGTTTCATGTCATGGAAAATCAAATGACCCTAAAATATATTACTATGATAGGATTTTTTGATGATACATTAATGATGGAACCAGACTAATATTGGGACCCGTTAGGCGTATTGTAATTGTATTTTTTTTATTATTTTACTTCACCAATAAAAATTATAGGACATGGTATGTTTACTATATTTACTTTTGGGTCTTTACCATATTTTTTGAATTTATTATATGATTCATGGTTATTTATTCCTATTTAAATGGTATTTTTTTATGCTTTTGTTCTTTGTTTTCATAATATATTAATTAAGTAAAAATCAATACACATGGATTATTAGATCATTACAACTACATGAAGACTCTATTATATCGATATGGAATCCTATTTTTAAATACTAAAGTATCTTAGGGAACTAGTTTAGTGGAACCCATGAAAACATTTTCCATGTCGTATCAGAAATTTTATGCAATTTTTTAATATTTTTTGTATACATGATAAGAGGTTATGATATATTATTACTAGATATTGATCTAATTAATTAGAGAATATTTTAAGACCAAGATATATAATTTTAGTTTTTTGGAGTTTGTTTATTATGAATGTTTGATGGAATTTTTTTGAGGAAAGATGAATATAAATTTAATTCATTTATTTTCATTAAAAAAACACATCACACTATTTCACATTCTAAAGAATAAAAATTGACGGGGAAATCATCATGTGTAAAATATTGGATGTAGGTTCCTTATGATTTCTGTTAAAAAATATAATATAGAGAATCCATAAAAACTTTACTGAAAAATATCAGGCAATGATTCCTTAGGAAAATTGAAGAATAATATTTTAATTTGTTTACTAACAAAATGTATTGAAAATGATTAGATAATGGTAATTTAAATTTATTTTTGAAAAATAACATATGACCTTTTATTAATAAATTTTAAATGTTTTTTCAATTTGTTTACTATTATATTTGTTAAAAAATATAATTTGGTGTTTCCATAATAATATAATGGAAATTTAATGGATTTAATTTCCTTATGAAGATCTTGAGAAACAAATTTCCCAATATACAAATATATGAAAATAAAAGTTTTGTAATCTTATCTATTCTGATGTTTTACATCATTATAAGTAATAAAATCCCATATTCCATGAATTTGGATGATAGGGGAAGATATTATTGTGGGTGTGAATATTTTAATAGATTATTGGATGAGGAATGTTGTTTATGATATTTAGAGTTTCATAATTAAGAATTTGATTTATATTTTTTGATTCCTTATAAATAGAGGGAAACTAATAGATAACAGTAATCGATTGAACAATTTCGTAAAAAATCATTCAGATGGAAAAGTAATAATTTCAGATTCTCTTTTTGGAATATCATTTTCCAATAGAATAATTTTCAATTTTGGTTGAGAAGTTAGGATGATAATTTTTTGATGGAAGAAATTTATGTTTCATATGAAAATTTTATTAAATTTATTTATATGAACATTAGGGAAAAACATATCATATGAAAAAATTTAGAAAATCATTCCTAACCAAAATATTTTAATCATGATGTTATTTTGAGGTGACTTTATTTGTGATTAATTTGAAAATATATAAATTTTATGATTCTCAAATTGTATTGTATTATTCAAAAAATAATAGTGGAAAATCCATATTTACCTTGAGAAGTATAGAATTTTGAAGGATGGTTGTGAATGTATCATATAATAAATTTCCCTAGTGTTTGTTTTGAAATTTGAAATTTAATTAAAGTGGTTATATAAATTGAATTTACCACCATTTTTATTTCTTGAAAAAACATATATTATGGTGTCCACTCTAGGTACATTTTTTAACAACATATATCACAACCAGTTTCAATTAATTAACCCTTTATTTTTTATGTCTTTAATGTGTATGTGTGATTGTTAGTAGTGTGTGGATGAAATTTGGATTATTCTAGGGCTTTTTTAAAGGTAGCCAATTTGAGAATAGTTAGGTAAAATCATACAAATCCCATTGAAAAATTTTCAAGGAGAAACATGGGCTTTTGGGTAGGCATATGATCTGGCCAAAACATGCAACCACCCAGTAGAAACTATGTAAAGTTGAATATAGAGATTTTCCATATTTGGTACATAGTTTTTCGATCTATGTGGGGCCACCATGTGATATTCTCCTTGGGCCAAAGTCTGGGACATGGTTATCACACATTTTACCTAACCGTGTAACTTATAATTCATTGTTTAAAAGTATATCCTTAAAAGGTGTATCTCGATTAGAATTATCCATTGACCCTTATTTCCAGCCATTTCATCCATAACTCGAGATATATTCCCCTAAAATCTTGTAGATAATTTCCCCTTCAATTTAGAATTGATCTGGATGATTTTCCTGGAAATTTGATGCCGAATTCCCTTCACAATTCTCATTTAGTGGTAATTTTTGTTATTTTTTTCCCTAGATCTACATTCATCACACTTTTAGTTTAATAGATCTATTCTATACAAGATCTATCTATTTTGGTTAATGATAATCATAATTATTTTTTTCCTTATTTCTATTAGTTATATAGATCTATGGAATGGTTTTGGAGATTCAACCTAGTTTGTTTTGTCTTTCTGTTCTGTTCAATATTTTCTCCATAGTTCCTAAGGTATGTTTCTTCACTCTGGAATCATATTATAAATAAATGAAGAAATTATTTGAAATTTATTAAATTTATTTAATTATGTTGTATATTATTTTTGAAAATCATGGAATGAAAATATCATTAGTGATGGTTTGAATATGTTATGGATCTGAGGAAATTGGTTGTGAAATACTATTTTTTTGGATTTAAATTTTTATAAATATGGCATGGTTGGATTTATTTAAATGTATTTATTTAATGGTTTTATTGAAATCATTTTGATATATATGGGTTTAGAGAGTTCTTAATTTTTATGTGACCCAAAATAAGGGGTATATACCATTGGGGTACAAGGATATGTGGCCCAAGATAAGGGAATTGTGTTATTACGGACCAGGGAGATTGTCCCCATGGTGATGACTTTGTAGATGGATGAGAAATAGTTTATGAGTATGGAACTATCATTAAATCATGCATTTGAGGGTTTTCATAGAATCACAGAATGAGTATTCCTAAAATAAATGTGAATTTTTTTTATCTATTGCTTGGATTCTTTTACATAGAAACTATTTTTTATGAAACTATTTGGTATTTTTATGCCCTATTAAAATATTTGATGTGGTTTTTATATATAATATATTATATTATTGTTATTTATTTTTCATTCCAAGTGGCTTGAGTAGCTATTTAATTTGTGGAAAACCAACTCTATTTTATTACTCACCCTAACATTAAGTGATTAGTGTTTTTTTAGATATTATTTATACAGACACATTCAAAGGTAATCAATCACACTTATTTAGTGGTTCTCCATGATTCACGGGAAATTTTTGGTGTTGAACCACATATTAGATTTGGACCTATGGTATTATATCATCAATGTCTTCAGGTTTTGTCATAATCGTCATCCTTTTTTGATTTGATGTTAATAGTTTTCTAGTGTTGTACAATTTTTTTGTTTTTTATCAATGTTATTTATTTAGCAGTCTTACATTTTTTATGCATCATTTCATGATTATTTAGTTATATGGGGATTTTTGTAGTTTTTATTCTCTCAAGGTGATATATTCCCACAATCACATTGAATACCTTTGAATTTATTAAAATCCATTTGTTCCTTATACATTCTACTTATGTCGATGTAGAAATTCATCCTTGACTCATGCCAATGAGGTGGGGTGATATGTAACTAGTGTTATAATATTTTCTGGTCATTGACATGAAAATGGAATCAATTTTATTGATCATTGGTGACCATTGGTTTTCATCTTAGTGATGGAAATTCATTTAGGTCTACTCCTTGAGTTCAGTAAAATGAATAGAGTATGATTTTTGTGACATGAAATGTATAGAGGGAAAATATTTGGTGACACTTTTTATGCTGAAATTCAAGTTAATAGTAATTGTGGAACATATGTGATTTCGAGACACATATAGGAATTGGAATTTTATTTTCATAGGTTTATACACTGATACAATCATTACATGCATCATAGAAATGACATCCAACATTGATTACATATTTTATTTTGAGTATTGATAAATGATTTGGTACAAAAATTTTGATTTTTGAAAAGAATTTTTGTTGTTTTCAAATGTGAGGTTTTGAAAAATAATGGAATTGTTATTTTGAAAATCATATGATTTTCAATGATTGGGGAAATTTTCCAAAATGGTTTATTTTTGCGAAATTTTGAATGTTGGATAATAATTTTTTGATTATAATGTAGTATAATATGAATTTTTTTAGACATCAATTGTTGTAGAGTGATATTTAAATAATTTTTTTGTTTATAAAAATTTATCGTTGTAGATATCATAGTACCCAACCAAAGGAAGATATTTAGAATATGATTTCACCTCAGCCATAGGTTAGAAAATAAATCATTCAGCATATAGATCAATATTTTCAATCTTATGGTAGGGCAGTGAATAGGGATGAACATGGCATGGGGATAAATCTATCTAGATCTATATTTATAATCCCAACATCATTCAGGTGATTATGAACTAGATAACTGAGTTATGTGGCTCAATAGGATGAATTAAATCTGTTATTTTATTGGTAGACAAATAGGTTTGAATGTCAATAAAGTGATGTATATATTAGAGAATATTTCAAGAAAATGGTGTGATTTAGTTAATAAGGATAAATTATACTGACACCCGTCATGGTATGAATTTGTGTAATTTTTTAAACGAAACCATTCTATCCTCATAACTTTAGAACATAATAAATGATACACTTCTTTAACATCTATCCAAAGATCCACATACTAAAAATTTAAGATTCCAAATTCAGGAATTTAGTATACTATGAACCTGAAGTTGCTGCTTCTACATCCTCGACGGAATACATCTTCGAATCATGGCTATGAAAGGAGGTACACTAGATTTTTTCCCTAATTTTTATAATATAAAATAAAAAGATGGATAATATAGTGATGGTGGAAGAAAGGGACAACTCATGATATATAGGTGGAGGAAACATGTATATACATATTGGAAAAAGTGGGAACTATAATTTTAGGAGAATTTTGAAGTGGGAAACCTATATTCAAGGTATGAAGATGACCCAAAATCAGATATATGGATATGTGAAACTTCTTCCCAATCCCAAGTGTAATGTAAGATGTTTTCAGTGTGGTTAATTTAGAAAAATTTAGTGAGAGTGTACAGAACCACCAAAAGCATGCAACAATTAAAATAAAATGGGTCATCATAAGTTCTATAGAAGTTGTAATCCGAGGTCAGGACATTCGGAAACATATCATATGTCATAAACATTCTATGATTTGATGGGATGAGGGAATATGAAAAATACTCACCATAAAAATTGAGATAAGCATAGTGATTCTAGGATTACCCAGACTCTACAGCAATCAAAATATCAACACAGTAATAATGAACAATGTGCCATGATCTTATAATTATATGGAGGTGAGAAATTAATGTTGGATGATCAATATTAAGCATTAATGCTCAGAGGTACAATTCTATTTATTTCTAGCCTATTTTAATTTTTTCCATATTTGTACACCACATTCCATAATTTCTTCTCCTTCTATTCATTTTCTGGGATTAAATGTTGTGATGATGCCTTCGGTGTTTAAACTAAAATATTTTCTTAGTCATATAGAATGTCGAGTCATTATGTGTAGATCATTTTCTATAATTGTTGATGGGGTTTAGTTGATATGTGATTTCATAGTGATTGATATGTATTTATATGAAATAATCCTAGGTATGTATTGGTTGGATATATCCATGGATCACATTTACTATTATACACGATGGTTTTCTTTTATGATTGATGATGGTGTTGATTTTCTCATTATAGGGTACCATAGTCTAAACTCATGTAAAATGGTTTTTTGGAACTAGAATTTTTAATTATAACATACAAGTTAGTAGTTATTCCTTTATCATCTATTCGAGATATTGAGAATAGAATCTTTCCAGTGGTTGTTGATCAGTTTTGAGATGTTTTTAGGAAAAATTACTATAGGTTCCCTCCAAAAAGGGAAGTGGTATTTCCTATTTCTATATTTTTGGGAACCTTAAATATTTCTCGTACATTTTACTAGATGGTACCTACCTAATTAAGTGAAAAAAATTTATATATGGAAAATATTGAAAGGAAAGGGTTCATTCTGCTAGCACGTCTTTAGGAAAAGAATGTATTATATTTTCCATAAAGGTGGATGTGACTATATGGCTATGTGTGAATTATCATATTACTAATAAAGTTACTATAAATAATTTATATCCATTTCAACACATTGATTATCTATTTGATCAATTTATGGGAGATCAATTGTTCCTTATAATCAAATTATGATCAAGAATTCACCAAATACGGTTTTAGAAGGATGATATTACAAAAACACATTCATCAGAAGATAGTGGATTTATTAGAATGTTGTATTTAATATTGGTAATAAAATTGTATTTATGGATTTTTTGGAAATAATTAATTATATATTTCATATATATCGAGATTACTTTGTGGTGTTGTTGTTGGATGACATCTTGGTGTATTCAAGGACAACAACAGATCATGAGAAACACTTGGTGATAATGATGTGAATCTTGTGGGATCATCATATGTATTGAAATTTATAAAAGATTAAATTTTGGATACAAGAGGTACATTTCCATTCCCATGTAATATCTGAAAAAGGTGTTTCTATTGATCCAAAAAATATAAAGGCTATTATCTCTTGGATATCGCAAAAGAATGTCATTGATAAATGCAGTTTCCTTGGTCTAGATTGTTATTGCTAATTAATTATTGATGATTTTTCATGTATTGACTCACCTATGAAATATTTGAAAATTAATAATGATTTATTCCAATAGGTTATTGATTTTTAGAAGTCTTTTAAATGTTATAATATTCTATATACATCAGTACCAATCATGATATTTTAGGGATGAGGATTAGGGAACGTGGAGTATCTGGATGATTTGGAATCCAATTTAGAATATTTTCTTATATAGGGAGATCATGGGGTTCTTTATGTCTCAAGATAGTTACTATTTCCTGAAATTAACTTCCAAACACATTATTTTTTGTTAGATTACACAGTCTATATTTTGAAGACATGGCATCATTACCTATTTAGTGGGAAATTTACAGTGTTTAATGATAATAATTTCATGAAACATATTTTCTCAGACAGTTATTTGAATATGAGACAAATAATATGATTTTAGTATCTCTAAATTCCCAAAATTGACATTATATATACACTAGGTAATTGAAAATTTGTGTTAGATTCATAAAGTATTAATTTGGAATGATTGGTTCGAAAAAGAGGCGTTAGAGTAAAGGAAGTTGATGTTGGTCATAGCTAACCTTTGAATGGAATGTGAAAACCATGGGGAATTTTTGGTTTTCAATAAAATTTATTTTGTTTCTCATTTGTATGGAATAGTAAAAGAGGCAATGTAATACACCTATGAATAATATGTGACAAGGTCTATAATTAATGGTGGGGAGACAATTGATGGATTTATGATGGATGACAGTTCAATGATGTAGTTCATAAATTATATGGTCATACATATAGATTTTTTAGAATAAAAGATGCATTATTACCATCATTCGATATCGTCAATCCTTCCAGGAATACCTCAAACATATAAGGCATCGAAATAACAATTGGGTTGGGTCAGTATAAAAAGGAACGTGGATAATTTTTTTGAGATGCATAACATGTTAAGAAGTTGTGGTATATCATCAGAAACTTCTACATATGTTGTACTCATTAACTATTTCTATATTTAAATGTGAGTATATAGTTATGGATTTATCAAATATCTACAAATAATAGTTCATAAAATTGATTGAATATTTGTAATAGTGGATCACCTCACAAATTAATCCATATTATTGAATATTATATGGTGATGTACTTGTCTAAAATAAATATATGATAATAGGTAATGAGTCATGGAAGTCTAGTTTCAATAGTATATGATAGAGACCCAAGGCTTACTTTTCATTTCTAAAATCATTACAAAAATCATTTGGGACTGATTTTACTTTTTGAATAGAAAATCATCCACTGAGTGAGGGGAAATATGACTGGATGATAAAAATATTTGAATACATGATGTAATATTGTATAATGGATTTTGGTGGCTCTAGAGAAGAGAAGGTAATGTTTGTTGTTTTTTTATATAATAAAAGTTAGGAAGCCTCACGATATATAGATCATTTTTATCAATATATCGGTGTCTTATTCGTTTTCCACATTGTTTGGTAGAAACATGTGGGAATTCACTATTGGGGATATGCGTTGTCCAATAAACAATGGATAAGATTCAGTTTATTTGGAAACCAAGGGAGTTGACACAGAGTCACCATAAATCATATGTGGATCATCGTCAATGTCTATTTTCATTTGAGGTGTGTGATCATGTCTATTTTAGATCACTCCATGGATTGTGTATTACTGTTTATGGAATAAGTTCAAGATATATCATTAATAAATTTATCGTTTTCAAATACATGATTAGGTTTGTGAGGTGTACTATCAGTTTTCTATTCCCCCATAGTTCTGTGCAGTGCATAATTTGATTTATGTATCATAGTAGAAAACGTATCATCCTAATTCTGACCATGTGATTCAATGGGAACACATCAATATTATTTTGTGTACTTTGTTGGTTCATGTTCAAGTATGGATTATTGAATTTAAGGATAATGTATACCCTCAAAAAATCATCATTCTATTTTGGGTTTCATGGAAACGTTGTCAGATATTGTATGATTCTTGTATATGGGAGAAGGAAAAGTTCGAGTATTATCCAGAACTAATTCTAGGTTATTATGATTTTTTTATTTCTGAGGATGGAATATCTAGTGTAGGGGAGAATGAAGCACCCCCAGTTTCATTTATATTATCATTACTTTATGATTTTAATTTATGAAATGTGTTTGGGTGTTGTGGGGGAGGGTTATGAATACATTTGGAATGTTTTCAATGATTTTATTAATATTAAAATTTTGATAACAGTTTGTGAAAACCCTAAAAACTATATATGAAAATATTAATGATAAAACATGGGCTTCGTGGTTAACTTATGGTTATGCACACATTTTGACATAACCACACATCCATATATGAGAAGTCGTACAATGTGGGAAATACAAAATTTCAATAGATGTTTCATGGTCTGTCTTATCATATGGGAAATCTATTTTAGGTTCTCCTTGTGGTATAGGCTGGTGCATAAATACCACACAATTTTCATAACCGGGCAAATAACCATTCACAACATAAAAACTAGATCCTAAAAATGTTAATGTAGGTAAGGATGAGTTCTAAACCCCTTATTTTCTCCATTCTATACATAAATTAAGATTCCATCCTCCCCATGTTTGTGGAGTATTTATACATATATCTATAATTGATCAAGAGTCATTTCATGGGGTGTTAAAGCAATTTTCTCTTAGTCATTTCCCTTTTGTGATAGTTTTATATATTTCTAATAAGATCTACATTACTCAACATCTTAAATTCTTAGATATATTGCTCTGAATATATATACAATGTGTTTTAGGATAATAATGGGTAGTTTTTTCATTTTTTTCATTAGGGAAGAGTATCAACAGTGATTTTTTAGAGTATCAACCTAGTTTGGTGGGTGTTTGGTTTTCATTGATCATTTACACACTAATTCATGAGTTAGTTGGCTTCACTCTTGACTCATCATATTAGAAAATGAAGTCTTAGTTTTAAATTGATTAAATTCTGTAAATTTGTTTGTGCAATTGTTTTACTGAATTATAGAAAAACTCTTTACTTATCGTTTGAGATTTTTTTTGTTTTTCCTATTTCTAGAAATTGGTTGTTCAATGTGATTTTTTACATGATATAATTTTTTAAACATAGAATTGATAGATTTCTGGAAATGTATTATTAAAATGATTTCATTAAAATAATTTTTTTTGTGATATGGATTCAAATTGTTGATTTGAAATTGTTTGTGTATACTTGGGTTTTCTAATTTCATGATTTCAACTTGAACCTAAATACAGAATGTGTTCCGTTAGTGTACAATAATATGTGACCCTCGAGAAGGGGGATATGTCATTGGGGGACAAGGAGATTTTACTCTTTTTTATAACATAGTGCATATACATGAAACTACTTATGAGTATGGAACTGTCAATGAAGAAAACATGTATGGGTGTTTTTATGAATCATATAATGGGTATTCAAAAAATATATGTGAAATAGTTTAATGAATTTGTTTGATTATTTTTCATGGAAATTGTTTTTGTAAGTAATTTATTGGATTTTCTATAGAATTTAATGTTATTTAAATTAGGTTTTATTTAAATCGTTTTATATTGATGAAATTACATTTTATATCCTAGTGGTGTGTGTATGGATGTCATTGGGAAAACTATGACTAGTTTTTATAACTCACACATCTTTTTTAACATTGGTTCTTTAGTAGATACAATTTATTATGACACATGAAATGGTAAAAAGTCCATCTTATCTAATGGTTCCTGATGATACTTGGACTATATGTGGAGTTGGATCATATATAATCATTCCAACTATAGATTTATGTGTATGATGTAATTGTGTTTTATAAGTTTCATATTCTTATTTTTTTCTTCCATGGTTCTATTCTTCTCCTATGGTACTCTATTGTAGTTTGGTTCTGATGTAAATGGTATTAATTAGGTTGAATTATAATGTTATCATGCATCAATTAGTGGTTATTTTTTATATTGGTCTTGGTTAGGATACTTTATTTTTCATATGGACATCATCCAACAATTATTTTAAATCTAAGGGAATTTATTTCTATGCATTTGAGCCTTGGGGGTGTGGCATAAGGACAAGTAGAAATTAGGCCTCCACTAAATCCAATAAGGGGGATGGGGTGTTACATTAATAAGGTGTGAAAACATTTGAATTATTAAAGAAGTAGTTTCAGATAAAAATTACACATTAACTTATGAAATTCTATTTTGTACAGGATTATTCAGACCAACAAATATCTTATTTGAAGAGGAAAAAATGACCAAATAGAAAAAATAGAAATGGAAAAACTCTTGAAATATAGATTCATGATAGGAATATTCAGAATGATATATAAGAGATATATAATTTTGAATGAATGGATTTAGTATAAACCGATTCATGATATATAGATTCCCAAAAAAATAATATTTGGAAGCCCAAAGAATGATGTTAATAACATCTACTAGGTAAAAATAGAAGAAGAACATTTTTCTAGTTGATAAAATAAGGATGTTTATGATTATAGAATAGTGTAAACAATAAAATACTATTAGTTAAGGTTTTTAATGATGTCATGATGTCTTTATTATATCTTCTACCTATAAGAAAAGAATAGGCACTTTCATTTAGATGAATGTTAAATTCATGTGTATGAATATTTTATACATGTTGTAACCACATAAATGTATTGTTTTTATTTGGAATGTGTGGTATTTTATTATTAAAAATCCATGATAAGGACTATATACTCTTTTTCACTAGTGAATCAGTTATATTCTACTATTATTTTTTTTCTGTATGAGGGGTAATTATCATAATTGTTATAACAATTTTTGTGGAGGAATATTTTGTTTCTTAAGAAATTAAACATTATAGAGAATTATATCATAGATTCTCCTCTTACCCACTGATTTATCTTATATTTCCTACGTAGTATTTTCAATTTGTATTAGTTTTAATGATCCCTTCATTGAATCTTATAAAATGTAAATGGAATAGAGAATTTTTCATGTATGTTCATTATTATTTGATGAGTAATGGGAATCATTATTTCAATCGAATTATTTATCATATCTAGAAATATGTAATGAATCGTGTACTATATATATATTGCATATGAATTTAATGATGTTGTGATTGATTGTGTTCCTCCTTATGATGAGAACGTTCTGATTAGAATTGATAAAAAATTAAATAAGCAATGGATAGTTATAAATTATATAATTTCCTCAATCATTACAAGTGGGATACTTATAATTATAGGAATTGGTATTCATAATAGTGTACTGGGAAAATTTGATAAATCTATATGATGTCAGTACAAATTTTATGAATCTTATTATATAAATATTGAGGAAAAAGTAAATAATCATAAAATGGGATATTATAATAAGGTTGGAAAATTATTTACAAGATGGAATGAAATTATAAGCACCATAATATATACTAAATAAAAGGTACAATAATATACAATTATTGATAAGTAATTATGAATTTTTTGTCACATGTGGGATATCAAATTTTAAAATTTTAATATACATATCCCAAAATTGTATATAGTGATGGTTTACATGTCACTCTAATCACAAATGAAATAATAATAGGTAATGTATTGTAAATTTAATAATGATGATCATGATTTATCTTTTATTACTTACATGAAAATAATATATATGAATTTTTTTATATATAAATAAAATATTGGTCGTTCAATCAATGATTTAGTTAGATATAATTTTAATGAACTTTTTAACTTGATTTATCACACTATATATAGTGTAATACAAATTTAAAAATACAATTTAACACTGAAATTGTTCAGTTTCAGTCATAATCAATTTTTTTCAAATTTCCCTCTAAATAAAGATGACGAATAAATTGAAGGAGATGGAATAAAAACAACAATATATTTCAATATGAATGCATAAAAATAAAAATCATACATCATGGATAATTTTAAAATGTTATATAAATACCAAAAGTTATTTTTTTCGTAATAATGCGGATGATTAAAAAATTTAAATATATGTTAAAACCTAAATTTATAAATATATAAATATATATCAATTTTCACATTAATATTGAATGAAAAAATTTCCAACGACGATGAATGTAGTAGTTCAGAATAATATGAGGATTAGTTTTAATTTATGTTACAAAGTTATGAAACAATTTTTTAAAAATTTTAATACATGATAATGATACAAAAATATTAAAAAAGGAAATCTTATAAAAACAACCAAGAATTTATTTTGAATAAAATTACATGTTTTGTTGATACATTGAAAATATGAAATGTTTGTTTACGGAAATAAAGAATTCAATATTTATCATCAAAAATAATTTGAGGTAATGTTGGATATGTTACACGTACTTAAAAACCCATTATAAATCCGAGCAATGAATTTCAAATTTAAACACATAGTTTTCAGTGTTTTTAAATTTTGTGATGTGTAAACCTATTATGGGTCAATACTATATATCTTCAATGTTATATAATAAATTTGAAATCATTTAGAAGGAAAAGATTCCGACAAAAAAATTTATGTATATAAAACAAGTGTAATTGAAAAACCAACTTTTTCTGAACCAAATAAATATATACCAACTGTTTGAACTATTATTTATTCAATTAAAACTTTGAAAATGTTATATTGTAAATAAATAATTGATATGAAACGAAATTTAAAAGTGGATGATAATAATCTTATTTAAAAAAAGATATAAAATAAAAAACCACATGTAATATTTAGAGGGAGTTATATTTTCTATTGTTATTGATGAGATTTTAGAGGATTTTGGAAAACATACAATATGTTTTTTTATCAACCAACATTAATGATAACCATGAGGAATATATGAACAATATTTGTGGTGGAGTTAACGCACACAATGACAGAAACATAAGAATGATTTTTTCATGATTGCAAATCGATTCCAATAAATGGAAACGATTTTTGAAATATCGGAAAAACAAATATTCTAATAACATGTCTTTTCATATATCAAAAGAACATATTTCTATGAAATATATTAATATGAAAGTGAAAAAAAAATCAATGATCAAAATAAATTTGTATTGAAACTAAAATCAATGCTACATAAGGAGAATGACCTAGAATTTTGGATAATGGGTTCTCTTCTCATATGATAGGATATACACAGTTTTTTAATAATTTCAATAATTTTAATTATGGTACAATGATCATTGAAAAAAAATTACCCTATTTAAATAAAATGTTTTGGATATTAAATCATTAGTGAAGAATAATTTGAATCCAAAAAGATTTATTTATTGATAATAAAAAATTTCATCTTGATACGTGTTTCAAAACATTTTGATAAAGGTGGTAATTTTTCTTTTAGAAAATAATGATTTGTTGTGAAAATAATAGAATATGGAAATGTTGTCATGAAAGGGAATCAGACTAGGGTAAATGTTTGCCTACTTGCTTATTATAAAATTTCATGCTACCTTTGTATGAAATAATAAAATCAGAAAGGGAATAAAATGTTGAAGAATATGTTTCAAATATATATTATCATATTAGAAAATATATATAGTATACATGATAATATTTGATGTGGAAATAATATGATATAGGTTTTTTCAAATTTTTTATAAAGAGAATATGATGAACTATGTATATATAAATGTTCAGATAAGTTTAACTCAACCCCTAGATCTGATTCATTTTTATATTTCTGGAAATATGTAAAAAAGTTCAAAATGTGGACATAATTACATTATTTTCATCATTTATGGATTTTCTTTTTTACCATTATTATTTTTTGGAACCTAAATATTATCCTCTTTTAATATATAAAACTTTTAGGATAAGTTTAGAGAATCAATGTGGATATTTTTTGAAACAATTTTGAAATGAAAATATTGTAACTATAGAAAAGATAAATTTAGATATTTTCATTTAAAAAGTGAATCTATTTTTAATTTAGTAAACTCTTCACTCAAAATTAAAATTTTATCTCTCAAATTAATAAAATCTGATGGGTGGAAAGTGGTGAACAAATTCGACAGTCAGTGATACATCTAAATTGTTTTAGGATGTAGGATTTCATTGAATTATTTTATATTCCGAATAAATTTTTAAGACCATGTACTGACACTAATCCTTTAAAAAATATACAATGACACACCACAATTTAGTAACCTAAGGGTTTTTGTATGTCGCTACATTATAGAAATAAAATGTATGAATATTGGGATGTTTGTTTAAAGATGTTTTGATAGAATATTTTATAACTATATTACTAATGGTAGAGGATATAAGTGTTTTAATAATAAATATATAAATATATTTGATTCTAAAAATGTAATATATCTTGATAAATATGATAAAAAAGAGACACATATTGATTTGGTTATGGAAGATGGTTTATATAAGTTTTTTTAGTAGAGAAATATGACAATGATCGTTATGAATATAATATTATTAATGAACAAAATATTTCTTAATTAGTCCCAAAAATCTCCAGTGAAGTGTAACCGCTCTGTATATGTCATATTTGGCTGAAAACATTTGTGGACATTTACAACATAACTGGATATAAACAAAAATTTCCTTTGACCAGAATATATTTAAAGTTTATTTTAAATAATTTATTATATTCAAAATTTCATCAAATGGATTTTCAGAAATTTAGGAATAATCAATAGTCGATAGATGTTATGAATTAAGTGTTACATTAGATATAGAAGAATGAGACATTATAACCTATACCAAAACTAAAAAATAAAAATGACATTTGTTCAAAATTTTTGTTTGAAATTAAGTAATAAAAATATAGTGTTATGAAAAGAAAATGAATATCTTATTTATAATGGATACTCCCAAATGGATGTAATTTAATTTGCAGAGACTTTTTCTTTAATTAAAAGATTATAATATATCAAAAAAAATATTTATATATAAAATTAGTGTGATAATAAATTTTTATTTATGGATGTAAAGATATTTAATCATAATATATAAATTGATGAACTTATTTATATTTGATAACCATGTGGTTTTTTTAATTCTTAATGTGTAAATAAATGTATAAATGTTGATGGATAATTTTTATGGGTTGATGTAATCTATGATAGATTAGTATTCCAAATTGGACACCAATATAATTAAATTGAACTTCAAGGGATGAGGAGTTTATATTAATCTCTATATCAAATAAATTGAAGAGGATTTGATCATTTTGATTCATATTATTGTAGATATAATCATTCTTTGTATTTATGTATAATCATGATATATTTTTTAATAAGAGGTGGATTTTTTTTTCGGATATCAATGTTCATGTAAATGAAATATTTTAATGGCATTTAAATTTTAAAAAAATATATATATTATCTTATCTAATGATAAGTAACCTATGGGACTTCTATTTATGATTTGAGTGGATGAATAAAACATGTTTCCACATAAATTCAGTGTGAATAATTTTATCTACTAATTTTAATAGAAGGGACATATATCCTAATGAGTTAAGGTTTTTCGTTGAATTATTGTTATATTTGATATCTTCATGGGTTTATATTTTATATTCTGTCCCTTTATATGAAATATCTCAATGTTTACCAAAATAATCACATATCCTGGATGTAAAAAACACTAAAATATGTTAATGGAATAATTAATTTTCTTATATAATATGAAATATTAGAAAAAAATTATACTTTTGGATATATTTGTGTCGATTGAGTTGATGGTGTTGATGATATAGATCCAAATTTTGTGGATATTTCACTATAAGATTATGTTTATTATATTGAAAACAAAAAAATAATAATTATATAACTCTTAGTATGACTAAATATGATTATGTTAATGAAACTCATTATGAAACAATACTTATGTCGATGAAGACCCATTTGGATGTTATGTTAGAAGATGTGAATTTACCCCTAGGATTGGTTTTATATAATTTATGTGCATTAAATGATTCTAAAATTCTACTGAGACGTTATTGTTATAATTATAATGATATAAAATATCTCTTCACTATAATGAATTAATATATTAATGAAATAAAGATGGTAAATATACCAAAAACAAGTTACAGATATATTCACGAAACCACATCCAGTAGAAACATTTTATAAATGGTGGTTGAACATAAGAATACAACATCACTCTAGTTAAGTATATATAAGAAATATTAAACCACAAATTAATTATTTACATGGATTTCTATTTGATGTGGGGAAATATATAACATAAATATACCCATTTTCATGTGAATAATCCTTTTATGGAATGTATATTTTGGGGGGTTAAATGGTTTAAGCTATTATTTCTACATGTGTGAAAAATATTAATAGTTTCCTAATGATTACATAGTGAAAAAATTACTCCGTGAAAAATACTATAATAATACTTGGTTTAAAAAAGAGGTTGATATAAATTTATATTAAAATATTTTTTATATGTTACTAATTTTGAGAAACATGGGTTTACTATTAAATGATTCATGTTTTATAAATTAAATTCTATCATATAGGTGATGAATTATTGGATATGTGTTAAATATGTTGTGTTATAATGATTCCTTGATTTCAGATTCTTGTTTGATAATATAATTCAAAGGTGGAGAATTCATGGGACCATGTTGGCTAATGAAGATTTCTTGGTTGTTTGAAGTTGTTTTAATGTACTGTGGTTGGTTTTCTTTTGTAAAATATTGTTTTTTGGAAATGGTTTTCTTGTATTATCATTCAAAAAATAACATTAATTTCTAACATTTTATTAAAATAATTCTATGGAGATCACATGAGATATAAGTTTTTAAAAATAGTTTCCTTAAGTGATATTTTTAATAATATCTAATGTTGATTCTATAAGGGGTTTTCAGAAAAAAATAATGGATGATGTTTTGAAAATGAATATCTAGTAAAATATCATATATACACTCCTTGTGAATTGTCTTTAAAATATAAAACATATTTTCCATAATAATTTTTTTGAAAATGATCATATGATATTTTATTTATAATCTAAAAAATATATGATGAGTTCTGATAAGAAATTTTATGACAATTATAAGATAGAGTCTCATTAATATGTGTTTGTAAAAGAATCATATAGATTTTCATTAAGAATATTCTATTAAAAATGGTTATTGATAAAAATGGTGGTGATAATAGTTTTTTGGTACTTCCCTATTCTAAATGTTTCCAACATCATGATTAAACAGATACTGTGATACCATATTGTTTATGGATGTGGGGATTTTTTTCGCTCTTCAAGGTCAAAAAGTTTTTTGGATGGTGATTTTTCTTATGATTTTTAAATGTTTTGGTTATATTATGCTTGAGTTTATATATTGATATGAGCATATAAATTCCTCAAATTACATCTTTTTTAGAATGAGTTTTGAAAAAAAAAATTCATTGAAATTGGATAATAATTATGATTTCATTTATTTTATATTTTTAGAGGACCGATATTAATGGTGTATGTGAGAGTGTGGTTGTGGGATTATTTTTTAATAAATATGGTGTAAATGTTGAATAATTAGTTTCAGAATGAAATTCTAGATGAATATATAAAAAAAAATTTCATTAGGATTTTTTATAACCATGTATTTTCATTTCCCAAGAGGAAATTAGGATTGGATTGAAAAATTACAGATGAAAAAATTCAAGACAGATATAATTGGGATGGATAGATACAATTGTAAAAAATTTACAGAGTCAACATTATGAGTGGAATATTTATGATGGGAAAATATAGTATGAATATATTCATGAAAGAGAAATTATAAATTGAATATTCCTATGAAATAAATAATAAGGATGTTATTATATACATGTAGGTAATAAGGTGAATAATATGGTTTCTGGAATGAATTGAAAATGTAATTAATGTAAGAGAATCATAATGACATCCTTTTGAGCCATTTGGTTATAGTTTTTAATGTTGTAATTATATTATTGTTTCATATTTTATTTTCACCAAAATAACTTGTACTTTTTTTTAAAAAAAATTGACATGAATGTTTATGTATATCCCATTATTTCTATGACATCATAAATCCATTTATTATATTTGATTGTGTGGTATTTATTATTTCCAAACCATTCCAAGGAATATACAAACTCGTTGACTAGTGATCTTTGTAAACTCTCATATTCATGTCATTTTTAAGGAGTGTCTATTTTTTAAAAAAATAACCCTTAAACATGAAGAAAAGTTTATCTATGAAAAAGTATAATTCAAAATAAAAAAAGATCACTAATTAAACCACCCCTCCCATTGATCACATAAATATTTTTTGGGACTTTCTATAGTATACCCATGTCTGGTTGAAACCATGTGTTCCTATAGTAGTATTGTTACAACTGATATTCATATATTAAAGTTGAATTTTTATTTCACATTGACTGCATCATTGTTGAGTGTGTTTATGGAGTTTTTGGTTTTAATCATGGTTTGAAATGTCAGAAAATTGTATAACATGCATCATTTTTTGTAGTTTTTGATTAATGATGGATGTGGCATGTCAGGTAAATATGAATGATCATTTGGGTTTGGGGAAATTAATATTTTTTTATTGGTTTTTATGTTCTATATAAATGATTCCTATTAAATATAGTGAAATTTTTAATACATAATAATTTTAAGTAAAAATATTAAAATTGTGACTATAAAGAATGGTTATATTTTTAAATGTAGAGATGTAAATTTAAAAGTGTGATTTTTTTTCAAATGTATGGCTTGTTAAATATAGATATTTGATTAATAGGTGTAATTAATGGCCCTTGAAAAGAATGTTTTAGTGACATAATATTTTTATGGTTATAGAAATATAGATAGTGCATGGTGAGTAATTTATTTATGTTATGTCATCAATCATTCTTATTGTATAAATTTCAAATTAATTTTTATATTCCCAAAATATGTTCATAGAATTTCAGAGAGATTCTTATTTGGTGTCATTTATCGATAGAGTGATGTGGAGTCATTTTTTAGAATGATCCTCCTATAGAGGTAAAAAAACCCTATTAGTTCTTTTTAATTTTGGGGAAGATATATTTAATAAGTACATTGTCCATTTTATAAAATTCACAGAGATATTCTCTTGAAGAGATTCACCATTAATGATTGATTTTACTACAGAGGATCCACTGTTACACCCAATGATCATTCTGAGATATGGTGGACATGAGGTAGATGTGCTCCATATTGATTATATTCAAAAAATAATGGATCACTTATAGACTCCTACAAAGTAGAAGGTCACATTGGATGATTAAATTTTATAGGGACCAATTAACTGATGGTGTGTTATTTTTTTCTCGTGATGAGATGTAGGTGTGAGTGTTATGGAAATATTTTTGGAATATGATCCTAGAACAACTTTTACCCATGAAATCTAGGAAATTAAAAATTTATAGAGTATATATGAATCAATAAGGAAATAATGTTTGGGAAATATTATGCTTTTCAATTTAATGACTTGAAGTATTTCACCCCCACATATGCAGAAGGTGGTATATCAAAAGAAATTAGGTTGGTCGTCTATGTGATATCATGTCCCTGTGGACTGTAATACTTAATTAAATGATGGTGGATATGGCGAATCAGACTCTAATTTATATAGGAAATTGAATTGATGCCTCTAGGTATTTAATGATTGTTTGTGTTAGGTGATCTCATGGCATAACATTCAATGGTATGAAGCATTGTTATTATATAAAGGCTAACATTGAATTGAAAACATAGGGAGTGGAATATAATGAAATTTAAATATTGGAGAAATTTTCTAATAAATGTTCCAGCCTTGTTACATATAAGATTGTTTCTTCCATATCTAGTTGAGTGTTAGGTATCTGGAGGGTTTGGGAACAAATATTTTTTTGATAGTAATCCTCAATATATGGGATGTGATTGAGGGAAAATAAAATAAAAAGTAAATCAATAAGATCTTCTTCCACACATGTGTGTTGAAGATGGAGTTCTGTTAGCCATAATGGTCGGGGTAGCTAACATGGTCATTCTAGAAAATGGAATCCTTAACAAGAAGTGTGTAAAACAAATGGTAATCATGATGGATCATAAGGTGGAGGGATGTGTTATTAACATTCATTTCATCCTTCACTCATCATTAAAGATAATGGGACATCAAATCATTGGATTATGATTCTTGAAGATTCCAAACATTATAGTTCTTTATTTTATACATTATCCTCTCATTATTTTATATTTTCAATAATGGAAAACACTTTAAGTATGGTTGTATTATTCTTGTCTGGGATCACATCGATTGAATTATTAATAGGGAAATAGTCTGAGTCTAACAATCTTTTTGTTGGTTATTCCTTCAATTTTGTTGAGAAACATATTCTTTGGCGAGTTTGCATTCACGAGACCTCATGTTTTCACTATATACTGGAAAGGGAATGGTTGGTTTTTTACAATGAGCAATTTAATATTTACCACATGAGAGTAACAATTATTTTTCCTAGGGGTAACTCTTATGTGCATCGTGGGGAATGGAATATTCAAGTGGTCATGATTGGATAGTTCTACCACAATGGGTTGAGATTAGTTCCTAGGTTAGAGATCTATTTATATATGATGAGGTAGTGAAGAATGGTGTTTTCCCCATAGAAGTAGAATAGTTTCAAGACACATTTCATTAGTATGTTATAACAGATTCACCTAAAAGAGTGGATTAATTCAAGATTTATATGATTCAAGAGGCCGAATTATTTTTTATCCAACCATAAAAAATAGAACTTATAGAACATCAGAAGTTTAAGACTCTAATTTTATAGTTATAGTATATGGGTTTTACCGATGAAATTGTTTCAACATGGTATCACAATTTAATCTTTCCATGAATAATGATGGAGTGTTAAAATATTTTATTGGAAAAAATTTAAATGGATGATGGTTTGGATCTACATTCCTCTTAGACATATAACTGATCATTTTGACTAGCTGATTAGAACCATTGTATTCTCCATGAAAAACTTGAGATCAAGATATATGAATATATATTTGATACATTATGATAAAACATAGAATAATTTAAATTGAATGTATTATATCTACATTCCACTTGTGATTCCATTATGTCTAAGTAATTATATGACTATGTTAATTTCCCTGACCGACTGATTCTTCCACCATGTTTATTGACCAGTTTATAGTCATCTATATTGATGATATAATTGTGTAATCATATACAAATTACATTTGTGATAATATTTTTAAAATCATTAAGATTAAATTGATATATAATTGGATACAATACATTATAAATATTTTCATTTCTTTTAATCAAAAATTTTTATTGCATAAGAAATATTATCTTGAATAAAGCGATAGTAGAGGTCCTCAAATAGGATTATATTTTTGATTCATTAGAATATCCCAAGAATATTTTTTAAATCCATTTATATTTGGGCTTGTACAACCAGTATTGATGTTTCAACACAGCCTTTATCACTTTCATATTAACACTCTCATGTCTAACTAATAAGGAAACCAATATTTTGTGGTCTATGTCCTATAAAAATTTCATTGAGGACATTATAAGGATTTTAACCTCTACACAAATTTTGATATTACCCAATCTAGGTGAGGGTTAAATGCTATAATGTGATGCATCAATAATTTTACCTGGGGAAATATTGATGTGTGAGATCATGGTTTGGAATATGGATCATACAGTGACCCATGCCTTTTACTCTTGTAACCACATTATATTTTACATAATATCAAATAATTACTACCCAATGATCATGATGACTAGTTTATCAATAAAACTACGATAATAAAACTTCTAATGAAACATATAAATGTTATTTAATTTATTTTTAAAAGTTATCTATTGAATCTCTTTGATCACCTAAAATCATATATAATATACTAAGGAATTCATAAAATATATCAATGAAATAGAATGTATAGTAAGGGAGTAAACATGATAAGGGAAAAAATGTGTGACACAAAAAAAATAACATGCTATCAAAATGTGAATATACCTAAAAAATCACATTGAATCATAAAATAAAAAATGGTATCACAATATCATGGTAGTATAAGAAATATATAAGAATCATATAACATGAAAAAGCATGAATCAAGGATAACAATGTATATAGTATCACACAGTAGAAAATTTATGTAATGGATTAGGTTTACTCCATAATACAATACATGATCCTTCATGAGGATATATCATTACCCAATGAATTATATATCAATTTAGGATAAACCATAATCTCATTTTCATTATCATTGTGTGAAACATATGGGAAGTCATTCAGGAAACATAATGTAAGAATAACCTATGGATAGAGAACTTGTTGCATAATTTTTACTCATTTTATAATCAGATAAAATATAATAATGATTGCATTCGAGAAATGAACACAAGGAATGAATTACCCCATCAATGTAAAACATGGTAATCAATTCATTCATTCATGGAAAATATATACAACATTTATAAGTATTCTATAACATTAATGATTTTTCATTAATAAACAAAATATTAAATTAAAAATATTAAATACATTCTTGATGAAAATAATAATTCCAATTTAAAAATCGAATTTTTTAAATCAAAATTAACAAAAAACCCGAAAAACATCTTTTCATTAAAAATATATTAGAGTCATATAAATAAATACGAATGGAATTTATTATTCATGATGGTGGAAAATATTCTCTATGTCATACATGTAAAAACATAAATTCATTGAAAATTTTTAGTGAAATTAAAAAACATACATGCTCAAAAAAACAATATAAGATTCCTATTAATTTTTTTTAAAAAAACCTCAAACATTTTTAAAAATTACTATCAAAATTTCTTATTTTATAATTAAAATAAATTTGAAAACATTTTTCATAAAACATGAATAAAGAAGCAAAATGACTTCTGAACGAAGATATAAATCATGTCAACTTTTCCTACATTTTTTTCAATATAACTAGCAAAGAGAGGAAAAAGAAAAATGAACATGAAATTTACTTAAATGAAAAAGATAGAATAAAATTTAATGGTTTATTTAGAAAATGATCAAATAATTTCCTATAATAGAACTTCATGTATAAAGAATCCTAAATAAAATGGCATTAAAACATAAAACTGTACCACTTTGGTAACTAATAGATAATAATATAATTAATGGTAGTGAATAAATTATGAATCATTAATTAACTATTATTAAATAATTAATTTGTAAATGTGATGTATAGAAGCTCTAAAAAAGTTACTTGTTAAAAGTGCATATGTCGCAAAGAAGTCTATTTTTTGATTAAACCATTTGTTAAATATTGAATCGTTATATGTGTCCCTTATCATAATAAAAAATATATATTGTTTAATCATTTTAATAATTAAAATAAATATTCATATTTATTTTTAATTTTACATTATTTTATATAACCACTTAATAAATTAGTTAACCAATTTATTTTGCATTGTATGTTTTAAAGATAAAAAAACATAAAACCAAAATCACTTTGGTCAGTCTACTGAGCTAAAAGATATTATTATTTAATCACACAAATAATGCAATTATATGTGTGATTAATTTTATTTATCATAAATTAATATGTAAAATCTAAACATTAAATATTCTTATGATAAAAAAATTATGTTACACTCATAGAGATTGTAATTTATACGTATTCATGAGTAAGGATTCAATTTTTCATTGATCATAATAGAAATATTTTGAGTGTTAAATAATTATTCTAAGTTAAAAAACATATCATAAATATCATATTTATTATTTATAAACCCTTACACAAAAAATACATGTGACTTAGGAATATAATAAAATCATATCGCTTCATGAGGCGGTGTTCCACCGCACAGATGAATGAAATTATCATTTATTCAATAGATTGTTTTGTAAGAATAAAAATGGAAAATATTCTTTGAGAAATGATAATGTAAATTAAATACCATTTATAAAATTCAAATTAATCCTCAATAAATTCAATTTATGCTTTATGTAAAAAATGATTCATGTCCATTTGTGAGGCTGTAGTCCACCATACTTAGAAGAAATATTATTATACTACCTAGGGAATGGAAAGAAATATGTTTTATGGTATATTATAATTAATTAATTGTATTAATATCATAAATATAATTTATAAACATTAAATACATCATAATATTCATCCTTTAAATATTTTAATGTAATATGATTTATATCATTTTCCAAGGTGTAATTTCTCCATACACCTGATCAACTATTTAATTTTCCATTTAAGGATTAGATGTTTGTAGTTCATTAATTTAAAATATAAAAAAATCATTATTATCAATATATTCATATTATTATTTCAGTAGTTTTAATAAAATTATGGAGGTGGAAGAAAAACAAAACTCTTGTTTGATGACATTTACACTTCTTCGGAAAACATCATTAGGATTGCATAAAATTTCATCTTAGGTTGTATTTTATATAAATTAATGGAATATATGATTAGTAGAGTGAATTACATAGGTTTTTTTATATAATTAGATTTTAATTTCATTAATAGGATTGTAGAATGCATGTCATTATATAAATGCGTAATAGAAAAAACATAGATGTTTTGAAAATAATTAATTACAATAATTTTTTTTTTAATTTAAAAATTCTATAAAATTGATCATCTAACATCCATATAATATATAACTTCTGAATATTAACATGAAATATGAATTATACATGTATTTGGTAATTATTAAACAATATATTTTTCATTTAACACTATGTTAAACCCATTTTTACTTTAGTTTAAGTAAATTTATTTACCCTTTTAACAATTATCTTTTGTCAAAATATTTATTGAACATATTATATAATATATTTAATTTTGATTAAAATTTTGTAATACATTTTTAAATATTTAACTCATCTATGTAGATATATTAAATTTAAAATTAAACTCGATGACATGTCGAAAAAAATTCAATAAATGCATTTTCAGGAATATTATGATCTTATAATATATATAACATGTAATTCACAATAAATTAATTTAATTTAATATTTATGGTTATACACTAAAATTATTTCATTTATATCACTCCATATAATTTCTAAATTTATTAATATAAATAGAGAAATATTATAAACCTAGAAATATTTTTTTGAAATAAGTTTTTTAAGATGAATAATAAATTTATATGAAGATCATATATATGGACGAAATAAATTTTATTAAATGGATTTTTTAATACTAAATAATATTTTATATAATTCTAAATCAAATAAAATTATTTAATGTAATTATTATATTTAAAATAAATGATAAGTTTATTCGAATTGGTATTTATCTCTATTCATTAAAAAATTAACATTTCCTATAAATTCCAAAAATAGACCTCCATTTAATATCATTATTCTTATTTGAATATTTAAATTCATATTATAAATAAAATACCAAAAAATCTGATAATTAATTATACTAGTTTCACACAAAGCCTAATAAAAATAATTTTTTGAAGAACTATTTTTATAGAACAGTGAATGATTAATTCCTTAGTGATAATAAATAAATTTATATTATGTGGTAACATTATATATGTTTAATTGTGTAAATAATAACATTCATACATACTAAATTTACATCATAGTTTTAAAAATCATATTTAAATAACTTTATTAAAGTCATAGGATATGGTTTTTCTAAACTCAGTGTTGCGTGTTGAATACGTTATTGAACATACATTTCATTAATAATCATGGGGTTGTATATTATTCTCTACTTAAATATATTGATTCCTATCAATTTTAACAAATAAACCATTATAAATGGTATATATTTGAAAATATCTTTTAAAAAAATCCCAAAGCATAAAAAGGAATAATTACACTTCCACATAAAATTGGTGATCTAGAAACATGATGGGAATCAACAAAACTATGTTTTAACATAGGAAAATATTGGTGGATAGTGAAAATATGGATGTAAGGGAAAATCATTAATATTTTTTGAGACTATAAGAGGTTAATGATCATAATAATATGTATGATTTTAAAAAAAACTCCAAAATTAATAAATATTTGATTAAATAAAAGGCCCCTGAGACATCAGATATGAACACAATATGGAATCATTTATGATTAAATATCAATTTCAATGAGTTGAGGGATATCATTACTATTATGAAAGAGAAAACTATTAATCAAACTTACCAAATATGTTTTTATTTCATAATAAAATTTGTGTACTTTCAATTTTCAGCAATCACATTCCACATAACCTATAACTCCATAGAATGAATATCTAATCATATTTAATAAAGAGTCGTGGAATAAAATTTTGTTTTAATGGAACATACGATGCTTAAAAATCTAACAATATATTCCAAATATCTTCAATAAAATGGAAATTATTACCAACTATGAATTATAGTAAAAAATTTGAATATTATTGCCTAAAAAAATTAAATCAATGTTTTAATACATATTATTACATAAATAAATAACCATATATCCCATATATCGTCAATAACCTCAACTGCATAGAAATTTTTAATATAAAAATTAAAATCACACCACTTGAACAAACATTGAAATAATACAGATAGAATTCCCTCTAGAAAATCCATCACGTTAAACCTATAAGTTATATATATTTTTGAACCTAATAAAAAATATCCCAAAAATTTCATTAATCATATAAAAATACAAAAAACAATAAAATATTTGATCCTATAATATGTTTCACAAAATCAAAATAATATTTATACACTAAATTATATAGTAAAATAGGTGTTATACTAACAAGTACATCACCTCGTGTTCTTGAACATTACAATTTGTCCTTGTGCTTCTGTAGAAGGCATGCCTCTCCACATGGGATGCAACTAGTGTGCTCTGGTAATTCCCATGAACTTGAGTACATGGATTGTAAAGACCCGTAAATTTCAAGGCAATTTTTTTTCTTAATTTTCTTTGGGATTTTACGAGTACACAATTTCTAACGGCACCTGATTCTGAGGCCCGGTGTTCCCGGAACCATTTTTCAAAGTTTAGCTCGGGTATGTTCAGTGAACTAATGAGTGGATTTTCCAAACATTTGAACCGGTGCTCGGAATCAAAATATGACAACACCGGTGGAACCGCATCACTGGTAATTGCATAGGAAGACTTTTTCTGAAGTTGCGTTTTCTCCGGAGGTGATGTTAAAAATGTGAGGAATAAAAATAATTTTATTTTACAATTTATTTTTATTTCCTTACCGATGGTTAAGCTTTTTAGAAAAGGAAGATGCAAGGAAGTTGGCGTGGGGCCCACACGATCCCCACCCTTTTCAATTTCCTCAACCTCCCATTAAGTGTGCAAACCCCACATTATTTTTGTAACCCACCCGCACCCCTTTTAAATGACAAGTCAACTCTTGCAATTAAATGGACTATTAAAGGCTCTTCAATTAATTTAATAAATTGAATGAGATCTTTTTGAATTTCAAAATTAATTTTGACCTGTGTGTGTGTGAATAAAATAAGACAATGTCTTATTTTATTGGGGGGATTGTTTGTTGTGCGAAAATAGGAGGAGAGAACTCTTGCGCTCTGAAGAACATCATCTTCCTCATCGAAGAACGCGAAGAACGCCGAGTCTACAACGAAGAACTCCATTGCCGCAAGGGGATATCGCCAAACCGTCTTCTTCTGTCTCCTCAGCCGGTGAGAGATACCTTCTTCAAAGAACGATGAGGCGCCGCATCCTTCATCAGGAGAACGCCGACAGCGCTTACGAAGCCTCGATCCGCGACACCGTCTTCCGCGACGCTGTCTTCCGCGACATCCGTTTTCCGCAACGATCCTCGTTCTAGGACTTCATCGAGGTAGGGGTTTTAGTTCAATTTGGGGATTAAATTTGTGCTCTCTTTGACGAAGAGATTTTATTTGGGACGCATGTTATCGTTATAACAGGAGGAGGTTGGACCGCATGAACACGGCCGACCCTCCTCCCCCTTTGTTGTTGAATTCGTTGCGGCTCGAACGAAGTCATCGCAATGCAACGACACCGCACGAATTTAATGAGGAACACGACGAAGAAGCACGGCGTCGTCGCACCGTGCCATTGAGGGCAAACGAAGACTCGACCGGAGTCGGGCTGCGGTGAAGGGGTACAGCGCCATCACGCCACGCCAGAGAACCATGAAGAGACCGTGGCTGGAGCGGGGCAGCGGCAGAGGGACGCGACACCATTGCGCCGCACCGGTCAGACCAAGGCCGCGGCATGTGGCCGTGGCCGAGCAAAGGAGGGTGGCCGGAGCCGCCAGCATCCGGTACATAGGAGGGCGGGACCAACCAGTCCTGCGGGTGAGCTGGCCGGCCGTTACGGCCGGCAAATTTCTGGAAAAACTGGGGGTTTGACCCCTGGTCAATACGGTATGGCGGACCCCCGCGGGTCTGCCATTCGGTCTGAAGGGGTGGCAGTTCCCCCCTTCCGCGCTCACGTGGCACGTCGTGCCCTCGCCGGGCCGACCGGCCACCCAGGCCAGACCGGCCGCATCGCACATGGATGCGCAGGGCAGGTCGGGCCGCGCCAGTAGGGTCGGGCCGCACCCACATGGGCCGGACCCGGACTAGGGTCGGGTCGACCCAGGGGGTCTTGACCGGGTCGGGCCGGGTCCAAAAACCCCTAAAACTAGACAGGTTCATTTAAATTCCCATAACATGGGCTATGGAGCTCCGATCGATGAACTATCGGTTGCAATATGATCCTTTGATCGAGATGGTCGTTTCTGTATATTACACTCAAGGTTTCAAATAACTTTGGGTACGGCCGGGTTGGTTATAACACGAAACCAACCGGGCCATCAGAGCGAAAAAGCTTATAACTTGAGCTCCAGACATCCGATTGACGTGTCGTCGACATTGTTGGATTCCTCTTAGTGAGACAGACCTTTTGGATAACACCGCTCGAGGTTTGGATGTAGTTGGAGTGAAGTCGGGTTGGTTTTGACTAAAAAACAATCAGGCCCCGGGACCAAAAAGTCAATAACTCTCAGACCGGGCGTCTGATTGGCGCGCTTTCTGTCGCGTTATGTTCTTATTGACATGATGGAACGTTTTGATACATCAACCCAGGTATACGTGACAGTTGATGTATCGACCACTTGGCTCGTGGAGCGGACCCTCCCGGAACGAGCGTGCTCTTTGCGGAAACCCTAGAGCTGGCTGAGACTTGACGACTGCTGATCGATCGACGTGGTGTGTTTCGATAGCCTAGTGGAGAGTGATTTTTTGTAGCAGAATACCCACGGCAGAGGAGCGCTTGGAAGAAGTGGTAGACCCGCGGTAATCAACAGAAGAAGTACCTCTGTAGGCTATGAGGGGGAGCGCTTGGTTGTAGCGGTATACCCATGGTGGGAAGCCCTTGGTTGTAGCAGTAGTCCCCCAGTACTCGACAGGTGGAGTACTACATCAGTCCAAGGTTAGTGGGAAGCGCTTGTTTGTAGCAGTAGTCCCACTATACTCGATAAAGGAGGAGTTCCCCAGTAGATATGGGTTCGATAGTGAAGAATTTCGTATTGGAATCCTCTGTGGGTTCGACGGTGTAGACTATCATACTGGAATCCTCTGTGGGTTTGACGAAGATGACAACCAAACTAGAATCCTTTGTGTGTTCATTTGTGAACACTACATTACTAGAATCCTACGTGTGTCCCAGCTAGATGAATCAGTAACTACATCTGATCTTCTCCTCTTTCATTACAAATGATGTATACCTGTGTGAGCTGAGTCTTGACATTCAATCTTTATATTTGATATGGTTGACTTGCTTTCCAATGTGGATTGAGTTGTGCTTTCCTATGTGGATTGGGTTGTACTATCCTGTGTGGACATGATCGAACATGGGATCGGATGTTGGAGTGGAACTGGAATTGATGACATAGATATATGTATTGGAATATACCTAAGTAGTGTTGGATGGTACTTCGTGATTATATCTTTCCTTTATAGTTTATCCTTTGTGGATTCTGGGACCCCTTTGGGGGTATCGAGGTCCCTACTGAGTAGCGTATACTCAACCCTGCATGGTCTATGCCCGCACTAAGTTGTGTTGGATGCAGACGACGGATAGTGCTGATCATGGTTGAGGCTTGTGGAGCAAGTCGGTACCTAGAGGTGGACCACTGGGTGGTACGTACACAGAGCAGATGGCTGGACCCGAGGAGCTGTGGAGGCTATCCGTACCCACCCTTCAGGTGGGAATTCTAGTGGACGGCTTGACGTTGCTTCTTAATTTTCAGTTGTTGTACTTTCTTTCCAGTTGTACTTTAATTTCAGTTTGGGTTTGTATCCTGACCCATTTACTTTCTGCACCTACTATTGTACTCAGTTTACTTAGTGTTTACATCTGCTGGCGTATTCTTTGGTGTTTGTTTACTTTATAAAGTCAATGCCTTCCCCTTTTTTGTAGGTATTTATGCCTTGGTGCTATTTGCCATCCCCTGGCCTATGGAAGGCGGGCTTGGGGTAGTCAAGGCATAGGTCCTGAGGACGGTTCTTGAAAAATTGGAATCAGAGCGGAGGTTCAGTTCTACCGCAGAACTCAAAACTCTAATCTTTCTTCTAAGTGAAGCAATAGTGTTAAGGGTATTGAGTGTGGTTATCAGCCCAGGGAGTCTAGTGTTGGTGCGGCAGCTGACGTATCTGTACACCAGGACCCTGAATTCTGATTTCGGACTCAATGCACGAAAACATTGATTTCTTGTGTGTTTCAAAAGTTTTCTTTGTGATTACTTTGTGTCAGCTCACTAGGTATACTGTTTTGACCGTGGTACACCTGTTTCTTTTCAAGATATCCCCATGATGGTTTCCATCTAGGTTTCAAAGCATTGTGCGAGACGACAGCCCACTGAGCGATGAGGCCTCTGTGCAGGGCCCTTTTAAAGAGGAGGCACAGGAGGTACCTCTACCCACCAAGCCACCGATGCCGCCAGCCCCAGCCGCTGAGAGTGCACATAGCCTGAGTGTACTGCATGAGTTTTAGCATCAAAGACCGCCCAGGTTCAACGGGGAGACGGACCCTCAAGCAGTAGAGGATTGGCTGGAGGCAGTGGTTCGAGTTTTCAGGTTAGTGGGGACACCAGCTGACCTCATGCTGATCATTGTAGCGAGCCTCCTACATGCGGCAGTAGGCTGATGGTGGAGCTTGATGCTCCAGGTGCATGACGATGCATCCCTTCTGTGGGCAGATTTCGAGAGCCTGTTCCAGGCAGAGTTTGTACCAGCCACCCTTCGAGCGGTGCGCATACAAGAGCTACTACAGCTGCGGCAGGGCAGCATGACAGTAGCACAGTATTCAGCAAGGTTCACTGATCTCCCACGTTACTCTACAGATATGGTACGAGACCCGTTTTTCAAGGCCCCAACCTTCGAGCAGGGGATCAGGTGAGAGATTAGAGCTTCAGTAGTTTTTCACATCATCCCGACATAAACAGGGGTGTTGGAGCGAGCCCTATTATTGGAGAGTTTCCTTGCTGAGCAGTCTCTAGCAGCAGGACCCACCACTAGCTGGCATGCAGCAGATTCTTCTGCAGCAGGCAGTAGACTGATGACGCAGAGGTCCAAGAGGAGCATACCTACAAGTGATCAACTGCATGACATAGGATCATGTGTGCGATTCACCCAGGGTGGAAAACGACTTACCAGGAGCGGACAGTGTTACTCCTTCGGCGGGGTTGTTCAAATGGCACGTCACTATCCGAACCACCATACAGATGACCAGCGGATAAACGAAGGACCTCCCAGGTAGAGGCAGAGGTTCAATTGGGGCAGATCTCAAGGAGTATGAGACTGAGGCAGGGGAGCTGGCCGTATAGCTGGAGGTGGATGACGCTTCGAAGTGTTCTCACCACCACCACCAGGAGGTCCACCCCGACCACAGGGAACATGTGGAAATTGGAGAGCTCAGCTTCAGGCAGCTGAGCCATTTGACTATGGAGCTCCAAAAGCTGGCTGACAGGAGAAAAACTAGTTCCAGGAATGGAGGCATTGTTATTGGTGCTTCTAGCTTTCTTTTTGTTGATGTTGTGGTTGTATGTGTCTTTTTACTTTGAGCTGTAGTAATAAAAGACACCTTTCTTTGTAGAATTTACTTTCATGCCCTCTCTTTAGTTGTTACTAAGAGGTTCCGGTTAAAAAAAACCATTGACTTGATGTTCACTTCTATGATACCTACTGGAGGAGACCCAGTGACCACACACTGATGCCGATAGTGTGACTCAACCCTTGGAGGTGAGAGTAACAGTTGGATCTCTTGGTAGTGGCGTCGAGGCCTTACGACGTCATCCTTGGTATGGATTAGTATCATCCATGTCGGGATTGACTGTATTAGGAAAGGAATGTGGTTCATCCTGGGGATGAGACCGGATTTTCTCTGATCGGAAAATATGAAATCATAGCAGCTCTTGTTGGACCAGAGAAGGTATAGGTCATCCAACATCGGATGAGGAAAACTCAGAGCCAACAAAAGTCTTGTGCTGACATGAGTTGTAGACCAGTAGAGTTCGAGGATGGAGACCACATTTTCCTACGTTCTCACCTCGACATGAACTATGGATTTTTGACCAAGGCGATAAGTTATCTCTGTGCATCATCGGACCCCTATAGGTCCTCAACAAGATAGGCGAGGAGGCTTATTGCATGGCTATTCCACCTCAGCTGCACCGGGTGTACGAAGTTTTTCATGTATCTCAGCTGAGGAGATATGTACACGACCTGATGCATATCATCGACCATGAGGAGCAGGACATCAATGACAGGGATACATTTTTAGAGGTCCCGGTGGAGATCGAGGAACAACAAGAGGGGGTCCTACGTGGGTGGTCGATTCCTCTAGTGTGCATTAGGTTGCAGCACAGGAACCTCCAGGGGAGAACTGGGGAGTGGGAGGCTCAGATGCGTTCTCAGTACCTTTTGTTTCACTAGTTTGTGTTATAACTTTATGGGGACGTAATGACTTGAGGTGGGAGTAATGTAAAGACCCGTAAATTTCAAGGGAATTTTTTTTCCTAATATTCTTTGGGATTTTACGAGTATGTAGTTCCTGACGGAACCTGATTCCGAGCCCGGTGTGACCAGAACCATTTTCCAAAGTTTAGCTTGGGTACGTTCAGTGAACGAACGAGCGGGTCTTCCCAACATTTGAATCAGTGCTCGGAATCGAAATATAAGGGCACCGATGGAACCGCAGTGCCGGTAATTTCCTATGAAGTCATTTCCTGGAGTAGCGTTTGCTTAATAGGTGATGATAAAAATGTGAGGAATAAAAATAAACTTGTTTTAAAATTTAATTTAATATCTTTACCGATGGTTAAGCGTGTGGAAAAGGAAGATGCAAGGAAGATGGTGTGGGACCCACTTGAGCCCCACCCACTTTGATTTCCTCAACCTCCCATTATGTTTACAAACCCCCCATTATTCTTGTAACTCAACCTCACCCCTTTTAAATTTCAAGTCAACTCTCGCAATTAATTGGACTGTTAAAGGCACTTCAATTAATATAATTAATTGAATGAGATATTTTTGAATTTCAAAATTAATGTTGACTTGTGTGTGTGTGAATAAAATAATACAAATGTCTTATTTTATTGGGGGCTTGTTTGTGGTGTTAAAAGAGGAGGAGAGAACTCTTGCGCTCTGAAGAAAATCGTCTTCTTTATCGAAGAACGCGAAGAACGCCGAGTCTACGATGAAGAACACTGTCACTGCAAGGGGAGATCGTTGTACCGTCTTCTTCCCTCTCTGCAGCCGGTGAGAGAGGCCTTCTTCGAAGAATGACGACGTGCCGTATCCTACATCGGGCAAATGCCGACAGTGCTTACGGAGCCTCGATCCGCGACGCCATCTTTTGCGACACCATATTCTGCAACGTCCTTTTTCCACAACGATCCTTGTTCGACGATTTCATAGAGGAAGGGGTTTGAGTGAAATTTGTGGATTAAATTTGTGCTCGCTTTGATGAAGTTATTTTATTTTGGGCCGCATGTTATCATTATAATGGGAGGAGGTCGGACTGTACGAACACGGCTGACCGTCCTCCCCCTTTGTTGTTGAATTCGTTGCGGCTCGAACGAAGTCGGCGCAGTGCAATGGCACAGCGTGTAATCAAGCAGGAACACGGTGAAGAAGCGCGGTGCCATCGTGCCTCGCCGTTGAGTCTGGATGAAGCCGCGACCGGAGTCTGGCCACTTTGAAGGGGGTCGGCACCGTCCTGCTACGTAGGAGAACCCCGAAGAGACCGCGGCCGGAACGGGGCCGCGGTGGAGGGTCACTGCGCCGTTGTGCCGCGCTGGTCGGACCAATGCCCTGGCCTCTGGCCGCGGCGGAGCAACGGAGGGCAGCCGGAGCCGACGGCAGCCGGTGCGCTGGAGGGCAGGACCAACCGGTCATGCGGGTGAGCTGGCCGGCCATTACGGCCGACCAATATTTGGAAAAACCGGGGGTTTGACCCCTAGTCAATGTGGTTGGGCGGACCCATGCGGGTCCGCCGTTCGGTCTGAAGGGGTAGCGGTTCCCCCCTTCCGCGCTCACGCGGCGCGCGGTACCCTCGTCGGGCTGGGACACACTGGCAGGGCAGGACCGCGCCCTAATGGGCCACATCTGGACTCGGGTCAGGTAAACCTGGGTCGGGCCGACCCATGGGGGTCTTGGTCCAGGTCAGTCTGGGCCCAAAACCCCCTAAAACCGGACAGCTTTGTATAAATGCCCGTAACATGGGATAAGGACCTCCGGTCAATGCACTGTAAGTTGAGATGCGATCCATGGATCAGTACGGTCGTTTGGTATATTACAATCAAGGTTTCAGAGAACTTTGGGTACGGCCGGTTTGGTTTGAACACTAAACCAACCAGGCCCTCGGAGTAGAAACGCTTATAAATTGAGCTCCGGACGTCCGATTGACATGCCGTTGACTTTCTTGGATTCCTCATAGTGAGATGGACCTTTTGGCTTACTCCACTTGTGCTCTGTACACAGTTTTAGTGTGGTTAGGTTGGTTTTGACTTAAAAACCAACCAGGCCCCTGGGACGAAAAAGCCAATAACTCTCAAACCGGGCGTCCAATTGGCACGCCGTTTGTCATGTTGTGTTCCTATTGACATGACAGAATTTTGCAATACATAAACTTTGGTCTACATGATAGTTGATGTATCGAACTCTTGGATCGTGGAGCAGACCCTCCCGAAATGAGTGTGCTGTGTGCAGAAACCATAGAGCTGGCTAAGACATGACGATTGATGATCGATCGACTCGGTGTGTTTCGATAGCCCAGTGCGGATCACTTTGTTGTAACGGTAGACCCATAGTGGAGGAGCGCTTGGCAGAAGTGGCAAACCAACGGTACTCAACAAAAGGAGTGCCTATTTAGGCTATGAGGGGGATCGGTTGGTTGTAGCGGCAGACCCATAGTGGGAAGTGCTTTTTTGTAGCAGCAGGCCCACAGTACTCATCAGGTGGAGTTCTACAGCAGTCCAAGGTTAGTGGGAAGCGCTTGGTTGTAGCGGAAGATCCACTGTAATCGATAGAGGAGGAGTCCCCCAATAGCTATGGGTTCGACGGTGAAGACTTTCGTTTTGGAATCCTCCTCGGGTTCGATGGTGAAGACTATAGTACTAGAATCCTTTGTTGGTTCGACGATGAAGACAACCATACTGGAATCCTCTGTGGGTTTAGCGGTGACCACAAAAATAATTGATTCTTATGTGGGTCCCAACTAGATGAATCTGTAACTACATCTGATCTTGTCGGCTTGCATTACAAATGATGTATACCTATGTGAGCTGAGTCGTTACTTCTAATATTTATATTCGATACGATTGACTTGCATTCCTATGGGGATTGAGTTGTGCTTTTCTGTGTGGATTGGGTTGTACTATCCTGTGTGGATGTGATTGAACTTGGGCTTAGATGTTGGAGCAGAAATGGAATTGATGACTTAGGTATATGTATGGGAATATACCTAAGTAGTGTTGGATGTTACTTTGTGATTGAATCATTCCTTTTTGGTTTATCCTTTATAGATTCTGGGAGACCTTTGGGGGTCTCGGGGTCCCTACTGAGTAGCATATACTCCCCCCTGCACAGGCTATGCCTGCACTACGTTGTGTTGGATGCAGACGACAGATAGAGCTAATCGTGGTTGAAACTTCTAGACCAAGTCGGTACCTGGAGGTGGACCACTGGGCGGGACGTACACGGAGCGAACGGCGGGACCCGAGGAGCTGAGGAGGATATTTGTACCCACCCTTCATGTGGGACTTCCAGTGGACGACTCGACGTTGCTACTTACTTTTTAGTTGCTATACTTTCTTTCCAGTTGTACTTTACTTTCAGTTTGGGTTTGTATCCTAGTCCATTTACTTTCCACACATACTATTGTACTCAGTTTACTTAGTGTTTACTTCTGCTGGCTTACACTGTTGTGTTTGTTTACTTTATAAATGCAATGCCTTCACCTTTTTGTTGGGATTTACTCCTTGGTGCTAGTCGCCATCCCCTGACCTATGGAAGACAAGCGTGGGGTAGTCACAACACGGGTCCTGAGGACGGGTCGTGACATGGAGAGTGTCTATCCATGTTCTCTACCACATGGAATACCCACATATGAATGAAGTTACAATACATATATGGGGTTTACAAATCATTCCATCTTAATGAATTCCCTAAACCCTAGTCTACAAATGCAATAGGAAACATATAATGTGTTTATTATAGTACATGATGTGTAATCATGGTTTTAATGGTTTTCTAAATCTGAAATACACATTTAAAATTCAACAATATTATTAAAATTCATCCCCAATTCCACTAATAAAATTTTATTTAGCCAATGAACATTATTTTCTAACTATCTGGTTGTTAGAAATTGACATTGTCCACCCACGAGAGTTCCGTTTTATATTTGACATGCCCTTATTTCAAATATAATTAATGATTTGATATCTATTTATTAAAATGAATTTTCAAATTCCTATATAAATTATATATCTTCATGTTTCATCTTTCCATGACTTGTTCCATATTTTTTCCCAACTCCAGGGGTCTGATCTGGCTCGGTAATTCATGATAATGTTGAACTACGACTATTGCGTCAATCTAGTGAAGGAAGCAAATTATTTGATGGATAAATGAACAATAATTGATGTCTAACTATCATTGACTAGTATTTTTATTCCCACAATTAATTATTTGGATATCCTGGTAAGGAAAAAATTGAAAAACGATTTGAATTGGTACATGATAACATGTTCAGGCCACAATTGGTGTAGTTCAATGATGGGGTTTGATCTACTAATTAAATTCAATAAAAAATGGAATAAAACAAAAATAGATGATTTGTAGTTTGTATTTGATCGTTCTACATAAAATAATGTGAGTTATAAAAAATTCAATATGTTTTTTATTCTTTTAATCCTGATCTTCCCGGATCTAGGGTTTCATCATCTTCTAATTTGATTTTCCAACATAGGTATCGGAAGAATCTAGGGAATATTCCCAATATTATTTAGCTATACAAAGAGGATTTTCCATGGTATTATTCTTATAATAATTTTTATTTTGTAAAAAAATAATTAACATATATATTTAATTAATTAATCAACTAAATGTACCATCAATAGGAGAGACATGAGAACAACCCACAGTGATCTATTTTACGTCACATCGATGGTGAAATCGCATTCCGAAGTAAACCATGCTCTTTGATTTCTAATCTGATATACCAATTAAAAGTTAACATATTTTATTTATGAAAATACACACACATAATATAAAATATTTTGAAGATATTTATAAAATTAATTTTTTTTCCGCACTGGGCCCCTGAATATAACATCGTCTCATGGACTAGCCCAGGAAATAAATATAAGAATATTTAAATATCATTAAATGAATATAATGAGATAGTATATTTAGTGTAATTCTTTTTTTATTCATTTTATATTTCAAAGAGTAAATTTTAATATGTTACCATATATTTTTTGTTTGATCATTAAAAATCTCAAAGGATTAATGACATAATATAGGAGATTGTGGTTTAGTTGAAAAAGTTATCGCATTTTTAATCATTTCAAAAAACGGTCACCCTTGACCAATTTGATGAGTTATATTTATTATATATAGTACACTATCATGGGTTATATTGGATCATCATTTTAGATCATGAACCATGTTCTAATATGTTCTTTGTAAGACTTTTTCCATGTTATCTTGGTACTCATGTGTTTTTGAGAAAATATTATCACATATTGATGGATAAGATATCTGAGTGAACAATCTAGGTATTATAGGACAGAGTGAGATTATGAGTACAATTTTTCTTAACATGGGAGGAGAACATGGTTTATATTTCTTTAACAAATGTAAATAATTATCATGAAATGGTTCATATGGAACCATATGAGGCAGTGGTTGATTTTCTCTATTGTCAATTTTCATGTTTGATGGTTGTAGAAAAATCAAGGCTATTAGTACTATGAATTTTTTAAGATGCATATGGGCATGATTTTTTGATCTAATAAATATGGCTATGGACTAGAGTATAAATCTGTAAATGGGTAATGGATTTTATGGAAATCATGATATTATTGTGTTTTACCAGTTATACCATTCTATTTCACTATCACTTGGTCACTATTGGATTCAAATTCCAGGTTTGATACTACCAAGTTAGTTATGGTTATTTTTATTATCATGGATAGGATCCATCCGGTATCATATCAATTTTTTGTTTCCCAACTATATGGTGGTATGAACACCTTTTATCAGGTGACATCACTTGAATAATATCATTATTACCCTTCTCGTGGGATCGATGATGATGTTGCTGAGATTGAAGATTATGTGAGGATTATCTGAATTGTATCATGGGTCACATATAGAAAATTAAATGGGAAATTATTATACCCCTGGTTAGATAATTATTGTATAATGGTCATCATTGTGATGTATACTCACCTAGGAAAGCCTAAATGTTGGCTCAGTGGCCTCAATTCATTACCATGAAGGCTTAGTGAAATGTGGTAAAATATCTAAAAGTTGTGTTGTCAAATGTGGGGAGGCAGTAAGATCCCTATCTACTGAAAAGATATGTTTTGATTTATTATTTGTTTAACACCATATAAATTGGTAAATGAAACAAAAATTGTGAGTAGGGAATGAATTAGGAGTTTCTTATCAGTTATAAAATAAAAAATGGGAAATGTAGACATCAATTGTATAGTGCACCACTCAAACACAGTTGTATCTTACCATGAACAATAAAAATAAAACCTTGTGTGATGTGTGGAACAGTTAGAAAACTATTTGAGGAGATCCTAGGAAAAAGTTAGACATGATCCCCTCAGAACAAAGGTAATATATTTCTTCCCCATTGTTTTTCAAACATTATGGATGGTTAGACATGCCATATAACCTTGATTACTCCAAGATAATCAGAACCACATTTGTGGCATAAGGATTGGAAAACCATGTGGCCAAAATATGGACCATAGAAAAATTGGGGATTTGATGATTTTTTTCCTCTAGACCATTATAATATTTTCACTCGATATCACCCCCCCCCATTTCCAATCCATTATTAATTGTTAATATCTTAGAGAACCCTCCTCTATAAATTTTTATTCTCTCTCAATTCATATGACATTGGAGTTTTTTTCTACAAATGGAATAACATAATATGTATCTATCACCATTATATTGTATTATATATGATTATAATAATATATTTTTTCCACCCATTCTGATTCTTATGAATCTCATTACAAGGAGATTCATTATTTTTTTGTTTTCGGACATTTTAGTTTTAATTAGGGGTTGTGGTTGGGAGGATATAATTCAACATGAATGAGGTATGGGGTATAAACTATTTCCTTTAATTTTGTGGTATTATTTTGGCATATGTTTGTATTTAAATTAAAATACTTGTGGGGTGATTCTTTTCATGAATAATAATATCATTTTGGGGCCATTTCAGGATATGTGGGATAGTTCACATACCCCGTCTGGTCTTTCGTTGATATTTTAACTAATCATATGCCCACCAATGGGGTGTTAAACTCCCATAGTAATTGTGAAGTGGGATAAAAATGGTGGTAGAAAGTTCATTATGATTGTTAAACTGGTTATAAGTTATGGATAGTCCATTAGTATGTTATGAGGAGTTTTTTGGATTGAATTTAGTATTCCATTGTTTGTAACATATTGGTGGGAGTAGTGGAAAATTATTGAAGGGGGTTAATTTATGTATAAAACAAGATGAAATGGAATCAATGGTTGTTCTATTTGAATTCATTGTAAAAGCAATTGTCTATGGGATTTTATATAATACATTAATGATAATGGAAAATAGAAATAATGATAAATGAAAACTGGATAAAACCCTATGCTCCATATCTATTGAGTTAAAAAAAGATGTGTAACAATATATATTTATATGTATCAGTAGTGTTATGTGTAGAAAATGGAAAAGGGTTATTAATAAATTGGTTTGGTGGATGTTAATAATGTTCAATGACATGATAGCGTGGTATTCAATGGACGTCCATATTGAGAAATGGCTGTTGGTGAGGTTGTTCAATTACATTGAGAAGATATTGGTAATGGTGGTCCATATATTTGTTTCATATGGTCAGTCATGATGTTTTCCATCCCAAAATATAGTACATGAATCAATTATACCTTTGAAATAAATATTCACCCTAAATTAATGTGGATATAATGAATATATTGGGATAAAGTTGGTTTTATTGGTTTGTATGTCACTAAAAACCCATAGATGCGGTTGGGTAAATAGGAATTGATTAATAGTAGATCCTATTTTAATTATTCCACATTTATTTTCAATGTAAATATATATACCTTATTATTAGACAACATATTTCATTAGAGTCTTTTTGTGGCTACATATTCAATTTTATTCTCACGCTTCTTTGGTTGTCATTGGTGCATGAGAATATTTTGGTGTTATAGTTGAAGAAAAGGGACAAGGACCAATGAAAGATGATTGAGTTGGGATTTTGTGTATTGAAATGGGTGAGGGAACACGAATATTCCTCGAAAACATTTTTTGTATAATTTTTTTTATTTTTTAATTAATGAAATCTTTGAAAATATCACTACATAGTCATGAAATGTTAATATTATATATATTTGGGAAATTTCCATATTATAATAAATTTTTACGTGATTCATGGTTATTCATTTCTATTGAATTAGTAATTTTACCCATTAATATTCATTTATATATATATAAGGGTTTTATCTCAACACATTATTTAGATCCTTTTTACTATTTGTAATACACTTTAATATGGGGCGGCTTGCCTGAGGTCACATACCAAACTCTCTTTGGGTTCCAGTTTAGTTGAACATGGGTCAAGACAACACAGAATTAATATTCTTTATGTCGGCTCTTTTTATTGATATTATGATTCCCTAAAAAATAATATTTAAAAAGGTAATGATAATTTTTAATATTAAGTCCACAAAAAATATGTTTCAGATTTAGTTTATGTAATCCCCTATTGAGATGTTTTAATTTTCCCAGAACATTTTGGTGAAAATTTTATTTTATTAGTTTAAACAAGATGATGCCAAAATAGTCTCTTATATTAATATGTTGAAGTAAATACCCAATCATCGTGTGATTTATTAATTTTTAGAATCAATTAATATAATTGCATTAAAATATTTCAAACAATTAATCTTCTTAATGGAAACTTAATGGTTCTAGAATAATTACTCTTAACATATAAATATTTAAATGAATTTTCTGTAAACTATTGATACATGATTAAGATGTTTTATATACTAATAAAATATCTTATAAATGTAAAATATACCTATTTACTTGTTGTAAATTCAAATTTAAATATTATATTGGATTCATCTCCCAATTATTTATTCTTAGGATTCAGTATTTCCTTCCAAATAATTGAATCTTATCATAAAATTAATATCTATCATCAGGATTCACAAAAAATGAGGTGGATTAATAATAAATTAATATAGGTATAAAATATAGATAATAGATGTAAATATATCAATTTATAATAAACAGAAATTGAAAATGTGTCTATAAATAGTACAATATATAGTATAAAATATTGATATTGTATTTTTTCCAATATTAATGTGGGAGATGGTGGAGTAATTTCCAATTAATCTATTTAGGTATTATATTTATTTAATATATAGTTCCTAACTGTAAATTTAAAATATAATATACATTTGTCACATAAAACTAGTTTTTAAGGAATGGATCATTCATCTATCCGTCATTAATATGTTTTACTCAAGAATGAGGAGGTGGGGAGAAGCCCAAAAAAAGACACGTGGGACGAAAATAATGGAGTTCGGGATAATAATCTCTAATTAAATTATCATAATATGTGTAGAGGGAACATATCGTATTAATGATGGTATATTAGTTGTCGAGGGTGTCCTAGGGAGGACAAGAAGTCTACGAGCATACTCTATTCCTATCATGTGTGACTATAACAATGAAATTTGAAATAAGAGTCCTTAATCTGAGAACAACACAATTGATATCCCAAGGAGATAAAAGAGTCTCCATAATACTTCTATGAAGAATATAAAAAAATATTCCACCCCATCCAATGAGATACCATAGGAGGGAAACAATTTCATCCCCCTTAGTATTGTTGTAACTTCTTCGAAGAGATAGTCAATAAGAAAAAAAGTATCACTGAATGAAAAAATGTCATAGCTAATAGGTGGAGAACCACTCCTCCACCACCACCCTCATTTTATCATTGATTAATGTCACCTAAATATTAATTTTTTCACTATAACCAAAATTTATCCATTAGTCCATGTTACCTCATGAGGGAGGACTACCAACTGTTCATTTAGAACCCTTACCAGGTAGAAGTCGATGGAGGGAAGCAGGTGATGGCGAATGTTTAAGAAGTGGTACCAGATAATGGGAAATGAAGTGGGATATGAAGAAAACCTCAATTCATGAACATGAAAACCCTTCTTCATGGAGCCTATTTTGTTCATTACAGATTCTACAGCATCTAAAAACAACAAACAGTGACCATTCTTCTATTTTATGTATGTTTAAATGAGTTTTATAAAACCATCCTTCAAGAATGATACTACTAAGAAACTCTTTTCATAAATATCCACAGTATGTACCCATGTCAAGGGACATAGATGTTTCATATTCCCCTTCGAAGAAGATGTTATCAATAAATTTATCATTCATGACAAACAAATAATGGAAATTCTTTTGATAGATAAGGTGTTAAAAAGTAAATAAATATTTGTTAAAAATATTACATATGTGGAATCATCATCCACATAATATTTGAAGTTAATTACGTAATGAATCTAATAGTTGACTATTTACTAGTCGATGTGAACTTTCATCCTCCATGATAGCCCCAAATGATTGAAATACCTTTAAATATAGTGATTTGATATGGTCATTGCAATATGAAATAATTCAAATGCTTCCTTCAATTAAAATAAAGTAGTAAATGTTAAATTTACCTTTCATAAAAAATTCAATATAGGTTTTATATTCACATGTTGAAAAAATTTGACTGACATATTTTATCAACTTCTTAAAATACCATATTTTTTCAATATATATAGTTACATATTCATTAATAAAAATAATTATATATTTTTTATGGGTTGAAGTAATATTTATCCAATAAAACATCCAATACAACTTATTTTCTTACTATCATAAAATTTAAAAAGGGAGATAGTGGATTTTAAATGACTCAACTTTTTTTATTGATTATTGTATATATGGATAAGAAATTTATTATTAATATACTGAAATATTATATTTGGGATAATCAGACCACTATAGGAATGCCAACAAATTCATACCCATATTCAAGTGTGTATTATAATGATGTTTTATTTTTATTTTGTTGTTATAAAATCCCAAAATATCCATTAATAATCATTTGAATAATGGTGAATGGTAATATATACTATTTATATAAAAATTATGCATTATAGACTATAAACCATGGAATAAATAAATTTATATAAATGATATAACATTGAGTTTCAATAAAATCCAATTACCATTTTGTAATATATTAAGAGAAATATTTTGTGACTTATTTTTTAATGATTATTATATCCGTTAAAAAAATCATCATAATAAGAAATAAGACAATTAAATTTTTAACTAGAATTGTTGGGATATTATTTTATACCACATATATATTAAAATTAAGAATATCAAAAAAATAAAGGATAGAGAGTGTTTTATTCATCCATAAAATGATATATATATATAATGAAACACAATATATAATAATTTAAATTATTCGAAAATGTGATTATTTGTTGACCTATATTTATTTTACATTTTTCCATGGTCACATGAATTTAGAATTCATGACATGTGTTCCATCCTATTTTATCATAATCAACATTGATAGGTTCATCAAAAATGAAGAAGAAAGTCATGGATAAGTCCTTATACTAAGACTATACATTAAAAAAATTATAGATCACATATTGTATGATCCTAAAATTTTTAGATTGATTTATATAAATTTTCTATATTATTCATGAAAAATATCATTTTCCCTTGATTTAAAAATTTATATTGTTATCCATCCTTTATGATATGTATATTTTCAAGGATTTATATTAATATTAACTAGTATATGGGTGTTATCCCAAAAAAATATTCTAGTACACATTCCCAGTTATTTGTCCAAAAAATGATCTCTTTTAATTTTTTTGATCTATCTAAATAAATGTGATCACCTTTATTTTCATTTTTTTAATTATATATTATTCAAAAAATACATTTTTAACCATTTTAGTTAAATATTTAAATATATAGAGCTCTATGTATATTGATTCCTATCATTTTTGAATAAAATACGATTATGGGATCTCATATATTTGTCCCAAATACTTGTTTACCCACTATTATACCCCTAATTGACATATCAATTTTAAATTTGTTATTCACATCTCATTGGTTTTTAAATTTTTGGGATTTGGATATATATTACATCATGGTTCATGAGTAATTGAAAATTGCATTATTTATATTCTAATACACTTATATCAGTGTGTATCTATAATGTCCCAAACTATTTTCCACACACAAGGGGCCCAAGCTAGTTTGTCAGGTGACTTTCGGCACACTACCCCAAATATCATATATTGATTATTATTAGTGAGTGTCTAATATGTAATGTGGGAGACTATAACCAATTAATCAAAGAAGCATTACAACATCATTAAAAAAATTAAAAGTGATATAGAAATAACTATAATATTACCACTTCCAATAATGACCGACATCAAATGATAATCCCAAAATAGTAATGTGATATCCATACCAAAGAAGTAAATATTTCATTACATATATGTTTAATGTGTCTAAATAATTAACAAAATAATTTCACACTAACATCTACCAATTGTTTCATGACATCATATTTTTTTCCCTTATCCATTGTCCATCCCAACTCATCCATATATCATAGGGTTAATTCCCTTATTCTATATAGTAAACATGATTTCTATTCTAGTACCATCTTTAAATCTCGATTATGGTGTGATTTCATCTCTATAGGACACGAGAAACGACGACAAAAACAATATCATCTATTTGAGTGTGTGTAAAATTGAATAAATAATTTATTATAAAAATAATTTCAATAGTTTTCATGTTAAATTATTTCTTAAATAACAACCTAAATCCCAATGTAAACAATGACACCCAGTCCAACATTACCTTATTTTTACCTTCTAGGAGTATGAACCATATACCAAGGAGTTTCACAATTAATTTCATCATGGGATTCCATTAAACATTAAATTCTAAATTAAGATTCAAACAATGGGGGGCTAGAGAAGTTGTATAGAACCATGTATTTAGTTGGAGTAGTAGTCCCTATCCCACAACATAGTAATTACATTATATATATTGGGAGCCTAAAGTCGATATATATTACCCTATGGTTATTTGGAGTAGTCATCCATGTCCCGTAACTAAAAATTTAAATTTATATCTCATGATTCCACATTATCAATCCATATATCAACCCTTATCATAATTCAGTACTCAACCAATTTCATAAAATTCCTAATTCATCCTTTCATAATTAATAATTCATCATTTCAATAATAACGTCACACCCCATGGGTCGCTATCAATTTTATATTCACATGTTGGACTAATTTCATTACCCATTATTCAACTAATTATTTAATTAAATGATCAATGCAATGGATTAACCTGGAAACTACAATTTGAAAATTATATACATTTAACTAAAATAAAGATAATGGGAGTGAAAAATTATATCACCAACCTCACGGTCATTGAATTATTTTCACCAAACCAAAACATCTATTTTTATGCAGAATGAGAAAAATCAAATATGTGTATAATATCTATGAGAAATACATAATGTTAAGATCAAAATAAACAAAATCAATTAAATCCTAGATCTAAAAATTCTCTAATTGAAGAAAAAATTATTTCTCCTTATCTATAATTAGATATGGGAGATATGAGATTCTAAATAAGTAAGAAACCACATACCATTGAGGTTATGATTATTTATTTATATCATTTATTTATTAAATAAGGGGTCCAAGGATCCTTCAAATATAGTAGGAATATTCCAAAACTAAAAGAACTTTATTAATTTCAAGATGGTGTTATTTGTTATTAAAATGAGGGGGTCAGGAATTTCAAAAAAAAAATTAAATTGAAAGCCAATAAATGGTTTTCGTTATAGAGGTACATGAATTTTAAATCTATTCTCCTTAACCTTGTATGCCTTAATGGGAGTCAGATAGTTTATCCTATGTGGGGAATGGTTTGGAAAACCATGTGCAAAACCTAGGAAATCCCCTCTTCCAGAGGGTGAACATTTTAGAAATGGTGGTCTTATGGTTTCAATAAATTGTTAGTGGCCTCTTGTATCTCTAAAAGAGGTCATAAAATTTCTTAAAAAAATCCACACAGTTTTCCATAAACTGTGTCCAACTGTACATAGCGGTATGGGAATAAAATTTTGATTCTCATCACCCAAATCAACTCCATAAAAACCCAAACTAAGGTATAAAAAAATGGGTAATAGTTTTCCAAAATATTATTACATGAAATTTCCATAATAGCTAGTATATTACAATCTCACCATCTTATAAAAGATCTTCATTAATAAGAACACCCAAATATCTCTAGGAATTTGAGATAAAATATTCATTCCATGAATCCCATATATCATTCCATGAATCCCATGTATAATCTTCCACTAAATGAATAGTAATTTACAATTGTACATCATTAGATGGGTGAAAATACATATTCAAGAATACCTGCCGACCATGTGCCTTCAGCATGGCTTGGCTGATTCGTGAAGTGAAACATGAGTCACTATATAAAAATATTCTCTATGGAACCTAGTGTAGTAGGACTATCTCCATGATTTACATGTGCCCCAACTAATACAATATTGAAATATTTAAATATAAACGAAACGGGTAAGATTCATCATCTGTCAAAAAATACACAAATTACATCTTTTTTTAAAGGTGACCATGGAAGACTGATCCCGAAATCTATGGTAACATCATCCAAATTTAGTTATGATGTGGGAAGAACATTAGTAAAGCACATATTTATTGATTCATGGACTTCTTTTATTGATAGATGTAGTATCAGTTCACAAAACCTACAATTTCCATTTTAATGGATGAAAATTTATAATTCTGACATAGGTCATGATTCATTTTGGTCAAACCAAATGCAGATCACTCTTTATAGCATGAAACTTGCACATTATGTCATCAATCATTCACAAACATACCACAATTGTTTCAATGTATATATTTTCTCATCCTTATCTATAAATAATAAAAATGTTTCTCCCAACCATCATGGATTTACCTCAATAAAAATCATGTTAGATCCTTATATTGAGTCTCCAATATCTATATAAAATGTTTGGAATATTCTAATAATTATATGAGGGTGATATTATCTTTTTCTTCCCAAACTGAAATATATATATCATCAACTAAAGACATCATCATTTACTCTAAAATAGACTCTTAAACATTTCAGTTCTATATTTTACTTATCAATTAATCATTAACAATTTTCCCCATCTTGGGTGTATATGATAGCTCTAAATAAAAATATTTCATATAATCAACCCATTTCTAAAGACAGATATTCAACTCTCAAAATCAAATGATATACATTAAACACTTTTGTTTAGTATACACATTAATATATTCCCCCTTTGCAATATTCTTCCATTTTCTATCCCATAAGTATACAAAACAATGTATAATCATCACTCGTCTCTTGTAGGATAAAAATTTTTATTGTATTAAAATGATTATGCAACTCCTAAAACAATTCTCAACTACCCCATATCATTCAAATATAATAAATTTACTGGAAAAACAAAAACTGGTGATTTTAGGAGGGAAAATACTCTATTGTCATTTGATAAAAACCCACCAAACCTTGAATAATACAGATGTAAATAACATTTTATGAATCCTCTCCTGAAACTACTACCTAATCCTTCGTTTTCCTCATTGGTAGACCTTACTATATGATGATGTTCCCCAAGAAATGAACCCAGTAAATCCAAAATTTAAACATAGATATCTTGGAGTATATGTGAAGCTAAGAGAGAGTACCTAGTAAGTTACTAAGATGATATGCATGATCATCATGGGTCATTCAGTACACCATGTTTTCATTAACAAAAATAACCACAAAATGATCCTATACCTATAAGAATAATTAGTTCATCAAGAACATAAACACAACTGCATCATTTTTCAACATTAATGACATCCTGATGAACTCATTCTAACCATAATGTCTTAAACTAGGCTGTGTTATCTCATAAATTATAATTGTCAACTGATGATAACCCAACCTCATGTAAATCATGGAGTGAATAGAATTTCCTCTAAAAAGATAATCCAGGTCATCAGTATGTAGAAGATGATAATATTTCTCTAAAATATTATTATTTAACAACCATTAATAAATAAATAATGGTATCATACTACCAGCATTCTTATCAAACAAGACTAGAGAACCACATGGTGATGTACTCAGATAGTTAAATCCCTTATCCATCAACTCTTAAAATTGTTTTTTGAGATCATGAAGATTTTTTGATGCTATTCTAAATGGTGGAATTAAACTTGTTCAACTACATGAATGAACTCAATTGTAATCAGAATAACCATATTAAGTGGAATCCCTAATAATTCATCAGGAAATTTGTCCATAAATTGGACCACTACAAGTGAAATGTCTTAACATTTCACATCCCCATCATCTAGAAATATTATTTCTTCTGGGGTAGTATGATACCCATTTTTTTGAAGAACTATCCCTACACGTCATGAAGAGATATCACATTCTTCTTGATTATTATAATGGTTACCATCAGGAGATTTAATTTTCACTCACCTTGAGTAACAATCTTTGTAGGATCGATATGAAAACAACTATTTGATATCCAAAACCAATTCATAGACTAAGAGTTCACATTATAAAGAACCCAAAGGAAACAATACTCCCTATCATCGAGATATCACAACTTTTATTACTAAATATCCAATGGTTGTACCAAAAATGGTTTTACAATCATCAAAAATGAACTCTCAGACTCAACTTGTAAAATCAAACATTTCAAATTTTATGTATATATAAAATAATGATAGGTGCATATAACATATAAGGACCTATCATGAATTGAAGCTATAAGAATAGTACTATTGAATTTATATGTCCCTGACTAGCTATCTAAAAGTAAAAAACTAAACTAAATGAAAATGTGCAAGCCCCATACCTTATTATTTTATCTGATTTCCCTGAGATGAACCTCTTTATTAATAAGGGAACACATTAAATTACCTTCATCATAATATTCCCCATCCACCATATCCAGAAGATATGCATATATATATTTTATATGGTATATATCATACCATTATGGCACCCAGATTCTTCTTATATCCTATGTCATTTCCCATTTCTTAGTAATACTTAAAATACATCTGCAAGTGAACCGTCATGTGCATAGATCAGAACTCCACTAGTGGTTTGGGAAACTGACTATGAATTTGTCTCAACCATCCAAAATGGACAAAATAAATTAGGTTATAGTACTGATTAACTGATCTGTATGCCTGACCACTATTTCATTCATCACTATAGTTAACATTATCATAGAGAAAATATCATCTATCTAAAGATGTACCTCCAGTCAGTCCGACACTACCCAAATAAATTTCATCCGAAGACTCCATTGGTTTCCCTAAAGCAATTTATCATATTATAACACTATATAAAACACCTTCTTCCTAATGATTGTAACATGGGACTTAATCACATATTTAATCGCTTCATCATTTTTTTTCACTGATGTTAGGTCATTTCCATCTAGTGATAGGAAAAAAGCAAAAAAATATTACCCAAATATTCCCAAATATACATACACCTATGGATTGTCCCTAGAAACTCATCTTCTATATCATCCCCGACCATCTTAGGGTAAATGTTTTTCTTGAACTTCTCTTATTAGACCCTCCATTCCATATATTCTCCAACTTCACATCTAGTGTCTGACTTTTCCATCTATGCTTCAAATTACCACATCACATAAATTCCACCATATTGAATCACCTCGTTGCAAGATCCTTTAAATGGTTATGTATCTGCTAGATATTCTCAATCCATAACTCAGATACCTTAGGACCACCCTATTCATTTATTTTTAAAGTGTGGTAAAATTTAAAATCCCATTTCTGTTCAAGAATATTTCATACAACCCATTCAAAGTATATTACCATAAATTATGTTAAGAAAAAAAATTGCATGGAACTATTCTCTATCTCCATCACCTAGAATAATTAGCGCGTCTACATCCATTGCTAGGGGATAATTTCCATCCATGTCCTCTTGTCATCCAATCAATATGAATATTCTTGGGGAATATATTTTCAATTCCAAACACACATTTTGATATTCATAATAAATCATTAACACAATCCAATTCCACGTATTTACATAAATAAAAAATTACTAACCCCATACACTACTCCAAATGGTCAAAATCAATGCACTATCACTAACATAAAATAGCACTCACATAGGTCATGGATAATATAGCATAAATATTTTCATTATTTGTGTTTTCTATTAGAAACTAATTTTATGAATTCAAATTAATAAATTTAAAATCATTTAATATTTTTAATTTGATTATAACAACCTCTTTATCTTAATGTTACATAAATAATAAAATGAAATTCATCTTAACAACTCACCACAAAAACATAATTCGAGGTATCCAAAAAATGGTTCTTGTTGTATTATGTCATGAGGTCATATAATGATTCTTGTTTAACAAAGTATCATTTCATAATAGGCCACAATTAACAATCATAGTTAAAAACTAACATCACACAGCATGCTCAGCAGTTAAGGTGAAATAAAATTCTACCTTAAAAAAAGAATCATGGACCTAAAAATCATATTTGGTACATGGGTTATCGCACATAAATTGGTAATAGACTCTTTAATAAAATCATAACAAAGGACCAAATCATCATATTCTCCATTAAAAAAAATCAAATATAGTATGACACTAAAAAAATAAACAAAGAAGTATTAACACATTTTAATATCCCTACCCTAGATCCAAATAATGATTCTATGAGACTATTCGTTACATGATGTCAGGTGTACCTCGAACGAAGTTTGGCTTGCCTGGCACAAGAAATGCTAATGCGTCAAGCTGACCATGACATGATCCACAGACTCTCTAACCCTGATGAAAACCAACACCATATCTGCAATCTACTCTTTACGGATGGGAAGCATCATGGGGTTGTCCTCTACCTACCCCATCTACTCTCTAATGATACAAAGCTGGTGCAACCTTATACTGGTACTTCCATATAAACTGCCTCAATAGAGGAACCTAAAGCAGAACACCCAACACATGTTGACTTCTCTAAATGGACGGCAACTCTATATAGTGATGACATACTCCTCCTCCCGAAAAAAATCACATGATCCCATGACATAGGAATAAGAGGCTCCTACCCTAAATAAATTCGATAATGAGGACTAAGAACTACCCATTGCCAAAAAGAAACTCAACTTCCCATAAAATTGGGAACCCCAGACCATGTCTATTATTCATGAAGAATCCTAAAAAATCGACTCACTTGAAGACCCAATTCTTCCTACTATCCTTCTAACAACTTGTTACCTCATTAGTACCATATGATATATCATCAATTTAAAGAGGTTGAACGAGAGATAGATCTCTAGATGAAGAGGCTCAAAGAAATGACTCACCCTAGCCTCCCCATCTGGTGACAGGTCTGAAGAATATTGTAGAAGGATCAGAAAATGTATCCCGAACTCTCAAACAATGGAGCTTCCCTACCAAAGGGTATGAACCTCCTGGCAATTGGCTGCCTTTGTAGTGGAAGATAGATAAATGTCTCTAAACATCTCCTGAAACATCTCCCATTATACCTCCGACTTCTCAAGATACCCAATGAATAAGAACCACAACTACCACACTACCCCACATAACATCATCACAACCAATGATACTGATTGCTCCTTCTAGGAACATATCAAACTAAAATCAATCTCAAACACTTCCAAGTAGACATCTAAAAATGGATCTGAAACAAATATCTCAATCATCAATAGAATTTTGTGGATAAACTCTAAATTTTTCCCCCTCCATGAATCATCGTTGTCAACCTCTAGTATGCGTTGATCTATTGGCACAACCTACGGGACATCTTCTTCATAAACCTAATGTGGAAATCAACCATGTTAAATACCTAAAAATGGAAAACCATTTGGAGATCCTAAACCTATAATATGGAGGAATATAAAACTAATTAATTTTTTTCTTTTATTCATTTTTGGTTAACCTATCCTAAGGCCTACTTATTAAAACATAAGTGAAAGGAAGAATGATGTGTGATCCTTTCCTAAGACTCTACAACAAAACCAATATCTCCTCATTTATTAGCCACTATAAACATAATGGTACATGAATCAGATTAAATGGAGTCCAAAATACCTATTTCTCATCTAGTCTCATGTGTTTACAGTGCCTTCTAAATATAGCTGAGATCGCTACCCTACAAACCCAGGAAACCTCACATGTGCATAACAACAAACAAAACATTATCCATTATGGAGACAACCGATACAACTCTATCATGTCCCATACCCACATTGTGTACCCTTCCTGTGCCACCAATATGGTGAGGGATATTGTGAAACCTGATTCCCGCCTCTAGTGGGTACTGGGCTGGAGACGAGCACTGAGGGTGTAACAAACATGCCGATGGGAGGCCTGACCCTCTAAGAGAACACATTTCAAAGAGAGAGTTATGATTGACACCAATCACATACTGTTCAGGGTATGATATAAAAAAACACAAGTACACATATGTAATTTAAAGGAATAACAAGTACAAAAAAAGGAAAAACATCATGTACCAATAGAATGTAAAATAGAGGCAACCATGAATCCTAAATAGATCATGTAAACCCGAAGCTAGTCGTAACCAACCAGATCTCAAACCTGCACCATTTAACCTGAAGAACATTTTATAAAACATTTGGTGAGTATAATAGTGTACATAAAAGGATCTTCCCTAGATCCTCTCATGTAAAATTAATGGAAAATTTCTAAATCATAGTGAATCAACAGGTGAAACAAACATGTCACCGAAATCGGTACACAAAGTTCCCAACCTCACCATGGAAACACTCATCAATTATATCATTTAGGATTATATAATATAGTAAAGAACATCAAGGTTTTCATGAAATAACTTCTCCAATGGTTCTTATCTTATCCCCCAAGTTGAAATTCCTAAGAATCTCTATAAAAAAATGTATATCCCAAAGACACCTAAATGGTCATGAAAATATCCACCACGTGCAACACAAATTCTTTCCCGCAAACACCTAGGATAAACCCCACACAATCTCCATAACCAAATGTAGCTCAGTAGTTTCCTGGAGCCACCACAACTCACATAACATGTATCATACATTAGGTATTATATCACAATACATTAGAGCACATACACAAGGTAATGACACTCAAGTCATCCAAACGTATACATGCTACACCAAAAGTATTTCATAGGTTTCCATATAAATAATATATGTTAAAGAATAAACAAAATCCATTACATCCCTCTACACAAATAAAAGAGGAAAACTAATTGTCGTGCCTACCATGATATGAATTTCCATGAGAAGAGAGTGGGTCTAATAGGGGTAGTCAGCTATCCATCCTCCCACTAGGATGTTGAGGAGAACAACCCCTAGGGATGAAAATACCTTGGTTTTCAGTTACCCTAACTAATATGGTGGGGTAGAATATATAAACAGAAAAGGTACATAATATAATATAGCTCAAAAAACACTATGTCATAACCTAGTCTTAGACTCAACTGTAACTAATATCTCTTGGAATCTTAACTACCACTGATAAGACAATATATACTATTAGGATACAACCATTTAATGAGTTTTATTAAATTATCTTGTACACTTCAATCAGTTTTACTCTACGTTAATTAATTATTGAACCATTATCCTTACACATTACATTTCATTTGCATCACACCAAAAGATCAATTCCCTATAGGCATAACCAAACCATGTCCATTGTTCCTTTAAAATTTATACTCACCATTGCATCTCACCATCCTCCAACCCCATGGGTTAAAAATTATTTATTAAATAATTTATTAATAACGTTATCAATTTTACACAATTCCAAGTATTATTGAGAAAACATTATATACTTACAAACACAAGGGGATAGACATTCTTAGTAGGTTAATTACCGATGGAGTATTTTTAACATATAGATGGAGTGCAGGAACATCCATCCTTGAGAATATAAACATGGAAATCATGTTGCATGCCCTTTTTATCTTCTCCACTTTTGGATGGATAGTATGAAAGGCCAACGGGCTTATGTAGTGGGGAATGTAAATAATATAAACAAACAACCAGATTAAATAAGAATCCAACATTCACATCCAAAAAGTTTCATCATCTCTAGTATCCTACCCAAGACCCACATGAAAAAATCGATGCACCTCAACCTTATAGGCGTCAACTGTTGAACCAACCACTAGGCCTCCTAAGCTCGCATACCAAAACAACCTTCTATGATCATATCATAGTATAATAATCTAAAAAACCAATATTGAAACGTGTATTTGGCCCGAAACATGTGATTTTTCATTAACCCATAATGAGCACTCATGGATTAAAAGAATAATTCTCTTGGCCTTTAGAAAAATAAGGGTAACTAATAACCCTAATATAAATTATCGTTTATCTACGACAAGGTCACTGTACCTTCATGAATTGATAAATTCATTATTAGTAGATTCAATCTATGGGAAGCCTAACTAGTAAGCAACAATAGTAATCACAACTTAATTAAACATACATACTACTTCAATTAGATTGTTTTCAAATTACAAAAAAATATTCATTTACTTTCTACATTATCTTTGGACAATTAATTATCAATTAATCCATGATTTAAGTTCTTTACCAATTTCCATCAGGAAAGACATGTTAAACATTTAAATCATAGATATCACACAATATAAATAATTAAGAGGAAAAAATATACAATAAAAACTAATTAATTAATCTAATTAAATTATTTATTATTTAAATTACATTGTGATCCATTCACTAAATCATGATATCTCTACCTTTTCACGAGAAAAGAATAGAGATTCCAAAAATCCCATATATCAAAAGGATTCCAATTTTCAATGAAGGAGAACAGGCCAACAGAACAGATCATGATCACCTCTCCCACAATGACTGCATTCACAAGAGAGTATTAGGGCATGGCCACATTATCCAACACCCAAGATGTATCCATTAGAAACATGGGGATCAATGTACATTTAATGTAATGGAGACATGAGATGAAATATATCTAGAAATCCAGAAGAATGGTTGTATAACATAACTTATCAAAGACCGATAGACACTTTCTGGATGATCCGAAATAGGGGGTACAAATTAGCAGTAAATTGAAATCCATGAAGAAACAATCCAAGGATGAAAGATTGATTACATAACTCTTAAGGGAATCAATGTTTTGGGAGTTTCTTGATGGGAGAAAACAAAGTGAAAATAAGGTAAAATATATCTCAACCTCGTAATTATATAAATAGAGAATTTGTTTTGATATCTTAAAGACATTCATTTAAAATAGGATCACATTAATCAATGTGGTTTGACTAATTAAAATTCCATGGAATTTTATAAAATAAATTATATGATTTATAGAATATCAAAATGATTCAAACCCACATAAATATGGAATCTAAATCATTTTCTATCAAAGAAAGACATCAAAAAATTGGGAAATCTGTGAAAATATAGAAATTTGAAAAGGGGAATGACTCACTATTATGGAAACTCAAGTTCCTGACACCATTATAAATATTTGGAAAACAGAATGACACCGTTATGAAAAAACTATTCATAAAACCATTATAGAAATTTGGTGATGGAAATGACACTATTGTAGAAAACTATTCATGATGACATTCTAGAAACATTGTTCATGACACCATTATAGAAATTTTCCGAGGGAAATGACAGTGTTATGGAAACAAAATTCCTGAATCGGTTGAAGAAATTTTAAAAAAGAAACAACACCATTATGGACACACTGTTCATGACACCATTCTATAAATTTTGTAAAGGAAATGAAAATGTTCTTACAAAATTGATCATTACACCATTATGGAAATTAGGTAAAAGGAAATGACAACATTCTATAAATACTATTCATTGAACTTTAAATTTGGAAATGAATTTGGAATAAGTCACATTGACTACCCAGAACCCAAACAATACATGATTTCAGAAATGGAATGGACAAGAGATGTTTGGGCCATTACATAAATATATTAATAAAAATGAATACTTTAATCTCATAGTTAACATTGATAAGAATAATGATTATCCACTTAAATAGAGTGTTGAACATTTGTAAGAATTCTATTTTTGAATCAATAATGTATTTATTATGGGTTATTAAATTTTTAACCACAAATATATTGACTATATAAACATAATTTCCATCTAATAATAAGGATATAATCTAAAACCATTGGAAGTATGTGTGCCAATAGTCAACCAAAGAGAGATGATGACAAATGATCACTAGTCAAAATGATTCCTAAAACATCCTCCAGATCTTCCAAAATTCTCTAAGAATAATTCTCTATAATATTCCAATCTTAATTTGATTCCAAAACATATTGTGATGGATCATGGCTTCTATGATATTATAGAATGATATTTTCCATCTCAATTTTGTAGTAGATATCGATGTAAAATGTAAGTAGGTATTTCATCCACCATAATTGTATAATTTTCAATACCATAAGAAAAAATATAAATATCAGACTCTTGTGGTCAGTAAAGAATTTCTTCCTTTAACAAAATGAAAATGATTCCGACTTTTAAGCACAGAGATAACTAAAAGAACCTACAATTCATTAGTAAGTTAATTCTTATTAATGTGGTCGAATAATATGATAATTATAATACATAACATTACAATGCTAAATAAGAACATAACATAATCCAATTCCAAAAGAATCACAAAAAAACATGTACACCTTTTCGAGATCAGGTAAGATCAAAATTAGATCTGATATTAGAAGTACTTGAATCTTGTCCAAAGAATCCTTACACATAGCATCCCATGTGAATTTCACCCCTTCCACTTAAGATAAGTTAATTATGATGACATAATTGGTAAATCCTTAAATAAATTTTGATACTATCCCTCATGACCATGTAATCGAAAATTTTGAAATATATTTTTAGTCATTCAAATTATTATAAGGCCTTTACCACCTCAATATTTTAAAACCAAACTCAGTTAGTTCTCATGCTCGTGTCTAGATATGTTGTAAACTGAAATACCATACATGAATACACCCAAAAATCTATCGAGATACTAATTGAGTATATGATTTATATAATCTATAAATACTACAAGGTGATTATTTAGGAAAAAAGGAATCACATGATATTCATAATGGATTAAACTTCTATTGAAATATTTCTTATGTATATTTGACTCTAGAACACTGAGACGATGATAACCCAACTAAAAAATATTGTTGGAAACCATTTTTCCTACAATAGGTAATCATGAAAACAATCAACATGATTCAAAGGTTACTTTTTATTAAATGTTATTTGGTTCAACATGTAATATTCTATAAAAAATCTATGTGAATCATATACCTTATTTTAAAATATAACAAGTGATTCTCGAGGAAGAGTAATAGGGTAAAAAACCCCTATCCACAAGATTTTCCAACTGAATCATGAGCTCTTCCATCTCTACTAATGCATCTGATAAGAAGGTATAGATATTGGTTGTGTACCTTCAACATAGTCAATTGTAAACTCTTCCATCCTATCTGTTGTAATCCTTGATAAATCATCACAAAAAATGGTAGGGAAGTCCTGAATAATTGATATAAGATCAAATATAGAATGAAAATTATATAGAACAATTTCTAAAGTTGATAAGAAGAACCTACGATCTGAGTGGGATGGTAATTCACAAAAAAACCTCAGAAACAACTCTTCTTAATTCACCCTTGAGATTCTATTAAAATAAAAAAAACATCTCACACAAATGATAACAATCAACATAATCCTGATTAGAAATAATCTAATCCATCTATATCTGCAAATTGAACAAATCGATATAGAGAACCAACAAATCATAGACTAACTCTACATCAGCTATAAATAGTGAACATGAAGGAAACTAAAACTCATATTCTTTCCTCTTCCCAGGATGTGTCACTAAAACCCTATAAAAGTACATGAATTTATTTGGAATGTTAATAAAATGAAATAAAATGGTTGGATATAAACTACTAGGAAGAAAATATTAATATAAGGATATCACTAAAAACGATTCATTTAATATTGTACCTCTCATTATTACTGGACCCACATCCAACTCTATTAGAAACACACCTACTTCATGATGGTTCTTCACTATTGAGGAAGGTGGATGGATCCCTATATTATTTCAATATTCCAACTGCACTGATGTATCCATTAATTCTATCAATCCCATTCTATATCGAGGTGTAGACATTGCTCAAAATAAATGCTATAGATGACCATAAATCCCATATTAGTTAAAAAACATTACTAGTAAAGGAATAGAATGAATTATGTGATGGAAATTCAATTCACATTGAAAGTAAGAGGAACACTATTACATGAAAATGGAGGTTCTGAATAGGCTTACTTCTGAGAAACACCTCCAACACATTTGGAATGATCCAACCACTTCTGTATTTTCCCAGGTGCACAACAGAATTAGTAAATAGAATGTACAGAATGACAATAATATCCAATGATTAAATTATTATTCACCCCTTCCATCATTTGTATTTCTACTATATTTGAATCGGTTTAATACTTCAACATTAATATATGTGATTTGATATCTGGTCATGACCCATTGTTGTATATCAGAGCTTTCAAATGGTCATTGTCTACAACCTCTGGTGCCAAAACCACAACCTTGTAAATTGATTAGTGTAGTATAACACCAAACACTCTACTTTATTCAAACAGAATAACACCGAAGACTTTTACATCAATATAGATTCTACAATGAACTACTTCAAATAAGAGAGTCTTGATACCCTTCAAGTCCATAACCACATGAATATATACTTGTACTATGGAATCCCAACAATTATTCATAGGACCAACAAGTATGGATGTAGCACACATTAGCTTCTTGACCACATATTTATTTATGATATAGAATATCTTATTGATATTTTCAAGCTTTTCCTCCATTTTTTGAGGTTTATTAATACCATTAATGTATGGTGGATTCTCATGCATGGAATACCATAATCGTTATCCTTCTCTAATATCTATCAGCTATATCCCAACCACTAAATTATAATGTGGTATCATGTTCAAATAAACAAAATAAACCACCTACATGATAGCCAGAGAAATTTTATGATCTATCTAAGGTTTTCCATGAGTAGTATCATCTACACTCTCTTGATGAACTCGTACAACATATATAAGAGGTGTATTTTTGCACACAAAAAATAAAGAAATGATAAAAAATAATAATCATTGTAAAAACAAGAAATTCCATAAGAAAAAACTGAGATCAACATCATGAACTCAAAATAAGGAACACACATCCAATCATCCATCGGAATCTTGAGTATCGTCATGTAATGTGCTAGTCATGGACTCACCACAACATTACTCTCAGGTGCCTTCTTCCTTTATCTAGTCTACCAAAAATAAAATGAAAAGATATCTTGAGGAAGAAAACATATGATAGCACTTATTAATGAGACTGGCCAAATAAAATTTTAAACTAGTACCTGATATGAACGACCACATACCCAAATGTCAATCCTGATACCCACAGGTGGACAACTACCACCTAGTCATGGAAAAAAAAGGGGAATGTTTTAGCCTATACTGAAACAACAACATGAATCATATATACAACAAATACAACCATGTAATATAAAAATATATTCTTTAATTTGAAACAAGCAATTTATATGAAAAAACATAATAGAAGAATCAATCTATAGTACATGTATAACCCAAAATGAATACAAAAATATAAAAAACCCATGTATTCAATGTGATATCATGGGAAAATTCCCACAATCCGACCACCATCTTCCTACATCATCATACAAAAAACATCACCTCCTCACAACATCTCCTTGTTATTATCTACATCAAATAGAATTACCTTTCTTAGAAACCACCTAATTTTTATATTGGGTGTTGGATAATAGGCTCAGTGTTGTCACACCTAGGAGTTCCTTATCAACTCTCTAAACAAAAAAACCAAGACCACCCATCATTTATAGAAACAAGTAATGATAACTGTTAAATAGATTTTATAAATTCATGGGAAAGAAATTTAATTTAAATTTTATATTTATATCATAATAATAAAGTTAAATAAAACTAAAATAATTTCATCTCCATATATCAGAATAAATATATCACCTAAAAATATAACCTAAATCACATATCATATAAAATTAATGGTATTACAATAAATACTACAATCCAATAGTCTATTCATGGGTAACATCACACTAAATTTCAAACAACATTATAAGAACTATGATTGTCAAAATAGACAAATACAATTTCATAAAAATAAATATGCTAGACATATTCATTGACTCTAGAGACCATGGGGGAACCCTAGGAAATGATCCTCCCAATAGGTCTAAAAAGTACCTAAAAATATACCAATGGATTAGTGGAAGTATCTTTGAGAATACCTCCTTATAGTTGAAAAGACCCATTACTATACAATTTACATGACCACACATAGCCTCACATGTGAAATATTTTCTAATCCAGTTAATCATCCCATTTACATAAAATCATTATTTGAAAAAAAATCCCTCAAAATAATTTCACATTGCATTAAAAACCCTATTCTTATTAACAAAAATAAGGGAATAAGAATTTTTAATTTACAAGATCCTCAAAAATAATGAAAATTATTCAATCATTACATTATATTTAAAAGTAATTAAATATAAAAGAAATTATGTTCACCAAAAAATTTAATATATTAAACACGCTAACTAAAAACATGGGGCCACAAACACCAACAATGGATCCACCAAAATTAATAATCCACCAATAAAAAACAAGGCAATCTAATCAATCTAATCATTTCATAATTAATTAAATTTAGATACATTCCTAGTAGAGTTGCGAAATAAAATTCATCAAAAATTCAAAGCCACCAAACCATAACTATCAAGGGAAATTTCCCATTGAAGAAGTCCAGACAACATGACTATAAGGAAATATTATAAAACATCACCCCAAGTCAAAAAAATCTGACAGTTTTATTATAAGAAGTTAATATCATCAAACGGAACAAAAAACAAGAAATAATTACTTACGAAATTGATGAATTTACACCACTATGGTGATTATTATCTAATAAAAATTCAATCCATATTTAACAAAAACATAAATCATCAGAAGAGATCCCAAGGTTGATAGGGTTGTGGTCTATAAAAGAATAAATAATCAAATAAGTTGATAAACACACAAAAATCCATTTTATTTTCATTTACATGTAGTGTCATCCATTTAATGGTCATTAAATCCTCAATAGACATATATTCAAAAAAACATTCCTCATCTAAATTAAATATAAATCATTATATATTTATAAAATAATATATTATTCTAGAGAAACATAAACCACATTGGGTATTGTCTTATCTTAGAAAGAAATCTAATAATTATTGTCCACATTTATAACTAGACTCCATTCATTCAGACAGATATACTTCCCCAATTATAATGTCATTTTTCTCATCAAATTTTATTCATACACAATAGGATAACTACTCACCTAATTCAAGAAGAAAATAATAAAAGAGGATGAAAATATATGAAAAAGGGTACTGATATGTTGCATATCCTCTTCAAACATCCAAATCCATTTGGTTCATACAATCCCTTTCCAAAATTATTCATTTCATAAATCCAAATACCATTGATTCCTTTTTTAGTTCATAAATATAATATAGAGTGTCTAAAGTAATAAATTAAATCCATTTTCTTAACAAGTGGTAATGTTTTAAAATATTTGTTTTTATTTAATATCATATTTTAAATATATGAAATATTATTCAATGATACTGATATAGTTAAAATAATATATACCATATGTGTATATGTTATTATTTTAATTGAATAACATATAAAAACATCCTCTTCCAAAAAATGGAAAATGAAAGCATCGATTCCATGTACAAAGGAATACCACCTCACAATTTTATGTTATTTGTTTTCCATCACCACCATGCATGGTGAGATATAATGACAGATATAATGTTTGTATATATGATATTTTGAAATTATTATACTAATTTAATTATTATAACCCATATATATTTTTACATTCCATCCCATTGTAAATAAATAATTACATTCTTCATTTCTACATACTACAACCTCATGAACCTATGTGATGTGTTTTTCTATTTATATTTTACATTGATGATAATAAGTAGAGATTTAATATATATATATATATATATATAATTTATAAAATAAAAATACTTATTTAATTATTATATAACATATAAATTAATACATTTCCTTATGATCGGTATAATATAATGTCACTCGTGTGCATAATAGACTACTTCCTCATGTAGCGATATAATTCTCTATTATATAATGAATTAAAAGAAAGGAAATAATGAGTAATTAAATAAATATATGTGATATATATTATGTTAAAATTATTATAAATTGTATATGTATTACATAAATTTCATTTTTTTATCATTTAATAAAATGAAAAAAATATTTTTCGATGCCAACATCCTTCCAAATCCGTGAATACTGCATTTCAATTCATATCTCTCAATTTTATGGATTATTCTAAATTATTAAATAATGAATATATATTATAATATTTAATGATTTTAATTCGGGAATATGTTTAGCCATGATCTATGTATGAATACCAACAATTGAAAACATAAAATTATATTAAAAATAAAGTAGTTATTACCCAAGACTTGATTTTGACAAATAATTGTTAATAAACTATAAATTAACAGCATAAGTAAATAATATATTATAAAATAAATATGATAATTGTTCTATAATATATGATTAATATATTTTATTTATTATATTTGAGTTTTTGGAATTTTAATATGGATATCGATACTTAATGTAAGGTATTTTCACCTACCTTTTTTCTTCAAAGATACACATGTCATAATTACAACATATTTCATTTACATGGTATATATATTTAAATTTTTTGAATTTTATATTGAATCTATTGAGTATTATTTAGATTTAAATATCCAATTTATGACCTATCTTTCATGGGTTTTTGGTTTCATATGTTTCCAAATCGATAAAGTAATTTATGTGCAAATTTCCTTCTATATGGGATAATTTCTTTTATACACCTATCAGCAAATATGAGGTTTATATAATACCAAATAGAAATTTAATTTCATGAATCACTTTATTATTATAATTATAATATTTTATTTTATTTTATTTATTAATGAGTCCGAGGAATCAAAAAATACTACAATAGTAATGGATTGATGTTACAATATCATTATTTATAAATATTTTTTCGGTTTATACTTATGTTGATTAAATGTTCCGATCCATCAGTCAATAAATTCATGAATTTTTATATCCCATGCTTATATAATCAAAATAAATTATTGAAAAATATTTTTCCCCCTTACATTCCCAGGAGTTAAGGTTAATTCTTTTAATACAAATTTAAATTATTTTTTTCTTTAGATGAAAAAAATATTTCATCAAAAATCATTTTTTATAAAACAATTTCAAATATTTTTTATTATTATAAATTTGAATTAATAATGAAAAATTTACAAAGTTTTAACATTCTAAATAAAAATAATTTATTTTTCAGTTTAATTTTCAAAATATTTAGGTCAGTTATTAATCGAAAATTTGACTTGAATATTTTTTTTATTTTTTAATAAATGAATGGAATTTTTCTATAATAACCTATCAATGATTTAAATATTCATATATATGTATCAATTATTTGTTACTATGAAAATTATTTTCCAAATATTTTTTAAAAATACACCTTGAATAATTATTTTTAGTGTGGAAAGAATATTTTCCACATAATGTTTTTAAAAGTTTTTAAGATATTTTATTATAACATTCATTGTTTTTTAGAGAATTTATTTTTTCGAAAAAGTATTATTTAAAAAAAAATGAAGTGGGATGGTAATTTTTTTATGAAATATTCCAACTGATATTTTAAAATAATTTTCCAAATATGATGACATGAAATGATGGTACTAATGTTTTACTTGTGGTAAAATTTAATTATATGATCTTTATTATTTCCATGGACATCTAATGTTTATACTAAAGAAATATTTTTAATACCAATTTTCATCTATTAGAATACGATGTTGTGATGAAATTTTTATAAACCCCATATGATAACATAATTACATGATCTCTGTATTATGATTGAACCCGGATAACTATCCATAATATTTTTTGAGGTCCTAGATGAATTTCCATAGACTTATTTCAGGGTCTGATTTCATGTCCTTATCATAGCGAGTGAACATGATTCTATTTAAAATTATTTTAAATGTTATAATAATATGTGTATTCCCTAAATCTATTTCTAATACCAAAGTTTTGTTCATGATGGTCGTGTTTTTTTATTACATTATGATTCCTATCATATGAATTACCAAATATTAATGTCATGAAAAAATATATTGATCTTCGATATGGATGATTGTTTTTATATATTATCCTCATTTTATCATCCCCCTATTGTTAGATAAGGACAATTTATTTTGAATTATTACAATTATATATCATCTAAGCTTACTTATTCTCTTGTTTCCTTCCCCACTATATGTTGAAACATTTTATATAGGGTTATTTTTTTTGAGTGAAAAGTGGTTCATTTTTTTGTAAGATGTTTTATTTCTATCACTATATTAGTAGATTTTATTACTTTACTCCAAATGAACTCATCTATTATAGAAATTGGACATGAATTTCTTAGAAGTAATGAATAATAATCTATTAATTGGATATATATATGTTTGAGAAGATTGGGTATCTACAGTTTGTTTTAGAATAATGATTGAGTTATCCTTTTGATATTACGTTTAAATATTTTATGTGAGATCCCTATGGATATTTCTGTGGAAACGTACAAGGATATGTCTAATGATAATTTATGTATGAGTCAGTTTATAATAAAATGATATTGTTTTATGGATAGATCAACATGTTTCCATTAAATTTCATCCCTTCGTGGATAACGTTGGTGGAATTAAATTCTATAAAGTGGGTCATTTTGTTAATAACTCTGAAATGGGTGTACTGTACTATAAATGATCAGCAATAGTCTCATGAAAAATGTATTTACTACACACGTTCATTAAATCTAATAGTGGGTCTAACATAGAAATATAAAAAATAATTCTGAACTATCATGAAGTATTTGAGTAATAAACTAGAGAACCCTAATGTGACATATTTATAAATGAATATCTCATGTCTCGATAACCAATATGTTATTTTTTGGGATTATATGGTTTCCCATTATGAGTATTATTACTCAAATTATGGGTTTTCTTTTATACAATTAATAGAAATCAAATGAATCATGATAATGTTGTATGAAATTGATAAATCTATGATTTTCCTCCTAAGAAAAGTAATGTCATAGGATATCTAATGAATATTATCATCAATAGAATCACACAACACTTTATATATTTGATTAACTTATAATAGATAAATGTAGGGAATACAGTACTTTTGATCCATTCATGGAGAAATATCCCCATTTTATTAGTTTTATTCTAATCTAATTGTTATTGAGAAATAGATCTATACAATTCAAAATATATCTTCCATTATGGATATTTAATGTAAATACCCGGAAATTCTGTGGAATTTTTTTTTCATAAATACATGGAAATTTTACAAGTCCGTGAAAATTTACGGTGCTTGATTCCGAGGCCCGGTGTTCTCGGAATCAATTTCTAAAGTTTTGTTCATGTACGATCCGTAAACCTGTGAGTGGGATTTTATATATTTTGAACCGGTGCTCAAAATTGAAATCTAAGGGCACCGTTGAACTCGCAGATTCAGTGATTTCTTAGTGAGACCTTTACCGTAGTTGCGTTCTATCGAGAATGGAAGATATTTTTGGGGTTTTAGATTGAAATTAAATAAAAATAAGTTGTGCTTATTTTTATTTGTGGGTGGTTAAATCCTCCAAATGGAGTTTGCAGGTGGGGCCCACCTGCACATAACCTCCCTTGGGATGATATTATTAGGTGGGTCCCACACAAGCTTTAAACACCCTTGAACTTCCCATAAGTGGTTGAAGGCTCTTAAACACCCTTCATTAAAGTGCCAACCCCCCTCAATTAATTAATTTCGCTCCATTAATTAATTAATTAAAACCCATTTTAATTATATAGAATTCATTGGTCCAACAATTAAATAATCAGTTAGTTTAACCAATTATTTTTGTTGGCACTTTTTTTTGTGATTTGGAGAACCCTTAGAGAACATCATCTTTCCAACAAAGAATGACGAACATCTTCATCGATCTTCAACCGTCCCAAAATAGGAGGAGTCGACCGCGAATAATGTTGACGAAATTTATTCCTCGGTATCCTAGCCTGGACGTTTCACGACATCAATGAATCGACGTCCGCCCTTTTCCCACGACTTCGCCAACGATCATCGACAAATGAGGTAAGGGTTTGAGTGGATTTTTTGTACCCGTTCTACGTCGTACAATTTATGAATTGAGAAATTCTCTTTGTTACCACAAAAGAGATCAGATAACATGAACATGGCCCAACCCTCCCCCTTTGATTATCATTGATTGTTGACGATGAAGGCGGAGCAACGGTGGCCGGCATCGGGTCGGCCGTGAAGAGATCGATGGTGCAAGGTCACCAGATCAGCAAAAGGGTGCAACACCGTCATGCTGTGCGGAAGGAGAGTCACGTATTTTTCTGTCCTTATCAGAGATTCATGGCATTGTCGCGCTGCACTGAAATGATGGAATCCCCGGCTAGGCCGGGAAGCGGTGGATGAGGCGTGGTGCCATCGCGCCATGCGGTGGAGTAGGACCGCACCCCCATAGTGCCACGGTAGAGGTGGTGAGACTGCCACTGGAGGAGCCGAATGGCTGGACGCATGGCCAGCAACGAGGAATGGGACCCTTAGGGTCCTACAAGACCTAGATCGGAACCACATAGCACCAGTTAGGGTTCCCACTGAAACAGCTAAGTCGTTCGGTTGCCATGGGGAGCTCACCTCCCCCCTGGACGCGGCTATGTCCAACCGCTGGGCCACCCTCAGCCATACTGCCATCGGCCGGGCCGCCCTTGCCCGAGATTCCCTTGATCTGGGCCACCCGTCGGTCCGGGCCGCCACCTTCAGACCGGGTCAGACCCCAATCCGATCTGATTGTCCAATGTACACCTTTTTGCCCATACCCTGGCTACAGGTGCCTGATCGACGAACCATCTGCGGTGAAAGAATTATTAAAATGATATGGTACTTTTAACATACCCTACAAGAGGTTTGTACAATGTTGGGGTATGGTTGGGTTGGTTGGAACCTAAAAACCAAACAGGCCCCGGGAACAGAAATTACATTAACTGACAGATCGGGCATCCGATTGATGCGTCGTCTGTCACATTGGGCTTTTTATGATGAGATGGAACTAAGGGATACATCAACTCGATACATCAGGGTAGTTTATGTATCAACACTTGGAACAAGGATTGGACCCTACCATATTCGAGAGTACTGTGTGCGGGAACCCTATGGCTGGCTGCGACTGAGATGAAAGGATCCTATGTGGACCAACTACTATACCAGGATCCTCCATAGGTTTGACAGCAACGATACTATACCAAGATCCTCCGTGGGTTCGACAATGATGATACTATACCAGGATCCTCCATGGGTTCGACAGTGACGGTACCAGACCAGAATCCTCCATGGGATCAAATGTGATGGCTTCTGTTCTGGGACCCTCCGTGGGATCAATAGTGCTGATACTGTTCAAGGATCCTACGTTGGTTCAATAGTAGAGATGATTCAGGGGCAAAAACTAATCATCTATATCCTTCATCCTGAGTTGTAAACATGTGTGAGTTGAGTCTTGACTTTCAGTTGTTTTCATCGAGATGATTGACTTTTATTCCATCCTGGAATGGGTTGTTCTTGGGATCGAGTGTTGGAGTCGGACTATGATTTGTAACTTAGGTATATGTATGGTCATATACCTAAGTAGATATTGTTGATACTTTGTGATTGTATCTTACTACTGTGGTTTATCCTTTGTGGATTCTGGGAGACATTCGGGGGTCTCAGGGTCCCCTAATGAGTATTGTTATACTCACCCCTGCATGGGCTTCACCCACACCCTGTTGTGTTCTATATGGACGACAGTCAGCGCTGATCGAGGCTACTAGATGGGACGTACCTTAAGGATGAGTATATTGAGATCTGTACCTACCCTTCTTGTAGGATTTCGTGGTGGATGATCCATGAGCTGTTTTCCCCTTTTACTATTACGTGTACTTGTTGTCCAGTGGGGTTTGTATACTGGCCCAATCACTTTTGGAACACTTTTATTTTCTATATTACTAAATTTTTATTCTATTAATTGTGTTCATACTGATTTTGATATAGGTTTAAATGCAATGCCTTCCCTTTTTTATTGGGGATACGCCTTTTGTTCTAGTCGCCGACCCCTAGCCTCTAGATGGCGGGCTTGGGGTAGTCATGACACAGGCCCTGATGACGGGTCGTGACATTTTAAATCATGAAAATTAGTTTTTTTTTCTATGATCTAGGAAGAGAATAAAATCAATGTTGTACTCTCTCATGAATAGGAGGCAACCTGATGGTATTGAATCAATGTTGTGAAATGAGTTCAAGATATTATTTCTCAACTTTAAATAAACTTATATTAATTATTTGAAAATGGAAAATTAATACCATGATCTAAAAAAACAATAATGTATATGTTGGTACTTATGAGGAAAATTTTGAAAGACATGTGAGACAAAATTTTGGGATTATCATCAAACATGAATGTAAGGTTGATCAATTTGTATGTGGATTAAAACAATAACATTGAATGGGTATATCCATATGATATTTTAGTAACTATAATGAAATAATTATATGTAAAATCAAAGTATAAAAATATGTTTTAGTTACCCATCAATCACTTGGTTTTTATAAAAAAGAAATGATGGATTTGATCGAAAATACTACAAACCATAGAGTGGCTAGAATGAGCATTCCTTCCAACCCGATGTGTGGGTAGAAACCTGGAAGAGACTATCATCAGTGTACTTGTACCTTTTTAGGCATTGAAGGAAACGTTATAAGAAAATATAATTATCGTGTAATGGAAATATATTATCTAATGATGTGAATAGTGAAACATATTTGTTGAATAAAACGCCCACACTTCAGTTCTTCATGTTCAAGGTCCTATGGGATTATACAAATGAATATTCTAATACATGAAGTAAAATCATTGTTAGTCTAAAAAACCATTAATGTTACTTAAAAAAGTAATTCTTTATCAAAAAAAATGTTTGAAGTGAATCATTATAATTAAGGAATACTTATCCTCCCGTAATTTTATTGGAAATTCATATTTAATATGGTATGAATGATCACTATAATAAATTTATTGTTCATCCTATAGTGAAATTTAATCTGTTTCTTAGTGGATATTAACTCCCCCTAAATAATTATAGAATAATAAAATCAATTTTATGTTGAACAATGAACAAAATTTTTGAATATAAATTTTTTAGTATAAGTAATGAAATTATGTAAGAAATAAAAGTTGAACAATATTTTGGAATTGTATATGTGTACCCATAATATTTGTAAAATAGTAGTGGATTACATCGTGGTATTATGAGTTTAAGGTTGTTCGTCTGTTGAAATTAACAGTCACCCCATTTTAGGTTTATTGGGATAGTTGCTTATACATATTAACAATATTTTTGGATAAATTTATGGAAATAAAAAATTCATTATTATAGATTTTAGTGAAAATATTATTAACACTATGATGAATTAATAATATCTAGACATACTAATAAGTTTTTGGTAACATTTAGTGTTCATATTTTCCACTAAATTGAAGTAATTATGGGTTTTTAAAAATTTTGGAATGTTTTAGGAATTATTTTTGTTGAGATTCAGAAAATGGATATCATATATATCGAGTGACAACTCGTCTCATCATGAAAGGTCATTGTCCATGAACACAAATGTAATGAGATAAAATGGTATAACTCCTTCTATTTTCCTATTTGATAATGTATTTGGGTGGGGGGTAACATAAATTTATATATTTCTGAGTATGTATCTCAATTATAAGTTGGTAAAGACTGAGAGAAGTGAAATAACTATACAACACCCTTTATGCATATTTTAAAGGAAATAGAAAAAATCATTGTAGAATTTTTCCTTGATATCAACAAGTCATGTTTATAGAATAATGATACATGGGTTGTTTTTCATCACCATTACAAAGATAGTAAAATATAATGGTATTATAGAACACATATATTTGGAAATGTTTTCATTGATATAAATTAATTAAGTCTCATGGTTTTATAGTTTGTAACATTGTATTATATCTGATCTAGATCCATGTTTTACCTGGATGATCCTGAAAAGTCTACAGCAGTCATAGGATATGGATATAATTTTATCTAAAGTGTATCATAGTATGATAGATGGTCAGTTAAATATTAAAATTAAAACCCTATAATAACTTATAATATCTAATTTTATTTATTTCAAAGTAATTTAGGATCAACACCTTCTACTAGATGAATTTTTATACATAATAATAATTCTATTGATCATTCATAGGGCTTAGCATTTTATCTTCTATAGAGATATGTATTCAAATATAATATACTCAAATGATGTCACAGAATGAATTCATTTGATATCTGATCTATTTTATGATGTGGTAGAGAATGTTAGATCCAATTATTAACACATTATGGTATCACAATGATGAAAAAATAATTTATACACATAATAATCATCATGATTTTTATTTAGATTATTGTTAGAAGGTATTTATATTACATTCTCTATGGAAGTTATAATTGAATAATAAGATATAGTTATGTTGATCCCTTAAAATTATTTATTATTTCATGATGGAACATTGGATGAACATATATGTTGTTCACAATTTGATCCCTTCATCTATTATAATAAAATATATACATGATCTGTCACATGTAGTGAAATAATTGTTCAATCCACCCGATCATGAAAAATCTTATGAGGAATGAGCAATGGAGATTCTGGATTATATGGAGAATGTACAAAAAAAATACAACCAAACTGATCAATGTTTTTTGGGGAAACCACCAGCTTGAGCAAGATACATCTAAATTTGAGGGTTAATTAATGAAAAAGTATCCATAGTTGTTAGTTCCAAAGCAATTAATTTCATGGTTGAAATTTAATTATAAGAGGGTAGAATGTGACATCCTGCTATTTTTCGAAATATTTTTTCAAATAAATTTACTATTTTTTTAAAAAATTATTCCACACAACAGAAAGTTGAGTCATTTTTAAATGAAACACTATGTGAATCTTTGATTGTGAAGAAAAAATATTTTATATTTTGTTATACACAACACTGATTTTAAACAAAACGTGACATTACATTTAAATTAAAATATCTAATATTATAGATATTACCTAAAAATTGTAATGGTGTGTATGAATATGATTAAATAATTTACTAAACTATATAGTTTACACATGTTTATAGATGTAATTTTTTTGTTACCACCTATTTATAAATAAAAATTAAACTATTTGATAATAAAGGGAATACTCTTCAAAAAGATTAGTTTTAGAGAAAAGAACATGTATTAAAATAATAAATCAAAAAAGTATTTTTTGTGAATTATATATATTAAATTATATTTTTTATATTAAATTAAAATTATAACATTCATTTAATGTTGTTTCTAATAAATTTCTTAAAATAAATAAAATATTACACATAAAAAATTATTTTTATAAAAAAATAACTTTTGTCTACGTTTTGAAGATAATTTGAATGTGAATTTTTTTCTACTTATGAAAATTTATTTGAAAAATTTAACAGTATATTTGAAATAGTAATGTATATATTATTTTAGAGTTATTTTTTTATAATTTTATGAAATGATAAATTTTTTGATGAATCATAAAAAATAATGGTTTTTATTATGAATTTTAATTTTTATTAATGAATTAAATATATATATATATATAAATTAATTGTTTTAATAGTAAAATATGTAATATTTTATATAAAATTATAAAATTTAAGTAATTTTAATTAGTTCAATATTTAAATTTTAAATAAAATTATTTTATAGTTTTGAATAATTTATGATTGAAAAACTACATTCCCATCATATTTGATGGCTTAATTTTATATCATATTTTGACACTTATGAGAATAAAATTTGGAAAAATATATTAAATATTTTAAATAATTATAATTTATATTATATTACAATTTTTTTAAAAATATAATTTAAGAAATAGTAGATTATTTGAAAATTAATAAATGTGGTAGTGGTTAAAATGGGTATACTATGTGTTTAAACAAAAAATTTAAGGGTAAAGATGATGGTGGTGGAGCATAGTCTAGGGAGAGGGATTTGTGAAGCATATGGTGTTTATGTATTTTCATCATCAATCCTCCAGCAAATTTTTTATATTTCAAACATGCTTATGGTCGGAATCCCCCGATAGTGAAGAGAAGTGAAACCAACGATGGTCTCCAACTACAAGATGTTGGCATAAAAAGACATTGGGTGGCCAGACTGACCGAGAAAACTATTGTTCTCCTTGTGGTGCACATTATCAATGTTTTTCATACGTCAATGGTGGTCAAAGCTATATGTGATCATATCAAGGCAATGTGTTATAGATATGTGGGTGTGAGTGGCTCCACAATGGTGATGATGAGGTTGGCACATAACATGCCATGATGGGGTTGTCAGTGGAGACTGAGGATCACATATCCACACCAATGGGGTTAGGTTTTGAGATCAATTCGGGTTGAGGAAGAAGTGAGGCCATAGTTGATCCATGTCGTGCTACTTGGTATGTAGCAGTTGAGATGCAGGTGGGAATCCTGATGCGATTAGGTTTTCATTTGTAGATGCTGAAAGAGACTCTAGAAAAATGGATTTCACTAGTTTAAAGGATTAATTTATAGAAAATACTGTGAATAAGTGTGATATGACTAATTTAATTCCTAACGAGAAAGAAATATTTAACAGATTTACGATTTTTAGGTTCCCTATTATTCCTAGGATTGTTCTTCTAGCTAGTGGAAATATATGGAAAACTGAAGATCAAGAACAAATGTTATCCTCGTTTTGGACATCTTCATAATAGAGATGTATTCCCATGTATAGGGGTTTCATACATGTCATTATCCTGTCAAAGGAACTAAAATGTAATGTTTTGGGGATTAGATCAATTACATTAGTTCCTCGTATGATCTGTATTCAAGAAGGGAATTTTTGTTTTAAATCATTCCCAATAAAAAAATTGAGTCCATGTTTGGATTAAAATTACTGTTCTTAACTAGATTTTATAGAATCCTATGATTATCATTTATATTGAAACTACAGTTTGTATTCAAATAAAAATGGATAGATCTAATGATGTACCCATGTTTGAGAACATTGCTTAGGTACTCATATGGGATGACTTAGGCATGTTCTTAATTAACCGAATTTCTTTTCGTCTTTGGATAATGACATTCCACTAATGGAAGAAAGTGAAAGGGTTCCTCAATTTTGTTTAGAATTTCAGTCAATTGGTCATTTCAAAGACACATTCCGTATAAATCATTTCAGCTCCTATTGTGATGTGAAAGTGAATCACGAGGCTTCTTGTAAAAATAAGGTACATAGTAATGTGGATCATATTGGTTTCAGATGTGAATAAGATAATAATCCTTTAATGATGATGCGTCTAATGCTTTGAAGGGCCAGGAATATCACCTGAGGATGAGGCTTGATGATGTGTTCAATGTTGGCATGGATGTGAAATAGACATGTATTAGTCCTATCATGGATAGAGGTGAATTCATCTTCTCCCACTTTAGTTGATGATGGTATGCCAAATGATATCACACCTGATGATAATGTTCAAACTCAACTATATGTTTCAACATATCTCTCCCTACAGCCTCATTTTATGAAATGATGCATGCTACATATGGAATTTAATCCTTAATCATTGTGGGATGCTGATCGTTATAGGACATATAAGATATTGGGAAACATCCCTGAGGAAGAGGTGATTTTTAGTACTCCACTATAGTCTTTAGGTTGCGGTGTTCATGCCTATTTTAAGGTTGAAATTGTCTATGGAAAGGAAAAGGTAAATGACAGTGAACACTTAACTCAACTTCCTTCTAAGAGATGGCCACAAAAAGACTATTCTACTCTACCACAGTCTGTGTCTACCATAGCTTCTTCAAGGAGGGTCAATACAGAAATTCGCATGATCTTCAATAAAGGTAAATATCAATCTATGTGGGAAACCAATGATGATTCTGATTATGGAAATGAAATGTCTTTCAATGATCTTTAAATCTACTACATTATGGATGAGGGAAACTTCTTTTTTTTGACCCACCACTCTCCTTCTTGTAGTTTTTCTTTATTTTTAACCAATGCTCAGAATCATTGCATCTAGATGGACTTGTCAAGTAAAAATATAAGGAGAATAAAATCCTCAAAACATGTCCTCATCCACAATTATTTCCTTAAATAGACATTATATCCTCTTGGGGTTTTTTAACGAACCATTTTTTATCTTTAATCATTTCAAAAAGGTGGGTAAATATTATTTAAAAAATATATATATATCAGCTGAACTTTCTTATAAAATCTATTTCACACTATACACCACATAACACATAAAAACCCCTTTTACTGGGAAATAATTCCCTACTATAATCAATATATCACATACCATACCCATAATCCTTTTTGATATCATAAATAAAATCTAGGATAACATTGGGTAAATCCTAAATAGATTCTTAAAAGAGTATGTAATGTTTCAAATGATTATTTTTAATTAATTGTTATTATAACTCAATAAACCCTTATTCAATTATGATAATATGATGAATCCAATATGTCAAATAAAACAATATTTTACTATGTTAATTTAATTACATATGACATTATCCTATCCCATCAAATGTTAAATGAAATTGTTGATCGCCTGAACAGCATACAACCGCCTCAGTAGTAGATGGTATTCGTTTTCTAGAACCAAATTTCATGGACTGATTTAATGAAGGATTTAATTTTAAATATATATTAACAAAAATAATTTACCAAATTAAATATAATACAATATCTATTTTTATTCTATATAAAATTTTGGAAAATAATAACATATCTCATGTGTTTGGCGATAACCACCTCATGAACCAATGTAAAGAGTTTTTCTATTTTTATTTTAATGGGTTTTTAAGTTGGATATATATAATTAATATATATGATATGATTACCTAAATATACTTTTTCTATTACTATATCACTTATGACTTCTCAATTTTATTTTGATGGGAGTTACCAGATTGTCATACGTACAACAGAATACATCCTCATAATGCAACGAGATTCCATATTGACTAATGTTATTCATAAAAGGTAATAAGGGTAATTATAATGAATATAGATTATATACATGACATTAAAATGATTCTATTAATTAAATTTATTATTTATTTTCATTTAATTTCAATATTTTGAGAAAATAGAAACAATGTTCTTTTTCTTTGTAGATCTTACTGTCATCATGAACAATGACTTTTATTTCCTATCACTAAATTTTATGGATTAATATTAATATATATATATATGTGAAATATCTATAATATAAAATATATGTGTTAAATTTTTCATATCCGTTAACCATGTTCGCTGTATGAATTTCATAAATAGCAAGTCAAAATATATATGAATAATAAAATAGATATTACACAAAACATTATTGAAGGATAAAATTATTAATAAATTTTTAATAAAAGATCACATATAAATCATTTATATAATTATAAATATTAGTAAATTATGTAATAAATTAATAATATAGTTTTTTATACTGTTGGTTCTATATTTAATTAAGGATGCCAATAATTATTTTAAGGTATTTATGTCTCAAATTTTACTTCTGGGGGACACATGCAATTCAGACAACCTATTTCAATTATGTGGTGTATATACTAGACATGGAGGTATTTTATGATGATTCAAAGGATATTTATGGGTAATTAAATATCAATTTTATTGTCAAACATCTATGGGTCTTATACTTCATAATTAACTAAAGTGGTTCCAAATTTTGATCGACATTTTATTTATTTGATAAAAAGTTATGTTATACTCTATTATGTATTTATTATGAACCATTTAAGTGTTATTTCATGAATCTACTTATATTAATGATATTAAATGTTTTTTTTATGTTTTTTTATTAATTGGTCCTATGATTCAAAATATACCAATAATGATGGTTTGATGTTATAATCTCATTTTTTATAAGGATGATTTATGTTTCTGTATTCAAGGATCAAATATTGTGATAAATATAACACTATGAACTAGAAGATACATCTCATATGGTTCTATAATGAGAATTCATTTTTTCGATTCATTTTTATTTCATTATGTACTAATTAGATAAAAATATTTTTTCCTAACAATAACTGAAAATATTTCTCTTTTTGATCAAAAATTATATTTCTTCCAAACTAATAATTTCCTTAAATTTTTTAAAAAATGTTTTCTATATTTTGAAATTGAATTATTATCAAATTTTTTACCAATTTTTTTCTTTTTACAATATAATCAGAATTTAATAATAATGTATTTTTCTAAAAAATTATCATATATGTGTTTTTGGAAATTTGAATGGAATTATTTTTTAGATTGTATGACATACTGGAATTTATACATTGGAATGAAATAAAAATTTTAATGTATTCATGATAAGATTCAAACAATTTTTTCAATTAAATGTATTTCCATAATTTTTAATGATTTTTTATAAATTATTTTTTTCAATGGGGAATGTCTATTTTAATAATGAATTATATTACATGGTTTCAAATATCTATTTATATTTTCAATGATTATTTTCAAAGAAAAGGATTTTAAAAATGTTTTATGTTTTATAAATTTTTTATCATAGTGGAAAGGATTTTTTCTATATAAAACTTTCTTTGTGATATTTAAAATTAATTTTTCATATATCATTAAATATGTTGAGGATAATTATGATTTAATTTGGATAATATTTAATGATTTTGTGCATATTATTTCTTTGGATTGCTAATGATTACATTGATTATATGTTTTTGGGCAGAATTTATTATTCTTAGGTTATTCTAAAGTTAATTGATGAAATGTTTATTTTAAAAAAATTTAATTTCATTTATTATTATTATATAATATGAATCACCAATGTATGTTTTTTATTATGAGAGGGGAAGGACCTATATCTCCCTTCAATTCATTGGATATAGATCGATAACAAATGAGTATAAATGATTCGTATAAACCTAATTATATATTTGAAATGTTATGAAAGAACCTAATGAGTGATAAATATATGATATGTAAACAATTTAAAATTTTGAGAGTGTTATGAGGGGACCTAAATTTCATTTCAATATGATTATTAGTGGACCTAGTTTAATGTCCAATGGTTCATCTGACGGACTCGTTTTATAAGAACCTGGTTTTTATGATGTACATATCCCATTAATTTCATTTAATGTCTATGGGTTGAACCTTATATGAATTCCTATAAGGGTTATGGAGGAATCAAGGGTGTCCAGGGATTTTTCGGATCCTACAATCTTGAATGGTGGAAGAAACATCTAGCACACATTGCTTGTTGAAAAAATTCAGGCAAGTACGTTTTGTTTTTCCTACATGTGATGAATTTTTCAGTGAGAATAAGTGGGTGGAAGGGTTTTACCTAACAATGCATCCCCATATTCATTACTGTAAAAGAAATAAATAAATTTTAGCTATATAAAACACATGGTTGGTGCTCACTTTTCAATACCCAATATTTGAACCATGCAAGTCACCTCTTGGGACAATATGATATGTATGGTTGGTGCATGTTTTTTCAACCATGAAGCCAAATTGTGAATGTATGTTAAAAATGTGGTAATGTATATATTAAAATTATGGTTTGTATACTTTAAAAATAATTCATATTTCCTCCTCCTCTGTATAGAAGACATCTTTATCTTATGTGTAGATCCCTAGATGACTCCATCACCCAGGTAGAAACATTTCTTCACCATCTGAGGTAAGAATCACGACTTGATCATCTAATTATAATCATTTTGGCTTGTTATCCAATCCTTAGGCATGGTACATAATTTTTATTTCATTAAAAGAATATATTTTTGTATAGTTTCATATTCTATATATTCATGGTGTTTGTCTATTCATCCATTTTTTTCCCATCTCGGGCCAATAATGGATTTGGCATGCACTAAAGGTAAATTTCTTGGTGTATACGAGTAATACCAAATATTCTCAATGTGGATGAGAAATTAAGTTTGTTTTCTTAATTCCAATATTGATGAATATTATCTAGATTATTTGGGACACCATTTTGGTGCATGTAACATGATCATTACATGGTATGTTCTTGAAAATAACAAATTAATCTTAAATTATGAATAGAAATTATATTTTATATAAACCACATATCCATTTAAATTATAAATTCAATTTTTAATTGGTCACATGTAATTAACTATCCTTAAAATTATTAATAGAATGTAATTGAATGAACCAAATAAATGAATATTAATATAATAGACATTGAATGCATTTCCTTGAATCAACTTGTCATGTTTGATGAAAGGTAATGGAATAAAACTATAAATGATTAAATTTAATGACAATAAAATTGATCGTGATAACATGTTTGATATTTGAAATTATTATAGCATTACTATTAATATAGATCATTTCAATGATTATAAGTATTTCTAATGTCTATCTAGACTTGGCTTTAGGAGGAATGACTTAATCACTCATAAGATTCCATTTAGATTCATTGAGTGAATTTCCATTGGAGATACCCAACAAAAAATCTATTCCACGTCTTATTATGTTAATGAATTATTATATAAAAAATGATTTGATGATATCATTCTTTGATATTACAATTCCTTGGATATAGTCCTTCATTTCGACTTAATTTCATTAAACCTAGTGGCCATGGATTCATCGTACTACGCCCATTCATTCATACACTATGATTACTACGGATAATCCACATGGATCCATAAATACTAATTTAATGTGTATTAACATGGGTTTACAAGTTCTATTTATCTCTTACCCCTTATAACTAGACTGCATGTGATGCTATTATGAGTGGGCTCGCCCTATAAGCACATGGATTCCTTTCTAAAACATTTTATCCAATATTATTTTTATATTATGTTATTTTAAATTTAATAGCTATTTTTAGTGAACAATTATTATAAATTAAATTTAAAATAATTAGTTGAATGGTTACTTGTAAAGACACCAGCTGAGGCTGAAGAATATATTACAAATCTATAAATAATTCATTGCATTTATATATTTATGCAAACATGAAGGTTTATTTTCATAGACTAGATTTTTTTTAATTTCGTTGGAGGAAGCCGACAAAGATTTATCTCATACCCTTTCATTGCTACCACTGGCACCTTGGAATATTATATGAACACTTGTGTATAAAAGGGGGAGAATCCACATTGGATGCCTTGCATGCTTTATTTAGGGGGGGATCTTTGTAGTATATGACATTGCCAGTGATCATGATTATTGCATTGTTTATTGTCTTTTGGGTACTTTTTATATATCATATTTTACTATATACCTACTTCAATAAAAAAATGTTTCCCATTTTTTAGATAAAATACATTTCATCAACATTTTTTTATATGAGCTAATTCTTCCTTGAGTTATAAATATATTTATTATATGTTTATACTCTTTTATTCAACTTGTATTATTCATTACTATACTTTATTCATATGTTGTGATCTGTAATATTTGTTTTTATCTACACTAATGAGAGGGATTTATCTCCCCACTATCACAACCAAGTTCCTCATTACTATTAAATAGACACCTGCATACTTGGAGGTACGCAATAAGCCAATTGAATTCCTAGGTAATGATACTCTTGAATTAGATGGGACTAGGCCATCAAAATGTTGTATCATATTATATTTTTTGTCTTACTACTAGGAAAATTTAACCATGATATTGGGAAAATTTTAGAATAAGATTATAATCTATTCCATATATTTTATAGAATTTTTTTAGGGTAAGTAACATGTTTATTGAGAATGGGAAAGTATTGTTTTTTATTTCTCTTATTATAGTAGATACACCTCCACCATTGGTGGATGCACCTGAATTTTGTTAATTGTTATATTTCATGGATACATTACATGTATCATTATAGGCACCTATGATTAACATTTCATTCATATGTCATTCCATATTGGTGAATTTTACAACATCTATTTCTTATAATTTCTATTATTATAGATTATTATTTGGTAGTTATATATAAATGTGTTACTAAATCCATCAATAATGAAAGAGAATAGTTCATTTTACATTTGAGCATCAATCAATATAGTGTTTTCCTATATAAATTGATGGTGGAGTTGTAAATATGTGATTTTATACCATGAAAGTTATAAATCCCTGGTTGTATGAGATAGTCTTTATCAATGATTATATAATGAAAATTGTTATTAATAATTTTTGTGGGTCCTTATTAATTCGAAATGGAAATTAATTTAAATTGATAAATCAAATTTTAAATAATATATCCTAATTCTACATGTAAAAAAGGATGATTGTAATTAAATTAGTGAAATTTAAATTAATAAATCATATGGGGAATTATAAAATTTACATTATAATACATTTAATCTTCCATTGTAATTTGATTATACCTAATTATAAACCTAAAATGTAAATTTTTTCTAATAAATGAAACAGATGCTAATAAATGTAGAGTCCATGTGATTTTTTAATATTTTCTCTTTCTTATCATGAAATTGACCCTCAAAGTACTACAACACTTATTAATACATGTTTCCACACTGACAAAAACCATGGCCTTATAATAGGGTATTTTGGGTTGCTTGTTGGTTATTGCTTCATTTTTTAAATGATATACATCTATAGTGTTCATATCTATTTGTTAATAATGTTCTGAGTCATGTTCTTGTAATTTTATGAGCTATTCTAGCATAAATTCTTCTAAATAGGAACCTAAAGGGTTGTGTCTACAATACACTAGAGGAGGTGGGCCTTGGGCCACAATTGATACCCTTATTAATTCCACCTAATCATCCATCAATTTTTATCAAACATGGATCTTTCTCTCCATTCCAAGAGGTATTCTTATGATTGATACAGTAAATGTAGGGTCCTATATGGCCTATACCTATGATGTATGATCTTCCATGTGGGTTCCTATAGCAACATCATTCCTTCATATTTGGGGATAGTGGTCCGTATGATGGTGATTCTTTTATTGAATCCATTATTTATATCTTAGAAAATAATTTAACTTGCCCAGACAGTAGGGTCAATCATTCAACCAACATGTTCCATGATTCCGCTATGTGCTAGAGGGACATGATTTATCATGGGTAGTCATCATCATGGAATGGTTAGAGAAGAAATTTAGATTTTCTTATATGATTAAATTATCCCTATGTAGATACGAACTAAATGGTCCAAAGAGTTCATGCACGTAGAGTTATTTTATAGATCATAAATATAATATATATTTTTAAAAGTCATCAAAAAAATTCACCTCTTCAGACTGGTTATGCGATAATGTGAGTGAGGCTATTCATTAATGGAATCAAGTATTCCATCTGATCATATGTGAATGAATTTCTCCTATATTATTTTTATAATATTTCAAATCGGGATATTATCAATAAGTATAACACTGTGATTATGATAGTATTGGTTACTAAGGTGTAGTGTTGATTTATACAACTAGTTCATCTGCTTGTAGAAATCATAGCCATTCTATTTCTCTTCAGATTAGTGGTGGAAAGATTATATACACTTTAATCTCTATTATATAACATTAGTATTTAATGTATGTGAATATGAGGCCTTAGTTAAAAGGAGACACACATGAGTGTTATTATAGCATCAATATGGGTAATTTTTGAGGTTTTTCAAGACCATTCCACCTACTTATAGTGGAATGGGATCCTTACTTTCTCCCCCTTCAAGAGATGGATTATTTTTTCCTTGTCAGTAATGAAGATATAGTTTCACCAGCAAAACATGCTATGGAAGATGTCATGCCCAAGGCACCCAGATACCTGATTATTAGAATCAACAGAGTAGAACTACTCAGTTTAGACTAATTATATCTAATTGTATAATGATCCAACCAGTATCATTCATTACATCCAAACAATATGGATCGTAATACATGATTTTTTATCATATGAGGTACTTCTCTGATATCCTTTACCACAATATCATTTTTTTCACTAGATGTTCCCCTCACACCATTAAACCATTATTGATTGTATAATTCTCCTTGCATAAATTTAGTTTTTTGTAGTGATGATGCAAGATACATCGTATAGTGAAAATGTGAGGGGTATACACCAAATTAATGAACTTCCTCGTGAGATTGGATATTTTTATTCATATGGTACCTCTTCACCCTTGTGATGTTGGGATTTGATGTCATTATCTAAATTTATTTGTTATACCCCAATCACACATATATAGTCTGATGTAATAGTATGGTATCATTTTCATTTCCATATGGTGATAATTTTCTTAACAAGGGTCTGTGGGATTCCCAAACATGTAGATCTAGACCACCGAGTTGAGGGTTTAGTGTAGTTATAGAATAGAAGTCTAGTCTTTTCATGGATATTCAGATTGTTCCTCAAATTTGTTCCTCACATGGTAGATCAATTCATCCTTGTCATTAGAAATTATTTCTTTATCCTACCTACTGAGATGTAGGTATATTTTATGATCAATTTTATTATAATATTATCTCCAGTATCTATTTCTATTCACAGGATTCCATGTACTATGATCTTGGTGATTAAGGGACAGTTGTAGGATTTAGAATATATCGTGGTTTTCCAAATCATCACATCATCTTGAGTATAAACCACGATTATTTATGAAGTATGTAGATGTAATCATTAGGATATCCATAGACTACCATGATTTAACCATATATCACTTATGAAAGTTATTGTATTACTCATACAGATGATCTCTTTGACCACCCCCCAAGGAGCTACAGTGTTATTGATGAACTACCAGTGATTTGAAAATCATTCGGTGTGAGATGGACCTTTATATATACCATTTATGGGTTTTTGTAGTTGGTATAGTTTATATGAGTATCTGGTTTTTTCATTCGTTCATATCAATGCAACATCTATTTTCATGGCCATGATGAATAGGGTTTTGTACACTTATCATGCATCATTTTTCAATGATTTCTTGAAATACAACATTGTGTATTCTCATTCTCAAATAAACTATGATAAACATCCTGAGGCCCATTAAAATTTCCTATTATAGAATTAATTATATTAAATTATAAAAAATAATAAAACATATAGATTGAAAAGATTCATATCTGGGGTCATATAATCATGGAGTTGAGATAATCAATTTACCTAGAGAAGGAGATTGTTTTGGTTTTCTAGGAGCATCCTGGGAATATGATGGCTATGCAGACATTCTTGGGGATTCCTTGATATTACAATAATTACATAATGAAAATTCATTTCCTTGGGGAACATCTTCCTACGTTGAATAGTATTGGTGTGAATTTATAATTGGTTGACACAATTGATAAGGAATTTCTGGAGATGAATATATAACTTACCTATATAATGATTTTTGTTATTAAAAATCCTAGAAGAGGTTATAATGTGTTCTATAATGCATCATGAATCTGGATATGTTCAATATTGATAAATATATACTGAAACTTTTTTTATGGTTCTCACTTATTATGGCATCATGAGAGTAATTACCAATTTAATTCCTTTGGTTCTACAGAATCCATTCATGTTTATGTTTATGGGTTCACTATATGATGTGAAATTGATTTATATTGTAATATAACCAAAATATACTCAAATATATCTCTACACCACATTAAATGAATCATAGTAAGAAAAAAACGTATTGAGTAGATTTATGATTTTCACTTTCAGCATCCCTATTTTTATGGAAATGAAAATGTGTTAGTTGATGCATGAGTCCTCTAACAAAGGCCCATGCCATTCTAGAACCTTGAGATAAATGTGTATTGAGGGAACTTATTTATGATATTCAACTAGATTTTTATGGTATTCAGGATAATACTTTTCTTAATACCTCAGTAATTGGATATTTATCCTTATATATGATGAAAAGAAGGTAGTTCTCATACACATATAGGTTTTTCCTATAAGGGGTATTTTATTTCATAGCCCAACTCAAGATTAGTCTCTAATTGGAGAAAACATATTACATATACATGGACTTATATATGTTCCCACAGTCATTAGAGAGTTGATGAGGAAACAATTGCATGTTTTTTAATGGAAAGAACATCGAGGAATCTCTAATATGTATTGTGATGTGCATCAGTATTATTAGTGTCATGGGATGAAACATAAAATTAGAGCTTTTATTACTAGGTGTTATACATGTCAGTTGGTTATGGTGGATCAATTGTGTCTTGATGGACTGTTACATGCATTAATCTTCCAATAATGTATTTGGTGTGATGTTGTGATTGATTTTTTTGTTGGAAATCAAGGGGATCATGAAGTTAGAGATGCATTTTGGATATTCATGGACTGACTAAATAAATTATCTAACTTCAATTATATGTGAGAACATATCACACTTGATAAGATGTAAAGACTATATTTTTGTGATATTATAAATCTACATGAGGCCATAAATACAATAATATTTTAGAGGGATTCTAATTTGAAATGATTTTTTATAGAAGTTGTTAATATAGGATTTTGGCATGCATGTGATTGTTTGAACATATATTTACCCTATGAACAATGGAATGCTAGAATGGAATATACATGTGTTAGAGGACATTCATTAAGCCTTATTCCGTGATTTTAATAGATCATGGGAGAATCATATCCCTCTAAATGAGTTTTATAAAGTAATAGCATTCTTGGAATTATTAAGATGGATCCATATGAGGCCTTGTTTTATTTGACATGGCATTAAACACTATGTTGTTTAGAGGCACATAAGGTGGTGATACTAGGTCCTTGTATAATATTTAAGAAACTGGAGAATGATTAATTGATTAAAAAAATATTTACTCTGATCATTCTAGATATAAATCATAGATTAATTTTCTTTGATTTCTTCTGAAGTTAGGAGTCAGGGATCATGTTTCCATATTTTTATCACCTAAAATTGGGAATCGGTAGATACATTGGTATGGTAAGTTATAACTATATTTTATTGTAAAATTTGATATTTATTTTATAATCAAGATTGTATCCTATTAGTTTCAATTAAAGCAGAGGTAATGTGTCCTACATGATGTCTTCCTGTTTATACATAATCACTATTATCATGTAAAAATTCCTAATAAAATTGATCTAAATGTTTTGGAATTAAATGAATGTTCTTCCTATTAGGAGTATTCCATCTGTATTATTAATATGATAACAATATCTCCTCGAAGAAATTCTATCACTTTAGTGTTGGTGATATGGTAAAACAACCATTTATGTGTTGTGAAATGAAAGAGGGAGGTCAATATGTGTTCTTTGTAGCTTAACATGTTCTCAGACAGTGTTTTATCACCTTTTTAAGGGTATCATAGGGGTTAGTTCTATTAATGGGAAAATAATGTTAGAATCAGGTTTCTCTATGATTGACAGATCCATTACTTTTTTTATTCCATTGGATGAACCTAATATGATTCCTTATTGACGATATGGAATAAATGAGTCTTTTGATGGATTTTTCAAAGAATGGAACCTCAATGGGTGGAGCAAACATATTGTTCTCAATTTTAGTAGATACTTATCCTACCAAATAACATAGTTTATCCTAACCATCTGGGGAATTTCAGATAGAATTATTGGGAAGCATAGTTTTACATATCCATGTAGACTATGATTCATTAAAATGTGAATCCTATATATCATTTATTTTATTCAAATAAGATGATTTTGGTACGGTTTCCCAACTAGTGTGCTTGATTCATGCGAGTACCCTCATGGGATAGTGGGTTATGCATTACTGGGTCATAGATTGGGTAACTATGTAGCCAAACTGTTTGAACCTATTTAAAAGGTGAAATTTCTATTTTTCCGTTAAGGCATTATAAATTTTACCCACCTTTTTCTTTCAAACTCTAATAGAAAAAAAACATCCCCTATTTTAATGAAGGGAACATAAATCCTCCATCAAATATGTTCTTATATCTTTTCTCTATCTGATATCTGAATAAATAGTTTTTTATCTTAGTGGATTTTTCATAATTAGAGCTTCATTGAGTCTCTATAGAACATTTTTAATCCTATATATGATTCTATATTTATGTTGTCTCATTTACCTATTTTTTTAGTTTTTCATTCTATTCATCCATTTTATTTCAATCTATAAAAAGATAATCATTGATATTGGACGATGAATCTACTATAGGGAAAAGTTATGTGGTCAATAAATCATCCCTTGATGTATGTAACTCTATAAATTTATTCTATTGGGTGCAAGATTATTTTATTCTCCATTTCATAATAAATTCATATTCAATAAATTAATTTTCAATTATTTAGTTATATAACCCTGCTAATATAGTTAAAGCCATTGGAAGTTGATATATCAATGAGGGCCATACATTTAGGGTGAGTTATTTTTATATGCCTTGATAACATATATAGATATTATTTCAAACACTGCTTGAATGCATATGACAAGACTTTTAGAAAGAAAGTGCATCAATTTACTAAATAAATTACAATTTTTTATTGGTATGTATATTTTATTAACATCACATGGAGATGTTAAATTATAAATTGAATTGAAAAATTGTTTCATGACCTTAACTCAATGTTATGTGGCTTCTGGAAGGTATCATAATGACCATATTAAACTATTATAAGTTGAATTTATATTTTCATATTGTCTTTGATTCAACACTTTATTTTTAATTAATTGTAATGGAATAAATCTATGAATATATTTAATTAAACAAGTATTACTTTGATTATTTTTACATGTGATATCGATGGAATGAGTATAAGGTTCCTATTGTAGTGGAACATTTTCATATAAATAGAGATGGTTAGACTTTATATTTCCTTGGATTCTCAAGGGAATACCTTGAGCACTCATAGGATGACATTATGTATCATTGAGAAAATTGTATTGTTGGATACCCACCATGAAATATGGAAAATTTGTTATGATGTGAAAGTGTTTGTGTAGTATCAAAAAATCACTAGACATCATATTTGGATATTATAATTACATGGATACACTCCTTGGATTTATAATCATATCATTAGACACACAACCTCAATAATTCACCCTACTTCTCCTTGTCATTATTATCCAATTATTTAAAAGGACTAGATGCATGGAATTAGTTAGACATACATAAAGTAGAATAACTTGGATAAACCACACACACTTCACTCTTACCCCTTATTGCCAGGATGTATTTGATACTATTTTGAGTTAGCTCAACCCATGATTTCAAGGCCTCATTACGTACACAATTGATCATCAATTGTTATTACAACATGTTACACTGCTACTCATAACTTTTATAGATGATCAGATAATTATTAATTGATTATTAATTATTTAAATAGAATGGTTACATGTACAGACACTAGTTTTGGCTAAATAAGGAATGAGTTTTGTATTTTTACTTAATTACATTAATTTATGCCTTCACACTGTGTGATTCATATTCACGTATTTTTTAAAAAACATAATCTATGGTGGAATATGGTGAATTATCCTACAACCCTTATGGGTCTTTATTGAAACCTAAGAATATTAAATGATAAAATGTGTGTAAAAGTGGAAGCATATATTGACTCTTGTCCAATGTGATTTAGGATCTGATCATAGTAGAAAATGATTGAGATAATTGCTCAGATCCTTGAATATTATATTATATTTTTAGTTTTTTTTTCTAGATCATAATTCAATACCATCCTACTTCTATGTATGTATGTTTTATATTTTGATGATAGATGAAATTTCATAATCATTCTTTATTAATGATTCAGATTACTATTTGAGTTATTTATTTATTACATGGATGGTAATTTTCATTTATACTTGTTGTACTAGTCATTAATTTTTTTCAATTGTTTTTTAATTTGTGATCTCATCTGTGATCCACTAAAAGTAAAGATAATAGTATCCCAATATCACACCATTGAACCTCACTTCTAGTCATCTCCCTATAGCATAGGGTTTGGTAACATGAGACTAATTGGCCGATTAGGTTCAACTGCATAGAAGTGAACTTTTTTTACAACATCATATATTTTTTACATTTCTTAATTAGATAAAATATTTCTATTCATATATTTTCTCAATTTCACATGATTATGTGTGTGGGAAAAATCTATTTTTTATAAAACATTTATTCACTAATGTCATATTTACCAAGATTACATTATAATTAAATTATTAGTATCTATAAATGATTGTTAAATTATATAAGATTTTGATATTTGATATCTAGGGAATGGTTTAAAAATATTAATCTCAGGTTACCAAAACCTAATTCTAAAATTATGATTACCTATTTCCCATGGATACACTTATTGTTTATCTAAGATAAAACACATTTATTTTTTATTAACAAATTTATGAATAATGGTTTTTTAGGGTAAGTTTATTTTAATATAGAATTAAGGGAAGATCATTATGGGAGATTATAATGATCATTCACTAAATAAAAATATTATATAACATATATCCAAATTAATAATCCATTACTGTACAATATAATTTCATTAAAATATGTGACATATATTCATAAATTTATATTTTTTATATGTATGTATTATGTTTGGGTTAATAAGAATCTAAACCCATATAGACAAACACTCCTAATAGTAGCAATAACACACACACTTAGACATTTTTCCATTGAAATATTTTCATTATGGATTGATATTTTTTATGTATATGTAAATTGATGTAATGAATCTATAAATAATTAGGAGTATTAATTCTATATCAACCCATACAATGTGACAAAAAAATACATCATTTATCAATCATCAAATTTCTAAGATGGATCTCATTTAGATGATTGTGTTTTTGGATGTCCATGTAGATATTCTCTTAATAAGAATAATTATTTTCTATTGGGGATCAATGTTTTTTCACCAAAATGTAATATGAGATATTACGATTGTATATTGATTGTCCCTACATTATCATGGTGAAGCTTAGAAAAGTAACAATTTTTAAGGATTGATGAGAAATTTGACAATATTAATGGAAAAAAGTTGTTTTCAATGATCAATCAATATTAATAATTATTATATATTCATGTTATTAAGGATTAATTTCAATATATAGAATTTTGATATTGATATAATCGTTACATTTTTCAGTGAATCCAAATGGATAAAAAATAGTCGTTATTTCATTTAAAATTCACATATTTCATCCCTTATTGGAATGATTCCAGATATTATTCATTAATTTAATTCAGATATAGTTAACATCATTTGTCATAAAATTATATATATAATGAGTGTTCGATATTATAGTTGAGAGATATATTTTTAAGAAAATATAACTTTGTATAAGTTATGTCTTAGATTAGTGTACGTCATAGGTCAGGTTATCATACACTATGTAGGAGGAAGGGTATAAATGAAGATTTATTTGGTGTTTTTTGGGGAGATACTCCAGAGTGTAATTAAGTATAAAATACTCCTCATTTAATCATGGTATTAGGAAATATTTGGGTAATACATTTCATTTAATTTTTATATGAGGATTCCCCTTAAATAAAATGGGTACAAATAATTTGGTTTGAGAAATTAAAAAGTTTATTTTAGGTAATAATGTAGAGTTTTAATTGTTTTTTAATATTGAAATTTATGGAGGAGGATGTTCAGTACAAATTATTCATTAATTTCACATGATCATTCCATTTTTCTATTACAATGAAAAATTAGACAATGATTAAATATTCATCTATATATTTATGGCCTCATTAGGATAATTTGGTGACCCAGTACTTTGATTTTAAAGACGCAGTGTTCACCCAAATGTGATGAAAACCATATCATCATGGGGAGAAGTTTATATAATATTTAAACCGTCATTTTATAATGAATACCAATATTAATAGAGATAATTTCCATTTAATGATGCATTGTATAGAGTTAATGAAAAATTCATAGTCTATAAATCATGGAATGGAAAAGTTCTGACGAATTCCCCTAATAGGATATAATATTTTTAGTTGTTTCAGGAGGACATAGAACAATTAAAATAGTTTATATTTTTCATGATGCATATGGAATGATTGTTATATATTTAGCTGATGGTTGTGACCCCCTTTTTATTATATGATGGAGGGAGAAAAAAAAGCTCAATTGTGATATTTTATTGGATCAAATAGTCCATGAGGATGCACCTAGTGGAAATTAAGATGGTGGTAAAAAAATTATTTATTCATATTATATATGATAGTATCAATTAAAATATATGTGGTGTTTTAAGGTATTTTCATTCATTATTGATAGACCAGAATCTTGGATGGTAGTTTGTTTTTTATGAACCTCGGCGCTTTTATTGGTGGGATGAATAAAGAGAAATAATGTTTCGTGAATTTCTCGATGTGAGACCCATCAATAGGTGAATGGCAGAAATCTGGTATTTATTGGTTTAACCTAAACCAATTGGGTTCTACTGTAAAATTGGGAATACCTATTGATGGATATTATGACCAGACTAACATGATCCATGATTACTTATTATTATATTTTAGATATTATTAATTTTAGGAAATACTTCTCACCACATACTTTCATTCTAATAATAAGTTTCAACACTGATATCAATATGCTTGTACAAGGATTAATCATTCTATAATCAATTTGTATCCTAATTTTTATTTTCCAACCATGATGCACAATTCAATATTTGGTTAGGTAGTGGCTTCAATGGTAATTTTAGTGAATATTTCTTCTAGAATAGTTAACTGCATCTTTGAATAGGTTTCTCCGCCATGTGAAAGACATAACATTTCAATGATATATTATGGTCATTCCTGGTTCATTTTAGAATTTATTTTGGGGGGTCACTTTCCTATAATGTAGATTTCACATTGAAATAAAAACTAATCCACTTTTGAAATGAATCATTTAAATGATTTATTAAAATTGAAATATTGGTAAAACTTATGCTAGTTAAAGATATTAGATACATCACTTATTATGATATATTTTTTCTAAAAATTTATTGTGATGGTGGAAGTGATATAGGATAATATGTTGACCACTTGGATCCATATAAATTACAATGCATACTAATAATAGTGGTTTTTAAAATTTGAATATGTATAAAATATGTTCCTTAATGGATCAACATGCAGTAGATTACAGTGATTTCATTAGAGATATAAAATTGCTCTATTATTTGTTATTATAATCCAAATTCAACAATGGTTTCGAAGTTTTTATATCTCATGGGGTTTCTATTGTAGATGAAAAAGGTGTACTACTTCATCCCAAAGTTTTAGATGAGGAGATAGATGTACAAAGAACTAGAAATCATTTTTTGAGTTAACATGGCTATTGAAGACTTATCCACTTACTCAGATAACCTGGAGGCTATCAAGAAATGATAGGATATGACACCTCAAGTGTGTTCTATTTTAATTTATTAGTCCCTCTAGTAGTATGGGATCTATTAATCCGGATCAGGGTACTGTACGACCAAATGTGGGAATAATACCCCAGATTTTTTTGGTAGATATATTCATGTTTAAAATAATTGAATACGGGGCTATTATGAATAAAATTGTTTTAACTATTGAAAACTAAAAATATTTGAAATTATTTATTTACTATTTTAATGGAGGCATCGTGATTATGTTAGGGTCATGGATCATATGTATTAAATTATTATAAACAATAATTTTCACTATGTCATCAGCTCACATTACTAGAAAAAACAATTTTTTCAGTTATAATAAAAATTGAATATAAATTTGAAAACCATGGTTGAGTCATAATTGAATACATTACTACATTAGTGGTATTAAATCAACTCAAAATACTGAGCCTAGGTTTTTTCCAACTATAAATAGAGGAATCAAAGAAATAATTTATATTTAAATAATAATTTTGACAAAAAATATTATCGATAAAATTTATTAAGGTTGATATTATACCTTTTGGAAAATATTTATTTCCATCCCAAAGGATAAAAACATAAAAAAATCAATTTGAGAGTGTAAAAGAATATTTTTTAGAGAAATTAATTAATTAACCCTCATTGTTGTTGATGAAAGAATATTTTAATTAATCTTTCTTCACCATGAGTCCTACTATTGAATTGTTCCATTTTTATTACTTCAATTTTAATCTTATAATATTTTTTGTTTATGTTATATTGACCACCATTATTCATGTTATTTTTAATTAACATTAATTTTCAATGTTATTATATTTTATTCTAAGAACACATTTCATTTTATTAGTGGAAATATAAAACATTATCAGTGTTAATTTTATTGATGAATGTTGACAAAGAAATGTTGTAATGAAATGAGGTTGGTGGTTTACCAATGATGCATGTTTCCCTTCTTTTGATTTCCATTATTATATATATAAATATTTCCCATAGTCCATGTCTATATACCCTCTATTTTATCACGTCTTAAATTAACATGTGGTCCGAAGGATATTGAGGCCGGAGGAGGAAATGAGGGATAGTGTGGTGGCCTCCATTTAAGAGAACTTTTTTGGCATCGTGACCAACATGAGTGGATATATAAGGTAATATTAACTCAATGAGGAAAAAATTATAATACACATTCATGTATTCCTAGGTGTGACAACATCAATCTGAGTGATGTTGGTTTAGTGAAAATGATCCCAGAAATGGAAAATGTGGGGATGGATAGCTTTAGAAGTGGAATTATTTTGACCATGAGATTATTATATGGGTGGAATAGAAAATAGAGGAGGATAGATACTAATGAGGTATGTATTATTAGTAAGTGGTTATCCAATGGGATTATAACATGGGAAAGAGATGATATCATTATGGATACTAGGATAACCCCACTATCAGGATTAACCTTTTAGATTGTGAGTGATGATAGAGAGCCTAAGTATTAAAGTCTACCTCATAGATATAGGTTTATTTTCATAAATAATATTATATTATCTAGAATTTCCATCTCCAAATACACTTTGACTGAGTAGGGCACAACAAGTTATCTCCCTTGATTGATCCTGATCAGGTAGCATTATTATAGTGTGGATGCATGATATTATTCTGAGTAGTGTGATACATAACAATTTAAAGTGAAAATCAATCAATGGAATCACATTGAATTCCTATGTTCCACCACATGGCATAGATTTCCAACAATGTTTAATATTTTTTAACTTTTTCAGAGGAATTGTTATTTATGAGAATCAATTCATTTCCATTGTATTTGTCTATATGAATTATAGTATTGTAGTACATTGGGAAATTCAGGGTCATTTTAACAAAAATGAAAGACCCATTTTTAATTATATTTATATGAATGTCTATGGGATTTGATCATGATGATTAGATCATTATGGGGTCTATTACACCACTATAATTTTTTTATAATACTATATGTAATGTATTTCACATTATTGATGAATTACCCCTATTTTTTTGATATGTTCCATATTACTTTCTAGGGAAATGATGAGGCAAAGAGGCACGCATTTAGGTAATTTAAATAATCAATATTATGTGTATAATTTCTAGTGTCATGTATATATAGAAGATAATATCATTCAGTGAGATAGTTTTTATGTAACATAAAATCACTTAACAGTTTGAATGAGTTATTAATAAATTTAAACCATTTTTGGTTTATGATAAATTCTATATGGTCATAAATTTTTTTTCAAGGAATCCTAAATATTATTTATACAATTATAATAATATTATAACTTTTACATCAATGTGTCTTATAATTTGTAGATAATAGACCATTTGATTGTGACCTTGATGGACTAAGCATTGAAGGAGAATAGTAGTACTTGTAGTTCATAGTAGTTGTTATGGATTGTAATATATATATTATAATTAGTTCATAGATAAATGCATTTTGAAATTATCTTAATATTTAATTATTATATTTTAAGGTTAATAATGAACCATGTAGAATTTTACATAGCCCTTATTATTTCCATAGTATAATAACATGAAATTAATTTGGATAAAATGGATTTTTTTGTGAAAAAAATCATTGAAATCAATAACTATTGTCAAAAAATATATGTCCATTTTGGCTGAATTATGAGACTTTTCAAATTTCATGATAACTGTTTTGAGATCCATAGAGGATATAAACACTAGTGGAATTGAGGTATTCTTATAAATGTTAATAAAAAATAAAATAGGATGAGATCATAAATAAAAAATAAAAATTTCATGTCAGGACCCCCATCAATTAATATTCTCGGCCTTCCAATACAATAAACAATTGTCTATTAATGTGATGATAACGAAAAGATTCAAATTCATCAACTGATATGTGATATTCAAATATAAAAAAATTATTGATTTTTTGTAGATCCATTTTTACATAGAGTGAATGAAAATGATTTACGTATCATTCCAATACTTTCATATGAAATATTTGTGATGTTTTATGATTTCATTTTTGTTATTATTTTCTATTCTATTATGTAATATCCTTCAGTAAGAATAATACTTTTCCAATTAATTTATTCCAAAAAAGTCTTAAAAAATAATGGTGTATCATAGAAAATAGTAAATAAAAAATAATTTCATAATTACTTATATATTAAACTCAATTTGGAATGTTGATAAATCTTCTATAACATGAATGAACCATACAAAATAATCATTATTACTGACATTTAATGATAAATAAATCATCAATTTTTATTAATATTTACATATCCAAAAACAAAAATAGAAATTAATAATTTTTAGAATAATTTTAATATCATACTTATATATTTTTAATTAAAAAATTTTGTTTCCTAAAAATAAGCAACTATATGTCATAATATTATTATTAATTATGGAAGGATTCAAATATAAGATTATATTATGTGGTCATATATGATCTTTTTATGAGGTTCTGTTGAGGAATCAATTTCTAGTTTACATGATCCCCAATAATGACCTAGTTGGTCGATGTTAGTAGTGATTTCTCCACCACCACTAATAGGGAAGGTGGGATCACCTTTTCTTAAATTTCAAATTCCAACTCAAGAATGGTGGTGTAATATTTAGCCCATAAAGTTAGGTCCTAAGGAACCTAGTCTATCAAAATATTTTCAAGTGGATGATATCTCTTACATGGAATTTTCTTTCACCTCACATCATCATGTATTGGAAATGGTTTCTAATTTTGTATGTAGCTGTATTTATTTTTTAGAAATCACTCAATATTTAAGGTCTTCTTGGGATTTCATGAACATTGTTTTTATTTTCCTTCCAGATTCCTGAATATTATTTATACTATTTTAGGAGGAGGAATTTTTTTCGGGTGAATGGGCATTCCAATGATAGTTTTTTAGTTTTTTTGATTTTATTTTCATCTAGTGGTCAATTTATTATCACACGAATTATGATCCAAATTTATCTATGGTTTTTTATCCATCAAGTGTTACCAATTCTCTTTTTTATTCTGAATATTTTTAGACATGTAGGGAATGCATGTGTTATATTATTATGCCAATATCCGAGTTCAATGTTAGGGAAACATTAGGATTATTCCCACCTATGTGTAGATCCCAATTTATCCATATCACAACTATTTTTTGGTCCATTATTTTAGGGGAATATAAATTAAAAAAATGGTGATTTATGAATTTTCAACCACATTTTTGTGGATACTATTTATTAAAATGGAACACATCAGATAATGTTCATAATGAAAAATTCAAAATTCACAGAGCCACATTTTAGATTGAATATGTGGATCATGGTAAGATAATCATACAGGGTGGGTGTATGATTGTAATTGGTTATTCAAAACCATGTTTCTAACCACATCTATTTTTTTTACATCCAACAATCAATTTTGTTTCATATAAAGATCCTATCTCATAGTTGGTGGGTAGAAATCTTCCTGAGAGTGGGGTGGTGTTCTATGAGGAAGTGGTCACTCTAATGAATTTAATAAAATCTACATATTGATGGTGTGTCCCTATATGATATACCCATAATCAAATATAGTGATTCTAATCAGCATCAGAAAGGGGATACAAACATGTCTTGTATTTTTTCTGGTCTTCTATCAGATTTTGGAGGCAAGAATGAGAATTCCAAAAACATGACCTATCAATAGAATCATGTAGTTTGGATGTTGTGCTATCTGTGAGGTGTCATTTTGTGTTATGTAACATTTATGGGATGGTTTAAGTCTACTACAAAATACTTCAAAAATAATGGTATATAAAAGTTATGTCTTTCATTAGAATAAATAGTTGAGGGGTTCACAAGGATCCAATTAGAAATTTTATTTTTGACCCATTTATATGATTTCATTATATCCAAAAAAAGTATGATGATCGGAAATCTATGTTATCTCTAATGAATAATAATAATACTAGATGTGTTTAATATGTTCTTTTAGTGGAAATTAAATTTTCTCCAAAATAAATTTCCACTATTACGAGTGAGGTTGTTGATAGATAGACTTTTTCACTTGACTAAGAAGATGAAATTCTTATTGAATGATTTGTTGTTTAGGCTTTGATATGGTCAACCCATAATTTTCGTATTCAAGGGAATTTTTAACCCTATCCATGTCAAATAATGGAAAATTGATTGACTACACCTAAATTAAAAAAAATATGAAAAATGGATTAGGAGGGAAGATAAGTTATCTCGTGGGAGTGATTGAACAATGTTTCTATGGATCATTAACTATAAATGTTCCCTTAGAATACACCCCCTTTTTGGCAGTTGCATTACAAGATGATCAAAAGGTATACTCTGCATGATTTTTGATTCTTCATGGAAATATGAGACTTACAATTATACTATTAAAAATTAACTAAATGGTGAAATATGTAGGGAAATTAATGGGGATTATTCCCTCATAGTGGATGACTGGGTTATACTCAATAATTGGATATTTTTATAAAATCATAACATAGAACAGATGGTGTGGTACACCTCACTATTTGATAACATATTTATGGATCTTGGACCACCATTTGACATTGAATCATTTTTGAAGTGGACCTTTTTAATTGAAATAGTGATAGAGTGTTTTCACACCTATCACTCTAAAATTTATATTAGATACCCAGTTTTCATGTTCTTGCCTCAACTAATTGTGTATTATTTTTGTGATATATGGTACTATTATTTTGGTTTTCATTTTCTATAGTGTTGTTTCATTTTTGGCAAGGCATTTCAATTTTTACATAATGTGGTATTTCATGAAATATAAAATAAAAACAAATTTTTTATCATCTTTTTATTTTCAAATTTGGAATATAATGTGATATAATTATAACCATTACTCAATTATAATATTATATAATATTTTGAACTCATTTGTTATAAATAAAATATTTCTAATGTTGTAGTCAGATCAGATAATGATTATGAAATGTTAAATTAATATACTATTTAATTTTATAGAATGAATTATCATCAATTGGTTTTTATTTATTGAGTCAAGTTATGATTATTTTTTTTATTTTCATTCATTAAAAATTTATAGTTTTTTTAAATAATATTATTTCAAAAAATTAATTTTTATAACAAATCATTAAAATAATTTATAATAATTAGATTTCACTATTGGTGGTTTTTATTTTAACCATTTACCCATATCCTCCCTTCGATACAAGACCAGTTCCAATATAGTGAAAATATTAATTTCTGATCCTATAATATTCCAATAGTTTTTTGATACAAAATTCCAATTGATCCAAAACATTATATATAGTTTGTAATAGATAATTATGATCAACTTTGACTTCTTATAAACCCAATAATCTTTTACATTTATTTGGTAATTATATATATAAATTTTGAATATATTTTATAAAAAAATATTTCCCTATAAAAATACTATATTATTTGAAGATTTATATGAATAATGGATCATATAATGAATGTAACGCCCCGACCCCAACTACCCAGAGCCGGTGTGTTACTTCGTAACATTGGCATGATCACAAAAGATCAAGTCTCAAAAGACCAGTTAGTTTAGTAGCCTTGGAAACACTAGATACATTCATATGCCTTTCATTACATCAAAAAGTAAACAAACTACAATAAAATGGTCTTCATAGTCCACACTCATACCCCTTTCTGACTACCCCTGTAGGTCATTCATAAAATACTTCTTCTCATCCTGGAAAAAAATATTTAAACATTGAAAGGGGTGAGCTCAGATGCTCAGTAAGGTTAACAATATAGCAGAAGATTTCATAAATAAACATTAACATTTAAGGCAATGTATAACTAAAACAAAAGCTTTTTAAACATGAAATTAAACATAATATGGAAAAAGTAAAATGAGACAATGCCATTCATGTCTTCACATGGATATTCTACTGGTCGAATAATCGCATGCAATATCAATAACCACTTTCATAATGATGGAATGCATAATGCCAGACTATCATAACCACGTAGTCAAGGCCTCGTGCCAAGACCACAAATAAGATTTTGTCAAGGCCTCGTGCCAAGACACTAGTTTGTCTCATGAGACTTGCCGATGCATCGAGGAGCTATAGCGGGCCCCACCCGTCACTTATTAAGTCCAATGCATTCCTCATATGAATAGGTTTAAACATATCATAAACCATAACATAATCGTATCACATAAAACATGCATAAAAGGAAACATAACATTTCCACATTTCAATCACAAGATATCAATACAACACATTGATATAATAAAAATGCTTTCAAAACCATTTTCAATACCAAAATAAAAGAAAGTTAAAACATTGTATTTATTTTTCATTTAAAAAAATGATGGCTTGTAGCGGAAGCCGAAACTCAAATAATTATCACGGCAGCGGAGAATTCGTTGTCGCCGCATAAGTACGGAAATAAAAACATTCCCTTTTGTCGTTTAGTAAAACGCTTCGTATAAAAAAGATTCCTTTTGAATAAACATAAATGTCAACGAGGTTTATACACCGTATAAAAGAAAATTGTGTATAAAACCAAATATGCCTCAATGAAAGGAGATTGAGACGAAGTCCTTAAAAAATCATTTTTAAAATAAAATATATCTATTATGTGTATTCACTATAGGTACACATAAAGAATGTAAAAAATAAAAAATAGGACATAATAATATCATGACATAATTTGAAAGTAGTAGATTAACCCAAAGAATGGAAGTTGGGTTATGAAATTCCCTTACCTCGTGTCTGACTTGAATCAACCGTTCTTTAACCTCCTGAATAATAAACTAGAGTTAATATATACCTTATTAAGAACCATTTATAATTTAATTATCCTTTTTATATCACTTATTACAATGTTATGAACACTATGTAATTATTTAAGTTAATAACGGTCGTTTTGTCGATCTTTGGTACTTGAGTCAACAATAAACTTCTTATAATTACAAATTGTTTATGTGGTAGAATATCCATTATCTCCAGAATTATATTCATGATTTAGATGACATATATATCATATCTATCCAGTGTATACATTCATTTATAATATTACGTAACATTTAGAGGTAAGAAATGAAATGCATCGTTCATGGAGACGGTAAGCCGTATGTACGCATGAATGCTACATCCATTTCAATTTCATATTTAATGGAACGAAATCGTAATGATATAAATGTATAATATAATTCCAATATAACATAGTGTATAATACCATTTACTCCATCCTTTATACATCCCACATATGGCATTAACGATTCAAATCACTTTGAGGGGGCGGTAGTCCGCACTTCCTAAAATGAAATTATCGCATTTTACCCATAATAGAAATCATAAAGTATGACATAAATGAGAAATACAGAAGCATAAGTAAAACATAAACATATTATATATCATATATAAAAATAGTGACATCTTAATGGCCACATTTGAAGGTGTTATATTAGTGTTGAACAATCATCGTTTCGTGAGGCAGAAATTCGCCATCCACAGAAACCGTATGTTATTTAACCATTAGATGTAGGTGTGTGTAAGTATAGCTCGAATCCTTCTTATAAAAACAACCTAGTATATTGAGGATACTGGTGTTGTTACAAAAGAAATGAATAAAAAGAGTTTATGGGGTTGGAGAAGAAAAATAAAACAAAACAACATTAGAGAAGACATTACCTCAAAATCGGGCAACTCTTTTTGATTTGAGCCAAAGTCTTCCTTGGGATGTGTTCTGCCAAAAGTGAGGATTCTAGGAGTAAGAGGGGGAAGTTGGAAGAGTATTTGGGCAGAGGTTTGCCAAGCCAAATGGCTTGATGGTGTGAATAAGGTGGGAGAGGTGGGGGCCTTTTATAAGTGGAGAGGAGGGGCACTTTTGGAAAGTAATGAAATGTTATTCTATTATACAATGCTTTCCGGATTCTAAAGGACCCACACATGTATAATTCGATGCTAAGGTGATAAGGGTTCTAAATATCCTCATCCAATATGCTTTGGACAAGTGTAAGCCTTGGATTTTACATTATCTTCTCATTTTATTTAAATCGTTAAATAATGAGGTCATCGATGCCTCATCATGATGTCATAAATAATTTGATATATTTAATGTCTAAAAATTATAAAAAAACTACTATGATGTAGGAAATCTTTTTATATTTTTAATTAATATTTATAATCAAAATTTGTACTTGTGTAACCCCACTTAAAAACCGTTTTAGTAAAACAACTCATGTTTGTGTCATTTTAATTTTAACATTAAATAAATATATATTAATGCCATTTTCCAACTGAAGTGGCTCCATGGGGTCCCCAAGTTGACCAATGGGTTGTCGTGGTCGGCCATGAATCATCCAATAGGAGTAGGACAAGTTTCAAGCTCATCTCATATTATTAAAACATCATTTTTACCTTAAACTACACTAATTACGTCTAATCGCGATTAAGAACTTAAAAGTTACTATTCACCAAACATTTATTTTAATCTCATTGAACCACATTTTACTTCTTAATGACAACCATGTATGTAGGATTTTTGAAAATCAAATCACAGATGTGGTAATATTTCATTTAAACGAAAAATCAGTTATTTAACTACCACTTAGTGGTTTCACTATTCATCAAAAATTGATGTTTTTCAGAACAAAGCCAAAATTTCACCCTAAGCTAAAATTGATACTCTGAATTCAAAAATGATGTCTATTTTACAAAATTCCAAACATATAAGTTTCATTAGTTAATTTTATAATTAATTCCCGTTGTCACAACAAATAGCGTGTTTTTAAGAAACAATTTATATCAAAAGATTGGCAATTGTTTATGTCCAATTTCAATGTTAAATTAATTCTAATGACCACCATTGGATAAAATGGTAAAAATATATTCTAATTATACTTTAAAACCACTAAATAGTATAATTTATCACAATAAATTATTTTTATTAAAAATTTTGTTTTAAGTATTTTTCACTTATTCATAAAAAATAGAAGTTCTCAGAAAAATACCAAAAAATCAACATAGGCAAATTCTGACATTCCGAATCCAAAAATGAAGTCCATTTTGATAAATAAAATTTATAAAATTTCAAAAATTAGGTATTACTATTCACAACAGCTAGTTTAATTCGTTGTGGAGTGTGTTAGAGCTCGAGGTTGCGTACAACACACACTATTGCAATATTCGAAGTGAAACGTACCGTGGAAACTTGGGGTGTTACAATGAACATATCATGTTTGTATTATTTAATATTAATTTCCTCCTTCACGTATTCCAATGCATGATGGTTATTCATATTGTGAAAAAATATTATATAAATAACATAATTTAACTATTGGGTATTCCATGATAAATATATAATATTTTAATAATTTACAATATAAAATATTTTATTCTTTGAAATATGAAATTATTTTTACTTTAGAGTATATATCAATGACACATTTTTTCTTCTAAATATTTTCACATGTGATGAATTTTATTGAAATTATTTAATATCGTATGAATAATCATAAATTTAATGTTATCCTTTTGAAAAAATTATTGATAATCAAGTTTAGTGTTATATTTTATTCATTAAGTATTAATAAAAAAATGACACAATCTTATTTATATTTGTAAAATGTTACTATAAATTCACCTATAGGTTTCATGATGAAACTGGTGTGCACATGATTTTATTACCATCCCCACCACCATTATAGAGTTGCATATATGGTCCTTAAGTAATGAGTGATATTTTGTTTTAATATTTTAATTGTTTTTACATTATTCTTATAATTTATTAAATTTATTTATATTTTTGTTATTTTTGTTTTGTTCCATTTAATATTTTCTCCTTCCAATTACTAGTTTTCTTATTATATCAGTGACTCACCCATCAAATCAATGTTTTTTCCACATTATTATCTCGAAAATAATTTTTTTGGTTCACTTAACAGTTATATTTTACATAATAATCTCAAAAATAATATGGATAAATATTAAATTTATTATATGTTGTTTAGATGTATCTCATAATATTGTATTGTTCATATCATACCTCATATTTCAGCGGATGATATATTATTACAATAATGATTTATATATGCTAATGTTTTATCTCTCAGTGGTAATATATTTATCTTATTGTATAATGTCTATTCATAGTGAATTAGGTTGGTTATTTATTCCTTTCTTCCCCATTTAGGATTTTGTGTGTAGTGTAGGTGGTTTAGAAAAAAAATGCTTCCACATACCTCATTTTTGTCATATTTTTTACGCTTATCAATCTGTATTATGTATTTTAGATTATCAACCATCTTCCAGACATTATAACTTCTATAGGTGGTCCCATAAAATTATTCAAGTGGATTAAAAGGTTATGATTGGCATATAGTGGTTTTTTATCCAAATTATAGAGTGGGGTTTATATATTTTTTGTTTCATGGATTTTTTATATTTCTTATGATGTATTCTATATTGGATCAAATATATGATTTCCTATCTTAGATTCTGCTATTTTAGTGATGGTTATGTTTTTTGGCATCCCAATTCAATTCTGATTAAATATGAAAAAGACTAAGTTGTTTCGTATGTAACATCCGAAACTGTTATAAATGAATTTCTATATTATTTAAAAAATAAAAAAAATTATTAATTTATTATTTTATATTAAAAACATTGATTAAATATGCTATTTATAATTTTTATATGATCTGTAAAAGTTAAAATTTTATTATAATTTATAATGATTTATAATATAACATTTTTTTATTTACCATTAAAATTACTATATTATGAGTTATGGTAAAATAGAATTGATTGATATGAAACACTAGATTTAATATAGAATTTGGAATCATTGGTTTTTCATTGTTTTTCAATAATCACTCTCTAAATTTAATGTGGGATGATTTAATCAATAATTTTACTATAAAATGAATATTAAATTAATTGAATTTTTTTTTAATTTTTAATGAAAACTCACAATAAGGACATAAAAAATATTTTTATCATCAGTTTCTCTAAAAATTTATTTTCAATTTCAAACTATTTTCAATTTTTCTCCAAGAAAAGAAAAATTATAAAGAATTTAAGAATATCTTTGAAATCTGTGGTCATGATGACTATTGTAAAATGATCATTAAAAATATACATATAACCAAGACCTAAATTTTTTATTCACTCAAAACCCACACAATTGACCATCTATCAATTACCTCTCGATGTAAATTTTCATTCATGTTTCATGTTATATCTCTTGATTAAAACATCCTTCAATCATATGTTTTGATCTAAAAGCTACAATGGGAGTCTCCCAACTATAATATAGGTGATATTTAGGTCTATTTTTACATATTTCTTGAAAATGTACTTCATCGAACACACTGTTTCTCTCTATTTCTATATATATCTATTGATTTTATTTTAATCTAGAAGGTATTTTCTATTATCAAGATTGAATGTATTTTTATATCATTTTTTTTAATATAAATTATTTAAAATTATTCATTATGATAATTTATTTTAATGTATTTTGGAGAACTATCTATCTTATATTTTATTTATTTATAGTTGTTTATATAATTATTAATATAGTAATACAAATAATTTTTTGACATAATAAAATTATATAAGTTATTTTTTATACTTTTTTATAATATTATCTAAAATAGTTTTTGTAATTATTTGATATTTTTGTGAAATTTTTCTCAATTGATTGAATGAAATATTATTTTTCATTATAGGATATGAAAATGATTTTTTGTTAAAAATTATTTTTTTATTATATGTTTTAATGTTTTATTGATTATATTTAATTAATTCTATGTTATTTATTTATTTATGATGGTAAATTATTCATAATTATTTGAAGATAAATGATGTATAATTCTTCATTATTTTTTACGATAAATTATCTATATTATTTTTTTGATAATTACGAATAATGTTTTGTTATGATAAAATAAATATCCATAATTAGTTATTTTCAACATATGCACTTATGATTTAAATTTGTCTTTTTTTTATTTTTTAACTATTTATATTCATTAATTTATTCAACTTTAATATATTCTTACTTAGAAATTAAGGGATCATATATTTATAGACATATGATGAACAACATATGAATATGAGAAATAATTGATTCCTATTCGGAATTTTCAAAACAAAATATGCAAAAATATATATTTTTTTGTTTGTGGATGATGGTTTTTGTTATAAGTATTTAAATTCTAGACAAATAAATAATCATCTCATATGTTAAGAATTTATCCATAATTATACTTGTAACATATTGTATGGTGATATAAAATAAAATTCAACATCTATAATTGATTAAAATGTAAATAATCAGTTAGAGGATGATATTTATAAACAAGTTCATGATGTATGCATGAAACCATAAATAAAACTAAATCTATGAACAAATATATTAAGATTAAAATAGAAAAAATTCTCAATTTGTAGAAAAATATTTTTTATAATATGTTATGATATTGGTTTCCATGAATTCATGAAATAATTGGAGTGAAAAAAGATTCTATAAATTACATGAACTTTCAATAGATCTACTTCTATAAGGAAACAAGCTTTCAGATTACATTTTTGAGGTAAAAATATTATTCCCAATGGAACCAGTGTTTAAAAAGATACATACATTACCCAATGGTAGTTAATAGTATATGAATAAATGTAGATGTTTATCAAAATATCCTAAATGTCAGACATCATGATATAATATCGTTGAAAAAATCAACTCTAATTAATTTTTAGGTATCGGCACCAACCCTGTTGTAAATAATATTTTATATATTCTAATAATTCCTCATTTGAATTATTTATTAACAAATTTAATTGAAAATAAATGTTTAATATTGAAAACATACAATATAATGCCTATTGGTTACTTATATCACCCTATTGATTAAATATAGTGTATGTGATTTGATAAAAAACTCTTGATTTAAGATGTGATGATAGAAATCATATAATTGGACTACGATCATATAGAATGAATCCATATTGGATCCTCAGTAGACACCATATTTAATAGACTATTTATAGGGATTTTACAAATATTTACCACAATTATGTATGGGTAAATATATATTATCTTAATATTGATGGTTTTTTTGGAAAAATCGACATGAATTGGTAATTTTAATATTTCTATTACCAGTGATATATTATTTGAAACATCATTGTGATAAATTTGTTACAATTTTTTATGGAGAAAATAATGTGTATTTTTTTATTTCTCTATCACTGATCATTATAAACGACATTCATGAAAATTGAATCGTATATGGATATAGTGGTAAGAGAACTAAATAATCCTAAATTTATGAAAAAGGGACTTCATATTAACAAATAAAAAATGTAATAATGATATTGTAAATAGGAAATTGATGATTTTTTTATAAAAAATCATCTGTATCATAGGGTTAATAATGTATATATGATGTTTTAAAGTAATAAATTCTCCCTCCACAACCATTTTCATTAGAACAATATTAATGTATGATTAAATATATTTATTGCACATTTGGAGTGATATTGGATTATGGACATGAAAAAAATAACTGGAAAAAGATCGATATTTTTCAAACTATCTAGTTGGAGATTTTTTGAGGAAAAATATAACATTGACATTATGAAAGTTATGAAAAAGATATTTGGCAGTGTGATTTGGTTTTTTGGGACATAAATGGGAAGATAGATTATTGAATACATGCATGATAAGACTTAATATTCAAAGGAATATGTTTGAAGTTATCTCCCACTTTAAATAGAAGGAAAATAAATTTACTTCATGCATGCCACATACTAAGAAAGAGTGAGAAGATAAAAAACATTTAGTGGTTTCATTGTATGAAATTCTATAATGGATATTATTACAATGTGAAAAATTAGGTGTCATTAAAGAGTTATAAATTATTTTGTATTTAATCCCATGAATGTGATGTATTGATGCAACAACAATTACTAATATCATTGTATGATATATTTCACAGACCTATAAAAATGGATTCCATAAGGTTATCATTTTCTCAAATACATTTTTAGAAATTTCATTGATTCAAATTTTTTATAAGTGTTCTATATTTAAGATAAACTTGTACTTATTCAAATATAATTGTATTTCCCAAATACGTTATGATATAATGGTTCATTCTGTAATTTATTATGTCCTTCTGATAAGAATTGGTGGGCCTATTTATTTATGTTGGATGTGTCCCATTGAAATATATATAATACTTTTGAAGGTATACGTTAAAAATACATTTCAAAATGAGAGATATTTTGTTCGAAAATTTCTATCTGAATTGGTTATTGTGGTCTTTACCGATTACTTGTATGATGTAGAGAGTATTAATATTCATATATCATGAAATTTGGAAGCCAATAGTAATAGTCTAGGTTTTCATGGTAACTGGTAATGTTCTATACACATGATGAAGTGTATACAAGCCCAAATAAAAATTTTAAATAAAAATAAGCGGTTTAAAAAATTATATCATCGAATATTTCTAAATTAAATCTAAGAGATTCAAAAATAAATTAATATTTTTTGATGATTGGTCACAAAAATACATTTATTTAATTATTAAATGAGATTGTAAACACACATAAATATACATCAAAAATACTAAAATTCATGGAAGGGGACTCTCCCTAATGTGACAACATGGTATAATATTAGATATTATTGGGTACACATTTAAAGAAAAGTAGGATTATCGGTGAACTATATAATAAATTTGGGATAATAGTAATTATTAAAGTATTTCATTTATTAAATAAAATGGATAAAATATTAATTTCTATGACAATGATATAATTAATACTTATTAAGGATATATAGGTAGATTAATTTAACAAATTTGGAGTCACAATAATTATTTGAAGCTCAGTTGATAAAAATTGTAGCATGAAACACAATTTTTATTCTAGTTGTTTTAAAATGATCTATTTTCATGGAGGAAACATTTAAAATTAATGCATTCTCAATGAAAATATTTATGTCACTGATCCATTTGACAATAATTGCCTTATGGTTATTTAAAGGGAAATAATTCAATTAGGTTGATAAGGATAATGAAGCTGTTTTGGATTTATGTCAGGTTTCTTTAGTAATTATGCTATTTTTGAAATATAAAAATGAATATACTATTCCCATACCCCAAGATGTATGAAATGATCATGATAAAGGGATATGATAAATTAAAAAATTAATGTTCAAATTATGTGGTTAATATTTATATTTTTTAAAATAAACCGCATATGAAAATAATCCTTTTTTATTTTTTTTATTTTTAAATATATATATATTTATAATTTATAATTTTTCAAAAAAATTACGCATCATGTATGGTAAAATATTTTTTATTTAAAAAACCGACTCCAATCAAAAATCCTTTGTTAAATTTACACATTTATATTTTTTAACATTGATATTTATATTTATTAATGTTTAATATTTTAGTTATTTTTGAATTAATTTTTATATATCATTGTCTCACAGTCATTTTTTTTCTTATGTATCCTAAAATAATTTTTTTTTGAAATATACACATTTTTGAAACTATTTTTTAACTTAAATGTATATTTATTCTTTTTTTTACAGTCACATTTCTAATAGTATGAAATAACATGGAATGTAGTCACATTCCAATATTTCATTGATACATATAGGTCCATAGTAAATTTAAACAAGGTATATATATTTCTCTATATAATTAAGTATTCGATAATAAAATTATCTGAATAAAGAAAATATTTTATTTTTTAAAAATTTATATCTAAATCGTAGTTCACCTCTTATGGTTGTGTATTCTTCCACTTTATCATAAAAATATATTTGTAATGTTTGTATACATGGGATAACACATTTACTAAAACATTAACTTTCTTATAGAGAAAAATATTATATATTAATTGATTTGATAATAATAATCCATATGGATCAATTATAATGTACTTCAATCTGTTTTAACTCCATATAAAGTGATTGAATGATCATTTGTTTCTCAATATTATTTTATGTCTATCGAAAAGATGAATGAAATAATCTCAAAGATTCTGTAATTGATAAATATCTAAATTTATTTTCTTCTCATTAATAAAATATTATATATTATATTTAAATAATATTTATTTAATTCAATTACATAAGAAATTCAACTTTCATGAGAGGAATGAAATTATTCCAATATATCTATAATTAATGGTTTTTCAATGGAGAAATTTTAAATAAAACGTTCAAATAATAATTTTTTAGGAAATTATAAAATGAAAACACATACCTTGGGTTTGTATATTTATATGAAGATACATGGAAAAAAATTTCGATAAACCGAATGAAGAAGAATGTTTTTATTATAAATTTGATATATTATAAAATTTATTATATAATAATTTATTACTTATTAATTTTTTTATGTAACATGACTCCAGGAAATCCCAGCAAGAGACCAATATATAGAATATATACCCATAAACATTATCAATAGGAATTTATCATTTTTTTGGCGAAAAAATTATTACAAAACAAATTAATGAATTAAGAAGAAAATCATGATTTGGTTCATATGATGACTAATTTGGACTTCATATCCCCTAATTTCCATGAAATACATAAAATAGAGATGGAAAAAAATAATAAAAACTTTATAGAGTAATTTTAGGAAGGAGCTAATACAATTATGGGATGTTAATTTGTATTTTCATTTAAATACATTATGAATTAATTTAATCACACTAATATAAAATTTTTATTAATCTTTTGAGGATGAACATTAATTGTAATAGACACCTGATAGTTTTATCCATGAATCTATGAAGGACATACTAGTCCCAATTTTATGAAATATGAAACACTATATCTTAGAAAAAGGATAGTTGGAGGGAATGAGTATTAGGAATATATTGGTTTGTCATATTATGAAATCAAATGGAAAATAATTATTTCCCATAATAGATAAACTGAAGGACCCAAAAAATAAACGTCAGGTGTGCTATATATGTTTGAAAAAATTCCAATAAAATCCTAGATATTGTAACCTATATAGCATGCATATCCTATATAGAATTCTGGATATACAAATCTAGCATTCTCAGATCATACACCTCCTTATTCAGAAAAGAAATTATATTGAGTTTTTTATACAAGGATCTCAATAAATGAATTATAGCATCTAGAGTAATATATATATATATATATATTGTGAGATTTTTTACATCAATATAAAATTTCACTAGTTTATATTATTATATCATTACATGATATAATTGATCAAAATACTATACTATTATTTCTAATAGAATATTCTGTTAGAGTTGGATATTGTTTGGGTAATTTTTAATTAAGTCTTACATCCATCCTCATTATCTAACATATGAGGTTTAAATTATTTTTTATGTATAGTGTACATTTTATTAAAAAATTATTATAATTATGTCTTATTAATAATTCTTATAGAAGTATGTAAAATCAAAATAACTATCATAATATAATCCAATGAGTCTAGAAATAAAAATTTTGTAATATTTTATGATTTAAATATGGATATTTTGATTAACCAATGTTTCATCTTCATTAGATAATATTTCAGTTTTGGATGGAATCTAATGAATTTTTATGGGATTAACCACTGAAGACTTTACAAAAATATATTATTTTTTTGTTATTTATTATGTGATAATTGTGCGAGTATTGGAGTCTTTGTTCCAAAATAGTACATTTTTGTTTCAGATTTTCATTCATTAAATAGAGAATACTTCATGTGAAATAATATATTATTTATTTTATTATGTATCATGGAATGGTTTTATTTCAAAATGAAACCATTTTTTATGTTGATATTGACCTACAATACACTGCAACATTTTTTGAATATTTGTTTAGTCATTCCAAATATGAATATATGTATGTACAATTTTGAAAAAAAAATGGTGATTGTTTTATCAATTCCTTGATGGGTAATAATACTATGAAAATTATGAGAGAATATTAATTTTAATTTAATTAATTTTTTTCTATTAATATTGTAGTTTTTATTGGATGTTCGGTATATTCTTCCAACATGAAAGCACATTATATTGGTTTTTTCCATTGTGATGTGGTGTTTGTGAATTTTTTAGTATAGTGTCAAATGTCATATATTTTTTATGTATTATTTAAATTCTTATTCGTTATATATGTTTTTTAGTTGATATATGAAATATTTGGTCATGTAACATTTTTAATAATGTTCACCTTTTGACAAAAGAGCTTAATAAACTACAAAACCTGAATTTAATGGAAAACATATATTATTGAAGATAATAAAATTATTTATATTTATATTTATATGGTTTTATATTATCAGGTTAATGTTTTAAACCCATAGATTAATCAACAAAAATGATATTTAGAATGTGGTTATTATGTTTTAAATTCATATGTGAGATAATCAATGCTGGTATGATGACTATATTTGATAATTTTTCTTATAATAATTATATTATGTTTTATATCAACATATTATAGTTATTAATAAAATATGAATAATTAATATTGTATATTTATAATTATTATGATTAATATATGAATAAATACATTACCCATCATCAATGTTTCCATTCAAATTAATAGATTGAAATGGTTAAAAGTTAAATAATAAGGTATATATCTGGAAATAAATATATAGAAATGAGTATTTATGAAATTATTTTCTTATGTAGGTTAGAAAATTATTTTTTATAGGGTTTTTCTCTACATTAAATCAGGTTATTGATTTATAATACATATTAAAAATTACACGTATCTATTAATTAAGGTAAAAATGGGTGTTTTAGAAAATTATTTACTACATTAATTCGGTATATTTTGTTCATTTTTATGGGATTTTTCTATTTATTTTAATGATTATTGTTTTATAAAATAATATCTATTCTATTCATGTATTATATTTATAATGATACATCACATATTTATATTATAATTAATATTTGGACAACATTTTTTGGATTTATGTTGATCTATTTTATATTTTATAGAGTTTTTCTCTACATTAAATAGTGATGCCGATTTAAAAGAAAACTAAAAGACTATAATATTTATTTGATTAATGTATATTATTAGTAAATAAAGTAATGAAATGGTTTTTTATGGACGTTGAATTTTATGGGGATGTACTATTTTGAATATTGTTTTCTCTCAAGAATTAATAATTTGTGTTTTACTCTCTAATATGATTCATACTTTCCTTTGATATACATGTATATATATATATATATATCCATCAATATATGGTGTTCTGTGTATTCTATGGTATCCCTCACCCCATGTCACTAAAATCATTGATTATATCCTAAATGGAGTCTTTTATTTTGTTTTTGAGTAGTTTCAAATTTCCAATATTGTTTGGTGATAAAATAATTTTCAATTTTAAAATTATTTATAAAACCACATATTTCATTAGATTATTATTAATATAAATAAATAATTTAATGAAAAATTTATGGAAAATATCCATTTTGACTTATTATTTTTAGAAATTTTATTAATTTTAAATGATAGGAGGATACATTATTTTAACATTTTTTCCATGATAAAATCATTGATATTTCTCATAATATGATTGTTATATTAATCAGTTATTTTTTTAAATTTTATTCTTATTAATAATTTTTATGCTTTATCTTTTTATAAATAATTATTTTGTCATTTTAGGGGCTATCATGTGTTCTGGTATGAAAACTATGATTTATCAGTTTTAGATATTTCATTATTATTTCATAATTGAAGGGAAAAATATGTGGAAATGATTAGTTTACACATATCTTTTGATTAATTTTATTTAAGTTAACATAAAAAAATTCATGGATTTATATATTCCTATAAGAGACAACAAATTGAGAACTACAAATTCCAACATAAGTTTAGAATTTTCTCTCTCATTATTTTATTAATCTAATTATATTTTAGAATTTTTATTATTATTAATTTTTGTTATATTATAGAGTACCCACTATTCTATTCTATGTCTCATGTGGTGAAATAATGCATTTGAGAGCCTCTTATTGATGATTCATGCAATAATATTTCATTACTATTTCCATAAATTTTTTATGAATAATATCTTAATTCAAAAAAAAAAGATTATATGCATGGTCTAATTAAGTAGTTTAATGTGTGGAATCTCATTATAAATTTTGATACATTAATTCTTATATAATGTTCTATAATTAATAATTTATATGAAAATAAGATATTTCATAGTACGACAATATATCTTTTCAATTTCTTTGTTCCATTAGTTATAGATGATGAATTATTTTCTAATTTGGTATGAGGTTACTATATTTTATTCTAACATTTCATTAATTTTAATCAATAAAATTCATAAAATATCATAATCAATTAACTATGATAGACCAAAAACGTATCCTATGATTTATTAGCATATCATCAAGCCTACATTTCTCATTATAAATTATACATAGATGAATCATTCATTATTTCATTTATAATACTTACCCCTTTTTGGTTTGTTCACCTTTTTTATCAAAATAGTACATAGACGAATGTAAATAGTAACTTCCTTCACATAGATATATGATTTAATTTTAACTCACATAAATATATTTACATTTTTTAATTAGATTTATCCATTATTATATATTTGAGCATAAATATATGAAGTGTAATGTCTCCAAAATATTTAAGTTGAGTTATTTTCTTACACTAATGGTAAACATCAAGGAAACAATGCTTTATTTTGGTATGTGTCTTCTAGGAGATATTAATTTGAATTTACTGATTTTTATCATTAGAAATTTTATAAACACAAATTAATTTACCTTTTTTATTAAGATTCATTTCTTGTTTTTCCACTAGTGATTTGTAGTTGATTGAGGATAGATTTATTCACCTTATGTATTATTCTCCCTTTTTAGTTGTGATAGGGTGCATGGATTCTCATATGATAATAAAAATTTTCCATTATTTCATTTTATTTTTATGATAATATTATTTATTTATTGGATAGAATAGTTTCAACTAAGACTATGTGGAATCTGGAACTATTAGGATTCATCACTTCTTCAAAACCATTCAATATACATTCCATGGTTGTATGTATTTGATTTATTCTTTTAAATAATAAATAATAGATTTTTATAAAAAATATTTGTAGAATCCAATATATTTTTAATATTTTTTGAATTATAGGACTTTTTATGATATATTTCCAAGCCCTACCTTGATATCCCACTTTCATGATATGTTATTTTTATAATTAGAATAACTCATATCATCTTTTTATCTTTTTATTCATAATATATCAAGGATAATGAAATTAAATTTATAATCAAAATACATTTTCGTATTTATTTGATACATATTAATCAAAACGTAATTTAAACATTATTACCTTAAAAATGGATATTTTCTCAATATTAAAAAATTATTATGTTATTTTGTTTACATATCTGGTGCTGGTGGTGTTATATTTTTGTTGGATGAATTTGTTCTAAATTTGTTAATCAATAAATTTTGAACATGAAAAAATATAATTCATTTAAATTTTATGATTATGGAAGTTTCAACATTATATTTTTATAGTAGTACAAGAAATTTAAAAGGGATAAAAATATCAAACATATTAAATTTGTTCCACAATCATTGTTCTAAATTATTACATTCCTAAATTCTATACTTACTATTTAACCATATATTTAATAAAAATAATATTACTATACATATAAAAATATATTCAATCCCATCAATTATTATTTATAAAACTAATGTTTTTATCATTAATTAGGATAGAAAACTAATATACATGTACCAGAAGTAGGAATGAAGACCAAACACATTTTTTGGTGTTTTATTAATAGTATTTAGGGTTAAATAATAAATTATATGATTTATGACTTTTTATCGTAGTTTAAAAAAAAATAAAGGAAAAACCATTTTGAATTATGTTGTTATATTATGTATATTTTTATATGTGTTTCTCACCTTTTTATTCTATTTATAATTATTATTTACATTTGTGATTTACAAGTTCATAGATTAGTTTTGTGGAATGTAATTTACTACCTATTTATTGAATCAAACCAACATTTCGATGTTGGTTTATCTAAAAACACCCACGGAATCAAAATAATTTTACATTATACACTTAATTTCTGAAAAACAAGTTTTTTAATTTCATAATAGAATTTTTTCACAATAAAATAATATGACTTTATGTTTCAATTTTACAAATAAATGATGATGAAATTTCGATGACAACCTTTTTGAATGTATTTTAATGTAAACCCATTATGGAAATATATTTTCATGGTCGGTTTATAAAGAATTACAATGTGGAAACCCCACTTAAATTTTATTTTAGTTAAGGTTCACACAACAGTTTGAGTAAATATGATGTCATATATATAATTTATAACATCACACGTATAATCATTGTTTAAAAATTGATGAAAATACATAAAAATTTATTTAGAAATATGTTTTTCCACTTGTGTATTATGTCATGGACTCATCTAATAGGCTCATTACATATGAAATAATTCATAAATATCTTGATAGAGAGATAATAACTATGAGTTGAACTTGATCAATCCCAATAAGATAATCAAAAACTAAAGCCTGATAAAATATCTTTATGGGAAATTCTCGGGCCAATCAATATCAAGACCCAAACAATTTTTTCCTTACCATCTAATAATATCCTCACCATCACATGGTTTCCACTTAGGTAATTATATAGTGTAATACAGGGATATGTTTCTATTCCATAAAATAAAAATTTCAAAATACTTATTTTGATTATTAAATAATGATAATTATAAATATTTAATAAAACTGCAAATAGGGATTAAATATGAACATCGATAAAATGTAGATTTCGATATGATAAAAAATTTAAAACTTTGGGAAATACATTATTTCAATCAACAAACCATTTTTTATGAATTTAATAATATGGTACATAAATTATATTTTAATAAAAAATTAATTATTAAATAATATATAATAAATAACAATTACAATTTGTTTTTCTATAGTCAATGGTAAATATTATATGGTTTATATAATTATTATTATCATAAATCTAATCATTTTCCTATAAATTATTATTTTTATTTAATAGTATACATTATAATATATATTAAATTATTTTGATAAAATAAATATATTTTTTGGAATCAAGAAATATAAATTTTCAGATGTTGATCTTTACATTTTTTCAGCGACAATAGAATTTATGAGTGAAAATTAAATATGTTATAAATATATAATATGTATTATGACATCATAATGATCCTAGAATTTTTTAACACATTCCATAAAATATTTTATCTACCATATACATATTTACACTTAAAAATATTTTTTTAATTGATTGATAAATTTTCTAAACACTTAATTATTACACCACAACCTATACTAAATTTACATGTTTTAAAATTAATACACTGCAAAAAGAATCACTTCCAGAATCACAATGTTATAATTTTAATGAAATCAGTTAATTGACATGATATATAATAAATTACACTTCACATTGGAAGAAAAAAAAGAGATGAAATCATTGGATGGTTTGTGGTTTTGATTACATTATCATATTTAGTCCAAAACCTATGTGCTAAAAAATTAATGAATTATCATGAAATTTAGTAAATAAACCAATCAAAAATACTATTAATATTAACACAATACCATTAGATCATGACATTTCTCTTCCATTTCCTCTCCAAACATCTCCCAAAGGGCCTCCAGGATTTTATGAAGCTTCTCCCGAGCTTTTAAAATCACTCTTTCAATGTATAGTACCCTATCCTTTGACTCATTATTCTTGAACAATTATTCTATTAAGAAATTTATTTAATAATGTTTTTCATTTTGAGTTTTTTTATTATATATACCTCATAGTACTCGTATGATTAATATATCATTATATAGCCATAAACACCTATTTAATTACTTCAACGAACCTTTACATACCCACATTATGGATCAACAATTATCATGTGATTTATTTCTAGTCTACATAAATTGAATATGATTACCCATCATTACATATACTCAAGATTATTTAACATGATTAACATATAATCCATTAATTGGGGACTTCTATATATGTGACCAACAATCCATAATAATGGGATTAAAATTTAGTAATAGAATCATTATGTTGAAGGGTTGATTTGGAAAACATATGCATGTACATGATATGACAATGGTGTGTGCACAAATATACCACAAAAATTTATTAGGTAATTATTTTATCTCATGATAAATCGTGCTTGTTATTAGGGAGTAATTGTTATCCATTATGAAACTTTTTCAACCATTTTATGTTTTCTTTTTTGTTATCCTAAACATATGTTTATAATTTCTTATTTAATTTTGTCTCTACATTACCATGTTGTCATTATTTTATATTTATAGGTCATGATTTTTGTTCAAAATTATGATCCATAACCCTTTTATATTAACTTGATATGCATCATGGATCATATTTACTACAATACATAATGTTTTGATTTTTTTAATCCTTTAATAATCATTATTTCTAAACCCTTTATTATGTATTTCGCCAAGTTATACATTTCTATTTTGGAGGAGGGAGAGGATTTTATAATAATGTTAAGGATACTTCAAATATTAATTTTATATTTATATTTCTAATTATTCAGATATGTTTCTAACTAAATAAAATGAACTGCATCATGATATTTCAAATGGAATTACGAGTACAAATATGTTACAAATCATAAATTTATTTGTAATAAAATATGATTTTTCATTTTTTTATAAGAAAAATGTATAGTTATTTATGGAATTAGTATTTGATAACTATTGTAATAGAAATATGGATAAGAATATACCTTATCATGAATCCCATAATTTTTGAAAATTGTAGAGTCTTTGGTTTCCTACAAAATAAATATTTTTATGGATTGAATTAGCGGTTGGGGATATATCGGAGAAGACACAGATTTTTCATGTAATTTTTTTTATTATATAGAATTATTGTGAGATTGTGTAATTTTCCAGTGTGTGATTTCGAGGCCCTGTGTGCTTGAAATGAAATTCTGATCTTTTTTGAAGGTCCTTTCAGTAAACACACGAGCAGCATTTTCAATATTTTATCTGATTCCTAGATTAAAAATAACAGGGAAATCTTGAATCACCAGTTCCATAATTCGTTTATGGGAGGATTTTCTTAGACCGCAGTAGTTCTGGTGAAAAATTTATATTTTGGAACTTTTTAAAAGAATAAATAAAATAACATTGTTATTTGATTTATTTGATTCTTTTCCTCCAGCAGAGAAGTGGAAACGTGGGACCCACTATGTGTCTAGACATTAAATAGATTAACACTTAAATCCTCTTTAACAACATCATTAGGAATGAGGAAGGTTAATAATTAATGAACCCTCATAAATCCCACGAGTGTTAGACACCCCCCTCTCCTATTTATATGGAGCATGGGGAGAGATATTAGCACTACTTGACCAAGAAAAGAAGTGCTGACAATGTTTTGAGACACCAAACCCTTGGAGTATGAAGCTGGTTCTAGTGGGAGGTTATAGGTGACACCAAACCACAAACCGATGGATGATGTACATGTGTCATCTTTGGAAGCATGTTGCGGGAAAGACGGGCACTGATGCCTCCTTAATCTCGGGTGTCCTCCATGGTTCTAGAGGTTGGGATTTATTTTTATATAATTCCATTTGATTGTAGAATCCTACCCACTTTATATCATGATAATGCAGAGGGATCGGGCTAGATGAACAAAGCACGGACCCTCTGCCCATGTTGGATTTTTGGAGTGTTCTTTGAAAAAATTACCTTTGGGGTGGACAACACTAGGAACGAAAGATGTTTGTGGTAGCCGACACTGGACGGATGCGATGGAGATGGTGCACCTTCGGGAACCCAAAAAGGAGGTCATGGCATAAATCCATGATGGTTAGCAGATCTGTCGGCGCCGATTGGCTATGGAAGAGGTGTGGCCCGCCGTCTTGAAACGCCTATGAGCAAGAGGTCGTTATAACGACCCATACTTTACATACATTGTTAATACTTCAAAATTGAAGCACACTTATTACAAAACCACAAAGGACCGTATAGGTATAGTGTCTTTAGAAACTGGGAAACATAAACAACTGGTTCATAAATCTTCTACAGTGTATCCCATTTATTTCATCATATCTCGTGTCCCTTTTAGCATATTCTACTTAATATCCATCTTCCTGACCTGGGGAGAAGAAAACATAAAAGGGTGAGCTCAAATTCTCACCAAGGGCAAATAAAGGAAATAAAAATCATATCATATCTTTTTGAAAATCAAAACCTGCAAAAGAGATCATAATATCTTATCATGGAATAAATCATAGAAGTGAAAATGAGATCCCCATAATCATAACATAAAACTTGAAACTTTGTGGCATGCACACATAATCATGGAAAATCATTTCTTGTTAGTCATGACTCATTGCCAAGACTATCTTAGTGGACAAAGTCCCTTTCTGAACCGAGTTCACTCCTCGTTTCAGTCATGTATCACTGAACCGAAATAACCTTCCGTTCTAGCCATGTCTATCTCATGAGATATAAAATCTTTACCCAATGCATTGGAGGGAGATATAGGTCCCACCCATCTTATAATGAATCCTTTCTTATGTGTGCCACATAATCATAAAACATACATCATCGCATAACACATGTAACAAAAATGGGATTCTTGAAACATCATGACATCATAAATCAATTCATATAAGATAAAGGAATTCATAAAAATAATTCCATCACAACATGATCAAATCAATGTAATAATAGGGATAAAAAACAGAACCCTTTATTATCTTAGATGGAAAATAATTTTGATAAAACACTTGAACTCCATTCTTGAGGAAAGTATCCTTTCTTCTTCAAAAACATTTTTTTCCTTTCATAACATGTCATATAACTTTAAAATAAAAGAAGTTGATTAAAAATAAACTTGAAAACTTGTAAAGGAAGCTTCTTGGAAATAATGTTTTAAAAATCCATTCATGCCGTATAAGTTAAAAAAAACATTCTTCGTACTTTTGTCGGAAAAGTCAAAAAGTACCTCGTACGAAAAACGACAAAAGATTCCTTTCATACATATTACTAAAAACTCACCGAAGGGTAAACATTGGATTTAAACAATTGTAGGTGGATGGAAATAATATTACATATTGATGAAACATGGATGTGGATGATAAAATACACCCTAGTAAATACTTACGAATAAACAATCTCGGATAAAAATGAGATTGTGATATTTCCCTTACCTTAGGTCCGATTTGCTTTGTTCGTGTCCGAAGCTCCTGTATAATGGTTTAAATAATGTTATTGACTTATTCCAGAATCATACATATTGATATGATATCATATATGGTCATATTATTAGCTTCTTGTTAGTAATATTTCATTGTTATTTGTTACTCGGGTCTTTATAACTTTTTGTTCTTATGCGTGTTTTGTCGAATAAATTCTTATTCTTATCTTTAGGTTATAGATAATTCATTTCCAGAATGGTATTAGTGTAGTATATAATATATTCATTCATTCAATTCATTTATATAATCATTATGAAATGAAGATCATGTAGAACGAGTCGCATCACATCGTGGAGACGGTATTCCGTACGTACACACAAGTGATGATATCGTTCCTATGATGGTGGAATTGTATTTGAGTATATATATATTATTTCAGTATCAATATTACTTAATAATAATCATATATAGTTACTCATTACACCATTATACCCATCCTTGTAAGGTGATGGTGGAAAATAGATTACACCACGGCGTGGAGACGGTATTCCGTACGTACGCACGCGCGGTGATTTCCTTTTTCCGTAGGATGGATAGAAGGTGAATTAGGGTTGTTTCATATTTATAACATATCAGTATGTAAGTAATACTGATGTTATTACTTTATCATGAAACAACTAAAGAAGAAGAAGTTGAAGAAGAAAGAAATTGAAAAGATCGGTAATGGATATTACCTCTTCTTTGGAACGCTTCTTTGAATCCTCCACTTAAGGAACTAAGATTGGGATTTGGAGAAGACCAGGACCTCTAGGATTATTCTAGGGAAGTGGAGAGGAGAAAATGGCAGGGGTTGGCCGAGCTTGAGTGCTAAAATTGGTGTGAGGAGGAGGGGGAGGAGGTGCCCTTTTATAAGGGAGGAGAGGGGCACCTTAGGAATATCTCAAAATATTATTTTATATTAAAGTCAAAATCGGTTTATAATGGTTCCAAAGGGTCTTATTTAGAAGCTAATGTAGGGATGGGTCGAAATCCTATCAACCAATAGGATTTAGACAAGTTTAGGGTATTATTTTAACCTTATCAATTAGATTTAACTCTAAGTTAATTAATTTAACTTTTACCGTGTCTTTTTATTTTCTTTCACTATATGGTTAATACACTTACTATAACATGCCAAACGAACCCCAAATTGTTTATTATTAATATATATATCCTTATCTAAGTCATTTGGACGAACCTTAAGTTTTTAGGAATAAAATAACAATTAGTAATATAATATTTGATTTAAAAACTTTTTTGTGTCAATTTTGACACTATTTGATATATGATTTTTGTGAAAGTCATAACAGAATTATATGTTCGAAACAAGTTGATTAAATCAACACTAATATATCATAGTAACCTATAAAATTAGTGGAATTTATAAAAAGTTTCAAATTACATTTATTTTGGTGTTTATAACATCAATTATGTCAATATTTCATTAATAAGATAATTACTGCATCATCTTTGTGTCATAAATAAATTACATTATTTGATGTCTAAAAATTACAAATAAAAACCCATAATGTAGGAAATATTTTTAGCTTTCTAATGAATATTTACAATCGAATTTACCTTATGTATAACCCCATATTAAAAATGATTTACTTATTAAACTTTGATTTTAACTATTTTAACCCTTCTTTAAATAAATTAATAATAAATGTCCTAATCTAATCCAAGTGGGACTAAATGGTCATATTTTATTCCTAAGTTTGTTTTTGGTCGAATTACACTTGTCCAATAGAATTAGGACATGTGTTAGGGTAATATTAATATCATATTTACCCTTAGTTACCCTATTTACTATTAACCGCGGTAAAAAAGTAAAAAGTTACTATTCACCAAAAAATTATTTTCATCTCATTGAACCACATTTTAGTCCTTGATATTAACCGTGTCTCTCGGATTTTCGAAATTCCAATCACAGAAGCGGTAAAATTAAGTTTTATGCAAAATTCAGTTTTTAACCTACCACTTAGTGGTTTCACTATTCATCAAAAATTGAATGTTTTCAGAAAAATACCAAAATTTCACCCTAGGCTAATTTCGATATTCTGAGTCCAAAAATGAAGTCCATTTTGAAAAATAAAATTTATAAAATTTCCAAAAGTGGTTATTACTATTCTTAACGGCTAGTTTTAATAGCATATTGTTGTTTAGTGAAACTCGGTATTGCGTACGACGCAAGCTATCGAGGAAGGTCGCGATTGCGTGTAAAGCAAGCCAAGCAAGTGTTGTGTAGAAAAATATTCCTTTGATGATTTATATAACATAAAAGTATCGGGTGTTACATTCTACCCCCCTTAAAAAGAATTTCGCCCTCGAAATTCGTCAATTTGTAACAAACAGATGAGGACACTTCTCCCTCATCATATCCTCAAGCTCCCAAGTAGCTTCTTCAAGTTGGTGGTTCCTCCATAAAACTTTCACCAACCGAGTGGTCTTGTTTCGTAGTACTTTTTCGCTACGATCCAGAATCTCTATCGGCTGTTCTTCATAAGAAAGATCTTGCTCCAGCGGTACAACTTCTGAGCTGAGTACATGTGAAGGATCAGGTATGTACTTTCTCAGGAGAGATACATGGAACACATCGTGAACTTGAGAGAGATTCGGTGGAAGCGCAAATCGGTAAGCTACCTTCCCAACACGATCCTGTATTTCGAAAGGACCGATATATCTAGGGCTCAACTTACCCTTCTTTCCAAATCTCATAACCCTCTTCCAGGGAGATATTCGTAAGAACACTTTATCACCCACTTCAAACTCTAGGTCTTTTCTTCGGTTGTCGGCATAACTTTTCTGTCGACTCTGAGCTGCTCTTATGTGTTGTTGAATAGATCTGACCTTTTCTGCCATTTCATCAATGAGATCAGGTCCTAATAGCTTTCTTTCCCCAACTTCATCCCAGCAAGTTGGAGTCCTGCATTTCTTTCCATAGAGAGCTTCATAACGAGCCATCTGAATACTGGAGTGAAAGCTATTATTATAAGAAAATTCCACCAATGGTAGGTGTTGATCCCAACCTCCTTTGAAATCCATAGAGCAAGCTCTCAACATATCTTCTAGGGTTTGAATTGTTCTCTCAGACTGACCGTCTGTCTGGGGATGATAAGCAGTGTTGAAACTCAACTCTGTATCCAGAGTATGCTGAAGACTTTGCCAGAACTTCGAGGTAAATCTCGGATCCCGATCAGATATAATAGAAAGTGGTACTCCATGCAATCTTACCACTTCCTTTACATATATCCTGGCAAGCTGATCTAGAGAGAAATCCTCTCTAATAGAATGAAGTGTGCAGACTTTGTGAGACGATCAACTATGACCCAGATAGAATTATTGCCTTTGGATGTTTTAGGAAGTCCTGTGACAAAGTCCATAGTGATGTTTTCCCATTTCCATTCGGGTATGGGTAATGGTTGTAACATCCCCTTAGACTTCTGTCTCTCAGCTTTAACTTGTTGTCAAACCAAGCATCGAGAGACATATTCAGCAACATATCTTTTCATGCCATCCCACCAGAAGTACTCTTTCAGGTCCTTATACATCTTCGTGCTTCCAGGATGAATAGAGAATGAAGAACTATGAGCCTCATCCAGCAGCTCCTTCTTTAATTCGGGGATGGAAGGAACACAAACCCGATTCCTGAACTTTATTATCCCATCACAATCAAGGTTGAATTCAGGAAATATTTCTCTCCTTCTTTTGTATCTCGACATCTTCTTTCTGTGCCTCTTTAATCTTCACATGTATAGATGGTTGAACTTTCATTTGAGAAAGATAAGATTTTCCCCTTCCATTATAATTCCAAGATCCATCCTTTGTAAATCCATAAATATTGGATCTTTTGTGATCCTCATCATGGATAAACTAGCATGGTCTTGTCGACTTAATGCATCTGCCACCTTGTTTGCTTTCCCAGGGTGGTAATGGATTGAGCAGTCATAATCCTTAATCAGCTCCAACCATCTTCTTTGACGCATATTCAACTCCTTTTGTGTGAAAATATACTTTAAACTTTTATGATCAGTATAAATATCACACCTTTCACCATAAAGGTAATGCCTCCAAATTTTTAATGAAAAGATTACCGCAGCCAACTCCAAATCATGTGTTGGGTAATTTTGCTCATGGATTTTCAACAGTCGTGAGGCATAAGCTATCACCATATCATTTTGCATAAGAACACACCCCAATCCCTTCTTGGATGCATCACTGTAGATCACAAACCTTTCTCCACTACAAGGCAGTGTGAGAACAGGTGCACTGGATAACCTTCTTTTCAACTCCTTGAAATTCTCTTCAAATTCCTCTGTCCAGACAAACTTAACTCCTTTCCGAGTCAACTTGGTGAGTGGATTAGATAATCGTGAAAAATCTTTTACAAAACGTCGATAATATCCAGCCAAACCAAGAAAACTTCGGATCTCAGTTACTGTGGTTGGTCTCGACCATCTTTCGATAACCTCTGTTTTTGCTGGATCCACAGATATCCCCTCTTTTGAGATTATATGACCCAAAAATGCAACTTTTTGAAGCCAAAATTCACACTTGGTAAATTTGGCATAAAGCTTCTCCTTTCTCAGGGTCTTCAATATAATTCTCAAGTGATCTTCATGCTTTTCCTTGCTCTTTTAATAGACAAGAATATCGTCTATAAAGACTACCACAAATTGATCAAGATAGTCTCTAAAGACTCTATTCATTAGATCCATGAAGATAGCAGGGGCATTAGTAAGACCAAATGGCATCACTATAAATTCATAGTGTCCATACCTTGTACAGAAAGCCGTCTTTGGTATATCCTCCCTTTTGACCCTTAATTGATGATACCCTGAACGAAGATCAATCTTGGAAAAGTATTGAGCTCTGCGTAGTTGGTCAAATAAGTCATCAATGCGTGGGAGAGGATATTTGTTCTTGATAGTGATCTTGTTAAGTTCTCGATAATCAATGCAGAGTCTCATTGATCCATCTTTCTTCTTAACAAATAGAACAGGTGCTCCCCAAGGTGATGCACTAGGGCGTATGAATCCCTTATCAAGATTATCTTGGAGTTGCTTCTTCAATTCCTGCAACTCAATTGGGGCCATTCTATAAGGTGTCTTTGAAATAGGCAAAGCACCCGGTACGAGTTCTATTGAAAACTCAACTTCACGATTTGGTGGAAGACCTGGTAATTCCTCCGGAAAGACATCATCAAACTCCCGTACAATGGGCATATTCTTAATCGTAAGTTTCTCTCCAACCATTTGAGATAAATAACCTTCATTTAGTGGAATCATGACCCATAAGATGGAAGGAATTTCCACTGGAAGGTTATGTTCATCCTTGCATTGATAGACGATCGTAGATTGATCTGGAATATGAAATGTGACTTCCCTTCTTTGGAAATTGATATGAGCTCCATGTAGAGAAAGCCAATCCATGCCAAGAATCACATCAAATTCCACTAAAGGAAGGATCACAAGATTTGCAGGAAGCACTTTCCCACAAACTTCGATCGGATAAGAATTATAAACTTTTGATGCGATTGATGTGCCATTAGGTGTTGTCACAGCTAACTCAACATCTAATTGTTGAGGTAGTACGGTGATACCCTTAGAAAAGTCTTCAGAAATAAAAGAGTGGGTGGATCCATAATCAAATAAAACATTTGCTACTTTAGAGTGGATGGTAAGTGTACCTTTCACCACATCGTTATCGTACTCCACATCGGTGATAGAAATTGCATGTGACTTTCCTTTGTCTTTAGCTTTAAGAGTTTGTTGACGTCGACCATCATCATCAACCCTTGGATTTGGGCATTTATTGGCATAATGCCCCATCTCCTTGCACTTGAAACATTGAAGTGTAGTAGGTTCATTCTGTGTATCCCTTCCTTTGTTTGCATCATTAGACATCTTCTTCCCATTATTACGGCATTCAAATGCCCGATGACATTACTTTCCACATTTAAAACATTTACTTGTCCCTTTAAGACAACTCCCTCCATGTTTCTTTCCACACTTTGAGCATAAGGAAAAGCTCATCTTCTTTTCCGTGTGCTCTTTAGATTTTTCTTTGAATTCCATCTTCCTCTTCTTATCAAACCCATGTGACTGATGGGTTACTCCAATCTCCATCTCGACTTTGAGAGCACATCGAACGATTTCCTCGTAGCTATTGAAGTCCCTTATGGCTAACGCCCTTCGAAGACTTGGTTTTAAGCCACTAAAGAATCGATCGATCTTACTCTCAGGTTGGATAATAATACCAGAAGCGTACCTTGCAAGTCCTGTAAAATTTGCTTCATAGGTACTAACAGATTCATCATCCCTTTGCTTCAGTTCAAGGAACTCTTTCTCCATCTTTGTTCGGAGAATACGAGGGAAGTACTTATTGAAAAATAAGTTCTTGAACTCGTCCCATTCCATAGACTCAATTTCATCCCTTTGCCTCGTATTCTTAATAAGATTCCACCATTGATCAGCATCTCCTTCCAAACGATACACTGCTAGGATGACTTTATCATGTTCAGAACATTGATGAACTGAAAATATCTTTTCAGTAGTACTAATCCATTGTTCAGCAACTAATGGATCAGTAGACCCACTGAAAGAAGGTGGACGCTGCCTCATGAAGGATTCAACAGAATTTTGCTCCTTCCTTTGCTCTTTTGGAAGTCCTGCATGATTCATAGCTTGAGAAAGTTGTGTGAGCATGGCTACAAGATTTTCCATTCCAGCTCCCATATCGTTTGGTTGCTCAGGGGGACAATCATTGCATTGCCCATCACATTCCGCATTAACACGGTTCCTTCGGGTTCCATCCATTGATTAAAACCAAGAAGAATAGTGTGAGCAACACTAATTATAATAGGAAACCACATAATTCAAGAATAAAATTTTCATGCTTATGGTCTTATCCTAGGTTATTCATGGCCATTTCTAAGATTGTGTTCTATGCTTAGACTTATCCTTAGGGTTCTTACTAAGGCTTTCACATCCTAGTTTCCAAAGGTTGACTATACCTTTCCTCTGATACCAACTATAACGACCCATACATTACATACATTGTTAATACTTCGAAATTGAAGCACACTTATTACAAAACCACAAAGGACCGTATAGGTATAGTGTCTTTAGAAACTGGGAAACATAAACAACTGGTTCATAAATCCTCTACAGTGTCTCCCATTTATTTCATCATATCTAGTGTCCCTTTTAGCATATTTTACTTAATATCCATATTCCTGACCTGGGGAGAAGAAAACATAAAAGGGTGAGCTCAAATGCTCAGCAAGGGCAAATAAAGGAAATAAAAATCATATCATATCTTTTTGAAAATCAAAACCTGCAAAAGAGATCATAATATCTTATCATGGAATAAATCATAGAAGTGAAAATGAGATCCCCATAATCATAACATAAAACTTGAAACTTTGTGTCATGCACACATAATCATGGAAAATCATTTCTTGTTAGTCATGACTCATTGCCAAGACTATCTTAGTGGACAAAGTCCCTTTCTGAACCGAGTTCACTCCTCGTTTCAGTCCTGTATCACTGAACCGAAATAACCTTCCGTTCCAGCCATGTCTATCTCATGAGATATAAAATCTTTACCCAATGCATTGGAGGGAGATATAGGTCCCACCCATCTTATAATGAATCCTTTATTATGTGTGCCACAAAATCATAAAACATACATCATCGCATAACACATGTAACAAAAATGGGATTCTTGAATCATCATGACATCATAAATCAATTCATATAAGATAACGGAATTCATAAAAATAATTCCATCACAACATGATCAAATCAATGTAATAATATGGATAAAAAACAGAACCCTTTATTATCTTAGATGGAAAATAATTTTGATAAAACACTTGAACTCCATTCTTGAGGAAAATATCCTTTCTTCTTCAAAAACATATTTTTCCTTTCATAACATGTCATATAACTTTAAAATAAAAGAAGTTGATTAAAAATAAACTTGAAAACTTGTAAAGGAAGCTTCATGGAAATAATGTTTTAAAAATCCATTCATTCTGTATAAGTTAAAAAAAACATTCTTCGTACTTTTGTCGGAAAAGTCAAAAAGTACCTCGTACAAAAAACGACAAAAGATTCCTTTCATACATATTACTAAAAACTCACCGAAGGGTAAAAATTGGATTTAAACAATTGTAGGTGGATGGAAATAATATTACATATTGATGAAACATGTATGTGGATGATAAAATACACCCTAGTAAATACTTACGAATAAACAATCTCGGATAAAAATGAGATTGTGATATTTCCCTTACCTTAGGTCTGATTTGCTTTGTTCGTGTCCGAAGCTCCTGTATAATGGTTTAAATAATGTTATTGACTTATTCCAGAATCATACATATTGATATGATATCATATATGGTCATATTATTAGCTTCTTGTTAGTAATATTTCATTGTTATTTGTTACTCGGGTCTTTATAACTTTTTGTTCTTATGCGTGTTTTGTCGAATAAATTCTTATTCTTATCTTTAGGTTGTAGATAATTCATTTCCAGAATGGTATTAGTGTATTATATACTATATTCATTCATTCAATTCATTTATATAATCATTATGAAATGAAGATCATGTAGAACGAGTCGCATCACATCGTGGAGACGGTATTCCGTACGTACACACAAGTGATGATATCGTTCCTATGATCGTGGAATTGTATTGGAGTATATATATATTATTTCAGTATCAATATTACTTCATAATAATCATATATAGTTACTCATTACACCATTATACCCATCCTTGTATGGTGATGGTGGAAAATAGATTACACCACGGCGTGGAGACGGTATTCCGTACGTACGCACGCGCGGTGATTTCATTTTTCCGTAGGATGGATAGAAGGTGAATTAGGGTTGTTTCATATTTATAACATATCAGTATGTAAGTAATACTGATGTTATTACTTTATCATGAAATAACTAAAGAAGAAGAAGTTGAAGAAGAAAGAAACTGAAAAGATCGGTAATGGATATTACCTCTTCTTTGGAACGCTTCTTTGAATCCTCCACTTAAGGAACTATGATTGGGCTTTGGAGAAGACCAGGACCTCTAGGATTATTCTAGGGATGTGGAGAGGAGAAAATGGCAGGGGTTGGCCTAGCTTGAGTGCTCAAATTGGTGTGAGGAGGAGGGGGAGGAGGTGCCCTTTTATAAGGGAGGAGAGGGGCACCTTAGGAATATCTCAAAATATTATTTTATATTAAAGTCAAAATCGGTTTATAATGGTTCCAAAGGGTCTTATTTCGAAGCTAATGTGGGGATGGGTCGAAATCCTATCAACCAATAGGAGAGAAAAGTTTAGGGTATTATTTTAACCTTATCAATTAGATTTAACTCTAAGTTAATTAATTTAACTTTTACCATGTCTTTTTGTTTTCTTTCACTATATGGTTAATACACTTACTATAAATGCCAAACGAACTCCAAATTGTTTATTATTAATATATATATCCTTATCTAAGTCATTTGGCCGAACCTTAGATTTTTAGGAATAAAATAACAATTAGTAATATAATATTTGATTTAAAAACTATTTTGTGTCAATTTTGACACTATTTGATATATGATTTTTGTGAAAGTCATAACAGAATTATATGTTCGAACCAAGTTGATTAAATCAACACTAATATATCATAGTAACCTAGAAAATTAGTGTAATTCATAAAAAGTTTCAAATTACATTTATTTTGGTGTTTATAACATCAATTATGTCAATATTTCATTAATAAGATAATTACTGCATCATCTTTGTGTCATAAATAAATTAAATTATTTGATGTCTAAAAATTCCAAATAAAATACCATCATGTAGGAAATATTTTTAGCTTTCTAATGAATATTTAAAATATAATTTAACTTATGTATAACCCCATATTAAAAATGATTTACTTATTAAACTTTGATTTTAACTATTTTAACCCTTCTTTAAATAAATTAATAATAAATGTCCTAATCTAATCCAAGTGGGCCTAAATGGTCATATTTTATTCCTAAGTTTGTTTCTGGTCGAATTAAACTTGTCCAATAGAATTAGGACATGTGTTAGGGTAATATTAATATCATATTTACCCTTAGTTACCCTATTTACTATTAACCGCGGTAAAAAAGTAAAAAGTTACTATTCACCAAAAAATTATTTTCATCTCATTGAACCACATGTTAGTCCTTGATATTAACCGTGTCTCTCGGATTTTTGAAATTCCAATCACAGAAGCGGTAAAATTATGTTTTATGCAAAATTCAGTTTTTAACCTACCACTTAGTGGTTTCACTATTCATCAAAAATTGAAAGTTTTCAGAAAAATACCAAAATTTCACCCTAGGATAATTTCGATATTCTGAGTCCAAAAATGAAGTCCATTTTGAAAAATAAAATTTATAAAATTTCAAAAACTGGTTATTACTATTCTTAACGGCTAGTTTTAATAGCATATTGTCGTTTAGTGAAACTCGGTATTGCGTACGACGCAAGCTATCGAGGAAGGTCGTGATTGCGTGTAAAGAAATCCAAGCAAGTGTTGTGTAGAAAAAGATTCCTTTGATGATTTATATAACATAAAAGTCTCGGGTGTTACAGTCGTGACCGAAGCTGCGATGACTGAACACGGTGGCCGACACACCGATCGGCCACGAGGAAGCAGGGGGTGCACCTGTGCCACCAGAGGAACCGGCTGTTGTTAATCTATCGTGGTTTTCATAAGAGGAGGTCAGCACATTGTCCAGCTGTGGAAGTGGAGGGTGATGTGATCGGTGCGCCAACAGAGGAGTCACGGCTCCGATACCGCGGTTGCGGGACCCGCCGCGGGTCCCATGATATCTTGGCATCACCTTTAGGTGATACCGCTTTTTGTTCCAATGGGGGGTCTCTCCACCCCCCTATTACAGCTTGAGCGGACCCGACCTAGAGGGCTGCGTGTGCCTGCTGGTCGATTGGGCCAGTGGGCCGCGCCCCCTTGCTAGTCGGGTTGCGACCTACTGTGGGTAGGCCGCACGATCCCAGCAGGTTGGGCCTCCCAAGGCCATGTTGTGTTAGACCAGTGGGCCACACCCCACTTTCGATTCATACCACACTCCTTGTGGGTCGGGCTGGCCATGGCCCAGAGTGACGAGGTTGGGTCGGGTCAGACCAGACCCAGACCCAACAAGGCCCAGTTCCACATAAAGTGCCATATCTTGAGATCTGTGTGTCTGTATGATAAACTGTCTACGGATATGGGACCCTTGGCGCAATATGTTCCTATTAGAATACTCCACTTGAGTTTTGAAGATTTTTTTAGAACGTATGGTTTGGATCAAACTCGAATCTAATTGGGCCCTCGGAACAAAAAAGTATATAACTCACAGACAAAGCGTCCGATTGACGTAACATCTGTCGTGTTGGAACCCATACGACATGGCGGTCCATTGGTTTACACCTTTTTAGATCATAGTGGCATTCTATTTACGACCAATATCTTGAGGGGATGATTCTACGGTGCTCGAGCACTTCTGGTGTGAGTATTCATATGGCTATCTATAACGTGAAGAAAGAACATCAATCCTAGGTGGGTCAGCATCTATCGATCATGTGTGTCTCAGAAACTATCAGATCTGGTGTGTGTTAGCACTCAACATTCTTTTGTGGGTCAGTAGAGGGATTGGTATGCCTCTAAGTACATGATATTGTACATCTTCATGGGGTTCCATTCATGATTGTCTCTGACCGTCAAACATGTTTCACATACCAGTTGTGGAAGGGATTAAAGGTGGCGTTCGAGACTCAACTACGTTTGAGCATAGACTTTTTTCCTTTTGTGGAGTTCACATACAACAACAGTTATCACTACACCATTGGTATGTCACCATTTAAGGCCGTATATGGCCAACCTTGATGATCACATAATTTCTAGAAAGACCCAGGGGAGTGAGCACAGATTTTTACAGTGTTGGTACGGTACCACTGAGATTGTTCAGATCATTCAAGAGCGTATAATGACATTATAGAGCATACATAAGTCTTATGCTGATAAGTGGAAGAGACCTATGGAGTTCGAGGGGGGAGCCCATGACTTCTTATGGGTCTCACCTCGGTGAGGTTTATGACGATTTGGCTCAGATGGATAGTTATCACTGAGGTTTATCAGACCATTTTTTATTATTCAGAGGATAGGTGAGGTGTCATACCACATGGAAGTTCCACCACAGTTGGAGAGAGAGCACGATGTCAACCAAGCATCCCACCTGAGGAGATACATACATGACCCATATCGCATCATTGGACACAGTGAGATAGACTTTGTTAATGGGGCGAAATTTATGGAGGATCTAGTAGAGATTCAGGATCGACAATAGCGGGTACCTAATGGGCATTCTATACATTTGGTGTGCGTTTTCTGGAAACATGGAAACCTCCAAGAGTGCCGATGGGAGCGGGAGGCTTATATTCGTGCTCAGTACCCCCATTTTTTTCATAGTCTATGTTGCGAAATTCGAGAATGAAAATACATAAGGTGGGGAAAATGTAAAATCCCGAATTTTCAATTTAATTTATTTATTATATGGATTTATTACGAGTCTTCAAAATTTGACGGTGCATGATTCCAAGGCCTCGTGTTCCTGGAACGAATTTCTGAACATTTTTTATGGAACTTTCAGTAAATGCGCGAGAAATGTTTTCTAAAATTTGAACCATTGCTCAAATTAAAAATATGAGGTCATAATTGAATCCGAAGCACCAATATTCACTTAAGGGAGGTTTCAATTTGGCCGCAATAGGTGTGGAGAAAAATTTAGATTTTGGATCTTTTTAAAATAATAAATAAAACAACTTTTTTATTTGAACCCTCATAAATCCCACAAGCATTACACACCCTCCCACTCTTTTATTTATATGGAGCTTGGGGAAAGGTATTGACATGACTTCACCATGATATGAAGTGATGACCAAGTGTCGAGACAAAGAACTCTCAGAGGATGGATCATGTTCTAGAAGGAGGTAAAAGGTGACATCAAACCACACACAAAAAGACGATATACAAGTGGCATCATTGGAAGCTTGTTGCGGGAAAGACGAGCACTGATTCTTCCTCGATCGTAGTTGTCCTCCATCGTTCTTGAGGTAGGTATTTATTTTGAGATAATTCCATTTGATTGTTCAATCCTACCCTCTTGACATCAAGCTTACACAGGGGGAGCGGGCCAGACGAACAAGGCCCAGAACCTCCGCCCATGTTGGAATTTTGGAGCGTTGTTTGCAAATATTACCTTCGGGTTGAACAAGACCCTGAACGATATATGTTAGTGATTTCCATCATCGACCAACCGCGATGGAGGCAGCGTGCCATCGGTCACCATAAGAGCAGGTTGTGTCACTAAGACATGGCAGTTAGCATAGCGGCCAGCACTAGCCAATGCGTGCCACCGGTGAGCATGGGGTCATGACTGTACCCATAGCGGATGAAGGCGGTGATCGACACACCAGCTGACCGTGAGGTATGAGGTGGAACACCTACACCACCAGAGGGACGGTTCATGGCTTGATATCCATGGAATTTGGAAGAGGTGACAGGTACACCAGCTGGACATGGAAGGGGAGGGTGGCATGAGCAGTGTTCATCTAGACGAGTCATAGTGGCTGGATTCGTAGTCGTTCACATGACGACCTGGTAGCGCCTTTAGGTGTTGTCACATCGTATTCCAAATGGGGGTCCACTCCACTCTCATGCTAGTTCGAGTGGACCACACATAGTGGGTCGTGTGTGACATCGAGTCGCGCTCCACTGTGAGTCGAGCCATGTGGGCCAGTAGGTCATGCCCCATTGTGAGCTAGGTCACGCCCCACTATGGGTCGGGACGAATGAGCCCAGTGGGCCGCGCCTCCATGTGAGAGGCTGCATGAGAAAAGTGGGTCGCACAACCCATGCAAGTCAGGCCACACCCCTGGCGAGCCGGCCTTGACCACGGCCCGGCCCGGCAGTGTCAGATTGGGCCGGACCAGTCCTAAACCCATGTAATCCCAATTCTGCATAAAGGGCCATATCTTGAGATCCGGAAGTCTGTTTGACGAACCGTATGTGGAACTGGGTCCCTTGAAGTGAAACAATCCATTTGGAATACTCCACTTGATCTTTGAAGACCGTTGGAGTATTGCCGGTATGGATCGAACCCGAATCCAATCGGGCCCTTGGAACTAAAATGCTTATAATGCACAGACATAGCGACCAATTGATGTACCAGCTATTGCGTTGGAACCCTTAATACATGTCAGTTTATTGGGTAACACCTTTTTGTATCTTGGTGGATTGTGTGGTATGACTGATATCTCGAGGTGTAGATCCTACAGAGCTCGAGTGCACTAGGTGCGAGTTATCCTGTGGCTAGCTGTAATGTGAAGAAAGAACATCTACTATATGTGGGTCAGCATCTATCGATCCTGTGTGGTTCAGCATCTATCAGATCCTCTGTGTCTCAGCACTCAGCGATCTTATGTGGGTCAGCACACATCGATCCTATGTGGGTCAGATCTAGCAGTGGTCTGCGGGGGATATTACCTATCGATCATATGTGGGTCCTTAGCTGTGCCTCTTTATAGAATAAGATGATCTAGCATACAACTAATCATATATACTTCTACACTTAAGTTATACCTAGTGTGAGATAATTCTATTACATATGTGGTATTTTTATCTTTGTGGTGTTACCAGTGTGGTTATTCTCCCTTTGGGGTGTTATCTTCATGGTGTTACCTGTGTGGTACTTCCACCTTCGAGGTGTTGTCATCACGGTGTTACCTGTGTCGTACATCTACCTTCGTGGGGTTGACTTTGGGGTATTGCCTATGTGGTACTTCTATCATCATGGTATTATTTGTGTGGTACTTCTACTTTCATTTTGTTACATGTGTCGTACTTCTACCTTCGTTGTGTTGACTTCGGGGTATTCCATGTGTGGTACTTCTATCAAAATGGTTTTATTTATGTGGTATTTATACCTTTAGGGTGTTACCATTGTGGTAATATTTACACATGTATGAGAAGAGTATATCAAGATAACATAGGTATATGTATGGGAATATACTTATGTAGATTTTAGGTATATAGCTTCGTGCTTGGGCTGGAGGTCTTGCTTTTTGGTTTTTCCTTTCTGAATCATTGGGAGATTTTCGGGGGTCTCGGGGTCCCAAATGAGTATCATTATACTCACCCTTGTATGGGCTATGCATTCACATTATTTTGTCTTGTATATATGACGTACAGCAATGATCGAGGCTGGGGGATCCAAGACTAGATGATTCTCAGAAGTAGACTATTTGGTGTGATGTGACACAAGGACTACTGATTGTGAGTTGTACCCACTCATCATGTTGGATCCTTAGTGGATGATCGATGAGCTATTTTTCACTTTTTAGTTGTACTTTTACTTTTCAGTTTGGATTGTATGTCGACTTCTTTACTTTCAGCACACTTTTACTACAACAGTTATCTTCTTCGTTACTTCTTGATATGTTCTTGGACTTTCTGTCTGTATAGGTTAAAAGGAAATGCCTTCCAATTTTATGGATACACCATTCCTGTTCTAGTCTTATGATCTTGTTCTATGGAAGGTGGGCATAGGGAAGTCATTTCATGCGCCCTTGGGGACGGTTCGTGACAATAACATAGAGGTAAAGGAGGTAATAACCCCAAAATGTGTACATTGAGATATACTAGAGTTTCACAAATGCACAATAATAGTCCATTTTGAAAACATATTATGAATATACCTTGGGATATGTATTGTAAAAATCTCATTCCAATTATTAAATATTATTATGAGTAAAAAAACTCCCATAAAAAATTATGATAGGAAATAAATAATGGATAACATAGATTTAATCCTATATATTGATAGTTTAAATAAAATATCATTTGTCATATTGAGATTCATGGATTCTCATTTATGCATTTAATTGCTTAAAACATATTATCTCAATTACAATATGCAATGATAAACATTATTAAAATAGAATCAAATAGTTTATGTTATGATTATCATTCATGGTTCTATACATTCATTCATATCACAGACGTTTATTAGAGGTATTTAAAAACCACCTAAATAAATCATAGAAATGTTATTGGTGGGGGAAAAAATAAGGGAATTATTTCTTATGATGCTTATAAATCAGCACTTATACATATTTTTTATCTAAAATTAAATTAAAACATGGTAATTAACACTTTTGTGAAAATATATTTAAATTTGGTAATTTATTTGAGTTCATTATTTATAAAAAACATTACTTTAATTATGATGGAAATAATTATCTGTATTATCAATCTATATATAATTCTATACATGTTCAGGGTGGAGGATTTATCATCATTGTTACCAACATATATGTTAGGGATATTATTTCCTTGATAGAAATCACATATAGCTCAAATTAATTAGATGAAGGAAAATATTCTAATCATGTAAATTCCCACTGAAACATGATTCAATGATTTTTCCCTAATGAATAATTTGATATTCCTCCTAGATGAGAGGCTCAGATCTCAATCAAGCATATACCTGGATCCTTGCCAATATCCATGCCTGGAAATACATTTTAATTTCTGATCTTGAAGAGAAGAACATAAAATTATAGGATAATTGGAAAAATGGTTGTATACTGCCAATTGCATCCCTATTGGGACCAATGGTACACATTTCCAATAAAATGGATGGGTTAATGAACATCTAAATTTATTGTGGTGAGATTGGTGATATCAAGATAAAGAATATATATCATCTACCATGGACTAATTATTTTTTATCATCTATATATAGCTCGATGTTATATATAGTTGTTATATTTTGGATATATTATCATGAAATATAAGTGACCATTAATACTTAGATAACATCATTTTATATAATGAATGGGAACTAAAAAGTCATAGTGATTCGATTAAGACTCACAAATGATCCATATAACATCATAGTCTTTGTGAAATTAATATTAAAAGAGTGACATAATATTGTTTTGGTAATCTTTATTGATGATATTATCATCTAAAACAAAATTATTGATGTGAATGAGGATCATACAAACACTTTAGTAAATACCTCAAATAAAAAAGATGTTAGAGAAGTTATGTAAATTTGAATATTTGTATTTGAAAGTAAATTTCAGGAAACATGTATTCACTAGTAAATGGATGAATGTGGATAATTAAAAAATGAGCCACATATAGAATGACCTAGAACAACCAATTCCACTGAAATAATATTTTTTATTTCATTATATGTGTACAATTATTTATTGGTGGAAAACTTCTCATAAAATTTAAGTACACTATCCATGACTTCTCTAACAGGTGTATATTTTTATGGATTGATGAATGTGAGGAAATATTTAATGAAATGAAAAAGAGGATAATCTGTGAATATGTTCTCAAATTACTCACCCATGTAGAAGGATTTTTTTTATCTAAATAGATACATACGCATAGGTATTGGGTTTTTTACTAATGCAGGTTAAATAAATTCTAGCACATGGATACCACAAATTAATTATAAATGACAATAATTTCCCAAATCATGATTTAGAATTGTATATAATGATATGTGAATTGAAGAAATGAATACATTACCATAATTGATATGTTTTACATATACATGTATCATAAAATCTGAAACTATATATTAGAAAAAATTATATTGTGATTCACTAAATAATGTGGTTAGAGATGATCATGGATTACGATTACTCAATGAATATCAATTATGGTAATGGAAAAATATAGAAAATGTTCAGAGTATGAAATGATCATGCAACTCTATCCTGGATGAGGGCTATAATGGATCCAATCATTATGGACATTTAAAGGATGGATATGTGGTGAATAAAAGGATTTTAATCCTGCCATTGAAAACTAACTTCTCAACGATCCATTATTCAAATAATCAAAGGGCTCAGAAAGTGGATGTTGTGCTAAAGAAGACAGTAAGGAATATTCCAGAGTTCAACATTGTACAAAATAGATTTATAAAATTTTAGACCTAGATTATCTTCAAATAATAACAATATATATATATAACATCTAGAATAACATAGATCATCATTCTCAATAAATAATGGAAGCATGATGTCATATACTGATATGAAGCAATTTTTTCATGTGGAAACATTAAGATTGAGATTGAAAACATTGTATCTTGATGCTTGGAAATCAAAAAATTCATGGTTGAATTGTGTAATTCTTAGGTTTGAAGATATTAGTGTTCATATCAATACGAAATGTAAAAAACATACCACATTTTTCATTATAAGATACTCGAGGAAACCTGAAAGAAATAACCCAATCTGCGTTTTATTCGATAACATTACAATGTCAGAACATTACATTTATATCATGGAAGATTTCAATATTTTCCAACTATAAATTATATATATTGAGGGAGTTAAGACATAATGGTGTTAAATTATATATTCTATCTGACCAATATCTATGATTTACGTCATATATTTGGAGATTAATACCACAAGTATTGAATATATAACTAAGCTTCAACACAACATATCACAATCACATAAATGCTCATTCAAAATTAACCTTATAAATTCTTGGGTATATAGTGATAAAATGTTCAATAGATTTCCATGGATATAGGGACAAGCAGTTTCCATAAGTGGAGTTATCATATAGTAATCATTTCTATTATAAAATTCAAATCGTACATTTTGTGGTTCTATATAGTAATATGATTTAGACTCTGACATGTTTGTAAAATATAGCGCGGTATAATATGATGGGAGATAATATTATCAAATTGATTCAAATGGGTATTCAAATAATTCAACATCATGTACAATTTTCAAAAATTTGATAGAAATGTTATGATTAAAATCATCAATGTGACCTAGTGTTTGAAGATTAAGGTACAATGTTCATTCATATATCACCATTGAAGAAATTCCTGAGGTTGGGGAAGAAGGAATAGTTTGTATTATATACATCTAACAATTTGATATTGTTGATTTTGTCAAATTAGTTTCATGTTGAATATATATCCAAACTAAATTGTCTCACAAACATGATGTGTTACATTTATCCATCTCAAAGATGTATATAATAGACTAGTCAAATGCACTATATCTATACACTGATTTTTCAGAAAATGATCTTTCATATTGGGAGTAGTGATTAAAGATCTTAGATTATTGAGAAATGATATAATAAAAGAAGACCACACACCTGGTAATAATGTTATGGTGTATCCAAAATATTGAGGAAGAAACATGGGAACTGGAATAGATGATTCAAAAACGTACCCTCATATAATTAAGTGTGTTTAATGAAAATACTGTGGATTTTTTTTGAAGAGGGTAATGTAATAAATTAATATTTTATAAAATTTTTTTAATTTTTTTTAAAATAAATGATTTATAAATTAATGAATATATAGTGAAGGCATGCACAATTTAAGATATTTTGAATAGATATTTGGTCATTAACATTTAATATGACATTATGCACCATTCCTAGTAATAATATAGAAATTATATAGTAAATATTATGATTATTATAGTACGTGGTTTATTCAAACCCATTATATATAGAAAAGCTTTTAGATGACCTCAAACAGTTGGATTATAGCCTATTATATCAATTTATTAAAGCTTATTGTTGGGATTGGATTACCTATAGTTTCCATTGATCAATTATTTAATGGATCAGACCTCCATGTTCCATTGTGTTTTGAAAACCGGTATTGTGGTGTTATGGGAGGCAATTATGGCTCATTTCAAGAGTTTTCCAAAAACAAAATTTTTCATCAGTAGGAACCATCAGTCAGGGTCATTGGATGGTGGATTCAGTGAGTTTAATTGGGGACTAACTAGTGGTGGATCAAGATGTCATGTCTTCCCTCAGTAGCTAGCATCGGTATGTGGGGTCATTATGTGTCGTTAGTGAGTCATGTCGGTGACTTACAGATGGTAGGATGTGTGAGTGACTGACTGATGATAGGTCACTTTGATTAACCTTCGATTGGTGATTCACCCAATGGTTACTCATCCGTCAATGACTCGCATATGTGAATCACCCAACAATGAGTATTTCCAAGAGTTAATCAATATTCTAGTTTTTCCTAGTTTTTTAATCTTCTCACCTTTAACATTTTATTTGATGTAAAAGGATTTTGAAACCATTGTTATATTTTTCTAATCCATTGAAAATGATGTAAAATGTATCATTAATTTCCTAATTATTGGGAGTCTTTTAGTTAGTTAAAAATTATAGTCATGGTCCTGATCCAACATTAATGGATGTTAAAATCATTCCGCTATTGATATAGGATATGTCCATTCTAAAGCTGAGATCCGTTATTCTTCGTGGGTTTCCCTTTACGCTTTCTACTAATGGTCATAGAATTATACTTCCCTGGGGAATCATGCCTCTATGATTCACCCTTGGATCATGTATCCCAAGAGATTTGTCTTGCATCTTTCTCACCCCCTATTTTGGTTCTAGGAGGAGTTTCACATTGTATGTTCTTCTATGAAGGTATCCCTTCATTACTTTTAGTTTTTTTACCTTTTCTGTTCGGTGTATTATAATAATATTGTGTTGATAATATAATTTCAATTAAATAAATATAATAAAATCTATTTAAAATAGATATAGAGTGTCTTGGAAAAACTAACGCATGCTTATGTTTTATTTATTACTATTTTTTTGTATAGGCTATAGGACTACTAAAAATCGTTATCATTGGTGGTCTTTGTTTGTGCACCTATGAAGGATTTAGGATGTTTATTTTTGATAATCATTTGATAAAATTTAAAAATATGATATTTTTTAACCATTTATATTCAGTTTAATAAATTTATACCTTAGGATCGAGATTCCTATATGATAACCCCTAAATTATCTACCTGGAATTAATGAAAAATTGTTTAATAAATCTGAATACACAATTAATTTTTGGCGTGTATCTGTTATATGTGTAGATTTTATCTATATTGTATATTGTGTGGTTGTGTGGTGATGGTAATGAGAGCACAGATGTTGTTTTAGTGGTACAGGTGGTGAAACTGTACCTTAGTTTAAGAGATTGTTTGATTCAGGAATGGATGTGCAGTGTTTGATAACCAATGTTGCATGATTGGGTTGTACTATGATTAGGTTACTAGGTGTAATGGGTGCAATGTTTTTATAGAGATAGAATGTTAGGTTGGGTATGATGAGTTGTTTTGTGGGGTTTGGTTTTGAGTGAGGATATTTCTTTTTGATAAAAAAGATATGGGGGAATGTAACTGAAAAATGTTAATGGAAGTGGTTGGTATGGGTGTAAAAAATAGAGGAATATTAATTAGGCTAACACACCATGGTTCTATTTAATTCTCTGTGACCTTGGTGTGGGGATTGTTTCTTACTGTGATTTGTATATTCTCAAGTATGGATGGAATGAATAAATGGACTCCTTAATAAATAATGATAATTTTTCTAAATGTTTTATTTGGGGAATGTTTGTGATGGGGCTTGTTGTGAATGGAATTATTTTATTAACTTTTGATGTTAATGTTACTATTGAAAAATAATTTATTTATAGGTATTATAAGTGTTGGATATTTCATAGGTTTGTTTATTGTTTGTTTGAGATCACATAGGTTTGTCTTGATGGTTAGATAATATATATACATTCGTGTATTTTTTTGTGTTTTTGATTCTCACTCCTCCATCGTTGAGCAATATGTGTGAAAAAAAATCATGGGATGTGCGTCTATCCAAAAAATTCCCTATGGTAGGATGTATGGTTGGCCACTATCTCTTCCTTGATTTGTCTTCTAGAGTGTGATATCCAAATATTTGTTCGGATGATTGTGCTTTATGAGGCATAATTGTGTCCGGGCGAGTTGTGTTTTCCCCGTTTTCATAAGGATGAGATTAGTTGTGCTTTCCCATGTGTTTTAAAAATGTGATGTTATATGGGGCCCTAGTGTCTATGGGTGGGATGAACTTCTGAGGCCCCAACTATATTTTAAGAGATGTGATGGGCATTATTTTCACATATTTTTGGACTAGCTGTGTCCGCCTGGTTTGTGCAGATGGGTTGAAACGTGATACATTCATAAGAGGTGGGATTTCCATGACTTTTTCTACTAGGTTGTGATAATAGCTAATCTATGGGAATTTGATGTGGGTTACCTGATCATTGATGTGTTATATATTGGTATTTTTTACTTGCATTATATGCTGAGTGTGACTTTCGTGAGGGTTGGGTTGCCAGTATACCTTGTTAGGTGTTGATGGTTTCTGTTGTTTTCTCCTATGGGAATTATTATGATTCTATACATATGAAAAAGTTTCTTGGATTTTCTTATTGAGTATACTCATATGGTCACCATACACCATAAAATATTTCTTAGATATCCAATAGGAATACATGGACCATGCTGGGCATTACTATGTCAGACATGGGGAAAGCCACTTTGTTTCTTCTTATCTTTTTTCATTTTTCATTTACATTTGAGTATTTCATGTGTACCAGTTTTACTTCAATAAATGCATGTGCGGTTGGTTTTTTCAATTATATAGTTCTTGGTGTTGTTTTGAAATGGTTCATCTTATCTCATTCTATCGTTTTCATATTAAAAAGGGAAATTCCTCTCATTTCATGTGATTCTATACACATTGTGCTGGTTACCACCATAGGGCCTATAAGAGGTGGGAATAAATGGAATTATATCAGTTTATGGTCAGCTCAGGAGGGGCATCATTGGAGAGAAGATTTCATTATAGAATACTATCAGAGGTAGAATGATAGATAGGAATATTTTTGGAGTTAGACATAGTGAGGATTACATGGGTTGGTTAGGAAATAGAATTAGGTTATCTTTCTCTATGACATTAGTTAAGGAAAACTAGCTAGCACATAAGATTATAACACATCGTGATCCGAAACATGGACTATGATCCTATCGAAGAACCATGTCAGGCTACACCGTTTTTAGTGTAGAAAACCAACTAATGTTATATGTATCATATTGACTTAAGTTCTTGTATGAATTGTGGTTTTTGAGGAATTCTAATTGGATTACAAGAAAATTAATTAAATGTATTTAAATTATTCTTAAATAAAATTACATACATCATGGTATGAGTGACTAATTGTTTAGATTTTGGTTATGGAACAAGGTTATTATCGCATGATGGATGTGAAAATTTGGTCATGACCGAAGCCGCGATAGATGAAGGTGGCGAAAGGCACACCGGCAGACCACGAAGAAAGTGGCAGCACACCTGCACCGTAAGAGGAACTGATTGTGGCTTGTTAGCCACAGAGGTCAGAAGAGGCGGTTGGCAAAACGACTGGCCATGGAAGGGGATGGTGGAGTGACTAGTGCACTGCCAGAGAAGTCGTGGCTCTGATACCATTGCAGCAAGAACCACATTGGGTCCATTGATGACCCAGCAACACCTTTTGGCACTATTGCTTTGTGTTCCAAATTGGGGGCCCCTCACCTCCTGTGCTTGCTTGAGTAGACCCCTCCTAGTGGGCCGCACGTGCCATCGGGCCGCACTCCACTGCGAGCTGGGCCGCACAGACCAGTGGTCCATTCCCTCTAGCAAGTCGAACTGCCCCCACCTTGGGTACGGCCGCATGAGCCCAGCGGGTCATGCCTCCATGGGTCGGGCCACGCGAGCCCAACGGGCCATGCCCCCTTGCAAGTCGTGCCACACCTCTTGAGGGTTGGACTGGACCGTATCCTAGCCCTGTCGGGTCAGTCTAGGACTGGGTCTAGTCAGACCAAATCGGGTCAGGTTAGCTCAGACCGGATCAGACCGGACCGAGACCCTACCAGGCCCATTTCGGCATAAAGGGCTATATCTTGAGATCTGAGCGTCTATTTGATGAACTATCTATTGTACTATGACCCTTGGAATGAGCTGGTCCTTTTTAAATACTCTACTTGTATTTTGGAGATAGTTGGAGTACGACTGGTTTGGATGACACCTGAATCCTATCGGTCCCTCGGAACTAAAATATTTATAATTCACACACCAGGTGTCAGATTGACGTAGCATCGATCACTATGAAACACTTACGACATGGTTGTCCTTTGGGTTAAACGTTTTATGAGATTAGTGGTGGCCGAGGTTCGACCAATATCTCGAGGGTCAGATTCTATGAAGCTCAAGCACACCTGGTGTGAGTAATCATGTGGATAGATGTAACGTGATGAAAGAACATCAATCCTAAGTTTGTTAAAATCTATTGAAACTTTGTGGGACAACATCAATCAGATCCTGTGTGGGTTAGTGTTTAGCGATCCAGTGTGGGTCAACGAACACTGATCCTATGTGGGTCTGATCCTGGGAGGGTCATCAGGGTTTATTACCTATCGATCCTGTGAAGGGTTGCAGCAGTGCCTCTTAATAGAATAAGATGATCTAGCTTACGATTAATCATTAGTACTTCTGTACTTATGTTATACCTAGTGAGTGTTGGGTCTATTACATATGTGGTATTTCTATCTTCATGGTGTTACTTATGTGGTACTTCTACCTTTCTTGTGTTATCTTCATGGTGTTACTTTTGTGGAACTTCCACCTTCGGGGTGTTGTCTTCGTGGTATTACATGTGCGGTACTTCTACTTTTGGGGTGTTGACTTTGGGGTATTACATGTGTGGTACTTCTATCTTCGTGGTGTTATCTATGTTGTACTTCTACCATTGTGGTGTTACCATTGTGGTATTTTTCCCTCATGTACGAGATGAGTATATCTTGGTAACATAGGTATATGTATGGGAATATACCTAAGTAGAGTTGATGTATATTGCTTTGTGATTGAGATAGAGGTATTCCTTTTTTGTTTTTCCTTTGTGGAGCTCTGGGAGACCATTGGGGGTCTCAGGGTCCCTACAGAATATCGTTATAGTCACCCCTACATTGGCTATGCCTGCACCTGGTTGTGTCTTGTGCAGACAACAGACAACATTGATCAAGGATGAGGGATATATGACTAGACGGTGCCCGGAGGTGGAATAATTGGCATCACGTGACATAGGGACTACGGATCGTGATCTATACCTAACCATCATGTAGGATCCTTAGTGTATGATCCATGAGAAATTTTTAACTTTTCAGTTGTACTTTTATTTCAATTGGTCTTGTATGCCAATCCCTTTACTTTCATCACACTTTTACTAATGTAGTTTACTTCGTGGTTGTATATTGTTGTGTTCTTGGACTGTGTGTCTATAAAGGTTAACAAATATTGTCTTCTCATTTTAGGGATACGTCTTTCCAGTGCTAATCATTATCCCATGGCCTATGGAAGGCGGTCTTGGTGATGTCACAATAATGTCCCTTGGGGATGGTCTAGGATAATATCGTAGAGGTAAAATTAGGTAATAACCCTAAAATGGGTGCATTGACATATACTAGAGTTTCACCAATGCATAATAATAGTCCATTTTGAAAAACTATTTTGAATATACATTGGGATATATATTGTAAAATTATCATTCTCATTATGAAATATTTTTAGGTGTAAAAAAGTTCCCATAAACAATTATTATACGAAATAAATAATAGATAAAATAGATTAAATCCTATAAATTCATAGTTTAAGTAATATATTAGTTGTCATATTGAGATTCATTGATTCCCATTTATTAATTTAATTGATTAAAACATATTATCCCAATGCCTATTTTGAATGATAAACATTATTAAAATAGAATCAAAGAGTTAATGTTAGGATTATCATTCATGGTTCTACACATTCATTCATATCACACATGTTTATTAGATGTATTCAAACGCTACCTAAATACATCATAGATATGTTCTTTATGGAGAATGAAATGGGAAAATAATTTCATCTGAAGATTATAAATCATTTAATATAATATTTTTTATCTGAAATTCAAAGAAAAAATGGTAATTATCAATTTTTTGGAAATATATTTAATTTTGGGCATAGATTGGAGGTCCTTAAATTGAACCAGCATTAATTTCATTAAGATGTAAATAAGTATATGTATTTTCATTATCCATTTATTTCTATACATGTTCATGGTAGAGGATGAATCATCATTTTTAATAACATATATTTCATTGATAATATTTCCTTGATAGAAATCGTATATATATCAAATTATTAATTATAAGGAAAATATTATAATGGATGAAATACCCACATTAACCTAATTCAAGGATTTTTTCACAAATGAATAATTTGATATTCCTCCAAGATGAGAGGTTTAAATCTCAATAATGCTTATACCTATATCCTTTCCAATATCCTTTCCTGCAAATATATTTTTTTCTGTGCTTGAAGAGAAGAATAAAAAAATTATTGGAGAATTTCGAAAAAGGTTTTATACTCCCTATTGTATCACTATTGGGACCAATGGTACAAATTTACTATAATATGGATGGGTTAATAAAGCTTTAAATTGATTATGGTGAGATTGGGAATCTCAAAATAAAGAATAAATATCATCTACCATGGAATTATGATTTTTTCTCATCTATGTAGAGACCAATATTATATATGGTCGTTACATAGTGGATATATTATCATGAAGTATAAATGAATGTGAATATCTGGATAACATCATTTTATATATTTTATGGGAGCTACAAATTCATAGTGATGCGACTAAGACTCACAAATGATCCAGATATCATCACCATATTTGTGAATATAATATTAATAATTTACCATAATAATGTTTTGAAAGACATTATAGATGATATTATCATCTAATAAAATATAAATTATGAGAATGAGGATCATAAAAACACTATATGAAACACATTTAATAAAAATGTTGTTAGAGAAGTAATGTAAATGGGAATTTTGGTAAGGGAAAGTAAATTTAATGAAACATGTTTTCACTAATAAAGGGGTATATTTGGATACTTCAAAAATTGAGACACATTTAAGATATCATAGAAAAATATATTCCACTAAAATCATATTTTTAATTTGATTATAAGTGTAAAATCATTGATTGGTGTAAAAAATCTCAGAATTTTCAGGTACACTAACCATGACTTCTCTAACATATGTTTATTTTATGGATTGACAAATGTGAAGAAATATTTAATAAAATAAAAATGATGATAATCTGTGAACATGTTATCACATTACCCACCCAGGTAGAGGGATTTTTTATTTAAATATGTTCAAACACATTGAAATTAGGTTTTTTACTTATGTGGGTTAAATAAATTCAAGCCTATGGCTACCACAAATAAAGGATAAATGAGAATAATTAACCAAATCATGATTTATATTTGTCTATAATGATATGTGCATTGAAGATATGGATACATTACCAAAAATGAGATTTTTTTCATATACATGGTTCATAAAATACTCATGTATATGGTAACCATAATTATTTTGTTATTCTATAAATAATGTGGTTACAGATGATCACGGCTTATGATTTCTCAATGAATATCTATTATGAGAATAAAAAAATATAGATGATGATCAGAGTACGAAATGATCCTACAAGTCTATCCTGGATGAGGGATGCAATGTATCCAGTCATCGTGGACATTAAAAGTATGGATATGTGATGAATATAAGGTTATTCATCCTCCAATTAAAAAATAACTTATCAACCACCCATTCTTCAAATAATCAAAGGGTCTCATAAAGTGGATGTGGGGATAAAGAAGAAGGTATGGAATACTACAGAGTTAAACATTGTACGATATGGAGTTATAAGATATTAGACCTATATTTTCATCGAATAAGAACCAAAAATAAATATAAAAAATCTTGAATAACAAATATCCTCATTCTCAATAAATAATGTAATCACGATGTCGTATAGTGATATGAAGCAATCTTTTTCATGTGGAAACATTTAGATGGATATTTCAATATTTCAATCTCAATTATTTGAATTCCAAAAATTCATGGTTGAATAGTATAATTCTTAGGTAGTTAAGATTATAACATTCATAGAAATACAAAAATGTAAAAAACAATCCACATTTTTCATTATAGGATGCTCGAGGACACCTGAAACAAATAACACAATCAGGGTTTTATTCGATCACCTTACAATGTCAGAACATTACATTTATATCAAGGAAGATTTCTATATTTACCAAATACACATAATATAAATAAGGGGGTGTTAATACTTAATGGAGTTTATTTATATATTCTATCTGATCAATATCAAATATTTTCGTCTCATATTTGAAGATTCATTCTACAAGTATCGAGTATAAAATTAAGCATCAACACTGCATATCCTAATCCCATATGGGTCAGCCTAAAAGAACCATTTAAATTCATTGTTATATAGTGAGATAATGTTAAATGTATTTCCAAGGATATAGGGATAAAATGTTTATAATATTGGAGTTATCATATAATAAAATTTTCATATTATATAATTGAAATGGAACCTTTTGTCGCTCTATATTGGAAGATGATTTAGTCTCTATCATGATAGTAAACGTTTGTGCAGTATAATCTGATTAGAGATAATATTATAAAAAATTTTCAAATGGATGTTCAAAGAATTCTAGGGCATAGGTAATTTTCAAAGACATGTTAGAAATGTTATGATTAAAATCATCAATTCGACCAATAATATGAGGATTAATATACAATTTTATTTCATATATCACCATGCTAGAAATTCTTGAGGATGTGGAAGAAGGAATAGTTAGTATTATATACCACTGACCAATTGATATCCCAAATTTCATCATACTAGTTTCATATTGACTATATATTCAACCAAAACTATCTCTCTTACATGATGTGTTCCATTTATCCTTCTCAAGGATGTATATAATAGACCAGTCACAAGCGCTAAATCTATACATGGATTTTTCAGAAAATGATCTTTCATATTGGGAGTAGTGAGTAAATATAATATATTATTGGGAAAAGATACAACAAAATAGGACCAATCACTAGGTAATATTGTTATGGTGCATCCAAAATATTGAGGAAGAAACATGAGAACTAGAATAGATGATTAAACAAAAGTACCATCATCTAATTCTATGTGTGTGAAGAAAATATTGAGGATGAATTTTTTGAAAGGCGGTATTTTAATTTATAGAAATTTTATAAATTAAATTTTGTATTTTTGTATAAATAAATGATTTATAAATTAATAAATATATACAGAACGCATGCACTAATTAAGATATTTTAATTATATATATGGTTAGTAACATTTAATATACCATTATATACAATTCCTAGTAATAATATATAAATTATATAGTAAATATTATGATTAGTATATTATGTTATTTAATCAAACCCATTTTTTATAGAAAAGATAATAGATGACCTCAAAAATTTGGATAATAGCCTATTATACCAATTTATTAAAGCTTATGATTGAGATAGGTTTACTGGGAGTTTCCCTTGATCTATTATGTAAAAGAGCAGACCTCCCTAATCCATTATGTTTTGAAAAACTGGTATTGTGGTGTTTTGGGATGCAATGCTGTCTCATTTGAAGAGTTGTCCAAAAATATAATTGCCCGTCAGTAAGCACCATCAGAAGGTGTTGTCGGTAGGTGGAGTCGATGAGTTTCCTTAGGTACTAACTAGTGGTGGATCAAGATTTCATTTCTTCCATTAGTAGATAGCATTGGTATGTGGGGTCAATATGTGTCATTATTGAGTCGTATTAGTGACTAACTGATGGTAGGTTAAATCAGTGACTAATTGGTGATAGGTCACATCGTATACCAGCGTAATGGTGAGTCAGCCAATGGTTACTCATCCATAGATGACTCTCATGTTTGACTCACCCAATAGTGAGTATTTCCAACAGTTACTCAAAATTCTAGTTTTTCCTTGTTTTTCTAGATTCTCCCCATTAACATCATATTTGGTGCAAAATGAGTTTAAAACCATATTTAGGTGTCTTTAATCTATTTTAAATGATATAAAATATATATTTAATTTTCATAATTATCAAGAGGCATTCTGTTAGTTAAAATGTGTTTTCATGGTCATGAGACAACTTTAATGGATGATAAAATCATTCCTCTATTGATATAGGATATGGCCTTTTAGAAGCTGAGATCCTTTATCCTTTGTGTGCTACACTTTAGTCTTTCTACTAAGTTTATGAGAACCATTATTCCCTGAGGAGTCGTGCCTCTAGGTTTTACCTTTGGAACACCTCTCCCTAGAGGTTCCCTTTACTACTTTATCACCCCGTGTTTTGGTTCTAGGAAGAGTTTCCCATTGCCTATTCTTCAAGGTAGGAATTCCTTCATCACGTTCAGTTTTTTATCATGTGGGGTGGTGGTATTAATGTTCTATTGTGTATATAATATAATTTCAAGTATATAAATATAATCATATCTATTTATTATCAATATAGTGTGGTTATGGAATACTGATGCTTATGTTTTATTGATTACTAATATTGGGTTATGTATTGTCTTTATGCCTACTGAAAATCATTTTCATTGGTGGTCTTTTATTTTCCACCTATGATGTATTGTGGATGTTTATTGTAAATAATCATTGATAGAATAAATAAATATGATATTTTTTTACCACATATATTCAGTTAAATAAATACATACCTCAGGATCGAGCTACCTATGTAATAGCCCCTGAATTACTTAAGTGTAATTAGATAACGATTGATTACTAAATATGAATACACCTTTCATTTTTGGTGTTTCTCTATGATATTTGTGGATTTTGTATATATTGTTCATTGTGTGGTTGTGGGGTTATGAGGGTGAGACCACAGATGTTTCTGTTGTGGTACAAGTGGTGAAACTGTATCTCAGGTTACGAGATTTTATGATTGTGGAATGGATGTACAATGTTTGGTAACCAATGCTGCAAGTTAGGGTTGTGCTATGTTTATGTTATAGGTTTTAGTGGGTGCATTATATTTATATAGATAGAAATTCATGGAGGGTGTGATGAGGTGTCTTGTGGGGTTTGGTTTGTATTTTGGAGTTTTCTTGTTGACCTAAAGGTTATGGGGGATTGTCTTTGAAAAATTTTAATGGAATTCGATGGTATGGGTGTAAAAAATAGAGGAATATGAATTGGGTTAAAATAGCATGATTCTTTTCACATCTATATGACCTTGGGGTGGGGCTTGTTTGTTTCTGTGATTGGTTTTCTCTCAAGTACGGATGGAATAAATAAAATTTCTTTTTAATATAGAATGATAATTAGTAAAATGAGTTGGATAGGTTATGTTTATGATGGGGCTTGTTTGGAATTGAGTTCTTTTATTAACATTTGAAGTTAATGTTGCTGGTGTAGAATAATTCATTTAGAGGTATTAGTCATGGTGTAAGTTACATAGGGTGGTTTATTGTTTGATTGAGATTCCAAAGGTTGGTATTGGGTGTTTGATATTATATATACATACGTGTATTTTTTTATTGTGTTTTCTACACGCACTCCACCATCGTTGAGCACTATGTGTGAAACAACACCATTTTCATGGGAAAGGTTTCTTTCCAAAACATCCCAGTGGTAGGATGGATTGTTGGCCACATTCTCTTCTGTGATCCCTCATCTAGGTATTGATACCCAATGGTTCTACTAGAAGATAATACTTTATGAGGCACATGTGTGTCGGGGTGATTTGTGTTTTCCCTGTTGTCTTGCGGAAGAGATGATTTTTTCATTCCCATGTGTTTTCAGGATGTGATGTTGTATGGGGCCATAGTGTTTGTGGGTGGGAGGTGATTCGGAGTCACTAATGTTTTTTAAAGAGATGTGATGAGATTCATTTTCCCAGATTATTTGACTAGCTGTGAGGGCCAGGTGTGTGCGGGCGGGTTGTAACGTGATACATTGAGATGAGGTGGCAGTTCTAGGACGTTTTCTATTAGGGTTTTATAATAGCTACTCAATGGGAATGAGTTTTTGGTTACCCTATCATAGATGTGTTATATATTACTTTAATTTAAATGCGTTATTTGGTGAGAATGCCTTTGGTGAGGTTTGTGTGGCCAGTAGACCTGGGTAATTATTATGATTCTCCACATATGCAAAAGATACATGGATTTTCTTATTGATTATACTCATATGGTCACCCTACACCATAAAAATGTTGTTATATATCCAAGAGGACTACGTGGAGGATACTGGTAATTACTATCTTTGACATGGGGAAAGATACGTTGTTTTTTATTATCATTGTTATTCTATTATTTACATTTGAGAATTTCATTTCTACAAGATATACTTCAAAACATGAATGTATGGTGGGTTTTTTATATAGTGGTTTTTGTTGTTTTGAGATGGTTCATCTTATCTTATGCTATCATTTTCTTTTGAAATGGGTAATTCTTCCCATTTCATGTGATTCTATACATAATGTGCTAGTCACCACAACGAGGCCTACTGGAGGTGGGACGAAAGGGAATTATATATCATCATTTTCAACACATGAGGGGAATCTTTGGAGCGGGGTGCTCATTACAGAATTATATTAGAGGCAGTTTGATAGATAGGATGTTGTTTGGTGTTAGGAATAGTGTGGATTACCTGGGTATGTTGGGAAATAGTATTAGGTGGTCTTGGGGCATTACATAGGCTTGTGAAAACCAGCTAGCAAATAGTATTCTAGTACACCGTCATCTGAAACATGGATTATGTACCTATCATATAAAAATGTGAGGCTACACCCTTTGTATGGTTGAGAATGTACTAAAGGTACATAAATCATAATGACTTCAATTTTTGTCTAAACTGGGGTGTTTTTGGGAATTCTATATGTATTACAAGAAATTTATTTAAATGAGTTTAAATTAGTATTAAATAAAATTCCATATGACATGGGATTCGTAGTTACTTTTTTACCTTTTCGTTATTGCACAAGGTCATTATCCGCATGTAGTATAGACAATGGAGGCTCATCAGGATAAATCAGTTGATCAACATAAGATTTAACTAGAGGAGGGGGAGGACTAGTACAAGAAAATGTTAAGATATTTCCTCCAAAGGAATCCAGGATATAGGATGGAAACGTTTCAAACATGGATACAAAGTGTTAGATAGAAGATACTGTGATAACATTGACCATGATATGGGCTTCAACGGAATAATGGGTTCCCATGGTGGGGAGCCCTGTGTGGGGAGAAGTGTGTCAGTGGTGGAAGCATTACCTAGGGGACTGGAAGGATTTTTATGTTATGTGGGTCGATATTCAGAAGGTGTTGGGGAAAAAATTACTCTCTTTGATAGTGAATAAATAGAATATCCAGGAGATACTCTCCCTCTAGTAGGATAGTATTTCAGTATGGGACATGGGGAGAAAATTCAGGGATCTAATTCATTTTTCTCTAGATCACTTTTAGGATGAGGAGCCTGTTATGATACACCTATAAGAGGCACTTCATCCTTCTCTATAGTAGATGGTTATCCCCTTCTCCATGCTAACATATATAATGGTCCAGAAGAAGGAAGAATTAGTTTCCAGGATTTAATTTTTCGGAGGTATACTGTGAGTGGGGAGTGATCCTTGTTCGTTGAAGGGAATGGATATTTGCTCTAGGTCTCAGTTTCCAGGGCCATAGTGGTTCCAACTATTGGAAATGTTACATCGGTACTATCAATTTCAAAAATCTAATCTCTGAACCTATCATTTGGTCATAGGGAAACTCTGTATTATCCTTTTATTCCATCTGATTCTTCTTAGTCAGTTTATAGTGGTCGTTCTATCTCAGTTTGGTGGGGATGGGCAGGTCTAGTGCTGGCTCAACAGTAGTTTTCAGTATGTTAGTTCCATAAACAGGGACAAATACCTCATGTTCCACTTATGGGAGTCAAAGCAGGTAGAGATTGAACTCAGGGTGTTCCAAATAGACCTCAACTCGGGTGTTGTCGAGGGGGTGGTCTTCAGTAGAGGGGAAGAGGTGTTGGGCCTGGTAGGTTAAATGTTGTAGATTCAGCTGTTCCAATAGGGCTAGAGATCATTTTTGGTATGATCAGTTTGTTCAGAACTCTTTCTTATTCTATGATTTATTCATGAGACTCACACTTCTTTGTTGCACCAATTCTAGCCCATCATCTAGGACTAGACATAGAGTGGCTTCCCATTCCCATGGTGTTTAGTTTTCAAGTCAAAGAATTGCCCATATTATTTGATGTGTGATTTGGATGAAGGTTGATAATGGGGCAGAATCATTCCTTTGAGCATATTATCATATTACAGATGCATCTATACAATTTCATCATTGGCATTGAATAGTTTTATTCTACGCATGCTGTTATAAATAATAATTTTAGGGGAGTCTTGTTTTCAAACATAGATGGAATGTGTGCAGCTTTCGATTCCTAGTATATTTTTTATTTGTGAATTTGGTGTATAATGTCCCTTCTTACATTAGTGACAAAGATGTTATTGGAATCAATGGATTCTAAAATAGAAGAGGTTTCCGGTATTTTTTAGGAGTTCTTATATGTCTTCCATGTGTAGGTTGAAACTCTACCCTCACGATGTGATGCTGATTTCATGATTGAATTGCAACCCGATGATTCTCTAGTTTTGATTGCACTTTATTAGATAAAACATTCAGAGCTATGGGAGATGACGATTCAGATAGATGATCTGATGAATAATCTATTTTTTTGAAAAAGTGTGTCACTGTGGGGTGGTCGATTCTGGTTTGCAAAGAAGGCGGATGATGGTATATGGTTTTGAATAGAATACCAAAGGCTATACCACGTAATGTTCCAGAACTGTTACCCTCTCTTGAGGATAGATGTTCTTTTCAACTCACTGAGAGGGTAAAGTTGGTTTTATAAAATAGATATGTGGTCTATATCTCACTAGTTGAGGGTGAATGAGGGTGAAATCTTAAATACAACATTTAGATGCTGTTATGAACAATATGAGTTCATGGTCAAGCCATTTGATGTTAAAAATGAATCAACCATATTCATGGGACTTATAAACTCCATATTTCTGGAGTTATTGGATTGGTTCGTCATTATTTTCAACTATGACATTATAATTTACTCAATGTTTAAGGAGGATACTACCAAGAAACATAGGGTTGTCTTATAGGTTCTTGGATGGAACCAAATCTATGGTATTTTTTCAATTTGTATGTTTTGGAAATATAAGGTACACTTCCTCAAACATATGGTGTCTCAGCATGGTATATCAGTGTACCTGTCAAATGTCGGTGCAATTTTTTCTTAGGCAACACCAATGAATGTTGTAGATTATAACACTTTCCCATTCTGGTAGGCTATTACTAGAGATTCTTACACCATTTCTCTCATGTAGAATATTAATTGATAGCCATGAAAATGAAATACCAGGCCTCTATGTGGAGTGAGTTGTGTTAGACAACATTCTATTCCCTTAAAGGGAACTTTTTCAATGACCATGTTCTATAGTTTCTAGAATATCGAGTGATATTCGAAGTGTTTTTTGATTCTTACTATTTTGTTTTAGTATTCATACTAATGTAATACTAGATTGCGATCTCTTATGGGTCAAAATTTTATATCCCCATCAACAAAACTATTCCACGTCTGATCTGGTGCTAGCAGTGTTCGTTTTCGTGATGATGTTGTGTAGATATTACCATTTTGGTGATCTATTTTTGGTATTCACATATCACAGTTACTTTAAGACTATATTTTATCCTTGATATTGGATCCTACAATTATGGAGTTGGATGGTGTTTCTTCAAGAATACAATTTTGAGATATCTGACACATTTGGGAAGGGGAATGTTGTGGTTAACGCATTGAGCATCAAGTCATTGAATGATATTTTTTGAAAATCTATGGAAACATGGATGGTGATAGGGGCATTGGAATACATGCACTTAAATGTAGGAAGGGTTTTTAGTTGATGTTTAATGTTTCAAATGATGGTGTTTTATTCTCTAAAACAACATTTGGAAGTGTCACATGGGGGAGACATTGAGGTAGTGTTGTTGTACGATCGCGTCCACAATGGTGATTCTCTAAAGAAATGTTCCTAGAATGTTTCTAATTAGATATTGTTTTTTGGGTGCCTAATATTTCCAATGGTGATGTTAGATGGAGTTCTCTATGAGTTTCACATATCATCCTTATGGTGAAGTTCTTAGTGTCTCGTTTGGTGAAAGATGACAATTGTGTTCTTGATGGCTTGTTGCATCCCCTAAATGTCCTTGAGTATAAGTGGGATAAAATATCGATGGATTTCATCAAATGGTTACCCTGGTCTCGTGGAGGATGCATTGAAATATGCATAGATGTGGATTAGGTGATGAAATCGGCGCTCTTATTTGATATTACAGAGTCTTGAATAGTGGATGCCATGGCCATGAGGTTTGTGGATGAGGTGTTGAGGCTGAATGGTGTTCTAATTTCAATCATATATGATCGATAGAACGGTTTACCATGCATTGCCAGAAAGGATTTATTATTGATTTTGGAACACATATAAACTTTATAACTACTTTACACCCTCATATGGATGGACAGACTGAGCAGACTATCCAGATGTTGGAGGATATGTTTTTGGCATGCATCATGATATTTGGAAAATATTGGATGTGACATTTTCCCTCTTTGGATTTTCCATACAAAAATGGATATAAATAATCCATTAGAATATATCTATTTGAAGATTTGTTTGGAGGACCGTGTCATTCACCCTTATGATGGAATGAAATTCTGGACGTAGCTATTCTTTCTCCATATTTGGTGTCGAGTATGATCGAGAAGGTCAACATTATTCGTGAGAGGATAAAGGAAGAACCTGATTGGAATATTTCATACAATGATCACTGGAGGAGGCCCATGTTGTTCGATGTTGTGGACCATGTGTTCTTAATGATTTCAACTTGACATGTGCATTAGAGTTTTGGTAGGGGAGACAATATTCTCCAAGGTTCATCAGACCCTTCGGGGTGTTGGGGTGAGCTAAAAAGGTGGAATACTAGTTGGAACTACCACCGCAGTTGGAGATGGTCCATGATATCTTTCATGCATCTCAGCTTCCTCGATATCTTCATGATGACACACATGTCATTGACAAGGGATAATTGGATGTTAATGATGATTCGACGCTCGTGGAGCGGCCGATAGAGATCCAAAATCATCTAGAGAAAGTGTTTCATGGGAATATGATTACTATGTTTCATGTTTTGTAGATGCATGGTGGCATGGAGGAGAGTATATGGGAAAGGGAGATGTATATGTGTTCCTAGTACCCATAGTTGTTCTGAGTTTTTTCATATTGTTTTTACCTTTATAATGTAATGTTTGAATAGTGATTTCTATGAGATTATATTATTCCATGTTCTATTATGTGTGATGATTTACTCAAATGTAGAAATTATAATACCTTATTCTTAGTCAAGACACATTAATTGAGATGTGATTAAATCCCTGATGGTGATTCTCCACTTCCCATAGAAGATATTAACATGGCAGGGATAGACGAATACCCCGATTGATGTGTTTTGGACACGGTAGTTATTGTACTTGTGTGGTGTGTATTTCGTTAGTTAGATTTGAATGATGATAAAGGATGTGTTATTGGATGTTGAGGTTTCACTCCAGATTTGGATCAACACATGGTTATTTATCATTGAACATTAGTGTACTTAATTTGAAGTGATGTTTCAAGCATACATGGAAACTTGAGAGTTATCTCAAGGGGCTGTTGTCTAGACCCCAATATTCCTTTCGGTTGGGTTTTGAATTATTAAGGGAGAGGATATATTTATAGGACTCTGATATAGTGACTTGGACCTCCCTGGTCTATTACATTCAGAAAATATGTTGTTGAGTTTTTCTGGGAGGCAATGGCAACTCATTTCAAGAGTTTGTGAAAAATCAAATTTTTTTATCGGTATGTGGAATCAGTAGGTGGAATTGATAATTTGAGTCATTAAGTGGCATAGAATGGTATAAATAGTTATTTGAATTGGTACTTACTAATGGTGGTTCATTACATTGATCCATTCATCAGTGGGTGGTGTTAGTAGGTGGCATCGGTAGGTGGCATCGGTAGGTGGTTTATGCATGTCCTGTTAGTGACATTCAGATGGTATATCACATTATTGATGGACTAAAGGTAGGTAATGTCATCGAATCATCAAATAGTGTGTCACAAAATTGTTACTCATCCATCATTGACTCACCAAATGGTAAATCATTTTCAACTATTTTTCAAAATTTATGTTTTTAATAGTTTTTCCAGATTCTTTCATTGACGTTTCATTTGACGTAAAATGTGTATAAAAACCTTTTTAAGTTTTTTTAAGTGATTTCAAAGGATTTATAATATATATTTAATTCAAAAACACTCAAGAGTCCATAAGATAGTTAAAATTCCATGTATTGATCTTTATCGGAGATTATTTTCTTTTAAAACAGTTCCTTGGTTGATATTGGATCTGAGATTTTTGAAGACAATATCCTTTAACCCTTCTGTGTTTTATATTCACTCATTCTAATGAGCATCCCAGAAACATTCTTCTCTAAGGATTCATTCATCTATGATGCACCCATTGATATTACCTCCCAAAATATTCAACCCACTTCTTGTGCACCACCTATTTTGGCCCTTGGACGGAATTTCTGATCGTCTAATCTTCTAGGTATGGATCCCTTCCTCAATTTTCATTTATGAATCATGTAGGTTGGTGTTTGAATGTTATCATGTGAATTATTTTAATTATGGATAAATATAGATATCAAATATGTTTTATTTAGATAGATAGGGTCTTATGAAAAGTGAAACTTGCATATATTTTACTGATTATTGATATTCTATATAGGTCATATGCGTACTGAAAATCGTTTCCATTGGTGGATTTTGTTGTTCACTTGTTATGGTTTGTGGATGATTAATTTGTTTCCACAAATACTGTCCTTATTAATATTTAATTTGATAACCTCTTATATTTTATTAATTAAATAGATTCCCTAAGATCAAACTTACTCTATGATATACCCTGAATTATCAAAGTTCAATTAAATAACGATTGTTTTCTAAATACGGGTATACCCTTCTTTATTTGTGTAGTTGTAGGATTTCTGTGAATTTCTACATTATTGTTCTTTGTGTGGTCTTGTAGTGTTTGAGCTGAGTGGACAGTTGTTGTCGGGGTGGTAAAGATGTTGAAATGGATTCTTAGGTTAAGAAATGATTTGATTATGTAATAGGTCTGCAATGTTTGAGCTGCATGGAAGTGGGTTCGGGTAGTGATATGTTTATGTTAAATGGTTTGATGGGTATGGTGTTTTTATATAGTGGGGGTGTCAGGTTGGTCTTGAAATGCTATGTTGTGGGGTATGGAATTAATTTATGGGTTTTCTACTTGGGCGGAAGGACAGTGGAGGATGACTTTGAAGAATTATGATGGCAGTGGTTACTATGGGTATTATATAGAGACTAATATGATGAGGGTTAACAAATCATTGTTCTTTTTTCCATAGTGTCACCTCGGTTTCTCGCCTGTTTCTTTATATTATTGGTAGTTTTCTGAATAGGTATGGATTGAATAAATGGTATCCTTAATAAATAATGATTATTCGTTAAATCAGTTAGATCGAGGTATGCTTGTGTTGTGGTGTGTTTTGAATGGATTTCTATTATTGACTTTTGATGTGACTATTTGTAGTGTCTAATAATGAATTTAGAGGTAGAAATGGATTTGGATGTATTTTAGGGTCATTAAATGTTTGATTGATAACACATAGGTTGGTTTTGTGTTTTTGATACTAAACCAAAAAAAATTTCATTGGGTTTTCTATATGCACCCCAACCACATTGAGAACTATGTCCCAGACACAACCATTATCAAGGGGGAGGTTTTCTTTTCCCAACATCTCAGTGGTACAATGGATGGATGTACACTTGGTCATCCCTTCAACCATTTCCAGACAGTTTTAGCCCATGATTCTTTGGCTAGATAGTGGACTGTGATATACAGGTGTAAGCATGTGAGTTGTATTTTCCCATGTGTCTTCGAGATGAGATGAGTTGTACATTACTAGGTGTTTTGACATAAGTAATGGTATGTGTCCCATGTTTTTGTAGGTGGGTCAGGGTTGTAGTTATCTGGTGCATGTAGTTGACATTTGATGATATTTGATTTTCCACATTGAGGGACGATCTATGAGTCACATGTGTGTGTTGTCGGGTTATGATGTGTACCTTCAAAAGTGGTGGGAGCACCGGTATGTGTTATTTTACTGTTTAAGAACATCTAATAAGTGGGAATGTGGTTCAGGGTTCCCTATCATCAACTTTTTCGGCATTACATTATATGAATAGTGTTATTTGGTGGGACTCACATTGGCGAAAACGAGGTTTCTAGTATACAATGATATGTGTTGTTGGTTTCTATTTTTTCTAATAGGGGAATTATTATTCTAATACACTTTTGTCCGAGAGACTTGGTATTTCATAATGAGTACACATGTAGGCTCACCCTACCTTATCAAGCCGCCTTCAAGTATCTAGGAGGACTATGAAGACCATGTTGTGAATTACTAGCCCAAACATCAAGATGGACGTTGTGTCACTGCATAGCTTTTTTATTTTGGTATTTACTTTGGATATTGTTATTGTATTTGTAGCAGTTTAATTTTAGTACATCCATGTGGAATGGATTCTGGTTCTTATTTTATATAGTACTTGGAATTTTTTTTAGACGAATCATCTTATCTCCTGATTTCATTTTCTTAAAAAAGGATAATTCCTCCCATTTCGTGAGATTCTATACCCTTGGTGCTGGGCTCCACCCCAGGGACATCTAGATTCAGGACTCAAGGATAATTCTTTATTCATGTATTAACATATCATGATGGGCATCAAAGAGAGGGGTCATGAAAAATGTCATGTTGATATTGAAAAGTTAAATAATGATTGAAATAATTTATTGACGATTTTCAATATCGTCATGATCACCATCTTATCCATGCTTTCCAATAAATCCCACAATATCTTCAACATCTCGCAACAGAAATGTAGGATGTTTGGAAGTATAATAAAGCACTATGTATCTAGACCCTAATAATATGAATTTACATATATTTTTTAAGTGAAATAAATAATCTATTTTTTAATTCATAATATTACTTCATAGAGTTGTTCCAAAATAAGATAGAAAATATTATAATTTTAATATAATGAAATATAAATAGTATTTTCTGAAAATTATTTCTTTCTAACAAATAAATTTTTTTAATTACATAAATAATTATTTAAAAAAAATTTATTTTAGTAAAATATTATTATTAATTATTATTAATTATATATATATTATAATATATTTTTATGGAGTCCAATGTAGTTTTTATAGTAGAAATGAATTGCTATTTTCAAAGAAAACTAGTGTTTTTTAATAAAAGGGTATTTTGATTAACATTGTTAATAAACAATTATATAAAAATATACAAAAAAAATAAATATCAATTTTATTATCAGTATTTCAAAATTATAAATTTGGTGATTTATTTCATAATTTTATGATACAAACACATTTTCAACAAACTTCTTTGTCTTATTACTTTTAGTATCATTCCCTCAAGTTGAGGGGTCCTATACCTCTCCTAATTTTTCAAGAAAATTAATTTTCATATTACATTTACTTCACGATAGTTCTTGTTGGATTATATTTTTACATGTTCCCCTAACTACCCTTATGACATAAAATTGATTATGTGCCCCATTTACTCTCATAAATCCCATCAATCAACTTTTACTTACCACCACTGTGATTCTAGAATTATGCTTAGATTTTTTCTTGTAATTTTTTATATATACACATACTTTCTAGAACTCATGATTATTCACAACTATGTACTTATCATTCACGGAATGGGGACATGCTCAAATATAATCCACACTCCTTGATTGTTGGATTAAAAATAAAGAAACAAATCATTATGTTTTCTGATTCATTTGAAAAAAAATTCAGTTACAGGATATGAATGTGATGGGTGTGAACACATAGTGTTCCATTGTATTGGGTAATATAACAGTCTCATGAAACATTGTGTATGGGATTAATGATAAATTAAATCCATAATGGAACATTACCAATATTTTACGATGACTTCGAAGTTATCATTGACCTAACATTATGATTAAATTTTTAATTTTCTCATAAAATTATCAATTTTATATTTTTTCAACATATTATATAATCCTTCCATGTTAATTGTTATGATTCTTATCCATACTATGTGACCATGATAACACTCAATTATGACATGTACTGCATTAACATATTCTATGCATTTTCTATTCACTTATTGTGATTTGTTGATCACCCCATATTATGTATCTGCCATGGTTATCCCATTCAGTTTTATAAAATAGATTTAATTTTAGGATCATGCTAGGGAAATTTTCAATAAAGTCAATTTTATTATGTATAAATTTCTAATTATATATAAATACATTCCCAAAAATTGTTGGCTTCAAGATATTTTTGGAATATATTATTCATACCTTTACGTAACAAGGCATGAATTATAGTGTATTAAAATATAGATTCTCATCACCAAAGGACACTTGAGTATTATAGGATGGCAATGAAAATGAACTGTACTGTTACAATTATGGTGTTTTGAATTTTTTTTTCACTTTAGTCTTGTAATTTTTTTTATGTCTATTGTAGCACTAGTGAATTTGAGAATCTATAATGATGTTGCAGCACTGAGATACCAGTGTGACTCAAAATGTGTTCATTATGATGTTAAATTATGAGGTGACAAAACATTCAAGATGATAATAGGAATTTGAAGGTCCAAGGTGGTTTTGGTCATATTTTAATGATAGTTTTTCATCTCATCTTTTGTGGGTTATTCTATATGCCTTGGGGTGGTCTGTCTAGGATGGATTTTGTTTTTTTGGGTTTTCATTGATTTTTTTTACCTAGTTTTGGTTTTATATTCTAAATTGATATGTTCTATTTTTCATTCAAATATTTTACTGTCTTTACTCATGTATTCAGTTAATAATTTTTCATTTTTATGGTTTATGGGTGTTTCTAGGGATGAGTATAATGGGATTATTGGGATGTGCCTTTTCTTCAATCATAATTTTATATCATGTGTCTGGTATAATTTTTTCACAAATCGAATTATGTATAACATTTTCTTAATAAGAGAATAAAATATTTTATCATTAAAAAATATATTTTATTTGATTGATTAATATGGATATAAATATTTTATAAAAATAAATATTTTATGAATATTTTTATATAGAGAATCCATATTTGATGATCATAAATGATCTAAATAATTCTTATTCACTAAATATTGAATTTGATGATATGTTATTCCTTTTCCTAAATTTAATACATGGCATTCTCTAAATGAAGTTATATCCTTGAATGTGAAAAAAAATTTGGAATAATTTTCATTGTGAAATTGATAATTATTCAAAATTAAAAACCCCATTATAATTATATATATATAAACAAAAAATTTATACATCATCCCATAAAATACCAAATCATAAATCAATAATAAAAAAATAAATTTTTGTATCATTATATGGTAATTTTGGATAATTCTATAACCTCAATCCCTCTCTCGATTTTGAATACAAGGAAGTCATATGACTAAAGACACACTTCAGGATGAAAATTTTCTAGAAACAAATATTGATTGATAAGAAACAAATGGGGAATGTTTTTCTCATGTATAAGTGAAATAATATCTATATGAAATATAGATTAAAATACAAAATACAAAATATTTATTAAAAAAATTATAGAGACTATGTTTTTTAATTTTAATAATTTGAAATATATATATATATATATCCATATTTAGACTCTAAGATGGTATGTGATTCTGAGGCCTAGTGTGCCTAGAATTAAATTAATAAAATGTGATATTTATTTTATATTGGGTGTGCACATATTTTTAATGAAAATACGATAATAGTTAAATGGAATATTGTATCAAAAATATAATACCATATTTGACATTATAATGTGGTGTTTACCTTATGTGAGACATAAAACTAGTCGGTGTGGGGTATTCATACATCTCGCTCATTGGTAGTAAGAATGGTTGATTAATTAAATAATAGATTAATTAATTAATTCATCATAATTAAATTTAATATTCTATAAGAATATAGTAAGTGATAATTATCCAAGATTAGTCACATAAACCATGGGAGAATGTTGGAGCTCCTCATTCATCCATGTTTGGGGAATCACATTAGTTGATAAGAAAACATTATATCAGGGCATATCAGGATGCATCAAATGCAATGAGTTCTCACAATCATTGTAGAGCACAATATTTGAAAAATAATGATCCAATATCTGAGTAGGAATATTAAATTTTTTATTTATTTCTATTATAATTAAATATATTGATAAAATACATCCACTATATCTCTATGCACTAATTTCTTGAGATTCAATGGAAAATGTACCAATTTAAATTGGTTTATTTAAATTTTTATTGCCATGGATTCATGATCTTGATTGATAGACAAGAATGAATATCCCGTGATTATTTATACTTTTTTGTGGTTCTTGTCCTTCCAATTCAATTGATTTCATCACTAGTAAGACCCTCATAATCATGGTTTTTCATTTTCGTGTGGAACAGAGCAATATTGGAACACCAATATTGCAATGTATCAATGAAAATAGAATTGATTGAAGAAATGTGGCTATATCTGGAATCCTTTTGATGAAAAGATGATAATTTAAATTATTTACGATTGTGAAATCAAACATGAAGATTTTGTGGGATATGATATTAATGAAAAAACTCCATGGACCACCGAAGCCAAATTTCCAGGGATCTTTTTCCGAAAACCATGAATCTAGGATAGATCCACTCATCATGTTCAAATTATAGGAGGTATATATGGATGAATTCACTGATTCATGAAGTGTAGATTAGATTTAAATTTTTAGTGAATACATGACTACATTCGATGTTTGGAGATGAACATTAGGCATGTAGCCCCTCCTTTGTGGTGGTTGGGATTTAGAAAATGTTAATAGTGGCACAACATGTATTCCATTCAAATGTTATGTTCCCCTATCCAACATCAATAACCCCATTATTGGATCAAAAAAGTTGGATATCAATTGGGAGTACATAGTTAGGTACAGTGGCATGTACCTGGGTACACAGACATGAAGTATGGTACATGATCATAGAATGTGTCGCAATTATCATGGACATGTCGTTTATTCCACCTTCACATCCTGCAATACTACATTTCTTGGGATCCACGTACCTACCCGGACACAACCAGAAGATATATCATGACCCCAAACTGTGTGGTTCCCCACACATTTAGACCACTCCTTTTTCACTTTTGGGAAGACATTAATAATATGTATATCCTTCATTAGACCACTAATTTATGTATTAGTGTAGAAAATTGTAACTATTTTAAGATATAAAATTATGGTTCCATTGGATGTGCCATTATAGATATGATGTTGAATGTTCTGGGTGTGGCGCTTATTAAGGAGACACCCGATAATGGTCGTTATCTGGATAAATTACTATTGACTAGTGAGTAGTACCCTATTGTATATCTAGAGTGTGGAGTCCTCTTGTACTATATTATAACCCCCATTTACATGGTCATGGTTCTACTATCGGTACCATTAATCTGGAACCCCTTCTACACTGGGGTGTGATTCCTCGATGACAAGAGAGGAACCCCCATCACCCCAGGGTGTTTGTCCTCGACCTATTAATGTGGAACCCCCCCCCCCCATTAATATGGGTGTCATCCCACCTCATACTGATTGGATTCCCATATTAGTATAGGGTGTGGGTCATCATGACACTAGAGTGGAACTCTTCATCATCATGGTTGCAGGTCCTCTACCTACCATGTTAACCCCCTATCATCATAGAACAAAGGACCTCATAACAGCCGAGTGGAGCCCCCTATCAGCATGGGTACAGTTCCTCTATATATTTTAAATGATAGAATCCCCCATCATAATGGTCACATGTCCACACTAAATACATATAGAGTGGATACCCTAGGCGTACTAGGTTATGGGTTGTCTAATTAGAGTTTGTGCCCCATCGTTTGTGTGGCATAAGGATGAGGTGTGTTTTGACATGGGTAGTTACTTCTTTTTAGATGCATGAGATATTGGGCAGCATTGATGGAAATTTGGAACAATTTTTTACTCTTCTTTTTCTAATATATTGTGATATATAGATATCCTCACATTCTGATTTGGGATTATATCTATTGAGTAAATATATATTCTTCTATATCTACACCATGTATCTTTTTCCCTCAATCTAAGAGTGGTGAATATGTGAAGGGTATGACACGTGCTTTATCTATATAGATTCACATGGATTAATGATTATATTATTCTAGAATAACTATTAAATTATCTATTTTTATTTCATATATTCACTATTTTGATCCCCTTATTTTTTGGATGAGGTTACATTCACTTTTTTTATGTTGAGCTATTCTTTTTCACTTTATCTTGCATATATTGTCTTCGTAATTTTGTTGTATCTCATGTTTCATCCCCTCCAGCATTCACGGTGTCCTACTATGTTTGTATATACTCACCTATACACGGGTTTTTCCACCACGTGTCATGTATTATGTAGACTGAAAACTTTTTGGTGGCGACCTCAAAAGAGCATAGGGATACCTCGTATATTAGACCACACACAATGGTCGTATATTGGGATTTAGGGGTAGTTTTCTCTAAGTAGTTTACATGTCCATTTATTTAATGTTGGAACATATTTCAAATTAAGCATGTAATTTTTCCCTTTTTATTTTAGTTTTCATTGTCATAGTTTTCTATACCAAAGAGGTTTTTCATAATTGGTTTACATTCATGGTATGTTTCATATATTACTCTTTCCCTATGATCATAATAATCCATATGGTTGTGTGTGTACATACATGTACTTAGGGAAAGGAATCTAAATTGTATTTATGCCTTTTTCACTGATATCCACCCTTGGACTATGGATTTGTTCTTAATTTAGATTAATCTTGATCCCTATAGTGGGTTGGGTTCTTACAAATTGGTATCAAATGTTGTTCGAAACTTGGGAAATTTTTCAGAATAATGGCCTAATATGGATTTTGTTGGATTTAGGGAAACAATGTTAGTGTTTAATGATTTTGGATTTCAGTTAATATGATCCACTAATGGTGTGGGTGGCTGACACAAATATTCACTCGAACCCTAACTATAGTAAACTAATTAGTTAAGATGAGACATTTGATGCATGGATCAAGGGTACATTTTATATATATGATCGATCCTTTTACAATTCTTCTTGAGTTATATAATGACCAATGCTTATCATTTATGGATATTATATACTTTAAATGATTATTGATTACATTACACAAAAATACATTCCCTATATACATAACAGTTTAGTGTATTTATAAAGGTGGGAAAAATCATATATCCTAGTGAATAGTCTTCAATAACTCCTATAATGATCAACACCTTCAGTACATCTACATAAAACCTTTCTTCTTGTCCTGGGGAACTAAAAAATAACACATGGGTGAGTTATGATGCTTATTAAGGGTAAATAAATGAAATGAGTAAGAATAAAAAGAACTAAATGGTATGGAAGTTGTGCACAACATTTTATTATTATACCCTACACAATAGAGATCATAAAAAATGGTAGTACATAATACATGAATCATGAGAGAAATAATATCATAATTAATGAAAGTATATCATAGGAATAATAGATTGAATTTTTGGCATGAACATTTTTTTATCAGATTCTGAATGTGTAAAATTAGAAACAGGTTCACTCATTAAGTTAAAGACATGAAATCATGGGCCCTTATTAACTTATAGACATGATACTATGTCCACACATAACATTGTAAAAATTCAATCAGGTTCACAGATAACCATATTGAAATTAAAGAAGGTCCATGAAAAAAAATTGGATCTTTTAATCAGGTCTACACATAAATTTATGGACAAGCAACTAGGACCATGAACAATTTTTGGAACATTTAATAAGTATCGCTCATAACACTGAGAACCTGTAATCAGTTACAGGAATAAATCTATAGGAATGGATAATGATCAATGCATAACACTATGAACATGTAATTATGTTTACATATAATATTTTGAACATGAAATCAGGTTCACAATTAACATATATACACATTGGTCCTCTATCATTACCCATTGCATTGGAGGGGGCTATAGGTCCTCCAATATCATAATAAAATCAATCATACATATAAAAAAATTTAACATTCATCATATCAGGATCCCTAAAAATACATTCATTTTATAAACATAAAATCATAATATGGGAATTTAAATTGGTATCATTAACATGTTAACAAATCATAAATAATGAAAAGATATAGTTTTCATAATAACTTCATGAAAGCATTACTCGTGATAAAAGGCATGTTTCAAAATAATATCACTCATGAAAGATAAATTGGTTTCATAAACATCATGAATAAAGTATAAAAAATTCATAGAAGTAATAATAATTTATCCTTCAGATCATTACTAAAATATAATTATTAACATCAATGGATTTTATCTTATATAGAAAATAATTTTGATATATCTTTTGAAAACATCTCTTTAGTTAAGTATTCTATATTTAAATAAAATTATTTTTAGAACAAAAAAAAATTTGAAAACCATTTCCATGAAAATAAAATTTAAAACATATAAAGAATTATTTGGAATCATTTTTTAATCATTTTTTATTGAAAACATATAATAATTTCATGAAAACATTTAAACACATTCTTTATCATAAAAAAGTATTAAAAACATTTTTCTATGTAAATAGTTGTGAGTTTTTTAAAGGATGACTTGACTACAATAAATCATCTTTAGAATAAAATTTTATTAAAAATTTTCTTCTTGGGTTTTTAAAGAATATTTTTAAAAATAATTAAAATTAATGGATTTTGAAATAAAATATATTTTTCACGGAAGTGGAAAATAATATCAACTTTTTATTAATACATCTTCTTAATTAAATCAAGTACCAAAGAGTGTAAGATGGTAATAATAATTTGATATATCTTGATCAAATAAATAATATGTAATCTTATGATCAGTCATGATATATGGATCATAATATTTCACCAAATAACCATAATTATTTACAATCTTGAAAAGAGATGAGAATGTTTCAATAAAGTCATATCACTTTGTAAATTTGGATAATACTCTCCATGTATGAAAGGGAAATTAAATGGAGCATTAATTTTTTTTTAAAATAATTAAGTTATTTATATAACATGAAAATGTATGTATATACACCTTTAAAATCAGTTGTGGTGAATAAACAATAATGAGTCCCAAAGATGAGAAAATGAGGAAATTTGTTTTTCCCGATTTGGTAACTTTTGAAACATAAATCACAAGAAATAATTATATTATAATTCATATTTCAATACCCATAAATTTTAAAATTAAATTCATATAAAATATCCACGTGAAGTATACACACAAAACAAAAATAATGGGGGTGAATAAACAATGTATGACACATAAATAAAGAATGAGACGAAATCCATTTACATTGTGTCTTGAATCTCTTTATACTCAAAAAGATACTTATATAATATATGTATATTTATTATATATATATATTTTATATTTGTATTATTATATCTAATACCAAATTTATTTTTATTAATACTTTATATTACCCAATGGTTAACAATCATATGTTGAGGTTTTACTTCAGGTAATATACGCTATGTTCATCACATGTGCCACAATTTGGTACATATTTGGTAGTTATACTTATATCAAGATTAAAAGAATTTAAAAAATGATATATATATATATATATATCATTTATAAAAAATATATTTTTATTATAATAAGTGATATAATATATATGTATGAAATGAAATACACCGTTCATTAAGACAATAGGCCAGACATATGCATAATGATGTTTTTTTATTTCTGTGTTAAATGAATGAACGTAAAAGGAATATATATATGTATATATATCTTAATTAAATTTTATTTATTATATAATATATATCAGATATATTCACTTAAACCTTCATTAATATTTTCCGTGAATTGTATGAACATATCAAATCACATTGTGGGGTGGTAGCCCACACTTCCTCAAATGAAATAATCTTATTCAAACAAAATAGAATATAAAATGATATATGATTAAAAATAATTATAGAAGATTAAATACACTATAAATATAATATATTTCAAATATAAATACTGTGTCCATAAAAATTTCTAAAAGGAGTGTTATTAAATGAAAAATGAACAATCATAATTTAGTGTGGCAGTATTTCACCACAAAATAAACAATATGCTCATTAAACATTACACTGATGTATGTGTAATTGAATTTAAATACCATATAATAAAAACGTCCTAGTTTAAATATTATACTCATTTTGATTTAAAAGGATGTAATGAATCTATTTTATGGGTGGAGAAGGAAAAGAAAGTATTGGAGCTTGAGAGAATGTGTTAGCTCTTAATCGTGTAACTCATTTTGGTTTGTTTCAAAAGGATAACTTGGATTACATTAATCAAAATGTGCTGGTTAAATGAGGATGTAATTTATTTTTTTATGTTTTTTTGGATGGTATTTGACAAAACTTTTTGATTTTAGAGGTTTTAAGAGGAGGGAGATGTTGCAGCCTTTTATAGGGAATGTATAGGGAATAGTTGGAATTTCTAATAACAAGTTATGATTACCCATGTTATTAACAAAAAATGTAATAAAAAGAAAAGAAATATTAAGGTTTAATGTCCAAATAATGGATATAGAATAGGGTTTTAAAAAGTTTCATGGATGTTTTGGGTCTTATATTCATGGATTAGTACTTTTTTAACCTAATTTTTCTCATTAACAATGTAATTAATTTAAGTCACTTTCACTCTCATTTTTAGTCAAAAAATGAATTAAACAAACTATAAATTATATATAGTGATGATTAAAAACTTTGTATCTATTTAATCAAATAATAATCGTATAAGTGGTAGAAATTAATTTAAATATAATCCTTTTGATAGGAGGACACAACAAGCTTTTAATGTTAAAATGTCTAAAAAATTTCTAATAATTTTTTGAAAGTATCACTATGAAATTGAATATAATGTACTAAATTGAATTAAATTATAAAAATATTTTCTATAAAATATTTGAAACCATATTGGAATATAATTTATCCTCTAAATAAATTAGATCAAAATATATTTTTGAATTAATATTTGGTATTTTTCACTATTCATCCAAAAAAAGAAGTTTCTTAGTAAAATCCCAAATAAATCCCCCTTATATTACTTCTATATTTGAAATTAAAATATGAATATTATTTTATCATGTTTAATTTCTAATTGTTTTTAAAATTAATTTAATTATTGTTCATAGAATATCATTAAAAGGAGTTCATTTTTTAAAAAATAGTATTCTTAAACATATAAGGAAATTAAAAAAATTATATCTATTGATATAAATATATATAATTAATATGTAAACATTATAAAAATTATTTTTAAGGTTTTTATTACAGTTAATATTAATAATTCTATGTGGAATTTCAAAATTATCTTGATTAAATAATAACAATAAAATGATTGTTCATAAGAACTAAGTGTTGCATGTAATGGAAACCATGTTAGTTTTCGGTGTAATGTATTCCAATTCAATGTTCTTTGTAACAAACACAATTTTGGTTCCATAAGAAAGTAATGTTTTTCAAAGTAATTTTAAATAAATTTATTCTATTTTATTATTTTATGAAATGAAAAACATCAAAATGTAATATTAATCTGAATAAAATTTTTCAGAATAATTTTGTTTTACATTCTACACAACTTCAATTGAATTTCATTACCAAAATTTGTTTCGGTTATAAATGGATTAATGTGTGAATTTTTCTTTCATAGAAACACACATCATAAAAATGAATTCTAAAAGAACATTAAAAATGGAATAATGGAACCATAACAGTAACCCAAAGTAACATATAACTGGGTTTCCACTTAAGAGAACATAGGATTGGATATAATATAGGACATTGAAGAGAAATTTAACTATCATGTTCTGAAAAAGAGTGGTATAAAACTTGTTCAGAAGAATAATAAAAATAAAAATGCCATAAATTTGAGATGATCAATGGGCCAATTGATTCATCGGAAAAAACGAAAAATGGGTATACATTTTGGTTTCATGGTTATTTAACTACAGTTGATTAATTTTCATGAGATGTTGTACTGACATGATTGTTGGATCCATGTTCTTCCATGCATGATTTGGAGTATGGTTTGTGTTTGTTGTCAATCATCAATGGAAGTTCAGATCATGTACTAGCAAAGAGATCATACTGTTCAAGCAGACAACAATATTGAAGGTGGTGCCGTTTCCCAATGTTTGCCAAATTTTTGGGGTCCAAAATCTGGAAGTTGCTGAGCATCGCGAAAAGTGAATTTCCATGAAGATAATAATTAAATATGGAAAAGGCATTAATTTCGCGAAGAGAGGATGCATGGTTTGGAAATCGCGAAGACCAGAAGAATGGAGGCGGTGAGTCTTCGCGATTACGTCAAAGCTTCGCGAATGGTAGAGGATGAAGAGCATCGCGGCGACGAAGAGCTTCGCGAGGGAACTTCGTGGCAAAGGCGCGGAGGAAATGACGGAACATTCCGCAATTACGATGAGCTACGCGAACGAAAAATTGTCTTAGTGCATCGCGATTTTGAGATAATTTCGGCAGGAACTTCGAAGCATCGCGATTTGAGATGGTGTGGAGATGACTTCGCGCGGAAGGGTAGAGGGTTGGTGGAATCGCCTATAAATACAGGCCGACCCCCTCAAGAGAAGTAGAGGAAATATCAGTGAAATTCCATTGCTCCCGGTTCGCAAAGGTCACTCGCGAAGGCAATGTGCTTCATGAAAGAGGATCTTCGTAGCGACTATTCTAGCTCCGCGAAAGTCGGATGCCCCACGTTGGCTTAGTGAGCTTCGTGAAGAGGAATGAGCTCCATGACAGCCAAGCATTGCGAAGGCTAGAGCATCACGAGAGTGCTTCGTGATTGAGCTTCGCGAAAATACAGGGACTCCATGAAGGCTTGTTTGAGCATTGAAAAATTGGGTCCCTTACAAAGTAGGGTACTTTGTGAAGGCCCTTTCGAAGGGTTGTTTGCCCAGTGGACAAGGGAAAAGGGGGTATTCATCAGTGGATGGAATTTGGAATTTAATAGAGAATCAACTCAGGACTCTGATGCAAGCAAAGTCTCATGCTGAACAGGAGACAAAGACCTTCATGTCTATCTATTGAAGAGGCCATCATGTCTATAAACTGAGTGGGACTTCACCAATGGCAGTGAGCTCGGGGTAGCCAATGGGAGTGACCTGAGGGACGCAGTGAGCTATCCCTGATCTTTTGTAAAGGTAGTGGTCCTGGGACAGAGTGACTGTACCTGAACCTTTGTAATCTACAACTAGTGAAGCATAGTGGATTTAGGTACGACCGACATCCTGTCCGCATATGCTCCTTAGAAGTATCCCTTAGTGGTGAACCAAGTAAAAATAGATGTGTCATCTCTCTGCATATGAATGTTTCATTGCTGATCATATCCATCATACAGATTTAGGTAGTTCATACCAACGTGGGAACAAGATCCACAACTTTAAGAAGAAAAAGTTGACACCCTAATTCACCCTCCCCTCTCAGGGTGTCCTGGGGTCCTACAAGTGGTATCAGAGCATAAAGGTTGTAGGCATTGAATCTGTCCTTTGTTGCCATGGAGAATGCAGTCAATGTTAGGGGAGTCCCTCTCTTAGATGGAAATAATTTTCAGATCAGGAAGAACAGGATGAGATAACATCTAAGATCTCTTGGAATAGAAGTTTTGTTTCTTAATGTGTAAGGAATACAAGTCACTGATCCAACAGGCCTGGCTATGACTGACACAGACAGGAAAATTCTGGATGCAGATGCTGAAGCACAAAATGCACTCATCATAGCCCTTTCTGATCAGATCTATCTAATTTTGATGTGTTTCACATCAGCATAGTGTATGTGGTATAAACTTGAAAAAATTTATTAAGGAGATAGCAAGGTAAATGATGAAAAACTTCAGGTATTACACAATAGGTTTTACGACCTAAAGATGCATCCTAATGAGAATGCAGATTCATTTTTTAATCAAATTACTGACGTAGTGGGAGCAATTTGAGGTCTTGGAGAAGAAATCAAAGACATTGATATCATAAAAAAAATCTTGAGAGGACTTCCTCTCATGTAAAATGATAAGTTGTCAGCCCTTGAAGAAAGATATCTATCTAAACTATCTCCAGATGATTTGTTAATTAGTTTAGTGGCATATGAGATGAGAGTCAAACCCAAAGATTCCACGACTCGCGTGAACAATTACATGACATTCAAAGCCATGGACAAACTGAAATTTTCAGAAGACAATGATGCTGAAGATGACGAAGAAAAAGAAATTCTTTCCCTCATTACCAAGAAGTTGAAAAAGGGAAATGGTAAATTTAGAATAAAGCTACCTCTTGCATGTTTCCATTGTGGAAGAGTTGGGAACATTTCCTCTCAGTGCCAAAGAAAGTTATATGATGGTGAGAGCGAAGCAGAAGACATTGAGAAGGCTCAGAAATGGTTTTTCAAAAAGGGTGACTTCAAATCTGGAAAGAAAATTCAGAGGAAGAGTTATGTCTGTGAAGAAGAAGATGATGATATTGAATTTTGTGAGGAAGAGGAACCAGAATTTACAACTGGAAACCATGATTCTATGATGGCTACCACTGAAATATCATAATCCTCAATCAATAAAGGCAGAGATAATCAGACTGCTATTATTGGTAATCCAAATATTCAAATTAAGGATGATTTCTCCAAGCTTGAGACTAAATGTAAGAGTTGTAATAAGTGGAAGGAAATGGTGGAAGAATCATAAAAATATGTTGATGAACTTGAAGCTGAAATTGAATGTCTGGAAGAATTTGTGAATGTTTAGTCTAAAATCCTTGAAAGCAATGATGATGTAGTGGATCTAAAGCTGAGAATTGAAGAGCAGGGAAAGGTCATCAATGACCACACGTTAAGACTGGAAGAAAAGTCTGATAATACTAAGGGTCATGAAGAGGAAGTTGTTACTCTTAGGAGTAAACTTGAGACTGAATCATTTTCAAAAGAATCAAGGAATAAAATACAGCTTAGAAGACTCTCATATGAAAAATTACTAGAATGAGACAAGTGTGGTTCATATGGGGTTGAAAAAATATTGAGCATTCAAAGACCTGCCTGCATGGGAAAGAGTGGAATTGGATATGAAGCTGAGACATCAACTGCTTGAAATAAAGAGAGCCAAAAGAAAGAAAAAACAAAGGTTGAACATGTTGAAACATTGCCTGAAGTGTTGAAAAAACCCTCAATCCAAACTAGAAGGAGAACTGAAAATTATTCTCTAACATTTTGAAATGATAGGAAGTTCAACTATTCTCCAAAGGATGAGGGTATGAAGTGAAATTCAGGTGAGAAGACATTCCCTCTAATGAAGTGTCAGTTTTGTGGCTATCTGGGCCATACCATGTCATATTTCGAAGAGGCAATAGCTACTTGAATGGAGAATATATGGGAAGACAACAAAGGAGACCGATTTCATATCCTCCATCTTATAGAAGAAATAGCTTCTATGGTTATTGTTTTAATTGTTCTAACTTTGGATATAAAGCTATGTATTGCAGGCAGCGGTACGACAGGAGAAATTCACACAACACTCAATGATGGGACAATTTCCATCCTCCTGATGATGTTGTTCTCACAAATAGTTTTTCCCCTCTGGAAGAAGATTATGGGTATGAAAAATCAGATTATGTGGAAGAAAGTATTAAAAGGCCACCATTATCCTATGCTCAATCCAATATCTCATGGAAAGAGAAGAAGAAGATCGAGAAATCCACTCTTGTAGAAGTAGCACTCAAAGCTACAAAGAGCAGTAGAACCTGGATCCTTGATAGTGGATGCTCTTCCCATATGATGGGAAATGCTGACCATTTGATGAACATTTAAATGAAGGTTGATGGAACAGTATGGTTTAGTAATGATGGTGCTTTGAACATTAAAGGCATTGGGAATACTACTCTCGCCAACGGGGAGCTTATGAAGACTGATGTTCTTTACGTGGATGGTCTACGCAAAAATCACCTTAGTGTAAGTCAACTCTGTGAATCAGGGATCATAGTAACCTTCAATCAAAAAGGCTTCACTATAAAAGGAAAAATAGGAAATTCTCTTATGAAAGGCTATAGAAAAGATGGAAACTTATATCAGGTTGACAACAAAGTAAACTCTTGCTATTTTTCTGTTGAAGAAGAAAAACATTTTTAGCATCGAAGGCTGGGGCACATTAACCAACAAGACATGGAAAAGATATCTAAGCTGAATATATTCATGGATATTCCCATTCTAAAATGTGAACGGGAAAAGTATTGTGATGCATGTATTAGTGGGAAACTAGTTTGTAGTTCATAACGGCCAAAGAAGAAAAGGGCATCACATCTTATTGATCTCATTAATACAGACGTATGTGGCCCAATAAATGTTCTTGGAACCAATGGAGAAAGGTACTTCTTCCTCTTCATTGATGATTAAAGCAGAATGGCTTGTGTAATGGTGATCCATAGGAAGTGACAAGTACTTGATTGTATGAAATTTTTTTTATAGATTGCTGAGAATGATATTGGACGAACAATAAAAGTACTGTGATCTGAAAATGAAGGAGAATACACGTCCATCAACTTTGAAAATTACTTATAAAAACATGTAATACATCATGAGGTAGCAGCTGTGAGAACTCCGCATCAAAATGGAGTTGTTGAGCGCCAGAATCGACAGGTCAACAATATGGCTACGACTATGCTGATTGAGAGTGGTATCTCTTACAATTACTGGAAGGAAGGTGTTGAGGCAGCAGTGCACATTCAGAATCGAACAGTGCTTTATATGGGAGAATTTAAGACACCATACGAATTGTGGCATGTTATTAAGCCTTCATTGAAATACTTTTGTGTTTTCGGAAGAAAATGTTTCATCCAGAAGAATGAAGGAAACCAAGGAATGTATGGTGACAATGCTGATGAAGGAATTTTTCATGGGTTTCCAATGAACAAAAAATCTTACAAGTCTTTCAATAAACTCCTGGGGAGGATTATTGAAAGCAATGATGTTATGAACATTGAAGGAAAAACTCCAAATGCTTCAAATAGTACCTATGCTGATGAGATGGAATATGAGAATGAATGTGAACATGGAATAAATAAAAATACATAAATAGAGGAAGGTGTACAAAACACTCAGAGGTCACATCACGATGATGACTCAGATGAAGAATCTGAAGTGGAAATATTGGATGGCGAGAATGCAACTGAACCTCAAAAGAAAAATTGAAGAGCAGAAAGTGATCCATCTAACATAATTAGAGATAGTAATTCACCTACACAGACAAGGAGGATGAGGAATAATACACCTTCTACATTTCTGTTAGTTGTGGAGCCATCCTCATTTGAAGAAGCTGCAAAGGATGAATCCTAGGTGAAATCCATGAATGAAGAGTAAGATCAGAATGAAAAGAATCAGACATGGGATCTGGTCCAGAAACCCAAAGGTCACAATGTGATTGGAAAAAAATGGATATTCAAGAACAAGATTGATGAATATGGAAGTGTTATCAGAAACAAGGATCGACTGGTATGTAAATGGTATTCTCAGATTGAAGGTGTTGATGTTGAAGAAACCTTTGCTCCAGTTGCTAGACTGGAGTCAATCAGTTTGTTCCATTCCATGGTTCCCCAATGAGAATATAATATATATCAAATGGATGTCAAGACAGCATTCTTAAATGGTGTTCTCGAAGAAGAAGTCTACATTGAACAACCGGTGGGTTTTCTTCTTGGTGCTGATGAATCAAAGGTCTGCAAGCTGAAGAAATCACATTATGGCTTGAAACATGCCCCATGGGCATGGAACTCCAGACTAGATTCTTATCTCAAGAAGCTGGAATTCAATAGAGGAGGAGTAGATCACAATCTCTATGTGAAGAATTATCCAAAAGATCAGTTCATGGTTCTCGTTTACATCGACGACATTATATTTGGTGGCTGCAGATCGAAATCAGTGGATGAATTTTCCAATCATATGAAATCCAAATTTGAAATTTCAATGATTGGAGGGCTCACATATTTCTTGGGACTACAGGTGACTCAATGTAAAGACTTCACTTTTATCTCTCAAGAAAAGTATGCAAGAGAGCTCCTAATGAAGATTAATATGAAATACTCCAAACCAATGTCAACTCCGATTTCTGTTTGAATCGAACATGGGAAGCATGGGGATGGGAAATCTGTAGATCCCACCATGTACAGGAGAATTATTGGGGGCCTACTGTACCTGATAGCTACGCGGCCAAATATTGTCTTTTCCACATGTCTTGCTGCCCACTTTCATTGTAATCCAAGGGAGGAATATATGGCAGCAGTAAAAAGAATCATGAGGTATATTCAAGGTACTCACAATTGTTTATTATACTTTGCTACAGGAAGGGACAGTGAATTATCAGCATTTTCTGATGCTGACTGGGCTGGGGATGTTGTGGACAGAAATTCCACCAGTGGTGGAGAATTCTTTATTGGGAATAACTTTGTTGGATGGTTGAGTAAGAAAGAAGAATGTAATTCACTTAGTATTGCTGAAGCTGAGTATATATCCGCCACAAAGGCATGCACTCAACTGCTATGGATGAAGCAACAATTAACAGATATTGGTGATGAGGTAAAGAAACCAATGGTGATTTACTGTGATAACAAGAGTGTAATTGATCTTACAAAAAATATTATTCAACATTCTCACACAAAACATATTGAAATCAGGTATCACATTATCAAAGAAAAATTTTAGCAAGGGGTGATTAGAATGGATCATGTGGGAACTGATTAGCAAGTAGCTGATATCCTGACGAAACCACTTTTAGCAGTTGTGTTTGAAAATCATCAGTTGAACCTCGGTGTCCAACCACCTCCTACTACATAAGGAGGTTCCGAAATTCACCTCTCACCATTTGTGAAACTATTTTTATCTGTTTATGGATATGATGCATGTTTATGGAGGAGATACTATCCAGGGATAGTATGGTTTGAGCTGAACGTTGAAAAAAGTACTGGTCTTTGGATTTATTGTCAATGGGGGAGAAAGGAGAAAGGAATAAATTCAGGAAAGTTCTTTGATGATAAGAATGAGAAGGAAAATAGTGGAACCAAATTCAAGCCTCCACTCTTATTTTCTACACCGTGCATTCCTCACGTAGACTAAGAGTGTTGGCTGAGTTGATTCCTGCGTTTTTGGTTTTCACATAGATGGAGTTATATTGAATTTATTTTCTAATTGCCAAAAAACCCAAAGGGGGATATTGTTGGAACCATGGTCTTCCATGCTTGATTTGGAGTATGGATTGTGTTTGTTTTCAATCATCAATGGAAGTTCGGATTGTGTACCAGTAAAGAGATCATACTGTTCAAGTAGAAGAATGGAGGAGGTGAGTCTTCGTGATTACATCAAAGCTTCATGAACGGTAGAGGATGAAGAGCATCATGGCGACAAAGAACATTGCGAGGGAACTTTGTGGTGAAGGCACGAAGGAAATGACAGAACTCTCTGTGATTACGACGAGCTCTGCGAACGGAAAATTTCCGTAGTGCTTTGCGATTTTGAGAGAATTTTGGCGGGAACTTCGGCGCTTTGCGATTTCAGCTGGTGTGGCGCTGACTTCGCGCGGAATGGTCGAGGGTTGGTGAAATTGCCTATAAATAGAGGTCGACCCCCTCAAGATAAGTAGAGATAATTTTAGAGAAAATCATTTTCTCCCAGTTCGCAAAGGTCACTCGCGAAGGCAGTGTGCTTCACGAAAGAGGATCTTCGCGGCGGCTATTCAAGATCTGCAAATGTCGTGCGCCCTGCATTGGCTCAGTGAGCTTCGCGAAGAGGCAGGAGCTCCATGACAGCCATGCATTGCTAAGGCTGGAGAATCGCAAGAGTCCTTCGCGATAGAGCTTTGTGAAAAGGCAGGGACTCCGTGAAGGCTTGTTTGAGCTTTAAAAAATTGGGAGCCTTGTGAAGTATGGTACTTTCTGAAGGCCCTTTCAAGAGGTTGTTTGCCAAGTGGACAAGGGAAAAGGGGGTATTCATCAGTGGATTGAATTTGGACTTTAATACAACATCAACTCAGGACTCTGATACAAGAAAAGTCTCATGCCGAACAGGAGACAAAGACCTTCATATATATCTATTGAAGAGACCTTCACGTCTATAAACTGAGTGAGACTTCACTAATGGCACTGAGCCAGGGGGGAGTAAACGGGAGTGACCCGAGGGACGCAGTGAGCTATCCCTGAAATTTTGTAAAGGCAGTGAGCCTGGGACATAGTGACTGTACCTGAACCTTTATAATCTACAGCTAGTGAAGCATAGTGGATTTAGGTACGACCAACAACCTATCGGCGTTTGCTCCTTGGACGCAGCCCTTAGTGGTGAACCAAGTAAAAATAGTTGTGTCATCTCTCTGCATATGAATGTTTCATTTCTGATCATATCCATCATACAGATTTAAGTAGTTCCTACCATCATGGGAACAAGATACACAACTTTATGAAGAAAAAGTTGACACCCTGATTCACCTCTCCCCTCTCAGGGTGTCCCAGGGTCCTACAATGATTGTATTCCCTTTCATATTCACAATCCAACCCTATGGTAATGACTTTGTATATTTATACACATTCCTTACCCTAATAAATAAATGAGATATTTTTTTTCATTTTTCATCTACTTACATATCATAAGAACCATGATAAATCATCTGATCTGTATTTAGTTACCATCAGGTATAAATAAGTTATACATGGGCTGATTCCTCATGTGGTACGATAATACAGTAATCTCCAATAAAATATATGATGTTTTACTAAATAATTCTATAAATTGATAAACTTATAACCCTTAAAAATATAATCCACCTTTTCTTACTTAAATATGATATTGTCTTATACCTAAAATAATTATATTAGATACATTGGTTCATCCTTGCACCAATATAACATTAAATGTAATTTTCTTATTACACAATTCATATATATATATATAATCACATGTAACATCAAAAAATTATGAAATAAAATATTATCATAGGGCTTATTCATAAAAAAATAAAACATGAACATCTAAAATTAGGTGGAAAGTATAAGTTTTATCATAATTTTCATTATTCAATACATCTATTATTATTGCATAAACTTTCCTTTTTTCATTTTTCAACAGATTTTATAGTGACTTATAATCCATATATGACCTTGGAATGGGGTATTGATTTGTATAATGCCCAAAATCCATGCTATGGAAACACGAAATTGCAGGTGCCTCATTCTGGTGATTTTTTTCACTACGAATTTCACTTAATATCCTATTCTCATCAATTATTCATTTTTCATAGTGTCTTGGATTCCCACATTTGAAACACATTCTTCTTATATCTAGTCACTCTTGTATGTTCTCTTTTTAATAGTTTTGGCATGTAGGAGTTTTAAAATATTTTCCCCCGACATGGTTTTTTGATTCCCCTTTGAACTCCTTCTTCATATTAATATTAAAACAATAAGAATGGTATTATAATGTTCCCACTATATCAACTTTGAATGAAAAACACAAAATCTATTCAAATTCAATAATGTATCTTATGGTCAATTGCCTTAGGAGACATTCCCGTAATTCATTTAAGAAACATTCAGAAATATATTCAAGATTGAGGATAATAATAAATGTGTACCTTGAAAATCATGTAAAATTAGCCTCCCAAGTATCAAGAGATTTATCATCCTTTTGATTCAACTCATAGAACTCATTTTCCATCTTTGTATAATAAACATGAGGAATGTACATATTAATGAATATATAATTAAACTCCTCACATTCCAAAAGGTTAATTTCATCTTTCTTTATTATATTCTTAATTATAATCAACCACATCTCTAATTAACCATCTAATCGATAAATGACCTGAATGAATTTCTCATTGTTTGAACATTGGATAACGTAGAATTTCATTTTAGTGGTATTGATCCAATGTTCAACATTAAATGCATCAGAAGACCCACTAAAAGAAGGTGGAAGTTTCATCATGAAGGACTCAACAAAATGATCTTCTAAACATTCCTTGTGTGGAAAATCATAATGATTCGTTGCTTGAGAATGTTGTGATAGTATATAAGTAAGGTTTTTTATTCTAGCCTCCATTTCATTCACGTATTTAGTAGAATAATCAATGAATTGTCCATTGTAATAAACATTAATTTGATTCATTCAGTTTCCATTCATTTTCTAAAACAAAAATCATAGTGTATGAAAAATTTATCATAATGAGGAACAACATAATCATGAAATTTCACTTATAGGCTGCCAAAATTATGACACCTAATTTAATATATTCCATATTATATTTATCATAGTTTATTCATTGGTTTTTTTAATCTATCTGGATTATGCATGAAGAGATTGTGAATTTCCAAATCATAACCCATGGGAGTTTCATACTAGTTGTTCATTATGACCTGTTGTCATGTACCAAATTACCCTGAGTTAAGACCTGAACATCTTGTCATAGTTTTCACTCCTAGGTGAATCTATTCTAGGGCCACATCCACTTGTAGTATCTATAATGGGATGTATTTATAAGAATATAATCACTCTATCCTTTTAAAAAATTACATGAATGTTTCCTATACTTCTATTTATCCATATACATGTCCTCATTAACATCCCTAAACATATTCCTTGATATAGACCTAACTATATTAGAAAGTTTTTCGAATCATAGTTTCTGAATGATTAGTAATAATTTCCTCTAACACCAACTATAATGACTCACACATAGCATAAATTAATATTACATCATTTTATATGAATATTATGTACATTTCAAAAATATATTCCTAAACACCATAATAGTTTATTTTATTTGGAAACAAAGGAACAAAATGTTCTGTCCCATTGAATTGTATTCAAAAACTCACATTAATAACTCCACCTTTAGTACATCTACCTAAATCCATTATTCCTAATCTATGGAATTGAATCATAAGATAGGGGTGATCTTAAGATCATAAAAAGGCTAAATAAAAGAAATATATAATCATAATATGATGAAAAGTGTATGGAAAATGAGCAAAACATTTGGATTTAATAACCTTCTTGTTAGAGATCATAATGAATATTGGTAGTTCATAAAATATGAATAATATTATAAATAAAATCATAAGTCACCAATTCATAAAAAAGGAATAATACATGGAATTTGAGGCAGGTTATTTTTTCTATAATTTTTTAAATGTGTGTAAGAAGAAAAAAGTTCACTCTATATGTTAAGGACCTCAAATCAGGCCCCACTTCTACTTATGGATTTACAATCTAGTCCATGAATAACATTGTGAATGTTTAATCAAGTTCATGCATAACCTTATGCACTTAATACCTAGTCTACTCATAACATTGTGAACATGTAGTAAGGTATACTCATAAACTTAGGGACCTAAAACTATGTCAATTAATAATATTTTGAACATGTAATAATTTTCACTCTTAACATTGTGAAAATTTATTCAGTTTCAGACATAAAATTATGGACTTCCATATAGGACCATGAATAATATTATTAACGTGTTATTAGTTTCACAAATAACATTGTGAAAATGTATGTAGCTTCACACACAATTTATATAATCATGAGTCCCCCAAACATACCCACATAATTTGCGGGATATATATGTCCCAAATATCTAACAATAATAACATTAATAAATGTGGAACAAAACAACACCTTCATTATTTCATGACCTATAAAAGGACAAAGGTCTTATAATCAAAAAATCATAACCAATGAAATTAAATCAGTATCATTAACCTTTCATCAAATAATTAAAAATAGAAATAGATAGGTTCTTTAATAAAATCATGAAAGTATAACTCCTGGGAAAAAATGAGGTTTGATAAACATAATAAAATTAATTCATTAATCATTCTGAAAAATAATATTAATGGAACCATATGATATTTTCCTATAATGGAATGATTATTATCAACAAATTTCATCTAATATGGAAAATAATTTTGAAATATCATTTGAAAACATTTCATTAGGAAAATATATTTTTCTCATGGAAAAAAATTCATTTTTAAAATATAAAACCTTTTGAAAACCATTTCCTTGAAATTATACCTTTAAGATATAAATGTATCTTTAAAATAATTTTGGAACGTTTTTCCTTTTAAATTGTATAATGATTTCATTAAAACGTTTATATCATCTCATAAAAATTAAACATTATTGATATCCTTTTCTTTCAAAATAGGATTGAAATATTTTAATAAAACCATTTAAAACATTAAATCATATTTTAAAATATTTTTCCATAAAAAATAATTCCTGAATTATTTGAAAAAAAAATAGATAATTTTTTAAAACATGGTTTTGGATATAAAATATATTTCCATCTGTAGTGAGAAATACATTCAAATTTCCATAAAAACACTTTATTAATTATAATGTGTAACAAATATTGTTAAACGGTAATAATACATGGATATATATTTAATAAATAGTGGATAATGAAACACATGTGTGTTATTTAGATATGTATAATTATATTTCATCAATGAATACAAATCCTTAACAATCACAGAAAGTGATGAAATTGTTTCAATAAAATCTTATATCATAGTAACATGGGAACTTACACTCCATGTGGAAAAAGGATATTAAATAAATAATAAAAAACAATGAATATATATAAATATATATTAATTTTATTACAATTAAAATGGATGTCTATACATATAAAATAATATTTTAAGTTCCAAACCAAACATGAGACTCAAAGAGGGAAAATTGAGCAAAACTATTTAACTGGTTTGGTTAATTTTGAAAGATAATCACCATGACAGAAAAAGAATATAATCGACATGTAAATAATTGAAATTTTAAAAATAATAATAACAAAATACATCTATGGGAGGTATAAATACCACAGAAATAGATTCAGTGTCAAATAAAGCATGTATCACACCGAATCAAAATATGAGATCCAAATCTATTACCTTGGGTATTGAATATCTTCATACACATACAAGATTAGTATATAATAATTGTATGTTAATTAAAAATCTTTTGATGAAAAATATTATTATATCTAATTCAATATATTATTTCATTATGACCTTATATTACTAGCCTATTTTCAGTCCTATGTTAAGGATCCACTTCGGGTAATATTTTATTTGTTCTTTGTATTTTTCTTAATTTTTTATATATTTTGAACTTATATTTATCATTATTTAAAGAATATGAACCATAATATAAATATCATTTATTTTAATTATTTTTTTATTATAATAATCTATATAATATATAACTACAAATTGAGATACACAGTTCATGGATAGGTGAGTCGTATGTACACATGAACATTGCTTTTGTTTTTATTGACATGTTGAAAGAAATAATGTAAAATAAAAATATGTATATATATATATATATGAATATGTATATCATTATTAAAATTTCATTAATATATCATATTTATCATATTTATTCATTAAACCCATTGTTAGTACACTCTTTGTTGTGTATGATGGGATCACATCACATTGTGGGTTAGGTAGTCCAAAACTCCTCAAATAAAATTATCAAATTAACAAAAAATGGAATGTATAAAGGTAAATGTCTTAAAATAATTAAAGATAATTATTGACATAAAAAATATTAATTATGACATATTGAAATATAATTTCATTCATAATTTCCACCATGAGATGTGGTAATTAAAAAATGAACCATCAACATTTAGTGAGATGGTAGTTTGTTGTACACATTAATAGTATGATCATTACCTATTATATGGATGTTTTTTATTTCTATATACAAATATTATAATTTAAAATTAAAAATATATTTAGGAAAAATATTATGTAATAAAATAATGTAATAAATATATTTGAGGGGAGGAGAAGGAAAATAATATAAAGGAGCTTAAGATAAGACATTACCTCTTCATTGGGTATCTTTTTGTGGTTTATGCCAAAAAGATTACTCAGATTGCATTATTACAAAAGGGAGTCTTCAAGGAGGAGGGGATGGATGTTGGGAAGTGTATTGAATAGTGAATGGATAAACCTATGTGTTTTGAGAGGTGTGATGAATAGGGGTGGTTGTGGTCTTTTATAGGGAAATGAAATAGCACAATAAGAATTTCTTAAAACAAGTAAGGTGTACACATGTTTTTAGCTCAAAAAACTGATACGAAACAAAAAAATCAATAATGGAAGGAAACATGTTGATTAATGTCCATATTATTGTTTTTGGGAATGTTTATAGGACTTTTATGGTCTTATATTTATGGTTTAGTAATTTATTAAAATAAATTTTCTCTAAACCATTGTAATTAATTTTAATCACATTAAGTAATAAATTTTAAAAAAAATTATTATAAAATTATTTGAAATTAGAAATTATAAATATTATAATTTTTGAATAAATTTTCACAATTTCTATTTAAATAATTTTCATATATTAATTTTAAATTAGTCTTTCTACCGAGATATCATGGGGGGTTGATCAATTAATCATTTTCAAAAATAATTCTTTGTTTTTATACCCAATTTGGGAGATAAATTGATTATCATGACCAAAATTAGATTAAATGATAAAAATATGATATAATTTAATTTTTAAACAAAATGGAAATATAATATATCACTATAAAAAAAATTAAATTAAACCTCATTTTTGAACTAAAATCTTGTAATTTTCATTATTCATCCCAAAATGAAGTTTCTCAAAAAAGATCGACATAATGATTTCTTGGGAGCCAATAAGACTGTGTCAATGGTGCATTGATTTCTTGGATTGGTGGGGTACAAGAAGTAATTTATAACAAACTTCTCCCAATTTTGAGCTCATTTGAACACTCTAGCATGGAAAGGTATAATTTTTACCTTGTATGAGTAGTTCCGGAGTGCCTTTGAAAAGTTAAGGCTGAGGTGGATGAGTTATTCGGTGTTGAGAATACCAGAGGAATATATTGATTTAATAATTTATTATTATCCGTTAAGAGATTGTGTTATCTGTGTTTTTATGTAGAAGAAAGATATACTGCTCACAATTTGATGAAGTTGAGACCCCATGATTATAACTATAGGAATCTTAGACTATAGAAAGTAGTTGTAGTATTCACCATATGGATGTTTATATAATTACTTATAGGAAAGTTTTTTTTGGTTTAATCACACCACCATATTATCAGGTATATCATTATGTCGAGATCCATCAACATGAGAATGTTATAGTGGTTAGAGTTCCTATATGACTTTCACATTGAGATAATCTACACTCCAAAGAAATAAAACATTGTAACAGATTATCTTAACTAGATGTCTTGTGTTCAATTAGTGAATGAGGATTCGAGGTAGTTTCCTTCTTTCCACCTAAATTTTGTGAAGCAGAAGGGTAACCCTTTTTTGATGTGGATGGGGTTGACTCCTCCATTTTTCCAGTGTGTGAGAGAGTCCCTATTGGGATATATCAACTATGAGGTCTGTAATGACCATATATCATGAGTTGACACAATAGATGGATATCATTGAATATGGAATCAAATCATCATGTTTCGATGGAGGACATTTGTTCAATACACAATTTTGGAGGAGGTGATGTGGGGGTTCCACAATTCTCACCTAGATGTACATCACGATATTGTTAAGATATAAAGAGATTGTTATTGGATGTTTTGGGGAGTATGAAATGAGACCATGAATATCTAATTTCATCTCTCAGTTCCTTATCTTTTAGTAGGTGGAGGTTGAGAACCATGTTATATCATGTTTATTGAACCCCCTTGAGAACCCATAATGGAAGTGAGATGACTAATCCATTTATTTGTAAAAGGTATTCCATTATGAAAAAGGTCAACGATGTCATCTGGGTTACAATTGAAAAAATCATGAAGTCGAAGCAATCCAATTATATTAAAGAGAATTGTTTGGTAGAGAGTGTGGGGTTTTTGTACATAATATAGATCATTCACCATCATGGGGTTCCCTTTCCGATTGTCTTTGATCATCATGGGTTCATTAAATCATGATTGAGTAGAGGCCTACATGTGGAATTTGGTACATAAATGAGGATCAGTACAAACTTTCACCCAAATACTAATGGGTAGGATGAACATAATATCCTTGTGATAGAGGATTTGTTGATGGATTGGAAGAAATACTTTGAGTACTGCTGTGAGGATCAATTTTCCTTCATTGTGTTTGTGTGATTCAATAGATACCACTCTTGCAAAATCATGGATTTTTTGGATGCCTTTTACATGAGACACTATAGGCCCCCTTTATCTAGACAGAGATTTTTGATACATCCCTTTTGTGCGTATACATGATACAAGTGATGATGAAGAACGTCTAGGAAAACCTTGAGTGTTTGATGATGGCCCAGAGCATGTTGATATATTATGTCTATTGTCATCATAAAACCTTGGAGTTTGAGGAGGGAGACCAAATTGTCTTGGGATTCTCACAACGGTGAGAATTGTGGAGGTTCAACAAGGTATTCAAGCTATACTTGAGGCTCATCAAGCCATTAAAGGTCACAAAAAGGTTTGTAAAGGGATATTTACACCACAACCTAGCCCAACAGCTAGATTTGGTGCATGACGACTTCCAAATTCTCTTGATGAGAAGATACATGCATTACCATATGCATGTTATAATCATTTGAGAGATGGACATTAAGGATGGAGACACATTTTTGAAGCACGTGGTGGTGATCAAGGATCGATAGTAAATGACCACGCATGAAGAGACCATACTTTTGGGTTGTGTGTTGTGTTGGAATAGGAATTTTTAGGACAGTTACTGGGAAAGGAGGGAAAAATTCTGGATTAGTGACATTATTTGTCTGTTTAGTTGTTTCATTTCAAGGATGAAAAAAATGAACTATGAAATTATTTAGAGAAAAATTTATTATTCATTAAGCCAATGAAATATTTATATATTTATTTATAGGGCTAGGTTTTGCAAAAGAATCTGATTTTGAGTCCCATTGTTGCCATAATTATATTTAAAAAGATATTAAATATATTTTATATTGTTAAAGAGCAACATTTTAATGAAAACAGATTAACTCTTAATAGGATGCTTGGTTGAAAAATATGAAATCATTAATGAGTCTAGAACATTGTGTTTAACCTAGGTGTGAAAAAAATGCATATGTATGGGGATTTTGGACTCCATTCCTATTGGTAGTACATTCTGTGGAATAATTATTTATTATATTAATTAAATAATTTTTGTTAACATAACACAAATTTATATTATATTACTTCTATGGATAATTCTATTGGGATAGATGCAAAAACTCAGGGAGAAATATGGAAATCAACATTCCTCTATCATTGGTGAATCACACCACACTATGATGTAACACTATATTACGTTATATCATGATATAGTGAAACCAACAACATCCATTGATTGTAAGAGAGAATGTTAGTTGATGGAAAATAATAAAATCATCATGTATGAAACATTTATTGATCATTGACATGAAAAATTATTAAATATATTGTTTAAATTCACATTAGTCCAAATTTTAATGTAAATATTCAGTTTTTTCTATCCCTAGATTCCCATTCAATATCATTGGCCCTGAAAAATTTTGAAATTATTTTTTAAATTTTGTTGTTTTTTTCTCCTTTTTCTTAACATTCATTCCTAGTAGGACCCCGGGGTCCTGGTTCGATATTTATGGGTGGTATCAAGCACTATCAGTGTCACGAATAATCCTTGGGGCCTGTGTCATGACTACCCCCAACCCGCCTTCCTTAGGTCAGGGGTTGGTGACTAGCACCAAATGAGAATCCCTGATAAAAAGGGAAGGCATTGCCTTTAAACCTGTAACACGCATATTCTGAACACAAGCATTGAAAGAAACAAGTACTAAAATAGAAAAAAAAGATGTACTGAAAGTATGTGGGCTAGTATACAAACCCAACTGAGCAACAAGTACAAGTACAAGTAAAAAGGAAAAACAGTTTTTGGATCGTCCACTGGGGAATCCTACCTGGAGGGTAGGTATAGATCTCGAACAACTCGTCCTTGAGTTACATCCCGTATTGTCCATCTTCGAGCAGCCTCCCATCCATCACCCTTAGCCTCGATCACTACGGACCATCGTCTGCACAGAACAAAACAAGGTGTGGGCGAAGCCCGTGCAGCTGTGAGTATAAAAATACTCAGTAGGGGACCCCGAGACCCCTGAAGGTCTCCCAGAATCCACTATGGATGACCCACAATATTGAGATACAATCACGAATTATCAACCATCCTTAAATAGGTATATTCACATCTATATACCTAAGTTACCAATCATATTCCAGCTCCAACACTCGAGCCCAAGCACAACCCATTACACAATGTAAGTAAAGTCAATCATCCCAATTATAACAACTTAAAGACAAGACTCAGATCACACAGGTATACAACTCATGAATAGGTGTAGAGATGATTAGATGTAACCTTTGAATCATCTCATATGTTGAAACTAAGTAGGATCCTAGAACAATACCAGCATTGTGTAACCCACATAGGATCCCGGTATTTATGTCATCATTGCTGAACACATGTAGGATCCCGGTACAAAAGATATCAATGTCGATCCCAAGGAGGATCTTGGTGCAGTAGTAGGTTCACAAAGGATCCAATGTTCTCAAACGCAGCCAGCCATAGGGTTCCCACACACATCATGCTTGATTCAGGGAGGGTCCTATCCTCAAGCCCAGTGTCAACACATAAACTACCACGAAGACTCGAGTTGATATTCCCATAGTTCCGTCTCATCATCAGGAACCCAATGCGACAAACGACGCCTGGTCTGTGAGTTATTTGGTTTTCTATTCCCAGGGCCCATTTGGTTTTTAGGTTCAATCCAACCCGGCCATACCCCAACTGTGTAAAAAAATCAAGTGGGGTATGCCAATAGATGCTTCTCGCTCCATGAATTCCATCGCTGTAGGCGGTTCATCAATCGGACACTCGTAGCCATAAATATGGGGCATAAAGATGAAAACTAGCCATAACGGGTCCGGATCCTATCTGACCCAGTTAGAGTGACCCGGCCCGACCCGGTTCTCACCGGGGACTAACCCAGTATGAGGACCCAACCCAGTTTGAGGAAATGGATGTCCCGAGGGGGAGTCCCGACCGTGGGTGGCCAGGCCGATGGCAGCCCGGCACAGGGCGGCCCGGTCATGGGCGGCCTTCCCTAACCGCACCCATGGGGTGTCGCGCACCCCCTAGAATCCGAATAGTTTAACTATTCAAGTGAACCAAACTGGCACCAGGTGGCACCGGTCTAGCACACGCGGGACCCGATAGGGTCCCGCTCCTCCCGACTGGCCGAGCAGCCAGCCGCTTCAGCTCCACTGCGGCCAGCCCTGTCGGCCGCCGCCGCACCTCCACCACGGTGCGACATAGTCGCGGTCCTGCTGCCCTCCGCACATCACAACGTTTCCATGCTACCACCGCCACGTCCAGGCTGGGCCGCGGCCCCTTGGTCTTATGTGGGAAGCTGTGCCTACTCCTCCGCGGCCTGGTTTGGTCATGGAACTCTGCTCCTATGCACGGTGTGACGGTGCCGCGCACCTCCGCTACGGCCCGTCGTGGTCACAGATCTTCTCCCACGTGGCATGACGATGTTGCACTATCATTGTGACCTGGCTTCCTTGCTTCACCGGTTTTCTTCATTTTCAGCCTCCATCGTCAAAAAACAAGAACAACTAAAGTGGGAGGGTCGGGCCCTGTTCTTGCGGTCCAAAACCTCCTCTTCATGGCGATATCATTCGACATAAATAATCTAATGTTTGAATGACGAACAACAAGAATAAGAATTTTTTTAAAACCCCTACCTTATTTCAATGAATGTTGACAAAGTCATGGGAAAAGGTGGTCTCAATTTATTAACGGCGGGAAGCATCCGAGGAAAAAGCGTCATCGGCATTCTTTGCAGGTGGCTCCTTCTCTTTTGGCTTGGTCGAAGATCGAAGATGGTGTTTGTTGTTCTTCAGAGATGAGGAGAGTTCTTTGCGTTCTTCCAAGATTTCTCCAAAGCTCCACCAAAAATAATCGCCAACAAAAATAATGGGTTAATCCAACCCATTATATTATTATTTTCAAAAGAATTCAAACCATTTCAAATTAATTAATTAATGCCATTTATTAATTTGTTGTTTGGCACACATTTGAGAGAAGGTGGAAAGTATCAATATAAATAAAGGGAGATTTGGCTTCATTAAACTCAAGGGGAGCTTAAGAGACAATCTCCACATAAATGAGGGGTTAAAGGGGGTTCATGCTCATGAGGGCCCCACCTAGTTATATCCTCCCAAGGGCGGTCATGTGCAGATGGGCCCCACCTCCATAACCTTTTATTAGAGGTTATGGGGTGGTGGCCCCCACCACTAACCTCCACTTGGAAATTAAAACCACCAAGAAATAAAAATAAGCTATCACCTTATTTTTTTTACATTTTTAATAAATCCCAAAAATCTATCTACAAAACACATTAAAAAGCTACTACAGTGAAGGTCTTACTAAGAAATTACCGATGCTACGAGTTCAACGGTGCCCTCAGATTGCAATTATGAGAACCTGTTCAAAAGATATAAAATCCCAATCGTACATTTGCTGATCGTACCCAAACAAAACTTCAGAAATTGATTCCAGGCTCATCGGGCCTCATAATCAAGCGCCGTCAGAAACTGTGGACTTGTAAAATTCCCATGTATTTAAAAAAAATTCACAGAATATCTGGGTCTTTACATTTTTCCCACCTCAGGGATTTAAATTCCCGTAAGCTACATCTCACACTAAGGAAAAAAATGGGGGTAATGAGAATGCATTTGAGACACCCACTCCAATGTGCTCTCCTGGAGGTTCCCATGCTGCCAGCTAACGCGCACCAGAGGAATAGACTATCCACGTAGGAACCACTCCTGTCGATCCTCAATATCCACTAGAACCTCTGTGAAAGCTTCCCCATCATCAATTTCCATCTCCTCGTGGTTGATGATGTGGGACAGGTCGTGCACATATCTCCTCAGCTGAGATACAAGGGGAATGTCGTGCACCCGGTGCAACTGAGGTGGAAGACCCAGGCAGTAAGCCACCTCTCCTACCCTGTAGAGGACCTGAAACGGTGCTATGAATCACGTAGTCAACTTTCCTCCATGGCCAAATTTTCATAGACCTCATCGAGGTTATACCAGTAGAAAGACATGGTCGCCATCCTCGAACTCTAGTGGTCTCCGTCTTCTATCAGCATATGACTTCTGCCTGCTCCGTGCAGTCTTCATCCATTCCTAGATGATCTGCACCATCTCCATCATAACCTACACCATCTCTTGTCCTACAATTGAGGACTCTCTTTGGTTAGTCCAGCACAGAGGTGATCTGCAAGGTCGTCCTTACAATGCCAAGAAATGTCCCATCCTGATGGTGGATTAGTATCTGTTGTTATACTAAAACTCTAAAAAGGGTATCTGATCCACCCAACTGTGACTGAAGTCGAGGAAACAATCACAGAACATGTCCTTGAGAGTTTGAATGGTCCTCTCAGTCTGACCATCTGTATGAGGATGGAAGGTAGTGCTCATGTGAAGCTGCATCTCAAAAGCCTCCTACAACCCCTTCCATAGATGGGAAGTGAAACGAGCATCTAGATCAGAGATGATCGTCGATTTCATACCATGAAGTTGTATGATCTCTTGAATGTAGATTCGTCTCAAGCTCTCTACTGAACCCCGCTCTCTGATCGGTAGGAAGTGGGATGACTTGGTGAGTCGGTCGACAATCCCATAGATAGAGTCATGTCCTGTGGATTTATGTGGAAATCCCATCAGTAAATCCATGGATATCCTGTCCCACATCCACTCTGGGACCTCTAAGGGCTGAAAAAAGCATGCTAGATCCTAGTGCCATGCCTTCACTTGCTGACAGGTGAGGCATCATGAGACAAACTCTGCTAATGCCTTCATCATACCTGGCCCCCAGGGCTGTCGTCTGAGGTCTGGATACATCTTCACTACTCCTAGATATACCGCTTGAGAGGAAGTGTGGAACTCCCTCAATACTTCATCCTGTAGTGAAACTGGTACTATAGTACGTATCCTAAAGAGAATTACATGCTCCCTGCCTACAGAAAATCTAACAGGTTCTTGCCCAATGGAAAACTTAGAACGTCATGTCTCGTAGTCAACATACTCATGTTGTGCCTCCCTAACTTGCTGGAGAAGTGGAGGAGTGACTATTAGAGAGTGTAGAAAGGTTTCTCCATCTCTATCCACAATGGATATCTGCAACACGGACAACTGCTTCGTCACCTCTCCTAGAAGCTGAATGCATGATCTCTTGCTGAGATCATCTGCTACAACGTTCCCCTTCCCAGGAGTATAGAATATCTTGAAGTCATAGTCCTAGAGGAACTCAAGAAACCGCCGATGTCTCGAGTGAAGGTCCATTGGAGAGAAGATATAACATAGACTCTGGAGGTCAGAGTAGACTGTAAAGCATTCAACCATAAGATAGATCCACCACATCATCAAGTGGAGGACCACTGATGGTAAATCCTGGTCATGGGTTGCATAGTGCTGCTCATGTTGTCTCAACTGTCAAGAAGTATATGCGATCACTACTCGCTCCTGCATCAGGACACACCTGAGTTTGGTCCTTGATGCATCACAGTGAACTGCGTACCCCATGCATTCCTTTGGAAGCCTCAGAATGGGGGCACAAGTCAATCTATGTCTCAGCTCTTGAAAGCTCTGCTGGCATTTCTCTGACAACAAGAAGGTTTTCCCCTTCTTCATCAATGCTAAAAGCGGTGCTGCAACTCTGGAGAAGTCTGGCACAACCTCCGATTGTACCCAGCCAGTTCCAGAGAACTCGATACCTCTATCACACTCTTGGGTGGCTCCCAAGAAAGCATTGACTCAATCTTCACCAGATACACTGCAAATCTAGCCTTTGAGATGATGTGTCCCTAGAATTAAACCTCTGGAATCCAAAACATACACCTCGAGATCTTACCATAAAGCCAGTTCTTTCAAAGTGTGTCCAGTACTAGCTGCAAATGGTAGTCATGCTCCTCCTCAGTAGTCGAGTAGATTAGCATGTCGTCGACTAAGACTACGACAAAGCGATCAAGGTATGGTAGGAAGATCTTGTACATGAGACTCATGAACACTGCTATATCATTGGTTACACTGAAAGGCTTAACCAAGAACTCGTAGTGGCCATACTGACACATGAAGGTCATCTTCAACACATCCTCATCTTGTACTCTAGGCATGTGATAGCATGACCTAATGATTATCTTCGAGAACCATCATGCTCCCTTGAGATGATCAAAGAGGTTGTCAATCCTCGAAAGTGGGTACTTGTTCTTCACAGTCACCTGGTTTAGGCGAAGGTAGTCAACACAAAGCCCCAATATCCCATCCGTCTTCATGGAAAACTGAATCGGGGCTATCTAAGAAGAAACGTTGGGCAAGATGAATCCCTTCCTCTAAATGTCCACCAACTGTACCTGCATCTCACAAAGCTCGGCGGGAGCCATCCAATATACTAGAGTAGATATCGGTGTGGTCCCGGGGTACATGTCAATGTAGAAGTCCACCTCTCTGTGAGGAGGTTGTCCTGGAATGTCATCCGGGAATATATCGGCATACTCATCCACCACAATAGGAAAACTCAAACTCCGCACATCAACCGCTCCGAGAATGAGGCTAACCAATGGATGTGTGACCGGCCGCCCCCTCCTCTGGGTAAATCCATCCCGCTCTACAAAGGCTTCCTTCTCGCTAGTGAAGGTAAACCACATCCCATTCTCATGAACATACTGCACTTTGTGCCTAATATAGTTAATTTGTGCATGAACTGTGGATAACTAGTCCTTACCCAAGATGACATCGTAAGGCCTCGACACTGCTACGAGGAGATCCCAGCCGAGGCTCTCGCCTACTAGAGTAAGTTCAAAATGCTGGAACCAGTGTGTAATCGTCGAGTCTACTCCCGTAAGAGTCTCTAGTCATAATGATCGATCCAACAGCTCCATCAGAATATCCGAGATCCGAACAAGGGTAGCGAAAATACAAGAACGACTCACACTTGTGTCTATAATTACAACAAAAATGGTGGAGTAGACAAAGATAGTACCTCGAATCATCCCAGGTGAATGGTGGTCATAGGCCTAGACTGACTGGAGCTGATCCCACCCATGTCTTCCAGCTCCTTGTGGTCGTGGTGGACCTCATGGTGGTGGTGGTGGTAGGGGCCCAAAATGTCATCCACACCTACTGCTCGTCCAGCTCCTCTACCATGTCTGCCTACTCCCGGCGGACTACCATGGTTGAACCTATACCTCTACCTAGGAGGTCCCTCTACTATATGTTGCACATCTACATGATAGTTCGGGCAGAATAGAGCCATGTAACCCAGCCTGCCACATGCATAGCACTGCCTACTCCTCATAAGGATGGATCTGTATCTTGTGCCCTGCACAACCAAACCTATATCTTGGGTTTCCCACCTGATGGCCTAGTCCGCTTGGACCTCTATGACACTTGACTACTATAGGCTGCATAAAACTCCACTACATGTCGTTCTATGTTGGGTCTCAATGCTGGTGACTGCTCATCAAGAAAACTCTCCACTATAAGGGCTCATTCCAACACCCTCGCCTGCTTATGGATACTTAGGGAGATCATCGAAGCCATGATCTCATTCCTGAGTCCCTGCTCGAAGGTTCGAGCCCTAATTAATGGGTCTCATGCCATATCTTTGGAGTAGAACAAGAGGTCAGTGAACCTCACTGTGTACGGAGCTACCGTCATGCTACCCTGATATAGATGTAGTAACTCTTGAATCCGCACTGCATGTAGGGTAGCTGGAACAAACAATGATCAGAAGAAACTCTCAAATTCTACCCAGAGTAATGGCGCCTTGTTATGAACCCGGGGCATCAGGCTCCACCAACTGCCTTCTGCTAAATTTAAGAGACTTGCGACAAGGATCACCATGTGGTCGGTTGGTGTCCCTACCAATCTAAAAACTCTCACAACAGCCTACAGCCAATACTCACCTACCTGTGAGTCCGCCTCTCCTTGGAACCTCGGCAGCCTCTGTCTCTAGAACTCGTGAAACACACTCAGATGTAATGCACTCTATGCTACTAAATCTGGTGGTATTGGTGGCCGAGCGGGTAGTTGTACCACCGGTACCTCCACTGTGAATGGGCCCTACACCGAGGCCTCGTCGTTCGGTGGGCAATCATATCCTACAAAACATGGAACCCTAGATGGCTAATTACATGGGACCATCCTGAAAGAAATAGATGTGTCACGTTATAATAAATATACATGGTGAGATGAGACGAAGTAATCATGAAAAAATATTTTCAAAATAAACACACTCGCAATCAGTGTTTTCGTGCATTGTGTTAGAAATAAGAAGTCAGAGTCATAGTGTATGGATACGTCATCCACCACACCAATTTTAGTTTCCATAAACTGATAAACACACCAAAAACACTTAAAATTATTTTTGTTAAAAGAATCAAAGTCCATGTTCTGTGGTAGAACCAACCCCTTTGATACCAATTTTTCACGACCCGTCCTTGGGGACAGTGTCGTGACTACCCCACGCCGGCCTTCCATAGGCCCGGGGATGGAGACTACCACCAAAGGCGAATACCTGATAAAAAGGGAATGAATTTACTTTAGACCTTTGTCACACACCGTCTGAACACAAGAAGTGGAACCAAAAAGTACTAAAATAGATAAGAATGGTGTACTGAAAGCAAGTAGGCCATTATACAAACCCAACTAGGAAAAAAGTACAAGTACAAGTAAAAAGGGAAAACTGCTCCTGGATCGTCCACCAGGGAATCCAACTTGGAGGGTAGGTAATGTTCTCAAACAACTCGTCCCTAAGGTATGTCCCCTCTAGTCCAGCTCCGAGCAGCCTCTCGTCCATCACCCTCAGCCTCGATCTCTGATGATCGACATCTGCACAGAAAACAACAAGGTGCTGGAAAAGCCCATGCAGGGGTGAGTTTAACAATACTCTGTATGGGACCCCGATACCCTTGAATGTCTCCCAGAATCCACTAAGGATAAAACACAGTAGTAAGATACTATCACAAAGTATCAACCATTCCTACATAGGTATATTCCCAGACATATACTTATGTTACCAATAACAGTCCGGATCCAATACTCAAGCCCAAGCATAACCCATTCCACAATGGAAGTAAATTTAATCATTTCAATGATAACAAATAAAAGAAAACAATCAGCTCACATAGGTATACAAATCATGAAGAGGGGTAGCGATTCTTAGATGTAGCCTCTGAATCATCTCCTCTGTCGAACCCACATAGGATCGTAGAACAATATCAGCGCTGTCGAACCCACGTACGATCCCAGTATAGAAGTCATCGATGTCGAACCCACGGAAGTTCTCAGAAATAGAAGTCATCGCTATTGAACCCACGTAGGATCCTGGTACAGTAGAAGGTCTATATAGGATCATATCGTCTCAATCGCAGCAAACCATAGGGTTCTCGTACACAGCATGATCGATTATGGGAGGGTCCACTCCTCGAGCCAAGTGTCGATACATCAACTACCACGAAGTCTCGAATTGATGTATCTCGTGGTTCTTTCTCATCATAATAAACCCAACGCGACAAAATGTGCATCATTTAGATGCCCGATCTATGATTTATTGACATTTCTATTCGAGAGGACTAGTTGGTTTTTAGGTTCAAACCAACCCGGTTGTACCCCAACATTGTTCAAACTCAAGCGGGGTATTCCAAAATAATCTTCTCACTCTAATAATTCCATTTCCATAGGAGGTTCATCAATCGGACACCCGTAGCCCAAAATATGGGTGGAAAGGTGAAAACCGGCCATACTCGGTCCGAGAGAGATCCGACCCATTCGGAGCGACCCGGACCGACCCGGTTCGGATCGGGGTCCGACCTCATCTGAGGATCCAATCCAGACCAAGGAAATAGCCTGGCCTGTTGGGGTGGCCAAGCCGTGGGTGGCCCAGCCGATGGGCTGCCTGACCGAGGGCGACCCGGCCGTGGGTAGCCCGGTCGAAGGAGGCCCTTACGGGGGAGGCCCGGGCTTGGGTGGCCCGACAACCAACCCTCGCCGTGCCCAGGGGGTGACATGCGCTCATTTGGAAGCTAAATGGTATAACCATTCAGGTGAAATGAACCAGAACCTGGTGGTGTTGGTCCAACACATGCGAATCCAGACAGGGTCCCGCTCATCCCGGCTGGCCGAGCGGCTGGCCGCTCCGGCTCCACGGCGGCCAGCCCTTCCTACCACCACCGAACCTCCATCGCGGCACGACAGCGCCATGGTCCTGCTACCATTCGTGAAGGGCACTGGTGTCGCGCCCCCACAGCCACAGCCCGGCCAGGCCACGGCCCCCTGGTCCTCTATCGCGGCCCGTCGTTGCCGAGGCTCACCATCCTCCTGACACGACGGTGTCGCACAGTCTTTGCGACCCAGTGGCCTTGTTCCAACGGTTTTCTTCGCTGTCCGCCTCCATCATCAACAAAAAATAACAACCTAAGGGGGAGGGTCGGGCCATGTTCATGCGGTCCGAACCCTCCTCGTCATGGCGATATCATTCAGCAAAAATAATTCGAGGTTTGAACGATGAAGAACAAGAATAAGAATTCTATTCAAACCCCTACATTGATTCGATGAATGTTGAAAAAGTCATGGGAAAATGCGGCGTCAATTCGTTGATTCCGGGATGTGTCCGATGAAGATGTGTCATTAGCATTCTTCCTAGGTAACTTCTTCTCTTATGGCTTGGTCGAAGATCGAAGACGGTGTTCATCATTCTTCAGAGATGAGGAGCGTTCTTCGCGTTCTTCTAAGAGTTCTCCAAAGCTCCACCAAAAAGAATCTCCAACCTAAATAATGGGTTAAGATAAGCCATTATTTGAATGTTGGAAAAAGAATTCAAACCATTTCAAATTAATTAATTAATTCCATTAATTAATTTGTGGTTTGGCACACTTATGAGGGAGGGTAAAAAGTTTCAAAATAAATAAATGGAGATTTGGCTTCATTAAACTGAAGGGGAGTTTCAGAGAATTTCCCCACATTAATTTGTGGTTATAGGGGGTTCAAACTCAGGAGGGATCCACCTAGTTATATCCCCCCAAGGGAGGTTATGTGTGGGTGGGCCCCACCTCCATAACCTCCCATGAGAGGTTAGGGTGTTGTGGCCCCCAACACTAACCTCCACTTGGTTCATATAACCGCCATGAAATAAAAATAATCCAACACCTTATTTTTATTTAACTTTTTTAATGAATCCCAAAAATCCATCTTCAAAACACGTTAAAACGCATCTGTGGTGAAGGTCTTACTAAGGAATCACTGACGCTGCAAGTTCAACTGTGCCCACAGATTTTAATTCCGAGCACCAGTTTAAAATATATAAAATCATGGTCGGACGTTTATTGAACACACCCGAACAAAACTTCAGAAATTTATTCAACTCTCACATGGCCTTGGAATTAAGAGCCATCAGAAATTAAAGACACGTAAAATTCCCATGTATTTAAAAAAAAATTCCACGGAATTTCCAGGTCTTTTCAATCAGACCACAGAAATTTTGATAAATCGATGAATGGGGATTGGGATGATCAAATAATTATATAGATGGAATAATTATGAGGAATTTCTGATATTTTTATGATTTAAGATAATTAAATCAAAAATTGATGTGTTGTAGGTGTACATGATTAACATGAAAACCCCTATGGACCACTAGAGACTAATTTATAGAGCGAAATGGCTTTAAACCATGCATCACAGACAGATCATATCATCCTAGATGATTCAAGGAGGGATATTTGGTTGAATGGTATTATTCAAGAAATTAATATCAAATATGGATTTCAATAGAAATCTCTAACTACACCATGTATGGGGATCAATAATAGATGTGTTTCCCTTCAGTGGTGTTGGTAGATATGTTTTGTGAAAATTTAAGGATTTTACATATTTTATCCATCTTAAAATTAATATTACCCTTCCCCAGATAAAATACCCTTTGTGATGGATCACATGGTTTGGATTATAAGCAGGTGATAATGTTAGGTACATAGTCATCTACACAGTACATAGAGACGAGGTCCGATTCAGGGACCCAAGGTCTGGTGCACAAACATGACTAGTAGGACACTACAGAGTACCCCTATAACATGGACACATTTTATAGTCCCCATAAAAGAAATGTAACACTACCTGGCTCAGGATATGTTTAACTAAAGGGAAAATTCTTGGTGAAACTGGGAGATCACAAACCATATAGGTCCGTTGAAACACCCTGTACCTCTAAGAAACTTTTTAGTAAACACAGATTTCCCTATCGACATCATTTGAACATATATTTTAACCTATGAGTGCCTATACTGATTTTTTTTATATATAATAGCCCAATTAGCATGGGAGTGATCAATATAAATCACCAGAGACTACTGAGTTGTACCCTAAAGAAGAGCTCGCATGTGGAATCATTGATGAATATTGGGAACCACCCATTAGAATGGGATTGGGTCCTCTATAGATACCTTCTGAGTGAAAATCCCCCGGTTCCCCATGGCGTCAGTCCTCGATGTCTAGAGGGGAACCCCCTGTCACACCAGGGCATGGGACCATGACATAAAGAGTGGAACCACCAATCATTTTGGGCACAGGTCCTCTTCCATCCTAGTGTAACCCATATCAACATATGGTTCTGGTCCTCCTTACACTAGAGTGTATCGCCCCATCTATAGGGATGTGGGTCCCCTATGTATTGAGTGTAACCACCTATCTGCATACGAAACAAGTCCCCTTGACACCAGAATAGATTCCTCCATTAGAATGGTTGTGATTCCTAAATGGATGCATATAGAGTGGAACCACCCATCGACATGGGCACTTTTCCTCTCTGAACACTTATAGGGTGGGAGCCCCATGAAGTATTTGGAAGTGGATCATCTACTTCCAGTTTTTGGCCCCATGGTTTATCAAAAATGTGATGAGACATAGTTTGAATTTTATGGTTACTTCTAGGAAAACTCATAAGATATATGGAATCATGGATGTACTTTTGGTACTATTGAAAACTCTTTATCATCGACTAAGCTATGAGATAGAGATACCATTAATGTATCATTTAGTATTATTATTACTAAGTATATATATATTATTATGTATCCCCACCTTGTATTCAGTTACTCTTATTACATGTGAGGTGAATACCCAATGGGCATGTCATGTGGTTTTCGTGTCTAACATCGCATGGTTGAATGATTGTACTCCCTTTCTACAGGGGATCAATACTAGACATCTATTTCTTCAACTCATCATGTAAATCAACATGGGATTGGATGAGGTTACTTTCACTCATGGTTTGGGTTGATCTATTCTTTTGACTATATCATTCATCTACATTATTTTAATTCCTTCTATATCACTTACTTCACCCACTTTAGATTTTTTGGAATCCTACTCTGTATGTATATTCAAACCCCTACATTTTATTTTCCCGCACGACACATGACTTATGAAGATGATGCAAAGTTCATGATGGATTTAGAAGAGATTTGGGATACCTGGAACATTTTACCATGTAAGGGTGTCACATCCTGGGATTCATGAGAAAGAATCTCTTAGAAGTTTCCATTTTGAGATTTTTCAGATAGGATAATATTTCTGGGTGGCAGTTTATTTTCCCCCCATTCATTTCAGTTTTCACATGCGTACTCATACACACACTATAGGTTATGCATTGTTGGATTAATTTTTAGTTATGTTGAATCATTATCGATATCCCACTTCAGTTTTTTATCGAGATGACGATATGTTTTCATATATGTACAGAGGAAAGGCATCACCGAGTTTGGTATGTTATCAACCCTAGTCTCCACCCCACGGTCAGAATTAGTAGCTTAGTGTAGTGGTTTCTTGAGCTCTGAATTGGGTCAGGTCCTGACATTAATATAATGTGAAACAGACTGAATCCCAACAACATGTAATGGTAAAAATAAAATAAAAATAAATAATGTAAATCAAGTAAATTATTGGACCCGATTACCACACTCCTACCTCAAATATCTTGTTGAACAAAATAATTTAAAAAGTTCAAAATATCATTTATTGTTTTTTCAGGTAAATTGTTGATCATTCCCATTATATTCAATGTAATTAAAATATTTACATGGATATAAATATATGTATATTAGAGGACACTGAATCATTAATCTTCCATTTTTACAATGGAATCTAGTAAATTAAAATTCTATGGATATGTCATAATTTCAATGACAACTAAACATTTTTAAAAATAAAAGAAACACAGTTAAAAAAAACTTTTCATGTAAAATAATAAAATCCAATAAATGAAAGAAAATTTATATTGTTATAAATATGATCTACTGTGCATAGAATTTTTATTTATGTGGTTGAAATTACTTTTATGCCCATATTATACATATCTATTTACAAATTTTCTATCATTAATATAATAAAATGAATTATTATTAAGATCTATAGACAATATGATAATATTAAAAAATGATCCACATTCATGAGTTATTATTGTCTCGTATTAACTTGTTCATCACCCAATCTGTTAAACTAGTATAACCCCACTATCTAAATATGATGTCAATTATAACTTATATAGGTGTAGATTTATGTTCATTCCATTTAAACATAAAATTTTTTCACCATATTTTGGGCCAATATAATTAAATTTTATTTTTCAAACCAACTAAGAAATTTGAATGATAATTTCTCATCATTGGAATTTCAATCATTTAAATATTTAATAACCATTAGTATAACCTTCATCGTATTAAAAAATCATTTTCTACCATTTTAAAATTATTTACTATAATCTAAATTAAATATTTTTAAAATGTATCAATATTTAAAATCATATTCAAATAAACTAATTACCTGAACTAAAAGTATAAATTACATATCAATTTTTTTTAAAATGTAGGTATTATTTATAATAAATGAATTTCATTTAAGCCCTTCAAAAATATAGGATCACCAATTAACCAATTATTGCAAAACCATTCATTCAACATTATCTCCAGTTGGTCAGAATAATTTTGTTAATATAATGTTGGGTATATAACAAGATCACCTATCATCATTGATGAAGTTTATTTCAAGGAAAATTAAAAATGATCAATAAAAAAATTACTAAATAATCATATACCTTGATTATATATATTGTCCATAATAGCCTAACAAAAATATTATGTAGTCAATTTGTTTAACCAAAATACCTAAAATAATAACACCCATTATATGGTTTTTAATATTATTTACCTCAATTAGAAGAATGAAATGATTTTTTCTAGATTCAATAAATATTAGTATAGGGTTAAATAGCCAAATAATGACTAATGATCAATATAGATGACAAAAATATTCAAAATACACATACATTGGTAACTAGTTATTTTTCAAATAATATATTATTAATTTAAGGTTATTTTAAGATGATTGAATTTTATAAAAATAAGAAAGACCATATCAAATTACTATAAAATTGTGTAAAATATGTTTTATTGGTAAAATATACACCTTAAATGGGACATCATTCTATCTAATAATCAATTATCTCCATGGATATGACAACTGCATTAGTAAACTACTCATTTTAAATGTGTAAATTTATTAATACACAATGGATGACCTATATGGTAACCCATTATAGATAGTACACTATAAATATTTTCCATTCATTTCCAAAAATATGATTGAAATTAAATTTCAAACACAAAATTGATCAAATTATTAATAATAACATGCATACATCAAATAAATATATTATAACTCTCCCAAAAATAAAAGTTTCCACCCCCATAAATATATTATTATATTTTTCTATAAAAACATCTTCGAAATATAATTATATAAGATTATATCTCCCCATTCTTTTTATGAAAAATGATTTTAATTTGAAAATAATATAATATAAACCCTCAATATCTTATAAAAATAATCAATAATTCATTTGGGAAGAAAAATACATTTTCCATCATACTCGAGGTCAGCGATATCCATGTTTTTTATGTTAAGTGTCAAATGGAAACATATTAAATTTATAAATTTTTTAAACATCATGAATTAAACAATATAATTATGAAAATTGAATATAGTTATCCAATCATATTATATATATATATGTATGTATGTATTTCATAAAGACCCATGAAATGAAATATTCCACTACCATTAAAACATAAATGCCATAATTCAGAAAATACTCAGAAAAATAACTCATATCCAACCCCATATTAATGGTACAATAACCAAAACCATCATATGATTTTTAAAACATATGGTATCATCATCATCATTTTGATAAAAAATAATTGATATGTTTTTTCTTGTAGTATATTAGGTTATATGTGAGATTCCCTTACATTCTCAGTCCAAATTAATGGTGATCAATATGGTCTTCTATATACAATTTAAAATTTTCCATATTATTTATTCCACGATAAATATATTTATATTGAAGATTCACTAATTGAATATAATATTCACCTGATAATATGAATTCCAGAATATATGTTCAAATCATGTCTTCTCAAATCATTAATGGTCACTGTGATTGTCATAAATGTTTTTGATATATTTCAACTTCAATGAAAAACAATTTCCCACTTGAATATTTATATACCATCCAAAAACATGATGGAATATATTGTTTTTTTAATAATGATCTATGTGATTCCACAAATCATAATTATATATAACATCATTAAATATAACAATATTTAAATTTTCATGAATTCATAAAAAATAAGAAAAAATAGTGACCTAATCCATAACGAACCATATAACCTAACGTTTTGTTTGTACATTGTTAAAAATTGTAAAATGATTATAAATTTTTTTCTTATAACCTTTTTTATATAGGAAAAGTTTTTATTAATCATTTAGACTTTTGATGTTTTGAAATTACATCACAAAATCATAGGTATCATGAATAATATTAATTGACATTTCTCATTTTATGTCACCAAGTGTTCCTCAAAATATTCTGAAAAGATGTTCTAGGTCGTTGAATAATATTAAAAAAATTCATTAAAATCATTCAAAATTTGTTCATTTACACCTATCAGAACAAAAACATTGTCCAGGACAAAACTATTCAAATCAACCACTTGAGTATACCCCAAAATAGTTTATCTACAACATAATGTTTCGTATAATAACATAAAATGAAATTATTGTATTTATCCTCTATAATATAGCTATAATTCATTATATTGAATTATTTATGTATAAATCCATGTGAATTCCATTATTGTGCATAAATATATGATTTTTTCCATCACCAATAACATTTATAACCATACCACTTTGATAATAACATGTGCATGATATTATATTCTCAAATCATATAAAATAACAATCCAATTTCTAGAGTATATTTGGAAAATAAAAATTATGTTTCATGTAATATTCATATATCATTTTTTATAATGAATAAATATAATTGAAAGAAAATTTAATGAAATCCCAAACCCACATAATAAAATCTTGTGGAAAATTACTAAATTTGACTTTTCTGGCATTATTACTAATAATTATGATCCAATTATAATCATTCATAACATAAAAAATAAAATCAAAATATTAAAATGCTTTCCTAACTATGTACATTTTTTGTTTATTGTCTTTTAAAATTATGATCAAAAAATAGTTAATAATAATAATGAATTTTTGTGGCTATTTTCTATGCTTTGTAACGATAATTTCAACTTCCATTTTATGTAATTGAAATACACCATAAAATTCATCACATATAATATGTTTCTAGTAATAAATTTTGTAATATAACTCTTTATAACCTAAGTAAATTGCTAAAAATGATTTGTGAATTCAAACTCCTAGTATGGCTAAATATAATAATTAATAATTGAATGTGATCAGTGAGAATAATATGATCATATGGGTATTTACAAATAAATTGAGATCATGATAGTAACATAAATTAAATCACAACAATCAATACCTGGGTCAATAAATATATTTCATGGAATAAACAATCAATGATTTAATGATTCATGTAATCAATAATTATGATCATTATGATTAAAATAGAAAAACACGAGTCATTAAAATCCCATATCATGCATAATTAATTTCTTTCGGAATTATAGAACATTATGTTCGATGAACTCATGAATGAGCACCTCTAATTTGAATAACTATAAAGTCATCATACTCAAAATCATTACCTAATGAATTGGGGAGATATAATAGCCTTAACCATGTATGGCTAATAATAGAAAAAACCATTAAAATATACATTTACAAATAACCAACACATTTATAATGTCTAATGATCTATTAATCCAACATAAAACACCTTTAAATATACATGTTTCCTTTTATCTCACCATGAATCCATTAAAAATAATGAGGTTCAATGACATTATCGGAGAAAAAATAATAATCTATCATGAGAGGTAAAAATTATTATAAAATCACAACATATCCCCTCTATAGATTATGTAACATCAATGTTTGTTGTTATTTAGGAATTTATATACCATTAAGCATCCTTAAAAATACTATTTTTTAATCTCACTTTAGAAATTCAAAAATCACTTTGTCAATTACATAAAAATCAAAAACAAATTACCATCATATTAGTTAAAAATAATATACAAAAATTATAATGTAAGACCCAAATAAAATAATTTTAATGACACATGGACAATACATTCATGTTATTAACAGTAGAAGTAAACATTAATTTTAAAAATGTATAAAGATAGTCAATGGTGACCATTATAAAAAAGTTAATATATTTCCATTTTAAACCATATACATTAAGAAAAATGAAAATTTAAATTAAATGGGTAAATAATTTATTGATATAAAAGAAAATTTATTAACATATTTTAAAATCATTGATATAAAATAGATAGTTTACCGATCTAAATAAAAATAACATATATGTCTCCCTTACAGAAAAAATTATTGTTGTCACTTAAACAAATGATAGAGGAAATAAAAATTCAATATTTTAATCACATTTTTAATAAAATGATAACTAATAATACAGTGTTCAATGAAATAAGATCATTTGATTCACCCAAATGAATTTTGTTTGTAAAAATTCTCATATATGAAGGATATTTTGACTTATATTATATCATAATGTTACAATTATCAGGTATTCATAAACCCATATTTTAAAAAATCATGAGTTTTATTTAATTTGGGGTTGTTTTTGGTTTAATTATTAAATGTTTTGAAAATTTTGGGCTAGCTCCTGGTTTTTTGAAGGTTTTCCCAACATGTAAGCCCTCTCAAGACAAACTGTGAAATGATAGGTAGTGGTATTTTTCATAGTTTATGAATGGTTTTCTAGAAAATGAACCCAAATTGGAGAATCCCTGATGTCCATTTAAAGGGGAAGACACCCAAGCTTCGTGTGTTTGTCTAACTGTGTGAATCTTCCCATCTAACTATTCATGAGTTTTAATTAATCTGAAAATATGACCTAAATATTTATAAAACCCCATTTTTTGATACAAGAGGGCCCTTGAATGACACGATATGATTCCATATTCATCTAGAGAACCCACAAAAAGTTAACGCCCCTTTTATCCCTCTCTGATGTGATTTGATGCTTGAGGAACATCATTTAATCTTATCCATGTTAGTTTTCACTTCATGGTCTCTATCTTTTATGATCTCTTTTCTCCTCTAGGGTTCTATGGTTCCCCATATTGATTTTTTGGATCTAATATGAACTTTTTTGGGATCATAAAACTAGGTTTGATAAGTGTCTCATATATTATTTGATCATCATTCGTTATTCAGAAATCCGGATTAGGGTTTGTGGAATCATGATCTGGCGATGTTGAGGTTTGGGGTTCCATCATGATGCCTAAATTGTTTTAACCTTAAATTGATTTATTTAATTTCTATTTTCTAAATTCAATTAACATTCTTTAATTTTAATTCTTTTTCTTTCAATTGTGTTATTGGGAAAACAAAATTCCAATGAATTGGGGTTTGAAGTGGGTATTTGGAATGATATTTGGAAAACCACCAATTCTATAGAATTAGGTTGTGTTTATGGAAATTGATAAAAAACAATTATTACTTCAAATTGTGGAATTTTTTTAATGGAAAAATTGTGAAAAATTTTAATTGCATTTAATTTGGGGGGAGTGTTTTGAAATTGATAGAAATTGATTAAAATTAAATTATTCAATTTAAATGTGAAATTAGACTGTGAAATTTAATTGGGAATTGATGTCAAATCCCTATTTGTGAAAATTGATTAAAATGAATTTTTATAGACTTCATAGGATTTTATCTTTCAGGAACGGCAAGTTGTCATTAAAAACTCATTTTTTATGTATAATTATAATTTTTGTTGTGGGGACAATGATTTAATTGAATCTTAAGGTAGCATAAAATATGTTTACAATATTTGATTTGTGCAAAATAAATTAAATATATAGGTAGTATGTGAGTAATTTAGGAAAATAATGTTAGGAAATGAATTCCCTAACACCATATTGTCATTTTACAATAGTAAAGACACTGGTTATTGCATATTAATTCCCATTTGTGAGATGAATTAGTACTCTATTCCCATTTTTGAAGCGAGTATTTGTACATATAATTTTATAAGATTATTTTATGAGGATACTATAACCTAGATCGATAAAAAACTATTGGTAGTTGACCATATCAGTCACCTAATTATATATGAGATAAATATTTATTCCAATGTTGTAAACAAGTTTTACATGACATTTGAATTTATTTAAAATATTTTATATAATAGTGTTTATTTAAGAAAAAAATATTAAGATTCCTTTTCATGAAAGTATTTCCATCATTGGAAATTTATTTTCATCATTTGAAATGTAAATCAATATTTTTTGGTATATGCACATAAGTCAAACCATTGTTTATTGGACAGTGAAATAATTTTATTTGGTAAATTTGATATTAGGATTTTTTTATACAATCCTTGGTGAAACCCTTCTATAAATTCATGTCACACTCTATTTGAGACATGGGGTTTTTGTTGCTTACATCCTTCTATGTTCGCGAAGGGGTAATGAACCACTTAGAGGTGGTGCTAGATGTTGATCTGTTGACATAAAGAGTTTTATCTAGTGGACATGGGATATTTATCATCTTATTTTGCAAGAGATTTTCTATATTACATTAGGATTTTGAGACCTATTTGTATCTAGTTGACATATCATTGTAGAGTTTACTTCATATGAATACTAATTTTTTATCTTTATTACACATTTATAGAGGAAAAAACAATCTCACATTAATTAAGTATAATTCTAGGTGCGAGTCCTCAATAAGTGTGGATTGAGAATTAAATGTGTTCCATGTCAGGACCAGATCGGTTATTGGGATACCAGAGTAACCAGGGAGGTTGATGGGAAGGTGGTATAAAATAGATGTTGAGATTTCCTCATGAAGTCAATATGAATGTTTTTTCATTTCATGACTTCGCATGTACTTGTGATTGAGTGAATAGCCATATCTCACCACAATAAAACATAATTTACCACGGGTGGTTATGTAAAGAAATATTTAATATTAGTTCTAGTCTATTCCCTGCATCAATTTTGATAAATTGAAATCAGAATCTTTTTTTTCTAACTGTTGGGATTGAAATTCATTTTTCCCTATTTTAGTGTAATCCAATGTCTTCCTTATTATTTACCAATGTTGTATAACATCATTCCTCAAAGGTGATGTCGGAATGTTTCCAAGAGGATGCAACTAATAATGAATAGCCGGAAAGTTCTCTAGTAGACTTGAATATAGTTGAGATGTTTGTGAGTGTTGTATAAGCCTTAAGACTACTACCACCACTACTTCCTTGTTTAGGATCTAGTTCTGGATCCTTAAAGTGATGCTCTCTGAGAATGTTCCAAATAATTCCTTCTCCAAAATACATCATCATTAAATTTATCAATTGATCATCCAGAGGATTTGGAGTGGTTGAGAATAATGTTACATTTTTTAGGATCATTGAGACACATACTAAAATGAAGGTTGATTTTCCCACCTATGTACTAGAAGTACTGAGAAGGAGATGGTGGGACACTATGATGATCCTGGAGAAGCAATAGGGATAAGAGTATGAAAGATTCAATATACTTCCTACAGAAGAGTTTTATCCAATGTCGATGATTTTGTCCAAGTCTATACTGTTTTCATTATAAAGAAGTCTAAAAGGACTCTGAAAGATTATCTAAACTATTTTAATGATATCATATATTTTTTACATAAGATAGTATTGAATTAGAATATGAAGGCTCAATGCTTCTAAATGGGTCTTTGTTATGACATTCGTTATAAATATTTCATACTGAGGTTACCCTCTATTGATGTTGCACTGGATATAGTGTTAATGGTTGAAATTGAAATTTATGGAAAGTCAATATTATTGGTAATTTCATTCTCTCCAAGTATAAGCATTATATCCTTATAAGGGAAGTGGAAGCGTGATGATTCTTATGGTGGTTCCTAACATATTTGTCATTATAAAAATGTTTTAGTTCTTGGAGGAGGTCATTTGGTTTTCTACCGGTGTGAAATCAGAGGAATTATAAAAGCGTTTTAACTAATGAACCCAATGTATGTGGTTATTGTGGGAATTTGGGACACATAAAAAATTATTCCTTGATTATTACAATCTATATAGTGGAATAGAATCTTCTGATCCTCCTAAAACTGATGGGAAATCATATGCATTGTGTGTAACAGAGTTCTAGCCATAGGCATCTGGAATAATGCCTCTCCACAAAGTTGAAGAGTCACTAAAGGAAGAAGATATAGTTTCATCAACCGGTAAGGGTTCCATTAGTACTACATTGTCATTATGGAATACATTATTTGATATTGGTGCATCTAATTATTTTATTTCCTCTTCTATTTTTAATATACTTAATAATCCAATAGAGATTTTTATAACTTCTATAATGGATATTACTACACTACTTGGTACAAAGATAAACAGTGTCTCTGTAGTCCCTCTTATGTATTATCTCTATCATATGCTTTGCTTTTTTATAGTTTTTTAGTTTTTGACATGAAAAGTACTGACATGACATTCTGGATGGATTGGGCCATTGCCAATAAAGGATTAAGTTATTGTTATCTTCAATAGATCTAATTTTCCACACCCAACGGTCTGTGTTTTTTGTTTAATGGAGATTGGTACCCATGGTCGAGCAGGTTTAGACCGTCTTCTCCTTGGTCAGGGTAGGTAATATTTGTGTCTTGTTTTTTAGAGCAAGAATCATTTAATAGTAATCTCTATCCAGTTTTAATTGAGTTTTCCAATGTGTATTCTTCTGAATTCTCTTGTTTTCCCCTAGAATGGGATGTACAGTACTCTATTAAAATAGTTATGGGTAATCAACCAGTTTATATTCCTTTTTAAAAAATTGAAATAGTTTAACTGATAGAGTTTTAGATTCAGGTTGATGAAATTATGGAGGAAAGATTGATACAACCGAGTGTGTCACCTATGGTGACACCGATACACTTTTCTAATAAGTAAAATGATTCATTGTGCTTATGTGTTTATTATCAAAAACTCTATCAAGTGATGGTATTGAATAATTATCTATTTCCATGGATTAATGATCTATATGATCAGTGGAAATTGGTGAAGTGGTTCTCAATGATCAACATTCTATCAGGTTACTATCAATTGAGGATCAAATAATCCAAAATTCCGAAAACAAGCATTCAAAGTTAATATGGTCATTATGAGTACATTTTTTCCCTTTTTTCTTACAAATTCCATTAAAATAGTTATTCAATTAGTGAACATAATTTTTTATTTGTATTAATATACATTCATTGTAGAATCCATGATTAGGTTTCGAGAGATGAATAGTTATTCCGATCATTAAAAATTTGTTTTTTGGATTCAATAAGATAACATCTTAGGAAACATTGTTTTAGTAATTGGTATTTAAATTGATCCCAAAAAGTTTAAGGCTATTATTACATGGTAGAATCCATGAATAGGTTTCGAGATTCAGAAACTTTTAGGATTAGATGGTTTTATGGCCATTTTTTAAATGAAATAAATGTTATATTCTCTAATAACAGCTCTGACAAAAAATAGAATAATGTTTTATTGGGATAAAAAATGTCTGAGTAAATTTGATTAGTTGAAACATATTTCTACTACTGCACTATTTTTGAATCATTCGTAGTACTGGTTAGAAAATGTGTTATTTTTTGATGCATTAGGTTTAGGTTTGTGCTACATTATTATGAAAGTTGATCTTGTTTTTTCATATGGATCTCATTATATAAGGACAATGTTGAAGAATTAAATGACATGTGTCTTTGAAAATGTTGTTTGATTTAGACACATGAGATTTGGAATCATTTCCGTTATGGAAAATGTTTAATGGGTTCTGGAACTATAATAGATCTAGTTTTATATTCTATAAAAAATATTTGAATCTCCTAATAATGAATTGGGTGGAATACCCAAAATAATTATTAATCAACACCGTATATACCTTGAGGGAAAAGAATGTCATGGTAGAAGACATAAACATGATACTTCTAACCATATAATGATAAATGTTTTTTGAAAAAGTATAATATATTGATATTTTTTCATAGTTTCATATTGGAGTCTCGGAATTAGGGTCTATGGATTCTACAACAACTGTTCGGCTTACATCATTATTCTCTGATAAGATACATTAGTATAATTTTCTTGATGATGTGATCTATTATTTGGGAAATGTGCCTCATGGGGGGAGACCGTTGATTATAGGCTGTCCTAAAAAATTGAGAATTCAATGATATCAGAATTTATTTGTTGTACCCTTTGTGGTATGGAATGTTTTGATTTGGTATTTCCATTTTTTCTAGTGAACTATACACCCATGAACAATGATGATGTTATATGAATTTAAACATAAATTATAGTATCCAGGTATGAGACAGGGAATTTATAATTTTGTCTCAAACTATTATATGTGACTGTTGGATCAATATATAGATGTATATTAGATGGAACAGTACATGGGGGTTGGTGAATTGTAGGTTTAAAAACTCTGTGTTTAAAACACTTAAGAAATTAGTTTAAATGTTCTTAAACTAATAAAATCCACAATAGAAACAAAAAATCACAATTGTATTGAATATAAAGGTATGATATGATGTAATACAATAAGAAAAGTAAAGGAATTGTATTCAAGATGAATACTATAATCAGAGGAATATAATAATGCAGGATTCTACGGTAAAGCGTATAGAATCAATCGATACAATTTGTAACAGTATGATTGTAATTGAAACAATTAAAAATGAATATGAAATGAAGAAAGGAAAAAATACATTTCCCTTTTAAAAGAAACAATAGTGGAAATGTAAAAGTATTACAATTCGTTTGACCTAAAGAGAAGGGTTATCCTTTCACCTAGGATAATAGGTTTCTCTTACAACCACCTTGGTAATCCATCGACATGATGATCTGTATGTGTGTCTTGCTATCCCCTCAAGCCCTAGATACGATGATTGGTACGTCTGTCTTGCTATCCCCGCAAGACCTCGATACGATGATCAATACATCTGTCTTGCTATCCCCGCAAGCCATCAATACAAATATCGGTAGCACCATCTGCCTATCCTCAGCAGCCCTTTATCGTTATAACCTGATCGGTCGCACAAATCAGATCAAATCACATAATGAAATAAAAAAACTAAGAACTAGTCGTTCACGTTTTGTAATCTCAAGGATTTCACACGAAGAAAGAGAGATGTCACAGAATCTCTCTCTAGAACTTGATAGAAGCAAATAATGATCAAAGAATCTCAGTTGTACTTCTCAGCTTCAAATGATCTCCTATTTATAGGCCTTAGGTTCCAATAGTTACATTTCCTCCAATGGGCATATTTCTCCGGAAAACTCGGAGGGACTTGGACACATGGCATTTTAACGGTCATATTGAAACAGAAAACACGACATCATTTTGATTAGTTTATAACTAACTCCATGAAATCATTTTTGTTAAAACAAAATATATACGAAGATGATAAACATGGGTATGTGTTGATGAAGAATAAGAACAATCATGTGACAAAAGTAAAATATGAGTTCTATAAGTATTACTTAGTGTAATGTATTGATATGAAACAAAGTGAGTATGATTCACAATGGTCAGTAAGATTGACAGATTCAGTACGATTGACAGAGTCAGTATGAATGATAGAGTCAGTACGATCAGTATAGTCAATATGATCAGTATAGTCAGTATGATTAGCATAATCGTTATGATCTGCATAGTCAGTATGAACAGAATAGTCAGTACGATCAGTATAGTCAGTGCGATCGACATAGACAATTGTGATTTCCAAAACAAGACATAAAAGTAAAAAGAGAACTTTTGACTCAAAAATATCCCCCTTTCTGGAAGGCACAAAACAAAAATAAATACTTATATCCCCCTAAGTTATTGGAAACTCTTCTGAATATGATATTGAATACAACTAACTCCCCCACAAATATTTACTTTCCTAAGGATCGTATTCATATATTTTCCTTGATTTATAAGTGATTGATTAAAACATTCTCCTTTAATAAATCAATATCCCCTTATAAAACCTCCCCCCCCCCCGTTTTTGATTTACAAAACGAATGGGGTAAGTGGATTTTTTTTTGAGAGAGTTAAAGAAAATAACTATAAGTCAATGGGAAAGGGTACATAAATCTCATTGAGATAAAAAAATTCTATTGAATTCTAGAAATGAGTAAAGAAAGATACAACAACACTCATTTGTTTTATCTTTCCTTTTCAATCTTGATATGCTCATGAAGAATGACTTTCATATTTTAAATTTCATTCTTCTCTTCAGATATAGAATCTCCCTAGGATCTGAGAAGCTCTTGTTGATTGGAAAAAGCTGATCTTGATTCTTGACAGTCTCTTCCTAGACTCTAATTACTTCTTCAAGGTAACAATTCTGTCCAAAAAATTCTTATTATCTTTTGATATCACATAATTTTGTTCATTAAACATAACTATTTCATCTTTGAAAGATGAAACCATCATGAACTCAGACTGAAAATCATTCATTCTCTCTTGCAGCACTATTATTGAAGGAATATTGGCTCTATGAGAATTTAACAAAAGAATCATCCTTTCTATAGATTCTTTTTCAAGCTTATTGAAAGCAATTGTGAGATCATTTGAAATTACCCTAAAGTATTTAATTAATATTTCATTATAATTCACTGAGTTCTATGTTTTTTATCACCACTTAGTCATTCTATTGCAAGCCTTCTTATGAGTAGCCAAACATTCTGACAGATCATTCAAATCGGCTTCAATTGAAAAAACTATCTTTCTTAGTTCTCTTACCGATCCAAACTTCATTCTTTGATTTTTAGTGATGAAATAAATTTTCCCTTCAAGTCTAGGAAAATAAAGAATTGTATTCTCAATCCTCCTCAAACAATGAATAATGTAATCACTCTTCTTGAGAGAAATTGTTTGTTCTGAATCAGTATCCCCATCGTACGAATCCAGTTTATTTGATCTGATTGAGTATTCAACTGGCTATTTTTTTCTTTTTCTTTCTCCATTCTTTATTCTTCTACTTTGTCACTGACAACAATTACATTTTCAATCTAAGAGGATTGAGCAGCTTTCTTTTCTTGAGAATAAATTTTTCCCAGATTTTCAAAAGACTGAGCATGAGCTTGATTGGCATGAGGAGTTTGTTGAATAACATCGCTTTTCTTTTTAAACAATTATTCTCTAATTTTATTTGAACTCTGAAGGAATTTCAAAATAAAATATCCTTCCTCTTCTTCAACTTCCATGTATTTCTTCAAACATTTGTTTCCCATTCTCTTTCTATGGGAGACTCTGTACAATAGGCTCTTGATATACTTCTTCTATTAGTTAAGCACTAGCATCCTCAACCATTTTCAAGACTTTAGAAATATCAAAGTGTTGAGATTTGATTTTCAAAAGAGTCTTCTTTTTCTTTTCAGCCTGAAGGGTATCTTCTACCCTTATCCTCTCAGCAAAGTCTTCAGCTAGGTCAAGACCAATCTTCATATCACCTTCTTTTCTCTGTTCTCATTCTTTCCTCCATCTGGCCACAACCTCCTTGTTGTACATAGGTTTCTTCTTTGTCTTTGAATTGGTTTGCAGATTTGACTTTTGAGGAGCAACAATAATTGTATTTTCATTGACTTGTACATGATCCGATTGATTTGGTGTAGATTGATTTTGGGCCTATTCAACTTCAATATCTCTGATAAAAATCTTTGAATTCTAATCAAAACAAATATACAACTTCTTCAACGTATTCTTACTTATCCACAAAGGATTCAGCTATATCAATTACCCTTTCAAACGAATGTTAAAGAACTTTATACTCTCAAGAATGAACTTTGTAAGAATAGAGGGATACATAATAGAATGGGATTTGATCACTCCTGACTTGACATTCTTGACTATTTCAAAAATGTATCACGTTAGATTTATGTTTCACATATTGACAAGATAGTCTAACATAAATATACCAGATACATTCAAAGTTTCTCTATCCCCTTTCCCTCAGATAAGAAAACATTGCATCCAAAGTGTCACTAATCTGTTATATAGAGATAGATGATACACATTCATCTTCTCTTCATTTAAAAGAAACAAATACTTTTCAACACTTTCTTTATTAAACATACAAACTTCCTATGGTAGTTTGTGAGATGGACAAAAAAATCACCTTCTGTTGGGACATTTAGAAAGTGGGATTCTTGGTTCACAGACATAGATATTTTTTGATTATACATAGCATAGTTGATTGCCATATTTTTTTCAAAACATACAGTTCTGTACAGTTGACTAACTTTTTCAATAAGAACCAGGTCTTGAGAAACAGGTTTTTCAACACATAGATGTTCCCAACCTTGAAATAAAATAATTCTCTTGATATTATAATCTTACGAATCAACGAATTCCCGATAAAATAACCTTTCTCTGAGGAAGTATTTCTCCGAAAAAGTCTTTGAAGACAATTTGGAAGGTGTGTTGGCAGAGGACTGAGACATAAAGGTGAAGTTGATGGAAAAAACGTATGGTGTTTAAAAACAAAGGGGCAGGGCTTCACCACAATATTTGAATAATCGGTGTGGGTTTGGGAAGGAGGGGGGTCTATTTATAGGTTACAAAAGGATGACCATTGGTCTTCTACGATTGAGATTAGAAGGAAAAAAATTGATGGATTGGATTAAAAGGGTTTTTTTAAATGAGAAATAATAAAAAGTAAAAGAAAATCAAAGTATGAAAATAATGTACTTGCCGTAGATTGTAAGGAAACTATTGCTTTATTAATATTAACATAGTGAAATAAAATACAAGAGTATGAGGAGCAAGAATATGATTGGTTTCCATGCCGATGAAAAACAAATTCATTACCATAGGTTGAAAAAATGATGGAAAACAAAGTCATTACCATAGGTTGTCAAGCCGATGGAAAACAAAGTCATTACCATAGGTTGTCAAGCTGATGGAAAACAAAGTCATTACTATTGGTTATCAACCCGATGGAAAACAAAGTCATTACCATAGGGTTACGTGCCAATGGAAAACAAACTTGTTACCATTGGGTGATGTACCGATGAATAACAAGTTTATTACCATAGGGTGACATGCAGATGGAAAACAAATGTGTTACCATAGGTTGACGTGCCGATGGAAAACAAACATGTTACCATAGGGTGATGTGCCGATGAATAAAAAACTTGTTACCATAGGGTGATGTGCTGATGAATAACAAACTTGTTACCATAGGGTGACGTGCCAATGTAAAACAAACTTGTTACCATAGGTTGACATGCCGATAGAAAACAAACTTGTTACCATAGGGTGACGTGCCGATGGAAAACATATATGTTACCATAGGTTGACGTGCCGATGGAAAAAAAAATAGTCATGACGAAAAACAAATGGTGAAAACGATAATTAATCAGTCAATACGATAAATTGAATGAAAAACACCCAAAACCAGGAGAATAAACAGATAAAAAATATCCTCCTTTTCAAGAGGAGTTTCTTAATATAAGGAGAAGTGGAAAAAAATAAGTTGATATAAATGATTATTTTAATGTAATCATTCCTAGATTCTATTTTATAAACTCAAATCCATCAGAAGGTAAAGGTTTTGTAAAAATGTTATCAAGTTGTTCTTGCATTCTGATGAATTGTAAAATAATATCTACTTTTAGTGTCTAATCCCTATGAAATTGATCCATAATATCTATGTGTTTTTCAAGAGAGAGATGTGCTAGGTTTTTACTAAGATCTATGGCACAAGTATTATCACATAAAATTTGCATTTTGGGAAAACTCAATCCATAGTCATTGAGTGTGTGTTGCTTCCACAAAACATGAGCACAACAACTTCCATCCACTACATATTCAGCTTCAGTAGTGGAATATGCTACTGAGTGTTGTTTTTTGTAGGACCAAGAAACCAAGTAATCTTCTAATAAATGACATGTTCCATATGTACTCTTTATATCCATTATATAACCACCAAAGTCAGCATCTAAAAAACTTTTTGAAACAAAATCATTTCCAGAAGAATAAAAAAGATCCAGATCCATAGTTCCTTTTAAATACAGAAATATTATCTTCACGGATTTTAAATGAGACTCTTTTGGATTAGATTTGTATCTTGCACATAAACATACAGAAAACATTAAGTCTGGTCAACTATCTTTCAATTATAACAAACTTCCTATCATACCTCTAAAAGTTGTTTGATCTACTCGTTTCCCAGTTTCATCCAGATCAAGTGTATTTGAGGTACCAATTTGAGTGTTAATACTTTTATTATTGTCTTATAAATAATTTTTAAGTAGGTATTTAATATACTTATGTTGATATATATAAGTTCCTTCTAGTTTTTTTGAAATTTGGAAACCTAAAAAGAATGTCAACTCACCCATCATTGTCATTTCAAACTCATATTTCATTAAATTCGCAAAATAATTAGTTAAAGACTGCTGAGTTGATCCAAATATTATGTCATCAACATAAATTTGAATAATAATATCATTTTAATTTTCCATTTTTATAAAAAGGTTTGGATCCAATGTACATTTTTCATAATTTGTTTGTAAAAGAAATCATGTTATTCTGACATATCATTCTCTTGGGGCTTGTTTAAGGTTATATAGAGCATTGGTATGTTTAAAAATATGATTAGGATGTTTTGAGTCTAGAAAACTCGGGGTTGTTCGATAAACACTTCTTCTTGAACAAAACCATTCAAAAAGGAACATTTAACATCCATTTGAAATAATTTAAAATTAAATCATACTGCAAAAGATAATAGAATATGAATAGATTCAAGTATAGCTACATGAGAATATGTTTCTGCATAGTCTATTGCCTCTTGATGATTATAACCCTTAGCAACACGTCTTGCTTTATTTCTTACAATGATTCCATTTTCATCACATATGTTTTTATGAAAACCCACATTACACCAATTACAGTTGTGTCTTTAAGACTTTCAACTAATGAACACACTTGATTCCTAAAAGATTCATTTAGTTCATCCATCATTTCATTAATCCAATATTCATCACCTAAGGCCTCACTTGGACTTTTATGTTTGAATTTAGAAAGAAAATAAAAGTGTTCTATTTCATTTCTCAAGGAATTTCTGGTCTTTATTGGTTGATTTACATCTCCAATGATGTTATCAATGGTATGATTCCTAAGAAACAATTGATTTGGGTTTTTTAAAACCTGTTCATCAACATATGGTAGAATGTATTCAGGATTAAAAAATTCAGAAACAATTTCTTGAAAAATTTCATTATCAGAAGGATCTTCTAATTGAAGTTGATAAACATTCTGGGAAAACAAATTCAGAGATGTAGGTTGATGTTGTTTCAAATTAAAAAGATTAGTTTCATCAAATTTAACATGCACTATTTATTCAACAGTACAAGTGTTTTATTGAAAACTCTATAAGCCTTAGAAGTTGTAGAATAGCCTAGAATGATTCCTTCATCAGATTTTGGTGCGAATTTGTTTAGATTCTCTTTATTATTCAGAATGAATACTTTGCATCCAAAAACATTGAAAGATGAAAAATTAGGTTTTCGGGCCGTCCACAATTCATAAGGTGTTTTATTAAGAAATGTTCTGGTTAAAACACAATTTCTAGTATAATAAGCAGTACTAAATGCTTCTGCCCAAAATTGCATAGCAATTGAGTATTCACACATCATGGTTCTTTTCATTTCCTGAAGAATGTAATTTCTTCATTCAACAACACCATTTTTCTGAGGAGTTCTTGGAGACGAAAAATTGTGAGTAATACCTTTCTTACTACAAACAGATTCAAAATATGAATTTTTTAAATTCACCACCATGATCACTATGAATAGTTATCATTAGTAGGTTTTTCTCATTTTTAAATTGGGCTCAAAAATTTATGAAACAGAAAAAGGATTCAGATTTCTTTGTTAGAAAATATACCCATGTAAATATAGTAAAGTCATCAACTAAAACAAATACATAGTATTTATCTCCAATGCTTCCAGTTTGTAAAGGAACAAAAAGATCAATATTCACTAGCTGTAATTAATTAGAAGTTGAAACTTCATTAATTAATTTAAAGTTATTTTTATGTTGGTTTTCAAATTGACAAGGATCACAAACCTTTCATGAATCATATCTATGATCTGGTAGTCCCTTTAAATGTCTTTTCTGTAAACGTTTACAGTGGTTTCGTAGGTTGATGTGTCTTAGTCTTCTATGCCATAGCCATGATGGTTCTTCTATTTTTCTTAAGAAAGGTAAATTTTGGATCCTAAGGACTTCTAAGTTAATAGTGTATACATTTCTCTTGCTTATGGGAAAAAAGAATGAATTCATCATTTATATTATGAACTAAGCATCTATCATTTCTAAAATTTACAAGGTATCATTAATCACATTGTTAGCTTATGCTGATGAGATTGTGCCTAAGGCTTTTAACAAACAAAACATTTGAAATAAAACTTTTCCAAGAAAAACAATATTACCTATTCCAACAATCTTTCTTTGAGCATTATCTCTAATGGTAACCTTTCCATCTTTTTTTGATAATCTTTTCAAATAAATCATTATTTCTAGTCATGTTTCGTGAACAACCAATATCCATGCACCAGATATTCTTGTTGGAACACTTCTTATTTTCGTGAAGAAAAAACAATTATTATTTCAGAATACAAACTTATTTGGATCTAGAAGGGTTAGACAAAAGGGGGTATTTTGAGGAACAAAATAGATATTACTAATAACTGGTTTAGAATGAGTATAACCAATAACCGAATGATTCCTCAATGGTCTAATTTGAGAATACATTTTAACAAAGTTTTCCTTTCCATTTGTAATGTTTTACAAATATATTATAAAGAAAAAAACCTCTGACATTAGTTTTAAAACTATGATTTTATCCTCTGAAACATTTGATTTTGAACTAGAGTTGATCTCTAAAAAACTTTTCTTATAAATTTCATTTTTAAGATCCTTATAAAGTTTATCTTTATTATATTTAACATTCTTAAGGGTTTTTAAAATACTTTCAAAATCAGAAGTTGTCATATCAAGATAATTAGAAATATCTAATACTTTATTGGTTAGAATTGAAATTCTATAATTTTCATTATCAATTTTATTTTTAGTTTAGAATTTTTATTCTCAGGTAATTTAGCAAACCTTGATACTTCTTCAAATGAAGGAAATGTATTATCTTCTGATAATGAAGACTCATCATTTGATGATTCATAATATTTATTATCAGTGTGATTTTCATTCTAGGAACCATTTGTCATTACTTCAGTATTGTGTAACATAGCCATGAGACAATGATATTCAATTTTGTGCATGGCTATAAGTCCAATATTCCTTTGTCCTGGAGATTCATATTCTGAAGAATTATCAGATGAATCACTACCACTTTCACTACAAGTATCATTTTCCTTCAAGAATGTCTTTTTCTTTGTCTTATAATACCATTTCATATTCCTTTAATAATGTCTCTCCTTTCTATATTTTCTCTTTATTAATTTAAAATTAGCTCTTATATGACCTACTTTCTTAGATTCATAACAAGTTACCTCTGAATCTTTCTTATCCTTTTGATCATTCTTTCAGAATCTGTATTAAAAGTCTTGATTTTCCACAATCTTGTTCATACTTCGAGCAAGATTGGCTAACTCATTATCCTAGTGATTACGATCAATTGATTCTTAAATAACAACTTTCTTAGCTTTGGATCTTGTTATCCTTTCAGGTGTATTAACTTTAGATGTAGTAGTAAAATCTACACTTCCATTTCCATTTTTATTCATTTTGAAATAAGTCTGTATCTTCATTCTTGTCTCGTGCTATAGAAGTTTCCCAAAGAGTTTATCAAGAGTAATCTGGGAAAATTTTCTGTTTCACCAATGGCTGTCCTTTTTGACTCCCATTCGTTTGGTATTATATCAATAATTTTGGCAACCATAGCTTCATCATCATGAACTTTTTCTCCCAAAGAATGTAATTTGTTGACAATTTTCATAACTGTTTGTTTCACATTACATACCGTCTCACTATAAGGAAAAATAAATCCATGATACTCTGCTCGAAGCATTTCTCTCCTTGTTTCTATAACCCTGGATGTACCAAAATGTGTGACTTCCAATTTCTTCTAAACACAGTTGGCTTCTTCACAAGAAGATAGATGGTTGTATATATTCCTTGTCATAGAACATACCAAAGTATTATGTACCTTGTAATTTAGATGACATTCTTGCTTCTCTTGGTTGGTGAAAGTAATGACTTCTTTGTCAGTAATTTGGTAACCATCAGAAAGCATAATAAAATTTTCTAAACCAGTATGGATAATGAATGTCTTCATTCGATATCTACAGTACTCATAATTATTCCCATCAAAGATTGGTGGTCTAGCTGGATTTAGATTGTCAATTGATCCAATATTCATTCATTCCATCTAATAACAATTGTCTTTTCCACTCCACATTGAAACAGAAATATGAAACAAAAAGGGCTAGTAGTACAAATCAGTAGAAACCTGCTATGATACTAATTTTTGGATTGATATATAGATGTATATTAGATGGAACAATACAAGAGGGGTCATAATAGTAGGTTTAATAACTATGTGTTTAAAAAAATTTAGAAATTAGTTTAAATGATCTAAAACTAATACAATCCACAATAGAAACAAAAAATCAAAATTGTATTGAATATAAAGGTATGATATGATGTAATACTATATGACAAGTAAAGAAATTGTATTCAAGATGAATACTATAATTAGAATAATATAATAATGAAGGCTTATACCGTAAATCGTATAGAATCAATCGATACAATATGTACCAATATGATTGTAATTGAAATAATTACAAATGAATATGAAATGAAGAAAAGAAAAAATACAATTCCCTTTCTAAAACAAAGAGCAGTGGAAATGTAAAAGTATTTCAATTATTTTGACCCAAAGAGAAGGGTTATCCTTTCACCTAGGATAAGAGGTCTTTCATACCACCACCTTGTTAATCCCTCAATATGATGATTGGTAAGTCTTTCTTGTTATCCCCGTAAGTCGTCGATACGATGATTGGAATGTCTGTCTTGCTATCCCTGAAAGAATTTGATACAATGATCGGCACAGCTGTCCTGATATCCCCATAAGCCCTCGATATGATGATCCATAGCACTATCTTCCTATCCTATGCAGCCCTCAATCATTGTCACCTGATCGGTCAAATAAAGCAAATCAAAGCACTTAATGAAATACAAAAACTAAGAACTTGTCGTTCACGTTTTTTTATCTCAAGGCTTTCACACAAAACAAGAGAGAAGTCACAGTGTCTCTCTCTAGAACATGATATAATCACAGAATGATAAAAGTCTCTCAGTTGCACTTCACAGATTCAAATGACCTCCTTTTTATAGGACTTATGTTAAAATAGTCACTTTTTCTCCAATGGATGCATTTCTCTGAAAAACTCGGAGGGACTTCGACACCTGGCTTTATAACGGTCACACTAAAACAGAAAACACTACATCGTATTGATTAGTTTATAAATAACTCCATGACATCTTTTTGGATAAGAAAATATATATGAAGATGATAAACAAGGCTATGTGGTGATAAAGAATTAAAACGAGCATGTGATAGAAGTAAAATATGACTTCTATAATTATTACTTAGTGTAATGTATTGATATGATATAAAATGATTATAATGAACAATGGTCAGTATGATTGACAGAGTCAGTACGATTGACAGAGTCAGTATGATCAGCATAGTCAGTACGATCAACATAGTCAGTACGATCAGCATAGTTATTATGATCAACATAGTCAGTACGATCAGCATAGTCAGTACGATCAGCATAGTAAGTACGATCAGCATAGTCAGTACGATCAGCATAGTCAGTACGATCAGCATAGAAATTTGTGATTTCTAAAACAAGACATAAAAGTCAAAAGAAAACTTTTGACTCAACAGTGACAATAGGTCAAGCCAGAGCACTATAAACATTCTGGTTTTCTTCATCCACTGATGGTTCCTACATGGATCTGGGATGATATATCTATGGAATTTTTTTTTGGGTTTCCAAGTTCCCATATAAAGAAAACTTTGATATGGTATGTGATTAATCAGATAATGAAATAAGCTCATCTTATACCCATTTGTGATGAAACCAAGGTTGATAAGATTGTAAATATATATGTGAATGAGATTATTAATTTGCATGGAGTTCCATATACTATAGGCTCTAATAGGAACCCTAAATTTACTTCTCATTTTTGGAGATGCCTTCAAGAACCAGAAGTATATAACTGTTATTTGATTAAGATATACCATCTGAAGTAGGATAGTTACAAAAAATGAGCTATACAGATTCTAGGGAATATTATTCATGATTAAATTATCAACTTTGGTGGAGTTTGGATGATAATTTTGAGATAGTTTATATTTAATGAAAAAATCGTTACCAATCCATGATTATAATGGATTCTTTTGATACCTTGTAGGGACGACATTACATATTTTCTTTGTGTTGGTCAGAGATTCGTATGTGTTCCATGGTTAGACCAAGTCTAGTACAAGATATTATGAAAAAGATTCAACTAATTCATCATAGAATCTGAATAGCACTGAGATGGTATTAATTTTATGTGGATTATCATCTTTAGCCATTGGAGTTATTAGTTGGTGACTAGGTGTTCTTGATATTTTCACTCAAGTTGGTTCATCAACATTGTAAGGGGAAAAGGATACTTATTCCTCATTGTGGGACTATTTTCTATATTTGTAAAGGTTTAAAAATTTACTTATTATTTTACACTTCCACTATAGATATTATCAATACATAATGTCTTCTTTGTATCTCATTTATAGAAGCATCCATCTGACCCATACAATGTTCTGTTAAATGGTGATATTGTATTTGAACCAGATTTATCTATGACTAAATGACCTGTTAGGATAGTTGAATATAAAACCTAGGTGCTTCATGGTAGTAATATACCATTGAATTGAGTTATACTGTGGCACAATTCTAATTATCATGAGGTGTGAGATAAGGAGAAACTGATGAAAGAGTAGTGGGATCATATATTTAGCATGGAAGCTTCTAATTAGGTATTCTAGAGATAAGATATTTCAATGGAAGGGGTTTTGAAACCAAATTTTAATTTTTTTAAGGAATTCTTAAGCCCATATTATTTCCAATCATTAGATATATTTTCATTTTGGGATGTTTGGTATTTAATTTTAAAATGTTTTGAAAATTATGGGCTATTGTATGGTTTCCAAATAGTTTTTCTAAACCATGATCCCTCTCATGAAAACCAGTGAAATCCCAACTAGTTGGGTTTTGTAGGGTTAGTGCACGGTTTTTTATACAATGTACTCTCTTAAGAGAAACTATGCACTCCATTAAAGGGTATCTTGACTAGGATGCATGGTTTTATCTAACCATGTAAATATACATAGAAAATGGTTCATGGGTTTTAATTAATAGAAAAATATAAATTAAAAATTCCTAAAGCCCCATTTTTGGAGAAATATGGATGAATCATGACCCTATAAGATTTATTATTCCTCATAATCACCCAATAGGAGTTCATGGCCTCTCAGATCTCTCCCAGAATTCATTAAAATATTATGGAAGTCCATTAGAACTTCTCTCGGTGACATTCCTCTTCCCGATCTCTGTCTATGATGATCACTCTTATCCCAACAGGGTATACGTGGGTGAACGTGTTTTTTTGTATATATTATACACATTGTTTTGGGATCCTAAACATATGTTTAGTCCTTGTAAACTAGTTTTCATGATATTTATTCTTTATTGACAAATAAATATTAGGAGTTGGTGAATCAAAATCCATTGATTCTGATACAAGATGTTACATCATGATGCACAAATTTTATTAAATGTAATTTTCTTTTCTTATTTCAATTGTTTGAATAAAATAAAATTTCTTGAATTAAATATTTTTTTTCATTCAATTGTTTTTTTAATCATAATTTTATTTAATTTGGGATTTAAAATGGGTTATTGGAATGAAATTGTAAATACAAAAAATTCAATTAAATTATTGTTTGTTTATGGTAAGTAATGATATTTTAAAATATTAATTTAAATTTGAGGAATGGTTTGATTGAAAATTAATGAAAAATAACAATTACATTGAATATGGGTTATTTGTAAAATAGATTGAAATTCAATGAAATAAAATTGATCATCTTAATTGTGAATTGTATTTTGGAATTTAATTATGAATTGATTTAAGATAAATATATGTGAAAATTGTTTAAACTAATTTTATATAAAACCATTTTGTATTATCTTTGTAAAAAGAAATGTTTTTATTGAAAAAAATTGGGTTTTAGATGGAATGTTGGAATTTTTGGACTATGGGAATGGGATTTAATAATATTTAATGGTTTCATAAAATAAATTTCTTATCATTGAATTGTACAAAAGCACATGAAATATATGGTAGTTAGTTAGTTATTTGGGACAAGAATACAAAGATGAGATATACTAGTAATAGATTGATGTTTTACAATATATAGAAAACAATGGTTTTCACATCGTTCTTCCCTATTGCGACACACAGGCATCATATCTTACCATTATTGAGGGACTTGTGTAAACATTTTGTTTTACCACATGAGGGTGTGTCGATCCCATACCTTGAAACTATCATTCTTTTTGTAAGATTACCGTGTTGCTAAATTTTTTATATATTAGAGAGAAATTTATTGCAATGATGTGAATTTTTTTACATTCCTTGTGAGATTATATAAACTATTTTATATAAAAGTTTTTATTTACTCCATTTCTATAAGGCTCTATATTCATAAATGTATTTCCATCATTTGAAATATAAAAACTGATTTGTTAAGATGTGATCTTGAAATTCCAAACTATTTTATTTTGACAATTGAATGCACATATTTTTTTTAATATGGTACTGGCATCTTATTATAGAATCCTTCAGGAGACCCTACTGGGTTATTTTTCTTACACCATACCTTTTCCTTCGGGGGTTTATAGATTATATCCAACCATGTTCAAGTAGGGGTAAAAAACCACTTACAGGTGGTTCTACCAGTTGATATGTGGACATTGATTGTTTTTCCACTTAGATATGTGTTATATATATTCATTTTTTCAGGTACCTTAATATAGTAATTTAGGAATTCATAACTGTATGACATTTGGAACACATCTATGAGTGGATATTCATTTTTATTAAAAATTAATTTTTATCTTTCTTTCACTAATTTTGGGGAAAACATTTTCCATATTAATTATTTTTATGCCATATGGTAGTCATCAACCCAAAGGGACTTGCAATTACCTTTATTCCATGATAGGAATGGATTCTCCATCTGGTTTGTTTCAAAAATTCATTACCTATTTTTTTCATTTTATTCAAGTGTAATAGATATAAGTAATACAATATGGCTATAATAATACCATTAATTACGTTAATTAATATTCTAAAAATCATTTATTGGGATTTTAGTACACCATATAAAAATCAGTTTTCCTTATATGAGTCTTGTCTCATGGAAATGATTATATGATTATGAAAACCAATATAAAGATCATAACATTTGAAGTTACAATAAATCATGTTATTTTATTATGATCACATATATAAATACACATAAAAAATAGGAAATAAAGAATAATTAAATTTATTGATCAATTCGTACATAGTCATGACTTCATAATCTTACTGAATAAGAACTACAACCCTTAGAATGGAAATTGTGTTAAAAACTTCATAATAGCTTATAACATTAATTTCAAATACCCATAAGTGATATAAATTAAATTGAAACATAATATACCATGGATTATTATAAATTAATGATATAACATTTAAAATTAATTATATATACATCTTATAAAAAACATTTCTTTAAAATTAATATATTCCTCAATGAAGAGAATTGGGATAAAATCCCATACCTCGAGTCCAGAAAAGAAATGTATGTCCTTTAAATATAGTATAGAAAACATTTATTAATTAATTTTCTATGTAAAATTATTTTATAATATTATTACCTTATCGGCATAGTATTTATTTCATTTATTTCAATTAAATGTTTAATTACATTATTTGTTAATCACCATTGTGAGTATTTAGGTTATTTATTTCAGTGCTTAAAAATGGATTCTGTGTGTTGACTATGATCAATGATTTCACTGTAACATCATATATATTATAATAATCTTGGAATAATTATAACATTATTATATAAATTGGACATTTAAATATATACATGTAATATAGTTATGAAAAATATACTATTTTACAATCATGGAGACTGTAACAGATGCATACACATTAGAGACATTTCCTTTTTTCAATGATGATTATTTTATGTTGATTAGTATTATTTTATCTTGATATATTTATCACTATATATTAAATATCATATATTATATTTTATTACATTAATATCAAATATCCATTTGACGTATTGATTAAATTAAAATCACATCACTTCATGAAGGTGGTAACCAACACATATACATGGACAACATTATCATCTTACCATGGAATTAATGGAAAATGTTGATGATATATTATATGTAATTAATTTTAAATATATAATTAATGTCATATATATAATAAGTCCATCATTATAACCAGGAATCTTATGTAGTGGTTCAAAATGAATATTGTCAGTTCACGAGGTTGTCATCCTCTATAAACAATGTCACCAATTTCATTCTTATATGATAGTTTAGGAGATGAATATTGTTTATTATATTAAACATAAAATATATTATAATATTAAAAATATTTCTTTAATTTTATTAGGTTTCATGAATGTTTTATGTAGATATAATATGAAATAAAAAAAATCTATTTTAGGAACAATAATAATATATCAGACAACCACATTTTTGTTAAACCTAGAGACACTTATTGTTTGTATTCTTCAATAAAAGCATATAATAGAATAGGACTCATACTGTTATATCCATTGATGTAATCACAATCATTAAATTTCTTGTTTTCAGGCAAATAATTGTTACCCATTTTTTTCTTTCAAATTTTACAAGGTCAACTGGAAAATTGTATCTCTTACATTATTCAAGAACTTATGAATTTATGGTATTATAAAATTGAGGGAAACTCGTATCAATATGGAATCATAAAAAACTACTTTAGAAAGATGAACATCATCAACCATTATAACCAAAAATTATTATTTCAGATTATCTCATCAAAAAAATCCATGTAAAATCCTTTACAAACATCATTAACTCGACCTCATTATTTATTACCGTTGAAAATGGAAACATAATAAGGGTAATATCAAATGATGTGTAAGTGTAAATATATGAATTGATAATTCAATTTCATCAATGAGAATATGATTTAATAAGGGTGTGTGGAAATAATCGGATTGAATGAGTTAATAAAAAAACCCATAGACCTAAATACCTAGATCACTAAATATGAAAACATGTAGAATTCCTGAGTCATTATAATAAATAATCATGAGACATGTGATATCAACAAAAATAATGAAAAAATTTATAAACTCCACAAAAAATTAAATCCTATTTGAAGAACAAGAAGCATGAATTTTATTAAACCATTTCAAAACCCTTATAATTAGATTAACCATGTGGTTAAATAACAATATAATCATTACCCAATGAATTGGAGGGATATTGGGGTGCACCCATTATTTAAGCTATAACGGGCTCACCCAACACTATCTGGGTGTACATGTGATTTAAGATTTCCAGTAAAAATATAATGAAATATGAACATAGATAATTAGTTTCACCAAAACTCATAGAATCAACCTTTTTTCTTTTTAGAATATAATTAACCAGTGGAAAGGAAAAAGTTTCCCATAAAATCTATTTGAATCCTGACTAAATCAGGGAAGCAAATCGAGTTTAATAATAATATCATTGAAATGTGATCACAACATTTAAATGTAATGGCCTTCATTACAACATCATAGAAATATGGTTATCCTAGAGAAAAAATGGGTTCATTAAAATCTCTTTGAAAAATTGTTTACCTATGGAAAAAAAACAGGTTGCATAAAAATAACATTTAACCATTTTTATAAATCCATAAGATGAATGAGGATAGTATCATTACAAAATATCCCATTAGATCAACAAGTAATAATATGGGGTTTTGACAATGATGAACACATATTTCAATGAATTATCATAAAAACATTTTAAGTAAAATTCAACATTCAACTTGAAAGTCACATTTTAAAATATAAAAAAAATTAAATAAATTTCATTAAATTTAAAATTTAAAAATTATAAAATAATATTCTAAAAATAATTAAAATAAATTCATTGGGAAAAAATCCTTCCCACTTTAAAAAAATTATTTAAACTTGGTTTCTGAAGAAAAAGTATTTTTGATCGACTAGATGAATTTTCATAAAAACCTATTTAATACAATTGAGTATGTAATGATAGAAAAACATACGTAAAATGTGTATTTTCAGGTTATAAATATTGTATAAAATATATCATCAAATTTAATTTTAATTAGATCATTATAACTCAACATTGAAATCCTAATCACAAACAATCGCGTTGAATTATTAGATTTTATCATATTATTATTACACATTTTTTACACTAAATCATAATACCCATGAAATAATAAAATTAACATTATAATATAAAATAATTAAAATAACTTGATTCATGATATTACATTTTAAAATGGGGATTATAGATACTTTATAGATATATAAACCTATATAACATAACAAACATCTCGATGAAGTAAAATTGAGTAAAAACCCACTACCCAGATAGTGACTTTGAAATCATAAAACCCATAAAATATATATCCCTAAAGAGATTTTTAATCCAAAAATATTTTAATTATAATAACAATATAAAAAATTATTGGTTTTTATGTACATCACACAAAAAATAATGTTGTCAATACGGACTGTATCTTTGAGAAACAATTTAAGACAATAAAACCTTATACCTAATGTTTGATTCAGAATTATATCTCTATATATTAATGAATAATAAACATATGTTAAATATTTACTTGAGTATAAACATTTTTCATTTTTATTACAACTTTTATTTCACTTACAAACAATTTATATATAATTACATAATCAATTAATTTGAAGCCATCTGTTTTAACAATATTTTGTTTATATGACGAAAACGATTTTTGTAGGATTACTATGGTCAGTAAGGTAATTATTTAAAAACATTAAAAAAACTAATAATTATATAATTATCATATTTATACTTATATTATAATTTAAAACATATAATTAATTATTATTATAAAAAATAAAATAATGGCATGATCATGGAAATGGTATCTCATATGTAAACAAGAGTAACATTTCCAATTTTAAATTTTCGTTATAGAAAAAAAAGTAAATAATAGTTTATCTTTAACTAATGATAATTAAATCATAAATACCATTATATTTAATTATAAATATTTATATATGTCATTTTGGGATTTAATACGGATCACATCTCTTCGAGGATTTGATATTCCACATTTCGATGATGGATGTTAAAAAATTTTATGTGTATGAAAACATAAAAAAAATTATATATTATATTTATGGAAGTATATTTATGTCCTAAACATGATTATGATGAAATTAATATCACATATATTCATTATATTAACCCTTTTACCTTTCATGTAATAGGTTAATGAAATGCGATCCACATCACTTTTTGAGACGGTAGTCCACCACACACACAGGAGATGTTATAATTTCATGAATGATATGAAATATAATATGATTTTATATGATATAATGACTAAACTTGTTGAATTATATTTAAAATATCCTAAATATTATATATAAACAATATGTACATCATTTTTACCAACAATGAGTGTGTAATGGAAAAACGAAAGACATCATTTCATGAGGCACAAATCCACTGTAAACAAAAATGATGATTTCATAACTCATTTGATGGCAGTGTGTGAAGGGTTTTAGTCACAACCTTAACATAACAAGATATAATTATATTAATGTTATTTTGCTTATAATATAATAATTTTACATGAATAATTTTGGTGTTTGGTTAATAAAATAATATAGAAGTTTATGTTCATGAATGTCACCCCTACAATAGGTTACTCCTTTTGGATTTGACTAAATGAAATACATATATTGTTTTCAACTATCATTGAGGATTATAAGAAGATTTTATAGATATTTATAATTTATTTGGGCATTAATTTTCTGATTAAAGTGGGTTTGAAGGTGTTAATAACTGTCTGGAGTATGTTCCCATTTATCGTGGATGATTTGTGGTATTCTTGTAAATACAAAAATTTATAACTATTTGGAGGACTCCTTTACATTATTACATTCTAAATTGAAACGTTATTGAGTGGATAGAATTTATGTTCAATAAAAACAAAAAAAAATACCGAAATTAACTCATTTTTAATCATTTTCTTCCCCAGTCTTTAATTTTACTCAATCATACCTCATTTTGTTTTTACCCTAGTAACCATTTATCTAACCTTGGTTATTAATTCATTAAGACTAAATATATTTGATAAATATATGAAAATTTTTAAACAATTATTCAAAATATTATACCCAAATTATATTTACAAACTGTTATGTGTGTTTGAACTTAATCTTAATGGAAGCACATGTAAAGAACCAAAACACCACTTCAACCATAGCTACACTAATAAATTTGTTATTATTTAGTGGTCACCATATTCATTATTAAAGAAAAAAAATTCCATGAATCTACCATATATGAAATTTATTATAATTTTCAAATAGAATGTGAAAAGAATATAATTTTTTTAAATTTTATATCATTTAATAAAATTTAATTTATCCAAAAATTTCATTTATTATAAAATTTCATTAACAAAAAATTTATCTTTATTTACATAATTAAAAATTTAAAACATCAAAACAATGATGTAATTTTAATATATTTTTTATAACATTATAAAAATGATATATAGTTATAAAAAATAAAAAAATAGAAAAAGTCATTCCATTTTATTCCATTATATAATTTTTATTGTCCTTTATTTTAGTTAATAATTAATTAAATAATTTCAATATTGTATTTTCATATGTATTTTAAGTAAATCATTCATTTATATAAATTAAATATAAATTATTATGATCATTAAAACTAATTTATCCTTCATAATAATATGTATAATGAAACCAACATGGTTTTTATCATTATCACAAATAATTATAGATACTAAATTCAAAGATGGATCCTTTTTGTCCTTTTCTTTACTTAACATAATATACCCGCCACTTTCATTAAATAAATCATAATATAACTGATAATTTTTTTCCCAATTAGTATATTTGTATCACTAAGAGGGGGGGGGGGTAAATTAGTTATAATATATATTTATATGATTTCAATAAAGAACCTTCACCATTTATTGATTATTTAATTATATGCTGGAGAAACAATTTAGACACACATCCATGAGAACACAAGTATTTACAAGGTTTGTAATTTAATATGAATAGTTATATCATTGGTATGGTTTGGAAATAATCCAACACCCCCAAATACATTAGAAAATAATCCTTTGATTACAATGATTCTGATATACCCTTTCATTCGTTTTACACTATGTTAACAATCCAAAACAACATGTACACCCTCTTAGCAAAAATAGGGTAAAGAAATATATGTGTAATAAATAATGTTAAATATTCTTATTTTTTAGTACGAAAAATGTATTATTTGAAATAAAACGTCCAAAATTTATAGATAAATGTTGGTACAAACTTCCGGGGCATTGATATAGAATTCAAGTCCAATTTCCCAATCTGATATTCTCAATCTGATTCTCCAGATCTGATCACCCAATCTCATATTCCTACTCCAAATTTAAAATTTAATTAACCAATACAATATAAGTAGCTTTATTAGTATAAGATCAATACAATTAAGAAAACCTGATTCCTCATTCCAGAAATCCCAACACAAAAATCAATGTTCCAGTTACTTCAGCTTGATATTATTAGCATCTGAATAAGATGATAAGATGAATACAAATGAAAACTGAATATTATGAACACTCAATACAATGGACATTTAATCCTATGGATATCTTAGTAACATTGTGACCTCATCTCATCTTTTTTACATTCCTTCTTCAAAAATTTCATAAATAAATGCTCAATAAGAATACTTATTTTTCTCCCATAAACATTGGAGCATCTATCCATTCTACAGTAAAAAATACATTATTCCAAATAAGTGAAATGTACACTCACCATTTTCTGGATACGAATGGTTTATTTTGGAGTGAATACAAAAATCATTAGCACTCAAAACAAATTCACCAAAATCACAATATCCTTTGAATTTAGGGTGAATTATTTTGTCATCAACTATTATAGAAACATCTAGAAGATTTTCCAAACTTTAGCTCTTCCTTAAAATTTACATTTAACATATAGTTAGGAACATATTTCTAAATTAAATTTTCTCAATTTGAATTAGTCATTATGATTGATGATTCTAGTGATCGGTTCTAGTTATTGGTATTCATTATGTTTCAATGTCCCTGTTTTCAAAAAATTTAGATAAATTCTTAAACTATTCTCTTAACCCAATTGAAACCATCTTGAAAATTGTACAATGTAATTCAACCCATTTAATATTGTTAACTACATTGTTTATCATATTCTTTTCCATTCATTTCATTCATCTGTCTAAACAAATTCCCTTTCTGAATAAAATGGCATTAAATAGATTATTTATCTTCTGAATATGATACCACTCAGAAAAATTCGTTCTCTTTTCCATTAACATCATTCCTTAAATATTTTTTTCTATTTTATTTTGTTTTGACTAATAAAAAGTACAATTTATTTCTAACATTTATTAAAAATGCTCTATTCCTTTATGAATTTGATAAGCCCAACACAATGGGCTCATCAAAAAAACACATCATTCATTTTTTTCTTGTATCCAACTGTCCAAAACATAATATCCATGAATACGATCACAATAAATATGATCTCCAACACCCCTGATTCATTCCTCCTAGATCTGATCAGTCATAATACAGTCTCAAGCATCTATCATTCATTCCATCCAGATATGATCAATATGAATAAAATAGTCAAAATTCTTCTTTCACATCCACTTTATTTCATCATGTTTCCACCACAAATTTCAAAATATACATATGATTTATAAGAAATATATGATCATAAAAATGATGTAACATTTTATATATCATAGTCATGTTGTATTTGATTATCCTTATGTATGATTATATCTTCCATGGAATATCAAGAGTGAATAGGGTGGTCATTTACTTTCATCGAGATTCCTACTCAATACGATTGATTTGTTCATTCCAAATATAATTTGAATCTCATGAGTTTGTTCTTGCATCAATATTTCCTAAATTACTATGTACCATCTTCGTTATTATGTATGTTTGATTATTTGAATACAATGGTTTATAAGAGATTCACTCAATAAAAATTGAAGTGATTTTCCCTTTCTTCTTATTCATTTTTGACAAAAAAAATTAAATTCTTGAATGCAATCACCTTCATCATCATATTGGTTATAACAATATCCCCCTTTGGATTTTGTTGTCAACCAAGTTTCATAAATCTAGTAAAATTATGTACATAATAAATTTATTATATATGAACAAATCTAATCCTATGTGTGCTAAATCATTGTACGAAACAAGAATCATTGATAGAAATACCACGATGTACAAATTTAGCGATAAAGATAACCTTATTTATCTTCCAGATATTTTATTCTTCATTAGTTCAACATTTCTATAATAAAAAACAAATTATTCCTTACAACAACTCCACAAACTGTTATAATAGTTCAAACACAATACTATAATAAATTCACATATTTCTACAACTACCCCTTTATACATTCCATTTAAGGGTAGATTTATGAAACAACTCAATTTTATCTCCCCCATGAAAACTCTGTTAAAAGCTAAGATATAAGAGTGGAAAGAAATACATAAATCATCTTTTTGTGAAAGTGGTTGGACTCCCATGGTAAAAATCAATTTAGAAAATTATTTCATCAGAAATTGTTTTTTTAAAATGTCAGCAATTTGATCATATTTTGGAATATACTCTAGAGTAAAATAGGATATATCCTCATGCTCAATAATGAAATAATCTTCGATATTGATATGTTTTAAAAAGGATTGTTGAACTAAATACCTAGTGAAATTGATTTTACATTGATTATTAGAACTCAAAAGTGCGAGTATCTTCCCTTCAATATGTAAATATTCTAATTAGGTTTTCATCAACATTAGTTGAGTAGTGGGTTGAGTGGAAAAAACATACTCAGATTCAGCCATAATGAATGTTACTAAATTATGTTTCTTTAAATTCTATCTAACATAATTATTTCCCCTAATGAATAATCCACAAAATTTGGTTTTCCTATCTTCAATATTCTTTTCCCAATCAGCTTCGGAATAAAAATAAATTCCATACTATCTATGATTTTCTACTTGATTAAAAATTATTTTGTGCCTTTTATGTACATGATATTTCATTTTCTAGCATGTATATGTGATTATTTCAGAGCACTTGAAATTCTTTCACATATGGTAACAAGAAAAACAATGCCTGGTAATGAGGTAGAGAAATAAAAAAACATCCTATAAAATTCTGAAATTCATTCTAATGAACTTCTTCGCAATCTCAATATTTGCATAGCTTTTGCTCCCACTACTATCAGTGTAGAATGTGGTGTTTAATTTTCAATGCCAAACCTCCTCAGAAGACACAAATAATTTTTTCCTTAAGAAATAAAATTTTATTTATTCATCCTCAAAACATATATCCTAATAAAGTATTTAATTTCCCCCAACATCAAAATTTAAAATACCTTTTTCAACTCTTCATAAAATCATTCACAACTTCATTTTCCATTCCCAAATATGATAATTTCATTAACATAAACAATTATTATGAAGGAACACTGTTTATTTTCATTGATATAATGACTGATATCAACTCTTCGATTCTAGAAATTTATCTTCCATATGTATGTATCCAATTTTGTGTATCCTACCCTTGAATCGTGTTTTATGCCTTATAAGGCCTTCTTAAATTTTAAAACATAACTTTTATCTGTCCCAACAACAAATCCACATGGTCATTCAATATAAACTACATTACCTAGATTACAACTCAAGAATGTAGATTTAAAATCCATTATAATGATCTTCTAACTTCGTTTTTTAAATAGAAATAAATATTCTAATTATTTTTTCATTGAATCAGAGAAAAGTATTAATGAAGATAATTACATTTAATATTTTATTACACATTCCATACCAATATTTCCTTGTTTCTTATCACATTACAATCTTAATTTATCTTGTTTTGGAAACCCTATTTTTTAGGAATGTTTTTATTTTCGGGTATAAGTATATGTTCCCATGTTTATTTATTTTTAATCTGATTCAAATATTCATTCATGGACTGTTTACATTACAGATACTCAAAATAATCTTTCAAATCATTCGGATCCCCCTTTGAAAATAAATAAGTATGTGTAATAGAATTTGATGTTCATCTTTTTTAAACCTTCTGATTTTGATCCCCAATTATATTCTGAGCATCATCATTCTTCCTCATCCTAGGATAATATTTTTGAATACCTTCCCCATCAGTATAAATATTTGAGTTTGAATATTATTTTGGGGTAGGATTATAATTGTCTAAATACTTATCATAATTATATTCCTTATATTTCTCAACAACATATTCTACCTTAGTATGTTTTTCTATCTGATATTTTTCAATTACATTCACATCAACAAAATTAAATACTCTATTTTCTTCCCTATAGAATCATCTATGGCCTCTTCCATTCATTTCATAGCTAATAAAGTTTCCATCTTCTCTTTTCGGCTCAAACATTAAATATTTCCCCCATTCTTCTTTATAATAAATAGACTCTCTAAAACTATAAGGTTTTTCAAAAATTGAGTTCATCTATAAAACAATTCAGATGGGTTCATATCTAAATGAGGCTTAAATAAATAATTATTTTATATATAAACATTAGTAATCATGGAATGCCTCCAAAATTAATGAGAAAAGCCATGTTCAAGTACCTAGTTTTTCACATTTCTCTAAGACATCTATAATTTCATTCAACAACCACATATTTTTATTGAGTTTATGGAGAACAATAATAATTCCATGTTTCATTATTACCCTAATAAATTTAAAATTCATCACAACTGTATTCTACATCATTTCTAGTTATTATCTTATTCACAAAATATTCACATTCCTTTTAATTTTTCATTATGATTTTAAAAAAAATCATAGCATCTGATTTATGTTTCAAATACATAATACATGTAATGAAATTAAAATTATAAATGAATTTTATGAAGTAAATATATTTATTGTTTTATCAAATTTACCCATATATACTAGAATTAATATACCTTAGGGGTTGTTTTGAATAAATCTCCACATTCTACTGCACTACATTTGTAATATTTCCATTTTGAAAAATATTGCACCGCCAATATATTCTTCTTAGAGATTATATCATGTCTCAAAAACTATCTATTTTAGATAAATATTATGATATAACATTGAAACTTTTGTCACATACTGTTACGCTATCATTTTTTCTCTTCCCTCGTACTCATTTAACAAGGGTTTTATATTTAACCAACCTGAAACAAGTTTCCTTTTGTAGATTGGCCTCTTCTAAAAATATTTCTATCTTATTAATTTTTCATAGTAAAATCATATTTTCATAATATAACATCATCTCCCTCACCACACAATTGATAAACACATAAAATATTTTGATTCATCCAATCAACATAGATATTTTTCATGTATTTCATATTTTCATTACCAATGATAGTAGATCCCACACCTTTAATTTTGAAGGATTGAACATTTCCAAATGTAAATTTTCCACTTTTAAATAGTTTGCAATGGTTGGAACCTATTTTTTATAATCACTTCATCCTTCTCTAGTTTTATTAAAACATCCTTTCCTGAAATCATTCTCTAAGGATATTGAATCCCACATAACCAATGTTTTCCATAACTTGTGGGGTAATAGAAATTTTTTTGGTTGAGCTAACTTATATTTATCTTGTGTCCAAATCCCTCTAAATACTTCCAGTATCCAAAAAGTGTATCTAGCATTTAAACATCCATATTGGGTGGAATTATGAGTATATTTCTCCAAAAAATTCTTCCCCATATTTTCTGACCACCAACAATTTTGTTACAAATCAGATTATTATTATTCTTGTTACCTTTATCTTATTAATAAGTATATAAATATTTTCCAGATCTAGATAAAACATGTTTAGAATTAATATTCATTGAAACTTTTGAAATATTCACATTTTCAATATTTGTCACATACATAAAATTCATATTTTTCTACTTCTTAAAAACAATTTCATCATTCCTATAACCCTTTGAATGTAAATTTTATTGAACCTTCATAGGGTTATCATTTAGAGAAAATTAAACAACATCATTAATACATTTCGTGAAATTTTTTTTAGCATTGTAGATTAATGAATCTTATCATGGAAAATTCTAAATATTATTCTTTTTCATTCAGATTTACTTCCATATGCTCACTATGATTCCTTTCTTCTTCATGAGATTCCATTAAATCATTAATTTCCTTTTCCGTCTTCACATTATCATTAAATTTAAATTATTTATTTCTTGTTGCGGAATATTCATCATCCAAATTTTAGTTTTTATTTTAACGCCTTCTGATCTTTGTTAAACATTCATTCAAATCATTGTTTTATTGAAATCCAGGTTGAGTTCTTTCATCCCTGTATATGATAATTCTGAATTCTTCAACATTCATCGTTGAAATAAAATTATTATCAATACCATACTCAGTTGATTTTTCGGATTTTTTATCACTGTCTTCTTCTTATTATTCTTTTTTAGATAAAATATAATTTTTTTGGGCTTCAATATTTTTATTTCATTCCCTACAGAATACAATTTATCTTTATATATTGGTTTCTTCCCCGACCATCTTATCATTATTTATTCTTAATCATTATCCACATCATTATTTCGTTGAGAGAATAAAACGACAAATTTTATAATACATCCACATTAAATGTATTTTAGTAACATTTTAACTTTTTATTTACATATAACTCATTTCAAATTTTCAAAAAATAAGGATAATGTATCATCATTATTTATAAATACCTCATTTTCTGAATTATTATCACCAAAATCATCTTCAATATAAATATTATTTGACTTTTCATTCTTTTCAAACATGAAATACATTTCCATATCATCTTTTATCTATTTTTCATATCATTTTCTCTTCTAATTTCATAAGTGATGAGAATGATATGAAAATCACCTAGATATAATTTTTCAAGATATGTGTATTTTGATAAAAAAATTACATCAAACATTTCATTATGGATTCTCAAGATCCTCTCAAAAACATTAGAATCATCTAAATTTTCACCAAGACATCTAAATTTCATACAATGTCGTTTATCCTGGTAAATAAGTCCCCAATATATTCATATTCACCCATATTCATATATTCATACTTCAATCACTAGGTTTGTAACTTTTCATTCATTACTTCTTTATTTACTTTATATATGTTTTTCAATCTATCACATATTATTTTCTTTGTAGCAACACATTTCACCCTTACGATGTCAATTTCAGAATGTGATGATGTTCAGTCATTCTTGGATCATTCTTTATTCTCATGATTTATCTTATCAAATGAGGTTTTCAGAACATTATCATCAATAAGAGTAAACCCAACTGTTACAGTTTTAATAACAACATAAATAATAAAAATAATATATAGAAATATTCTATCATTCTATATATGATAATTCTTCCTATCAAACACCAGAATACATTTAATGTTCACAGAATTAAAAATTCTCTATCAACAAAGAATAAGTGAATGGAACATTAAATATGATACATGTTGAAGGTTCCCATTCTGTGTATTTATATCACTAAGAGGATGAGGTGGTGAAGCGATGATACTACTTTATTTTATCTCTCCTTTAAATAACATTCACCTTGTTTTAAAGATTTAACTCTCTACTGAATAAAAAATTCAGATAGATATCTATGTGAAGACAAGTATTTACAAAGTTCACTATCAAAGAAGTATATATATGACCATCATATGGTTTTTGAATAATTCAATACCATGAAATAAACTAGAAAAGAATCATCAGAATAAAATGTAATTATGACAACACTGCTTTTTATTACAACTTAAACATGCTTTATTACATAAAACATCACTTGATCCAACAAAGAAGATCGAGAGGATTAGTTTCATTGGGGCTTAGGATCATTACATAAAAACTTTAAACTTGAAATACAAAATCCTTATTGAAAACTTCCTTTACATGACCACTACATTCCTTCGTACTTAGCATTGCATGGGATAACCTGAGGACATGCATAAGAAAAGGGTGAGCTATAAAGCCCAATAAGGGAGTAAACAATGAATAACATGAGGAGTGAAGTACATGTTAGGCAATAGGCATATCAATAGAGCATAATAGAAACATGAACATAAAGGCATGATAAAGCATGATAATCATAGCATGGGAATGTGGCAACGACACTTAACATTGAATTAGCATGAGCCAAGGCTCATTGCACATGGAGCATGAGTAAACCCTCATTGCACTTGAAGCACGAGTAAACCCTCATTGCACTTGAATTAGCATGAGTAAACACTCATTGCACATGACGTATCGTGATACTATACTTTACCCAATGCATTGGAGCGCTATAAAGGGCACACCCTTCTTAAACATTTCATTTCATGCATAAGTGTGCCACATGGATCATAAAACATGGATTCATAAAACAGAATCATTTATTCCAAGATAAAGGAATGTGGAATTCATAAATGAAACTTTATAATCAATAAGTAAATGTGCATAAAGGTTAATACCCTTGATGGAGAAATGGGCATGGTATTCACTACACAAAGACATTGGCTTAGAAAATCGGTGTGATTTCGGCAGCGTAACGGCGTGACATAAGAATTCATAAAAAATGTTGATGAGAGAGAAAGGGGTTCCTCATCATATTTACATGTAATGTACAGTAAGGAGATCATATATATACATGTCCCAATAATAGAAATGTAATTTAGATTCATGATACAAAATTATTGCTTGAATGTAAAAGAAGAGAGAGAAGTTCCTTTCGGAATTTCGGCATAGTAATGGGTGTACATGGGAGGCATTTAATGAGAGAGAAAGGGTTCTCCCATCATTCAAACAATAAGAGGGAAGTATGGGGGAGGTGTGAAACCATACCCCAACATTCATAAATGAAATTAAAAGTGCAATACAACTTAAGGAAATTTGACAAAAATTAGAATGGATGAAAAAAAAACCCTTACTTGGAAGTGTGCTTCCAAAGGCTAGAGAGAGGCTTGTGAGAGGCTTCTTGGGATCTTGGGGCACCTTGTGAGGATTATAGAGAGAGTAGGGCAGAGGTTGGACGAACTTCAAGGGCTTTGGGTGAGGAGGAAGTGGGAGCTCGGGTGGGTTATATAGGAAAGGTGAGAGAATTCTTTATTATTTAGGTTTGGGACCCCTTATATTAAAATAATCCAAACCAAAAACCATCCCATGGTATTTGCCCATGGTTTCTGGAAAAGTAAAGACGAACACAATATTTTACATGTCCAAGGTCCGAACTTATTAAAAAAAGGGTTGCTTATGTGGAGGTGAGTCACACTCCAATGGAAATTAATTTAAAAAGGCAAAGTGTTGAATAAGTTTTGAGGGCTCCATTAATGCTTTGAAAAGTAAGTAAAACAAACCCAAAACCTCATTATTTTAATGATAAAACACATATTGGACGAACATATGGATTATGGTATTTTATTATACCACCATTGGGTCATTATGATGTCATAAAACACATTATATATTTAAATGATATTTAATTTTTACCCAAATATTTGACTATCTCAGAAAATTATGAAAAAATTCACCGTTGGATAATTTCGACATCCTAATTCCAAAAATAATATTTATTTTATCTAAATAATTTTCTAAATATGTTAATTTTCACTTCAAAAATAATAACCGACATTTATAAAAAAATTACGGCTTTTGACAGAAACGGCTTTCAAACCTTAGTAAAATTTGTAATTGCATTCATAAAATTATAAGATAATTTATATTTAATAAAAATTAATGTAATATTAATAAAAATATTTTATTAAGATATTATTTAATTCAAAAATCCTTTAATTTAATAAAATATAATTCTTAATTAAATAATAACTAAAAACACCATTTGTACTTTAAAAACTAATTACAATGTATCAAAAATGACTAGAAATTATATTCATTATTATATACAAAAATAATGTACATGAACATGGTGCTACTTATTTGTTACATAACCCCTTAAAATAGCCGCATAAGACCTAAGGGTAAGGTTTGCGATGGTGACAGACTCTTGGGGCTGCTCGGATAACATCGCTCGAGTGGTAATCTCTATCAACTTCCATTTTTCCCGTAGACGATCACGTTCGAGCTTGACTTGATGAAGCTCAGCTTGGGATTGGTCAAGGGAAAAGCCCAAAGACGCCACCTCTTTTCCGAGCTCCGACAAATGGGCTTCGTAAGGGGCAATTCTACTGGATGAGGCCATCGCTTCCTTTGTTTGAGTAGAAATGGTTTCGTTAAAGCCTTATATTCATACTACTCAGATGATCACTGTTCAACGGCTATAAAAGTAACGGTCACAAATCTTAACATAAAACTAATGAAGTTGACATCTTATAAAAACATTTTTCATAAAGAGACATTTAACTGGATCAAGAGGGATTTTCCATTAATGAAACATTGGGTCGTTACAACATTCCCCCCTTAAGAAATTTCGCCCTCGATATTTTCCTTTTACCACACTAAAAAAATGTGGGTAACTCAGCTTCATCATATCCTCCGACTCCCAAGTTGCTTCTTCAAACTTGTGGTTTCTCCACAACACCTTGACGAGGGGCATTGTCTTATTTCGTAGAACTTTTTCTCTACGATCTAATATCTTCACTGGTTGCTCCTCATAAGAAAGATCGTCATCTAATTGTACCACCTCAGAAGAGAGTACATGTGAAGGGTCTGGTATGTACTTCCTTAAGAGGGATACATGGAAGACATCATGCACCTTGGCCATAGTTGGTGGAAGTGCTAGTCGATAGGCCACAGCCCCAACACGATCAAGAATCTTGAAGGGGCCGATGTACCTTGGACTTAACTTCCCTTTCTTTCCAAACCTCATGACCTTCTTCCACGGAGATATGCGTAAAAACACCATGTCTCAGACTTTAAACTCAAGGTCTTGTCGACGATTATCTGCATAACTCTTCTGTCGACTCTGGGCTGCCTTGATATGCTGCTGAATGGTTTTCACCTTCTCCACCATTTCTTCGACCATTTCTGGTCCAAGTAGCTTTCGTTCACCGACCTCATCCCAACATGCTGGTGTTCTACATCTTTTCCCATAAAGGGCTTCATATGGTGCCATTTGGATGCTCGAGTGGAAACTATTATTATAAGAGAACTCAACTAGAGGAAGATGTTGATCCCATCCTCCTTTAAAGTCCATTGAGCACGCTCTCAACATATCCTCAAGTGTTTGGATAGTCCGCTCGGATTGGCCATCAGTTTGAGGATGATAGGCCGTACTGAAGTTTAGTTCAGTATTCAGAGCATGTTGAAGACTCTTCCAAAACTTAGAGGTAAATCTTGGATCTCGGTCAGACACAATAGATAATGGTACACCATGCAACCTTACCACTTCCCTGATATATATCTGTGCTAGTTGATCCAAAGAGAAATCCTCTCGAATAGTAATGAAGTGTGCAGTCTTTGTAATACGATCCACAATAACCCAGATTGCATTGTTGCTTTTGGATGTCCTTGGAAGTCCAGTGACGAAGTCCATGGTGATGTTCTCCCATTTCCATTCTGGTATGGGCAATGGTTGCATCATCCCCTTAGACTTCTGTCTCTCTGCCTTCACTTGTTGACACACCAGGCACTTTGATGTATATTCGGCGATCTCCTTCTTCATATTATCCCACCAAAAGTTTTCTCAGAGATCTCGATACATCTTTGTGCTCCCGGGGTGACTAGAGAAATTTGAACTATGTGCATCATCCAAAAGTTCCTTCTTCAGCTCGGAACATGATGGGACACATAGTCTTTTCCCAAACCGCACAATTCCTTCTTCATTAACATTAAACTCTGAGGATTTTCCCTTTTTGATAGCTTCCACTTTTTCTTGGATTCTCGCATCATCCTTTTGAGCATCCTTTAACCTTTCCAAAAGAGATGTTTGAGCAATCATTTGTGAAAGTATTGATGATGTTCCCTTCTTTATGATTCCCACGTCCATCTTCATCAAGTCTAAGAAGATTGGATTCTTCTCAATTCTCATCATTGATAGAATTGCTGGATCCTTTCTACTTACGGCATCCGCCACCTTGTTCACCTTCCCAGGGTGGTAATGTATTGAACAGTCATAATCCTTTATGAGCTCTATCCATCTTCTCTGGCGCATATTAAGCTCTTTCTATTTGAATATATATTTAAGACTCTTGTGGTCAGTATATATCTCACATTTCTCCCCATAGAGATAATGCCGCCAGATTTTCAAGGCAAAGATCACCGCCGCCAACTCCAGATCATGCGTTGGATAGTTTCGCTCATGGATTTTCAACTGCCTTGAGGCATAGGATATCACTTTATCATTCTGCATCAGCACACATCCTAAGCCCTTCTTCGAAGCATCACTGAATACCATAAAAAGCTCCCCACTTGTGGGTAAAGTGAGCACGGGTGCAGTGATAAGCCTCATTTTCAACTCCTTGAAGCTTTCTTCGCATTCATCACTCCAAGCAAACTTTACTCCCTTTCGAGTTAGCTTGGTAAGAGGGTTGGACAATCGTGAGAATTTTCTCACAAATCGTCGATAATATCCAGCTAACCCCATGAAGCTACGGATATCAGTTACCGATGTTGGCCTCGGCCGTCCCTCAATTGCATCTGTTTTGGAGGGGTCCACAGATATCCCATTGCTTGTGATGATATGGCCCAAGAATGAGACCTCCTTCAACCAGAACTCACACTTGCTGTACTTGGCATAGAGCTTCTCCTTGCGCAAAGTCTCCAGTACAGTTCTTAAATGCTCCTCATGGTTCTCCTTGGTTTTGGAGTATATTGGAATATCATCTATAAAGACTACCACAAATTTATCTAGGTAATCTCTAAAGACTCTATTCATCAAGTCCATGAATATTGCTGGAGAATTGGTGAGTCTGAAAGGCATTACTATGAATTCATTGTGCCCGTACCTTGTACGAAAAGCAGTCTTGGGGATATCTTCCTTCTTCACCCTTACTTGATAATATCCCGACCGCAAGTTGACCTTGGAGAAGTATTGTGCTCCACACAGCTGATCAAACAAGTCATCGATTCTTGGGAGAGGATACTTGTTCTTTATCGTGATTTTGTTAAGTTCACGATAATCGATGCAAATCCGCATTGACCCATCCTTCTTCTTGACGAAGAGGACTGGTGCACCCCATGGTGATGCACTTGGGCGTATAAACCCTTTATCCAGATTCTCCTGTAGTTGTTTTTTCAGCTCTTCATGCTCAACAACAGCCATTCTATATGGAGTTTGGGATATTGGTAGCACCCCAGGTATAAGTTCAATTGAGAACTCAACATCTCTTCTTGGAGGAAGACCAGGAAGTTCCTCAGGAAATACTTCAGCGAATTCTCTCACAATAGGCATTTCTTCAAGGGTGGTTTCTTCCTTGGACTTAATCATCTGAGCCAGATATGCGTGCTCATAAGGCAGTAATATCCATGCTTGAGATGATGGAGCTAAAGGAGATTCATCTTCCTCCTGACACTTGTAAAGAATCGGGGGTCGATTCTCCATATGGAGTGTGATTTCCCTCTCCCGACAATTTAAATTGGCTCTATATAAGGAAATCCAATCCATGCCAAGAATTGCATCAAATTCAAAGGGATTATGACGAGGTTCACCGGGAGATTCAATCCACAGATTATAACAGGGGAGGACTTATACTCATGGGATGCAATGATTTCCCCATTTGTCGTACTCACCGATATCTTTACTTCCATGATTTGTGGTGGTGCAGGGATTGTTCTACTAATCTTTTGAGATATAAAAGAATGCGTAGAACCTAACTCAAAAAGTACGTTCGCTATTCTTGAATGAATAACTAGTGTACCTGTCACCACTTCGTTTTCGGGGTTCACTTCGGCAGAAGTGATAGCAAAAGCTCTTCCATGCTGTCTTGGAGGTTGTTGATTGCCTCCGATAACCCTTGGATTAGGGCACTGATTCGCAAAATGACCCAGTTCTTTGCATTTGAATCATTGAACAACGCTTTGAGGTTCGAACGGAGCGTTCCTCCCCTCTGTCGCAGCCGTGGGTCCTTCTTGCTGACAGTTAATAGCTAGGTGCCCTTCTCATCCACACTTGAAGCATTTTCTTATCCCCCTAAGGCAATTTCCAGGGTGCTTCTTTCCACACTCACTAGTAGAAAAACGGTTTTTAACGTCGGTATTTTTTATTTTGGACGTCGGTTTTTAACCGACGTCGAAGGCACCGACGTTAAAAATATGAATTTTTATGTCGGTTTTTGTAAACCGACGCGAAAAATGAATAACATTCGTTTTTTGGCGTCGGTTTTGTAAAAAACCGATGCCAAAAAAAATAATTCATATACTTTTTCGCGTCGGTTTTCATAAAAACCGACGCGAAAATTTTTAAAAAGTAGTTTTGGCGTCGGTTATTTAAAAAAACCGACGCCATAAATGAAAAAAAAATATTTTTCGCGTCGGTTTTTATAAAAACCGACGCCAAAAAAAATAATTCATATAATTTTTCGCGTCGGTTTTCATAAAAACCGACGCGAAAAATTTAAAAAAGTAGTTTTGGCATCGGTTATTTAAAAAAACCGACGCCATAAATGAAAAAAAAATATTTTTCACGTCGGTTTTTATAAAAACCGACGCCAAAAAAATAATTCATATAATTTTTCGCGTCAGTTTTCATAAAAACCGACGCGAAAAATTTAAAAAAGTAGTTTTGGCGTCGGTTATTTAAAAAAAACGACGCCATAAATGAAAAAAAAAATTTTTCACGTCGGTTTTTATAAAAACCGACGCCAAAAATCAAATTTTTTTTTCTACGTTTTAGATCATTTCCTAATATTCGATTTGACAGGCTGTGGACCTAAAACGGAGTTACGGTTCAAAAGTTATCGCCGTTACAAGTTGAACCTCTCAAAGTTTTGATTGATACAACTCGTTTCAAAGAAAACATGATAAACATAAATTAAAATCCTATACACCAAATGTAATAAAATAATCATAATACATCAAACATATTTCAATGGTTTTAGGGGCTTCCATCGAAATGATATGTTTTTTATTATCATATAACATGTATTTAGAAATGAGAATGAATCATCATTATAAGAAATCCAATCGAGTTGTTTAGAAATGAAGGATAATAATAATAAAGAAAACGAATGTATAGAATATGTACCAATTAATGATTGAAGTCGCATTGAAATCGTGATTGAAAAGAAGATGTTGAAAATGATGAAAGAAGGAGAAACTGGATATATATATAGTAAACGAAAATATTTTCAATTGTGTTTTACGAAAATGTAGGCGGGATTTTAAAAAGTTAAACGCGCGTTGTGAAAAAAATTGATATTTTGATCCCGCTTTACTCTTTGGCGTCGTTTTTGTTTGAAACCAACGCAAAATAGTATTTACATTGGTCTTTTGGCGTCGGTTTTTTAGAAAATCGATGCAAAAAATGTCAATCAATATCATTTTTGGCGTCGGTTCATAAAAAAACCGACGCAAAAAATGAAAAAAAATTTGGCGTCGGTGTTAATGAAAACCGACCCCATAAAAGTTTTAAAAAAAATCTTTGGCGTCAGTTTTTTAACAAACCAATGCTAAAAATTTTAAAAAAAACTACATTTCGCGTCGGTTTTTTTAAAAACCGACGCCAAAAACAAAAAATAATTTTTTTGGCGTCGGTTTTTAAAAAAACCGACGTGAAAAGTTAAATTATATTTTTGGCGTCGGTATTTATGCAAACCGACGCCAAAAATGACAAACAAAAATTACATTGTTTTAGATAATTCTCTAATCTTTGATTTGACTGGTCGTGGAGCAAAAACGGAGTTACGGATTAAAAGTTATGGATGTCGGAAGTCGACCTTCTCTAAAAGAAGTCTTAAGGAAGTTCAACTTTCAAAGGCCATAACTTTTAATCCGTAACTCCGTTTTTGCTCCACGACCAGTCAAATCAAAGATTAGAGAATTATCTAAAACAATATAATTTTTTTTTTAAATTTTTTGGCGTCGGTTTTCATAAAAACCGACGCAAAAAATATATTTTAACTTTTCGCGTCGGTTTTTAGAAAAACCGACGCCAAAAGGAGTTTTTTTTTAAATTTTTAGCGTCGGTTTGTTAAAAAACCGACGCCAAAGAATTTTATTTAAAACATTTATGGCGTCGGTTTTCATAAAAACCGACGCCAAAATATATATATTTTAGTTTTTTGCATCGGTTTTTTTAAGAACCGACGCCAAAACAATTTTTTTCCCTTTTTGGCGTCCGTTTTTTTAAAAACCGACGCCAAAAAATCACCGTAAAAATTATTGACGTCGGTTTATAAGAAACTGACGTCAAACTGGCGATGTTAAAAATCATTTTTCTACTAGTGACTTTTGGCAAGTGGGGTGCTGGAACATCTTAGCGCCGTTGGATTTATCCATCGGACCTCCAGCATTGAAGTCCACCTTACGCTTCTTGTCCCCATGATACCCCTGAGATTCTCCGATCTCCATTTCAACCTTGAGGTAACATCGGACAATTTCCTCATAGCTGTCGAAGTCACGGATCGCTAATGCTTTCCGCAAGCTAGGCTTCAGCCCACCAAAGAAGTGGTCAACCTTGCATTCAGGGGTAACGACAAAGCCGGAAGCGTATCGTGCAAGCCTTGTGAAGTTTTCCTCGTACGCTCCCACAGATTCCTCATCTTTCTGCTTGAGGGAAAGGAAGTCCCTTTCCATCTTAAGACAAAGGGTATGTGGAAAATATTTACCGAAAAACATCTTCCGGAATACCTTCCATTCCAAAGCCTCGATCTCCTCCTCAGGCTTCGTATTTTTGATCAACGTCCACCATTGATCAGCTTCACCCTCCATACGATAAGCCGCCAGGAGAACCTTCTCTTTTTCAAAGCATTGGAGGATGGATAATATCTTTTCAATGGAGTTGGTCCATTGTTCAGCGATCATGGGATCGGATGATCCACTAAAAGTAGGAGGCCTTTGTCTCATGAAGCTTTCAATAGCGACTTGTTCTTTCTTAGGGGGGGTTGAACGTTCCTCATGACCAGTGTTTCTATTCAAAACTTGAGTTAGCTGAGAGAGAAGCGTGACAAAGTTCGCGATTCCCGCTCCCATTGGATTGGGCATCTTATAAGTACAATCATCACACTGATCTTCACAACGGTTGTTAGCCCGAGTTCCCCTATTACCGGCCATTGGCTGGAATAAAAGAAAGTTAGGGGTAACACATAAAGGGTAATCCAAAGACAAAAGTTGATGACTTATAAATAAACTTTAATCTCTTTAACTCATCAGTCTATAGGATTCAATCCAGGCTTTTCATGATCTTTCTTCTAACATATATTCTTAGGGGCATTTTTTTCCCTTAATAAGGGTTCATACTAAGATTGTGAATTTATCAAAACATATCCCCCGGGAGTGTCGTAACCAAGAGTGCAGCAAGGCCCGTTGTCGTGCACCAGTTCCTGTTCGAGTCTAGCTCAAAGCGGTGTTTTCGGGTTTTACCCCTAAGATACATCTGTGCCAGAGCCGCCTCTACCTGCTCGTATCCAGACAGGGATGTATTTGTTTGATAAACCACTTACTTAGTATTTACCAAAACATAGGGATGTTTTTATTATGCTTAGTCTTGTATCTAAGGCTTTACTAGGGTTTCCTAATCCCAAAAATAACTAAACCTATACTCTGATACCAACTATTACAACCCTGCTTTTTATTACAACTTAAACATGCTTTATTACATAAAACTTCACTTGATCCAACAAAGAAGATCGAGAGGTTTAGTGTCTTTGGGGCTTAGGATCATTACATAAAAACTTTAAACTTGAAATACAAAATCCTTATTGAAAACTTCCTTTACATGACCACTACATTCCTTCGTACTTAGCATTGCATGGGATAACCTGAGGACATGCATAAGAAAAGGGTGAGCTATAAATCCCAATAAGGGAGTAAACAATGAATAACATGAGGAGTGAAATACATGTTAGGCAATAGGCATATCAATAGATCATAATAGAAACATGAACATAAAGGCATGATAAAGCATGATAATCATAGCATGGGAATGTGGCAACAACACTTAACATTGAATTAGCATGAGCCAAGGCTCATTGCACATGGAGCATGAGTAAACCCTCATTGCACTTGAAGCACGAGTAAACCCTCGTTGCACTTGAATTAGCATGATTCAACACTCATTGCACATGACGTATCATGATACTATACTTTACCCAATGCATTGGAGCGCTATAAAGGGCGCACCCTTCTTAAACATTTCATTTCATGCATAAGTGTGCCACATGGATCATAAAACATGGATTCATAAAACATAATCAGTTATTCCACGATAAAGGAATGTGGAATTCATACATGAATCTTTATAATCAATAAGTAAATGTTCATAATGGTGAATACCCTTGATGGAGAAATGGGCATGGTATTCACTACACAAAGACATTGGCTTAGAAAATCAGTGCGATTTCGGCAGCGTAACAGCGTGACATAAGAATTCATAAAAAAGGTTGATGAGAGAGAAAGGGGTTCCTCATCATATTTACATGTAATGGACAGTAAGGAGATCATATATATACATGTCCCAGCAATAGAAATGGAATTTAGATTCATGATACAAAAGTATTGCTTGAATGTAAAAGAAGAGAGAGATGTTCCTTTCGGAATTTCGACATAGTAACGGGTGTACATGGGAGGCATTTAATGAGAGAGAAATGGTTCTCCCATCATTCAAACAATAAGAGGGAAGTATGGGGGAGGTTCGAAACCATACCCCAACATTCATAATTGAAATTAAAAGGGCAATACAACTTAAGGAAAATTGACAAAAATGAGAAAGGATGAAAAAAACCCTTACTTGGAAGTGTGCTTCTAAAGGCTAGAGAGAGGCTTGTGAGAGGCTTCTTGGGAGCTTGGGGCACCTTGGGAGGATTCTAGAGAGAGTAGGGCAGAGGTTGGACGAACTTCAAGGGCTTTGGGTGGGGAGGAAGTGGGAGCTTGGGTGGGTTTATATAGGAAAGGTGAGAGAATTCTTTATTATTTAGGTTTGGGACCCCTTATATTAAAATAATCCAAACCAAAAACCATCCCATGGTATTTGCCCATGGTTTCTGGAAAAGGAAATAGGAAAACAATATTTTACATGTCCAAGGTCCGAACTTATTAAAAAAAAGGGCTTCTTATGTGGAGATGAGTCACACTCCCATGTAAATTAATTTAACAAGGCAAAGTGTTGAATAAGTCTTGAGGGCTCAATTAATGCTTTGAAAAGTAAGTCAAAAAAACCCAAAACCTCATTATTTTAATGATAAAACACATATTGGCCGAACATAAGGATTATGGTATTTTATTACATCACCATTGGGTCATTATGATGTCATAAAACACATTATATATTTAAATGGTATTTAATTTTTACCCAAAAATTTGACTGTCTCAGAAAATTATGAAAAAATTCACAGTTGGATAATTTCGACGTCCTGATTCCAAAAATAATATTTATTTTATCTAAATAATTTTCTAAATATGTTAATTTTCACTTTTAAAATAAAAAGCGACATTTATAAAAAATTTACGGGTTTTGACAGAAACGGCTTTCAAACCTTAATAAAAAATTTAATTGCATTCATAAAATTATAAGATCATTTATATTTAATAAAAATTAATGTAATATTAATAATAATATTTTATTAAGATATTATTTAATTCAAAAATACTTTAATTTAATAAAATATAATTCTTAATTAAATAATAACTAAAAACACCATTTGTACTTTAAAAACTAATTACAATGTATCAAAAATGACTAGAAATTATATTCATTATTATATACAAAAATAATGTTCATGAACATGGTGCTACTTATTTGTTACATAACCCCTTAAAATAGCCGCATAAGACCTAAGGGTAAGGTGTGCGATGGTGACGGATTCTTGGGGCTGCTCGGATAACATCGCTCGAGTGGTAATCTCTATCAACTTCCATTTTTCCCGTAGACGATCACGTTCGAGCTTGACTTGATGAAGCTCAGCTTGGGATTGGTCAAGGGAAAAGCCCAAAGACGCCAGCTCTTTTCCGAGCTTCGACAAATGGGCTCCGTAAGGGGTAATTCTACTGGATGAGGCCATCGCTTCCTTTGTCTGAGTAGAAATGGTTTCGTTAAAGCCTTATATTTATACTACTCAGATGATCACTGTTCAACGACTATAAAAGTAACAGTCACAAATCTTAACATAAAACTAAAGAAGTTGACATCTTATAAAAACATTTTTCATAAAGAGACATTTAACTGGATCAAGAGGGATTTTCCATTAATGAAACTTTGGGTCGTTACAGTAACACCCCAAGATTCTATAGTATGTATCCCTTTGAATAATGGAATAGCTTTCGTTGTATGCAACAAGGTGTTTTAACACACCACGACTAATCAAACTAGACATTATAAATATTAATACCCAATTTTTCAAATTTCATAAATTTAATTTTTCAAAATGGAATTTATTTTTGGACTCATAATATCCAAATTATATTAGAGTGAATTTTTGGTATTTATTTGGGAACATTCAATTTTGTATGAATCATGAAAAAACATTCGGTTATTGTTTACAGCAAAAATTTTATTTAAATAATTATTTATTTTTTTACATATATATTAGTTAAAAATAGATAAATAGTACCTATATATGTTCAATTTAATTCATTAGATTATAATTTTAATAATATTATATATATAATATTTTATATAACATTTTTATTGTCTATTACCCACCTTCAAAGAGCATTTGAAAAATTGAATAAATGTAATTTTACAGCTTATGTGAATTGAATTTTAAAAATATGAGAGAAACAGTTGACAATATTATGTTATATGTTGTTTAATAAGATTAAAATAATTTTTAGTGACTAGTAACTTTTGACTTTTATTTACCACGGTTATAAGTAAATAAGGTAATTAAAGGAAAAAACTGATATTATAATTACCCTAACAAATGTCCTAATTTTATCAGATATGTTTCGACAAAAAGTGTACTTAAGAAAAATTATCATCCTTTTTGTCTACTTTGAATAGATTAGGACATTTATTAATATAGAATTTAAAGAAGGGTTAAAAGTGGTAAATTCAATGCTTAACAACTAAACCATTTTTAATATAGGGTTATAAATATGATAAATTCAACTATAAATATCAATTGGAAAGATAAAACAATTTTCTACATAATAGTATTATATTTATAATTTTTAGACATTAATGATGATGCAGTAATTACATTATTAATGAAATATTAATATAATTGATATTATAAATATCCAAATAAATGTAAATTAAGACCTATGATAAAATACAATAATTTTCTAGATTAATATGTCATGTTGGGGATTGTTAAATAAAATTTACTCAAAGTGATAATTTTTTATGCCTTTTAAAAAAACAAAATACTAAATAGTGTCAAAGTTGAACTAATTGAGTTTTTAAAACAAATACTATATTATTAATTGATATAATATTCCTAAAAATATAAGGATAGGTAAATGAAATTAGATAAGGTCAGATATATAAATAATTAACCACTTTTTTTTCTCTTGGATGTTTATTGTAAGATTATTAACAATATAATATAAAAATACAAGGAAACATGGTAAATGTTAAACTATTTAACTAAGAGTAAAATATAAATGATAAGGTAAATATTGGGACATAAACCTATATAAAACCTATTGGTTGAGATTAGTTTGACCCTCATCACATTATCCTAGAAATAAATCTGTTTGGGGCCATTATAAACATAATTTTATTGTATAATAAAATAATATTTCAAACTTTTCGAAAAGTGATCTTTACCTCTCTTATAAAATGGAACTTCCCCTTCTCTCAAAATCACACCTCCAAATAAATTTGGTTACACAAACCCCAGCCCAAATATACTTCCAAATACCCTTACATTGACCTAGTGTCCTTACTTTGATCAGAAATCCAACCTAAGGATCCCTTTTAATAAACTCCAAAGGAAGCACGCAAAGAATAGGTAATAATTTCATCACCCGTTTCAAAGTTATTTTCTTATTCCACTTCCTCATTCTTTGTTGTTTCCAAAAAATTATTAAATCCATTACCTTATACATTCATTGATGTTTATATAGATATGGTAAAACCATATTCATTATTCTATCAATCCTATGAATGACAATGTCACCATAAGTGTGTACGTACGGCGTACCGTCGCCACGTCATGGTGTAGTTTGTTATTCAACACATCATTATTTAGATAGTATAATGATGAGTATAATTTAATTAAATAATAAATATAACATGTTAATTATTATATATATATATATATATGAAATACCATACAATTATATACAATTCCACCAACAATAGAATGGTATTATCGTTCGTGCGTGCGTATGGATTACCGTCTCCAAGAACGCGATTAAATTCATTCCACATAGTAACCATTCCAGAATAATTTTCATTTTATGATTAATAATAATATTTAAGAACTTAATATAATTTTAGATATGAATCAAATACATCCTATAAATAACAAATATGACATACGTATAAAAACATATAATGAAAAATGAATCAGTTATCACCAGAGACAGTGTTAGTACTAAAATATTATTAACAAAGAATTATTCCAAGATAATATATGATATTATATTAATGTATGTGGTTATTATATAATTTAATAACAATTATTTAACTATTATACAATAGTTTAACATACCATTGATCAAGAAAAAGTACAAGGTAAGGGTTATTTCTACTATCTCTTTACTTCTCTGAAGTTGTTAATACGTAAGTATCTACTAGAACCTCTTCTTCGTCCTCATATATATTTCTTAAAAATGTAATTCAATTTTTTTACTATTTCCTAGACTATGGGTTAATTTCATTTATAACCTTGTTTATGTTTCTATACCATTTTTATAAAGGAATCTTTCCACAATTTTGAAAATAAGTTCCTTGACGATCATTTCCACAAAATTAAAGACATGATGTTTTATTAACTTATATAGCGGCTCTGGCATTATGCATTCCATTATTATGTAATTTTCTATTTGATATTATATGTAATTATTCGACTAATAGAATATCCATGAGAAAAAGTAAATGGAATTATTTGATTTATCTTTTCCATATTATGCTGAAATTTGAGTTTAAAATGCTTCTGTTTTAATATTAAAAATTTCATTAAATGTTTATGTTTATTTATGAATGTTTCCTCTACATTGTTAACCTTATTGAGCATTTGAGCTCACCCATTTCTATGTTTTTTTATTCCCATGATGTGAATAAGTATTTTATGGATGAACAGTAATGATAGGCTATGGGATATGTGTGTGTTCAAAGGGTGAAAAATGATGTTTTTGTTTTTATCTAATGATGAAATGTAAAACTTATGAATGTATCTAGTACTTCGAAGGCTACAAAACTAATCGATCATTCAAGACATGATCTCTTGTGATCAGGCCAATGTTATATAATAATGCACTGATATTGGGTCACTTGGTTACAGGTGTTACAGTTGGTATGAGAGTATGTTTAGTAGAAACCTTGGAAACTAGATTAAAAAAAACTAATTAGAGAACATTACCCTAAGATAGACATTGGCGATTATTATAGATAACATCCTACAATTTTGGTAATGTAGAGATTTAGGTAGTTTTCCAAGAAATACATCCCTTTCTAGATACGAGCATGTAGATGCTACTCTATCACAAATGTACCAAAGAGTGAAAACTCTAACAATGAGTTTCGCTCTTGAATTGGGGAATCATGGTACACAACAAAGAGCCTTGCTGCACTTTTGTTTACTACACTACCAAGGGATATGATTAGGATAATTCAAATTTTCATTATAAACCGTTATGAAGGATTTATGTATATATACCTTCTCAATGAAAACCTTTTTATTATTATGGATTATATCCATAAACTGTGAAACTATGTTATTTATTTTAGATGTCTAGAATTATGTATTGTGATTCATAAACTAATCAAGTTTATTCCATTTTTTATAAATGGAGCCTAGTGGAAGGAATGGAAACTGTATCGATGTATGTAATCCATTTAGGTATTTACTTCGTACTCATGATAATTATAATGGAGCTGGTGAGGCAACTAGTTTTGATCATCTTATCACCATATTGCGACAACTCACCTAGGTTAAATATAATAACCTAACATGTATGGAGCTCCCTAATCCACAACGTGGAGGATCAATGTTATATGGATTCATGAGGAAACAACCACCAACAATCCACAAAACTATAAATCCATTTGTAGCTATGCAATGGAAAATTTCCTTAGAGAAAATTCATCATGTTTTGGGGAGTAGCGAAAGAGAAAAAGTTGTTATGGTAGTGTATCTCCTCACAGGATATACAGATCAATGGTGGTCATTAATTCTAAACATAAAGGAAGATAAAAAAGTCCAATTATGTAATGGAGGGTGTATTAATAGATTTTCTTAGAAAAATACATTCCTCATGACCATCGAACAGATATGGAAAGACAATTTTTGAGTCTAAGGAAAAAGGAGGATGAGAATGTCGCAAAGTATGAGGCTAGATTTATAAGGATAGAAAGGCATGGAGTTGATTATATACATAACCCAAGGATAATTATTTATCGATTCTTGAATTGGTTAATGCCATATCTTCTTCGAGCATTTGTCTAATAATTCTTCTCATCGTACGAAGATATAGTCTCATATGCAATCAAGACGGAAAAGGAATTCTCTATATCATAAAACTTTAAAGCAAAGAAAGAGAAGAAGAGACCTATTGAACACTCTAGAAATGTAAATAAGGGGAAGAAGGGAAATGTAGAATATCCATCCTATGGAAAATGTGGAAAGAAACACCCATGTATATTTATGATGGGAATGAGAGTATGTTATATGTGTGGTGAAAAAAGCCACCAAGATCGTGATTGCAAGGGAAAGAAAGTGGTTGATAATGTTAAATGCTACAATTTTAGAGATATGGGGCATTATGAAAATAAATTTCCTAAGCGCCAATGAAACATTCCTCAGAAAATGCCGAAGGATAATGTCCAAGATTATGTGATCACTACTGCTAAGGTTGAAGCTCCAAAATATGTGGCAGCGAGTAATATAATGTTTTCCTCAAGTTTAGCTGATGCTTTATTTAATTCTGGATCATCGCATTGCTTAATATATTCCATGTTTTCTAAAAAAATTATATTTCCAATTAGATTAACAATTGAGTGTAAATCAAAACACCTAATGGAAGTATCATTTCTACAATTTTTTGGTAATTAGTCCCCATTATGTCATATTAATATCTTTTATCTAATGATATCATCATCACACCCATGACTAAATTTGATATAATCCTAGTTATGTATTTGCTTTCAGACCATGATGTGAAAATTTATTATAAGAAGAAGGAGGTTACCATATTCGATGAAGATAAGAAGTAAATTGTCTTTAATGCAGAAACGCCGACAAATTATTCTTATCTAGATCGACCGCCATCAGCTCAACTAAATTCAATTATTGGGGGGGGGAATGAAATTACTATGGGTGAGGAAAATAATGTCCAAATAGAGGAAGTATATATTGTACAATAATATGTTGATATGTTCCACGAGGATTCACCATGATATCTTCCAGAACAAGAAATTATATTTTCCATTGATTTAGTTCCTGGTTCATGGGACATATTGAATACCCCTTAAAGAATAGAAAATGTGGAATTAGTGTAACTAAATAAAAATCTAGAAGAATTTAGTTATAAAGTATTTATTCAGCCTGGTGTTTCTCCATGAGAGCCCCTGTTATTTCTGTTAATAATAAAGATGGATTTATGAGGTTGTTCATTGACTATAGGGAGATCAATTATATAAAAATAAAGAAAAGTATCCCATACCTCACATAGATTATTTATTGGACCAAATTCATAGAGCTCAATATTTTTCAAATATTGACATTCGATCTGGATATCATAAGTTGTGTGTGAAGAAGGAATACATTCCAAAAAGAACATTTCAAACCAAGTATAGACAGTACGAGTTTATTGTAAGGCTTTTTGGATAGTCTAATGCACCCTATTTATGCATGTATCTAACGAATAGAGTTTCAATGGATTTTGTGATGACACTGTAGTGGAATTTATTGATGATATCTTGGTTTACATTAAAAGAAATGAATATTATAAAAATTACTTGCGTACTCTTTTGAAAGCCCTCAGAAAAAATAAATTATATGGTACGTTTAGAAATTTTGAATTATATCTTCAGTATATTTATTTTATTGTCCATACTGTATCTAAGGATGGAATCATTGATAATCCTTCAAAGACTAAGGCAATCCAAGATTGGCCAGAACTGAAGAGTATGACTGATCTATGTAGATCCATTTATTTAGCATGTAAATATCGGCATTTCATCCAGAATTTTTCCAGATTGCCAAACCCATTAATCAATCTCACATGTAAAAGGGTTACATTTTGTTGGAAAAAATAGTGTGAAGAAGCTATTGAGGAATAGAAGAGATGATTTTTCAATGCTTCTATCTTGAATCTACCATCGGGGAATTATGGGTTTGTTTTTTATAGTGATGCTTCAAAGAAAGAATGTGGTTGTTTCCATATATAGAATGATAGATTTATTTCCTATGCATCACGACAGCTAAATATTAATGGAAAAACCTATCCAACACATGATCTTGAGTTAGGAGCTGTATTCCTTTCTCTAAAAATATGGAGACACCATCTCAACATGAGGAAAAGATGATGGATTAAACTACTCAAGGATTATGATTACACAATACACTACTACCCAAGGAAGGAAAAAAAGGTGGAAGATTCATTTAGAAGAAAGGATCATGGAGTTTTGATCATGATGAGAGTTGAAATGGATCCAATGTCCATAGATATAGTAATGATGGATATGGGAATCACCATCGAAGGTGAAACATCAATACCTTTTCAAATGGTTGTTAAACCATCTTTACTAGAATGGATAAAGAGTTCTTAAACAGATGATGATTAGTTTAAAAAGAAGATTAATGTTGTGAATGATGGGAGATTGAGTGACTTCGTATATGAAGATGAAATTATGAAATTTGAGAAAGTCATTGTGTTAACGATATGCCTAATCTAAAAAGGGTATTGTTGGAAGATTCTTATAGATCCAATTTTCAATACACCCTGGTATCACATAGATGTATAAAGATTTGACAGAACATTATTTGTTGGATAACATGTAGAGAGAGATTTCTGATTATGTGTCAAGATTTGTGGTTTGTCCATAAGTGAAAGCTGGACAAAAACCTCCAAATAATGTCAGGAAACCTCTTACCATACCTGAGTGGAAGTGGGATGACATTACAATGTACATTTTCATTGGGATACAAAAGACTCGAGTAAAAATGATGTAATATGGGCCATTGGTGATCATCTTACCAATTCAGCAAATTTCTTTACTATAAGGGATGATTTACCACTTGAACGTCTAGTAAGAATATATATTAATGAAGTTTTAAGACTTTATGGAGTACCCCTATCAATTTTTTCAGATCATGATCCCCGTTTTACATCAAGATTCTGGAAAAGTCTTTAGAAGGCCTTGGGTACTAAACTTCATTTGAGAAATGCCTACCACCATAAAACTGATGGACAATTAGAAATGACTTCTCACACCCTAGAATACATGATGAGGTCATGATCATGTGACATTCAAGGTATGTGGGGTTAATATTTACCTCTGGTGGAATTTTCATATAACAATAGCTTCCATTGAAAAATTAAAATGGCACTATATGAAGCATTATATAGAAAGACATGTTGTACAAAAACTAATTGGGATTATATTTGTGAAAAAAACTTGTTTTCCAAGAACTTGTTGAGGAAACAATGGAAAAGGTGATGGTTATCCAAACCCACATCAAAGCGGCTCAAAGTAAGAAAAGGAGTTATGCTAATAACCGATGTATGGATTTTAAATTTCAAGTAGAAGATTTAGTTTTCTTTATGGTATCTCTATGGAAGGGTGATATAGGTTTCGGTAAGAAGTGTACATTAAGTACCAGGTACATAGGACCTTTCAAAATTCTATAATGAATAGGATTTATAGCTTATCATTTTGTAATGTCGTCATGTCTCTCCAAAGTTCATGATGTGTTCCACATATCACTGTTGAGCAAATACATGCTGGACCAAAGACATGTACTCACTTATAATGAAATAGAACTGGCACCCGATCATTCTTATTGCGAAGAGACTATCATAATTTTTTATATCAGAGAACAAGTGTTGAGAAACAACACCACTTGTCAAGAAAAGTATCTATGGAGAAATCATAAGATGGAAGAGGAAATGTGGGAACCTAAGGATGTTATGATGAAGAACCACCCAAATGTTTTTATCCAATAATATTCTTGATATTTTTAGGAATAAAGTATTTTAAGGAGGGGATATTGTAACTCCCCAAGCTTATAGTGTACATTTCCCTTTGAATAATGCAATATCTTGCGTTGTATGCAACATAGAGTTTTAACACACCACGACCTATATAACTAGCCATTTAAAATATTAATACCCAGTCGTTGAAATTTTATAAATTTTATTTTTCAAAATGGAAATCATTTTTGGATTCAGAATATCAAAATTATAATAGGTTTAATTTTTGCATTTTTCTAAAAACATTCAATTTTTGATGAATACTGAAAAATCATTAGGTCGTTGTTTAAAACCGATTTATTATTTTAATAATTTTTTTTATTTATATTTATATTAGATAAAAATAGTTAAATAATACCTATATAGGTTCAATTTAATTCATAGGAGTCATTTTATAAAAATATTAGATATATAAAATTTTATCAAACTTTTTAACATCTTTTACCCTCCTTTTAGGAGTATTTGCAAATTTTCATAAAATGTAATTTTAACGCTTCTGTGAATTGAATTTCAAAAATCTGAGAGATATGGTTCACATCAGTATGTAAAATGTGGTTCAATGAGAAGAAAATAATTTTTGGTGAATATAATCTTTTGACTTTAATTTACCATGGTTAAAAGTAAATAGGGTAATTCAAGGAAAAAATGATATTATAATTATTATAAAACTTCTCCTAATTCTATTGGATAAGTTTATTTTTGACCAAAATAATCCTTTGGAATAAAACATGGTCATTTTGTTCCACTTGTATTAGATTAGGACATTTATTATTATTTTATTTAAAGAAGCGGTAAAAGCGTTAAATTAAATTTTTAATAACAAAACCATTTTAATATAGGGTTATACAGAGATTAAATATGACTATAAATATTCATTAGAAAGATTAAAATATTTGATACATAATTTTATTTTATTTATTATTTTTAGACAACATATAAATAAATTTATTTATGATACAATGATGATGCAGTAATTACCTTATTAATGACAGATTAAAATAATTGATATTATAAATATCTAAATAAATGGAAATTTTGTCTTCTGATGCATTCCAATAATTTTATCGGTTAATAGTACATGTTATTGTTAATAAAATAAATTTTATTCTAAGTGATAATGTTTTTATGGATTTGAAAAAAAAATACTAAAAACTATCAAAATTTACACAATTGAGTTTTTATAACAAATACTATATTATTAATTGATATAATATTCCTAAATATTTAAGGATAAAAATCGGACTTAGAAATGGTTAGATATGTCAATAGTGAACCACTTGGGTTTCTATTTGATGTTTACATCATGATTATTAACCATATAATATATAAAAATGCATAGAGACATGGTAAAGGTTAAACTGTTAAACTAAGAGTTAAATATAAAAGATAAGTTTATTATGGTGACCTAAGCATATATTAAACCTATTGGTTGAGATTTTGTCTAACCATACTCACCTTATACTCAAAATAAATCTTTTTGGAGACCTTATAAAACGAATATGATTTATAATAAAATAATATTCCAAGGTTTTTCTAAAGTTACCCTCACCTCCCTTATAATAGGGTACATCACCTTCTCTCAAAATCACACCTCCCAGGAAATCTGGCTCGGCCATACCCAACACAAATATCCTTAAAACTACCATTACATTGACCTAGTGGCCTTAATTTTATCATAAATCCAACATATGGATCTCTTTTTATCAACTCAAAAGTAACCACCCGAAGAGGTGATAATAATTTCATCACCTCTATCTATGTTCTTTTCTTATTCCCCTTCATCTTTCTTTGTTGTTTCCATACCAAAATAATAACTCCAGTACATTCTACATACATTGATGTTATTATAATTATTGTACCACCATATTAATTATTGTATCCAGCGTATGAATTAAAATTCACCATACGTGCGTACGTACGGCTTACTGTCTCCATGTCATGGTGTAGTTTATTATTCAACACATCGTTATTTGGAAGGGTATAATAATTAGTATAATTGAAGTAAATAAAAAATCTTAAATTTTAATTATTCTTTATATATTATATAACATCCAATTACCTAAAATTTCACCATCAATAGAATGGTATTATTGCTCGTGCATGCGTACAGATTACCATCTCTAAGAATACGATGGGAATCATTCCCCATCATAACAATACAAGAATAATTTTTATTTTATGAACAAAAATAATGTTTAAGAACATAATATAATTCTATATATAAATAAAATACATCCAAAACATAAAAATCATGACTTATGTAATAGAAAATATGAATGAAAATGAATCAGTTAACACTCGAAACAATGATACTACTAAAATATTATTTACCAAAAATTATTATAAGATAATATATGATATCATATTTATGTATGTGGTTCTTTTATAATTTAAAAAAATTATTTAACTATTATACAGGAGTTTAACATACCCTCGATCAAGTAAATGTACATGGTAAGGGTTAATTCTACAATCTCTTTACTTATCTGAGGTTGTTAATACGTAAGTATCTACTGGATATCGTTATCATCAAAATACGTGTTTCTTAAAAATGTATTTCAAATTACTTTTACTATTTCATACACTATGAATTAAAGTCATTTATACCCTTTTTTAAATTTTTATAAGATTTTTATAAAGGAATCTTTCCGTCTTTTTCCAAACAAGGTCCTTTATGACCTTTTCGACATAATTAAGGAATGAATGTTTTTTTACTTATATGGATGGTGCAGCTATTTTCCTCCATTATAACACCTTAGAAACTTCCCTTTAAATCTTATATAAATATTTTCAAAATAAATTTTATCTTTTATAATTATGTGTCTTTTAACTTATTTCAAAATAGAAATGGTTATTTCTTTCAAAAAGTTTTCATTTCATCAATGTAAACATCATTTGGTGGATTTTAAAATAGTTTGAAGTTGATATATTTTGATAATGATATTCAATATTGTATTGAAGGTTTTGGGTTATGTTTAACTTCAAATATATTATTTTTATAACATTCAGGTTTTATTGAAAAATTACTCAGATTTTGTATGCTTGGTTTAATACAAATGTTTATATTATGTTTAAAAATTTTCATATAAGGGATGAATTGGACAATAAATTTTATGGGTGGAGCCCACTATAGAACCTAGAAGTATCGGTAGGTCTCATGAGACAATCTAGTGTCTTGGAAAAAGGCCTAGACAAAATCGTATTTATATTCTTGGGATGAGGCATTGATTATGTAGTTAGGAAGTCTAGCATTTTTCATTCCATCATTATGAAATAGGCTATTTGATATTACATGTGATTATTTGACTAATAGAATATCCATGTGACCAAGTAAATGGAATTATTTGATTTATTTTTTAAATTTTATTCTGAATTTAAAGTTTAAAAGGCTTGTATTTTAGTCTTATAAATTTCATTAAATGTTTATTCTTATATATGTATGTTTTCGCTATATTGTTATCCTTACTGAGCATCTGAGCTCATCTCTTTATATGTTTTATTTTCCCCATGATGTGAAGATGTTTTTTATGGTTATCTTGCAGGGATAGACTAAGGGATATAAGTGTGTTCAATTGGTACAAAATTATGTTTTAGTTTTTATCTCAGGTTGTACTGTAAAACTTAGGTATGTATCCAGCTTTTCCAAGGCTACTAAACTAATCGGTATTTCAAGATATGATATTTTTTTATAATTAAAATGTTATGTAATAATGCACTGATTCAATGTAACTAGGATTGGGGTGTTATATACGATGATTCGGAAATAAAATTTAACTCATGTAGAAAAATATAAAAAAATGAATAGTGTGTGTGAACCTTTGTAGAAAAAAATGAGGTAATGAAATATTTGTGTAACAGCTCATGTTACCTTTTCTTATTTTTTTAATTGAACAAATGTATTGTTTGAAAAATAAATCTTTAATTTATTACCCAAATGATGGAAGTAACTTCAAGGAAATTGATATAGAATTCAACTGTAATTTTTCAGTCTGATCTTCTCACACAGATTCTGCATGTCGAATAGCGTTATCCAATCTACCTACTCTGATATTCAATTATTATTTCCTAATACGATAGATGTAGAACTACTAGAATACGATTGAGATAATTTAGAAAAAAACCTTTGAAATTCTGGAAATCCCTATAAGGAAATCCTTAATCTAAATAATTTAGCTAGATCTGATGACCAACCAAATAATATGACTAGTGGAATACTATAGAATACTAAATATAATTAACATTGAACAAAATGGACACTAAATAAAGGACATATGAACACCTTGATAGGGGAGGCATGAATCAGGGTGACTACATTTTCTTTTAAAAGTGGTGGATCTTGTTCCCATTACGGTACAAACATGTAAAATCTGTCAAAAAAAAGAAAGTAAGAAGATAACAAAGAACTTTTACTTGATTCAAGAAAAGGGATACATCTAAGGAGCATATGCCAACAATGTGTTGGTCGTAGCTAAATCAACTAATCATTACTAGTTTTAGGATAACAATATTTGGTCATAATCACTTTATTCCTGGAACACTGCCTTTAAAAAGGATCAGGGACACCTCACTGCCTCCCTCGGATTACTTTCCTCGACTCCCTATAGCTCACTGCTTTGAGAGATGTCAAAATCAGTTTATCGAATTGGAAGTCACATCAATAGATTTTCATTGAATTCTTCATATCTATTCAGGTTGATATACTACATGCCACAATGCCTTGAATTGATGCACTTGAATGCAATGAACCACTAAAATGGATATTCAGAACATGTATTCAGACTACAATAACAGTTACGTGCAACACCTATCATGTCCATTCAATATATAACTTTTTCACAAAGATTTTCTTTTCGTGTGGAAAGTCTTTCACACAATAACACCCTTAACACGCACCATCATAAAATTTACACAAAACTTTATCGTTTGCAAACAACATTAAATTTTCCATGAAACTATAATATTTCCACACAACATTTACATGAATCAAAAATTTGATCTTCAATGAGTCTTCATCCATACTGAATGAGGTGGTCACCACTAATTTTTAGGTGTCGCCAACCCTCACACACAATACCCACCGTGTCCTACAACACCTCTCATTATGCATGTAATTCTCTTTGCACAAGAACCATTTATCGCACACATGTTCAGATTTTTCTCGCACCTCATGCCTTTTCTAGTTTTTCAATGTTCTAATCCCAAAAAATTATTTACACACATGTTTCCAAAACACGTAAAATTTTTCTCGCAACATCCTCTTCCGAACACGCTATTCTCTATTTTCAAATTTTTAGGCCCAAAAGTTTGAAAAAAATGGGAAATAAATCCACCATCATTACTTTTTTCTAATTGAACTATATGATCCCTTTCCTAGAAAATATTTAAGACATCCAATGAGGATTGACAACAAACACAAATCATACTCTATTTCCTATATAAAACAATCGTGGATCCAAGACTATATACGATGGATTATTTTTTAATGTTTCAATCCTCTCCCTATTATTTATCTTTTCATTGTCAAAAAATAGATCATTAAAGGCTAGAAAACCCTTTTTATACCCCTTAAACATTAGATCTTCCCTCTCTTCTACGATGAATAGTAAGAAAGTCATAAAATTTTTAAAGTACACTCACCATTTATAGGTGACCCATTGATTATTATGGAGGGAATCCCAAAATATATCACACTCAAAATATTTTACCCAAATCATGATTTCCATTTTAATTTATGGAGAATCTTCACTTCGTCAACTCTTCTTGAATCTTCTCGAAGCTTCTCTAAACCTCAGCTATATCAAAACATTCCATTCAACCTCTAGTTCCGATCATATTTTCATGAATGGTTTTTCTCTATCCAAATTCTTCATTATGATTAAATAATATAGTGCTTTATACCATTGAAAATAATACTTAAAGATTCAATCTCCACCTCGACAACACTTTCATCAGTCTTTTTCAACTACTATATTGAACCAGTTGAAACCTTCTTCGAAATTAAACATATTAATTAAACCTCTTTTAAATGGTTTATAGTATATATGATTTTATTTATTTCTCTTCATTTCATTCATTTTCCTAAAATAAATACTATTTTGAATATGATGGAATTCAGAATCCAATAAATAAGTTCTTTACCTTCTGAATACGATCCCACATGAGAAACCTCTTTCTCATTTCTACATTAATCATTCACTAAGGATTTGTTTCTTTTGGGTTTTGGTTTTAGTAATAACTAGTAACTTTTTCTCCCACATTTTATACAAATGTTCTCTGCCTTTATGATTTAAATGATCTCAATACAATGGCTTCAACAAAAACACTGATCTATATCTCTTAACAAAAATCCTATTTTCCAAAATAAAATTTCCCTTATTATGATATGGATGAATACAATCTCCAGCACCCTTTTTTCATTCCATCTCAATCTGATCAATCAGAATCACTCTCTAGCATTCATCATTCATTCCTTCCATATCTGATTAATCGAAATACAATTTCCATCATCTTTCTTTCACTCCACCTTTCATTAATAAATCATTCTTCAAAAGTATAAAAACATAAAAATGATTTATATGAACTCCAAGATCAGAATAAAAAATAATCACATTTGATTTATCATAGTTATACTGGCTCTGGTTCTCCTTTAGCACCATCATATCTTCCATGTCAGTTGTAGAGTGAATCTGATTTTCATTTACTTCCATCAAGATTTCTTCCTCAATATGATCAGTCTATTAATTACGGATTCTATGTGACTCTGATGAGACTTTTCTTCTAGAAAGAATCTATAAAATATGTTTGATCTTTTTGGAATTGGGAAATTATAATTTTTTGAATCATTTGGTTAGTATGTGTTTCACTATATATAATGTGAGGGTATTTTCCCATTCTTCATAATCCTTTTTTATAGAGATGTGAATTGTTGAATGCAATCAATTTCATCATCTTATTAGTCCTAATAAAAATTGATCGTAATTTTATAAGGGTCTATAAATGTATATTATTTAGGGGTTTTAACAATTTGGTATACAATTTATTCCATTATATTTAATGTATAATGATTAAATAAATTTGTTTATACCATTATTATTGTAAATAATTTTCTCACATTTCGCTAATAATTATTGTAAAAAAAATGGAATTATTACAAAAAAAATTATTATTATTCTAAATATTTAATAAAATTTTCCAAATTCCACTCACATATGTTGATAAACTGAATTTTAAATTTAGTCCCAACGAAGTTATCAGAAAGAGGGTTTTTAAAGGGTAAATGTTATAAAGTTCACAGTAACATTATCTTGAAATTCAATAGAAAAATGATTTTCGTTACCTATATTAGATTAATATATTTATAATTTATTTGTTTTCAATATAAAACTAATTAAAACTACAATTTATAATTATTAAATTCAATTATTTTTCATCATACCTCCAAAAATGAAGCATTTCAAAAAAATAATTAAAATTAATCCAGATAAAATTTTTGTATCCTGATATCAAAAAAAATTGTTTAATCATAAAATATTCAATAATTGATAAAAATAAATTATAAATTATGTGTTCCAATAATGATCAACCAGTCTTTATGAAAATATTTTTCATCATAATTCATTCATTTTAATTTAAAATGATTATTAATTGATTTCTAATCAATACACACCTAATAATAATTTTTAAAATCAATATATTAAAAAATAGTTTGTCATATTCATATTCTACATTATAATTTCTAGGATATGACTACCATATTAAATAACAATATTAACATTGTTTTTTTTTGAAACACCTGGACTTTCATGTAATGCAATCTATTGAATAAACTCATTTTTTCATCTATCACAAGGGATCCCAAGTGTCACTCAGGGGGTATAAGAAAAAATTAACTTTCATTATCCCCATATAAATTCATATGTAGTCCAAATATTGTTTGACATATAATAGTCAGCCCCGAAGATTCTTTCCATGGCAGTTTATATTTGGTGTCCAAGTGTCACTTGGGCCAAATCAAGGTGAAATCCAATTAATTCATTCCATGAAATTCATCATTGAATCGAAATTTCACACAAGTAATATAAACATTGAATATCATTCAACATCAATTATCCAATTTAATGTTAACATACCAAGGTCTTCAAAAATAAAATTTCAATTCAACTTGGCCTTATTAGGTGACTAAATCATGGAAAAGTTTAGAATGAATACCCTTTAATTTAACTCACGTGGATAATTAATTATAACATATATCTTTGTATTAATCAACAAATACAGAAATTGTGACAAGGGAAATGGTTTATTTCATTTCCCTATTAATTTAATTCGTAATTTATTTTTCAATTCAATTTAAAAATCATATTACAATTCTAATTATAACTCATCTCAATTTTAATTGAATATAAGTCATCAAATATACCATGAAAAGGGATAATGGGGACAAAAAAATGGTCTAAAACATCATATAGTAACCCATGGTGGTCTAATTCATTATCCACTCACCCAAGGTGTGGTTATAAATCAAAATTGTAATCCTATATTAATTCATTAATGTGACTCTTTAATTACATAATTTATCCATATCACTTCAAATAATTGATAAAAATCCTTTTCATGGGTAACCATGTGAGATCTGGCTATATGGTATAATATTATATATAAATAATTCAAATTTATAAGAAATTCCCTTAACAAAAAATCTTAGTTTTGTAATGGATACCCTATTCAGTATCTCCTCTGGATGGACTCAGATTGGGAGAAAATTATATAATAGAATAGAACCCAAAAATATGGAATATTATATTTTATCTGAATAACACATAATTTAAAAAACCAACTTCACAATGGCAAAAAATGTAATATAGAACTCACCGATGGACCTCAGTATGAGGCAATAGTGAATGATTGATGAATAGAAGGATTTTTACTTAACAAAACACTATATCCGATTGAATGAAAATAAAGTGCTGCATTACATGAGTATGAAATATCATGCTATTTTATCTCAAAAAAGTATTGTGAGGGATTCTATGTTCATGGATAAACTAAATAAAAATATGGAAATTAAAAATGAAGTAGTTACATAAGTCATATTTTAAATTATTTGAAAATAATAATGATTGGAAAATGTAAAATGTTCTCAATCTGATGATGATATTGTTTAAAATAATATTATATATGTGAATGATAATATTTTTATAGAATATGTTTTTGATTATAAAATACTATACCTTAAATATATAATATGAGTATCATCAATACATGGGATAAATAGGTATTTTTTTGACAATAAAAACTAAAAGTTCACCATACACCATAATTGCAAAATAATTTATTGGTATTTTGGGGGAAAATTATTGGTGGGATATCATAACATGATAAATCACCCAATATGGATCCAAATTCTTGATTTTTTAACAGGTAATATCTGATAAATGCAATATTTGAGGATTCATTCATGCTATGCATGATACTATATGAAAATAGGATAACATTAAGATTGTCATTGTTAATGTTTTACCAACGACTCCATGAATGAATGCTCCAATATAAATTATAATTGCTTTCCTAAATATATATGAATAGTACCTCCATATAATATATGATTCACCTCTTTAGATCATTCAAGGAACACTATTAATGATTCTTCAAGACATCATGGCACACCTCTTTCACTTTTTTCTGATTTTGATCCATATTTTACGTAATAGAATTGAAGAGTAGTCATATTGAAATTGATATACAACTTCAATAGATAAAATCCTACCACAATCAAAAAGATTGATGTTCGAAAAGTACTATTCATATAATAGATGACTAGATGAGTTCATGCTTAAATTATTTTCGTGGTATTGGGGATTATTATATACTTTTACAAAAAAATCATTAAAAAATATTTTACTTCATGTATTCAAAAGTTGTCGTATGTAGCATTATATAGAAATAGATTCGCTACACTAACATGTTGGGATAACGATTGTGAATGGAAAAATAAATTCCAAGAACATAAAAACAAAAAATAAATGAAAAGTATACTTGGGGACATATTTTAGCATCTCGATGTAGTAAAATAGATATGTCAATAACCCAATAATGGATGTATAATTTTACCTGGGAGATCATGTTTTCATAAAATTTTCCCCATGGGAGGGTGTCACAAGGTATTAAAATAATAGAAATATGAGACCTATGTACATCAAACCATTTGAAATTACAAAAATAATTTGTGTTATGTCTCATCATTTGGTATGTATACCATGTATTTCAAAAATTCTTGAGTTGATTTGAATTTCATTGTTAATGAAGTAAATGAAAATCCAAAAAAATATTATCACCGAATGAAATTCAATAAGAAATTATGATAACATACTATGAATATGTCATCTATATTTATAATAATAATGAGAAATAATATAAGAATAAAATGACTCAACTACTAAGGTTACATTTTTGAAAAACAACAAAGGAGTGAGAAACATGGGAACCAAATAATGGTATGATGAAGATCTAACTTCTTATATGTAGAAGTTATTATCCATGATATTTATAGAATGATTTTTTTTCGATGATAGAATATAATATCCTGATACATTATTATTTATGCACATTCAAATAAATTCAATCTCTTTGATTTTTTATGAATCATGCCACATTGGGTTTAAATGAAAAATTATAAACTTTTAAATGAAAAAAGTTCAGGAAAAATCGTTTTCTTTAAATGAAAACTGTTTCATCCCTTCATGAAAATTTATGATAAATTAAATTTTTATAAATTTTAGAAAATATATTTTCACTAAATTAATTTATTCTTTATAATTATAATTTAAAATTTATATTATGGTTAGATATATAGTTTTCTCTAAAATGTTTCAATTGTCAATTAATAGTGAAAAATATTAATTTTTTTAAATTTCCTTTTATTATTAAAATAATTTTAAAGTGAAATTAAATTTTAAATATGAATTTAAAGTAAAAATAGATTATGTTTTCTAATGTTTAACCTTTTTATTTCATATGTATCATCTTTTTGTTCCATTTTAATTTAAAATCATTGAATATTTATAATAGTTTTTTGTTTCGAATTCTGAGTTTACCTTCTCTTTAGAAATAATTTTAATTACAACATTCCTCCTCTGTGAATTGAATTTCTAAAAATGGAATAAATATTTTTTTATAATGAAATTTTTTATTATATAATATGATAAATATATTTTTTCCAATTATTAATTTTATAATGAGTAAAATCGAATTACATCAATTAGGAAAAATACCAATTATTAGGGAATTAAACTAAGAAGATAAAGGTTAAAAAGACTTAACAACATTTAAAAATACAATTTAATAGTGTTATTTCAACATTATGAAATTTAAGGGTCAATAATTACTAATTTGTGGGATTTTTTATGATAAATATGTTATTATAATTATTTATTTTGAAAAATCCATTTGTGTCCGCTCCTACTATTATTAAGGGTGAAAAATTATTCTCTACTATTAACACTATAAACCCCTTTGTTTCTACCATAAATTTCAAGAAATAAGATACCCAATTTGATCCCATTAAAAAATAATAAATTTTTAATCATTAATCCATTATAAGAGGGATTTTGGTTTAAACCTATGGAGGTCCTTTGAAGAAGATGTAACGTTCTAAAATAAGTGTTTTTGTATTATTTCTTCATTCACATAATAAAAATGTAATGAAATAATTATAGTGTCATAACAAAAAAAAGTCTATATCCTAATTTGTTACCATGTTAATTGAATAACCTATATCCACCTCATCTTCTATCAAATGTGAAATTAAACGTTTAATCCTATGTTTGGATGACTACATTCTCACAAACCTATTTAATTTTATTGTCATAACCAGATTTTTTGGATAGATATAATTATTTTTTTAAGAAATTTATATGATATTTATGAAATTATTATATGAGTTTTATTTTAACATAACATTTACCTTGATTATTTTCCATTTTAATTAAAATAATATGGCATTGCATACTTTTACAGAGATTACCGCCTCATGAAGTGATGTGATTCATTTTTCACATAAATGTATCATATAATGTAATAATGAAAAAATTAATAATTATATTCTATATATATGAGATTATATTAATTCTGAAAAATTAATATTGCCAAAATTATTTTCCCTTTCACTTGTTAAGGTAATGATATCATCACTCATGCATACATACCAACAATTGTCTCCATAAGGGGAGACAATTAATTTTCCATGTAAAAAATCACAAATAGTTCTAAAAATATTTATAATTTGTAAATATTATATTTATAAAATTTATATCATTATTAAGAATATGGTTATATATCATATGCATAGAAATATAAATTTTATGATAAAACATGCATGAGAAATCCAGGAAATTTACAAATGAAATAATGAAAATAATAAAAAAAATTAAAAAATTTTATTGTAATAAGAGAATCATATATATAAATATTAAGTGAAAATATTGATCTGGTATAAATTTATAATATCCAAAAAACCATCATATAGGGGGATAAATCATGTTCAACTGAATGAAAACATAAGGCAGGGGACTTCATCTCTATTTAATTTCATCAAATAATAATCTATTATTGTACACCTCATTTCATTTATATGATTTACATTCATCCCGTTTTATATTTAATGTAATAAATTCATAATACCCTGATGTATTTTTACTAATAATTTTAAATTTTTCATCAAAGGTAGTTTTAAAATTAAATTATCAATAGGAAATGAATTTTATTAGTCATGTTACTTTTATTATGTCATATTATATATTCATTTTCATTGAATGTATAATATTTTGTATTTAATGAGTTTTGAATATAATTTGTCTTATTTATATATGTTTAAATTGGATTCATATTTGATACATGTAATTGATTCATATATCCTCTAATCAACCTTACCATAATTAATGTGGGTTTCATCTCAATTATTGTTTCAGTAAGGAATAACTTTTAATGTGAACATATTTAGTTTTACATGTGGAATATACAACAACGTCGATATATTTTAGATGAGTTCCCCATTTTTCATTCTAGATAATGTTTTAAGTCATTATTATTTATATTAATCATATCACTGGTTTAGTTATTTCATAAATTGTAGAACATTATTAAATTAGGTGTTTATATAAGATGATATTTGATTAAAATGGGAAATATAGATTAATTAGTGTTCTTTTATAAATGAATATATTTGTTGTTAAGGAAAATTATTCATGGATTAAATTGATAATTGAATATATGAGGAATGACTTATTCGTGTAGTGATGGGTGGGGTCATAAATTATATATTCCCTTTGATGCATCGAATTGTGTCTTGAGAAAAATCAATTAGAAAAGTTATATATTCTTCTACCTGATTTTTTAATCTATCCTGTGAATGGTCTTGACTATAGAGGTATTGTGATTCATTAAATCCTCATAGGAAAAAATTAATAATATTATTTAATGAAAACTCTGTAGTTATTATTATTATCATTTATATTTTCATAATGATGTTATCTTTGGATGAATTTCATTCCATGGTTATTGGTTTAATGGATTCCATTTTTATTAACTTACCATTCCAAATTTATTATACCATATATAAAAATTATATCAATGTTATTGATTAAATTCCATGTATTTTTAATTATTTTCATTTTTATATTTATTATTCATTATTGTCTAATGATATCATCAACTATGTGTAACCATTCCAAATCATTTGAGCTCACCCGTATTTTGATTTCATTCCCTAGGATATGATGACGGATTGATTAAATATGATTTGAGGGATATAGTTAATTTGTATTTTTTTCATTTTCTATTTCCAATTTAAATGTGTATCATATATGTATATGGTTGTCCCGAACTACTAAATTGGTTTGTCCATTTAGATTTAACAACCTTGTATTTATGAAAATTTAATAATACAGGTATCAACTCTGGTTAACATGAGTGGGGTTCATTATAGACTTTCAATATTTTGTTGAAAATAATGAAAATATATATATTTCAATTCTTATCATTAAAAATTTAAAATAATATAGAATATTGAGAATAAATATTTTTTAAAATAACAGTGGAAAATTATAATTTATATTTCAACAATATGTATTTTAATGACTATTGTAAAATTCATTCAAACTATAAATCGTCAAATTCTGATTCAGTTGAAAATTTCTATAATAATAAATTGATAAATTATTAGAGAATCATTATAAAAAATAAACGATAATCAATTGAAATGAATATTAATATTTTATGAATTTAAATTAAATAACCATTGGATAGTATAAAATTATATTTCAAACACTAATATAATAATAATTGACATGAAAAATAATTATGACCAAAAGGAAATCAGGATAGTTTTCATATATATGGTTTCGCAATAATTTTTTGTAAAAAATAGAGGAATATGGTAGCATTACTTGATAATTTAATTAATAAACATGTGATAATAATATATACAGTGTTAAATGAATATTATCAACATAGTTTACCTGAATGAGTGTTTAACATAAGATATAACAAAATTAAATCATATTGTAACGTCAACCCCTAAAACACGAAATGTCATGCATCTGAAATATTAAATATTATTTTATTATAAAATTAGTTTGATTATAAATATAATCAAATTAAATATTCATAGAAATTATAAAATTTATCATTCATTTTAAATATCTATTTAACATGTTACTATGAATTCAATAATTAAAATTTATATTCGGCAAAAACACTATATATGTATCATTCATTATTCGATTCGATGATTGAAATTCTTTAGTATTAGTAATATATTTTACACCTATATAATGTAAATACTGAAATTATTTTAAATTTTATTCATATAAAAATTTAAACCATTCATTTAAAAGAGGTAATATGAAATAAAACACATGAATTTGTAGAGAATGTTGTCCACACATACACACAGGTCATGTTTTCAGTTTTTTGTGGATAAAAATTAAATAAACATATATAATAAATAAATAAATAAATAATATTTGTTTAATTAATTTTTAATATATTCAGCAGGTATTTTTATATTATGATCCGTGTATAAAAATGAAAACCAATCATTATATTTTATTTAGGTGGAAAAACTCACTAGATGATGAGAGGTGTTAAAATTTTCCCATAGATTTGAATATAATAAGGCATATAATATATTGAGTTGAATGATTATAATTTTTTATTTTCCATCTCAATATTTTCAAAATTGAATAGACTTTCAAGAAACCTTATTTTATTAACATTTTATTTCACTTGAGTTTACAAAGTTTTTGTTGTAAAAATAATTTTCAATTAAATGTAGAAATAGTTTCTAATAAAAATAATATAAATTGCATATTAAATATTATAATCCATTATATTGACATAGATTCTATTCCATTATACTAAATAGTATTCTTTTGGTGAAGTTGACTATTGATTTATCCCTCTAACTAATGAAATTCATATTCATCTTATTGTCCAATAACCAGATTCATTGGACTCCCCATTGTTCAGTACATAATATTGATAAAATTAATGTGCATTAGACTGGTAAATTTTTATAATTATATTTTTGTAATTATATCTATAAGATAGAATTTATTAAGATATTTTAATAGTTATATAAAAAGGACATTAGATAGAAACATTTTTCTATATTTAAATTAAAGATCATCTGAGGTTGTTGCACCAAATTCTGGTATCGCAAAAAAATATGACCAATGATGAATTCATATATATAAGAGTGAATTTGAGGATCTAGTAAATGATTTATTTTCAATGAAACACATCTATAGATCACTATATTTGAACATATTTTTCATAGAAATTGTAATCATTCATATAGTTGTGTTCTAAGGATTCATAAGTCAGAATAATTAAATAATTAAAATGTTTTTTGGTATTCTTTTATCTGATCGATATTTTCATCAATTAATTCTAGGGATATGAAGACATGTGATTTTTGTCAGAATTATTAAGGACTTCAATTATTTTAGAGGATTTAGTTATTCTGAATGTCAAATATTGGACATTCCTAGCAGGTAATGATAAACCATTATGGTTGGTTTGAAAACTATTGATATTTTAATTTTTGTTTTTTAGTTCCATAACTCATAAGGACAAATTTCATAATATCTTTTCTAGTTCCATGAAGGAATTAAAACATTATTATAAGAATTCATATTAATTACATCTATATGTTTTATATTCCACTGTGTAATATACATTAGATTGTTTTTTCATAATATTTAATACATTTTCTTATCGGATTGTCTATATTGATAATTAATGAACTTTAATATATCAGATGACTTATATATATGATATATATAATTTGATCATCAGATAATTTATGAGTATGATTTTTCTTAATAATTAATATTTTTTAGTTAATATTTTTTAAAATATAATTAACCACCCTCTTATATCAATTGTAAACTTTTATGATCTCACAATTAGTATAAGAGAAAGTACTAATAATTTTCATTATATTTTTAATTATTTATATAGTAAATTATATTGTGATCTTATAAACTACATCTTTATAAATTTTATAATATAATGTGTAATTTAGAAAGTGTTCTAATTTTCAATAATTTGGTATGATTAATTTTTTGTACACTTGATAATTTGAGTCCTCAGAAACCACTTCTTCTAGATGGAAATGAATATGAATATTGGAGGGAAATTTAAAAAAAAATTAAATACTTTGGTAAAAGAAATTTTATTTTAAACAGAAGGTATAATATTATATAGAATTAATTAATTTGTGTTATAAATTTCAAAAAAATAATATTTTTAACTAAATTACAATTTAAGGAATACTCTATTATGTTCAATGAAGAAAAATATTTATTATTCGACATATTCATTTGAAGTAGCTGATTGGGTTTTAAAAAATTTAGGGGTAACTCAATTTGGAACATCTAATATCATTGAAAAAGAAATATTTATTCATATAGTTAATTATTCTATTGTATAATTTCTACTTTGGGAAACTATTTAATAAATGACTTCAAATGTGTTGGGCTTTGGATAAAGGTTCACTACCTTTTGGTGAGAATGATCATACAAATTAAAACATAGTAAAAAATATTATTGAAATAATACATTGTGAATATGATTCAAAAAGAAATAAATTTTATGTTAAAATAAGGACTAAAAATATAAATCTTGATGATCTTATCGTATCCCTTATAATGTATAGAGGATGAATAAGAAGTGATATATAGATAATGAAATTGAAAAATAGTGGAGTTTATTTTGCAAGTAAACCAAATTTTCCTAGAAAATTGCAATATACATTGAAACATATTATGTCTTTGGAAAATTATAAGGTTGTTATCAACTCAGATAGTTGTCCTATCAAATAAACTGGAAAAACATTTAAAAAAATAAATAATATTTTTGGAAAAAAGGATTTCCGTATCGATACATTAAAAATACCAATGATAAAATGAATAATAATGACTCTTCTTAACTAATATATTGTGAATTCAATAAATAGAGAAATATCAAACCATAATATCTTAAGAATTAAGATAATTTATGAGATGGAATGAAATTAAAATAGTAATTCCAAGAAGTGTTACAAGAAAAAGAACAATAAAAGTATGAATGTTTCTAATACATGATGTTTAATTAGAGGATATAGATCATGAGAAACCTCATCAGACAACAAATGTTCTGGGTAAAATAATATCATATTCTATGCAGAACTTCTAAAAGATAACATATTCTTCATGGAAAAGGTAAGTACATAATATTTTACAAATCAAAATTTAAATTATAATTTCTATTATAATAATTATGATAATAGTTTTACATCCAACGATGAAGAATCATATTCATATTATGATAAAAACATTTACCATGTTTTTAAGAAGTTTTAATATTTTTCAATGTTAACATAAATTGAAAACTGTATGATTTAAACAAAAGATGAAATTTAATATCTAATACATATAAAAGTAAATTATAGAAATTATAATCAAAATAATTTAATATAATATCATTATATATATTTAGATAATTATACTTTTTTTAATGATGATATTTTTTATGTCCTTCAAAAATATAATTTGGAGAAATTTTTTATAAAAATATATAAAGTAAAACCTATATAGATTAAATATTATAATTATGAAATAAATATAATTTTAAAAATAAACAATAAAATTTATATTTTAAAATAATTTTATAAAATTTTACCAACAGTAACTGAAATTTGGATTAAATTTATAATCAAATTATATCCCACATAGATGGTTTGATAATGTTTTATATAAATAGAAAAAATTATGTTTAATAATAACTAACTTGTTATAAAATATTCTCCATTTTTCTCTAAAGAGTTAATGTGGATGTCAATATAAGATTAAATATTCATTCAATAAAATTCAGTATTTTGGATTTCATAAATCATACATTTCAAATAAATTTACATATTCTAAAGATGATGACGATGAAAATTTTGGATTCCCAAAATCATTCATTTTGATAATACCAGACCCAATAAGATTCAACTTTTGAACTGTTAATTTTTTTCAGGAAAATAAAGGATGTAAAAATACCAACAAATTTTGGGCTATGGATAGTGGTTTCTCTTGGAACATGACTATTAAAAAACTTCTTTAATAATATTATAAAATGAAAGGTGTAAAATCACTAATAGAGAAATTTCTCCAGAATAAAATATAAAAAATTTTAATAAATTTCTTCTTATTAAATAATTTTTTTCAAATGTTCTATATGTCATTCTAATATAAAATTACATTATTAAAATTAAAAAATTTTGTGATGATGGATTTTTTATGAACTTATGCATTGAAAAAGGCACTATTCATAGTTCTAATATTGAATTTAGTGTTTCATTCATTTGGTATGATAATTTTTACACGGTCAATATAATAGACCTTGAAAGACAATATCTTCCTTAATTTAGTGTAATAGAAGACCAAACATGTTCATATAATAAATTATTTTCATAGTATGAGCATATAAATTTAAACAAATTAATATGTTACATTTTAATGATAAACAAAAGATGGGATTGGTACTTAAAAAGGTGATGATATTTATCAATTCAGGAATAAACAAAAGTAATTTTTATAATCTATTTGTGAATTATCGACATCTATTGCCATATAGTTAGTTCATAGGGACTTAATTGGACCAACACATATAGTATGTTTCAGTGTAAAATATTATGAATAAGTTTTAGATGATGATAATATTATATACACATGGGTCTAAATTCTAGAAATGTAACATGAGAAACTTTTTTGGAATATTTTTTACTTATATATGAAAATGAGTAAAGCATTATTATAACTATTTAGAGTGATCATTGTATAAATTTCATAAATTTCTATTTTGAAACATTTTTTTATTAAACATTTTATTATACAGAACTTTTAGTCACCTAGAATTCTACAATAGTATACTATAGTTGAAATCAGAAATATAATTCCTAGAGAGAATACAATAACTGAGTAGAATAAATAATAAGTTGCTAAATTTTTTTTGGGATGAAGTAGTTAGTAATGACTATTACACTATAATTCAATTTTTAATAAGATTTTCACTAATAATACTATATATGGGATTGGACCCGAGGAACACCAAAAAATTCTAACATCAATGTTTCTCAATTAAATGTATTTATATTTAATAGTTAATATAACTTAAATAAAGATTACCAAAATTTAGATGATGGAATATTTTGTGGTTATTAAAGAACTATTAAGAAATATAGAGTTATTAATAAAAATACATATATTTTTGAGTAAATCGTACATATTAAATTTTATAAAACTGATCATTTTATTATTGAACAACCTCATCCAACGTCATCATATGTTATTTCCAAAAAAATATTCTTCATCATCTGATGAGAATTTCTACATCATATGAGAATAACCAAAGAATATATTTCTAATGTTCTAACTCATGAATCATTTCACCATATTTTCGGAGAACAAATTTTTTAAAAGCATTGATATTAGTGGATTATTAAGAATCATTTTAGTGATTAAATAATTTTTTTTGTTAAAAATATATTAAAAACTAGAAGTTAATTGATAATTGAAATTGAACATTTTTCATTTTTATATTAATTCAATCGTATGGACCTTATTGATTACTTAGGTGTTTATTATTGGATAAAAGTAATTCTAGAATAACATAATGAATTTGTGAGGTATCAATTTTACGATTTGGATGATCAACCAAAGGATACATATGTAATTGGTGTAAATTGGGTTTTTTTGAAATAAATATGATGAAAATTGAATAATCATTATATGTTATGATAATGTTTTGCTATGGTATATAATCTCCAATATAGAAAATATTACAAAAAATGTTATGATATTATTTCTATAATTGAAGCTATTCGTAATCTTCAATCATATGTACCATTCCAAAATTTCATAATATTTCAAATGGTTGTGATGTGTGCATTTAATAAGGTTTTTTTTTAAAAATAATTTTATGTAGAAAAACCACTAGTGTTGAAAATAAAAAATACCCAGAACATGTTTTTAAAATTACAAACAAAATTTAAGTAATTAAATAATCCCATGGATCCCGATATAATAGAAAAAATGGAATTTTTTTATAAATAAAAAATTGTTAAGGGAGATGATGATATAAATAATTCTATAAAATATGGTTTAAAAAAATATATATTGATAAAATATATGATGATGATATTTTATTTAGTTAATCATTATAATTTGACGTTCTTATGATGTGTGAGTTTGAGATGAGAAATATGTGACAACATATTAATTTTCTAGGTTTTTAAATTTATCAAAAAATATACGGTTATTTTATATCCATGTATAAGTTCATAAATGATCTTATTAGGAAATTCATATATGAAAATACATAACGTATAAAAACTCATATTACATACTTGAATACAATTGATATTGATGAATCTGGGAACCCTTTTTATCAAAAGCTCTTTAGTGGGATCATTACAGGTTTACATAACAGAATAGTTGGTTATATGGATGTAATGTTTTATGTATGATTATATGAAATATTGAAACGCGCGGACGATTGCTGCTTATCCACCGGTCAAAGATCCGGTGCTCTGCTAATGTGTATAGCAGCACTCGGGTCGAATCCTCAGTGATGATACTTTGTAGTAGTCATTTGTTTTTAGTTGATTGTATTTTGATTAGGGGGGATTGTTGTAGAGCTTAAGAAATAATTTATGTATGATGTTTGATTTAACAATTTTAAAAATATTGGAGTGAGTTCATTATTAGGGGGTTAAGCTTGTGATATCCTTGAGCTTTTCTTTATATTGCATTTAAATTAACACCCACTTCACAAGTTGACGTCGATTAGAATTACTAAGTGTTAAAGCATTAATCCAAGCCTTAACTTAACTAGTATTCTAAAATCAATCAGTACTTGTTTATGGTGGTGTATTTATGGTTCCAATAATCCATGGAAACCATATGTTAAACAAAACAAGCCATTAATCCATGACATGTTAAGTCCAACATACACAATGTTAATTCAAATAATATTCATCGATCAGAAGCTCCCAATCACATAACATACCTAAATTATAACTCACCCCAATGAGAGATTTACTCAGCCATTTGGGTGTTTAATAATCTGGTTATAATTATTATAATTATAAATTAATAAGAGAAGAAAAAGAAAGGGATAAGAAAAGAGTGGTACGTCGACACACACACACGAACAATGATGATAATTAAAAACAAACTTTCGATTGAATGAGGAAGATAAAGAAGGGAAGGGGATTGAACTGAGTTTAAACTATTTTAATAACATAAATATTAAAATACAGAAGGTGGAGGAGAATAAGAGATATTGAAGAAGAAACTTTCATTAAAACAAAATTACAAAAGAAAGGACTTACAAAATTACAAAAACGAAGAACACAAAAGTAAGTGAAAACAAAGAGAGGAGGAAAGGTCTCTCAAGTGAAAAGTTGAGTATTGCAGAACCTCCCAAGACATTGGAAAAGCTTTGGTCGTGCCAATATGATCTCTTATCTTCTGAAATGCCAACCCCACTCAAGGAGAGAAGGGGAGAGTATTTATAGCCCATGGAGTGGACTGTTTGCATTCCCAATCTGTCCCTCCATTTGCATTGACAATTTGACTATTTAGACAGCCAAATCCTCAAATATCTCCTTCTTCAAAGTTGTAGAAAATACTATTCCTTGACTACACTCAAAAGTTATAGTCATTTGGACTTAAGTATCAAAAGTTATGGCCGGTTGATTAAACAAAGTTAAACTATCCGTTTCAATCAAGTCTTTTTAAAATCCATAATCGGAAAGGGTTTTTGAATATGAATATGCCTTCAAATCCGAATGGTTTCTTCACCAAAGTAGGCCGTCTATATCTCCTCTTTCACACTGAAAAATATCAGCCCGATTTAATGCTTACATAATGAGATATGTCATGAATACTATACTGATTTTAATTCTCAGCAAGAATGGTGGGCTGGACTTAAAAGCTTTATTTGGGCCCCTTGTACATGGATTTGGGCCTTGAATTTTTTTTAAGATGGCATGTAGTGTCCCCCGAAGTATGGTAGAGAGTTAATGTTTTTGGACTTCTGTATTGATCCCAGTAAATCAATCTTCAAGGCTGGTCCAGTTTGTTCACAGATTCTTTGGTCTTGTTTGTGAGGACCATATGACCCTTCAAATGGCAGAATTGGCTCATTATACCTTCTAATGAAATGTTGTATATTGAAAGTAGAATCCTAAAAAACATAAACCACAAAATGTGGATCATTATAGTGACCGTTATTATTAAAACATTAAACTGACTCAATTGGACTACTTCTGAAAATGCTCAAAAATTATACTTAATATTAAAACATTAATATTTCACACAAATTATGCACATTTCATATAAAATAACTAAAAGGGGAATATAATAAGTCATGAAAATATTAATAACATCAACTCCCCCAAACTTAGTTTTGTTCATGTCCTCATGTGAAACAAATATAAAAACATGACAAAATCATTTTTACTCACCAACAGATATTAAAATTTTGTTTTCTCCAATCAGGGGAGGTTTAGACTATTTTACTTATCCATTTCAAATTACACCAAAAGTTTTTACAGAAACAATGTTCCAAAACTAATTAAATTTTCCAATCAAATTTAGAAATGGAAAATGTGGACACTCAAAACTCACACCTCTCAAGATGATAAACATCATTTGTGGAGGTTCACTCTTTCACTGACCAAAAGTGAAAATATTAGAGTTTGAAAAGAGCTCTCAGCTTACAATCCCTATACAAAGTGAAAAAGAATCAAGAGGTATTTTTAAGGGGTTTTTCTGTGGCTATGGGACTGTAGGAATATAATGTCCAAGAGAGCGAAGAGGAGGGTCAAAATACCAACATAGGCAAAGCAATGCACATTTTTTTGAAATAAAACATGGAAGGAAATGAAAACAAATATTTACGAGGGAATGATTGTGTGAAAAAAGACACTATAGTGGAATAAAATATGAAGGTAATGAAATGATGGAATATTTACAAGACACAAAACTTCTCCCAATGATATAAGAATATAATGCAAGTGTTCTTTTTTTTTCTTTTTTTTCTTTTTTTTTGAAAGTTGACCTTGAATCAGATCTCACACTCATATCCCAACACATGTTTTATCTCATCAAGACACTAATTGTGATAGTTATAACCAGATCAAATGTTGAGGAAGAGTGATTTTTGACCTACACAAGACACAACCCATTTTTTCATTATTTTTTTGATTTTTGATTTTTTTTTTGATTTTTTTGAACACTTTTCAATATCATTTGTACAATACATTCCCAAATCCCACTGAATTATAACCCCCCCCCCCCCCCCCCACACTAAAATGGATGCTTGCCCTCAAGAATATGATAACACACCAAAATTTAAGGAAATGATACCCAAAAATGAAATCCATTCCCCCCCACACATAAATTTCAAAAACTTATGCAATGATAATACATGTTGATATTGGGTGGGATAAGGTATTGGTCTTGTAATGTGGCTATCAAAGAAAAGGTTTTCATAGGCTCAAAGGGGCTTTCCAAAGGAGGATTAATATAAGAGAAATGGGAGGCTATTTGGCAATTGTGATTTTCATGTGGTTCAGAAAATGCCTCTATCATATTAATACACACTAAGGTATGAAATTCAGCTCGATGGTCCACAAACTCAAGAATCACAAATGGGGGTGAAAACAAACATTTTGAGAAGATGGCCATAGTTGTCCTTGGCATGAAAGCAAATGGTTCTCCTCACGGTTCGGGAAAAGCATTTTCCAAATCAAAAATTTTGCATTCAAAAATTGTTAATTTTGACACAAAATTCATTATCCAAAGTCATGAAGAAAATACAAAAATATTGAGATGAAAACATGTCTGTTAAATCCCCAAAATGGTTGGACAAAATTTCAAATCTCGATGGTGAGTAAGCATGACTCTTTATTTTTTTATTTTTTAAGTAATTGTGTTTTTTGTGGTTTTTATTTTATTTTTTATGGTTTTTTTAAAATACACATCCACACAAGAAAGAAAAAAATAAAGGGTTTGATGAAGAAAGTGGTAAAAAAAATGAATGATAGAGGAATAATAAGAAAGAGAGAGAGAGGGAGAGATAGAGAGAGATAAAGGGAAAGAGGTGCCCCCTTGTTTGGATTTGGTGGGTTGCCATCTCCATCTAGTGGTGGGTCGATTGGAGAAGTTAGAGATCCAGGATTGTGGGATGTTACCTGAAAAAGAAAAAACATTATTAATATAATAAAAAACTAAAAAGAAATAGAAATTTCAAAAAAGTAAAAGAAAACATGGGTTACCTCCAAAGAAGTGCTGCATTTATTTGTCTACAGCTAGATAGTTGTAGTGGACTAAGAAAAGTCTGACGGTGGCCATCGTATTTTCTCAACTCCAGTGTGCTTCCAGAAAAACATTTTCTTTGGAATGCCTGATGATTAATTGGATAATTTCTTCTCATCCTTGTTGGTGTGCTTGCAATTCAATGTGGTAGGAAAGATAATATTTCTATCCTCACTTTGGTCTTCAACCTGAGGAATGATTTTATCCATAAAGTGATGGTTTTCTATTCTTGTAAATTAAGGAAGATGGCTCAATTCTGATGGTTCATTTATGTAAGGATCAGATAACACAAAAGAAGAGTATGAGATCCCAATTGTTTTTGACTCATTTATTTCATCACTTACCGATGTAGAGTAATTAGGATCATCATTTATTTCAATGTTGTTCGCCAAATAATGGTCAATTTCAACCTCACCAGTGATCACTTTATTAATAAGGGTACAAATATCAAAATCATCACTACCATCAGGACAATATAAACACATTGGTTCATGGTTCACTTCAGATATAATAGAATGTTCTGAATCATGGATAGGAAAGGATGAATGTGGGACAATCTGATCTGAATCAACAAATGATCATTCTAGTCCATTTTCCTCATTACCATCCATGTTTGGAGCATTGGAGGTCAGAGGTGAGATGAGATTCCAAAGAGTTTTCAATATCCTTTAGATCAATGGAGTTTGCATTTGTAATGTCAACATCAATTTCACCATTAATCACTTAGTTAATGACGATGCAATATTCACAAACTCCTTTATTAGTAGAACTGGAAGAACATGATGTATTGGGATTCAACACACTCTCAGAGGTAGTTTCAGAAACATGGATAGAGAATACAGATTGATTCTCTAATGGGTATCGTATGGATTGTAAAATATTAAACTTGACCATTTAGTCTCCAAATTCCATGGATAAGATGCCAGAATGGACATCAATTTTGGTTTTAGATGTCATAAGGAATGGTCTTCCTATAATTAGAGTAGATTTGCAAGAATTTGACTCACCTTCCATGTCAAGGACATAGAAGTCAGCTGGGAAGATAAGATCATTTACTCGAACAAGGACATCCTCAATTATTCCCTTAGGACTAGTTGTGCTTCAATTGGCTAACAGAATGACAACACCTGTTTGGTGCAAGGGACCTATACAAAGGTTGGAGAATAAGGATTTGGGCATGACAATAATTGAGGCTCCTAGGTCTATGAGTTCATCATCAAAGTTGTAACTTCCAATTTGGCATGGGACTGTAAAGGTCACGAGATCTTTGCACTTAATGGGTATGGAATGCTGGGTGGAAACATTTTCAAAGGTCCTAAGTTGCCTCTTGTGGGTGAAAATTCCATAAGAAACATGGAATAAATAGGAATTTTTTTATGTCATCTAAGAGGGGAATGTTGACTTCAACATGTCTAAACATGTCGATCATTTCAGGATCAGGTTCAAAGGACTTCCTTGGTTTAGAAATGGCTTGAGGAAAAGGAATTGGATTCCTAAGTGGAATGGAAGGAGGTGATGGAGTGGATTCAAATTCTTTTTCAATATTATTTTTCTTTTCATTTTCTATTTCAACATTCAAATGATGGATAGAGGACTTATCTTGAGGCATAGAAATTTGATTTCCCGATCTAAGTGCAATTGCACTTACATTACCCTTGGGGTTGGGTAATGGTTAAGCTGGGAGTTGGGAAGAATTTGATTGTTGTTGCTGGCTCAGGTGGGATCCATGATGACCTATTTGAGTTTCAATGTTTTTAAGGCTAGAACTGGTGAATATGGAAAGATCTTCCACTGCACTTTCCCATGATTTCTTGGAAGAATAGTCTTGTCCCAGATTGGTATTGCCTTGATTTTGGTACTTGGGAAATCGATCGTATTCAATTTGGAATTGGTAAGGCTCACTAGGATAATGGAATCCAAGAGGAGGATTGTTTCTTTGAGGTTGAGTAACAAAAGGATAAGGTTGATAGAAGTTACCACCACCTTGACCATATTGGAATTAGTTTGGGTTTTGAGGAGGTAATTGTGGGGGATGAGAGATGGGATCTCCATACCTTAGGCCTTGGTTATATGAAGAAGAGAAGTCCTCAGAGTGAGGTTGGTTGAAGTTTCTAACAAACTGACTTGATAGTTGAGGGTTGGTGTTCGGCTGAGCATATGCTACATTGAGCTCCATTGGTCCAGATGAATCGGATTGAACCTCTTGATTTTGTGAACATGTGTCAGTTGGATGAGATGGAGAGTTGCATATTCCACAATTTTTTACAGGTCCAGGAAACATTGACTGTGGAGGAGACGAGGATGGGGATTTGGTGGCCACAGCTAGTTGTCACATAAGACCAGTATGTTCACTCATCCACTCGGTCATTGTCTTTGGTTCAATTGATTGATTATCTTGGTCTTGTTTGACTTGAGCATGTGCTTGAGTATGGAATTGTTGTGTGTTGGCAGCCATGTTACTTATGATATCTCTTGCAATTGCAGGAGATTTATCAACAAAAGCACCACCACTTGAGGCATCATTGAGGGTTCTCTCCATAGCCAATAAACCCTCATAGAAGTATTGGATCAAGAGTTGGTTAGGAATTTGATGATGTGGGCAGGTTGAAATAGGATTTTTGAACCTCTCCCAGTACTGATGGAGTGATTCACTTAGGAACTGACAGATACCACTTATTTCCTTTCGGATAGAAACAGTACGAGAAGCCGGAAAGAAGTTTTCTAAGAAAAGCCACTTCATGTAATTCCATGTGGTTATGGAACCAGGAGGAAGGTAGTAGAGACATAACTTAGCAGTGTCATCTAGGGAGAAAGGGAACGCTCGGAGTTTGATTTGTTCTTCAGAAACCCTTTGAGGCTTCATGGTAGAGCACACAACCTGGAACTCTTTAAGGTGGAGATGTGGATCTTCACCGGCTAGCCAGTGAAAATGAGGGAGAAGATGAATCAAACCCGATTTGAGTTTGAAGTCAGAATCTATGTTTAGGTATTGAATACCAAGAGGTTGGTAATTCATATCAGGGGTAGCGATTTCTTTAAGGGTTTGTTCCCTAGGATTGGCCATTTCAAATTCAACTGGTTGGACAAGGACTGGTTCTTGAATTATTTGATTATCTCTTATGTTCCTCATAAGTTGGAGAAGTGTTCACTCAATTTCAGGGTCAAAAAAATCCAAGGGATTGTTTGGAAGTCTACGGGGCATTCAGAGAGATTTTGGAAGAAAGAGGAAGACAAGTTTTTCTTTTTATTTTTTCAGCTTATGATTTTTAAGAGGAAGACGGGGTTTTCTTTGTGTGTTTTTTCATTTTTTTTTAAAATTTATTTTTTATTTGTTTTTTGAAAATAACCAAAAACTAATGACTACATAAAGAATTATACCTGGTGATGGAACCATTTGAAATGCATGACCTATTGTCGCTTATCGACTGGTCAAAGTTCCGGTGCTCTGCTAATGTCTATAGCAGCACTCTGGTCGAATCCTCGGCAATGATACATTGTAATAGTCATTTGTTTTTAGTTAATTGTATTTTGATTAGGAGGGTTTGTTGTAGAGCTTAAGAAATAATTTTTGTATGATGTTTGATTTAAAAAATTTATAAATATTGGGGTGAGTTCATTATTCGGGAGTTAAGATTGTGATATCCTTGAGCTTTGCTTTACTTTGCATTTAAATTAACACCCACTTCACAAGTTGACGTCGATTAGAATTCCTAAGTGTTAAAGCATTAATCCAAGACTTAACATAACTATGATTCTAAAATCATTAATTACTTGTTTATGGTGGTGTATTTATGGTTCCAATAATCCATGGAAGCCACATGTTAAACAAAACAAGTCATTAATCCATGACATGTTAAGTCCAACATACACAATGTTAATTCAAAGAATATTCATCGAGAAGAAGCTCTCAATCACTTAACATACCTAAATTATAACTCACCCAATGAGAGATTTACTCATCAATTTGGGTGTTTAATAATCTGGTTATAATTATTATAATTATAAATTAATAAAGTAAGAAAAAGAAAGGGATAAGAAAAGAGTTGTACATCGACACACACACACAAACAATGATGATAATTAACAACGAACTTTCAATTGAATGAGGAAGATAAAGAAGGGAAGGGGATTGAACTGAGTTTAAACTATTTTAAGAATATAAATATTAAAATACAGAAGGTGGAGGATAATAAGAGATATTGAAGAAGAAACTTTCATTAAAACAGAATTACAAAAGAAAGGACTTACAAATTTACAAAAACGAAGAACATAAAAGTAAGTGAAGATAATGAGAGGGGGAAAGGTATATCAAGTGAAAACATGAGTATAGAAGATCCTCCCAAGCCTTTGTCAATGCTTTGGTCGTGCCAATATAATCTCCTCTCTTTTGAAATGTCACCCCTCTCAATGAGAGAAGGGGAGAGTATTTATAGCCCAAGGAGTGGACTGTTTGCATTCCCAATCTGTCCCTCCACTTGCATCGCCAATTTGGCTATTCTGACAGACGAATCCTCAAATATCTCCTTGAAAGTTGTAGAAACTAATTTTGGGCGACTACTCTCAAACACTAGAGTCATTTGGTCTTAAGGATCAAATGTTATGGCCGGTTGGTTAATCAAAGTTAAACTATCCATTTCAATCTAGTCTTTTTGAAGTCCATAATGTGGAAGGGTTTTTGAATATGAATATGCCTTCAAATACGAATGGTTTATTCCAAAAAGTCGGCCGTCTATATCTCCTCTTTCACACTGCAAAATCTATTCTCTATTTGATGCTTACATCATGAGATATGTTATGCATACTATACTGATTTTAATTCTCGGCCAGAATGGTGGGATGGACTTCAAAGCTTTATTTGGGTCCTTGTACTTAGATTTGGGCCTTGAAATTTTTATCCAAGATTACATGTAGTGTCCCCACAATTATGGTGGAGAGTTAATGTTTTTATAATTCTGTATTGAGCCAAATAAATCAATCTTCAAGGCTAGTCCAGTTTGATCACAGATTCTTTGGTCTTGTTTGTGAGAACCGTATGACCCTTCAAATAGCAGAATTGGCTCATGATACCTTCTAATGAAATGTTTTATATTTAAAGGAGAATAATACAAAACAATAAACACACAATTTGGATGTGTATAGTGACAGTTATTATTAAATCATTAAACTGACTCAATTGGACTACTTCTAAAAATGCTCAAAAATTATACTTAATATTAAAACATTAATATTTCACAAAAATTATGCACATTTCATTAAAAATCAGTAAAGGGGGGATATGATAAGTCATTAAAATATTAATAACATCAAATATATAGATATAACACAATATAATCCCATTTAATTAATTAAAATGATTTTTTTCTAATCTTATGTGAACCATGGGTTTCGGTATATTTTACTCTTCCAGATTTTTTTTAGTTTAAATGTAATTCATATTTTAACATTGGAGGGTCTAAAATGGATGATTAATGAAATTAAAAAACATCGTTTTAGTTGGAGAATCTTTAGATTTTTGGGGTTGTCTGAAATAACACCCAATTGAACTTCCATCTACTAAATCCAAATATTTTTTTGTTGGATGTTGTTCTCAAATGTTGTTTATTCAACATACATTAACATCCTATAATATGAGTTTTTGTAAAAATAAAATATTTCATTACAAAGAAGTTCATTTTCATTAAGGAAATCCCAAACACAACACTCATTATAAAATATCAATTATATAAGACATAATTTCCTTCACGATCACACACATGAAGTATATATCATTTTACAGTTAATCATAATTGAAAAAACAACTTGTAGATATTTTAAATAAACACCTTAGTTATGATATATTTGATGACATTAATGAGAATGTATGAATGATCAATATAATATGATCGACCATATTTACTTTTATTACCTAACTCATTAAATTAATGAAAAAGTTCTCAAAGGGGTAATTCTAATGATTTGGATTTCTAAATACTATTAGTTTTCTAAGATTTTAGATTTACTATAATTTTATTTTCTATTATTTATAAAATATTATATAAATTTCTAAAAATTAATTGTATATATCTAAAATAATTTTTTATTATTTTTTGTATAAAAAAGCAAAATCATAATATATACTAAATGTAACAACCCAGAAATTTGTAGGAAATTTTTATTCATAATTTCATTGGGATTTTAAAATAACGCAGTTTCTGATGGTACCTAATTCTGAGGCCCGGTGTTCCCAGAATCATTTTCTGAAGTTTAGCTCAGGTACATTCAGTTAACGAATGAGTGGGTTTTTCTAACTTTTGAACTGCTGCTCGGAATCAAAATCTGAGGGCATCGATGAAACCGTAGCGCCTATAATTTCTTAGGAACACCTATTCTGGAGTTTCATTTGCTCGGGTGTGGTTATTAAAATAATGGGTTAAGTAATGAGTAAAAAAAATTTGTGCAACAAATTTTATTTTTATATCTATGTAGTTATATCCTATGTAAGGGAGTTGGGGTGGGACCCACTAGTTCCCAACTACCAACGTGTGGATAAATGTGAGGCGGGCCCCACATGAACCCCACCCCTTTCAACATCCAGAAACCCCCCATTAATTATGTAACACACCCGCACCCCCCCCCCTAAATGAAATGTCAACTCTCTTAATTAATTAATTGATTATGTTTTCAATGTATTTATTTTGTGAATTCATTTCGAATATCAAAAAGGATTGGCATGAGAAATAAAATAAGGCAAGGCCTTATTTAATTATATTGTTTCATTGTGGGAGATGGGATGTAAGAAGAGAGCTCAAGACTTGGACACCTTCTACCTCATCGAAGAATGCGAAGAACGCACTGTTGCTGATGAAGAACACTGGCCTCCGACGAAGGATGACGAAGAACACTGGTTACTCAGAGATCGATGACGCGATTCCGTGTACCACGACACTGACGATTCTCTTATCCGTGATGCCTACGACGCTTATGGAGCCTCGATCCGCGATGTTGTCTCCCACGATGCCATTTTCCGCAACGTCCTTTTCCCGTGACGACCTCTTTTTGATGACTTCATTAGGTAGCGGTTATTTTATTTCTTCGTGAATTTTTTTCCGTTCATCGACTTCTATTTGGGCCCCCAATTATCGTACTAATGGGAGGAGGTCGGACCGCACGAACACGGCCGACCCTCATCACCCTTTGTTGTTGTTTTTTTCCGGCTCGAACGAATGCGGCGCGGTGCAACATCACCACGCAGAATCAGGAAGGAACACGGTGAAGAAGTGTGGCACCGTCGTGCCGCGCCGTTGAGGCCGAACGAAACCGTGGTCAGAGTCGGGGCTGCAGAGGCGATTCAAAGACTCCGCAGTTTGTTTATTGACATACGGATCGATGGGTGATGAAGGAACGAGCTGCCGAGGTGATTTGAAGACTTCACAGTGAAGAGCAGGTCTCGAGAGGACCGCTGGCGAAGAGGGCAGGCAAAACAGACCACCAGATCGTGTCCGGTGGTCCGCGGAAGACCCTGCCAGTGCGCCCCCAGGAGGAACTGCCGCGGCTTAATCCGCGATGGTAGGTGGCCGGATCTCACGGCTGCGCGGGATCTGCAGGAGGAGGACGCGGTAGACGCACCACGTCCGCGGGGTAAAAAAGGGGGGAACGGTAACCCGTAGCTCGGCCACTGGCCGAGCCAGCGCACCCCCCCCCCCGACCGGGCCGGGGTGGGTCGTGCGAACCGGGCCGGGCCATGACCATCTGGGCCGGACCCGGACCCGGGTCAGGTCGCCCAGTTCAGGCCGACCCGGGGGGGGGGGGGGTAGGGCTGGGCCCAGACCCCCCATTTCAAAATGTATTCAGTCATTTTCCCATATCATGGTATTCGGACCTCCAATCCACGCTACGTCAGTTGTGTTGGGATCCTTGGATCATGACGGTCATTTCGTTATATTACACTCAATGTTTCCGAGAATATTGGGTACCGCCGGGTTGGTTCGAACCCGAAACCAACTGGGCCCTTCGAGCAGAAACGCTTATAACATGAGCTCCGGACGTCCGATTGACATGCCTTCGACATTGTTGTATTACTCTTGATGAGATGGAACTTTTAGCATACTTAGCCTGAGGTTTGATATAGTTGGACAATGGTTGGGTTTGATTGAACCTGAAATTCAATCGGGCCCCTCGAACGGAAAGGCCGATAACTTCCAGACCGGACGTCTGTTTGAAGAACCGTCAGCGGTGTGGGAAATCACGTTGAGAAATTGTCCCTTTGAGTATACCCTATGAGATTTCAGGGTACAGTTGAGATACTGACGGGTTGGTTCTCCCACGAAACCAACCTGTCCCCTGGGACAAAAGGCTAATAACACACAGACCGGGTGTCCGATTGACGCGTTGTCTGTTGCATTGAGACGCCTATGACGAGGCTGTCCATTGAGATACTTCTTTATGGAACTTTGTAATACATGGAGTATCGACCTATAGCTCATAGAGCGGACCCTCCCGGAGATGACCGTACAGAGTACGGAGACCGTGTAGCTGGATGAGACCTGATGACTACTTGACCGAATCAACTTCGAGTGATTCGAGTAGCCCAGTGGACGGAGCACCCGGTATTTTGGCGACATACCCACGATGGATGGAGCACTCGGAAATTGGTCGCAGACCCGCGGTACTCGACCGGAAGAGTACCTCTATAGGCTATTAGGGAGAGCGCCCGGTATTTGGCGGCAGACCCTCAGCAGACGGCGCTCCCGGTAGTTGGCGACAGACCTGCTGTACTCGATAGGAGGAGTACCTCAGCAGACTAAGGTTAGTGAGCAGTACCTCGGACTCATGACAGAATCACTGTACATTTCGGAGACGGAGCTCTTCAGCAGTTACAGTTTCGATAATGAAAATCCTGTTTTGAGCTGAGTCTATGACCTTTGTGTTTACCTGATGATTGAGATGGATCACTTGATAACTTAGGTATACGTATGGGCATATACCGAGGTAGTGGTTATCCGTTGAATTCATCACCTTTGTTTTTCTTCATGATTGAGATGGGTTACTTGATAACATATGTATAAGTATGGGATTATACCTCTGTAAGGGTTATCTATTGAGTTTATTCTTGGTGGTTATTTTTGTTGTATTTAGAGATACCATGAGCGTCTCGGTGTCCCTACTGAGTATCGTTATACTCACACCTGCACGGGATTTTCCCGCACCTCGTTGTATTGGATGTAGATGACGTACAACACTGACGGAGGCCGAGCGTCCAAGGACTGGACGGTACCCAGAGGTGGATCTCACGAAGATTTGGTACTCGGAGGAGACAGACGGACGGACGATCGGACGTGGAGTGCTGAGGAGGACATATGTACCTACCCTTCAGGTAGGATCCGTGGTGGATGAACTAGGAGCTGCGTGTCATCTTCCAACAGCTTGTCTTTTCTATTGTACGTTACTTTTAGTTGAGGTTGTACCTATCTGTTGGGCTTGTATTGCTGGACCCTTTGTAATTTTAGTACTTTTGTTACTACTGTACTTAGTGTTTTCTTCTGCTTGTACGCTGGTTGTGTTTTTGTTTACATTTATAAATGCAAATCCTTCCCAGTTATAGGGATTTACGCCTTTGGGGCTAGTCGCCATCCCCTGGCCTATGAAAGGCGGGCTTGGTGTACTAACGACACGGGCCCCGGGGGATGGGTCATGACACTAAATGTTTTTCCTTTTCAATTGATACTAAATGTTATTTGGAGAAAATAATTTTAGTAATTTTTTATAATAAATATTTAGTAAATATTATAAAATAAAATTTTTTATAATATACATTTAGAACTAGTTATATAAAATATATTTCAATCTAAATCAAATTTATACTCAAAAATTTATTCTTATAATCATTTAAAATATATAATTATCCATTAAAGTTTCTTTTTCTGTATATTTTTTAATATATTTTTTAATTTCAACAAGTATTAAATTTTTTTCAAGTATAAAAGTTCATATAATTAGAAAATATCTTAGTCTGATAAATATATTTCATTAAAAAATTAATATTATATAATAAATATTAAAACATTATACAATTTAATCTTAATGTTCGCATCGAAATTTTATTTTCTATCAGACCTATTATATCATTGAAAGTTGAGTGGTCTATATATTGACAATATATAAGTAATGGATCAAATATTTCCACCATTTATTCTTATTACTGGATGTTGAGCCTCATCTCTCTAATTTAATATCATTACAAAATATTTTGATTCATCTGATTATCTAAATCAATTAAAATCTGATGGATTCAGTAGAAAATATCACAATTCATGTTGATTTAAAGTAAAGGAAAATCTAAAAATCGTGGTTTTAATTGTATGATTTTATTATAAAAAGATTTATAAAATTTCAACGATGAGAAAAAATAAATATTGAGAAGATAAAATTGATTTAAACTATCGAAATATATTTATTGAATTTATTCTTTAGTAGAAATCAGAATCAATGATTATATGTAAGATTTTGTTTTTAAAATCTTTGGTGAAATTTTAAAACATTAAATTGAAAGAATTTATCAAATAGTTTAATTACCCTTATAAGGGGATTCATACATTCCATATAACAAGTTTCTTATGAATCTCATTATCTTTGAATGATAAAAATATGAACATTATTGATTCACTTATTATGAAAAAATATAGAAATATATTTAACATCACTAGAGATTAAATAGTTGTAACATTATAATTGAATGTCTATTTGAAAATTATAAAATGTGATATATACACTCTTAATGTCCTTGGGAATTTGACATTGTATTTTCTTATCAATACGAGATATATAAACATGGTGTTGTTTTTTCTATCTATCAAAGCTGTTATGAAATCATACATGAATCCAATAATTCACATATTCCCATGAATCATTAAATATGTGATGGTAAATGTCACATATGCATTTTATATTAAGAATTAATTATATGATGTTATGAAAAATGATTCTCTTAATAGAGGGTAATCCATGTTATGATTGAAGCTATTTTAAAAAAACATAATAAAATCCGTTAAAAAATCTCAAAAAGCTATAATAGATAATCAAGTTGTTAAAAAATAAGTCATAGTTAATGTTAAAAAAATAAAAAATATTTACATATTACTCTTCAAATGAGAAAAATATATGACTAATGGGGATATTTAGACTATGTTTGCTCAAACGGCTTAAAGGATGATACGTGACCAAGTTTCTGATGATAAAAAGTAGCTTATTTAAATTTAAGATAAAACTAACTGGGGAAATGAAAGATGTAATAAAAATAAAAAAGAAGTTGGATATTATATATGTGGAAAAGATGATGAAAGGTATTATTATTGGTGTTGAGATAGTGTTGGTTGGTCAACTTTTGACAATTTCACTATTATATGATGCTCAACCATTTCCAAAATCAAGAATAATCTATGTTTCCAATCAAAAGATTACAAACCCATTGACACAAGAAACATTTGTTTTTTTGGAATCTTATATGGTTCAATAAATTATTGAAAATGGAATGGGACAAGATATTGTATTTCAAAATCTTGTTTTAAATTGAGTAGAGAAATCATTTAATTAAATATATAATATATTAGTGGATAGAAAAATAGAAAATAAATTCAAAAGGTTTTATAAAGTGTTTTAAGAAATACGAGGTTGTGATAAAATGTACTAGAATAATAATAAAAAGTTGAATATGAAGAATATAATGGAGGATTAAATAAATATTGATGTTCATCAAATTAAATGACTTCATCTGCTTCCTTATCATCAGATACTAATAAGAACATAGTTCTATATGATTTTATGGATGAATTATAATCATCACTTGAGGAATAATAAGTAAATAAATCTATAAAATACTTTTTGAACAAGGAATAAATTGATAGAGATTCAGTTGTTTTTAATGTTTTCAAAATGAAAATTTTGAAGGGAAGGAAACCCACGATGTTGGAACTTCTCATAAACATATATTACAATATTCATTAGTCTAAATAGATATATCAGTCCTTGAAACACATTAAATTATATATTATATTCATTATAATTTGAAAAAAATTAAATATTAACTTCCATATCATCCACACATTGATTGAAGTTTCAAAAATATATATAATAGAATGAATAACATTCTAGTGTCATTAATGCTTTTAACTAAATTAATTTTTCAGAAATATGATGAAATATAATTTTCAGTTATAAGTCAATGTCTCATTTAATAAAAATCAATGATAATTTAAATGATCTAGAATATTATACAGTTATTTGAAATATTATTATTATCATCTTTTAAATGTTATTAAATGTTATATTAATATAGGGATTTTTTGGAGAATTTTTCATCCAATGGTTAAAATAGGTTTATGTTTTTTTATCATTTTCATGGTTTATCATATTTGCAGAATTTGGAAATCTCATATCACAATGAAGATATTCAAAAAGTGAATAATGAGAATTCCAAAATCGGATATATTGAAGAAGATATAGTGAGGCTTAATGATAAAAAAATAAAATTAGTTTCATTAAAATGTGGTTAATTTTTTGATGAAGGGAATCCAAGATTCTAATTGCAATCAACTAATCTGTTGATACTTTATATATGAATATATTCTAATATTATTTTTCGGAATATTCTCTCTTTTATCATTGATGAGTATGTTATTCGTACACAATTGTTTCAAATTATTTATTCTTAAAATATTAAGAAAACATATCACATTCTGTATTCCTTTATTGAAATAAAAATGGTGTAGAAATAAGATAATTAATTGAAATATTCAAAAGGAATGAAATAATATATTATATAGAATCTATCTAAATGGAGCAGGTTTATTAATGGGAAGAATCATAGGAAAAAATATTTCTCATTACATCAGGAATGATGGGAAAAAATAAGTTAACAACAAAGTGGGAGTGCAATTATTTAATTGGAAGATATTTAATATTGGAAATTTTGTTAATATTCTTAAATGATCAATGATTTTGATTTTTTTCATTGTTAATAGTTGTTACTCTATTTATTATGTTCATTTATTTTCAAAAAAGGGTAGGTTTTTGAGTTTGATGATTATAATTTTTATTTTCCCTTTCCTTAGTTATTTAAATCACAAACACCTTATAAAAACATTATTTTGGTAACATTATATATCATATAACTTTTATAATGATTTGTGTTCAAAATAATACTTTTATATTGAAAAATGAAATAATATATAACTAAATGAATATAAACTGATAAAAATTAATATTATCCATCAAACTTATGTGGTGTGTAGTCCATCAGACTGACTATTATTATATATAATTAATTGAATAGTGTTTTTCTATGAAAATGGACACAATCATATTGATTGGATTGACCAAAAAACTGATCCATTAGAACAACCATAGTTCTATTATTTGGATTTGAAATACTTATCTCCAGTAGACTGATAGAGGTTTACAATCATATTTTAGGAATTATTTACATCCAATGTAATTTATTACAACATTTAAATGGTGAAAAATAGAAATGTTTCACTCTATTTTCTAGTAAATATTTTCAAAGTTAGTTCAAAACAACTTCAATATTCATGAATATGTGGGCATTGAAGGATGACAATAAATATGAGTTCATTCAAGGAGTTATGATATGATTCATCTTCGAGTCAACATGTATGATGATCACTATTACAAAACACTAATTTTGTATGTTTTGTAATATTTTAGAGAGCTATGTTCTAAGGATTTAGAATATTGAATTGTAAAATCAATAGAGCTATTTTTCTATGTGGTTATCAGATAAATGTTTAGATCTATAGATTTTAAAGATGGGAATATAGGTTATCCCAATCAGGATGATCAAGGGCTTCTAGTATTTTAGAATAATATGTTATTCTGATAATTCTATCATGTGATTTACTAGTTTAGAAAGAAATAAATTATAGTTACCTAGAAAACTTTGAATATCATAAGTAATGATTTATTAAATCATTAAATATTAAGGATAAAAATTATGATATATTTTATAAAAATTATATGCCATTCTGAAATTGATATATGATTTCATATTAATTGTGTTAACTTGTATTATATTATGTTGTGAAATTTATATAAAAATGATTATTTTATAAATGTTTATATTATCTATTTTATCATATTATTTTATTCCTGATGAATAATCTGTAATTTATTGGAAAACTTTTTATTATTATACATATACTATTAACATTAGATGACTGATGATTACAATCATTTGAGAAATTGTTTTTCTTGGTTTTTTCGATTTTTTAAACTATAATCCACCCACCCCGTTATATATTTTATAAAACATAAATATCCAACAATATATTATAAATACATAAATATAATAATGACATGAGTGTCATATATAAACATAAAATTGATCATATAAACTGACCATACATGATATTGATTGAAAATGAATCATACACAACATTATGGATGTTGTCTACACATACACACAATCAAAAATATCATTTATCATATCAATGAATTGATATGAAAAAGTATTTTACCGTATTATATATATTGTCTCATTATATAAATGATACTATAATATGTTTTTTAGGATTTAAAAATTGATTTTTAAGATGTTGAAAAGTAGATAAACATAAAATGATTTTGTTTAGATGATTATATATCCATTGACTAATCACTTTTAATATTTGTTATATTCCTACATAGGGTTTCCATAGGGTATTCAAAAAAGATCAAGTGTTAAATGAAGGAACACAAGATGGGTTTTTGTATTTATTGGCTAATCTATATTTTTAATTTTTTTGAATAATGTAGGTAAAGAGGTTTAATTTTTTTTTGATGGTATTGATATAAATGGACATACAAAAAATATTTAAATCTTATAACGTATGTTTTTAAAAAAAAATTAACAAATTTTTTTTGATTTTTTTTTCAATGATATATATAATGTATTAATAACATTAAAAACTACATTTTTACAACTTCAGGATAACTTTTACATTTATATATCTCATTAACTTCCATGGTAAATCCATTTTAAATGGAACGATTGAATTGTTTTTATGTTTTCATATTCATTATCACAAAAAAATTTGATAGTTACAAAATACTTTAAATAAAAAATCAAAATGTTTAATTCAATTTATTTTAAATTAAATCTGGAAATTCTATGGAATATAATTTTAAAAACTATTTAAAACATTAATAGAATCTTTTTTAAGAATAATTTGTTCCATTAAATTCGATTAACTCTGGTTTCATGCATAGTAGACACCATTATATGAATGTAAAAATTTATTAAATATATTATGAATAAATTCTATAAATATAATTTGAGAGTATTTTTAAATTATTTTATAATACAAATATATTATTAAAATTAATTTATTTACATTTTTAACTAATTCACAATCACTAAATTCATTTAATACAAGTTTAAATAAAAAACCCTTCAAAATTTATCACTTATATTCAAGACTGCCAAATTAAATCCTACAAAATAACAATGAATTTAAAAATTAAAATCTTAATTTTACATCATGGTTCTTTTGAACTCAATATAGCATGTATGGAATGATGATAAAAAATAAAATTTATATGAAGAAAATATATCATTAAATCTCACTAGGTTACATTTACCACTATTAATAATTTTTTATTGAAATTCTAAAAAAATATATATATAAAATAAAAATAATTATTCCTCATCATATCCTCATGTTCAAATGTAGTTTCCTCAAATTTATTATTTTCAAAGTTTTTGAATGGGAAAGTAGTTTTTATCCACAATACATTCCCTTATCAATAAAAAATATATATTTATTGTTCGTTGAAATAGGGATCAATCTCCAATTAAATATAATATTTGTTTTATAAAAATTAATAATATTTTGTTGAAATCATTATGGGTGATAGATGTAGCACTTCAAGAACCTAATAGAGAATCAATGGAATCTTAAACAAGCAAACAACCAGTCAGATATAATCAAAAATATCAAAGAAACCAAATCCCTAATCGATTATATTTTATTTCATCACAATTCTCATAAAGATATTAAAAATATATACTCAAAATAATAAATTATAATTATATTTAAACTATAGATATAACCTACATTTTTTATCAGAATATATAAATCAACTTTGAGATTAATTGATATGTTGTTAAAGGGATTTACCCTTATCAAACATTTCCTTAACTAGATTTGGTTCCAATAACATCCTCCCACCAACATCATTGTATAATTTTGTATTTCCAACATTTCTATCATACATGGGATCATAAGGATCCATTGTAATGATAATTTTAATCATATTGTTTAAGAAAAACATCTAATGAATGATTTTTCCCTCCAAAACCGTTAAAATACATATATATGTTCTCAATATATCATATAGTGGTCATGTACTCAAATCAGAAATATCATATATTTGAGGATGATATACAGAGAAAAATATAAATCCCATAACCAATTCAAATAATAGACTTCACAATGACAATTATGTAATGTTTTTATCATAGTTAGATATAATATAATTCATTTCATGATACAACCATAACATATAAAATAATTTATATCATTGAATGATGATCAATTTAATGAAATTAATTTTCTTGACTATATATGTAAATTTAAGATAATTAAATTATATATTTTCCTTTATTTGTTTTTTGGAGATCAATGATGATATTCGTGGAAATGTTTCCCAACACCCATTCACACATGAGTAGTTCTTATAACATAACCTTCTAATCTATTATCTCTCAAATAAAACAATTTCGTACAATTCATCTATAGTAATACTCTATAATATCCCATTTCATTTCTTCCTAGAAGAAATAAACAATGTAATGTATATACATATTAATACTTCTTTGTTTAATTTAGGATGTTATGGTGTGCACTTAGTCCAACAACACCTTCTTGAAATCAGGTATTGATAGGACACATACTCAATTCATGAATATTATCATTCATTTATAAAAATGTTTGAACACATTAATATTAATCACATTCGGTAGTTCTACATCTTAATTTTTCTCATTCATGATAATAACAATGTTTAATGATTAGAAATTAATATTAGAAAGTTAATATTTAACCCCATTCCTTGGGATTTAACAAACATTTATATATGAATACATATCTATATGAACTATTTCAAAAAAATTAATTGAAACACTATATTACTTATTTTGACTCAGAGTATCATATACTTTTTCCCATCCCAATTTGGTAACCTATTGTGTGGACATATTCATTTATCAACTCCAACTCTCCTCTACGATGAATATTTAACTCTGTATTTCAAAATATATAGTTCATAGTTCTATGATTATCTTATATATAAAATATTTCTCCATAAATATTATGGATTTATTTTTTCAATGAATAAAATAAATTATTTTAAATTTAATTCATTCATTATGTATATTTGGTCATGAATTTTCAATTTTTATATAGTGTAATATATCAATTTTCCATTCTGCATGAGAAAATATCCCATTAAATTAATTGATGCACCACTCCCAGTCGCAATCCCTTCACCTATTAATTTATTTAAGTATATAGGTGCATAGACCAGAAAACTATTTAGTATCATTAAATTTTAATCAAATTCATAATTTATATGGACATTTATCCCTTCTATGTCGACATTGTAATTGGATTAGATATCCACATGGAATATTTCATAGTTAATAATTATTATATTGAATTAATAATAATAAAAAATGGATCATAGTCAACAGGGTCAGTCTGGCAGATTTTTCAATGACATTTATCCATGGTTTCTTCACCATTATACCCTCTTTTCATATTATATTACACATAAATGAATCATTATGTAACATAAAATAACAATTTTTTAATTTGAAATACCGAGTCCCTATCATTTTGGTATTAAAAAATTTATTTATGTAATAATTATCCAATTTTGTTCTCATTGAATATATAAGAATATTTTATATGCACACTACCAAAACCTAATAAAGCTAATCAATGAAGAAATATTTTATTAGATCCATGTAGATACCATAGATATATAATTTCCCAAATGGAATCACTAAATATTCTTGTTGACTATACATTTTATAATCTTCAATCTTCATAATAAAATCCTTATTGAAATTCAGTTTATGAAATCTTGATTAAAGTTGAATCATAGAAATGTATTTATATTAACACAGTTTATCAAACAAATTTAATCAATACAGGTTAGAGGATACATTTTCTTTATATTGAATTTTTTATGTTCCCAATAATTAATAAGCATATTTATTTTCCAATTTTAATTATTTAAATAAAAAACCCTATGGTAACAAACTAGGGTATCAGAACACCTTATTAGGATCCTTGACGTGTTTTTTCATCAACTCATGTAAGTTAACAAATTCCATTCATTATGGACTTCTTTAAAAAAAAATTAACAGTAGTTATGATTTTTACTCAAATATAAAATCTATGATTCGCAGGCAGAGTAATTATTTTTATGAAATACATCATCATATTGCCAAATAGTATGAATATCATCACATTATAGCTTCTCAAAATTATTTCTAAACACCTTAATTCACCACACAATATTTGAACAAGGTAAACATTACATCTCAGAAATAATCAAAAAATCAATTTAATGATTGTCTAATGTCATTGAGAACTAGATATATAATCAAAATATTTTACTACAATTGTGAACATTTCACAGTTATTGAGTGCCTCTAGACTCACTTCGTTAAATATTATAAATTATAATCATAATAACATTTTATAAAAATGGATACATAATATAAGGGTGGTCTCCTAATATCCAAATGGTAAATAAATTTGTTAATAATAGAATATCAAAAGTAAATATAAAAGTTTTGTGTATGTATAAAAATAAAGAAAAATAATATTCAAAACCAACAAAGTATAGATCATTAATCGAAAGATATGACATGGAATAGCATGACATAATAATCAAAAATTGAGGAATCTTGGTTCAATAATCATGTTTTATAAAAGAATAACAAAATAATAATAAAAAATATAAAACAATGTTACATTTTTCTAATTTTTCAGAGTCATTAGAATAAGAAACATTACAATAAGAATCCACACCATCCACTCCAATTCTTATGAGAAACATCATTATACTCATGAATACTTTTCTCATGATTAAATATATTTAAACTGATGTGTTAGAGGAAGATATATGACACCATCCATTATCACATATACTTACAATATCCACTTGAATTAAAAAAACATTCACATCATACAGAACTGTGGAAATATAATCTATGTCTTTTAAAATTTATTTTTTAAAATCATTCCCTTTAATATATTAATTATATCATGTCTAAAATTGATTAATTCAATTCATAATATGAAACCCATGGAATGAATATTTGTTCCCATAGATTCACATATTTTCATCATTAGAACTACCATAAAAACATAACATGGTTGGCAAATGGAAAATAAATGTGTATATAATAAATGTAAGGAATATTCTATGTAATTAATATTTAAGTAATTGAAAAATGATTATTGCAGTGAAACCATATAGATAATGAGTAGAAAATGAAGATTTATTTTTCCCTATTCAATATATGTATAGAAAATTTGTGAACCCGATTTAATATAATAAAAAAATACTACATTCCAAAATGGAAGTAATTAGAAGGAAGATTTTATTTATAATCCATCAATTAGTATCCAATACGAAGGAAATGATTGATCATTTCCATGATTACAAATAAAAATTGTAAGTTATTTTGTGAAATAAGAAAAATAGCATCAAGTAAATATTATTATTTATCTATAATATGATAAACTAATAGGTAATGACATTTATAAAAGAAATAATTTAGACGTTTTGAAGAATAAACTGGAAATAAATAAACATCATGATTTTTTTAATGAATATAAATATAAATATTATTTATAATAATCAGAAATATAATTTCATTGTAAATAATAAAAACCTATAGTGTGTCATCACATAAAAATAAAAAATATGTGTAATTAAATGTTCATATTTAATTTTTTAAAAAAATGATTTCAAATTTTGATGAATATGAACATTATTAAAAAAATGAAATTTATATTAAATGTTTTTTAGAATTTCATGCATTAATTATTATTCTTAATCAATTATTGAATCATAGATAATGAAACATGAAAAATAATCCAATTAATATGGATATAGAAAAAAGAAGGTTTCCAATAAAGAGTAAGATATGGGATCAATTTCACTTAAATGAAACACTTCAATTAAAATATGAGTCTGTGGTTAATTAAATTTTTATGTGCAATTAAAAATAACAATAATATCAAATTAAAATAATTAGGCTTTTAAAAATAATTAAATATAATAAAATACATTATCTTTTTGAAAAAAAATCATTATTTCAAAATAATATTGGCAATATAAACCCGTAGGGAATGAGAATCCTTTAAACTAAAACCCATTGATATTTTTTATATTTGAATCAAATTACATTTGATGAATTTTAGTGATATGAATAAATTAATCCCATGAATACTGTAACTATCATTCATTAGAAATTAATTTAATTATAATAAATATATCATATTCAACATTATAAATTATGTCCTTTGAATTAAATTTTAGATAATGAATACCTGGACATTATTCTAATATATTTAATTTCACTCTAACCTCATATAAAAATTTTATTTTTTTATAATATATTAGAATAATATTCATTGAATTTTTTTTAATAATTTGTTTATTATCCTTTTTTACATGTATATTAGATTATTTGTCTAATTTTCCTATATTCATTAATTATACATATAAATATGTGTACTAGTATTATTAGTGGTGTTCTGATTAGATTATCTTCCAAATTTAATAATTACTTTTCAAGTGAAGATATTATAATTGATGATGTTTAATTATTTAAAAAATTTAAAATTCTATAATTGAAAACATTAGTCATTGTGCAATAAGATAAAATAAACCACGAATTTGTCTTGATGATTTTCAATATAAAAAGCTTCTTTCTGAATTAAGGTCTTAAATAAAGAGGTATATTTCATGGAATGACAGTAATATTCATCATCATATTCATATGAAATTGTTCATATAATTGTTTTTGTAGTCATCAATGATATAACTTCATTGGATTCTTTATATTGGTTATCAAACTAACCCAAACATTAATATATAATATTTACTGATGATTAAAAGGTGATTGAATTTAGATAACACTACACCAATAGAATAATGGTACAATTTTTTTATTAGTTTCATATAGTATTATTATAATAAATATACATGGAAAATTATTAGTTATGAAAATATATACTAATTTAAATTGAAACTTTTCCTCTCACAAAACATTTTTAAATGATAGAGTTGTTGACAATCATTTACTAATCATATCATTTATAGGGTCCCCAATTTATCATACACAAACCATAATGGAATTTTAATAAAAACATATCCTATATAAAAAGTTTCTTTGAATTAAATGTAATGCAATTTTGAAACAAAAATCAAATTCAATCATCCCATAGAGGCTTCATTTTATATGTAAATATTTATTATGTATTCATTTTTTATAGGAAGAGCGAATTGAATAATATGATTTATCATACTGAAATAAAAATTATGAGATAACTATCTTAAAAATTTATTAAATTCAATATTAATACCTTCACTTTATTATGGTTAAAGAATATTTGTTATTACGTTTTGTACAGATGTTAGTCTACACACACAAAAATTTCATTTTCTTTTTTATTAGAGAAAATGTGAAGGTTTTTTAAGGCTTGATAGTTAACTATAAAAAACGAAAATTATTATAAGGATAACAATGGTAAATATTTTATGAGGTTAGAGGGAGTTTTTTCTAAAAGAATTAAGTTAATAAAAATGAAAAGAATAATAATTAGTTTAAAATACATACCATAATAGATTGAATATAACCTTTTTTAAGAGAGTTAAACCGTTGTAATATGGTATTTGGGGAAGTTCATTACCTCCTTTAGTTTTATATTAGTATTTTTTACGGTTTTTTACATCTATTTGGGAAAAAATATTGGGTTTTTATGTGTGGCAATATAAGGCAATGAGAACATATTTAATAAGTTAAGAACAATATTATTTTTTTAAATACAAAAAAATGTCAATAATAAAGGTCTCCTTAAAAAAATTAGAATGAATTTGGGAAATACTATATGGGAGAAGATATATGGTTGATCTACTCTTCAACCACTCAAATAAAATTATTTCTATCTTTTTTTTCTTTTAACCTCTTAGGTTACTAATTAATACAATATTTAGCTAAGCATCGTAACTAGTTTTTAAATATGTTATAAATCAATTATTCCTAAAAATAATAAAATAAACATTATTTAATTTGTAAAAATGATCCCAAATTTGATTTCCATTCGTTTGGGTTCAATTTATGAAAGTGATTTTATGTAATATAGAATTTTCATCTGGTATTAATGAATATAGATTATTGAAAAATATATCATACATTAAAGTAAGTAATTTATAAAATTATAAATTAAATTAATCATTTTTTAACATATAAGATAAATATATAGTGTTATTACTCATAAATAATTTTCATTGTTTCTTAAATTAGAATCCCAATTTCTGGAAAATAAATTTTCAAGAATAATATTATTTTATATAATATTTTTGAATGTATAAAATATCTTGATTTACCAATACTTGTAAATATAGTATCACATGTTTATATAATTATATTTTCTACTTACATTACCAATTAAAATATCTATGTAACCCATATGAAATAAAAATCATATTATTGTAAATTTTTTGGGGAACTTCATATATAATTGAACATGTCTATATCTCTATAAGATTGAACATCTCATGTATATTTTTTTTATGAAATATTAAATCGCTATGTTTGACATAGTATAATTCTAGGTTAGACACTAATGAATATACATTCCTTATGATCTCATACAACTCAACTTCATAAGTATGACCACCGGTTTTGAATTCTATTTCATAATTCTTTCATTATTTATTTTTAGTATGTTTACTTCAATTTATAAATTATAATTTAATATCTATATTATAAGGGTATATTTTTATTTTAATATTTCATTGATAAATTTAGATATGGTTCAAATGTGATTCATTATTTTTATAGAATATTTACTTAAGTACATTATATATTGATATATTTATTCTTGACATTATCTCCACCGAAAAAAAAATTCCTCAAAATTTTACCAATTTAATAATAATGTGTTTATCTATCTATATTTATATTTTAAATCATTATTTATGTTTATAATTAATTATCAATCACATATACTAACATATATAAAGAATATATACAATATTTTAATCCATTCACAACCAATATAGTCAAATTCCTCTCAAAATTTATTGTTAATTTATATTTTAGTATTTCTTGTGTTAAAATTATTGACTATTAGTGAATGATATTAATGATTTATATTAAGATATTAAATGTGATTAATGTTTTTGTTATATTTAAACCACAAATGCCAATATTGTTCATATATGGTAACATAACATGTGGGTGCTAGTGAAATGATTGGGGTTAATGATGATGTTGATCAAGATTAATCATCCTCATCTTAAGGCTCATTGAGTGTCACACTGAGGTTATAAAATTTACATTTTTTCTAGTTGAGTTTGTCTTGTCAGTTATTTTTCCCTGGAACAGAGTGTGACAAGTTTTATTTATTTTTTATATTCCCATTTTTTATCCTTCTCCTAGGATTTTCCAATGATTTCACCATTTAATTGTAATGAAAAATTAATTAAAATGGGTGTATATACCCTAGCACATGGTTGGGACATGTTTATTAGTAACTATATGCAACACCCAGGTAACTTTGAGGTGTCTATCTACACGAGACAGAACCTACCGCATGGCCAACACACGATAGTGAACAATCGTACAGAAAGTGTGTGGTAGGTTGGGATACCAACCAGATGTGATTGGATGGCTACTATACAGTTACTCAAACTATGTGGATTTCCCATCTTGTATGTGTTTACCTATGATTTAGACTAACCATGAAGGCTTCCATGTCATTAAAACTTAGGGTATTTTATCTATCCTCATAGTTTTTCCCTATAAACCCTTGTTGCTCAATCCACTCTGTCCTGAAATCCCCAGGTGTTCGTCCCTCAATCATCCCATCCCCTTGGGATTTAATTATTTATAGTCATTGACTTGGATTCCTCATGATTTATCATGTAATTTCTCTTTTCTCTTGATTCCCTCTTCTTTTGTGGGATTCTATCTTTTCCTATGGGTTTATGGTTTTCAATCTAGTAGTGAGATTGATTTAAATTTTAGATCCTAATATTTTTTGTTCAATCATGTCTCCTAGGATTTGATTAGTCTACTTTGTGGTGGAGTTGAGGTGAGATTGAGGTTTCACACCAGATTCTGGAAATTTCTTCTCTCAAGGTATCTGGTTCCATGATTTAGCATTTTTAGATGTATTTAATTTGATTTTTGCATATTTTATTATTATATAAACTATTTTTCTGTTGATAAAAAAGATTTATAAGGTTTTTACATGATTTTATGATGGTAATGGATTTTATATTTAAAATGTATAGTTATTGTATTTATTTTGGTGTGTTGTTTTATAGATATGTTTTATGGAATTTTTTAAAGGTGTGAAACATATTTTAAAATAAACATAATGTGTGAAGAAGTTAGGAAGTATGCATTTAAAGAAAAATGCAATACTTTGGGATTTTTATTTTTGTTTTACATCATTAAATATGAAATCTTAATTGATCAAATGATGAAAAACATGTTTTCCATGTTTCCATGGTTTATGTGTGGATTGAGAAAGGGGGATTGGACCATGTAATAGGTTAGTAAATTATATGAAATTATTGGGCTTAATTAAAATGGAATTTTTGAGTTGTGAGTATGACAGTAATATTACTTCGAAAATGGTTATTTGTGTGTTTAAAATGGAATGTTGTCTGGTTTATAGAAAATCGAAATTTCCTGAATTTTTAAAATTCTTGGTTTGTGTATGTGAAAAATGGTGTTCTATGAAATATGTGACATGAACATGAGCACAAGGTGAATACAGGGTATCTTAGTGGGAAGACTATACCTACTTTTCTAGTAATACAGAGTTGGCTTATCCCGGTTTCAAATAGTTGGACTAACTATTACAACAATAAATAAAATATGATGATGACTGATCACCACTGGAAATAAAAATTCTCATCTATAAAGGATCATTCATGAGGATGTTGAAATTTTTGGTTACTATAACATGTTTCGCAAAGGTAAGATGTTCAAGTAACTCACTTGAGCTAGATCAACCATGGATTTACTCATGGTTCTCACTTGAGAATTAATTGATAGGGTACCATACATCATCATACAGTGGAACATGAAAGTATTTTGTTTTAAACCATGATTATTTCTAATAAATGTATCTTGAAGGGATATTTCTCCTTAAATGGTCTCTTTTTAATATGGGTTTTCATTAATGTGTTTTCCTCGAAATATATCAATGTTTAATTTTATAATAATGAGAATCATGGATTTTATTTTAATGGAAATGAATGGAAAATTTTTATGTAGGAGGCACCATACTAGGATTTGGATCGCACCCTATATACACATTTGGTGCATGTAGACTGTGTTCGTTTGCTGTTAAATGAAGGGTATGTCGTGTAGGAGGCTTGGGTTTATAGTGTTATATCTTTTGGATATTGTTTGAGGTGTCTTGAGGATGCATCTAATTTCGTTAAACAATTTTTTGTGTTGGAGTTATAGTTTTCCTTTGGAAATTTTCCTTTTTGTTTTTTTGTTAATAATTTTAAATGTCAACCTAGAAAGTGTTTTTCCCTATTTGGTTTTGTATTTTTAATTTTGGTTTTTTATATAATTGGTTGTTTATATTTATTCAAAGGGGAAAAATCATTACAAAACCATGTTATCGATACCCAATCACTTGTTTCTTTCCCTTGGGGATTTGAAATTCACTCTGGGCCATGCCATAGACTAGGTCGTGCACCAGTTCAGATGGAGCTCTTACAAGGTTCATGAAAAAAACTGTATCGAAGAAGTTCAGACACTATTGGGATATGTTTCATGGAGAAGTGTCTTGGAAAACACGAGCAAGGATAATTGAGTCATGATTTTATAGTTATGAGTGGGGTTCCCAACCAGAACACATCGTGATAGGTCTCCTGTAACCAGGGAAGTTGCAGTTTATTTGGATTGTTTGGTCTTGTAGTACATTGAAGTTGGGGAAATTAAAAGAGTGTTGTGTAAAATTGCCTCAGTGCGCTCATAGGGCATGAAAAGCCATGTGTAGCATGTTACATGATCGTATAACACTACCTATGATGGTGGATTGACTAGAATATGGCCCCAAAACATATGCTTGAGTGACTAATTTGGAACTAGATTCCTTATAATTTGTTTGGTTTCACTTTTGGATCGTCAAAATTGTTTTAAATGACCTTGATTTGGAATTATGGAATTTTGAAATTAATATAGAGATGGTTTGATTTTCATAATGATCGAAGAAGGGTTTATGAATTGTTTTTAATGATTCTTTTGAAAGGTGTATTTTAGTGAGACAATATTTGTGTAAAATGTTAACAATTTCAAAGATATTGGGTTTTCATGATAAAAACATCATGTTTAATAGAAATTGGATGTTTGGAAAATAGTATTAAATTTTCAAAAGGGTTTTGGAAATCGATTTTAAATGATAAGAGATGAGTATTTATTAAATGGTGATTGATGAAGGGAAACTTATAGTGAAATTGAAAACGTTTTGAAATTATATTAAATGTTTAGAATTCATGTGTATAGTTTAAAAAGGGAATTTAATAAAATAATTCATATATTTTCTATTTTTTGGGGATATTTAAATTATCCATTGGGTAATTTGTTCATGGATTGAATAGAGGATTCATGGTATTTGAAATTCAAGTGTGGGGTTAATTTATATTTTTGAAATGTGGAAGAGTTGTTTTACTTTGGTATTTCAATGAGTGACCACCTGTATATAATTTGTGTGAATGGAGATGGTGTTCTTGGTTGGGCATGAAAATATGCATCTATGGGAGCTATTGGATATCATTGGTGAATGTGAAACCCAACAATATTGTTTAATTTCAAAATTTAATTTAATGGGAAACATGAGTTTTAGGTAACTGATGATTGTATGGTGTGTCTCGTTTTGTTTTAGGATCATTTCCCATAGGGTGTCTTTACATGAAATAACTAGTTGTTTGAATTATGCTTCAAGATTTTTCTTTGTATGTAAGATAGCTTATATTAGTGGATAGTTGTTTCTTTTAAGAAGGGTTTTGAATATCCTTTATGTGGTTTCCATTGTGCATTTGGTATTATTTAGTGATACGTTTTGGTTAATTGACCAATAAGATTGGTTTCGGGATTTTCTTGGTTATCTAGTGTACACCCCCAAAGAGAATAAGGGAAGTATAACTGTGGGTGAATATTCTTTGAAAGACACTCCTGTTGATCAATGTTAGAACATTCATCTCAATTTTCAAGACTGAATCTACCTCTTATTTTTCTTGTTCAGTGGATCCTCTCTTAGTGGGAGATCTGATGCGGTATGAGATAAGAGATGCATTGCGTTCCTTGAGTAGTTTAAATCATCAAAGGTGAAGTTTGAAACATGTAATCCTAAATGTCATGCTTGGTGGAGGTAAAGGGAATTCCCTTGAGGAATGTGGAAAGTAGTTTAGAGTTTTCGGTGATAGATGTTATTTTAAATGGTGTCTAGGATCTCTCTTCAGGTTATTATAATGGAGGATCATTCTTGGACCCAATTGTGGAATGTTTTGTCATAAGAGGATGTTATGGATTCCCACATAAATGAATTGTTTCTCAAGACTCCGATTAATTTCCCTTTTCTTGTATGTTCTTTCAGATTTCAATTTTCATGTTCATTGTCATATTTCATTGATGTGTCCCCATTCAAATGGATGGGTGGATGTCTTAAAACCTTTTAATAACCTCTGCCTTATCCAAAATATATATCCCCTTATAGAAATTTTTAGTTTCTCAATTTTTGGGATTGGAATGTATTCAGTTGGTTATTTCATCTATTTTTTCTCATGTTAAGTGAAAAATGATGATGAACTTGTATTTTTTCAAATCCTTATCTTGGTGGAAGTTCCAAGTTTGAGTAAAGTTTTTTCTGGTGTGTGGTATGTATTGTTTGTGTGGTTTATATGGTAGTGGGGATGCACATGGTACTAAAAAGAGAAGTTACATTCAAGTGTTTTCAATTCCTGAATGTGAGGTAGGTGACTCTTCTGACTTCTGGGCTCTATCAATATGCCTTAGGGTAATGTCAACATGCAGTTAGGAACCCCATGGGGTGTAAGGGATCTAGGTCTAACAACTATATTTAGTGTAAAATATGATGTAGTTACATAAACATAGTTAGTTATTTCATCTCAAATGGTATCGTTTTGTGAAAATATATATGGTGTCTCATATTCAAATTGGGAACACTTGTGTGGAAGTGTTCCCCCTTGGTTATATGGTCATGCAGTTTGTTATATGGTCATGCAGTCATCTGTTTTTTTGAGAGACCTAGATGTTATGTCACACCAGCTGTGGTTCTCCTTTTTATGGCCCTTGAATTGTCTGCCTTTTGAATAATCCTCAATTTTGGTTTGGGCCTATATAGGTATGATAATGTCCCGTGGGATTAGTGAAATTCATAGAGTTTCTATTTTTTTAACAGTTTCTTTCGTCAAAACCCATGTGGTAGAGATTTGATCTTTGTTGGTTTACTCATATTGGTAGGTCCGGTTGGCTAATCTTGTGGGTTCTTATGGTTGGGAGACCCTATAAGGTTATCACTAAAATTCCACTAGAATGAATTCATGTTATAATATTCCTTATGTTCTCTACTACTTCTTGGATTCCCTATGTTTTCATTCAGGTCTCAGGTGTTTGTTTGTTTTTAATGAAGTAGAGTCCGCTATGGCCTCCCCGTGTTACTAATTCAATTTCATATCTGGTGTTCAATTTGTAGTTGGTGGTCCCATTCTGATTAATCTAACTCTAATATCCTATCATGATTAATCATTGGGACCGGAGAGTGCTCTATGGTTTCATTGAATTAATGATATTGTATTATTCTTCAATATATGGGTTATGATCATTTTCTCAACTTTGTTACTGGAATAAGTTTCATTTGGTGATTTTTGGGGAGTTTTGAACCATGAGGTTGAATTGTACCTTGTGGTAGTGTATTTCCATAGATCGATCAAGTGATGTTGCCTTAGCTTTTGGGGGCATGTGACACTTATTGGGTAGTACATTTTGGTCTCCCAAGTTCAAATTGTAATCTCTCTTCCCCTACCCATAGTGTATTTATCGTTTTTTTGTTTGGAATTCATTTGGAATATCCTTGAACAGATAAGGAGTACTAGTTATTTATTTTTAATCAAACATAATACTGAGATTATATGTATGTAAATCATTATGGTTGGGATAATTTTCATACCAAGGTTTTTAAATATACATTTATATCAGGTCATTTTGGGTTCTCAGTTATATTAATCTTGAACAAGGTGTCACAATTTTGAATTTTGGAGGTATTTCATTTGTATATCATTATCACAAATATTTCACATGATTTAGTAATATTATATTCAAGGAAAAGTGTTGAAAATAGTTTGGAAGAACCTAGTTCATGGCAGGAGGATGATTAGTAGTAACCACTCGCAATGCCCTGGTAACCACACATTAGGTGTCTGGGAAAGACAGAATGTACGACATGGACAACACCTGGCTATAAGCCAAAAACAAGAAAAGTGTATGGTAAGTCAACATCCTAACTCGAAGAGACCACAATGTTGTTGCACAGTTAGTCAAACCATGCAGATATCTCATTGGTAGGTGCCTCCCCCTGCATAGCTAGTCACACAGTCATCACATGGTTTGAAAACCTATGTCGACTAATCGTGTGGTCTGTCAGCTCCTTAAAATTGAGGGTAATTTTTATCTCCTCCTAATTTTAACCTAATTACCCCAATCCCATTATTCATCCTCTAATGTCTCTTATCCTTATTCATACCACATCCATCCTACCCTCTCCTTGGGATTATTTATTGTGTATCTTTGGCTCGGATTCCTTAAGATCTCTCACCAAAGTCCACTTTTCTTTGGTTTCACTCTTCTTTTAGAATTTTATCCCTTCTCTTTTTGGGTTTCAGTATTCCATCGGGTAGGGGGAAATATATTAGGGTTAGATACTAAGATTGTGGATTCCATATAATATTACATGGTTTTATTTTTCTTCTGTGTGGTGTGGGTGTGGTTTGATTGAGGTTTCACACCAGATTCAGAAACATTCTCCACCCAAAGTAGTTAGTTTCAGGATATATCATTTATAGATGTTTATAATATTCATGTTTGTGTATTTATACATATTCTTTATATTATTTACGTCATACGAAATATTTTTTAGAAGGTATTGGAGTGTTTCTCATATGGGAATGGATTTTTTAAATGAAATATCGCTCGGTTTTGTGATGCTTTGGTGTGGTGTTTTATAGAATATTTTTATGGGTAGGTTCAATGGTGTGGAACAAGTTTATAGAGGAACATATGTATTGAATGCGATCGGAAGATAGTTTTTAAAGGTAAATGTAATACGTTGTCATGTAGATTTTTGTTGAACATATTTAAATATAATTTATAAATTTATTAAATGATGGAAAACATGTTTTACAAATGGATTTGGTTTATGTGTGGATATTGAAAGGGAGATTAGCCCATAGAATTTGTTATTAAATTGTATGATTTTATGTTGCATCATCAAATTTGAATTTATGAGTTCTATGAGTGATAATAAATGATCTTGGAAAACGGGTTTTAGTGTGCGTGAGAATGAAATTGGTTATTTTTTTAATAAATTTTGATTTCTCAACATGTTTAAAATTCATGTATTGTGTATGTTAAAATTTGTGTTTTGTGAAACATGTGATATTAACATGAGTAAAAATGGAATCCCATGTATATAGGTGGTTAGAGTAGAATTAGTTTCATAGTGATATGGATGTTTTTTCCCCCGATCACACTTATCTTGATTAATGATTACAACACTATCTAAATTATCATGATGATTGATAACATTTGAAATTTTGGATGTTTCTTCTATTCTGTGGCACATGAATGAAGACTCTATTGGTCGTGGTTACTATACCACGATGCAACATGGTATGAGGTCATACTGACTCTCTAAAGATCAATCACCTTAGGGATTTACCCATACTTTTCACTTGATACTATGTGATTTGGTACAGTCAGTCAACATATGGTGAACCTTCAGAATATATAGTTTTTAAGAAATATTGTTTTAAAAAATGATTCCTGAAGGGATGTTTCTCCAAAAATGGTTTCCTTTGAATGTGGTTTTACTAAAAATTATTTTCATTGAAGTGTTTCAATGTTTTCATTTATATAAATTAGAATGTTGGGTTGTCTTTTAATTGTAAATCATGTATATTATTTATCTAGGTGGGATCATACTAGGCTTTAACTCACACCCTGCATACACCTTTGGTTGTATGTTGACCTTGTAAGTTGGTAGGTAAAAGAATGATCTGTGGTGTTGTTGGTTTGGGATATATTGGAATATCTTGTAGTTCATGTTGTAAGTGGCTTGAGGATTTTTCCCCTATCATTACATGGTGGTTTCAGTTGGATATATAGATCATTTTTGATGTATTCTATTAGTGTTTTTGTTCATAATTTTAAATGTCAACCTAGTAAATGTTTTTTATTTTACTGGTAGTGTATTTTATGTTTTTTTATTTTCTTATTGGTTATTTATATTTATGAAAATTGGTAAAATCGTTCACAAAGCTTGTTATCGATACCCAAGAACATGTTTTCGTGTCATGGGGTAACTAAACAACCTTTGGGCCAGGACACGAACTAGGATGTGTCCCATTTTGGATAGAACTCCATCTTGAATGATTACACAATGATCCACATTTAATGTCCTATGGGATTATTGTATGGAATCCATAGGATCGACGCCAGTGTTTACCCTCTTAATCATATCCCTCTAGTATGTTTCTATATTCAACATATAACAGCTTATTTCTCCACCCACATGTTTCACTAGTCTATGCAATGACCACACTATTAAATGATAATGAGAGATGAAAGACTAACCACATTGGTTATCATTTCCTCTTCATTAACCCAAACATGTATTTCTAACATATTTAATATTTCCCATGAAAGATTCATCAGATCTAATGCTTACGGGTAATAATTGTTTTTCAACAACTTCCCTAATCACTGAGGTCACTAAGAAGTCTCTACCTTTTTTACCAAACATCCATGTTCCATTAAAATATTGAATATAATGGGGTTTATGTTATATATCCACCATATCTATGTTTTTTAAAACCTATATGGAATCATTTTCTCCAACACATGATGGTGGTGCATTAATAGATACTGAATAAGTTGATTCATAATTTTATTCAGCTATTACAATTACATTATGATCTCATTTCTACGGCTATAAGTTGTTGATTAATCAAACAATCATTTTTTATGGGCATGTTATTGGAAATCTTCCCATAATCCATGTATATGTATCATATATAAGAATTTTTAATACATTACAAAAATTACATAAAATAATTCAAAAGGGGAAATACATTGATTTTTATAATCAAACTATAATTTCAAAATTAATCTATCATAAGAATTTACATTTTATTTGATATCAATATTGATATGTGGTACATGTAAAAAATCAAGGAAATTAGTGTGGCTATAATTATTATCTCTTATTTAAAATTCTAAAATGAATTTTTCTATTTTGAAAATGCATAACAATGATATTCATTGAAATTGATACACAATACTCCTTTTATTGGGGTGGGTTTTCACCCCCATCTACAATTTTATCCTTGGGATCATATAAGAGCCCTGAATAATGTTTATGTATTCTACACATAATCCATTAGATTGTTCGTGGTGTTATAGGATTTATATTTTCCACTCATATCATGTTTACCAACCTCTTAATTTTCCTAAAAACATTGATTCTTGATCACCCAAATTCAATAAGTAATTCACCCCCCTATATCCTTGAGAGTATTTCCTTGCTGATATATCTGACATTTATGACATATTGGAAATCAAATTTTTTTTCCAACTTCTTCCCAATGAAATTATATTTTATGATACTTACTCCTTTTATTCATTGGTATGTTTCATACATACTCAATATTCACAATGTTAATAATATTTTAGTGTATTACCTCTTTCATAATCAAAAAGTTTCTCTTCCTATTACCATTTATATAGTTTTCTTCATTAAGGTACACTACACATTGTCCCTCACTGATTCTATTCTTTTTAGTTTCATCCATTACAAAAACCAAAAAGGTTTATATGATGGAGAAAACACTAAAACATAGGGGAATAAAAAATAAACAGAAAATAAATTTTAATCATTGAATTTTTTTCCGTCTATATAATAACATTTATCTATAGTTACATTAGTTTATACTATATTTTTATTAGTTTAACATTTGTTTAATTGATCTTATTTATCAAATCATTCTCATTCGATTCCATTTTCTGTGAAAGAAATAGTTTATAACAATATCTATGGAGAATGTGATCATCAAATTCGTATCCAAATAGAGTGTATATATCGGTATGAAGTCATATGTTAACCCATTAATATCTAGTATGATTATTGATTAAATGACTAAATAACCATTTATAAGGTCATTACAATTAGTTAGAAATTTTACACATCTATATCCACATTATAATGTCATGAAACATATGTTTTATTGGTAAAACACTAATTAAAACATTACAAATGGCACTAGATAACATCATATTTGTAAAACCATTTATATGATATTAAATAGGGTTATTTTAACCATATCCATGTAATAAAAAATATATTCCTACAAAATGAAAATACATAAGTATCATTTAATCAATAGACACCCATAAAAGACATTCCCTATCACACACAATTTCTATAAGCTCAAAATTACCTCTACAAAATAATTACATAATCCAAATAATGAATTGTTATGTTTCAATGAGAGATATCTCTATATGTAACATATTTTACAGCCCTTGAAAACATTTCTTCATAATTATGAATAAAATATCTCCCTCATGGGATTCATATAAATTATACTCTTCTATATAACAAGTGGATATAGAAACATAAGAAATGTGTAAGATGGTATGATCAATAATGGTTAACACAAATGATAGAAATAAAATATTGTTTGTGAATATAAGATGATGATATGGTTATGCTCCAAATGTATAAGAATACTTATAAACAACAATGAATTGATCATTAATCATGGAATATTACGTGGAATAATATGGGACTTGTATAGTAATAGTTATATAAAAATATTCAATACAAATAATCCATGAGCGATTAACAAAACAATTAGAATAAGAATAATCCTATAAATTATCATTCAATTATGGAACACATATTAGTATAGGGAACATTTCATTATTAATCAAATATATTATGTCCCATTATTAAGAGAATCTAAAATTTAGTTGTGACTATATATATCAAGAAATATAAACAATAATTAAATTAATTTGTGGGAGATATTTTTTCACACCCATTTTAATTCATCATTTTGACATGATAGTAATCTTTTAAAGGGAAATAAATTAATATTTTGGGATGAATGTAGAATGTGCATAATACAATTTTATTTTATATTTTTTATGGAAAATGGAAGGGTGTTTTAAAAAATTAAAATCATTATTAAAAAATCATAGTTCAATTATAATGATGTTATAGTAATTTTGATATGTGGAAATAATTTTTCCACAAGAATAACTTCATATGATGATAAAATTAAGGATAAAGAATCAGTAAGAATTATAAACTACATTAGTTTTTGTATTGTAATTATAAATAGGGGTTTGGACCATTTAATTTTTTTATTTTTAGATTAATATATAAAAATAATGTGTATATAATTGTTGAATATTGGTATTGTTAGAGTTTATCCATGACTAACATGTGTTTTTTAATGATGGGACGTGAGGAGATGGGAGACCTTTTTAATATAAAATAAAGTGTGGAATTATTGTAAATACCAATGACATGTATTTAATAAAAATTCACTCCACATGAAAATGGGTAAAAAAAATTGAGAAATAATATTTATTAGAAGATATAATAAAGAGATACTTGTCTTAAAATCTATTAAATTATTATTATTACCATGTTAAGCCATTATTATTTTAGAGAATTGATTTTTTTCATTTTTTTCCCAAGAGTAAAATATTTTTTCCAATATAATTAATAATTTAAACTTAAAAATAATATGTTCCTCATTATATAATTTGGACCTAAGGATTATATATAAAAATATATTTATAATCAACTTTTTAATTCGATAAAAACTATTTTGACAATGCTAAATTAATAATTTATTATATATATATATAATATTTATGGGAATATTTTAAAAAATACAAAAACAATTTTTTTAAAACATGATTCATATTTTTTATAAACTATAAAGTAAAAATTTAAACAAATATTTATTCATAACAAATGGTTTCACAAAACATCAAATTCGAACATATATTCTAACAATTTCATAAAAATTGTGTTATTTGCAAAAACAATGTTTGATATTTTCACCAAACAATCAACATTTATAGAAAAAACATGAATTTAATATAATTTTATTCCATCCATTATAAATAAAAATTAAATTTTCTTTTTCCAATTGACATCCTATAAACTTTAAATTTTATTTCTTATTAAATTTATAAAGTATTAGGAAAAAATTATAAGAATATTACATTATGTAGATAAAACTTTATTTTATTTCTATAGACCACAAATTAATATAGAATTAACTTATGAAATCAATATATATTTTATTTATTCGATCATAATAAACATGGTTTGTTGTATTAGAATGGAAATTTCCCATGAAATTATTTTCAATAGTAAGGTGAAATGAGAAAAAACGAGCGTTCGAACGGTATAAAAATTCATAACTAGTCTATATGAATATATATTTATTTATGTGTGTTTATAATTATAATTTATACATAAATAACCAATTATGGTATCTTTTTTATAATTATAAATTAGATAGGATCTGGTTACTGTTTTGGCTGTTTTTCAATTATCATGGATATAGTGAAAAACCATCTGATATAAAAAATGATACTATATACCATATGATATAAAAAAGGTACATAATAAGTGTCACGACCCGTCCTCGGGACCCGTGTTGTTACTACCCCATGCCCGCCTTCTATAGTCCAGGGGCTGGCGACTAGCACCAAAGGAGTAAATCCCACAGTTCGGAAGGCATTGCTTTACAATGTAAACAACCACAACAAAGTACGCAACATGAAGTAAACACTAAGTAAAACTAAATACAAAACAGTATGCTAGAAAGAAAATGGGCAGTATAAAAACCCAACTGAACAACAAGCACAAGTAAAAAGGGAAAAATAGCTAAAATTAATGTGGAGCTCCTAGATCGTCCTTCGGGGATTCCTACCAGAATGGTAGGTGCAGATAGACACCTCATCATTCACATCCGTCAGTCTCCTCCATTTGCCGACTCATCACACGGTCCACCTATGGGTACTGTCTAGTCTTTGTGCTATCAGCCTTCGTCAGTGATGTTCGTCGTCTGCCACCAACACATCGAGGTGCAGGCATAGCTCGTGCTGGGGTGACTATAACGATACTCAGTAGGGACCTTGGGACAAACAAGGTCACACAATACCTAATAAGGATAAAAAAAGAGAGATACAATCATGAAGTATCAACCAACCCTAATTAGGTATATGCCCATACATATACCTATGTTAACAATCTCAGACTGGCTCCAGATTTCAATACCAAGCACAAACCAATTCCATAATGGAAGTAAATTCATTCACCACGATGATAATGGTTGAATTACATGACTCAGCTCACACAGGTATGCCACAATAGTAGTGAGATATAGTTGATCAGATATACCCACTGGATCATCTAAGTTGTTGGACCTACATAGCATACAGGACCATCTATATCGTTGGACCCACATAGGAAACATGACTGGCTATCTCATCTAAGCTGCCGGACCCACACAGGATACAGGACCAGCTAAGCAATCGTACCCACACAATATACATGATCGGCTATCTCATCTAACATGTGAGACCCACACAGGATACAGTCCAGCTATTTTGTTAAACTCACATAGGATTTCGGTATAGTAGTATTCGTCATCGAACCCATATAGGATTCAAGTAAAGTAGTCTTTATTGTCAAACCCACATAGGATTCTGGTACAGAAGTCAAGGGAGCCATCTCTAGGGTTCCTGCACACAGCACGCTCAATCCCAGGAGAGTCCACTCCTTGATCCAAAGTATCGATACATCAACTATCACAATGTCCGGAGTTGATGTATCACAAAATTCTTTCTCCTCCAATAAAACCCGACACGACAGACGGCACATCAATCGGACGCTCAGTCTGAGAGATATTTGGTTTTTTAATTCCAGGTGCCCAGTTGGATTTCTGCTCGATCCAAATCTGATCATTTTCCAAAGACATCTAAAAATCACATAGAGTGCTGAAAAAGATCCACTTTATCACAAGGATCCCGGTGCCCCAGACGTCGCGTCGATCTAACGCGCGGTCTAGAAGATATGCACGTTTAAGCAAAATCAGCACGGCTCGTCAAACCTAGTGGGCCGGCGGGTCGGCCCGACCCGGTTCGGCAGGTCTGACCCGGTTGGGGGTCATCCCGGTCCGGTTTGGTGGGTCCGACCATGCAGGCGGTGTCGGCATGGCTCGGTGGGGCGCGGCCCACCTGCAGACCCGGCCGGTGGAGCGGGCCGGTCCGGTTCGTCCGGCAGCGCCGAGCAGCGTCGAATCATTCTGCCCGACCAGTTGAAGCTGGATAGTTCTGTCTAGGAAGAGCAGCCCGCACAACGGGCCGCTGTCTCTCCCATGTGGTGCCATTCAACGCCGTGGTCTTTAGCCAGACCATCAGGTGGTCGGACAGTTCGCCATCGATCGGCCCACGACCCGCAGATTGTGGGCCACGGTCTTCTCTGCAGCGCGGCGTTGCAGTCTTCTGCTCGGTTGGCCGTAGCTGGCCAGTTCATCTAGAAAGCGGCCCACGGTTTGTGGGGCACCGTTTCCTCCACCGCGCGGCACCTACAGGTGCAGCGGTTCCCAACGTGCCAGCCAGTTTGGCCACCTGTTTTCCTGCGGACCAGGCGGCCCGAGCGGCCGTCAGTCTCTTCACGCAGCCAGCGCGCGGCTGCCACTGCCTCCGGTTTCTAGCACCTCCGGTCACAGCTGACTTCATTCGATGTCACCTCTTCCAACACCACCTCTGTTTCCAATGAAAACAAGGATCAAATGAGGGTCGTCGGGCTGTGTTTGTTCAGCCTGTTCCCTCCGTGTTAGGTGATAACAAATGTCCAAAAATGAACCCAAGTATACATCAAGAATGAGGGTATTAATTGATTCATTTAAAAGTTATTCAAACCCCCTACCTCGAATTGAAGTTCATTCGTTGATGACGGCTTCAATTCGTTGATGTTGGGGTGTGTCTGAGGAGTAATCATCATTTTTGGCGATGTTCTTCATGGGAGGCGACTTCTCCATTGACATGGAGGAAGAGGAAGTATGACGGGCATTCCCCGGGGGCGTCGCCTCATGTTCTATCCTCGGTTAAAGAAGTGGATGAGATGTTATTCGTTGAGAGGATATTGTTTCTCATGTTCCCCATTGAAGAGGGTGAATTCTCCCAAGCCTCCCCATAGAATATTTTCCAAGGAAAATAAAATAATAGGGTCCCCAATATTATAATATTTCCATGCATTTCAAAATTATTCAAACAAACAAAAAATTATTTTAGTTGATTCACTTAATTAATTTCCATGCGGTTGGAATGAATTGCAAAGGCCTCATAAAATTAATAACATGACTGTGTTGGCACTTTAATGAAAGTCTGAGTGTTAAAAGGAGTTCAAGGTAGTTTAATGGATAGGTTAAGAGTCTGGTGTTCGTGTGGGCCCCACCAGACAATATCCTCCCATGGGAGGTTATGTGGGGGTGGGCCCCACCTCCAACTCCCATTTGGTGCAATTAACCACCTCTAAAATAAAAATATGTCTCACATATTTTTTTTTTTGAAACACCAAAATATAACTTCGAATCTCCACCAAATGAAACTGCGGTAGATGTCTCCTTAAGTGAATATCAACACTGGGACTCCATCGGTTTTCTCGTATTTCAATTCCGAGCACCGGTTCAAAAGATAGAAAAACCCGCACATATGATTACTGAACGTACCCGAACTAAACTTCAGAAAATGATTCTGAGCACACCGGTCCTCAGAATCAGGCACCGTCAGAAACTACGGACTCATAAAATTCCAAATAAATTATGAAAAAAATGTTCTTGAATTTTCCATGTCTTTAAATTACACCCACCTCATGGATTTACATCCCTATAAAGCTACAAGACACACTAGGGAAACTAATGGGGGTACTGAGCACGCATCTGAGCGTCCCGCTACCAAGTGATCTCCTGGATGTTCTTGTGCTACCAGTGAATGTGCACCAAAGGAATCGATCTTCCACATAGGACCCACTCCTGCTGATCCTCTATCTCCACTGGAACCTCTATGAATGTCGCCCCATCATCGATGCGCAGCTCTCCATGGTCGATGAAGTGGGATGGGTTATGCACGTATCTTCTCAGTTGAGATACGTGGAAGACATCGTGCACCCAGAGCATCTGAGGTGGATGGTACAGGCGGTAAGCCATCTCTCCTACTATGTTGTGGACCTAGAATGGCCTGATAAATCATGGAGATAAATTTCTACATCAGCCAAATCTCCGTAGACCTCGTCGAGGTGACACCCGTAGGAAGACGTGGTCGCCATCCGCGAACTCTAGTGGTCTCCATCTTCTATCAGCGTAGGACTTATGTCTGTTCTATGCTATATTCATCTTCTCCTGGATGATCTGCACATTCTCTGTCGTAGCCTGCACCATATCTGGTCATACAAGTGCTAACTCCCTTGGGTCAGTCCAGCACATAGGTGATCTGCAAGGTTGGTCGTATAGTGCCTCATAAGGGGCCATCCCGATGGTGGAGTGGTAGCTGTTGTTGTACGCAAACTCCACCAAGGGTAAGTGATCCTCCCAACTGTGACCAATGTCAAGGAAACTTGTACAGAGCATGTCCTCGATATTCTAAATGGTCTTATCAGTCTGACCATCCATCTGAGGATGGATGGCGGTTCTCAAGCGAAGCTGCATCCCAAAATCATCCTATAACCCCTTCCATGTCCAAGAAGTGAAACGAGCATATCGATCGGAGATGATATTTTGGGGTATACAATGAATCCATATAATCTATTGAATGTAGAGGCATCCCAAGATCTCCACTGATCCCTTCTCTCTAATCGGTAGGAAGTGGGACGACTTGGTGAGTCGGTCTACGATCACCAAGATAGAGTTGTGCCCTCTGGATGTACGTGGAAGTCCCGTCATGAAATCCATGGATATCCTATCCCACTTCCACTCTAGAACCTCTATGGGCTAAGACAAGCATGATGGAACGTGGTTCCCCACCTTCACTTGCTGACAGGTGAGGCATCGAGAGACAACCTCTGATACTACTTTCCTCAGGCCTGGACACTAGTGCTATCGTCTGAGGTCCTGATACATCGTCGCCACTCTTGGATGTACCGTAAGAGGTGAATTGTGGAACTCCCTCAACACCTCCTCCTGTAGTGGAACCAGTACCTTGGTACGTCATAGGATGAGGATGAAGTGCTCCCCACCTTCAGAAAACCCATCGGGTGCCTACACTAAGGATATTTGAGCACATCGCGCCTCATATTCAATGTCCCCACACTGCACCTCTCTGACTCACTGATGGAGTGGAGGAGTGACTATGAGAGACTGATGAAATTATGCCCCATATCTATCCACAAAGGATATCTGCAACGCGGCTAGCTGCTTCATCGCCACTCTTAGCAACTAAATTCATGATCTCATGCTAATATCATCTGCTATAACGTTCCCCTTCCCATGAGTATAATCTATCTTGAAGTCATAGACCTAGAGAAACTCATGTCATCACCGCTGTCTCAGTTTTGGGTCCTTCTACGAGAAGATATACCTGAGACTCTGGTGGTCATATAGACTGTAAAATGCTCTTCCATCAGATAGTGCCTCCACATGATCAAGGTGAAGACCAATGCTGCTAACTCCAGGTCACTAGTAGCATAGCTCTACTCGTTTTATCTCAACTGTCATGAACCATACGTGATCACTGCTTGCTCCTGCATCAGGACACACCCAAGTATAGTCCCTGATATGTCACAGTAAACTACATATCCAACTCTCTCCTCAGGTAGCCTCAAGATGGGCGCACTGGTCAATCTCTGCCTCATCTCTTGAAAGCTCTGCTGGCATCTCTCTGACCACACGAAGGGTTTCCTATTCTTCGTCAATGCTGAAAGTAGCGCTGCAACATTGGAGAAGTCTTTAAAAAGTCTCTGATAGTACCTAGCCAGCCCCAGGTAACTCCACACCTTTGCCACAATCTTGGGTGGCTCCTATGTAAGTACTACCTTGATCTTCGCTGGATCCACTGCAACTCCAGCCTCTGAGATGACATGTCCTAGAAAGTGAATCACTCGAATCTAGAACTGGCACTTCGAGAGCTTACCATAATACTGGTGCTCTCGATGTGTGTTCAATACTAACCGCAAATGGTAGGCAAGATCCTCCTCAGTAGTTGAGTAAATCGGTATGTCGTCGATGAATACTATGACAAATCAATCATGGTAAGGCTATAAGATCTTGTTCATAAGACTCAGGACCACTGCTGAAGCATTGGTTACGCTGAGGGGCATAACCAAGAACTCATAGTGGACATACCGACACTTGAAGGCCATCTTCTGCACATGCTTGTCTCGAACTCTAAAGTGATGATAGCCTAACTTGAGGTCTATCTTCGAAAACCATCGTGCTCCCTTGAGCAGATCAAAGAGTTCATCAATCCTCTAGAGTGGGTACTTGTTCTTCATGGTAACCTGATTCATAGACGGTAGTCGACACAAAGTCTCAATCTCCGATCCACCTTCTTGGAGAACAATAATGGAGATGCCCAGGGTGAAACACTGGGTTGGATAAATCCCTTCCCCTACATGTCCTCCAGCTGTACCCACAACTCACGAAACTCAGCGGGAGACATCCGATATACAGGAGTAGATATCGGTAGTGTCCCGGGGTACAGGTCGATGTAGAAGTATACCTATCTATGAGGAGGTAGTCCTAGAACATTGTTAGTAAAATCATCCACGTACTGATCCACCACAACAGGAAAAATCTGACATTGCACATCAACTACTCCGAGCATAATACTAGCCAACTGATGTGTGATCGGCTTCCCCCTTCATTGCGTAAGTCAATCCTGTGCTGCAAAGTCTCCCTTATCATCGGTGAAAGTGAACCTGCTCCCATCCGTGCAGACACACCACACTTTGTGCCTAATAAGGTCAATCTGAGCATGACTTGTGGATAACATGTCCGTACACAAGATGACGTCGTAAGGCCTCCACGCCGCTACTAGAAGATCCCAACTGATGCCCTCGCCTCCTAGAGTAAGCTCACACTACTGAAACCAGTGCGTAATCGTCGAGTTTTCTCTCGTAGGTGTATCTATCTATAAGGATCGAGCCAACGGCTCTGTTGGAATCTCTGAGCTCCAAACAAGGGCTGCGAAAATAAAATAATGACTCGCACATGTGTCTATAAGTACTGTATTAGGGGTGGAGTAGACACAGATAGTACCTGGAATCATCTTAGGTGTGCCGTGGTCATAGGCCTCGACTGCCTAGATATGAGCCTATCTCTATCCAACAGCTCCCTATGGTCAGGGTGGGCTTCATGGTGGTGGTGGTGGTAGAGCCTTGAAATGCCACCCACCACCCGCTGCTCGGCCAGCTCCTCTGCCACGTCCTCCTACTCCCGACGGACCACCACGGTCGAACCTCTGCCTCTGCCTGGGAGGTTCCTCTACTGTCTTCTACTCATCTGCCTGGCAAGTTGGGCAGTGAAGATCCATGTGGCCCTGTCCACCACATGCGTAGCACTGCCTTCTCCTCGTATAGTTGACTCTGTCTCGTGTACCCTGCACAACCGAACCATTATCCTGGGATCGCCCACCTGATGGCTTGGTCCACTTAGACCTCTGGGACATCTATCTACTACCAGCTACAGAAGACTCTTCTACGTGATGCCCTGCGGTGAGTCTCGCTGCTGGTGACTACTCAGCGTGAAAGCTCTCTACTAGAAGGGCTCTCTCCAGAACCCCAGCCTACATCAGAATGCTGAAGGGAATCATCGAAGCCCTGATCTCATGCCTCAGTACCTGCTCGAAGGTCTGGCCCATGAAGAACATGTCCCGCACCATATAAGTGGAGTAGAGTGAGAGGTTGGTGAACCTCGCTGAGTACTGAGATACTTTCATGCTTCCCTGCTACAGATGTAGTAACTCTTGAATCTGCACCGCACGAAGGGTGGCTGGAACAATCTCCGAGAGAACGATACTCTCGAAGTCCGTCCAGAGTAATGATGCCTCTACATGCACCTGAAGAATTAGGCTCCACCATCTACCTGCCGCTGCATGTAGGAGACTCGCGGCAAGGATCACCATGAGGTTTGCTAGTGTCCCTACCAAACTAAAAACTCTCACAATAGCCTCCAGCCAATCCTCAGCTTCCTGTGGGTCCATCTCTCCCTAGAACCTGGGCGGCCTCTATTGCTGGAACTCGTGCAATGCACTCTGGCGGCGTGCACTCTCTGCTGCTCAGGATGATGGTAACGGTGGCCCAGTGGGTAGTGGTACCATTTCTGCTTCTACTATAAAGGGGACCTGTACCATGGCTTCGTCGGTCGGTGGGATACCATCTTGTATGTAACTCAGAACCCTAGCTGGATTCCTTTATGGGGCCGTCCTGAAAAGAAATAGTTGTGCCAAGGTTAATAGAGTATAGCTGCTAAGCTGAAACAATGTTATCACGAAGAAAATATTTTCAATGGAATCACAAAGGAAATCTATTTTTTCGTGTTCTGAGTCGGAGATCAGAAGTTAGAGTCCAGGTGTATGGATACATCGGTCGCCGCACCAAAATCGGTTTCCCTAAAATGATAATCACACACAAAACACTTAACACTATTGTCATTAAAAGAATCAGAGTCAATTTTCTGTGGTAGAACTGACCACCTCTGATACCAATTTGTCTCGACCTATCCTCAGGCCCATGTCGTGACGACCCCAAGCCCACCTTCCACAGGCCTGGGGCTGGCGACTAGTACCAAAGGCGTAAATCCCAAAACTGGGAAGGCATTTCCTTTATAGAGTAAACAAACACAATAGAGTACACAACAAAAAGTAAATACTAATTAAAACTGAATTCAAAAGAGTGTTCTGGAATGAAAATGGACCAGTATACAAACCCAACTGAACAACAAGTACATATAAGAAGGGACAAATAGCTGAAAGTCAAGAGCATCTCTTGGATCGTCCTCCTGGGATTCCTACATGAATTGTTGGTACATATAGCCACCACATCACTCACGCCCATCAGTCTCATTCATTTTCTAACTCGTCGCAAGGTCCACCTCCGGGTACTGTCCAGTCGTGGCGGTCTTGCCACCCGTCAGCGCTGTTTGTCGTCTGCATCCAACTCAATGTGGTGCAGGCATATCCCATGCAGGGGTGAGTATAACGATACTCAGTTGGGACTCCAAGACCTGCATGGTCTCACAATATCCAATAAGGATAAACAGGATTAGAGAGATACAATCACAAAGTATCAACCAACCCTAATTAGGAATATGCCCATACATATACCAAAGATTACCAATCTCAGTCCAGCTCCAAATTTCTAGCCCAATCACAAACCAATTCCACAATGTAAGTAAAGTCATTCACCACGATGATAATGGTTAAATTACATGACTCAGTTCACACAGGTATGACATAATAGTAGTGAGATATAGATGATCAGATGTATCCACTAAATCATCTAAGCTATCGGACCCACACAGGATACAGGACCAACAAAGTCATCGGACCCACCTAGGATACAGGACCGTCTATCTCATCTAAGATGTTGGACCCACACGTGATACAAGACCAACTAAGCAGTAGGACCCACACAAGATACAGGATTAGTTATCTCATCTATGCTCTCAGACCCACAAAGGATTCAATCCAGCTATTTTTTCAAACCCACAAATGATTCTGGTATTTTAGTCTTCTTTGTCTAACCCATGGAAGATTATAGTACAATAGTCTTCATTGTTGAACCCACACAGTATTCCGGTACAGAAGTCATCGCAGCCAGCTCTAGGGTTCCTGCACACAACACGCTCGATTCCGGGAGGGTCCACTCCTCAAGCCATATAGTCAATACATCAACTATCATGATGTCCAGTGTTGATTTATCTTGAAGTTTCGTCTCAACAAATGAAACCCAACGCAACAAACGGCGCATCAATCAGACGCTTAGTCTGAGAGATATTGGCTTTTCCATTCTGGGGCCCGGTTGGATTTAAGCTCGATCCAAACCTGTCCATTTTCCTAAGTCTTCCAAAACACACTTATAGTATCGAAAAATGATCACCTTGTTTCAAGGATCATAGTTCCTAAGACAGCGCATCGATCAGACATGCAGTTTTGAAGATATTCATGTTTAAGCGAAATGGGCCTGACTAGTCAATCCCATTGGGTTGGTGGGTCGGCATGACCCAGTTCGGCGGGTCCGACCCGGGTGGGGGTTAGCCCATCCCAGTTTGGCGGGTTCAAACTGGTTGGGGATTCAGCTCAGCCTAGTAAGGCGTGGCCCACCAGTGAACCGAGCCCGCGAAGCGGGCTTGTTTGTTTCTCCCAGCGGCGCTGCGCGGTGCCGCCTCTTCATGCCCTACCGGCCAAAGCTGGCCAGTTCTATTCGATGCGAGCGACCCACCCAGTGGTCCACAGTCTCTCCCACGCGGTGTCGAGCGGCACTGCAGTCTTCATCCCAGCCGGTAAGTGGCCGTCCGGGTCGCCAGCGAGGGCCCGCGATTTGCGGGCCGCGGTCTTCTCCGCAACGCAGCACCAAGCATCGTAGCGATCTTCTGCATGGCCGGCCATAGCCTACCGGTTTGTCCAGCTAGTGGCCTGTGGTTTGCAGGCTGCTGTTTCCTCCGCCGCAAGGCACCTACTGGTGCCGTGGTTCCCAGCGGGCCGGCCGGATTGGCCGGCCGGATTGGCCGGCCGGTCGTCCCGCGGACCAGGCAGCCCAAGTGGCCACCGGTCTCTTCACACTGTCGGCACATGGCTACCACTACCTCTAGTTTCCACTGCCTTTGGTTTCCACCAACTTCTGTCATCGTCACCTCTTCCAACACCTCCTCCATCACCAATAAAAACAAGTATCAACGGAGTGTCATCAGGATGTGTTTATTCGTCCCGCGCCCTCCATGTTAGGCTATTTCAAAAGGACAAATATGAACCCAAGCATACATCAAGAACGAGGGTATAAATTTATTCATTTAAAAATTGTACAAACCCCCTTCCTCGAATCAAGGTTTGTTCGTTGATGACGACGTCAATTTGATGATGATGGGGTGCGTCCGTGGAGGAAGCATTGTAGTTGTCAATGTTATTTGTGGGCAACATCTTCTCCCTTGACGCGGAGGAAGAGGAAGGATGACAAGCGTTCCTCCTGGGTGTCACCTCACGTTCTTTACCTGGTTGAAGAAGTGGAGGAGATGTTCTTTGTCGAGGGGATATTATTCCTCGTGTTCTTCGTTGGAGAGGGTGAATTCCCACAAATCCTCCCCACAGAATACTTTCCAAGGAAAATAAAATAATAGGATCCCCAATATTATAATATTTCCATGAATTTCAAAAATAATTCAAACACAAAAACAATTAATTATGATGATTCACTATATTAATTTCCATGGGGTTGGCAAGAATTTCAAAGGCCTCATAAAATTAATAACATGAGTGTGTTGGCACTTTAATGCATGTCCGAGAGTTAAAAGGAGTTCAAGGGAGTGTAATGGGGAGGTGAAGAGTTTGGAGTTCGTGTGGGCCCCGCCACACAATATCCTCTCATGGGAGGTTATGTGGTGGGTGGGACCCACCTCCAACTCCCCTTTCGTGGAATTAACACCCTTTAAAATAAAAATATGACTCACATATTTTTATTATTGTTTTAGAAACCCTATAATATAGCATCCACTCTCGACAAAACACAATTGTGGTTGAGGTCTCTTTAAAAGAATATTGGCGCTGTGAGTTCATCGGTGTTCTCAGATTTCAATTCTGAGCACCGGTTCAAAAGATAGAAAAACTCGCCCGTATGTTAACAGAACATACCCGAACTAAACATCAGAAAATGATTCTGGGCACACTGGGTCTCGGAATCAGGCACCGTTAGAAACTGTGGACTCGTAAAATTACAAATAAATTAAGAAAAACTTTTCCATGAAATTTATGGGTCTTTACAATAATGATGAATTCAACATAAAAATTACATTTCAATTTTTTTGTTTTTTAGTATGGTTACATCAATTTATAACCATTCATTTAACAATGATGTTATAATCATAAGATTTTATATTAACATATTAACATTTCATTTTAGTTTTTATTGTAATATGTAATATTATATTATTATAACATTTATCTAATGTTAATTTATATTTAAGAATTGTGTATTTCCATTTATACCCATCTAATTGAGATAAATATGCCTTATGAATAGAAATTGAGCCCAATACTACAGATGTAATTTCCGTTGGAAAATCTAAATAATTATCACAGAAAAATGATCTTATTTTTCTTCAAAATATAAAATACTATTCAACTTCCATGGAAATTGATATTGTATTTATATGAATAATTCTAATCCATTCAAATTAATTACAAAGATTTCCACTAGATGGAGAATCCTTCAATTTACATGAACTATATTGTAAAAATTTCTAGAAGATAGTAGGTACTAACATTGGATGTGATCAACATACAATTAATTGAATTTTATGATAAATAGATATATATCATGGAGTTGGTTGGGATATACATATTAATTTTTTTTACAGAAAATAGAGTTTTAATCTAGAATCAAAAAATATATTTTATCTTTAGAGTGCATGGTGAGTATATATTTCAACACATTATTCTCTTGAACACCTTCTACAATTCTAATTGAAAGTGTTTCCATTTTCCTCTTATAATAAGAATATTTTAATACCTATTATCATCCATATCTCTCTAATTATTATATTTATTGGCATAATTTCTATATTCATTTAAATTATTACATTGGTTTGTGAGTGGAAAATTAAATTTAGTTTTATTTCCATTTTATCAATGATTATTATTTTTTACATCATTTCAACATTAATTTTATTGATTTCCATAATTACCAAATAGAAATTATTTACCTACCCCATAATTATCTTTCACATATTATTGATTCTAAAAAAATTACATAATTGGAATTTCATATTATTTCGACCATAAAATGTATTATTAAAATTTTGAAAATTTGTTTTCTTTCACTTGTAATCACAAAATAAATCCAAAAAATTAAACACTCCCTATACAAATTTATAATTTATAATGACATCCAAAGATTTCATTGGAGCAATCATAGTTTCCAAAAGACAATTTGGTTGGGATACACAGTCTTATGATATATGTAAACGACAAATTTTTCTTCCAGGGTCGATAATAAAACTAGAATCATACAATGATGGGATTAGAGGTTTTGCTCATAGGTATTGATGGGTTTTTAATCATTCTATTTATGTCCTATAAATTCTATTTCTATATTGCTGATAATATTTAAATCAATACATTTATTGGAAAATAAATTCCAAATGTTTTCTATTTTCATTGTGTCAATTTCTTAATATAGAATTGTATTACTAAATAGATTCCACCATTTAACTTATTCAATATCCAAATAATATTCTTCCAATACATCCTTTTCATGTCCTATACAATTGAGAGTAATGATGGTCTATTCAGTTCTATGTATCAATTTATTCATAATCCATTGATCAACATACCCACAAATGAACGTGTATTGTAAATTACCTGTCCCAAGAAGCCCATAATTGGTTATAAAATTATTTAAATTGTACTAGCGAAATGTGATAACATAAAATTTGATCAAGTATTTTATTTTTGGTATAAAGCATGATACAGACATGAAACTAAATTTAAATTTTAAAACATTAAATACACCATTGTATTTAAATTGATAACACCCATATTCTCCTGGAAAATATCCCAATATATCAATCATATATCACTTCTTGGAATCCTTGGTAAATAAAGCATATGAAATGTGTTATCTATAATTCTCACTAAGGGTATTTATACATTAGATTTTAATATTTCATAAAATAAATGGAATAAATAAATGATAACAAAATAGTTCAATATAACTTATCGATTGTTTTTTAAACTTTCAAATGGATATAATAACAAATCAAATTATCACATGGACATCAATAACTTATTTAATAATAATGGAATTAATAATTCCTATTATATGAATCAGACTATTGAGGAATAAAGATAAAATATCATTCATAAATGGGTGTTTTTAAGGCCCCTATTTAGGTGGACCCTATATGCATCCGCCATCAGTGGTGTTACATTACCTCAGGGGTGACTCTCTATAAACCAATGGCTAATAACATGCAACACAGTTCTATGATGTAAAGATTTCATGATAATTTTTTCTTATCATGTTAATGCCATAGTAGAAATGATATCAACATAAATAGTAACATGCTTATAAAATAAATGGAATGAATGTGAAAATGACAACAAGTAACAAATTAGCACATGTTATACCAACACCATGACGACACATCATTTATGGATTTTATACAACCATAAACCAAAACCTTAAACACTAAAAGAAACCAAACATAGAACCGAGTCTCCAGCCAATCTGGTTCTCACATGCTGCAACCCATCATACCATGCACACAAAACACTAGGTCCATGTACTGATCATCTATCAAACAAAAAAATATCATATTCTTAGGTAGCCAAGTACACTGGTGGACTAGGAAGGGTGTGAGTACAAGTAAACATGCACCACCATGAATCTCTAAATAAATAGACATTTTTTTCAATATTTTATGCAAGGAAAAAATTGAAATAAATAAAAAATGAATGAAGGAAATCATTAATGTAATAATCAAATATCAATTTTTATATTATGTTCTCTAGAGTCAACCAATTAGAAAAAATAACATAGATCACACTGGGAGGCTAAGATAATACAAAAGGGGTTACACGCTCTTTTATCCAAAAGGTGCATTCACTAATACAAACAATCACATGGCCATTACTTAACAATATTCATTTGATCATTCTCATCTTTGTTACACAAGGGTTGGGAATTTAATTCATTTATACTATATCTGATGAAGGACAATTACAATTCATAAGGGAATACCCCAAGTACCATATCTCACTTGTGATAGAAATTTCACAAGGTAAAATATCACAAATACCTTGGAAGCTCAGTCCAGGTTATCTCATCAAATGAAATAGTTAGGGGCATAGAGCCTTAGTCCCCTTCCCTAACATGTTCATTATATCATTGTGGTTTATCGCCCCATTCTAAATAGAATCATTGTTATAGAAACTCATATCTAATACCCTAGAATACCAAATTATATGCACATTGATCTATGAACCAATTTGACACATAACATTTCTATCACGACCCATCCCAAGGGGCCTGATCATGAATACCCCAAGCCCACCTTCCACAGGCCAAGGGTTGGTGATTAGAACCTCAAGGAATTTCCCAAACAAGGAAGACATTTCTTAGATATCTATACACATTCAAAAAACACAACTAAAGTAAAAACCCAACAAAATTTAGTTATAACCACAAGAGTAAATTAAAACAACAATTACAACTGTAAACTGAAAACAATGGGTCAGAATACAGTCCCTAGAAACAGAAAAGAATGTAAACAGTTGTCGCATCATCCCTGGAGCACTACCTGGAGGGTAGTAGCTTGAAGTCTAAATTCGTAGAAGAGGATCTCGACTGCCCCCATCACACTAATCTCCACCAAGTCCCGAACCTCCAATGTCTGCCTCGAAGCATCAGTAGTCTACACCAAACACACACATGCCTGCAAAGATCGTGTGTTGGAGAGTATAAAAAATCAGTAGGGGACCCGAAGACCACCAAAGGACTCTCATTAATCCAAAAAGGAAAACATCCCAAGTAATACCACAAAAGAAATATGACAAGAATGATCTAACTCATGAAGCACAAGGAAAAAGAGATAGCTCACTGTAATGGTATAACTTCAGCATTTCTAGGATAAAGATGACTAGTCATAAATCCAGATCATCTGATCTGTAGTAACTCTACTATTGACCCATATTAGTCAGTGTATGCTAACACATATTGGTCTCTAGTTGCTGACCAGTATTGGTCGCTGGTGCTGACCTGTATTGGTCGCTGGTGCAGACTGTATTAGTCTCTAGTGTTGACCCATATTGGTCATTGGGCTTGAACTGCACTGGTCATTAGTACAGAGGTAGGTATGATTATTCATATAACTAGATCATTCCACTCCGATGTTTCTGATTCTGACCTCTATTGGTCGCTCTTATTCTTCTTGTCAAAGCCATCCACTGGATTCCTACACGAAGCAGGCCTGATCTCCGAAAGACTCTGCTCCTCAAGCAATAGGTCAAATTTCAACCCGTACTATGTCTCACAATGATCATACCGAAGGGACCTCCCTATCGTATGGGTCCCAATGTGATAGACGGTGTGTCGATCAGACTCCCAGAATGTCAGATATGGGTACTTTTTGTAAAATTTCCTAGTTGTATTCAAGTCTGATATATCCCAGGTCGCATGTCAAACTCTTTTAAAACACATGTAATGTTTCTCCAATAGACCTCCTTGTCAAAGCAGTCCTTATTCCATCGACGACATGTCGATCAGATGCCCGGTCTGTTAGTTATTTACATTTTAGTGTTGTGGGCCCGGTTGGTTTCGGAGCCGATCCGACATGGCCAAACTCCAGCATTATCCACAACTCTTGTGGAGTACCTCAAAAGGAATATCTTTTTCCAAGGATCGTGGTGCCACATATGGTTCGTCAAACAGTCATTAGGTTCTCATGTTATGTCCCTTTAAGTGTTTTAGGGCCCGAGAGGGGTCCGGGTCTGGTCTAACCCGGTCATATGAAATCGTGAGAACCAAAAACTATCATACCCGACCCATTTTAGGTTGACTTGACCATGCCTGAACTGGCCTGGGATAACCTAGTTGGGCTGGGCCGTGGACCGGCCCAGCCAGATGGCTAGGCGCAGCCCGCCGAGCAACGCAGGGTGCCCAGTCTACTGCACCCGAATAGATCAAATGAGATTTTCGATTCTATTGAGGGCAGTTCCAGGTGGCACCACCTTGTCACCCATGGAATCCACAGGAGGCGGGTCCCTTACATCTCATTGCGACATAAAATCTACAACCCTTCAACACAATGAGCGATGGTGTGCCACCTCCTCCTCCGTGTCTAGCCCGGTGTCGGCGAGCGCTGGACACCGTCATTGTTGCTGGTCATCGGTGCCGTCACTCATGTCATCAGTGTTGCCATGCTGGAAAACCTTTTTCATGTCACTGGGTGAGCTCTAGTGTTCCTTTTGTTTTTCCAGACGCTTCTACGGGCCTCTCGGACTGCCACAGTCACAATGTGTCCCTCTATCTGGCGTTTCCATCAAATTGGAAAAACCATTCACAAAGAACACAATGATAAACAAAGAAGCATATTGTCCATGCCTTATTCGTTCTTCCTACGCCCCCACATTAGAATTATAACAAGTGGGAATAATTATTCATCTTATTTATATAATATTAAAACACATCCTAACATAAACACCCTACCTCGAGATTCACTGGAGGTTTCGCAGTCGCGGCGAGAGCAGCATCCATGTTGGATGGAGTCGTCAGTTTTGGTCGATCCTGGATCATTTCCATCTAATTATCCATCCTCCATAAGTGGGTACCACAATAGGACTTCACCAGTGTTTCCTCATTTGATGAAGTCATGCCAAAAACCCACCCCGAGCTCCATTTAAATAAGAGGGGGGATGGTGGGAAACACATTAAAAAATCAATGAGGTTCATTAAATGATTTATTAACCTCTTTTAATTCGTATTAGTGGAGTTACGCAACTGACGATTCAATCCATTAAATGTCTAGACAAGTCACTGGTCCATCCACTGCAACTCATCCATTGGAGAAAAATAATATAAAATAAAAATTACAAGTTATTATATTATTTTTTAAAATTCCAAAAAACTATCCCTTTATCATGACCAACTATGGTCAAAGTGATGCTTCCCTTATTCGAATCCTGATATAGTGGATTCTACGGTGCACTCAGATTTCAATTCTGATCCCCGGATAAAAAGATAGAAAATGCCACTGTGTGTTTACTAAACGTTCCTCAAAATATTCCAAAATTCATTCCGGTAACAGGTAGCCTCGGAATAACGCACCTTCAATTTCAGTAGACTCGCAAGAATCACAAATAATTTTAAAAAAAATTACATTGAATTTTTGGGACTTTACATTCTCCCCATCTCGGGGCTTTACATCCTCGAAGGCCAGACAAGGCTACATAATCAAATAGTGGTACTAGGAATGCGTATGAATCTCTCACTCCCATGATCTCTCCTAGAGATTCTCGTGTTGCCACTGAACCTTCACAAGAGGTATCGATCACCCTCGAAGAATCCACTAATGTTGATCCTCTATCTCCACCATGAACTCTGTAAATTTCACTCTTTCATAATTCTCTATCTCGCCATGGTCGATGACGAGAGATGGGTCATGCATGTATCTCTTCGGTTGGGATACGTGGAAGACATTTTCCACCCTATCCAACTGTGTTTGCAGTGCCAAGTGGCATGCCACCTTTCCAATCCTCCGAAGTTTCAGTAATGGTATGATAATCCTTGGGGAGTGTATTATGCCTTGGAAAATATTTGTAGTCCCCATAGAGGGGAGACTTTCATGAATATGTAGTCCCCCATCGGGAATTCTAGTGGCCACTGTCAACTATCAGCATAAGACTTTTTTCAGCTCTATGTAGTCTTCATCATCTCTTGGATGACCAGAACCGTCTCAGTGGTAGCCTGTACCATCTCCGGGCCCATGAGTGCAGGATCCCCTGGATCCATCAGTCATAAGGGTGATCTACTTGGTCATTCGTACAACACCTAAAAAGCGGCCATACTAATGGTGGAGTGATAGCTGTAGTTTTATGAGAACTCCACCATGGGTAGTTGGTACTATCAACTGCGACCAAAATCTAGGACACATACATGATTCCTATCCTTGAAGGTCTGGATGGTCTCCTCAGTCTGACCAACTGTGTACGGGTGAAAAGCAATGCCCATGAAAAGGTGATTCCCAAAAGCCTCCTCCAATCCTTTCCACAACCATGATGTGAAGCATACATCACAGGTTGATACAATCGTCGAAGGAACCCCATGAATTTGAACGATATTTTGAATGTAGATATGTCAAAATCTCTCTATCAAACCCTTCTCTCAAATAGCAAGGAAGTTGGACGATATGGTGTGTTAGTCAATGATCACCCGAAAAGAACTGTTCCCAACCGATGTATGTTGTAACCCTGTCAGGATGTCCATCAGTATGCATTCCCACATCCACTATGGTATTGTGAGGGGTAGGGTGTAGCTTGCTAGTACCTGGTTCTTGGCCTTCACTTTCTGGCAAGTGAGGCATCAAGAAACAAACTCTTCCATAGGTTTACTCATCCCTATCCACTATTACTAACACTGGAGTTCTTGATACATCTTTATCAAGCCAAGATGTACCGTCTAGGTGTATATATGGAACTCCCACAACACCTATTCTCGTAGCACCACTAGTACAAAAGTACATCCTATAAAAAGGATAGTGTGATCCCTAAATTTAGAATAGCTGTCAGGTGCATGGCCTGAGGTTATTAGAGCAGGTGTAATCTCACAGCTTTTCTCTCCGAGTTGTGCCTCTCTGACTCACTGAAGGGGTGGATGGAAAATTACCATCAACTAGAGGTTGACTGCCTCATCTCAATCCCCGTAGAATATCTGAAGTGAGGATAACAACTCAGAAGCCTCGATCAGTAGCTGGAAACTCGATCTCTGACTATGTTCATATGCCACATTGTTCCCCTTCCTAGGAGTATAGACTATCTCAATGTCGTAGTCTAGAGGAACTCCAGCCAACGTCACTGTCTCATATTTAGATTATTCTGTGTGAAGATATATCTGAGACTCTTTTTTTTCTGAGTAAATAATGAACCACTCTCCCATCAAGTAATGTCACCTCATCTTCAGTGCGTAGACTACTACCACCAACTCCAAGTCACGAGTCGCATAATACTCATCATGAGGACTTAGTTTTCGTGAGCCATACAAAATCAATGCATCATCCTGGTTCACGATGCAATTGAGTCTGGTCCCTAATGCATCTCAGTAAACCATGTAGTCAGCGCCCTGCTCTTGAAACCTTAAGATGGGAGAAATGTTCAAGCTTTGCCTCAGCTATTGAAAGGTCTGCTGGCATGTCTCTGACCACATGAAGGGTTTCCCTTCTTCATCAAGGTAGTTATAGGAGCTACTACTCTATTGAAATCGGGTATGAACCTCTTATAATAGACTGCAAATCAAAGGAAGCTTGGCACCTCGGTAACACTCATGGGTGGCTCCCATGAAAAGACTACATTGATCTTCTCTGGATACCCTACAACTCTAGCCCCTGAGATGACTTGTACTGATAAGTTGACCTGCTATATCCATAACTCACACATTGAGATCTTCCCATATAACTGGTGCTCAAGAAGTGTTTCCAGAACTATCCTCACATGTACAACATGAATTTCCTCGGACATTGAGTACACCACTGTGTTGTCAATTAAGACTACCAAGAATCGTTCGAGGTATTTATAGAACATCTTTTTCAGGAGCCCCATAAACACTGCTGGACTATTGGTCACACCAAAAGGCATCACCATGAAATCGTAATGTCTATATGGGCATCTAAAGGATGTATTTGGTATGTCCCTGTCTTGTACCCTCAGCGGGTGATAGCCTGATCTGAGGTCTATATTTGAGAACCACTTCGCTCCTTTCAACGGATCAAATAAATATGAAATCCCCGACAGAGGATACTTTTTCTTAACTCTCACCTAGTTTTGGAACCAGAAGTCCACTCATAGCCTCAAACATCTGTATGCCTTCTTAGAAAAAAACATCGGTGATGCGAAAGGAGAAAAAATAGGTTTTACAACTCCCTTCCTCCATAAGTCCTCCAAATATACCCTCATCTCTTGGAGATCTATAGGGGCCATCCTATATTCTGGTGTAGATATTGGTGTTGTTTCGGGGTTCATGTTGATGAAGAAGTATACATCTCTACCAAGAGTTAGTCCTTGGACATATTCTAAAAAGACATCCTCAAACACTTCCACCACTCTTCGGAACTTTATACTCACCTAACCCATCGTGTTGAAGGTCATTCATGCCAGATGGTATGTAAATCGATACACCCTCCTAAGAGCAGGTCCATCTCATGTGGCACTATTTTTATTATCACCAAAAAAGGATAATTGGCCTCTTTATCTATTCTTACATCGTACAGTATGTCTCAAGATGTCAATATGTGTTTGAAGCACTGATAGACAGTTCATTCCAAGAATGATGTTATAGGGATTCAACGCCGCTACTAGATGATACCATCTGAAACTCTATCCTCTTAGAGTATAATCACACTGTCAGCACCAGTGTGTGACTTCTGAATCTCCTCTCATAGGAGTATCTAAATGCAAATGTCGAGCTAAAGGCTGAGTCAGAATCTTAGACTACCGAACTGAGTCAGTGGAAAGGAAAAAATTGATAGCACCTGCATGGATATGAAACGCTGCTAATGTAGAGATGATACTGATCATACCTCGAATCATCTCAGGTACATCAGGATCATGATCCTCTACTGCCAGTAGCTGGGTCATTCCCCATCCACCCGCTTCCTATGCTTGTGTTGGAGGGCCTTCGGGTGGTGGTGGTAATGTTTGGTGACCCCAACCACCTCCCACATCACATCCTGCTCCCCTGCCTTGTCCGCCCCTAAATTACATTCATGGTCCTACCGTTTCGGCTACCTCAGTGGACCCACCACTCTATGTCGATCAAATTATCAAGGATTCAGACAGTCCCATGATCTCTGATTCTCTCCCCCATAGGAAAAATAGATCATGCCTCAATAGTGTCTCCCTCGGGCTCTCGAATCTCACACCTCTGACCCTGAATCTTGGGGTCGCCCTCCTGAAGATCTAGCCAACATGGGCTTCTGTGTCGCCTTTATACTAATAGATACATATGATTCTGCTACCTGTCATCCATTAGGGGCTCTCAATGTCAGTTCATTCTCTGTAATGAAGCTCTCTTTCATCAAAACTCACTCTATCACCCCAATCTATGTCGGCATGAAGAGAGGAACTGTCTCAATTCTAATCTCTCATCAGAGACCCTACTAAAAGGATCGGGCCATGAAGTAAGGGTCCCATAAAATATTGGTGGATTATAGGGAGAGGTCAGTAAATCTTGCCGAGTACGGAGACATTGTCTGGATTCCTTGCTGCAGATACAGCAGCTCATGAATACGCATAGAGTGTAGTGACGTTGGCATTAAATCGTCTTTAAAAACACTCACAATGTCTATCCAGGTAAAGGTTGTCTCCTCAAACACCTTGAGAATCAAGCTCCACCATCATCTTGTCGAGGCCTGATGAAGGCTAGTGGCCAAGATCTCCGTCTGCTCGGCAGTTGTCTTTACTAAGATAAAGACCAACAAAACTGCCTCAAGCCAGTCCTCTACTGCATGGTGGTCAGTCTCATCTAGAAACCTAATAGTCCTATGTCTCTAGAAATCATGAAAATCAATCACCCATCCTAGATGATCCACTGGTTTCATCTGGTACTCACTGAGTGGTGGTGTTGCTGGTACACCACCTGAAGTTTCTGTCATTGTGAGTGGTCCATGTACCGACGCCTCATCGCTCAGTGGGCCACTGTCACGATGTCTAACTGGAATCTTGGATGGTTGTCTTCATGGATCCATCCTATAAGAAACAGTTCTGAAACAATTCTTAAGTTATACCTAGTGATCTAAATTAAGAATATCAATAAATCCTTTCCAAACTCTACCAATCATTATTTTCATGTACCAACATATATAAAAAAATTTAGGGTTCTAGTGTGTGGATAGGACAGTCACCGCACCAATACTAGAATCCATGTACTGAAAACTGAAAAGAAGAAACTTTACACCATTGCCTCATTAAAATATAACTTTTAGTTCTTCTGGTTGAACCAACGGACCTCTTATACCACTTTGTCACCTCCCGTCCCACGGGGCCTCAATGTGACTTCCCCAAGCCCTCCTTCCATAATCCAAGAGTTGCTGAATAGCACCTAATGGCTATTCTCGAACATGTAAGGCATTTCCTTTGATATCTGTACACACTCAAAAAATGTAAACTGGTGTAAAAAACCAACAAAAGTGAGGTATAAACGCGAGAGTAATGTACAACCACAAGTACAATTGTAAACTGAACAAAGTGGGCCGGAATACAAGCACTAGAAACTGAAAAGAAATTAAACAGCTATCGAATATGCCCTAGAGATCTACCCAGAGGGTAGTAGTTTTTTGTCTGAATATGTAAAAGAGGATCTTGACTGCTCTCATCCCACCAATATCCACCATGACCCAAGCCTCCAATGTCTACCTCAAAGCATCAATAGTCTTCACCACACACACACATGCGGGCATAGCCCGTGAAAGGGTCAGTATAAAATCTCGGTAAGGGACCCCAACACCCCTGATGGTATCTTATTAATCCACAAAGGAAAATAACACATGAAATACAAGAAATGTAATATCTCAAGCATGATTTAAATCATGAATCATAATGAAAAAGAGACAACTCACTCTAATGGAATAACTTCAATGTTACTATGATAAGGATTACTAGTTCTAAAGATAAATCATCATATACATTGTAACTCTAGTGGTGACTCATGTAGGTCAATTTATCCTGACCATTACTAGTCACTAGATGCTGAACAGTATTGTTCGCTGGTAGTGACCCATATTGGTTGCGGGTGCTGACTTGTATTGGTCGCTAGTGTTGACCCGTATTAGTCGCTGGTGCTGACCCGTATTGGTCACTAGTGTTGAACCTTGTCGGTTTCTAGTAGATAGGTAGGAATGATTAGACTTACAACTAGATCATCCCACTCTGGTGTTTCTGATGCTGACCTGTATTGGTCGATCTTCTTCTTCATGTCATAGCCAGCCACTTGATTCCCGCACAAAGCACGCCTGATCTCTAGAAGTGTCTGCCTCTGAAGACATCGGTCATATTTCAACCTATACTATGTCCCGAAAAATCATATCCAATGGACCTCCCAATCATAGGGGTCCCAATGGGATAGAAGCCACTTTGATCGGGCGCCTAGTCTGTGAGATATGGGCACATTTGTAAAATGGTCATGGTTTGGATTTAGTTCTGATCTAACCCAGGTCGCACATCAAAATCCTCCAAAAATCACATAGAGTATCTCAAATGGTCTTTCTTATTACAAGGGTTCTTATTCCACATATGTTGGGTCAATCTGATGCTCGGTCTATTTGTTATTGACATTTTAGTGTAGAGGGCCTGGCTGGATTCAGAGACGATCCAACCCATCTAAACTAAAACATTCTCGAAAACTCTCGTGGATTATCTCGAAATACCACCTCACTCCAAGGATCTTGGTGCCATAGATGGTTCATCAAACGGACGTCCAGTTTTTATGTTTTGGCCCTTTTAGTGTTTCTGGTTCCAAGAGGGGTTCGGTAGGGCCGAGTCGCAGTAGGCCTGATATACTGGGCCGCAAACCAGCCCGACCCACCGATTGGGCACAGCCAATCGGGCGGCACGACCTAACCTTCTAGCACGCCCCACATGGGGCGCACGGTCTGCTACACCCAAATGGCTCAAATGATCCATTTAATTCAATTAAGGGCAGCCCCATCTGGCCCCTCCTTGTCACCCATGGGACAAGAAGGAGGTGGGTCCCTTCCACCATGTCGAATCTTGAAAATCATAGCCCTTCAGCATGGATCATGATAGCGCACCACCTCCACCACCGCAGCCATCCTACTGTCGTCCGCCTCTCCAGCCACTGAGGCACTGTTCTCCTCCGTGGTAGCCGATCGTCGGCCGCCTTCTCAGGCCCCGGCACCAGTACCACACTAGTGGAACTTCTGCAGGCCACCGGGTGAGCTCTGGTGGTCCGTTCTTCAATATAGATACGTCTACAGGTCTATTAGACTATCACAATCACAACATGACCCTCGGTATGGAATTTCTGTCATATTGGGAAATGTATTCCCAATGAACGCAATAATAAACGAAGCGGTGGAGGTTCTGGGTCTTGTTTGTTTGGCCCGCTCCCTCCTCATTAGCATTATAACATGAGGGAATAAATATTCAACACATTACAATAATATTAATCCACATCCAAACATAAAATCCCTTCCTCAAGAGTTGTTGTAGGTGTCGTAGTCGCGGCGACAGGAGTGTCCACATTGGATTGAGTCATTGGAATTCATCGATCCTTGATCGTTCCTTCCCAGGCCTTCGTCCTCCTTCGATGGATCTCACCGCAAGACATCGCCAGAGCATCCCCACTTGAAGAAGCTATTCTAAAACCCCACCCTGAGCTCCATTTAAATAGTAGGGGGAACGATGAGTAATGCGTTGAAAAATTAAAGAGGTTCATTAAATGAATTAATGAACCACTTTTAATTCACATCAGTGTTTTTACATAGTTGATGAGTCTAGCCATTGAATGGCTTGATACGTCCCTGGTCCCAACACCGCCACTCATCTGTTGGAGAAAAATAAAATAAAATAACAATTACATGTAATTTTAGTATTCTTTAAATGTCTAAAAGCTTTCTTTTTCTTCTGATCAACTATGGTCTATGTGGAGCTTCCATTAAGCGAATCCCAACGTTGCAGATTCAATGTTGCTCTCATATTTGAATTTTGAGAACTGGTTCAAATGATATAAAATTTCTCTCATGCATTAACTGAATGTACCTAAAAAAGTTTAAAAAATCATTTCAGGAAGACCAAGGCTCAGAACCACGTGGCACCAATTTTTGAGGACTCACAAAAATCCATGAAAATTTCAAAAAAATTACATGGAATATCTTTGTCATTATTATTTCACAAACTTATCTCAAACTATGTACATGATATTCAAATTTCATATTTCATTTAGCTCATATATCATATTAATTCCTTAAGAAATTAACATATTTACCATTTGCATTTTATAACCCATTATCCAACATTCCATATACCAAACACTATCATATTCATGTTTTTAACTGGAATAATTTACATTAATATCATCTACACACCATTTCACATTTTCTAGCACAAACCATAAGTATTAAACACATATATCAACATTCCTAATGACCTATTATGATATTTCTTCAATAATTAAAATTCATCATTTACTTCATTCAATAGATATGTTAACTAGACAATAAAATCTTGATGAGTCCTATATCACTATTCTATATATAAATTCAATGTCTATGTTTCCAATGGACCATTAGAACCACATCTTTGTATAAAATACAATTCAAAAAAAAATTTCAAATTCATCTTGAGGACACCCATTAAAAAAAGATCCTTACTCCTCAAAAAAACATGTTCTAAGGATTGTGTTTCCATTTTATGATTCAAAATGAAACTTAATACATTTTCACCAAATGAGAACCATTCCCTCATTTAAAAAATCATTTTATTTTAGTAAAAGAAACCCATTTTTGAATCACAATATGGTCAAAACCGATTTTCAAAATATTACTCACCTAAAAACCGACATTTTATTTTTATATATTTATAATTTGGTCAAAGTCCAAACATGCCATTAAATCCATTTCAAAAAAACCTAGCCACTTATAAAATCCATCAAATTATCATTTCAATTAACCATTATCCTTAGTATAACACCCCAATATTTAAAAAAAACCTACCCACTTAACCGCATTTTGAATTTTATATACCCCGTATATTTTTAACATCCATATTATGTGTTTCTTAGACATAATATATGAACAACTTTAATTTTTCAAATAAAAGGTGTATTTTCTTAATAATGAAATTTTACCCCCTTTTAATTTTGAACACTTTTTAAATACAATATTTGACACTTTTATATGTGAAATTTGAAAAAATAGACTTCTAATTTATAATCGGGAAATTTTTTTTTTCAGAAAAAAATTCGGTGCTTTTCTGATAACATTTATATTTTGATGAATACTGAAAAATACTAAATTTTAATTGAACATAAATTTTTTAATCAAAATAATTTAGAGTGAAAAATTATAAATTTTAATGGTTTTGAAGTATTATTATATTATATTTTTACAATTTAATCAAATTTTGTAAATAGGAAGTAATTTTACATTTTAATTGGACATAAACACATATCAATATTTTGATAGTTTTTACTCCTCAAAAACATGCTTTTTGGTTTTGGCAACAAGAATGGTTTTTTCAAATTAATTAATACAACTTCAATGTTTTGAATTTTTTAAAATAAAAATCATTTTTGATTTTTAAATATCAACATTTTCTTTGGGTAATTTTTTTTCTTGAAAATTGCAATTTTTATGAATAGTGAAAAACACTATGTTGATGTTTAAGACCTATTTTTTCTTTAAATAATTACCTGTTTTATTTAAATTTATTTTAATTAAAAATTTATACATAATAACAATATAAGATCAATTTAATTCATTGGAGTCATTTAATAATAAAGTTAGATGTATAAAATTTTATTGATCATTTTAACGTCTTTTACCTACCATCTAGGCACATTTACAAATTTTCATAAAATATAAATTTTCCACTTCTATTAATTGAATTTCAATAATCCAAGATACACAGTTGACATATGTAAGTAAAATTTTGTTCAATATGATGAAAATATTTGTTGGTGAATAGTAACATTTCAATTTCATTTACCATGGTTAAAATTAATTAGGGAAAATAAAGGGAAAAATGATATTATAATTACACTAACACAAGTCCTAATTCTACTGGATAAGTGTATTTTAATCAGAATCAACCTTCAGAATAAAATATGATCATTTTGGTCCACTTGGTTTAGATTAGTACATTCATTATTGATTTATTCAAAGACGAGTTAAAAGTGTTAAATTCAAATTTTAATAATTAAAACATTTTTAATATTGGGTTATACATAAGATAATTTTGAATATATGTAATCATCATAAACTTAAAATATTTTCTATATTTTGGAATTTTATTTATAACTTTTAGATATTAAATATTTACATTTATTTAAACACAATGATGATGCAGTAATTACCTTATTAAAGAAATGTTGAAATAATTGATATTATAAATATTAAAACAAATGTTAATTGAATATTTTTATAAATTACACAAATTTTCTAGGTTAATATTACATGTTAGGGTTGACTCAATTTTTTTCCTAGTAATCATATTACTATGACATTCACAAAAGACAAATACTAAATAATGTTATAATTAACAGAAATTCATTTTTTAATAAAATACTATATTATTAAATAATATAATAATCCTAAAAATCTATAGATCCTTCAAAGGAAATATATAATAATAGAAATGTCATTAATGAACCACTGGGGGTTCACTTTTCATTTTATAATAAGTTTATTAACCATATAATATAAAAATATAAGGAGACATGGTAAATGATAAACTATTTAACCAAGAGTTAAATCTAAAAAATAAGGATAAGATGGTGACCTAAACCTATCTAAAACCAATGTTTTGATATTTTTTATACTCATCCCCACCCTATCCTAAAAAAATACTTTTTAGACACTATAGACATAATATGATTGTATAATAAAATAATATTTCATGGTTTTCCTAAAGTGGCCCTCACCTCTCTTAATAAAGGGTACTTCCCCTTATCTCTAAATTACACATCCAATGAAATTTGGCATTGAAAACCCCTTCTCAAATATCCTCCCAACTACACTCACATCAAACTAGATGCCTTACATTGATCCGAAAGCCAACCTAAGGATCCCTTTTGGTTAATTCTAAAGAAATCACACAAAGAAGAGATAATTATTGCATCCCTTCATTCAATTTTCTTTTCTTCTTCCACATTTTATTTATTTTTTGTTCCCATTACAAAATAATATCTCCAGTACCTTCTACATATAGTGAAGTTATTATAAATATGGTATAACCATATTCAATATTCTATCCATCCTATGAATTACAATGTCACCATATGTGTGTATGTATGGTTTACCATCTGCACAACATGGTGTAGTTTGTTATTCAACATTTAATTATTTGGATAAGTATAATAATGATTATAATTGATTTAAATAATAAATATGACATGGTAATGATTCTTTATATATGAAATAACATCCAACTATATATGATATCACCATTAATAGAATTGTATTATCGCTTGTGCGTACGTACGAATTTCCGTCTCCACGAACGCGATGAGATTCATTCACCATCGTAACCATTCAAGAATAAATATAATTTTCAGATTAAAAAATAAGGTTTAAGAAAATAATATCAATATTTATTGAATCTAATACATCCAATCTATAACAAACCTGACTTATATAACAAAAAATATATTGAAAAACGAATCAGTTAACTCTTGAAACAATGATACTACAGAAATATTATTAACAAATAAATATTAAAATATAATATATGATATTATATTTATGGTTATGGTTCTTGTATAATTTAATAACAATTATTTCATGATTATAAAGTACATTAGCATACCCTAAACTAAAGAAAATTACATGTTATGGGGTTTTAATCTCATTTTTTATTTCCATGAGGTTCATGCTATACTTGCCACTATTTCCTTTTGAGCGGTGTATGTACTGCCCACAATTTTATTATTGTCTTAATATAATTTAATTTATTGGTATTTAAATCTTCATTGTTTGATCCATATTTCATGATATATATGTTTTTTATGTTACCATATCGGTAAGGTAATTTCAAATTTCAATTTCCACTCATTGGGAGTTATGCATATATCATTGATGATTTTACTCTAGGATTATGTGTGGAATAATTATTTATTATTTATGTATTAATTACCACTCTCCTTTTTTTTGGATATATATCATTGATAGAAATAATCACACCATTGATAAATTCTCATGCCATTGATATGAACTTGTTAAGGGTAATCTTAACTCGATTTTCATCCATTGAGTTAAACAACCATGTCATTGGTATTGATTTTACAAGAATATGTGTTATTGTCCTATGATTTATTCCCACTAAATATCATATTTATTTAGTGTATTTATATTTTTTAGACATTATTATTTCACTGCTTTATCCTTATTCTAAGGATACGGTCTTTAAAAATAATTTCGTCTCAACTTACATTCCATTGAGACATCTTTGCCATTATGCACCAATTAAATTTTATACGGTGTATATATTGTTCTATGAAATATTATATCACTAGTCACTTTATTCTCATGATATTATAATGTTTTTATCACCTCAGTTATTTATATTCCACAATCTCTCATTTGGTTAGGAACTCTAACTAAAATATCATTTTAAATGTCTTAAAGATTTATTCTTCAAAATCCTTCTCAATAATGTCCATGTTTTAAAAATGGTTTTATGGATTTTTTATATTGAAATTAATGTTTTAAAACAAAAAAAACCTTTTAAATGTTTCAAATTGGTATGCAGAACATTGATTCAAAAATCTATTTCAATCCATGTCTAGATAAATTGTGAGACATTTAAATGTTTTTCAGAAAAATGGACATATTTATCTCAAATAGATTTCATGATTATTTTCATCTATGTAAATATACTTCATTATTCTAAATTGAGGTTAATTTATTAAAATAAAAACTTCCATATTGTATTTAATGATTTATGTTTGACTGTAGATGTGTAATTATTATACCATTCATGGTTTGTTGATAAATTATTGACATTTCTTTTGCATGTTTTAATTCAAATGTTTATATTATTATTTAACCTTTTAATATGAGGAATTCATTGGGCATAGTATTTGGCGGGTGGAGCCCACTATAGATCCTTGATTCATCGATAGGTCTCCTGAGACAAAATATTGTATTGGCACAAGTCTTTGACAAAATATTATTCTTAGTCTTGGCATGTAGCCTTGACTATATGGTTATGATGTCTGCTGGTATGAATTCCATCAATATTAAATTAGTTATTGATATTAATTGTTATTATATGACTAGAAGAATATCCATGTGGATAAGTGAATGGTTATATTTGATTTATATTTTCCATATTATGCTAATGTTTAAGTTTTAAGGGCTTAGGTTTTAGACTTATACATTACCTTAACTGTTTATTATTATTTATGAATGTTTCTGCTACACAGTTATCATTACTGAGAATCTGAGATAAACCCTTTCTATTTTTAATTTTTCCTTGGATGTGAAGAAGTATATCATTATTATCCTATAGGAAAAGGCTAAAGGATATGAGTGTGTTCAAAGGGGACATAATGTATTTTTTTTATTTCATGATTTAATGTAAAAAATATTTATGTACCTATTACATCCAAGGATACTAATCTAATCGATCTTTTGAGACTTGATTTATTGTGATAATTCCAATGTTATGTAATAATGCACTAACTCTAGGTAACTAGGATTGGGGCATTACAGTTGGTATTAGATGATGTTAAGTACAAATCATGGAAGATATATTTAGAAAAACTCTAATTATAAAACATTACCCTAAGATAGTATTTCACGATTTGTATAGAAAAAATTCCTATAATATTGGTAATTTAGATATTTTGTGTACTTTTCCATTCAATACATCCTTGTATGGATACGAGCAGGTAGAAGCAACTCTAGCACAGATGTACCTAGGAGTGAAAAATCCGACAAGGAGTTTTGGGCATGACCTAAGGTATCCTGCTACATGAGAATGGGACTTTCTTCACACTTGGTTATGAAAATCCATGGGGTTATTCTTAGGATAATTCACATTTTATTCACAAACGAAATTAAAGTATTTTAATATAAGATAGGAATAAATAACCTTGGGATATCCTAAGGTATTTTAGATTTAAAATAATGTGTCAGGATATTCTATAAATGATTTAATGAGTATTTTTACTCACACAATGCTTTATGGTTTTAGTCAATGGCTGGATTCCAAGGAAGTCATAGTAACATTTAACATGATGTACAAGGTAGGAATAGTGATGGAAATTAGGAACGAAATGAAATGCTGATAGGCCTAAAAGATATCGTGTTAATATGGAATCAGTCTTCCAAAAATATGATAAAAACATATATATTAACCAACTCCTGGACTCAACAATGAAGGGAAAGGTGGAGAATGATAAGAGTTATAGTAGTGGAGACTATTGAGAAAATAATATTTAATTTCCATAATTCTAGAAATATTGATGGAGACACCAAGGAATGTGTCTCAATAGAATAAATAAATTATTTATGTGTGGGAAAGATGTACATAATGTAAAGAATTTCTGAAGGGAAAATGAATAATACTATGGAAGAAAATATAAAATATCCCAAGAATCCGTTTACAGTCATTTCCCATAAATTTATGGGACCTCATCATTATCCGAGTCAATGACTTATTCTATAGGATAAAATCTTTTTCATGGAAGAACATATTTGGAAATTAAAGGATGGAGAAATGTTTAAAGTTTTTGTGCTCTTTGTTGATGGCATAAATTTGGAAGAAATATCTATTGTATGTTTAACCATGCGGTTTTTTATGTGAAAATGCTATTGGAAGAAGAATTATATTTTATTTTGGGGATATAGTTACAAATAACCATTTGAGTTTATATGATACATTAATTTGAGGCAATTACAGGTTATTAAATTTTGGGATGAAAACACGAGGTATGATATAACATTAGTGGTTAAATTATGTAATTCTTATTTTGAGAAATATATCTCATTTTGGAAATGTTATAAAATATTTTTTTTGAAAAATGAAAACACAACGACAGTGGAAAAAAGTGTCTCGTCTGATAAGACTACAAGAATCAAACCCACAACTAATGTGGAAATGTGATTTATCACCTACCATTGGACTACATGAAGTCCCTAGTTAGTGTGACTAATTTTTTTTAGTTAAATGATTTTATTGATCAATAATACGTTGATTTTGGATCATATGATTTATCACATGAATATCCTTAGCATAGGAAAATGATTTAGTGATTAATTATTAACTGTTATTTTGGAAGATGTTTGCTTTATTGGGAACAGTATATGCCTATGGAATAATGAATACTATGGGATTTCATTTGAGGAGTAATGGTGGATTTTTTGTAAGAATATTGATTTTTTATATAGATTCAGGTTATTAATGGTAATGATTAACCCATCATATAAAATATGTGATTTTGTTAATTACACTTCTGTATGAGACATTAAGAATAGTTGATGTTATTTGGAGATAAAATTTAATATTTACTATTAATGAATATGTGATTAAAGTCTTCTACGTTTTGGGTTTAAATATTAGATTGGATTATATTGAATGATTTTACAGACAATTGTTTATTGAATGGTCTTTATATAAATTTTGGTATTGTTTTTTTAATTATTGAAATTAAGATTAGTATTTGTTTCTATAAAGGATTATCCATTCAGGGGATCATTTGATCTTGTAATAACCATTTGGTTTTGGTTAATATCTAATGAAAATGAAAAAAAATATAGTTCATCCTTTGTGAATTATGGGATTCCCTAGAATTTGATTCTAGCGCTGAATGTCTGACAATGTCATCTTGAATACTCAACATTTGAAGAAAAGATGCATTAGTGGTAGAATTTTATTAAAGGATGAAACTCTACTAAAAATGTATATATATCTCTTTATGTTCTTAGTCAATCTCATAAATTAATTTTTCAACATTATGAAATAGAAAATAAAAAAAAATGTTGTCCGTTTATTTTTCCTACAGGGAAACTAATGACCATTTATCCCATCAAAAGTGTGTGGTTTTCTTGTTATATTTCTCCTAATCATGTTTTCTATCACTCTCCGTCAAGTATTTACACAAATATTATCTTTCATATCCAAGTTTTCCTACATGGAATCCTTGTATGGGTTATCTTGGGTGCACTTTTTTCGTTCTCTTTGTTTTAAAATGATAGTTTTATTGAATCTTTTTCTGATGTGAGACATTCAATTAATTTACCAATCCCAATTTTAAACATTTGAGGATGCAATTTCCAAAAGGGGGGAGGAATCTAACCCCACACGATATTATAGAAAGTTATTTTCATTAAAGTAATTCAATAGTTTTCACCAAATGAAACACTGAGTTCGAGCGCACAACGACTTACCAAACTAGTCAATCAAAAAATAATTTTGAATAGTATTAACTATATTTTGAATTTTAAAAACACAATATTATTTTAAAATCCAAATTAAGTTTTTCTTAGACATAATATAAGAACAACTTAAAATTTTTAGATAAAAGAAGTATTATTCAAAAAATGAAATTTTAGTTCCTTTTAATAGAAATCCCTTTTAAAATCCAATATTTGAATCTTTTATATATTCAATATGAAAAAATCATCTTTATCATTAGATGAGGGACAGAAAAATTTAGTTTTGATAAATTTATGGTTCTTTTCTGATAACCATTAAATTTTGATATATAGTGAAAAATACTAAATTTTAATTGAAAACAATGTTTTTAATCAAAATAATTTATATTGTCAAATTATACATTTTAATGATTTCAACATATAATTAGATTATATTTTTACCATTTAATACAATTTTGGTCATTGTATGTAATTTTACATTTAAATTGGACATAAACACATATCAATATTTTGATAGTTTTTACTCCTCAAAAACCTGCTTTCTGGTATTGACAACGGAAATATATATTTTTTAAATTAAATTAAAAAACTATTATAGTTTTAATTTGGTAAGATAGACACCATTTTTTTTGAAATATAAAAATTATCTTTTGGGGAAATTTTTTCATTTTTCTGAGAACTTTTATTTTTTGATAAATATTGAAAAATAATGCATTATTGTTTAAAACCTACAATTTATTTAAATAATTATTTATTTTATTCAAATTTATTTTTATTAAAAATATATACATAATACCTATAAAAGTTATATGTAATTCATTGGAGTCATTTTATATTAAAATTTGATGTATAAAATTTTATTAAACTTTTTAATGTCTGTTACCCACATTCTAGCAACATTTGAAAATCGCCATTAAACATAATTTTACAGCTTTTTCAAATTGAATTTTATAATTTATAGAGGCTCCATGAACATAATTATGTAAAATTTTATTTAATAGGATGAAAATATTTTTTGGTGAATAGTATCTTTTCAATTTTATTTACCATGATTAAAAGTAAATAGTGTAATTAAATGAAAAAATGGTATTATAATTACCCTAACACATGTCTTAGTTCTATTTAATAAGTTTATTTTTACCAAAATCATCCTTTGGAATAAAATATTATCCGTTTGGTTCACTTGGATTTGATTAGGAAATTTATTATTATTTTATTTAAAGAAGAGTTAAAAGTGTTAAATTCAAATTTTAAGAACAAGAAATTTTTTAATATATGGTTATACATAAGATAATTTCAACTTTAAATTTTCATTAGAAATATAAAATTATTTCACACATCATGTTATTTCATTTATAATTTTTATATATTAAATAATTAAATTTCTTTATGACACATTAATGATGCAGTAATTACCTTATTAATGAAATATTAAAATAATTTGTATTATAAATACTAAAATAAAGGTACATTGAGACTTTTGATGTAGTAAAAAAATTTCTATGTCAATATTACATGTTAGGGTTGATTAAATATAAGTTTTTTATGAATTCATATTGTTATGACTTTCACAAAAACCAAATACTACATAATGTCAAAATTAACATAAATTAGTTTTTAAAAAAATACTATATTATTAAATGATATAATAATATTAAAAATATAAGCATAGACCAAAGGAATTATATATTAATATATATTTCATTAATGAACCACTTGAGGTTCACTTGGTATTTTATAGTATGTTTTTTAACCATATTATATTAAAATACAAGGAGACATAGTAAATGATAAACTATTTAACCAGGAGATGAATATGAAAGATAAGGTTAATAGGTTACCTAAACCTGTCTAAAACCAATTGTTTGAATGTTTTTGGACCCATCCCCACCTTATACTCAAAATAAATCCTTCTGAATAAATTATAAAACGAATATGAATGTTTAATAAAATAACTTTTCAAAGATTTCCTATTGTGACCCCCTCCTCTCTTATAAAAGGGTACATCCTATTCTCTCAAAATTACACATCCAAACCCACTTGAATCATCCATCCCCTTCACGAATATCCTCCCAACTACACTCACTTCAACCTAGAGGCCTTACTATGATAAAAAATCCAACCTAAAAATCACATTTTATCATATCAAAAGGAATCACCCAATAAGTAGTAATTATTTCATCACCTCTTTCAATTTTATTTTTCTCTTCCACATCCTTTTTCATTGTTGTTTCCATACCAAAATAATAAATCCTATCCCTTCTACATACTTTGATGTTATTACAATTATGTTACATCCATATTCATTATTCTATCAATCCTATGAATGACAAAGTCCACATATGTTCGTACGTACGGCATACCTTCTCCACGTCGTGGTGTAGTCTCTTATTAAACATTTAATTATTTGGATCGGTATAATAATGAGTATAATTTATGTAAATAATAAATATAACATGTTAATGATTCTGTATATATAAAATATTATATAATTACATATGATTTCACCCTCAATAGAATGGTATTGTCGCTCTTACGTGTGTACAGATTACCATTTCCACGAACGTGACAAGATTAATTCAACATCATAAATATTCATGTATAAATATAATTTTATGTTTAAAAAATAAGGTTTAAGAAAATAATTTCATTATGGAAATTAATTAAATACATCATATCCATAACATACATGACTTACATAATAAAATATATATAGAAAAATGAATTAGTTAACACCCAAAACTATGATAATACTTAAATATTATTAACAAGGAAATGTTAAAAAATCATATATGATATAATATTTATGTACATGGTTCTTTTATAATTTAATAAAAATTATTTCAGCATTATATAGATGGTTAATGTACACTCAACTAAGAAAAAGTAAAAGGTAAGGAGTTTTCATATCACTTTTTGTTCCTGTGAGATTCATGCAATATTTTCCACTATTTTCTATTTGAGTTGTGTATTTACTACCCATGATTGTATTATTGGTGTAATATACGTTAATTTATGGTTATTTTCATCTCCATTTAAGGTCCCTTCTTTCATGGGGTGTATGTTTCGTATGTTACCAAATCTATAAGGGAATATCAAATTTCAATTTCCACTCATTAGGCTTTACACATTCTTTATTGAGTATTTCACTTCATGTTTTGTGAGTGGAATAACTATTTATTAATTATGTAGTAATTTCAACTCCCCTTTGTGTGTATATTCTTTTGGTACACATAATCACTTCATTGATAAATTCTCATGCCATTAATATGATCTTGTTAAGGGCAATCTTAACTCTATTTACATCCATTGAGTTAAACATCCAAGTCATTGGTATTGTTTTTACAACAATATGTGTGAATTTCCACTGATTGATTTACACTGAATATCCAATTATATTGAGTGTATTTATATTTCTCAATCAAAATTATTTCATTTATTTATCCTTAATCTAAGGAAAAACACTTTTTAATTAATTTTATCTCTATTTACATTTCATTGAGACCTCTTTGTCATTATGCACTAATTCTCTTTAATATGGTGTATAAACTATTCTTTGACATATAATATCATGAATCCATTTATTCTCAAGATAGTATAATGTGTTGGTTACATCAATTATTTGTATTCAAGCACCTCCCATTTGGTAAGGAACTCTAACTAAAATATCCTTTTAAATGTTTAAAATATTAATTCTTTTAAATAGTTCTCATTAATGTACATCTTTTAAAAATGGTTTTAAGGATTTATTTATATGAACATTAATGTTTTAAAAGTAAAATTACTTTTAAAATCTTCAACGTGGTATGGGACACTTTGATTCAAAAATCTATTTTAAAAGGATTCATCAAAAATAGTGAGACTTTTAAATGTTTTCAAGAAAAAGGGAGATATTTCTCTCAAATAGTTTTGATGATTATTTTCATCTATTTCAATATACATAATTATTATATATTGAGTTTAATTTATTATAATACAATCTTCCATATTGTATTTAATGAGTTATTTTTTATAGTGGATGTGATATTTTTATAAAGTTCAAGGTTTGTGGTTAAATTGTTGACATTTCATGTGCTCATTTTTTTACGAATTTTTATATTATGATTCAACATTTTCATATGAGGAATGCATTGGACTTAGTATGTGATCGGTGGAGCCTGTTGTAGCCCATCGATGCATTAGTTGGTCTCATGAGACAAACTAGCATCCTGGAAAAAGGCCTTGACAAAATCTTATTTGTAGTCCTGGCATGAGGCCTTGAATATGTGGTTATGATGTCCGGCATTATGCATTCCATCATTAAGAAATTATCTATTGATACTTCATGTGATTATTTGAATAGTAGTGTATCAATGTGAATATGTAAATGACATACTTTTATTTATATTTTTCATATTATGCTGAATTTTTTGTTCAAAAGGCTTCTGTTTTAGTCTTATACATTGCTTAAAATGTTTATTCTTATTTATGAATGTTTCAGATATATTGTTATCCGTAATGAGCATCTGATCACACCCTATTCTATGTTTTAATTTTCCTAGGATGTAAAGATGTTTATCATTTTTGACCTATAGGAATAGGCTAATAGATATGAGTGTGTTCAAAGGGTACATAATGATGTCTTTTCGTTATTTCATGATGTAATGTATAACTTAGGTATGTATCTAATAATTCCAAGGCTTCTTAACTAATTGGCCTTTCGAGATGTGATTTCTTATGATCATGCCAATGTAATGTAATAGTGCACCGACTCTAGGTAAATAGGGTTGGGGCGTTACACATACCCACAAAACTAATTACAAATTTCCACTCATTTGCTCTTGTAGTTACCATATATCAATGTTTACCAATTATTTTCCTCTTTTAAAAGGGTTTGGCACACACCCTAGGTAGCACTAGGTTTGGTCACACTACACAATAAAACCAAAAAAGTTATTGAATGGTTTAATAGCTAAATATTTGGCCCATATAAATTTACATAATAAAAAACATTAAAAATAGGTAGGTAATATTTTGGAACAACTTCATACACATATGTACAACAACACGACTATGGGAATATGATTTCAGACCAACTACCACACGTTTTTTAACAAATTATTTCTTAACCTCCAACCTTTATTCAAGATAAAAAATCCATTAAACCCCCAAAATAAAAACTACTTAAAAAGTGAGGGTTTTATTGGTTTATATGATGATGACAGAATATACAAGACCTAATCCAAAAAAAGATTATGGATGATTTTTTGAATCACTCAAATCATCAATTCAGACACAATCACACTCCACATTCCAATGAATCCATGTATAATTATCTATTGGAATTCTTAGAGGGTTTGGATTGTCCCCTAATATGTTGTAGGATAAATATTAAAGAATATTAGGTTTGAAACCTTAAATCCTGAGAGGGAAAAACAATATTTTACTACTTGTTAAGGGAGAAATATTTTAGATGCACAATTATCCAAATGGTGTTCCCAGTATGCGGATCCTACTATCCATGATGGACAAAGACGTGATGATTTTTTGGAACCACCCACACAATTTGAAAACCTATGTGGTAACCTTGTTTAAAATATTGTATTAATGGGTCCTAATGTTTTAAATCATCCTAGGAACGTTGAAATGGTTATACTAACCATGTTACAACCATGTTCTTCACACGTTTTGTCATCTTTTTTCCTTAATTCATGTCTCAAACCCCCTGGAAAACCACATACCCTTCTCATAATCTATAGAAACACCTAATGAGACAAAACATGAATTTTAACCAGTATTTTATCAATGATGTACATATATGAACTATTGATATCTTATACATCGCAACCTTATGAAGTATCATCCACATGAAATACTTAATAACCTAACTATGCCTCTAGGGCTAAATGTTGGTCCCCTGGGCCCACTTTTCAACATTAATTTCCATGATTTCTCCATCAAAGATAACACAATCACCATAGTAAAACCAAAGAAACAATCATACAATGATGAAGCTTCTATCGCTATACAACAAAAATTTGAGACAATGATCCTCAAGGACACAACAGCCACAAACTCTTAATTTACACATCTACATAAGAGGAACTTCTGGGTAAACCCCTTAAAACACCACAAATACAACACAAACAAGGCTATACATTACCCTTGGAGAGAAAAGAAAAATTCCTTTTGTCTGATCATGTCCATAATTCCAGTCCCAAATCACATGGTGGAATCTCTCCCCATTATTCTAATCATTAATGGTTACATAATCCTGACATACCTTGAGGGAAAAACCATATTCCAACCACGTAATTTTTTCATATTTGGTGAAAAATATGATACCTGATGTCTTTAGTCCATTTTCGAACATTTGAAAGGACCAAATCAAGAACAACTATCCTTTCAAGGTAATCAACTGGTAAAAACAATGAGCTGACAATTATTACCAAAATCAAAAAACCATCACAATTCTCCTTTGATCCCAACCAACTCATACTACTACTCACATCACTAACTTAACACTTTCCCATCGTAGTGTTCCCCACTGTACACTTTATATTTCCACCAACATTCTTCCAGTGTTGAGCCATCTCATCGTTGATAATGAGACCAAAAAAACCTCAAATCAACCTTCACAACATACCTGATGTGTTTCCCAACGCACCACACCCAAAATACCGAGTGAACTCCACCCAACTCTGGAATTAATCGCATTCATCAAAACTAACTAAATTGTTGACACATCAATCTCCCATATCTCATAAAATGGAAAAAAATGTTTCTTCATTGGAGCACACTCACTTTACATGAGTGGAGTTATCAACACAACATTATTTGATCATGTCTTACACCCCCCCCACATATGTCCCCTCTTACCTAACTAAGTCAGACCATCCTAGCCTCCACTATTTGTTGACAAAAAAAATCCATGGTGGGAATGTCTCAATTATACTAAGATATGATTCCATCTTACTTATAGAATATCCCATCATTTACACACACCTACCAGATTAAATTCTCAACCTCTGGAAGAACATCACCATCACTGCAACTACTTCTCCATGAACTGTTTTTGATATGAATCTCTCACCAACACGTCTCCTTGAAAACACTCTTATCACATCTAAAATAATCCTGAGTTGGACTTCATCACTTTTATCGATCCATCACAGAATTCGTGGACCACATGGACATCCCCAATGAATCAAAACGTCCCCTTACAGATTTATCATTGACATCCAATTTCCACCACATCAACTCCTTGAACATGTTCATTCATACATGATATACCTAACACGCCCCACCTCAGTAGTAATGTAATGAGAAAATTCCTCAAGAAATTTTATCCACCACGTCTAAACTATAGATATCATTGATGAGCATACAACTTATACATTGATATCCATATTTTAATGTAACTACAAAACAAACATCAACATATACATATTATTGCATTCCAATAATATAACCACTAGTATTAGTCGATATGTGGACCATCTTAAAAACATCACTCATAACTGGTTGATGGTGTTATCCCAACTACAATAAATTGTATGTACTATCCAAATATTGTAATCTCTATGGTGTCCCATGTCCAAAAAAAAATTCGAGTCACTAGGCATAAATCCATATCCTTCTTAGCGCACCCGAGATGATTTCAATATATTGGACATTGTATTCACTGAGTAATCATATGCTTTGTATTAATCTATGAAAATATATACAAAAAATACATCTCTGATGGTACCTCCCATTACTAAGACACCTTAACCAAGTATAAGTCTTGGGATTCTCTACCTACAATAACTTCATGCACACCTAATCACGCCAACTCAAATTTTATTTCCAACTAATATTCACCACCACTTAACAACCCAATGAACATGTGAATAATTCTTTCTTCCCAATATGATCCCATATAAATAAAACAAGCCCTTATCACAAGACACTCATTCATCCATCACAAATGGAATACTCGTTTCAATTAAATCCCACATCCATAACTATTCATTGCATTCATGGTCAATCAATTTTCTATGACTACACATTGAACCTGAATCTAGGTCATAGGGATTGTACATCACTGGAGCTAGGCAAAACACTCTCTCACTCATCTGGCCATTTTCTGGGTGCTTTATCCACAATTGAGCCGATTATCCTCATCATTCTCACCCAATAAACCGACCATTCATACATACATGACCTGGCACATTGCCACCACTAACCACTGGTGTCACATACACACCAGAAGTGCCAATCCAATTTTTAGTCACTCAGGTCTTGCTCGACCAAAATTAGTATTGGTTCACATATTAATCCCGATCGTGGACACATGTATGGATTATAAAAACATTTCTTATTAAAAAATTACCCTACAATCGACCGAAAAACATGGGTGAATATTGAAAATAACTTAAATACATAACGATTATATTTTACCATACTGCCCAACATTATCCATGCATTGATTCTTCTTCAGAAGGAAACTCTTGGGTGTCCCATCCTATGGAACCATCAACACTACACTAAGAATCCTTGAGGATGCCCCCAATTTCCCAAAAATATGAACCAATAACCACCACTATAGTTGAATTTTAGAAAACCATTAAATATTTAGCTTATCAATATATGCTAAACTCACACTATGAAACAATCATATATTTCCACATCCATACCCTGAAACATATTTTTATGTGATCAACAACCAAAATCATGATAACATCTACTAACATTTCAGAATAGTCACCATCGAAAATAAAATTGTACCAACTCCTTAATCAAGAGTCACATCAGGAAAATTTTATTGGATCTATATATATTCCATATATATAAAACCTCAACCAACTCACTACACGTGGTGGCACTCCTCCCTCCCATAATTCCAAAAAACATTGCTTCCAATTCACCATAATAAACATTTATTCTAGGGAACATAATAAGAACACTGACACACATATGCCAGCATCATGAGCCAAACAACCTATAGGATTCAAAACAAAACTTTCACGATAAGAACGATTAATAGTGAACACATCCTCATTATTATACAATATCTCATGGCCCAAAGTCAAATATCTATCAAGGTCACTATAAGAAAAAAATCATTTAACATATATCACAAAACCATAAAATGGTCAGACCGAAAAGTATGGTCTCAAACAACGGAACGTTAACTCACCAATCCATCCTTACATAGGGTCTGATTACAACACTAGGAATACCCTTTCAAAATATCCCTATAGGTTCCATCATTTCTATATCCCTTCAAAATTAAACATTACTATTAAAATCCCATGGGACCAAATGTTAAACTCAACCATTTTCAATACCAAATAATTTTCATTTTCATAAACCATTTTATAATCCCAAAATTTCAACAATCCACAATTTATTAAAATTCACATTTCAAAAAGATTTCATTTGTCATTAATTTCATGGGAGAATCAACAGACATGGGTTTACATGAATAAATGTACACTACCATCATATGAATATCAAGGTACTATTGTCATAGGAAACATACAAATGACTTAACAATACTATGTGCCTAGAATTATTCATGAACACACACACACCCTCCTTCCAATGTAGTATAAGAGATAGGACATAATAAATAAATAACACCACATCCATGTGTGCTACAACTGGTTGAAATAAAAATCTATCATAAAATTATTAAACGAACCTCAATTACAAACCATTGATACTTTTATTTTCCCTTGTTCATGGGGATTCTTGATCTCATGAATGGGAACATTACCTGGACCTGAAAAGATCATAGTATCATGTAAAACATTCTTCAAATAGTAAGACAAAATACACCATCTGATACAACTTTGTTATATCCCCAACCTGTTTCCCAAAATCTGGTTCCACTAGCCGGGTTGTTACTGGGCCTTAGGTGTGCCTCCCAGTAAATTGGAGGCTACCAACTAGCAGTGCAGATCTATGGAGAAATGTTAGGTAGAATATACATTATTATCAGAGTAATAACCTTGTAAAAATGACATCAACATATTTAGTAAGTATATAAAAATGGACAACATGAACCAATTAAAAAAACTATATACATCTCACAATGTAAAACAACATAATGAAGACACTACATGTATGACAGTCATACAATCATAACTATAAACCAAATCACAGAAATACCCAAAACCTAGAACTGAATATCAATCCAGTTTTTATCTATCATGACACAACCCAGCACCCCATTCACACCCATACAATAGGTCCCTATACTAAACCTGTATAAGAGAATAAGTATCATCTTCTAGGGTACCCATGTGACATGGCATCCCGAGAAGGTTGTGACAGTAACATAGTAGACCACTATCAACTTTATCTAACAAAATAATCAATATGTAAATTGTGTATGAATGGAAACAAGGGAACTAAAAAAGGATAGATGTTAATAATTTTGTTAATTATCTAATATCAGCATTATTATTTATAATCTCTAGAGATAGTCAATCAGAAAAACTAACTCTGGTCAATGGTGGGAGTCTTATCCAAGGAACAAGGTTTTACACACATTTTTATCAACAAGGGGTATTCACTAATCAAACACTATCACATACCCATTTTCCAAAAATATTCGCATAATCATTCTCATAAAATTCACATGCTTTATGTATTAACATCATTTACACTATGTCCTATGTCAATGATTTATCACGCATAAGGGAGTAGGTCAAGATCCCTATTTCACTAGGAATAAATATTTCACAATATAATACATCCAATTTACCTTGGTTCCTCATTCTAGGTAGTATAATAAAAATAAATCGTTAGGGGAATAGCACCTCAGTCCTCTTCCCTAACTCATGCATTATAGGGGTGGGGTTTAGGGAATCAGTCTAATAAAGAATGTGGGAATTGTTCATCAAGTCAAGTTGTAACATTCCAATAAAATAAAGAATAATATATTTTCCATCATTTTTCACATTTTTGAATTAAATATTAATTTTACTTTAATGGGGTAGATGTTCTCCATGGAATACCTGATACGCAACAACGAGTTTCATTGAAATCTTACATTGCACTCTAATTATATAATAATATTATATTAAATGTAATTAAGGACAAGTTGTTGTATTGGCGAGAATTAATAGAACTAAATACAATATGATTATACATGTTTTTGAAATGTTTTAACATTTATCTAATAAAATTTAGAGGCTTAATATATGAATGAATCTAATTTTAAGCATAATTTACCTTAAATGGTTGATTTTCCACCTTTTGATGGAGAACCCTCATTAAATCTGGTTATAGCGACTTTTATAGGTTCTATTTGACTAAAGAAAATTCTTCTTTAGATATGGGACATCAATATTTTATTTGGTTAGATTTAATTATTTTTCTGATAAAATTCATTTTTTTATGAATAGTAAAAAAATACTAAATTTTAATTCAAAACTGCCTTTTAATCTAATTTATTTATATAGATATATTATCTTTTAAATTGGTTTTAATGTGTAATTATATTATGTTTTTACCATTTAATCCAATACTGTTCATTGAAATTAATTTCACTTTTAAATTGGAATGAACAATTATCAATCTTTGGAGAGTTATTGATTCCTAAAAACACGGTATTTGTTTTGAAAAAAGGAATTAATTTAAAATTAATTAATCCGACTTCTATGTTCTTAATTTCATAAAATAGACATCATTTTTGAATTTAGAATATCAAATATATATTAGGCTGAATTTTTGGTAGTTTTCTAAAAAACGTCAAGTTTTTATCAATAGTGAAACCACTTAGTAGTAGATAAAAACTAAAATTTTCATTCAAATGAAATATTACGGCTTCTATGGATTGAATTTTGGAAATATTACATACATGTTTTTTATTATTCATTAAAATGTGGTTCAATAAGATTAATGTAATTATTTCTTAATAATAACTTTTATCTTTTTTAGCGGTTAAAGTTAAATAGGGTAATTCATGGTAAAAAGAATATTATAATAATAAAAAATTACCTTAACCATTGTCCTTAACATTTTGGGTGAGTCATTAACGACCATGTACTTCTTTGTTTTGATTTTGGGACCCCATAGAGCCACATGTAAGTGATAATGAAGCTTTATTTTAATATACTTAAATTAATGGAAAAAATTGCATAAACAAATATCATTTAATAAATTAATTTTTACATTGGGTTATATAAGTTATCTTTTTGACTATAAATATATATTTTAAAGCTAAAAATATTTCCTACATTAAGGTATTTTTTATAATTTTTAGAATTAATTAATTAAAATTATTTATTACACAATAATGATAAAGTGTTTACATCATTAATAAATGGTTTAAATAAATAAGATTATAAATATTAATACAATATCCAAATCCTATAAAATTATTATTGGATGATTTTATTTTGACCATTAGTCTTATTATATTCTACGTTAATTAGTTTTGGATGATTAGAATCTAAATATCACAATATAATAAAATAATAATTGCAAACATTCCTAAAGAGCTCATCCTCCCCCTTATAAAAGGACACCACTTCTTACCCATTCTTAACACCTCTCAAGCCTCTTGGCTCATCCAGACCCTGACCAAAATATGCTCTCAATATCTGTATCCTCCTTTGAGAAGCCTTAACTTAATCAGAAGTCAAATCATGAAGTCTTTTTGTTTGAAACCAAAGAGAGTTACACAAAACTCCATCTAATGGGTGAAGAACATACTGTTTTTGTGGATGGAAAACTAACACCTCACAAAATGATGTTTATTCAGTTATCTCATACCGCCTCTCAGGGTGGCCATTAAGAAGGAACTTTATTTTTATATGATATATATTATGTTTATTTTTTCTTTATGCTTCTGTATTTTCCATTTTATATAATTCTTTTATGGTTTCCATTATGGGTAAACGCGATAATTTTTTTGGATGAAGTGCGGCCTACCACCCCCTCAAAGTGATATGACTCGTTAATGCCATATGTGGGACATCTAAAGGATGGAATTAATGATATTATATATTATATTATACTAGAAATATACTATAACTATGGACCATTATGTTTTAATTCCATTAAAATAAGAAATAGAAATGAAATTAACGTTCATTCATACATACGGCTTACCATCTCCATGAACAGTGCATATCATTTCATACCACCAAATGATATATTTTATTATAAATACATGAATATACTGGATATATATGATATCTAAATAATGAATATAATTCTGTATATAATTAAATTTTGACCATGTGAACAACTTGTAATTATAAGAAGTCCATTTTTGACTCTAGTACCAAATATCAACAAAATGAACGTTATTAACTTAAATGATTACATAATTTTTATAACACTATTATAAGTGAAATAAAAGGAATAATAAACTTGAAAAAGGATCTTAAGGAACTATAAATTAACTATAGTTCATTATTCATAATATTAAAGAAATAATGAGTCATGTCTGACATTAGGTATTGGACTTTGTCTCAATCTCCTTTCATTGAGGAATATTTTTTTAATACATGAATTTATTTTATATGTTGTATAAACACCTTTGAATTTTTATTTTATTCAAATGAAATCTTTATCTATGAATCATTTTACAAATTGAAATAAGGAATGTTTCTTTTTAACGTATGTGGTGAAAACGACCTTTCAGTCACCGCGAGTATTATTTGACCATTGGCTTCTTTAACAAGACGTAATGTTTTTTAAAAGGAAAATAAATACCACATACTCTTTTATGTATTTTGGTATTGAAAATTGTTTTGATAATGGATTTGTTATGTTAATTTATTTAAATGATATATTGTGATTGTAATGTGGAAATGTAATCATTTCATTATGTTTGTTTTAGGTGTTACAAATATGTTATGGTTTTTGGGCATTATTACGCATCTGGGTGGTTCCGTGATACACCTTGGCGGGTGAGACTGAGATAGATCACCAATACATGAGGTAACATGATGAAGGTAAACATGAATGTTTATCCTAAAATATTTAGGGAATATAGTGTGATGGGTATTCCAAATGTAACTCCATATGTAGTTGTGATAGCTACAATGTACGTAAAATATGAACACCCTATGTTACCTTTATGATTTATGATTTCAAAGTGTTATTCATAAATCTTATGATTTCATGAGGTATGATAAATTTCTTATGTTATGTATGTAACTATGAACAAATGTTTTATTTTTTAGTTTTATAACCCTTACTGCTCTTTTTATGTTATCCCATGTTTTGAAATGTTTTTCACAGGACCAAATGATGAATATGGTCAAGGATGGGATCAAGGAATAGGAATGTTGTCTAAAACATGGGACTAGACATGACTCTTTTTTTCAAGTGTTTTTATTATATGAATATCATTGTAACTAAGTAGAAGTGCTTACCTTGTAATTTTTGAGATGTGATGTAATAGTTATGGCCTAATTATATAGAACTCTAAACTTGAAAAGATCATCAATGTGAATTATTCATTTAATTCAAGATTATTTAATGTTTAAGGCCGAGTCCTTATAGTTGGAATCAAATTTCGGTTTAGATAAAATTATAAGTTAGTGTATTGTTAAATTAATATCAATAAATTACGTTATGTAAATATTGAAATGATATCGCATTTACAGATTACCATATTGCATCGCCTATGAAATTTATGTGTTTAGAATGGTTTTTCACAGAGGAAATAGGGAATCTATGTTGGGACGACATCAGCAGGAAGACAACCTTCCAAATCATCAACTTGAGATGATCAGAATCAAAACATAATAGTTTCTTTCAGGGATGGAACCATTAAAGCAGGATATAAATGGAGGTGGTAGTCATGCACCAGGTCATCCTGATCAACCACAGAGAAACATGTCAGTAGTAAATCAATTCATGAGCCAACATCACCCATCATTCATAGGATCATCTGACCATGTGCATCTTAATGTGTGGATTAAAGCACTGGAGAAATTTTTTTATGTCATGGGGTCTTAAGAACATCAATATATTAGTCTTTCTATTTATCGTTTTTAAGGTGAAGATGATCAGTGGTGGTCAATGGTTAAAAATATCAAGGATAGTGAGGAGATTGATGCTCTTGATTGGGATGAATTCATAGGTATGTTTCTTTAAAATATTTTCCTATGTTGGTTCATCATAGGATGGAAAACAAATTCTTATAATTGAGGCAGGAGGATGACTCAGTGATTTCTTATGAAGAAAAATTCATTCGACTAGCAAGGTATGCTCTACATTTCATATGAGATCTTGATAGTAAAATAAACAATTTTTACTCAATATTAAAGCCAAAGTATCAATGTTCTTTAGCTTATCATGAGTTCAAAATTTATGAGAATACATGATCATTGTGTGGAGAAGGTGGGAATGGAATTTTTCGATGATTAGGTGTTCTTTGATAGACCGCGGAATAAGAGGTCGAGGTGGAAGACGACATGGAAGAACTCTTCAAAAAAGTCTAACAGTAAGAAACTGAAGTATTTTGTTTCTGAAAATTGTGGTAAAAAGCATGTTGGGGAATGTCTATTGAATTCTAGAAAGTTCTATCGATGTGGTTAAATGGGACATAAGGTTCATAATTGGACTAAAAAAGATCAAGGTACTAGTAAGACAAAATATTATTTACATTCAATAATATGTTTAAAGTGCAATGAAATGGGTCATTATGAAAATGAGTGTCCAATGAAGAAGACAACTGAGGAACGAATCTGGACTACAAGCAGAAATAGGTGGTTAAATCCTTTGCAACTACTTCAATAGATGTTGGGATATGAAATGAAGTAGTATCAAGTACAATATTTGTTTGCTCAGATTATCCCAATGTGTTGTTTGATTCGAGGTCAACACATTCTTTTATTTTTGAGAGGTTTTCTAGTAAATTGGGAATTTCATCTCAAGATATGAATCCTAAACTTATCGTAAAAACACATGGAAGAAATTTTGAGACAAAAATAAAATATAAGAACCTTCATTTCCTTGTGTGCGGAAAGAATATACCTGCAATCCATATTTTTTTTTCCTCTAGAAGAGTTTGATGTTATTTTGTGTATGTATTGGAATTCTATATATCATGCTATGATTGACTATAGAGCTAAATAAGTTTCTTTTCAGAAAGATTTTCTGTTTGTGTACAAGAATGAACCCTTTATTTTGATAACATATCTGGAAGCTGAGAAACTAGTCAAAGATGGAAATAAATGTTACCTTGCACATATTGTTGAAAACAAAGGAACTGTTGAAATTAATGATGTGACAGTGGTAAATGAGTACCTTGATGTTTTTTCTTGATGATTTTCCTGGTATTATAGCAAAAAAGGAAGTTGAATTTATAGTTGACTTAGTTCCTGATGCTAATCCAGTTTAAAACCCCTTATCGAATGGATAAAATTGAACATTTAGTGTTAAAAAAGAAATTTTCAGGGTTGTTAGTTAATCGTTTTACTCGAACTCACACATCACAATGGGGTGCTCCTATTTTTTTATTTAAAATAAATATGGTTCGATGAGACTTTGCGTTGATTATAGAGCATTGAATAACATCATTATTGAGAACAAATATCCTTTGCCTAATATAGATGATTTGGTTGATCAACTCCAGGGAGATCGATATTTTTTGAAGATTAATATGAGGTCGGGGTACTATCAGTTTAAAGTAAAGGAAGTTGTCGTTCTAAAGACCATGTTTCGTACCAGATATAGCCATTATGAATTTTCAGTTATGCCTTTTGGTTTAACTAATGCACTTGTTGTATTTATGGATTTTATGAATAGAATTTTCTGTGAGTTCTTGGATAAGATATTGGTTTTGTTCATTGATGATATATTGGTTTTTTATAAAATTAAAGAGGAGCATTAATTTCATTTAAGAGTTGTCTTTCAAGCCATAAAAGAAAATAAACTGTACGAGAAATTCATCATGTGTGAGTTTTGGTTATATCAAATTTCTTTCCTTGATCACATTGTTTCAAAAAATGTAATAACTGTTGATCCTGCTAAAACAAAAGTTGTTGAAGAATGGGAAAGACCAACAAATATAACCAAGATTCATAGTTTTCTTGGTTTGGAATGTTAATACTGGAGGCCTGTTTAAAAAAATTTACATTTATTTAGTCCACTAACTATGTTAACTCAAAAAGGTGTTAAGTTCATTTAGACAAAAGAATGTGATGATTGTTTTCATGAATTGAAAAGAAGATTGGTGAATGCTCCAGTTTTGGCACTACCTTCTAGAAATGGCGAGTTTGTTAATTACAGTGATGCTTCGTTGAAAAGAAATGGTTGTGTCTTTATACAGAATGATCAGGTAATTGCTTATGCATTACATTAGTTGAAACCTCATGAGTTAAATTACCACACACATGATTTAGAATTAGCTGCTATTGTTTTTTCTTTAAAAATATTGATGCATCATTTTTATGGAGTAAAATGTACAATATATACTAACCACAAATATTTTAAGTATATATTCACTCATATATAATTGAACATGATATAGAGGAGATGGTTGTAATTAATCAAGGATTATAATCTCGTGATCCTTTACCATCCAGGAAAAGAAAATAAAGTGGTTGATGCTTTGAGTCGAAAAAGTAATGCATCATTAATCAAGATACATTTGGAATGTGATCCTTTGGTTTTTGATTTGATAAACTTCGGCATAGAAGTTGTTGGTGTAGGAACTTATTCTATTTTGTTTCAGGTATCACTGAAATCATCTCTATAAGACAGAATAAATAAAACACAAAGAAATATAGTGAGTTACACAAAGAGGTAGAGTTGGTTCAGAATGGTAATCTGCCTGAATTTAATATTGAAAATGATTCTGTTTTAAGGTTTTGGAAGATATTATTTGTGCCTTGTGATTCATAGTTGAAGAATGAGTTGTTATTTGAAGCTCATAGTTCTCCATTTTTTTTCATCCTGGAAATACAAAGATGTACAACGATATTTGTGATTATTTCTGGTGGGACGGAATAAAAAGAGATATTGTTGATTTTACTATGATGTGTTTGACATGTTAGCAGGTTAAATAAAAGTGATAGTTACCGAAAGGGATGTTTTCATAGTTACTGGTGCCATAGTTGAAATGGGGAAATATATCCATGTACTTGGTTGTGGGTTTACCGAAGAAATCTCGAGGTAATAATGAAATCTGGGTTATACTTGATCGATTGACTAAATCTGCTCATTTCCCTCCAACTCGAGATACAGTGCCTCTAGATCAGTTTTATCAGTTGTAAGTCAAATATATAGTTAGTTTACATGGTGTTCCCCTCTCCATTATATCTTATCATTATCCAAGGATTACCCCTATCTTTTAGAAAGGTCATTAGAAGTCGTTGGGTACTGAATTAAATTTTAGTACAGCTTTTCTTCCATAAGAAGATGGGAAGTCAGAACGAACAATTCATACCATGAAGGATATGTCATATTCTTGCTCGATGGATTACCAGGGAAGCTAGGACCAACATATTACTTTGGATGAATTTTCTTATAATAACATTTTTCATTCTAGTTTACAGATGGCTCCATTTGAGGCATTATATGGAAAGCGATGTCGAACTACAGCGTTTTGGGATGAAGTAGGTGAAAGGAAGCAGATGGGACCAGAATCGGTAAAAGACATGGCAGAAAATGTTCAATAGATTCAAAAGAACACGAGAACAACTTAGATCAGGAAGAAAAGTTATGCGGATAATCGGATAAATTATCTTTCTTTTGAGGTAGGTGATCATGTATTACTCATAGTTTCTACATGGAAAAGTGTGATGAATTTTGGTAATAATGGAATGTTAAGTCCGAGGTTCATTGGACCTTATGAAATTCTGGGGAATGATGGATTAGTTTCATACAATGTGGCATTACCTTCATGTTTGTCTCAAGTACGCAATGTTTTTCATGTTTCAATGTTAAGAAAGTATATTCCAGATCCATCTCATGTTTTAAGTCCTGATGTAGTTCAGTTGGAAGAGAATATCTCCTATGAGAAACAACCAGTCCATATTCTTGACCGTATAGAGCAAGTGTTGTGGAATAAGGTAATTAACTAGGTAAAGGTTTTGTGAAAAAATCATATGGTTGAAGAGGCAATGTGGGAATCTGAAAATTCTATAAGGGATAAATTCCCCCACTTATTTGAAAAGTGAATAAAATTACAAGGATGTAATTCCCAAAAAGGGGGAAGGATGTAACATTCCAGGTATGTAAGGAATACAAAATTTTCCATAATTATTCATACTTCTTAATTAAATATTAAATTTACTTTAAAGGGGTTGATATGCTCGATAGCGTAACCGATATGCAACAATGGTTTTCTTTGAAATCATACATTGCACACTAAAATTATATAATAATATTATTTTAAATGTAGTTAAATTATTGCCGTTGTATTGGTGATAATGAATATAACTAACTAGAATATGAATATACATGTTTTTTAGTTGTTTTTACATTTATTTAGTAAAATTTAGAGACTTCAAATGTGAATGAATCTAATTTTAAGCCTAATTTAACTAAAATGGTTGATTTAACACCTTTTAATGGAGAAACCTCGTTAAGTCTAGTTATAGTCACTTTTATATGTTCTATTTGACCAAATAAATCTCTTCTTTAGAATAGAGTCATTAAAATTTACTTTGGGTAAATTTTTGATATTTTTCTGATAAAATACATTTTTATGAATAGTAAAAAATATTGTATTTTAATTACAAAGTGCCATTTAATATAATTTATTTATATGGTTATATTATCTTTTTAATTGGTTTTAAATTGTAATTATAATATATATTTACCATTTAATCCAATATTGGACATTGGAATTAATTTCACATTGAAATTGGACATAAACAAGTATCAATGTTTTGATAGTTATTGTTTCTTAAAAACATGCGATTTTTTTGATAACCAGAATTAATTTTAAATTAATTAATAAAACATATATGTTTTGAATTTGGTAAAATAGGCATAATTTTTAAATTTTAAATATAAAATATATCTTAGGCGGAAGTTTGGGTAGTTTTCTGAAAAACTTCAATTTTTTATGAAAAATGAAACAACTAAGTAGTAGTTAAAAACTGAAATTTTCATTTAAATGAAATTTTACCACTTATGTGTATTGAATTTTGAAAAACCAACAGACATGGTTTCTGTTACTAAGTAAAATTTGGTTCAATAAGATGAAAATAATTTTTGGTGAATATAATGTTTTGACTTTTTTTACTACGGTTAATGGTAAATATGGTAATTCAAGGTATAAAGAATATTATAATAATAAAAAATTAGCTTAACACTTGTCCTAACATTATTGGTTGAGTCAGTTATGATAATTTTCATCTTTGGGTTGATTTGGGGACCCCATAGATCCACTTGGTTGTGATAATTACAATTTATTTTAATTAACTTAAATTAAAGGCAAAATGGAATAGATAAATATCATTAAGTAAATTACTTTTTACAAGGGGTTTTATAAGTTATCCATTTCACTATAAATATTTATTGGAAATAAAACAAATTTTCTATATTATTATACTTTTATTATAATTTTTATACATCAAATAAATTAATTTATTTATAACAGCAAAATGATGCAGTGTTTACTTCATAAATAAATTATTTAAATAAATAAGATAATAACTATTAAAACAATATCCAAAACCTTTCCAATTATTATTGGATTATTTTTTTCAAACATTATCCATCTTATCGGAAACATTAATTTGTTTTCTAACCTTTAGAAACTGAGTATCGTTATATAATAAAATAATATTTGCAAACATTTTTAAAGAGCCCCTCCTCCACCTGATAAAAAGACACCACTTCTAACCCATTCCTCACACCTCTCAATCCTCTTGTCTCGTCCAAAAACTACCTAAATAATCTCTAAAGATCCCTTTCCTCATCATAGAAGCCATACCTTAGGCAGAAGTCACTTTAAGAATTCTTTTTGGTTCAAACTATATGGGGTTACCCAAATTAAATGTAACAGTTTCTCTTAACGTCATTTCTTTTATTTTACTTCTAAAACCCCTAAACACTTTTTATTCATTTCATTTATAACAACACCAGTATCCTCTATATAATTTGATGTTTTTATGAGATGTATTCGAACCACACTTACTCACACCTTTATCAAATGGGTGAAGAACGTACTGTTTCTGTGGATGGAAAACTAACACCTCACGAAACGATGATTGTTTGGTTATCTCCTACCACATCTCATGATGGCCATTATGAGGGAACTGTATTTCTATATGATATATATTATGTTTATGTTTTCTTTATGCTTCGGTATTTTTGTTTTCTAGCACACCATTATGGTTTCCATTATGGGTAAACACGTTAATTTTATTTGAGAAAGTGCATACTACCGCCCCCTTGAAGTGATATGACTCGTTAATTCCATGTGTGGGACGTATAAAGGAAGGAATTAATTATATTATAAATGAAATTATAATATAATTATAATATACCTATGTATAATTATGTTTTAATTCCATTAAAATAAGAAATATAAATTAAAGTATCGTTCATGCGTACGTACGACTTACCGTCTCCATGAATGATGCATTTCGTTTCTTATCTCTAAATGTTATGTACTATTATAAATACTTATATATACTGGATATATATGATATATATGATATAAAAATCATGAATATCATTCTGTATATAATGAACCTTTGAACATGTGAACAACTTGTAATTATAAGAAGTCCATTTTTGACTCAAGTACCAAATATCGACAAAACGAATGTTATTAACATAAATGATTACATATTGTTTATAACAAGGTAATAAGTTATATAAAAGGAATAATAGACTTTAAAAAGGTTCTTAAGAATGTTTAAAATAACTTTAGTTAATTATTCATGAAATTAAATAACGGAAGAGTCATGCCGGACACGAGGTAAGGGACTTCGTCTCAATATCATTTCATTGAGGCATATTTTGTTTTATTAAACGACATTCATTTATCTGGTGTATAAACACATTTGACTATTCAATTTATTCAAATGGTATCTATTTCTATGAATCATTTTACAAAATGAAAAAAATATTGTTTCTTTTTATCATAAGTGGTGACAAAAATTTTTAGGGTGCTGTGAATATTATTTGATCGTTTCCTTCCATAACATGCTGTAATGTTTTTAAAAGAAAAATAAATACCATATACTCATTTACATATTTTGGTATTGAAAATGGTTTTGATAATGGATTTGTTATGTCAATATATTTAAATGATATATTCTGATTGAAATGTGGAAATGTTATCTTTATTTTATGTTTGTTTTATGTGTTACGAATATGGTATAGTTCTTGGAAATTGTTATGTATATTGGAGGTTCCATGATAAATCTAGGGAGGGTGAGCCTGAGATAGATCTCAAATTCATTGGGTAACATGATAGTTGTAAACTTAAATGTTTCTCATAATAGATTTAGGGAATATACTATAATGGGTATTCCAAATGTAACTCCATATATAGATATTATAGCTAAAATGTAAGTATGATATGAATACCACAAGTTACCTTTGTTATTTATGATTTGAATGTGTTATTCATAAATCTTATGATTTCATGAGGTATGTTAAAGTGATTATGTTATGAATGTAATGATTAACTAACATTTTTTTTTGTTTGATTACCCTTACTGTGATTTTTATGCTCATCCCATGTTTTGAAATGTTTTTCATAAGAACTAATAATGAATATGGTCAAAGATGGGATCAAGGAAAATTCATGTTGTCTAAAACATGGGACATGACATGACTCATTTTTAAGGGTATTTATTTTATGAAAAAAATTGAAACTGAGTAGAAGTGTCTACCTTGTAATTTTTGAGATTTAATGTAATAGTTATGGGCTAATTATCTAAAACTATAAACTTGAAAGGATCCTCAATGTGAATTATTAATTTAATTCATTATTATGTAAAGTTTAAGGCTGGGTCCTTATACCCGTACCTCACACTACATATCAATCTATATGTGCTTCTTTGAACCATTTACTACAAATAAAATTTCCCAATTCAATCTCAAATAATACACATAATGTTGACATATCATATTCTATTCAACACATACTATAACATTGTTCCTAAACCCATTAACACTTTTACCATGTATACTTGATATCCCATTGACCCTATTTACTTATACCAAACACTCACTTATTCAAAATTTTCAAATTTACACAATAGACATTAATCCCATTTACATACTATTTCACATTTATCAACCCAAACCATAACTATTAAACGAATGTATCATTATTATTAACACTCCATATAATATGACATCAACTATTAAAATTCATCATATTGTTTATTTCATATGAATGTTTACATGAGGACATAAACATCATAGATCTTATATAAATAGACCACTAATGAATTCAATTACTATGGTCCCAACTGACCATTAAATACACATCTTAATATAAAAATAAATTCAACATACATATTTGAAATAAGCTAAAATCCACTCTTGATAACATGGATCTCCCTCTGGAAAATGAAAACAGGCCTATTCTCTTCTGTTTCCATTTCAATCATCAAAAACAACCCTTAAATAGTTTTCACCAAAAATAAACCTTTATCTAATTCCAAACAACATTTGATTCTTATAAGGATACAAATTTTTTGAAACACATTTATGTCAACAACTAATTTCAAAATATCACACACTTTAAAACATATATTTCCTTCAATAACTATATAATCATGTTAAATCCCAAAAAACCCATTGAAACCATTTCAAAAAGTCCTATGAATTTAAAAAATCTTGTATATAATAATTTAAACTAATAACACTTCCCAAATAACCAATTACACTTTTTCAACCCATTTAATCTCATAATTACCCAATCTCAATGTTTACCAATTATGTTTATCATTTGCAGGGGCCCGACTCACCCCATGGGTTCCCCTAGGTTCGGTACCACTCACCAATAGACCCAAATGTGGTTTGTCAAGTGTTTGAAACCTCAATATATGGACCAAAAACATTTTCCACAATCAAAAACATAAAAATTAAGCAAGATAATATATTTCAAAAACTAAATTCATAAATATTCAACAATGTGGCAATGGGAAAAGCTTTAACCCCACATACCACTTTAAAATTGATGAAAACTTTCATAACATCAACCATTGATTAAAACTAAAAACCCCCTTAAATCACCAATGTAAAATCATCTAAGGAGGCAAGGATTGTATTTCTTCATATGAAGAATATAGATTTCACATGATCTAATCAATAAAAAGATAAAATATTAGTTATAATGAACCAACCCGGTTCAACCTTGAACCAGTCACTCGAGTCGATTTGTGAAAATGACCAATAGGAATTCCCAATCCCCACTAGCTGGAAGATAATGTTGGGCATAATAATAAACTATTCTGGAATGATTTGGCCTATAGAATAGCCAAATAAAAATTAAAAAACTAAACAAAAAAAAAACAAATATCAAAAATTTAACTGAACTAACTGGTAGTAGAAAAAGGAATAAACTACAAAATGAGATATAACCCAGGTGACCTCATGGGTCCCCATGGATCATAAACCATAGTTTCTCAAAGAGTGATCCAAAACTAGAAGAACCTGAAACTAAAAAAATAATGTATGCATGAGAACTGGTATGTACAATAGATATTCCAAAGAACAAGTATTACAAATTCCCTTACCATTAAAAACTAACCCTCATCAGGATAGATTTAAAATAAAACCACACAAGAATAATATTTTCCATTATTACATATTTTGGAATACCATTTACAATATAAACTATTCCCTTATTATAACATTTCCAAAATATATTAATAGCATACCTTGTCATTTTAAAATGAAATTCAAATAGTTTAAAATTAAAAACACATATTTTTGAAATGTGGGAAATAATCATTATGAAACTAAAATAGAAATAATTTCACTAAAAACCTATAAAAAGTTACTACAATGTTCAATCCCTATTCGTAAATAGAAAAATTGAGGTCTTGGGATCCTTGTTCATAGTGAAATGTCGTATAGAAACCATTAACAAATCCATTCTCATGAATAAGATTTTAGTAGGGGACATCCATATAACCCTAGTGGTATAAAATCTTCATCCATGTTCTATTAGAGTTGTATAATCAATCCTTCTAGAAAAAATCAAGTCAAATCACTTCCGATCAATCTAGAATACTTTTCATTGTCCGGCCACCTAGACACCTCAAGCTTCCCATGATTACTATTTGAATTGGTGGTGAGTTTTCATCAAACTAAAAAAACAATGATACATAATTCTATTTCATTAAAACCACACTCAAACCCTCACCACTGCTATCCCTTACTAATTAAGTCCCCCCAATTTATATCAATAAAAAAATGCACAAGTATTTTTACTAGGCACGTATCACAATTCTAACATTTAATATAAAAAATTTTCTAAATCATAGAGAATCACTCAATAAGGGATTTCCTTTTACACAATCGTTCTTAGTGTTCCAAAATTTCATAATTATCTATATGAATAATTTCTTTTTTAGAACACAAAGTCACCAATCACGTATAAGTTACAATATAATTAAAAATCACAATTTAACAACTAATGTACCACACATTTAAAAACAATCATGAACCCATTCTTAAAACGATAAAATTTATCCAAGAAGGTCAAGCCCCCATTTAACATAATCTTCTCATGAAAATCCATATTTGGAAATCAAATTATAGATTTTTGGAAAAATCAAGTCATGTCATTTCTATTTTATATCTAAATCGGACGAAAGGCCAAATTCCATTTTGAAATACTCATTACAAATTAAGAACAACTTAAAAAAACGTTTTCACGAAAATTCAATTTAAAAATAAATTTCTTTTTCCATAAAAAGTCCTTATCATAACAAGAAACATCAAATAGATTTCATAGAATTTCTAATTTTCATAAATATAAAACATGTATTTAAAACATGAAATAAATCATCGGATTAAAATTAATAGATTTGGAATAGGGGACCGACCACAAACATGCTGCTCTTTGATAAAGATCACTCAAACCAACTCTTCAAACTAGAATGCACGAGAATTTATACAAATATATATTAATACCCATAACATAATTTCAGATATTTCCAGCACCATTAGAGAATATGATCTAGGATGGAATTTTGATATATATAAATTACCATAGGCATGCGTGTGTAGGTGTTCTGGACACTCGCAACTCAAAACTACATAAACAAGACACGACGTACTCTATAAAAATTACCAATAACAAAATAATCATTAAATCCTTAAATTAAATTTAATAAAAAATGATGATATTGAATAACCCTTACCCAAAAACCATGGTGAATCCCATGCCTTAAGCAGCGATTCTTATAACTGGCGTCGATTAAATCCGATGAACCCAAATCATCAATATTTTACAAATAAGACACCCATAATCATTTAAAGGTTCAACCATGGTGTTTAAACCCCATGAAATCAAATAAAACAATTAATAAATGGGAAGGGTAAGGGATAATAGTATCGCCTTTAGAGACAAACCGCCAGATCAGTGGATGAAATGGACATTAGAGGGAGGGAGGTGGCCTGTATGAGGGCATCAGCCGATGGGGGTCAGACAAGAGTGAGGGTATTCAGCTTGGGATGTTGCACGAGTTGAGATAGTTAAAGGGGAGGGAGATATGAAATAGAGTAACCACTAGTGTGGTGGTGGATCACTAGAGGGGGAGGATGTGCATCGTAGGGTTCTGGCCAGTGGGGGTTCCATGAGCTATAGATGGAAGAGGGAGGGTGTGTGTTGTGTGGAGGGTAGGGGGGGTGTTGAGTTTTTTTTTTGTTAAAACCTAAATAGTAATAATTATAAAATGAAAATAATAATAATAATAATAACAATAATAATCTCTATAATATAAAAATTATTTTTATTATTATTGATACAATCAGCTATATTTTATATTAAGTTTTTATTATTTTATTTTATTTTCATATTGAATATATTTTTTTATTTATATAATTTGTAATTTTTTTGGATACTGAGCTTACCGTAGGGTGACCCTGGAAAATCCATGTAGTTTTCTAATTGTTCTCTATCGGTTCATCAGATGTTGAATAGCCAAGAAAGAAATCAATTTTCATTAAAAACAAGAAAATTAAAACATTTATTCAACCTAAACCATGAAAAAAATATCTAATTACACAAAAATAATTAATTAAAATAATCCATAGGGTTAGGGTGTGAAAATTATCACCATCACAAACAATTTATTCCCACAGAAAGACATCCATCCTAATGATGAATAAAATTATATTTTTAAATGAATGAGAACAAAAAAATCATGAACTCGGGGTGAATTTTCACTCCACTAGTATTACCCAACCACCCTAAGGGAAAATGAAATTAGAATATCCATCAAGAATGAAAGGGACTTCACCTTACTATCATAACACAACTAGAACCGACCAATCTAGAATGAACCACATCAAGATCTATAGTGGGTCTCCCAAACATTTTAGAACTGACTGACTTTGGTCACCCAATATGGGATGATTTGGGAAACCAATAAAGAACTTACCCCTAACTCTCTGCACAAACTATTCCACACAGTTTTCAAGAATTTTCAACCCTACCCAGAAACTCTTAGAAAAAGGGAAGCCCTAAAAAAGAAACATGAACCAACATCAGACCATCACAAGAAAAGGATAACAAATTGGGGATACAATGGTCTCCCCACCATTAAAACTGAACCCACTCAATGACATAGACATAGATTCCTCAAATCAAAGAAACCCATAATCTCTCAACATAGAAAAATCACCCACCTCATGGGGTCCCTGATGAAAAAAACAAAACTGAACGTTGTACCAAGCACATATTCATTATTACCAAAGACACATGGATATCCAAAACAAGCACGTCATAAAATATAGGTCATAAAAACGTTATATTTATTAAAAGAAAGTGAATTTTATAAAAAAAATCAATATTTTTTGTAATTCATCGACAAATTATTTAATTCATAAAATAATCAACATTAAAATATAATATAATACAAAATTTATATTTTTTTTTAATTTTAAATATTTATTATCAAGATTTAGTAAAGAATAATTTGAAAATAATTTGACGAAATCTGGTGATAATTTTTTATAGAGAAATTAAAAAAATTAATCATAAAACTATATTTATTCATATTCCATTACTATAAAAACATGATATTAATTATAAAACATTTAATTTATTAAAAAAATTATTAAATGAAAATCATTCACCTATTATGATTATTTTAAATTATTATGAGAAACACACATTGTGTGCATAAAAATAAAATTTAGGAATATTATTATTTCTATGTTATAATTAATTATTAAATTTCATTTCTAATATATTGATAAAAATGAAATTTATTTTATACTTTTATTGACCATATAATTTTCATAATATTGTTATTAATATTCATACCATCCATTTTGATAGTTATTTTATAGTAGTATACTAGTTTATGTTTCAATTAGAGTCATTTATAAGTGTATCATAATCTATCAAATTGATTAATTTTATTTAAAAAAACTATTGTTAAATATTGGGGTGTTGAATTAATCTCTCAATGAAAACATTTCATCCTAGAATGTTTCCAAAATTCACCTCATTAATATATTTTGATATTTCATCATCATACATTTTTTAGGTTCCCACATATCCTCTTATATCTGAAAATTTATCTAATAAACCATAACAACTGAGTCATCTTCATCCTCAACACTTTCTCTCTATTTCCCATAATTAGGATAGAGATATCAATGTATGAATATTTGGGTTTGAAATCTATTTATTCATTTGTTATAAAACATGTTGGATCTGTAATTCACATCATTAATACTAAGATATATAAAACATCAGATAATTAAAATAGTATTTGTGTAATTTCTAAATATAATTCCACAATATAAATTATTTCAACAATTTTAAAAGGTATGATGTATCATAGACCCATTTTTCCTTTCTTATCGATTCTTATCACACCCATCCATGAAGAAAAATTCCTGAAAACATGATCCCCACTTGTAATTTCAATTAATTCTCTCATTTATCACCATAGATCATTTTTTTAAAGTATGTTTCCTTTATATTGGTTTGAATATTCTTTAACCTTTTCATTCTTTCCACCATATGATGTCAGACTATAATAATCATTTAATCAAATTCATAGCAACATGTTTTAGTGTGCGATCACATTCAATATTTTGGTTCTTATGGTGCAATTTAAATATGTTATTGAATTATATTTTAATATGTGAAATCAACCCAATGTCAATACTAATCCCAAATTAAATTAAATTTATGTGATATTGAACTCCGATTTCATTTTCATGTTTGGATGGTCCTTTTCGATTATCCATCAATTTGACCATGATATGTGGTTCTTAAATAATGCCCAGTATCAAGAGCCCTCTGAAAACTTTTATATAATTTTGATGAAAATAATGGACCGTGAATACAATGAATTGAAATAAGAGTTAAATGAAATAAAAATCATCATTATTATAGAGTAATTAATGGACCTTTTTTTGCTGAATATTCTCTTATATTGAAGAAATTTCCATATTTTGAAAGGATACCATTAAAAAATATTACATAATTTATTCTATGATTATACTATAATCATTTGGAAATAATAAATTTTGTTTGATCCCATTTGTACACATATAAATTTAGTTGTTTCAAAACTCTATGTTGATGATGTCTCTCTGCCTTCCCCAATTGAAAAACAAATCATCATGACACATAAACATGAATTTCAAACTTTCTATTATTCCACTAAAAATAGCTCCTAAAATCTATAGACATCATGGTGATACTAGGGTGTATAGAGATGTTCATGAAATGAGAATCGTATAATAATTTCCTTTTAATATTGGGTATAGATAGATCACATAAAGTCATTCGGAATATCCAAATTCCTTCTTCATATATATTATCAAAAAACATCCCATAATTTAAATATTCAATTTTATTTTGACAAATTTTTTCATATTTCTAATTTCATTTTATGTTTTTTAATGATGGTGGGATTTCAATAATTTTAAAATATTTTCCCTTTCTTTAATAATTACAACATCAGTCAATATAAAATCTGTGAACAAAGGATCCATATCAATCGTCATTCTTTTCATGCAATCCATAATATTTTTCAAGTCATTGTATATTCTATATTATTTCCCTTCTATAGACTATGGTTTATTGATAAATCATAATCCTCGAGTAGCGTGATCCATAACATTTTTATCATGTTTATCTCATTCTGTGAAAATATATATTTCCAACATTTTTTATCCAAATATATCTCACATTTTTGAAGGTGGATAAAATATTTAAATATATTCAACAACATGTTTACAACTACTAATACAATATCATGAGATAGATATGATTTTTGATCACTATATAAAAAAATGGATGAATATTAAATAACTTTATGATTATGAATATGGGTGAAACCATGTCCCTTCATGGGAGCATCACTATATACAACAAAACGATCATTTTTTAATGTTATAGTAAATATTGGTGAATTCACTGACAACTTATTTAATAATTTAAAATATTATTAATATTATATTTTCCATAAGTGTATAACCCCTTTGTGTGTAATAATTGTTTATAGGATATCAAATATAGATATATTTCAAAAAATTTGATATTATCATGAAAATCCATTTAAACTACATTCCTTAGTTATGTTCATTGGTGTAGGCCATTCATGGAGAGCCATTGTCAACACAAGATAAACTGTGATTCCATTCTAGGAGATATAAGGGGCATGAAAATAATAATTTTATATAATTAATACACATATTATATATTCCTATATAACTCTTTCCCTCTAAGACTCTCATGAATGATATGAACGTTTTTATCACAGTTCTCATAGATCATAGTGTATACTAATAAGTAATTATTAAATACCTCATAATATTAATCATTGTATTCTTTTGATAATTTATTTATTATATCAATTAAAAATGAGGGATAATTGTTCAATCCAAATGGAATTATTTTTCACCCATAATTCATATAACATATATGAAATACTTCCTTTAGAATATCTTAATTATTTACAAATAATTGATTATTCTCATAACCATGGTCAATCATTAAAAATGTTTATCTCTATAAACATGGTCAAATATTTACTCAATGAGAAGTAGAGAATACTTGTTTATTATCATAATATAATATATTTATCTATAATTTATGTGAATCTTTATGGATCCATCTTTATTCTTAAATAATATAATATGACATCCATGTGGTGAATCATAAATACATATAAATACCTTACCACAAAATTCCTATAGTTGTTCCATTAACTCCAAATATTCTACAGTGGTCATTCTCTCGAGATTATATGATATTTTCACTGGATAAGGGACTGAATCAATAGAAGGTAGAACATATTACTCTAGTTTATATCAATGTAATTAACTATGAATTCTAACAATGTATTCATATATAATAGGTTATTCCTAAATTTGTATACTAAGATTTACATTTATATATTTAGTCATCTCATCTCCCATAATAATATCATTTTTATGTTCTAATAGGATGGATATATACATGAAATGGATGTTTATGGATCCCCTCTAACGAGAAGAAATGTTATATCATTTTTATAAAACATAGTTTAATTTTCATTGCAAATAAAATATTTCCATCACGTTTTTTAAGTCCATAAATACCTAGGATTATATCAATATAAACCATAGGTATAATAATAATTTTTTCAAATATGATATATAATGTATTATAATGTGAAATGTCTTACACATCCTTGTTGATGTGATAATTCCTGTAGGAGTGATATATGATATTTACCTTATTAAGGTTCTAGGAAGATATTTAATATTCATATAAAAAATATACGGTTTAAAAAATTGAGAATAGCAAATATGAAATGTAGTATTATCTAAATTTCAGACTACGATAAGAGTAACTTAAAAAAATGGTTTTTTAACCATAGTTTTTAGATCCAAAAAAATCATAACCTTTTTTCGATTTTATTTTAAATGGAAAATTATGCATATGTCTAGGAAAATAATTTTTATTGTTCCCCATCTCCATACATTTGAATCATTGGGAATTGGGAGATTATTAATTCAAATTTAAATCAAGATCCTAATGTCCTTTATCTAAATACAAAAAGAGACCTCTTATTCCTATCAATCATGTAATATGTCGTATATTTACAAATTTATTAAATTTTTTAAATTCCATAATTCACATCTTCAATTTTCTAGATTTCCTTTTCAAAATGATTCAAATACCCATTTATTATCTATAATTACATAGAATTAATAATTCAGGATGAATCCATTAACATTTTTAAATTCACATGATACAATGTAGATATATTATGAGGACAGTTGTGAGACTAGTGGCCTTCAATGGATTGTAATTATCTATTAATTGAAATCATCATTCATTGTATTATATGTATATATATATTCCAAAAAATGGATTTCTAGACATCTAATTTTTTCTTTATTCTTTGTAAAATATTCCCCTTCCATTTCACTTAGAATGTATGATTTTAAAACACTATTCACAAGATTTTTATAAGTAAACTATTTTTCCAGGAAAATTTCATAAAAATTATTCCATTGCATTATCACTAGTTATTCCTAATCATTTATATCTCTAGTAATGTGCAAATATTGATCTATATCCAAAAATATATGATAATAATCTATTAAGACCTTACCACATTCATTAATTCCAAAATAATGATCTATTTTCTATATAGAACTTATAAATACTCAAATAAAAATGGATTTTTAGTCCAATTTAATGATGGAGGTTATAGACATATAATGTGGCCTAACACTATTAAACCACATTTTGGATTAGTATATGGATTTATATAAACATTTCCACTGCTCATAACATGAGTCAACATCCCCAATGGAGTTATAATTTTTTCAGCTTCAGCTATAGCTCTAGCTACTACTTCATTATCATTCCCATGATATAATCCACACATGTATTGTTTCCATTGTAATGGTTACCGTTCCGTATTATAGGTTCAATTTAAATGAAATATAATATAATAGATTTTAATTCATGTATAATTTAAAAACTAGGTAACAAATTATATAAATTGAAATATTTATTCATTAAAACTAATACATGTATACTTGGTGTCATTGGGAATAACCCCAAATCATAATAAATTTTTCAATAGAAATATAATGAGTGTAAAATAAAATTTTAATTGACCTAAAAATATCCCCAAGAGTGTAATATTCTATTTTTGGTAAGGGATTACTCACTTAGAACCATAGTGATGGTTGATATATACTCAAACCAACTGAATTCATGTTAGTACCCATGTATGTATATGTTTCAAAATAATTTCTATATATAGTATCTAGAAAATTAGGTATTTCAAAGAAAACCAAATGGTCACTACATTTCCAAATATTTTGGATTTTATCTTTTAAATAGTATTATCATCAAATTTAGTCATATGGTTATATTTCATGGTTTTATGGTTTAATAAATCTATTTACCATAGTACATATTAAACTTACACTATTACCAATTGTAATTTCCCAGACCATAGTGTCCTAGAATTAGTGGTTATATCATTATAATGGTTTTAGATATAAAAGTTTTTCACCCCCAATTATCAAATAGATAAGTATTCTTTGAAAACATGATATACACTTCAACCACACATTGCATTTAAAAACATAACATACCAGCTATTATTTTCTTTGAAAGAACCATTTTTTGTCATTATAATATCAATATATATCATTTATAATACACATTCTTGTATCATAGGGAAAGGAAACAAAATAATGGTTTGAGCTCAAACTCTCAATAAGGGAATTTGTAAAGAAAATTCATATATGGTATTAATAAACAAAATATAATTAAATGACAATGAGCTTTTGATATATAAATAAGAGCATTAGATTCAAACATTTCAATGAATTTTTTATCTAATCAAATAGTCACGTGGACATCAATAATTGATATCCTAATGATTGAATGAAATAAAAAAACATCTGAATCAAATCATAGAGGAAAATTTCATATTCATCTTATATAAATAGGTAACCCCTCAAAAAAAGTCGTATCTAGTATTTCTTAGGAGACATATTGATTAATTGGGGGTATAGAATGTTAGGCCTATTAGTTACTATTTCCAAGGAATTTATCATATAATATTGGTCAAAAAAACCACACATTAACATTATTACATAAACAATACCATGTAAAATGTTTTAAATTTACCAAATTAGTATACATTACCATAAAAAATCTTGAGTAATATGGAGAACGGTATGAAAATTATGTATCCTAAGTAATTAATAATATTAATTAATGAATTATTACATGGATGAATATATATTAAAAATATCAATGCAAGATTTATTCAAGAATATAAAACAATAAATTAAAAATAAAATTATCAAAATATAACACACAATTTTCATTATAAGTAACTTTTTTAAATTTTAATGGATCTATAAATTATTTGGTTGTTTATTCTGGTGTAAAATTCAATCAATTCCATATTTTCAAAAATCATACATTTTAAAAATATCTAAAATATAAAAAGGTACATCGTTTGGACAATGAAAAGAAGATTTATTTTAAGACGTTTTTTAATATTTAGTCATTGGTATAAATTTCATTAATAAATCATTGGAGAATTGTCATGACCCGCCTTCTCTATGATGAGTGAAGGGATGAAAAAGTTCCATTCCCTTCCTTCTTTATAGTGATGAAGAGATAATTAACCCGGAGTCCTACCTTTAGTGGGCCCTGAAGTTAGAACTATCCCCAAGGTTACATAATCTCACATAAATGGAGGGAATTACCATTTTTATATAATTAGAATGGGAGATAAGATAGTAAATACCAACAACACCAAGACTAAAGATAAAATTAAATCCATGAATCCATTCCCACGTGCATGTTCAAATGATAATATGATACAGGGCAAGACAAAACTCCAAAATAATGTTCCAAAAAGGAAATAATCTATGCAACGACGACAACTACACTGATTTCTAAGCTAGTAAGGTCCAACAATCTTCTCAATCTACTCCTAGAAACATGAAAATGATTTTATATATGTAAGGTGGGAAAAAAAATATACTCAGTATGGAAAATGAATGATACTCATGAAAAACTGAGAGAATGTACTAATTCCCTTGTCAGAAAATAGTAGAACCTCAAGCACCTACCAGGGAATACAAACACACAAAACCTCACTAAGGCACACTCACGCATGGAATGCAATTCAAGTAAAGTAATAGTATAATAATAATAATATTTAGTTACCCCACATCACTTTCCCACTGGTTAACTGCTCATTCATAACGATCTGACATATGGACGCTCTCACACTTCCCAGACGTAGTCCCACTGCCACAACCTGACTCCATAAACCTGGGCCTCAAACCACACGCAACCACTCCCACAGACACCTGGTCCAAAAAAACCACTTCCATGATTGAAAACACATGGGACACGACAACCACACACTATAACTGAAGAAACCTAGGTCTCATCCAGAAGGTAATTGGATAAAAACTCACCGAAAAAGCGAACACCTGAGCCCATTATCTAAAAAAACATTTCTCGATGTATATTGGACATTGTTGAGACTGTAGCCATTACATTTTGACCAGATATTCACAAGACATAGGATCTGGAAGAGGGTGAGAGGAATAAAATCAACAAACAGTCATCCGTACTCCCTCTTGGATGTTGTGAAAGATACCCTCCCCCGTGAAATGGGGTTTTTTGGAACATAGTTCTCAAGAAGGGTGGGGTTTATATAGAAAGAACAAGGTACTACAATATATATATATATACATGTAATCTAACACTCAGCCCAAACCAACGGGTTTCACACATACAACCAACAAGACCAGAGCAACACCACTTTTGTTGTTATCCCTACATTAAAACCCACAAAACAACCACTGAAAAATAATACCCCATCTCCACTTATATTCAATTTTATTTTAATTTTTTATTTATGGCAATTAACAGAAATCATTCCAACTCTTATATGAAACTAACAACTATAACCACACTAAGAAACTAACACAGCCAAACTAAGTCCCACTATAAAACATCAAAAACCAGCATCACAAAACTAGACTTACAGTACCACTACACATCCCCATTCATCTTACCAACTATTATTCATTAAAGTACCACCGAACATTCATTCCCTCACAACCGAGACCTGCAACCCCGCTTCCCAAACAAAATCCCCAATGCATTCCCACTGCATATCAACTCCACAACCATAACCCAGTCCTATTTCTCGACATTGCTTCATGACCACAACACAACATAAAGGATGTTCATCAACCTACATGTTCGTCCATTCCACAGTCAATAAATATCTCAGAGAGAGACACCAAAACACCCAGGATAGTCCCACTACCTACAGGTTTATCCATTACAAAATCAATCAGTATCTCAGATAAAGACACCAACTCCCCCCTGTACCACCCCAAATACCAAGCCCATAGAACCCAGACTAGAACAGGCAACATATGACCACGACCATCAAACCAAAAAGATTAAAATTTAACCGATATAGGTTCATCAATTCCCACATGTATATAACTGGGGTGATCATAGAACAATTTGGATCCTAGGGAATAGTTTTTATTGAGGCGAGTGTATGTGATTAATCAGATTTCATGTTACATCTATATATCAATACAACATCTGAAAACACCTATAGTGCACAAGAAAATAACATAGACATTCGTTAGTTTTACAAGGTATATAGCCCCGATAGACATAAAAGAATCAATGATAACAAATAAAACGAGTGATCAAACACCATGCCTCACCCTCCCCATTATTTTAGTTGTGCGAGTTATGTATTGATAACATTACATTCTTGTTTAATTATCAGTTCAAGAAGAGTATACATCTGTTCATCATAAGGAACCATTAATATACCCACCACCCACGATTAAAATTATAGATAAGATAAAAATTCCCACTTGATTGAAGGAATATAGAATTTCATTCTTCCTCCAAAAATAGGGGATTCCCCAACATGCAGAATGAAATCCAAGGATGAGTGGGAATGGATCCATCTTGGGCACATGCCTCATCCTAGGAATAACTATCCAGTTGCACCATGAGAAACCAAAATAAAGAAGGAAGTGTGGATCTTGGATTAGAAGAATCCATATCCTAATGTGAGGGAGACCATTTCAATATACCTAAAAGTTGGATCAAGGCTTGACCCTGTGGTTGGGCGGTTTCACACATTGAAATTAATTGAGATTTAATAATTACCCTCACACACAGTAGAGATAGACTAGTAGGAGGATTTGAGTTGATTCATTTATTTTAAGCAGAGAAAAACATGTAACATTGGTGAAACTGGAAAACTAGAAAATAGTGGGAAAATTGGAAAAGAGTCCCCATTTAGTAATTCACCAACCCTGAGCTACTGATGAGTGAGCTACCGGCGTAACATATCAACACCTCAACATATCGATTCCCTATAATAAGGATACCCATACCCACCGACACTGATGTCCTTGACTCACCGATATCGAAACCCATTGACTCACTGATGCTAACACCCCCTACTCACTGATACAAACTCCCCTTGACTCACAGATACTGATGCGTGATAAATCACCAATGTTGATTCCCCTTGACCCACCAATGTTGGTAAATGATATGTCAATGCACTGACATGATGATGCACATACATGCCGACACACTGACATGATGATTCACTGACATGCCGAAGTACTGTCATAAAAATAAAGAAATTGGATTTTTGGAAAACTATTTGAAATGAGCCAAAGACAGCTCCCAGACCACTTGAACACATGATTTTCACAAAGGAAGTTCCAAGAGAATATATAGGTTATTACATCAGATACCTCCCAAACTATTCTCGTCACCACTAATTTAAAAACTAAACTAGATGAAAATGAGGTCCGAACAGTAATCTGTTAAGATACATCTCAGGAGTAAACAACCTTGTGTTTTTGTAAATATAGAATGAAAATATCATCATCCATGAACACCTCTTTGACATATATCTCCCGAAAAACTCTAGAAACACTACGGCTCTGTTCCCTCAAGTAACCCAACAAATTTCAAATGTCACACCATCTAGACCAATTGATCAGGGAGCTCCTTCCCCAATGTCTCATTACTCTCTACATAGGGCGGCACTGACTCACCCACACATGTTTAATCGCAACCAAATTTATGTAACTTTATTAGGTTCCAAGTCCTCCCCTCCCCATAGTCAGGACATTTAACACATAAGTTGAGAATGGGGAAACACGTTATCATAGAAATAACATGTTTAGTAGTTTCATTATAAGAAAGGAACAAAAATAACACAAGATAAAAACTCCAAAAAATATCTAGGTACTAGGCATGCATCATTCCTCCATTTCCTACATACTCTCTTTGAGTCCACCATGTATCCATTGGAAATTATCCAATGGAATGGTCTTCCCATGAATCACCTTCTTCATACAATCATTGATTCTCACTTCCCACTCAACGAATGTCACATCATCCTTGATATGATATTTTTCCCAGTTGAAGATGTGTCAGTCATTGTGTCGACAACGACAGAGCTTAGAGACATGAATAGAGTGGTCGATCCTATCCAACCATGATGGAAACACCTGCTGATAAGCCACCTCACTGACTCATCTACAGACCTCAAAAGGTTCGACCCACCAAGGAGATAGCTTACTCCCCTATCAAACCTCCTATGTTCACACTGAGGGGAGACCATTCAGAACACGTTGTCCCCAATCTGAGACTCTAAGGGTCTCCTCCTGTGATGGGAATACAAAGTCTTCTTGTCCTGAGCTGCATTCATCCATTCACTCACAAGTTGAACCTTCTCTGTCATGATCTGCACCACCTCTCTGTCAGGAACACTATCCTCCCGAACCTCTATCTATAACACAAGAGAACGATATGGTATTCTGTACAAGGTTTCTAATGGTTCCATGCCAATGGTAGATTGATATATATTAATTTAGGAAAACTACACCATGATCAAGTGTTTTACCCATGATCCTCCAAAGTCAAAAACACACTCTCCCAGCATATCTTCCATTGTACGGATGGTCCTCTATGTTTACCTATCCTTCTAAAGGAGGAAAGCAGTGTTAAGGCATAGTTGGGTGCCAAAATCATGCAATAATCCCTTCCAGATTCATTAATTAATGAATGTATCATGATTCGAAATGATGGATTGTGGGTCTACAGGGGGTCAAAACACTTCACTGATGTACCTCTATTCTAGGGCATCCACTGCACTTATCTCCTTAATTGATAATAATTGTTTTGATTTTCTGAAATAGTCCACCACTACACAGATGGGAATCACAGTATCCCTAAAACGTGGGTAGTCTTGTGATGAAATCCATCAATATTTCATCCCAATTCCACTTAGGAATGACAAAGGGAAATAATAGACCATCATGATCACAATATTCAGCCTGCACCTGCTGATTCATGAGTCACCCTTTCAAAAACTCCACCATTGATAACCTCACACCAGGAAAACAAAACTGACCTGTCAAGCCCCGGTACATCTTGAAGACTTATGTATGTATCACCAGGGGTGAGTTTTGGAACTCACTGAGATCACCCTCGCTCATCTCCATCAGGAGACACAACATACCATGTAAATACATATGATTTCAAATATCCTCTGAACTTACTTCTAGATAATCACCCATGCTAATTTGATCACAATTAACTCAATACTTTTATCTCCCCACTAATACTCTTCCACCTGTAATACCAATGAAGACTGCACTGTCACTTCAGACAGCTCTCAATCCCAGATGCAATGAATCCAATTCATCTATTGCCACCCAGGAATTTGCATACTCCCAAACTACATCATTTTTGACATCCTTATCAAGTAATTGGCCATCATATTCCCCATTCTGAAGTTGTAGGTGATTTCTATGTCGTAGTCCAGACAAAACTCCATCCACCACTATTGCCACAAGTTTTGGTCTCACTGGGTGATGACAAACATCAAGTCCTTGTGAAATGTGAAGAAAACGAAGCATTCCCTGATGAGGTAATGTCACCAAATATTTAGCATTAACATGACCACTTCAAGGTCCAGTTCATTGGTGGAATAGTTATATTCATGTGGATGTAACATCATAGACCCATAATAGATCACTACCTACTGCTGCATCTGTACACATCCCAAGCCTAGCCTAGAAGCATCACAAAAAACCTCGAATTTCACCCCTTCTTATAGAAGCCTAAAAATTGGGGCACTGAACACTTTCCCTTTTAGATAAGTGAAAGCTACTTGTCACCGCTCTCACCATATAATATTCTGGTCTTTTCTGGCCAAATCCATCCAAATAGTTGTGACTCGGTAGATGTTGGGTATGAACCTACAGAAGTAACAATCCAGATCCCAGAAACTACAAAACTCTTCCCTATTCATGGGTGATACCCATGAAACAACCACATTGACCTTCAGCGAGTCAATTTCCATCGCCTATTGGGATACCTTGTGTCCAAGGAATTACACATATTGTGTCCATAACTCTCACATGGACAACATCCCGTTGAGTTGGTGGTGTCGAAGACCACCCAAAAAATCATTAGATGCTCGAGTGATCCTACTCCAATCTGGAGTACATCAGGATGTTATTGATGAACAAAACCCCAAACTGGTCCAGATAATCATGAAAAATAGTGTTCATGAGTCCCATGAACACAACATGTGTGTTGGTAATGCCAAATGGTATGACCATTAACTCATAGGGCCTATACCAGCAACTAAAAGCAGTCCTCGGGATGTCACCCCCACTCACCCTCAATTGGTGAAATCCAAATTTTAGGTTGAACATAGAAAACCATCCGTATCTCTTCAGCTATCCAAAAATGTAATTGAACTTAAGGATGGGGTAATGTTTATTGACTGTCACCTAATTCAGTCTCTAGTAGTATATAAAAGCCTAGTGACCACCATCTTCCTTCTTGGAGAACAATATTGGAGCACCCCATGGAAACAAACGCGGTCATATAAAAACATTTTTCATATGTGATTAACTTGAATCCACGACTCCCACAACATAGAAAGCGGCATCATATAAGGATACCTAGAAATCAGACTAACACTGGGTTGTAAGTCTATCATGAACTCAACTTCACGTGGAGGGGGTAGAGTCACTAACTCTTCATGGAAGATTCCTATGAACTCACTAACAATCCCCATAACATCCACAATCGATGATTCCTATGATTCCATAGATAGCTCGTCTAACAATGAAATAAGGGGCTCGACATGCCGAATGACCTCCTGAAAACATCGGTCGCCAACAAAATATACACGGTGTCTTCCCATATTTGAGAACATGACCCTTCTTTGGAAGCAGTCAATATTAGCATGCATGGAAAATATCCAGTCGATGCCAAGGATGAAATCGTACGTCTGCATTTTTAGCAGAAGGAGATTCCCACTGTACTGATGCGATTCTAGCATCAAATTAAATCCTTGAAAAACATCAAATAGGATGGTATAATCTCCAAATGGAATACTCAACACCAGAGGCATGGAAAGTAGTCATAAATATAGACCTATGAAATGGGCTAGACATGGTGAAAAAAATGGAGTGTGAATCTCTTTAATAAATCATGACATAGGAAAGTGTACTAAATAGACTGATCTTACCTTGAATAACTTCTACCCCCGCTGGAACTGCTACCTATGTGGCATGAAATACACCACGCCATGCTCGTCATCCCCTTGGCTATCAACTGCCTCCCCAACCATGACCTGGTTAAGGTACCTAAGGAGAAACATGAATTCAGACTCATCTGGCATCGTTTACCCTCACTGGTGTGGTAGCTCTCTTCCCATTCTACTTGAAGGGCCTGGCTGGAAACTACTGTTGCTGAAGTGCGCAAGGAACCTACCCAACAACATTGTATTGTAATTGGAAAAGGAACTAATTACAAATATGAAGATGGATTCCATAGGTAAAGCACCACAGCATTAGGCCTGTAGAGAACGGGTGGGGTCTGGGAGATCAAAATTTGAACTATTGAGGCCAACTCCTCACTGGCCGAAACCTGTAAGGCCCTGATACTAGAGGCCATCATGTGAAAGGCACGAAAAATCCTCTACCACTGGTCATCCTCCTCCTCTTGATCGGCACTCCACTAATCAACCAGATCAACATGATGGACATTGACTGCTCGAACCACTAATTGATGTCAATTGGGTGCCATAATTGAAAAGAGAAACAATGAGTTCCTAATCCCGGGTAGTGTAGAAAAAAAATCTTTTAAATTTTGGTTTAAAATTTCATTTATTTGGATTCCCAAAAAAACAAAATACACTCACTATCATAATTCATTAGGATTCATCTAAATTTAATATGGTCTCTACCCTATAATAAGTGTAGAAACACCTGGTTGTTCAGTGGGTCCACAGTCCTAGCATTAGATCATGGGGTTCCCTAAAATCCCATGTGCGGGACGGTCTTCCTTGGCATACTTCACACACCATGACCACCTAACACAATTTCCCAACCATCCCATGCAATCATCACTATACCTAACAATAAACCCCATAATATCTCCCATCCACCACCTCTGATACCATTCTCTCATGTCTCACCTTCTCTAATATGAGTTAAGGGATAACAAAGTTCCATTCCCTTCATTCATCATGGTGAATGAGAGATAATGACCCCCGGAATCTCATCTTCAGTAGGCCATGGATTGGCGACTAGCACCAATGGTATTTAATCTCAAATAATTGGAAGGTAAAACCATTTTTATATATCAAGATCGGGAATAAGAATGTAAATACCACTAACACAAAGTATAATTATAATGGTAAATCCATGTATCAATTACCACATGCATGTTCTAATGTAAAACTGATTCACAACAAGACAAAACACTCAAATAATGTACCAAAATGGAAGGAAAATATGAAACAATAGAAGCTATCCCGACACTCGAGATATTATTGGCCAACATGGTCCTCAATGTCCTTCATGAAACCTATATACTTTTTTATGTACATAGGGTGATAATATAAGTATACTTAGTAGGGAAAACTAAAGCTACTCATGCACAATAGAGGGAATGCGCTTATGCCCCAGGGAGAAAATAGAAGAACATCAGGCACCTACCAGGGAATAATAACCATCCCATCCACACCAAGGAATAATCACCCCTGTAATGCAAGTCAACTAATGTAATTATATAAGAACAAAAATATTTGGGTACCCACACCAATTTCCCACTGGTTAATAGTTCATTCAGAACGATCTGATGTCTAGATGCAACCACTCTTGCCACATGTTGTCTTACTGCAACAACCTACTTACACACACCTGGGTCACATACCACGAAGATCCACGCATGCAGACACCTAGGCCACACAACCATCGCCACCCCCAAAAACACCTCGGCCTCAAGAACCCCACACCATGCCTTAAGACACCGAGGCCTCATCACGAAGGTACATGGGAAAAAGAAACCTGACCTGAAAACACCTGCGCCCACTTGTAAAACAAAACATTTCCCGAAGGATCTTATACTTTGGTAGGCCTCGAGCCATTACAGCCTTCCCAGATATACTAGAGTAGAATGATCCCAAAGAGGCTGTGAGAAGAAAATTTGTTACCATCCATCCATCCTCCTATCAAGGTGTTGCAAAAGATACCCTCCCCCATGAAATGGGTTTGTTCTTCACCACGTTCTCAACAATGGTGGGATGTGTATAGAAAACACATTTAACTAATATGTATGTGTGTGTGTGTGTGTATGTTTTTTTGTGTTTGTATTCAAACACTCATCCCCATCCTATAGGTTTTACACAGAAAACCAACAAGCCAACACCAACACCGCTTTTTTTACTACCACTACATGCACAACCACTCCACAACCACATCCAAAGAATAACCCATCCTCCATTTGTTCAATTTCCAATTATATGTTTATTTAAGGTAATTGACTTGAATTATTCCATCAATTATGTGAAACTAGCAACCGTAACTACACTAAAAACAAACTAACCCAAATTAAACCGTACTATAGAACAATACAAAACAACATCTCAGATCTGGACATAAAATCCCATTACACATCCCAGATCAACTAAAATTAACTATCAATCATTAAATAAATACTTCCATTTATTTCTATAGCAACCCATCCTTATAGCCCTGTTACCCAAAAAAATATCCAATACAGTACCATTGTATATCGAGTCCACAACCGTACCGCAGTCCCACTGCTCGATGTCGCTTGATAGCCACTACACAACATAAAGGCAGTTCAGTTGCCTAAAAGTTCTCACATTCCTCATTCAATCAATCTCTCATATTAAGACCCCAATATACCTAGGACAGTCCCACTTCCTACTTCTTTATCCATTATACAATCAATTAATTTCTTGTACAGAGACACCAACACACCCCACTATACCACCCCTCAAGCCAAGCCAACAGAACCTAGACCAGAACCCACAAAATATACCTAAAACCATCAAACAAAAAATATTCAAATTTAACAGACATGGGTTATTTAATATCCGATTGAATATAACTAGGGTGATCACAAAATATGTTTGATCCAAGGGAATGATTTATATTTAGCCGAGTTTATATGATTAATCAGATTTCATGTTACATATGTATATCAAAACATCACAAAAAAACAAAAAGTGCCCATGAAAAGACCTATAGTGGTCATGATTATTAGATGGTATGAAATGATGACACCTATAAAAGAATCAAAGATAACAGATAAAACAGGCGATCAAACATCAAGCCACACCCTTCCGATTATTTTATTTTTGCAAGTTATCTTTTCGTCACATTAAATTATTATTTAATTCTAATTTTAAGAAGAGTATCTGTATATTCCTCACAAGGAAACATTAATATACCCAACCTGTATGATGAAAAATTAAAGAGTGGTAAACAAATACACACTTGGATGATAAAATATTTATGTTCCTTATTCCTCTAGGAATAGGGGATGGCACGACATGTAGGAAGAACTACAAAGCTGAACAAGATGGGCTCCAGCACAGGTGCATGACTCGTCTCATGAGGAAGTCTCTAGGCTTACCAAGGGAAAGAAAAAGAAAGAAGGAATAGGGGATCTCAACATAAGATGATGTATTATCCTATAATTCAGGAGACCATTTCGATGTACTTAAAATTCATATCGTGGATTAACCACATGGTTGGGAAGTTTCGCACGTTGGAATTAATTTATATTTAATAATTTCCCTTAAAATGGTGTACATAGACTAGAGGAATTCTGTTATTTGATAAATAAATGTTAAATGTAGAAAAAAACATAATTGGTGCGATACTGTAAAAAATAGGAAAAACTCATAGAATTGGAAATGAGTCACCGATGGGTGAGTCACTGACAGTAAGCTAACAATGTGTAAGATACCGACATGATGTACTTATTCATTGATCAACCGACACACTGACCTATCGATGACATGAACTACTGATATAGAAAACTTCAACTCGCTGATGTTGACACCCCTTGATTCACCGATGTTGACGCCCTCGACTCACTGATGCCAACGCCCCTTGACCGACTGATGTCGACACCCCCTGAGTCCCTGATGTCAACACCCCTAGACCCACCGATGCCAATGAAATGACATGATGGCATACTAACATACAGACTCACTGAGATATTGATGAACTAACATGTCAATGCACTGATATACCGATAGAAAAATAGGAATTTTGGAAAACTCTTTGAAATAAGCTACTAAAAGCTCCCAAAACACATCAAAAATGGATTTTCACAAAGGAAGGGCTGATGAAAAATATGGGATATTAAATAAAAGAATAAATATTCATTAAATCTTTTATGGTTATATATGTATTTTGAAAAAAAATATTATTGAAATAGTAGAAATAAAAATATTTTCATTTAAAAAATGATTTCATTATATTGAGTATATGAATATTAGAATATAAAAGAAATATATTTAATTTTTATATATTAATGTAGAAGAATAAAATATATTTTGTTTTTATATATAAATAAAAAATAATTTTCTCATTGAATAATTTCACAAAAATAATCACGAATAAGTATGAGATTTTGAAATTAAGTCTTACCTCAAGTTTAACATACATTGTATGTGACCAATCATCATATATAATAAATATTATTTTATTATAAATATATTCTAGAAATATATAACTATATTGGTACAATATATGACTTATTTATAATAATTAGTCACATTTATATTAATTATTTTTTATTAAAATTAATCTTCTGGGGAAGAACTTCTACATTTTATATATAAATATTTTTGTTTAGTAGTTTCAAAAAATGTACACTTATAATTGTTACATAATCTCCATAATTATAATTAATATATATATATATAACATATATTCATTATTTATATAGGGTAATCTATAAAATATTTATATTGAAAAATGTATTAGACCATTCATAAAGATGGTAACCCATATGTACGCATGAACATTGTTTTCATTTTATGAAGAATAGAAAATAAGAATGTTAAATTATAATTTACCCTTATATAATAGTTATTACATAATATATATTATATATATTTACTAAATCAATCATCATTGCAGTCTATTTAAATTTGAAATTAAAAAAAGATAACATTTCATTGAATATTTGGTAGTCTACATATACAAACATGCAATGTTATACTTTTACAAAGGATTTGTAGGTAAGATGGTAGATATGTTACAATAATATAATATGTATAATTATTTAATAAAAAATGTACATTAAATCCATTATTATATCCCATAAAGAAAGGTGGTTATGAATAATGATTTATATTTTCTTGATGGTGGTAATCATCCGTAAAAATGATTGAAAATTTTGTTTCCCATATGATATAAGAGGATATTTATATTCATTTTAACATTATAATAATAATATATTAGTAAATTATATACATTGGTTTTATTATATTGGAATTATTAAGAAAAATTTTAATTTGTTAAAATAAAAAGAAATCAAAAAGACTGTTGTGATTCCAATTACCTTCACCTAGAAAAAAATATTTTGGATGTCTTACTATGGTACATATGGTTTTTTCTAAGGGATTTAAAAAGATATGGAACATTTATTAAATTATTTGGAAGAAATGTTTTTAATTTTTGGATGTCCTAAATGGTTTAATAGTTTTTGAATAATTCAGGTTGGGAGGTTACCTTTTATATTTTAGGTGAGTTGCAAACATGTAAATTTTAAATGATTTAAAATATTTTCATTTTATATTCATTGAAAACATTCCCCAATAAGGAATAATAACAGACCATATATACAATTAGGTAGACATATAACAATAATAATTAAATTATGTGAAATTTAATATTATTTTAACAATTATCATTTTAGTTCCCCCCCCCCAGTAAAATGAATTTAACCTTAACTGTGGTAACAACTTCTTCATGTTATTACTATTAATTTAGTCGAGAAATTACTATTAACAGACTACATAAAATTTTTATTACCTTATTTACTATTAAATCCATATTATCAAATTAATTTCACATATGTGGAATAATATCATTTAAACTTTTAATCATAATAAAAATATAAAATCATTTTTTCATATAATGTATTCATTATATATAATATAATTTCATTTCTATTTGAAAAATAAAATTCATTCAAATAAAAAAAATTGGGTTAATCGAAATATAACTGAACTAATTTATGTATGAAAACTTTTGAGAGCATAATTGATCATTTTAGATGTATTAAATGATAAGATAATTTTTATTTAATTTCCTTTTTTAATTATTAATTTAGCATTTTTTCTTTTGAGATAATTATAAACATTTAATATAATATATTACTAAATTTTGACTTCAAAAATGAATTTGAATTTTATAATTACTTTTTTATGAGTGTAATTTTTTTAATTTTAATATAAACACAAAAAAAGAGATGAAATATCAGTTTAGATAATTTCTGTTTTATGGCAAAGACAAAATTTATTCTTATCCCATGCATCGAAAATATATTAAATGATTGAAGAAACTTTTTAGTTTACTAATAATATTTAAATATCATTAGAATCATTCATTAAGGGTGAATATATTAATTTAATATGATAAAATGAAATTGTGTCTATATAATTGTATTTAAGAAAAGTATTTATGGTGGTTTAAAATAATTGATATATTTTCATATATATTCAATTGGCTAGAAATCAAATTACATTATACATGTGTAACTTATATAATTTTCAAAATTTAATTTGTCCAATTAATATTTTCCATATTCAATGGAAGGTTATAAAATTTTACAATATAATGGTTTATTTTGACTCAAGGTTATGTGTTTCACAGGTTATCAAAGAGATTAAATAAATTTTAATAGAAAAATATCATAAAATATCATTGTGTGAAATGTATGTTGCAACATGAAGGACTCAATATCACTATGATACCTCCTTTTCTCAGTTGTTAGTTCCACATGATTCATAAATCATTAAGACTCATATAAATATAAAAATGTTTTTTCGTTCAATCACCTATAACATTTGGATTCACAAGAATAATATCATTTAATTTTATATAAAATAAAATTTTGATATGATTCATCTATGTAATATCAATTGAATAAAACCAAAATAATAGTATATGTATCAAGCATAAATTAATAGAGTAAAAAAAATATATAATTGTAAATGTTATTCTAATAGTGTAGTAAATTATGACACCATATATAACCCAAGAATCATTCAAATCAATTCATATAACATTATCTTTTAATAGGGATTCATACATTCTGACCATGTAATATTTACAGTGGTATAAAAATGTGAATTAAATAATGAATATCCTCCAATAGTGTCCATCAATGTGTTTATTTTAAGTATCATTTACCATGTAACCATGTGGATATATATAATGTCAAATTTAACAATTTTTATAGTTATTAACCCTATGTTCATATGTGCCACAAGTAAATACACCTACCAGTTTTTAGATACAAAATTTATATTCAATGAAAACTACTCTCCTTTAATTACTATATCGTAGTGTTTTCAATTATACAACGAAATATTCTAAGTGTTATAACTAAATTTATGTAATCATAATATCAAAAAATGTCTAAACCTATATATGTTCTAACATACTGGTATTTTTAAAAATTAATCTCAATGCTTGATACCATATAAGCTACACACAACCAAGCATTAATCAAAACCCAAATATTATTATTTAATTTTAATATTTATAACCTAAAAGAAAATTTTTTTGGTATAAATAATAATTAATAATTTATTAAATAATTTTTTTGTTACTAATCAAAATGAATGTGTTGGGTAATGAAAAGAATATAATTTCATAATATATAGTAAAGTTATTTTAATCATAGAAATATCTTTTATTCAGCCAAGTTTTTCGATGCTTTTATGGGTAAATATTATAATTAATTTCATGTTGTTTTATAATAATTATTTCAAAAACATGAATTTATTATAAAAAACATCCTAGAAAAATTATTCTATGGTGAAGTGTTATAAAATCTTATTTTTTTTTCAGAAAAGTAAGTAATTTTTTTTAATACATTATATTTTGTGATATCACCGACACATAATTATGATATGAAAAGTAATTAAAATTAAAAATGAATCAAGAATGATATTAATTATTTATTTCTTGATAATTATTAAAATAAATTACAGTGATAACACAGATATTCAATAGCACAAAAAATAAAAATTACGTGTTTTAAAGCAAATAATTGTGAACATGATTTTATTTTCCTAAAAATTGTATTAAGACCAATATATATATAATTTTTATAACAATAATTTTTTATTTTGGATTTAGGAAACATATATCTTATCCTAATGTATGGTAAATTCATGCACATGTTAAAAAATTCCATGTAAACAAATTAAATATGTTTTCTTCACATGGATAAGTATAAATGTAAATAATGAATGAATATAATTGATTCTATTGAGCATAATTTATTTATCATTATAAAATAAATTTATTTTTAAATTTTTTATATGAAATAATTACCATTAATGCTTATGAAAAACTAGACTAATTGTTGTGAAAATAGAAGAAAAATTAATAAAAATATTTTAATTAAAATTATATGTGATATTAAATGAACTAATAACATTATTAAATATTATTTTTTGTTTATAACATGAACATAATCTTACAAATTTAAAATTTATATCCTTTTAGGGTACAATTATTATATTATGTACTTTATAATATTTTATTTAACAAATAATCAAATAGGTCATGCTCTTGTTCCTAATAACTGTAACATTTTTAATATATTATTATCCAGAGTGTATATTTGAATGTAGATATTCCTTTACAATATTGAAAATTTATATTGATCATAGTTATTTATTTATAAATTTTAGTGAAAAAATAATTACATTATATTATTAGACAATAATGATGAATGAATTATTAATTTAATTGGAAGAATAAATAAATGATATTAAAAAAATTAAATTAAATAAAATTTTAGATAAAAAGATTAATTAATCACTTTTTCTAATCCTATTACATGTTATGGACGTATTATTATATTTGGTTATAATTTCAGTGGTTTTACTGATATTTCAATATTCAATATAATAAATATTATCCAAATTGAAAATAATAATATTTTATCAGTGCAATATTTTATATAATTATTAAAAACAAATATGAATAGAAAATAAAAACACATAGGATGTGATATTGTATAATATATCATCATTGATTCCTTTATAGTCAATTTTAATTTCATGGATCTAGAATTGTATTATTATAGTTTAATCTAATAAGGAATGATTAATAGTCCCCTTAAAAAAATAATAAAATTAGTACCACAGTCTTATGTTATTTAAATAAATTTAAGCTAACTAGATTAACTAAAACATGATGATTCATTTATAAAAATTTGATATACAAGTTATATAGGATTTGTTCCCTCTAATGGACAAACCCCATATCCCATTACAAGGTATCTTATTGAATTTGACCAAAGATTAGGTAATCTCCATTACCATCATATTCATTGTTATTTAATATTCCACTTACTATTCATCTGATGTTTCCAACATTAATTAATAACTCTAGAAACATATATTTATATGTGTTTTAGTAATTACTATACAACCATATTTCATTATTTATACATACTATAAAAAAAAGATATCACTGCACGGGTATTTGTAAGGGTTACCATCTCTATGCATTCGTGTAATTTGTTCCATCGCTTCATTTCATAGATGGTTATAAAGATGTAATTAAAATTTATTGATATTTTTCAATAAATTGTTATCCCAAATAGGTTAAATAACAAGATAAGACATGAATTATAATATACAAGATTTGAAAAACTTCTCTTTTGGGACATATTTTGTTGCTAAAAGAATACACTTATCTCCTACTCCTATAGAAATGTATAAACTAAAATAAAATCATACCTAAAGGAACATAAATTTTATTTTTTTACCCTCAACTGTCTACATCAAAGAATAAGAAAATAGTGAAGTGACAATATACCTAATTCAATATTCCTCACTTCTAAATTACATGGTTCAGTCTAGATCCCTACTATTACTAGGCTCACTGCCTTTTCAAAATTTAGGGTTAGCTCAATGCTTACCCAAGGGTCACCCCCGGAGTCTCTCTCCCAACATCACAACTACTGGAACAAATAACCTACTTACACATTCGTTTCTCACTCCACTTAGATCGAATTCACCCATATTTAATGGAATTGTAGTTTCATTCATTATCACTAATGAATACATCCTCAGTTGTATATAGATGTTATGTTGACGTTTCACATTCATCCGAATTTTGAGTACAACATTATGATAGATTTACTAGGATATATCTTTATTATTACTTTCAAAATTATCATTTTCTTTGTGAATCTCACCACATTCATGATGCACAAATAACCTTTATCAAGATACTTCTTTTAATGAAGATCACTTCTTTTACGACGCTCATCTAGCCTTTCCGATAATCATATGTTTTAGAAAACATTTTATAGCCTTCATGAAATAAAATAACATTGGAATGCTCGCAAATTTAGTTTTCATTTACATATTTGTTGAACTCCCTTTCAATTAAAACTATTTCACAATAACCACCAGCACAAACCTTCTTCTCAAATCCAAATCCATAAGATCTTTTTAAGGGAATGATACTTTTCTAAATGTGTTGGAGGAATTTTTATAGTAATTTCCACGGATTAAATAATATTTCATCCATGTAATCACCATTTTCACGATGCTCCCTCTTTGATTCTATGGTGGTCCTTGTCTTGTGATTCTCTGGGAAAATTCAACCATCACGACACATACTATAATCATAGTGATAATCATCAAAACAATTGTGTTTTTTCAAAAAACCCTTTGTGAAGCCCATTCTTCTAGAAACACATTACTTTTCCATATTTTCACAAGTCCATCAAGGAAATACAATTTTCATGATGTTATCCATCCTCTAATTTTGTACCCCAAATCATTGGAAAACTCTATGAAATTACATCACCCTGTATACATATGTTTTTTTCTCTTCTATGGAATCCATTCTTTTGTATTGGATCATTGTCAATATACCTAGTCAGAAATATCTCTAGGACTTTAAAATTGATCTTGGAATCCTTCTTTGTTAACAAAAATAATCAACCCAAATACATGAACAAGTTACCATGATGAATTTTTCCCAACAATCTCCCCCTTTGGATTTGTTGACAACTATTGACATTTTGATTCCTCATTAAATATTCAGACATATTATACAACCATTAATATCTTATGATTATGATACTTATCAATGTCTTATTCAACACACACTATTATCTATCATGAAAAAAATAGACAAGAGAAAAATGAGTAACATGCATTGTTTAATAATGAATAACTTCATTTCAAAACATGTTAACTACTTTCATCCGGAACAAAATATATTGCGATATATATCCTTTGATCAATCCCCTTTAGCATCATTAGAATTAATACTACCCAATCTCACTTCTCCCCCTCTCTGCTTCTCCTCTCCCATGATAAATAAATTTTATCCCATTTTATAGAAATAATTTTTTCACCATGGTCAATGAACCCGATGGTCTCTTCATTTTGGTATCTAATGGGGTAAAAAACATTGATTTTCACTTTAGTGAAAAATACACCATACATTGGGTAAATGGGAGCAAGACCCACACTTTTTCATGTACTAGGAGTTGACTAAATCCCAATGCTAATCGATGCCTTAAAAATTATTCATTGGTAAAGAAAATTTTCATAATTTATACAACCTATAAAGTTTATGGCATATACTCTAACTTCCCAAGCCCTTGATCCATGTTATCCTTAAAACAATTGTACGTCATTTCAATATTCATATTACATGACTGATGGAGTGTATTTTTAGATTATATTAGAAAAAAATAATTTTTTAAATAGATTCTTATGGGAGACATTTCTTCAACTCCCATATAATCAATTTAGTACACTCACATTAATCTTCTAAGATGCTTAATGTTATGAAATAATGATTCATTATAATACCATAAATACAAAATTCTTCAACATATAATACAAGGCCTAATGTTGATTTTCTACAATCTATTGAATTGGTATATTATGCATATATATTGTTTAATAACTGTTTCATATATTTATCATCATATAGAAAGATAAAATCAACCATTTACTTGATATATTAAATTATTATTTTAAGAAAATTCAAGTGCCTTTCCTTAGGAATGAATTAATAACATGATGTTTGGATTGGGTAAAAAATATATTGTCTTGTCACTATCATGTACAATAGACTAATACAGATTTTCTAGTATCTAGTAACATTAACTAAATTTTCATAAATATCCCTAACAGCTTCACCCAGGTAGACATCAGAGTCATAATATATTTGGAATTTACCATTAAAATTATTTTTAAAACATCATTGGGGTTTTTACATTGGGAAAATAATGTTCTATTGTTTATATGTGTCACTTATTAACTAAGGAATAATTTAACTTCACTAATCATTGAAATTTCAAACTCTCATATCATGACGATAGAGAACTATCTACAATGCTCTACATCTATCCTCAAAAGATTTTGTAATTTAAAAATACTAGCACAATCCTCCTTTTATTTCATTAATTGTCGACACATATTGTAATTAACTCCACTATGTTGAAATATGAGTTTTATAAAAATCTTATCGATCTTGTAATACTAATATCTCGGTGCTTACATCATCACATAATATTTTTTTCATAGATAATAAACTCTATTCTCATCTTCTTGAATGATAAAACCATCCAGATCATCAATATAACATTTTTATTATAGAACCCCATTCATAAATGATGACATGAAATCCATCTGGAAAACGTTGATCATTCTTTTCACTAGTATTCCATGAATATTCAAATTGTATCCACCCTTTCATTAGGTTGAAATGTTTCTATTACATCAATTCCCTCTATATGGTAGTACCATTTTCATACTATGAAATCCTTGTTTGAAATTTAATCACAATATTCATTCATCTTATTTCAAATTACCCATTTATTCTTAATGAGATTCTTTTTTGGTCTCTAAAAAATAACTCACATATAATTCATATCTATTTTAGAAATCTCTTCATTTATATCTTGAACACAATTCTAAACTCCAGCTACTTGATCAAAACATTTAGTTTCTACATGTGATATGAAAACATCTTGTTGTAGACTCGTCATCTTCTATGTATTCATTTGCACTATAAAGTCAAAAATTATTTTGTGACTATTAAATTCAGCACTTCTCTTGGTCCATTTTGAAGAAACTATGTTATTATATTCCTTCACATTATTTGAATTTACTTCTAAAAAATCTTATGGAACTAAAAATCCCCAGATTTTCTTATCTCTTCATCACTTTCCTCATGAGACAGATCATTTATTTTCTGATGATTATTATCATTCCCTTATATTGGTACATTATTTCCCTCATGTACATTTCCCAGCAACTAATTGAAGCATTTATATTGTTTTATTTTCCTTCCTTATTGAATAAATATGCATTCATATCCACAAGATTCACACTTCATGTGATTGTCCATATTATCAATGAAACACTTACATCGGAAGACACAAATGTAATAAAATGATGGATTCCTTATATATCATAGCTCATATGAAGCCTTCTATTCAATCAGACATAATAATAATATATTTTATGTGTATAATTATTCCATCACATATTCATTCAAAAACATCTATTAAATATATTACCCAATGAGCATTTTTCAATACAAATTATTGAAAATTCGATTTATTATGTCAAATAATACACTTTTCTATGGAGTTATGATAAATGAATAATTGTGTCTTATCCCATGTTTCTTTATATAATCCTTATATTTTTTTTAAATATGTTCTATTATCATTTTCGGTTATCTGTATTCATTCATCCAATATCTTTTTTTCTTCACTTTGATATGTTTTTTTGGAACATAACACCTTATAATATTTAGTGATGATTGAAACCAATCCCATAATGCTAAAATCATCAATAAAGAGATAATAGTATCTCCACTCATCAATATACCTCTGCGTAATAGTTCCTCATACATCAATAGTCACAAAATTAAGCATTTATTAAACATATAACTTTTCCTTATATATACTTCCAATTATCATCCCTTGTTTAAAACAATCACAAGTATTAGTATAGTCACATGATAATTTAATGAGGTATCCGAAAGCATAATATTTCAAAAAACAATCCAATAATGTATGTATCAAATAACAAAGGTGTTTATGTCATAATATCTTTTATTTATCCTGGGGAAAAAAATAACATATATTCTTCTTCATTTACATGTTAGAGATTCCCTTCCATAAGATTTACCTGGATAACCACTGCACTTTACAATTCTTTGAGGACACCTATTTTTTGGAAAATCATAAGTCATGCCCTGAGTCACATTTTGGAATGACACTAATCAAGTTTTGACTCAGAATTTCATTAATGACACATAATAATGTATCATTTCTCTTCCACAACAATGGATTTTCTTAATCCCAAAATTTTTAGGTCATCATCATTAACATATTTGATGATACCTTCCTTATATTAATTGATTTTTGTCACAAAATCCTTGTTGAAAATCATGTGATATGTCCATCCACTATCAATAATCCATATTCCAATGCAATTAAAATCTTTGAAATAAATATCTACTTGCACCTCTTTTCTTCTCTATCCATATTTATGACATCATTCCAAATATGATTTGATTATATTTACCTTCTTCAATGTATGATGGACCATCATTATCTTCAAATGTTGAAATATGATTTTTATTTTTTAGCTCATTTGATGATACATTTAATTTATATTTTTAACCACATTCATTATTCTTTGGAAAATTTCTATGCATTGTGGATGAGAAATATCATTCTATTTGACTGAATCACCCACACTAAAAATATTTTCCATCAAAATATATTTTGAAATATTTAGTTTGTTATGGTTTCTTTTTTTTTTGGTCTTATTCCCTTTTGTGCCTATTATTTATGAATAAAACATTTTGTTTGTGTTCCATCTTTCCATAACAAATTCATATCATTTAAGGTGCATTCCTAGGTGGAAATACTTCACATAAAATTCTCCAATGGGTTCTCTATATCTTATAATTCTGATTCATACACAATTGAATCTTCAATAATCCCGTGGGTACTTGTGGTATAATGTCAACAGTTCATGTTTTTTTTCATATCATTTGTTATTATGACTATATCATTTGTATTTTACTATACCATATGCCTTGCTGGATGACTAGGATCCACCTATATCACTTATCCTTCTTGAATGATCTTCTTTTCCAATGTCATACTGAGAGTCAACAGTTTTTCCTAATCTATAAAACTATTTTATAGGAAGAAAACATTCTCATTAAATGAATTGATATTTTTGATTTGATTATTTCAAGTGTTGGTGAAGTTATCTATTTTTCTATATTATTCACCAATTTTCATCTTGTACACGAAAAATATTTTCTGAGAATTTTTTCATTAAAGACTTCTGGTGTATAATTTATTCATTTAGTTTTTACTTATATTCTCCCAACTAATATATATAATGTATGGCATCATGAACCACGTTGTTGGATTTTTTTCATTTTGACTCTCCAAAAATCTATTTCCACAGGATCAACTTCTATTTCAACTTGATGTTTGACCCTTCCATTGAATTCTCATTTTTATTTTATCTTTCTTTCTATGAATATTAATTTCTAACAACTTCCACCATAGAATCTACGTCATGATCCTTGTAGTCCTCCAACTCTTATACCTCAGATTCTTCTCAACTATCATTTTATCTTGAAAGTAGATTCTTAATTTTGAATATATTCTCTTACCATTCTCGTAGGCTGAATACATCTTATTGTGAATTTCTACTTCACCCCCATAATCATCATGAAACATATTAGGTTTCCTAGATACCTAATTATCCCAATTTCCTCGTAGCTAGAATCTATGTGGATCTTTCTCATTGATCATTCCTTTTCATCTTCATAAAAATGATGATAGGAATGAAATGACTTCATCTATAAATTATAAGTCTTATCTATTTTTAAGATTGATATTATTCATGGACATAACATACAATTATAAAGATATCCCATTTTCTAAAAACTAATTATAATTTCTAATTTTGTATCAAATAAGATTAATATGAATGATATCCAATGTCATATCCTATGGATCATTTTCTTCAAATATTGAATCCTTCAAATTAAACTGTGGTGGGTTCTTCTTCATGATTAAAATAACAATAGGGACCCAACCTTTTCTTACATTACTATTATATCATTATAAATATAAAAACCATAATAGTATTACACATAGGGTATCCAATGGTTTAGTGACATTGGGAAACTAGGACCTTACATAACAAATTACAACATTGAGAAAAAACACATTTTTATTTCATCTTCTTTAGCTTCTTATTAGTACTTCACCCCTCATTAGTACATGTAGTCACCTAAGAATAAACATCAAAAGGGGAGAGCTAAAATCCTAGTAAGAGGATATATATAAACAATATAACAATTCGTGAGCATAACCATAACATAGGCAAAGGATCATGAACATAAGAGAAATCAATTATAAGAGATTTGAATTATGGAAATCCATAAAAATGAAACATCATGTCATAGTGGTTAACTACCCCACATACATGTGAACAAATATATAATCTTGTTCACACATAATTTCACATAAATTCATGATATTTATTACTTTTCCCAATTCATTGGGGCACTGTATAATTCTGGGCACACCATTCACATTGAAACATTCATATTGTGCTATATAATTCTTTGCGCACCCGTTACATCATAACATTATCATTTATCATGCATGAAATAATAAACATATATAAAAAATTAACATAACTAATCCATGAAAATTAATTGGTTATATATCATAAGAACACATCCATAAATATTCTATTCCCAAAAGAAAGGGGGAATAACATACAAGTTACTAGAACTATCAACCTTGAATGAGAAGTGAAAGGGGTGTTCTTAAAAGAATATTTCTTTTGGAAAACATTTGGTTTGACCTAAATACTAGTGAAAAACATGTATATCCTAGAAAAGGAAATAAAATTATAATGATTATATTTTTAAAGAGTCACCATATAAAAATGGAGTGAAAGAAGGAGAACTCGAAGGATGAATGTTGGGTTTGAGAATTTCTTCTTACCTTACATCTGGATGATTCCTTCGCTTTAAGGTCATGTATAATGACACTATATTCATTAATAAGAAATTAAATAACCTTTCATACATAAATAGGGGTCATTTTGGTTTCATTTTGTTATTTTATGGTCCTCTTTATGAGTTATAGTGTTTCAAATCATTGTTCAGGAATGTTCGTTTTTATGGATTTCTTGAGCATTTCACATGTATTTATGAATTGAAGTTCATGAAGAACATGGGTAAACATCCAGAAAATATATAACAAGTTACTAATGGTATTCTAGAAGTTAAAAGGGTCTTATAATGAATTAAATTGTATTCCATGGGGATGAATCATTAGATAAAAATTAAATGTTGATTGTTTCAGTTAATTTTGGAGGTTTTTCGACTACAACGAACATGTATTCATTAATATTTTAGTAATATGTACATTAGTTAGTAATCTAACATTAAATAGTACCTAATACATATAAAATAATCTAGTGAAACCATTCAAATTGTTTCATGACAAGATCTGCAGGTAAAAGGAAAAAAAAGAATAGAAAACATGTCATTCTTGACGGTGATAGATTAACACCTCACAAACAACATTTTCTTTTATTAGATAAAAGGGAGAGAATAAGGGGGATGGATTGTTTAATATACCATTAGTATAATAACATTCCATTATATTTATTATAGTATAGTAACCATACCATTTGAAGAAATATAGGTCGGGAGAGAATGAGAAAATAACTTGAAATTGAAAGGGAATTAAAAGAGAAGAGGGAGAGTTGCCTCTTGAATCCTCCACTTGAGGTCCTCTTTTATGGGCCTAGGCATTGTGTTTTGATGAGACAAGAATCTATTGGGTGTGAGGAGGGGGGCTGAGGTAGATTCTTGGGTAGAATTTAGACAATGATTGAAGCTTGAGATGTGTGAGGAAATGAGGGTGTGAAGGGTGGAATTTATAGTGGAGGGGAGAAGGGATTTCTCAATATAAAATTCATTACATTATTATTTCCCCACAAGATAAGAAATATTGAATCTTATATGACCAAGAATAGAAATTTTATCTTTTGATCTCAAAATAAGTTGGCTTACATCAGCAGAACATTATACAAGACTATATAATTAGCTTATTTATCTTATTTTGTAAATTATGGTATTTCACTATTCATAAAAATTCAAGTATTTCAGAAAAATCCCATAATTTCAGCACTACCATTTTTCAATGAGTCAAATCTAAAAATGTTCCCCATGTTTCAAATATATATTTCTAAATATTATTAATTTAATATTTAATAAAAATAACAATTTACATGAAAACAATTTTTAAAATTAAAACTGATTTTATAATGTTTTAAAAAATTACTTGAGGTCTTATAAAATTATCGTAAATCTAGAAGACATTTATTTGTTAATTTATGAACAATTTTTAAGAAAATACCATTTATTTGTAATTAATTAATTAATTATAATTAATTATTTAAGGCTAAAAATATAGAATTATTTAAAAGATGCCCAAATTATATTAGTTATTCATGTGTATGGTTACTATTATTTTGGGATATTTTATATTCATAAGGGTAATATAAATTGTCATAAGGTTATGTTACTATTAACAATGTTATGTTACTATTCACCAAAAAATCATTTTTATTCGACTCAAAAATCATCTTGAAAACAACCGTGTATATCATATTTTCAACATTCCAAACACAGAAGTGAAAAACTTATGTTTAAAGGTTATATAGGACTTAGTAGTTCATTATATTGTGCATTACTATGATTTTATGACATATTTATAAGAAGGGAATTTCCATTGAAAAACATTGGGTCATTACGATAACAATCTCTATAACTTCATTAATTTACCAATGATTATTCATATCTTCCACAACAAAATTCACCCTATCAAATAATTCATCAATTTTCTCATTAGGGTATATTATTAAATCCTCATAAATTTTCAAAAAAAAATGTATATTTTATTATCTATCATTTGAGCCACCATTAAAAAATTTCCATAGTTTTTCCCACATAGCTTATGCTGACTTACACAAAATCACCATAATCTATATTTTATTTGGAAGGGATCCCCATATTAAATAGATTTATTTATTGTCATTATGAAATACCATTAATTAATATTTTGATAAAGCAACAATATTGATATATTCTATTATTCTATGCATAGATTCTTTAAAGACATCCATTACAAGTGATTGGTAGTGGTTCTTTATCTAATTCTTCCATAATAGGGAATTATTCCCTCGATGATCATAATCCCCTTTTGAACTGAAACCTCTATTTATTCTACTTAGAGAGAACCGGTAACTTTAAACATTTGGAACTGATACCAATTGTTATCACAACTATGTTAAATACCATAAGGTGGAGAATTAGGGTATGGTATATTAAAACAACATTATCTTTGGTTGATTTTATGATTTTAAACAAAACACTCTTCTCTAATTTTCTTACAAAAATGTATTACTAGAAATGAAATCATTCATGAGAAATATCAATCATACATGGATCAACAACACTGGTCCTTGACCAGGTAGAAAACAATTATGATGTCCCAATGTACCAAATTTAATAAGGATTAGAAAATATTACATGGTTCTATCTAGATCACCTATATACCAAGACTTTCTACCATTTCAAGGTTTAGTTTTTTCCCACAACTTTTATAAGGGTCACTCTAAGAGTCTCTTTATATGGCTCACTACTGGTGGGAAGGATCAACTTCTTCCTCAATTAAGGCTCAGTGCTATTTGAAGGTATTCAACCATAGTTTATGGACTATTAGGTCCCTTCATTATAACTAATTATTACATCATTATCTATAGATATATTATTTGATGAATTCCCTCATTCATCTAATTTATGGATACATATTTACTATATATTTACTCGGCATTCACCTATTGAATACATTTACGATGTTTACTACCTTCACGAAGCTTATTTATTTTGTCTAGATAAAATTGCCTTCAATAAGAAACCACTTTTGGTGAAGATCACATATTTTTCTACAATCAAATAGCCTCCATGAATGGAAAAAATTTCTATAGTATTTTAGTAGAATCCCTAAACTCCAATAATTTCATGATGCTAAAAAAAATTTATTGGCTGTTATATCCCTCTCAATTTTCCTTCCTTTTTTAATGTTTTTCACAACAACAACCTTCAAGAAAAACATTCCTGGATCCAAAGACATATGATCTTCATTAAGTCTGAATACATTTCAAGTGGGGTTAGGGGGCTATTAATTAGAGTTTAATAATATTTTAGAAGCTTCCATCCATGTAATCATAGTTTTCATGATGCTACCTCTTTGATTTCGTGATTCTCTTGGTATCTCAATGGTTCATGAAAATTGTTCATTCTTCATAATTTTAGTAATTGTGGAGATCTTCATCAAAACCGTCACACCTTCTTGAAATTACCATTGTGATGCCCAATATTGATGAAACTCTTTCCTTTTCTATATTTTCATATTTCCTAAATGAATTTTAGTTTTTATGATTTTATCCATCCAAAAAATCAGGGACACCATAAATCTAGAATACACTGGGAGACAACGTCACTAGTGTACATAATTATCAGTAAAACTTTTTATCAGAATCCATTCTCTTTTCATTCATATTTTTCGACATACCTAGTAAATAATATCTCGATTACTCCACAATAGATATTGCAATCATTATTTTTTAAAAAACTATCAAAACATAAACACTACTATGATATCATGAGGAATGTTTCCAAAACAGAAATATTTATATTTATATAATTAAAAATTAGCAAATATTATCATACCATTCCATATCCTAAAATATTATAATTTTGTTTATGTGTATATGTGGAGAAAAACACCATGATGTGATGAGATTAATTTTTAATCACTACATAAACATGATGATAAAAATATTTTTATTGGAATAATTAATTAAAATATATTAAATTTTGATTATTTTTTAAAGTAATATAATACTTACTTTATTTTCATAATGATCCTCAGAAAATAGAATCCACAATCATTCATATGAATGGGCTATTGTCTCAATGATTGTAACATATTAAAAATTTCATAACCATATTTAATGGTTGGATTTAAAATATTATTTTTTAATGCAAATTATATTTTTATTAATATTAATCTATAGACGGTGGATTAATGAGATCCTTCACCATAGTTGACTAACGATTAAAATTTTGGGCTTATAAACATAATGTCATCAAAATTTCCCAAATGAAATTATTTGATTATTAATTTCTATAAATCCCACAAATATGTGACATAAAATGAATAATAATATTGAAATCATTTATAAGATAGAAAATAATTAAACATAGTGTATTATTAAGGAATATAATGAACAAATGGAAAATAATTAAACATAGTGTATTATTAAGGAATATAATGAACATATATAAAAAATATTCTTAAGGATAGGGACTTTCCTTTAGAATTCATCTTTTACATATACTCTTAAAACAGTTTTATAGAATTAAAAGGGGATTAATTTTAACTTATAAGGAATATAAAATTTTCCCACCAGTATAATGCCTCAATTATTTGATGTGTCTTATTAAATTTTACTGGGCAATATTTAGTAAAAATGATTTAACTTTGAAGTTGCATATATTTTTTAAGAAATGAAACGATTTCAAAATGAAAATTTTAATTTAATGATTTTTGTAAAAGATATTTTATTTAATGAAAATGCATATATAATTATTTTTTGGTATATTTTACTAGAAAATGAGTTATTAGAATAATAGGGTTTTTTGATATACCTATGTATTTTGTCTGTGGGATTTTAAGAGATTTTTAATGATATTATAATGAAATGAGAAAGTAAAAAAATGTATTAATCATTATTCAGTAAATGAGAATTAAATTTGAAAAAGGTTAGAATATTATAGATTATACAGTGTTTTGATACCAATTATAACTCACTAGTTACCTAAATATAGCATTTATGATGATTGATCCCTCAAATAGCTCTCTAATTTATTGGGTAATGATTATGTTTTCAAAAAAAATATAATGGATGTAACCCATATATTTATTCAAATTGAATGTGTGTGGAAAGGAATTATGAATTTATATTCAATGTTATTAAATACTTTTTTTTCATTTTATGGGAATAAGAATTTATTTGAGAATAAACCATGATTTGGTTTTATGTGGAAATGATTTGTTTCATATATTCCACTAAAATTAGAGGGGGTTTTATATTTTCACTAGCATAAAAGTTTTTTTTCCTATTTTTACCATTACTAATATTATTTTATTCATCCCACATTTTAAAATTTTTTCCACAGGGTTGTAATGATGTGTAGGTACAAGGATGATGTCCAGATGAAAATTGTGAATTTTGTTCATGATAGAAAAACATGTTTTATTTCTCGGATTTTTGATTCATTATAAAAATTGATACTCAGTAAAAGTTTCAAAATTTATTTTTTGGGTTTACTATATAATTTCTTCTCATAATTACCTAAAACTATAAAAATAATTGATCATTATTAATGAATGAATTTTAATTCATTTCTAAAGACACTATAATATTTTATGTTTTAGGTCAGGTCCTTACAGTTCTTATCGAATCCATGTTTATGATAAAATTGGATATTATGATTTTTTCATTTCAGTTATGGAAATAATCATGGGATAATAGTTTTTTATCATATGTTAAATGTCTTATAAAAGCCTTTTGAGGCATCAAGTTATGAAATATTTTTCTGAATAATGGTTATTTTGGAAAAGATAATATTTATGTAATTATAGGTTATTATGAAAATTTGATATTAGTTAAAGGATTTTATAGATGATGAATAATATTATTTTAGGAGCATAAGTTTCATCATAGATATAACCATGATATTGATAAATCATTAGGTGTTAAAGAGATTAATGTAATTTTAGAAGATGTCCACTATTTTGAAAACATTATGGATTATGGAAAATAAAATTTAATGATTTCTTATTTGAGGATTCAATGTGGAATTATTTTTGGATGATAATATAATAATAATGTGACCATATGGTTATTTATGTTATTTATACAAATGATTAGAATATCACGGAAATTATTTTCAATGAATGAATTTTTCTGTGTGAGACTTCAAGAGTAATTTTTTTTATATAGATATAAATTTTAAATTAATTAAAAAGGAATATGTTATCATATATTTATGAATTTTGGGATAAATTAGTAGTATAGAATACTTTCAGTATTCTTTTGGATTACTATTTTGTGAGTGATTGATGATGAATTTTTTGTATTCTGTTTAAATATTAGAGATTATAGTTGTTTTTCATAGGATGGAAGTTTTTTTTTATATTTTGAGAATTATCTTATATTGTACTAACAATTTTGGTCCTAGATATTTACCAATGTGATGAGGAATAAATTTTAATTGTTTTTTTGATTTTTTTATTTATAGATGTTAATTATAAGGCTTTAAGCATGAAAAATTTATACCCATCATTGGGATTAAATGATGAGTTTGTGGAAGAATTTAATTAAATGTGGAAATAATATATTTAAAGTATTTATATTTCCTTATTTTCATACTTTAGTTAGTAAAATATTTCTTCTACTATAGGAAAATGGTTTCTGGAATAAAATCATTTTCTATTAGTTTTCTTATTGATAATTAAATGGACATTTATCCTATCATAGATTTATGATCATGTGATTATTAAACATTTTCATGACCATGTTCTCTACCAAACTCTATCATTCCTTATGCATTATATTCTATTTTCCTTTCCAAGTTATCTAATATAGAAACCGAGTTACATGTTAATTTATGTGACATTCATAAATATTTTTCTCCTTTATTAAGTGTATATTATATGGAACCTCATTATGATGTGTGATTTCAAAAAAGTAATTCTATCATGTAAAACCATTTTTTCCAAGAATGAGTTTAAAATTGAAAGCACACAATTTCGAAAAGTATCATAGACTTTAATATCATATTTTTTTAATGTAAACTCTATCTTCCATATAGTACAAGGTAGGCAATACCAAGCTAAAGCAGAGAAAAAAATATTATTTTTTAAATATGGCCATTATAAACCTTTCATTAATTTCAATGGAATCAATAATAATAATAAATTATTATGTACATAAATATTTAAGTCACTATCAATATATGTGTTTTGGTAAATCGGTATGAAATAATAACCTAATTTTTAGTGAAGACACTTTATTCTTCCAAATTATTTATTCGTCAAAAATTGGATTTTTTTTCTATGAGTGAATATTAAAATTATTTTCAGTAAATATTAGATTATTTTATGAAAAAATTAAATTAATTTTTTTAATTAGCATATAAAAATTATTCAATTAGTACATTTTGATAATTTTCTGAAAATTTTTATTTTTTTAAATTCTAAAAAATATTGTTTTTAAAGAGTTATTTCTGTTATATATTCAAGAAATAATTTTGATATAAAAATATATTAAAAATATTTAATGACTCATTAACTATATTTTTATAAATTATTAATACAAAAATACTTTATGTAATGTAAATTTAACTTTATTTCATGGTAAATAGGAAAAAAAAGTCCACTACTGACATTGTTCTTAAAGAATACTGGAAAAGTAAAATTTATAATCATATTGCCAATAACTATGATGAATAAAGAATTTTCAAGATCATATTTTTAAAAATGTTTTCTAAATTATTATTTAATTAAAAAAAATTTAAATTTATAATTTAATAATGTTAAATTTATACAAATGATTTTACAATGATTGTTTGATAAATGAAAATTAAAAAATATATGTTTTAATGAAATAGATATATATATATATATAATTGATTTTTATAAAGTATTATATTTATCATAGATAAATAATTTTTATGGTAATCATTTATTTTTAATTTTTATAAATTAAATAGTAACTTTTAGATCTTAGGAAACACTTTTGTAGTATTTGTGAAAGAAAAAGAAAAATCAACAATATGATTTTAAGTAAAATGATAAGAACCATTAAATGGGCCATAAACATTAATTGATATTATTAGAGAGTATATATCAACCATAATAACTCATGGGTATAATTTATGTAAATTTTTAAATACGTGGATGAGATTAACACTATTATAATAATTTTTTTTATAAACATAAAACATGGCAAAGAATTATTTTTAAAAAGTGCACTCTTCTTGATATGGTATAATCCAAAGGATCTATTTGGAAAAATAATTTTCCATTGAAATATAATATATTCATATTATTTGTTCTATTTTTTTATAGTTTTTATTGAAAAATAAATACCTTAAATTCTTACACAATGGTGATGCGATAATTATACATTTAATGTGAAAACAAATTAATTAATACTGAAAATTTTAAAATAAATATATAATGATATATTTAATGAAATTAAAGAAATTTTGTAATTACTTTTTAATGATGAGGATGTATTAAATTTTTTTTTGTAAGTTACCTTATTGTATTGATATTTTTAATTACAATGTAATGGATAGTTAAAAAATTGTAAATATTTATATTTTATGAATATAATATTTTATTAAATTAATTAAAAAATAATAGTATTAAATAATAATAATAATGGGGATAATATATGTTTTTTAATGACATAATATGTGATTTTATATTCAATTTGGATTATTTATGATCTAGCAAAATCTTATTATAGTTTAATATTTTGAAAAATTCCAAAATACCCCCTAGCTTTATTTATTGGAGGGAACCTCATTACTCACTTATTTACATCACATTGAGTAATGTTGAATGAAATAACACTAAAAACTTTTATAAACGTCAATATATTAGTTATATATTTATTCCTTCTAATTTTCAAACCCTGTATAACAAAAAATTAGTTATAATGGAAGCCCAATAAAAAAGTGGTAATGATCTTTAACAAATATTTCATGTTTTTTTCTTCTTCTACTTGATATAATTATTTTAAAAAATATAATTTAAATCTATATCAATTTATAAATACATATATGTTAATATAATTATATTATAACCATAATCAACCTTTTACCCATCTTGACAAAAATTAAATCATTTCTCTTGTGTACATATGAATTAACGTCTACGAGTAGTGGTGTAATTTGTTTTCATCATAATTTATCATTGATGGTATTAGAGATGTAAGTAATGTTTAAATATAATATTCATGAGATATTTATCAGTTTATAAATATAATATAAAACAAAATTTATTAACATTTCCATAAACTAAATAGTCATAATTTTTTTTGTGTGTACATGTGGGCTATCACCTCTTGGAAGCGATGCAGTTGATTTTTTCATCACCACAAGAAATTCATGATATATATAAGAATATTTAAAAAAAATTACTAATTTATGGTATTATTATTATAATGGACGGATGAAATAATTCATACCTTCTTTCTTTAATGATCATTTGAAAATGGAAACCTCACTCATTCGTATATACAAACTGATGTATTCATGAATATATCAAATATTATTTTTAATAAAAATATTTACTAGATATACTTAAATATTTATTTGATGAAAAAATAATATTTATTTAATTAATAATATTCTGGATGTGGTTTATTACAGACCACATTGACAATAGACCACCTATAAGAGTCATTTTAGACATTTGTTGAATATTTCATTAAAACATCCATCATGAAGATAAATGATTAAGTAACTGTAATATACATCAATATAAATGATATAAAGTAATAATATAATAGAAAAATATCATTATATGGAATTTAATTACGGTATATTTATTATTTGAGAAGATAATGAATGTACAAGAAAATTCAGACTCGGGGTAAGTGTATTTCCTTTAACAAGCCACTTTGAATGTCATTATATTAAATCTTTTTATAGAACTCAAATCGAATGTTTTTTAAATAATATGGGATGATCAGATTTTCACTTCATCATGACACATCAATTATTTGATGTTTTAATAAAATGATTAATTTGTTACTTTTAAAATTTAATTTTCAATTAAATTTCAACATATTTTTATAAAAATTGAAATGATTTCAAAATAGAAATAATATTTTTATCAATAATGTATTAAATAATATTTTCATCAATGAAATTCCTATTTTAATTGTTAATGGTATTTTTTCTTTGAAAATGTTTATTTTAATAAAAAATTTATTTTGATATCTTAATTTTGTTTTTCATTTGTCAAATAAAAAGCTGTCAAAATTTTTTTTGATGAAAATTGAAATAAAAAATGTTTTCATAATGACTTGTTACTTGAGAATTATATTTGAAATGAGATTCCTCGATATATCTTATAAAAATTTTTAATCTCCATTATATCTCACGAGTGAGCCTGATAAATCTTATAAAAATGGTTAAGCCCCATTATACTAACTAATAATCGCAGATATTGATATAACATATAGAAATGGTTATCCCATTATATCTCTTCAAAGAATTTGCTAATGATTATATTATTTGAATATATATTTGATTTCCACTATATGGTTATTCTAATTTCATTGGTTTGGTAGGGTATTATGAATTGTATAACTTGAGATACCAAAATGGTTATTATTTTTATGAGTTTTAACTATTTTATTTTAGTGAAATGTATTTTTTTTATGTGTAAATGATTTATATCATATACTCAAAAAATTAAAAGGGTTTTATGATTTTTCGATGGACTAATTGTTTCCTTTAATTATGACCCTTAATAATATTTTTTTTCTAATACCACATTTTAAAAAAATTCCTAGGGATTTAATGATGAGTTGGGCAAAGGATGAGGTCCAGATGAAAAAATTGATGAATTTTTATGAAAAAAACATGTTTTATTTAGAGGAGTTATTATAAGAAGAAAAAATGGATACTGAAAAAAAATTTCCACCTATAATTTATAGGATTACCATGTAAAATTTTTTCGTAATTATTTATATCTCTAATCCTAAATGATATTTGATTCCTCTGTCCCTAACGACTGTGAGAGCAAGAGGACGATGCAGCGATGGATCTGAAAATAGTGAAACCTCATTTGTTTGGTAGCGATATGAATTTTATCAATGGATTTGTTTAACTATAAATGGGAACTGGGTGATAAAGATAATAAAGGATCCCTGAAGAATCCGACAAAAACTCTAGAACCTCAAGAACCCTCGCATTTTAGGAAAATATATATATCATTTTTGGAAGCCCTCTCAGGCTCTATAGAGCCTTCCAAGGTTGATTCAGACATAGCCTCCAAGATCAATCGAACTAAAAATGGAAGTTTTTCAATTGAGGTAGACCTGGAAGCCCTATAGAAGAGGATAAATCAATGTAAGTTATTAATCTTATGTCCTTTTGTCTACTCGAAAGGTGACAGGCCCTGGTCATACGATGTGCTTAAAAACCAATTATTTCATTACTAAGGAAATAGGGATTGGAAACTTATACCAAATATGTGATGTTTTTTTCACATATTTCATCAATCAAGGGATGCGATGAATTCATCATGGATGGTGGGAAATTATCAGTTGATTCATGTAATTCACAGACTGCCAGATTGAGTTGTTATTTTTAATCCCATTAATCTCATGCAATCCAATACCCCGATTTGGGTAAGGATTCATGGTTTGAACTGGGTGTATTAGATCCCAAGGATCCTGAATGATATATCCTCTTGACTTTGTACTCCAATTATAATGGACCAAAGGAATATGGATAGAGAACTCGGTTTCATTGCTCGCATGCTGGTTGATGTCAGTCTAGAGTTAAAATGTCCTACTAGCAGCTCCTTCATGGCAAAGGGAAATAGATCAGAGGTGAAAATTGAGTATGAGAATGTTCTTACATTCTGTGAGGTTTGAAAGATAGTTGGTTACTTAATTTATAACTATAGAGTCCTAAAATACTATATTTTACCCGAAATACCATTTAATGGAATGATGCCATGAAGAACAAACGGATAAAAAATGATACTATTTAGAAGATGGGAATCATCAAGGACCAAGCCGGTCCATCATAGGCCACATTGAAGATCCAAAATATAAAAATTCCTATCACTCCTGAAGTGGTTTATAATGTCACTCATGTAGTTTTCGCTGGAATGAATCTGTCTGGATCCCTCAAGAAGAAGACCTTGGTTGACAAGGTTGAAGAGGAGGAGGTTAAAGAAGCATTAGAAGACACCCTCGTAGATAAGGAACTCAAGATTCATCAAGATCTCAGCTCTGAAATATCACAGAAAATTTTCATCTACTATTAAGATCTCAACATGAAGTTGATGATGAATATATATTTCTGTAATTTTATAATGAAATATGTAGCCTCATATGCTCTATGATGGCTGGACATAACCCAATTGATGATTCCTGATAAGGTTCACCTCACCTGGAGGACCTGCCTGATGTTGATAGTGGTAATAGCCTGGATGGGAAGAACCCATCATTATACATTCCCACAATTGAACCATCTAAATATGAACTCACTAGAAATATGTTCCCTAGAACTGGATTTTCAGAAAACTTCCCCACAATTGATGAATCACTATTTTCCATGATCATGATCTCTAGTAATTGTACAGGTACTGTTGGGACACACGCCAACGGTGCCCTTAATTTTAGTCTGATTCAGCAGTCAGAGGAACACATTGGAATTAGGTCCATTGGATCTGAATATCCACATACTATGGAACATAACGCCCCAAATAGTGTGCATTTGGAAATCTGGGTAGACCTGAAAAATATAGATCTGAATGCTAAATGCAAGGCTCTGAAGAACAACTCAACTAATATTTCTGATTTATTAGATAATTCATCCGCACTTAAAAGGAAGGTTGTATGTCTACCCAAAAATCACAAAACTAAAAACATGAGGGGTTCTATCCTCAGAGTCAGTTTCAAATGAAGATGTTGTTTTGAAACTATCAAGGCCTTGGGAACCTATAACCACCAGATCCATTCAGATTTTTATTCAGAAGTATCAATCTATATTTATAGGCCATTCTGAGCCAAAAAATATTGTTATATCTAATATTTCCAGCTTTTATCAGTTGGTAAAACTATCTAATTGATAAAAATATATGTTTAAATGCAGTGAAGAGCCTTTGGGTCTCGGCTCACTCATCTCTAGACAACACTCCCACATCTTTCTCAAGTGAAAAACATTTCACTCGCTTTTGTACTTACCTTTTCTCTAACTTGGTTTGCATGTTAATCTATGCCAGTAATAAGTATCAGTATCATAGGAACCACTAGGATGAATTGGGATATCTGAATGCCGGAATTTATAGTCCCTGGATCATCTTGTGGTATTTCAATGAAAATCTTAATCCGGATGAAAAAAAGACACTTTACATAAATTTCACTTCATCTAAAGAATTCAGAGCTTGTATTGGATAAAATGTACTCATTGAGTTCAATCTGGTTAGTTCTATATAAATTTTTTATAAGAAGCATCATTATTGTTTTGTTTCTAGTAAAATTGATATGGATTTCATCAATGGGGATTTTTTGGTTTAATCAGGTTCCAACTCATGTTCAAACCATGAAAAACTCAATTCTGATCATCATCTAATCATGGTAGATCTTTTTAAAAAGAACCCATGATTACATTTCCCTTCAGGTTTAATAATGCATGGGTCACTCATCAAGATTGCATGGCTATTGTGCAGAGTACCTAGAATTTTGTGGATTGCGGGAATGATGATTTTGCTTTCATCACTATGCTTACGATCCTAAAAAAACCCTAAATTATGTATCAAGGATCTCTTCAGATCTATTGAATATGACATATCTTCTCTTGAGGCATCCCTCTAGAGTCTTCAAGAGCTCTATAAGTCTTGATCTTTCTCCAATGGTTGTTTGGATGAAGCTGAGTTAATAACAAAACTCAAAAATCTTCTCAACATAAAATATTACTTGTAAAGGGATTCTTTGCAAGTAATATTATTAAAGGACATGGATATGAATTTGAAATTTTTGAATTATTTTTAGAAAATAAGAATGATTTTAAATCCCCTTTCCTTGATAAAAAATTGGGATAGATTGATTGATAATAAAAATGACCTCTTAGAGTATATCATACCTTATTTCAGGAGTCTCTTTAATGGGTCACCTTCCAAAATTAATCCTATAGATGCTTTGAATCCAATCATTGAGATTTAGGAGGATAACTCTCGCATTACTACTATCCCTAAGGAACCAAACATCAAGGATGCTATTTTAGTCTCAAATTAGAGAGCACGCTTGGTCCGAATGGCTTCGTTGATTTTCCACTCAATGTTTTGGGGATTTCATTCATGAAAATGTTTTCAGAAAAGCCATTAATTTTTTCAATGGTGTGATTCTACCAAAATGATTGAATAATCAGCTCCCTTCTCTAATCCCAAAAGTGGAGAATTCCAATTAAATTTATGTGTTTAGACCTGTTTCCTTGGTCAACATTGTATAAAAAAATTATTTGAAAAAATCTTTCTACTAGGTTATCAAGCATTTCTTTTAAGATTTTCTTTGAAAATATCTTTAGATTCATCAATGGGAGATCGATTCAAGACCATCTCATTATTTCCTAGGAGTGTTTGAATCTACTCAGAAATCCAGTTAGAGGTGGAAATATTTCCCTTAAGTTGAGCATCAAGAAGCCTTTTGAAAAAATTGATTATGGTTTCATATCCAAGATCTTTGATATGTATGGAATAGATGATGTTTTTATTAATTGGATCATGCCTATTTTGTGCTCAGCTCACATAACAATTCTTATCAATGTATCCCCTGAAGGATAATTTAAATGGTCAAGAGTTGTTAGGTAGGGTGATCCATTTTCAGTTATCCTTTTCTCTATTGATGAGGACTATCTCAGTTGGATTCTCTCTCTTATGAATGGAAACGGTAATTTGAATACCATTCATGATGGAAGGGGGTTGGTTTCCCCATCACATCTTTTATATGCTGACGAAATTATCCTTTTTACTCAAGGGGACAAATGTAACATCAAGAACATCAAGATATCTCTCCTTCATTATGAGATGGGTTGTGGACATGATCTTAGCTAGAAGAAGTAATTTGTTTATTTTGGAATAAATTTCTCTTATAACTGGAATAATGAAATCCTCATAGATATTGGTATTCATGATGGAACTGATTCCTTCACTTATTGGGGGTGCCTATGTTTTGAGGAATACCATAGGATTGTTATTTATTAAGTATTTTTAGTATGATAAGAAGGTATCACTCATAATGGAAAGGAAAATCCTTTTCCATGGATGGTAGAGGAAGTCTTGTGAAATACATTATCATGTAAAATTTTTTTTACTCATTCATGGTATCAAAATGACTGATTTCATTACTCATGAGCATTAATTTATCTATTATGAATTTCATTTAGAGTTGTAGCATCAAGGAAAGGAGGATTGAAATAGTCCCGTGGACCTCTGTTTGTTATCCTTATGATGAAGGGGGTTGGGTATAAAAAACCATGGATGTTTTAATGTTTCATGTTAGATGGTTTTATTTTGAGCCTTATGAACATGAAATCTGAGGCTCTCTCCTTTCTCAGAGTTAGATTCAAACATAGACTCAAAGTAGTGAACATTAATTACTTCACTTATTAATTATGGCCTACCATCAAGAACATTTTTTCTAGAATTGACGCTAATTATCAGTGGTTAGTCTTAAATGATTATCCCTTCAAATTTTGGAAATTCAACTAGACTAGAATCAAATTGGAAGACTTTGTTCTCGAGGATAAATCGAATCTGGATTTTTATTTTTCAATCAAATATCAACTGGGTGGCATGTAGGGTCTCCCGAATCAGATTGTTTCCTTAGTTGAGTAGTACTTATTTTCCTCCAAGGGGTATTTTTGGGCTTGAGAGATTCCTTCTAATGGGATTATTTCATACAAATGTTTTTATAAGAACATTTTTGGCAACACATCTGGTTTTTAATGGATGGGTAGCTTGAACAATGAAGTTTTAAGGCCCTCTTGGGCTATATTTTCTAGGAAGCTAGCTCGCAAGAGGCTTCCAATGGATAACTATCTTCAAAAATGTGGAATATGCCTCTACTCAATGTGTTTTTTCTATAATCAATACATGGAATACATTGATCTTCTCTTTATAACTTGTGTGGTCGCTTTATCAATGTGGGAGGCTGTATCCCACATCTATGAATTGAATATACCTATTTCCAACTCAATTGATGGCATCATGCAAAGCTGGCCTTAGTTGAAACTTTCACCACATGTATTTTCTCATTTTATATATGTTGATTAGAAAATCCTTTATTTTATAGTTTTTTTTGTAGGAACCAGTCCCTACATGAATAGCATGTTTTCTATGTGGGTTCTACCTTGGTCGAACTTCTTACAACTGCTCCTAAATTCACTATTCCAAGAGGTATATTTTTTTCAAACTCCATTCATGATTTGTTGGTACTAACTAGGGTTGGTGTCAAGGGGAAATTTAGAGCACTCCATGGAACACTTATGGTGCTCTGGATGACTCCCTTCGATGGTTGGATCAAAATAAATTCAGAAAACGCTTCAAGAGGTAAACCAGGTTCTTCATGATTCAGTATGGTTTTTAGTGATCATAAATGGTGTGTTCTTGGTTGTCTATATGATTCATGTGGTTTTGCTTTGTCTTAGGAAGCAGAGATGCTTGGAGTTATTGAGGCGGTTGAGAAATCTAAACGACATGGATGGAATAAGTTATGGATTGAATGTGATTCCATGTCTGTGGCTTTTTAACTTAGGACAGGTTCTCTTCATATTTCTTGGAAGTTGAATAATCACTAGACAAGTTGTTTGGATATACTCTATTCCAAGGAGAATATTACTACTCATGTTTATTGAGAGGAGAACACTTTAGCAGATGGTCTCACTAGAAAAGGTGTGAATGGTATTTATTTTCATTAGGATGATTAAATATCAGGCGACCGACTTCCCATTCATAGGAAGGATTAATGTAAATCTCCTACATTCAGACTAGTGTAATTTTCCATTTTTCTAATAATGGGATATTTCTTTTTTAGGAATGTTCTAAGTCTTCTCTCTTAATCATTAAATTCATTTATGATAGAAAAAATATATATCTAGACTAAATTCACTAGAGTATTTTATTTTTAAGGCTAGAAACATATATATTATTCAATATATAAGGACCATAGAATTTCATATAGAAAAATTACATAATTTTATAAGAATAATCAGTATATCATAAAAGAATATAGAAAATTGAACTATAAATTATTAGTTTTATTAGAGACTTGTTATAAAAATCATCTAATTTCATGGAAAATATTCAACATATAAGACAATGGTATTATATTATTTTTCACTTCATAAACATACAATACATGAAATGATCTTTCATATGAAGGGGAAAGGGAACATAAAAATGAGTGATATTATGTTTTATGTATGTTTAAACACGTGTACATCAATAAATGATCATATTTTATCATTGGATAACCATGTCTTCATGAAATAATGACCATATCATCTAAAATTCGTACACAATCAGTATAAAATAACAAATCATAAATAATAGAATCAATGATTTTATAGATAAATATACATACAAATATGACTTTTGAAGAAAAAATTCAATCATTAGTCATTTAAACATATAAATAGAATATGGAATAATTATTTAGCATACACATAAAAATAAAAAATAAATTACACAGTAAAAGATAAATGAATATACAATTATAGGGAATTGGGACCTCTAAACATTATGTTTTTTCTTAGTAATTGTTCAATCAAAAACATACATAATGGAAAATATACCTAAACAAAATGGTTTCAATCCCCATTTAAATCCATAATATATTGTGTGTTAACATTATTTATTGATTGTATAGGAGGTTTATATAAGTACAGGTCCAATCATCAAATAATGAAAACTATATATATATGTATTCCACTATATAATAAATAATAATTATTTTAATCACATTATAACCCATAATAAGGTAATGGGACAATGAAATATTCATTCATTTCATCATACCTTATCCTTGGAAATAAAATAGGTTTTTAAATATTTCAGGATAAATTTATGACCAATGTGAAAGATACAAGTTGTGTATAATCATATTTAAATTATCATGTTCATAAGACATATAAATAATTATTGGTTATTTTATTATAAGATCATATATGAAGCGAAGCATAATAATACTTAAAAGATATTGGAATAGTTTAAAAATACTGTTAGAGGTGTACTTTAACATTTTTCTTAGAACATGGATAATACATTTCTTAATGGTAGCTAGAATTACATAAATCACTAGAATATTAAGATAATATAAAATTTAAAAATACACATGTAAACCTGTAAAAATAGAATAAATGATATTCATTGTCATGATGGTAGTAAATAAAATTTCATCTGTTAGATTTTAAAATAAATAAAACATTAAATATTTTAATAAAAAATAAAAAATAAAATATATAAAAATCATTGTAAAAATTCATCATTATATATTGAAATAAAATTATCTTTTTTTAAATGGGAATTCATAATAAATGGTTCTATTAAAATTTATTTCATGAAATCATTTTATGAGCATTTGTGTGGAATAAAATGATCATTTACAAAAATAAAAATAAATTCAGTTTTTCATAAAATCATTTCCTCTTTCATTTTCATTACCAAACTGATGAAAGAGGAACCAATAAATGAATATTATTAGAATAAAAAAAATAAAACAAAATATATGAATAATGAAGGATAATATCTATCAAATATCCATCAATGTATATTTATCTTAAAAAATTACAAACAGATGTGAGATTGTGATAAATAATTAACATAATTCCATTTTACATTATAATAATTCAAATATAATATATAATAAGTTATGATTTTATATTAACATAATAATATTTTTTTCAAATATTAGATACTATTTAAAAAAAATTAGTAATCCCAGGAATCCTTTTATAAAATACACTACTTAAAATGAACATTTAGTTGAATTCAAGTCCAATTTTCAGGCTTATTTTGAGTTTAGGTTTCTATTAATGGATGGTATGAATGAAAATTAAAAAGTATATAATGAATTTGAAATATCTATTTTTAATAAAATTTATAGATATTCATTAAATATATCATTAATAATATCCAAGTAGTGTGTATCGTAAAAATTAACATCCCCTCAGGGAGGTGGTTGTCCACTCATAAAAAAAATAAAAATGACATTTTTTCAATAGATGAGAAGGTAGGAATGGAAATATGATATTAAAATTAAATAATAATAATTATTTTCAGAATATAATAAATAATAATAATTATTATTATTATTATAACACACCATGAAATATGGTTATGGAAAATGATTCATGTTTCCATGTAATGGCTATAGTCTACAATAAAGCATGTGTGGTGTATTCAATTCCCATTTGATTTAAAAGAGGTAGAAAGTGGGTTTTAGAAAATTCATAACAACATAATAATAACTTTATGATAACATTAACAATATTTTTTTATGGAAATGTCATATTTTTTTAATTATTATATGAGAGAATCTTTTATAGCCTCTAGTGACATGATTTCCTCTTCATTTAAATAACTCTTCTGCATAAAATATTAAACTTGAGGGATTATCAAAGGGTAAAAAATTTTATCAATAATGATGAAAATATTTATATAAAATGTATTTAGGTATTATATAATCTACATTAACTAAATTTTTTGAATATGGGATGATAATATCTTTTCTTTTATAAGTGATTGATGCGACAAAAATAGTGTTACTATAAATATTGACACAATATAAAGTCACATTATAGTTAATATAGAAATAATGTATTTTAATTTTAATTTATGATAATATAATTTAACAATATCTAAAAAAATTATATTTAGATGAAATTACGTGTAATTTATACACATTTGTCTTCTATTAACACCAAATTATCTCTCTTTAACCTTAAATGTGGTAAAAAAATTGTACATTTTTTATTATTGGATATGCCCAAAAATTACAAAGGTAAGATTAGAAAATTTAAAATTAATGACTGAAAACATTAAATTAATTTGTTCAAATTAAATTACTATAATTTTAATAAATTCATTTTAGTACATGTTTTCAAAAAAAATCAAAACCTTTTTAGCCAAATGCTTATTAAGTGCAAACAAGATTAATTGTTATTCCAATACATGTAAAAACAATTTAATGAATGTTAAAATATTTCATTGAATATATAATCTAAAAACATCATTGAAATCCTTTATATATAGTTATTAGTTTAATTTATTATAAAAAAACTAATCTCAATTATTATTTCTTTTAAAAAAAACTCGTTGTACCATTAAATAATTTTATTATCATTTATAAACAGTTGAAAAAAAATGAATTCATTTTGTACTTTTATAAAAACTAAATTTTCATAATTTATTTATCTATATTCAGACCCTATAATTCAACAATAATGAAGTAATATTAAATTTTCTAATATTGTATTTTGATATTATATATTTTTAACTCGGTGTTTTGTGGATTGAATCCTACCAATCCAATAAAATTTATTAAAGATAGATTTATTATAAAATAAGATTATATTATAATCATTAGAATACATATAAAAATTGTTTTTATGATTAAGGAACCATGCTTATATATATCTATTTCAGTCCTCTATCAAATGAAATCATTGTTTCCATGTTAGTGTGGGCTACAAACTCTATAAGTTAATGAACATAATTTTCATCATCATCTCACACGAAAAATTATTAAATTTAAATAAATGGATAGAAATTGTATTCAAAAAATAGTTATAATTATTAAGAGATAATTTATCAATTACCATCAACCCTTTAAACCATTAAAAGTTGGTAATGTCGCTTGTGCATATGTGTGGACCACTACCTCCACAAACTAATGTGATTCATTTCTTATTTATAAAATTAATTATTGAGCCAAAAAATCATATTAAATTATAAGATTTATAAATAGGTCCTGAATAATAATATGGAGAATATATAACCATTACTCCATTTACCATGGTCAATATAAATATGTTTTTTTATTATAAACTATACAACCTCAAAACAACCACATACACATAAGAAATATATTTAATAAATATGTAATAGATATAAATGAACTAAAATAAATACATAAAAATTAATGATCATAATTTTTTTTAATATTTTTTAAATATTATTATCATTTTTCTATGGCCATAAAACTTAATAAACAATTCAGGACATGAGTTAATGTATTTTTATTTAACACCATGTTTTAATGTCATCATTTCAAACTCATTCTCTTATATCTCAATAATCATGAAATGAGACATGAATGTAAATATTAATGAATAAATTATTTTTAAATGTCATTTTCAAGAAATTTTATGTATTAAATTGTTATGTAATTAGTTATTATCTTTAATATGATTATTTTTTCCATAGATATAAATTTTTTTTACTTGTTGATGGTCTTTATGGAAGTATTTTTATTTCATATGATGTTGAAATAACTATTTTATTGAATTTTAGTTTATGATCTCCTCTAGGAAAAACTATTTTTTGATGGAAAAATCATTTTTTAATGAAACCCTCATGGATTTTAATATATCCTGTGTGCTTTCATTAAAATTATTTTTTTGGATTTATTAAAAAATGATTATTTTGTGATTTAAAAAGTTAATTTTTTAAGAACAATTTTTTTTATGAAATAGAGAAAACTTCGTTATGGGTTTAAAAGTATTCTAAATGAAATAACTTGTTAAGAATATTTGGGTATACCTGACATAAAATTGACATTCTAATCGGGTGTTCCAAGATGCATTACATTGGGGACCATTATGAGAAGGTGTTATATCGAGGAAAATATTTTCAAATTGGTGATCATCTATAAAATCATGGAACATGGTTTAAAAAATTCATTTTGAATATATGGATCATATTTTGGTTGAATAAAATAGATATTATATTTAAATCGACCCATTTTATTTAATTTTTTTTATATTTAATAAAATTTTCAATCTCTCAAAAACTCAAAATAAAAAATATCATTGATTTGTATTAATTTTAAACACATTACTTAATAATCATGTAACTATGGATTTTTGTTGGATTGGGTGTCACTAATGTAATTAGGGTAACAATATTGATAACATTTGAGTATAAGATTATTAAGATGATAATATATTGTGAATTATTGATAATTTTATGGGTTATTTAGTGTAAGGTTGATTATACGATTAAATACATAGATACCATATTTGATGTTGGATGTGATAGGATTTTATGAAGATTGGGGATATATTTGAGAACATGTTTATGAAAAATAGAGTTTTTCCTACTACATACATTTGTGGAAATAATATTTAAGTAATAATAGTTCTATACTTTATAGACATATTATTAATGTTATTAATAATATATATGGTTAATATGATCATTTAGGTGAAGGTAATTATATTTAATTGGATAAAAAAATTAATTAATCTTAGAATCAAATGTTTTATCATATGCATAACCATGGGATTTGAAAATTATTCTGTGACTATAAGATTAAAGTTACATCTATTGAATACAAATTAATTTTTATAAAACATTATAATAATATAGTAAAAAAATCATGGATGGAATTTCATATTAGGAATAATGATTGACATAATAGGTCAACAAAAAAGGGTTTTACAAGTGGTTTCATCATGATAACATTTAATTTGAAAATTTCTGTGTAAAAATTGGACTATATATGGTCCCAGCAAATACATTTTGATATGTGAATAATGCTTTTTTTGAAAAAAATTATTATTACTATTGATTTATATGTAATCAAATAATTGTAAACATTTTTTTATCTTTCTCTTGTATATTAGTAAGATATTTATGGTTAGTAATTTATAGAATTATTTATGATAAAAATGTAGTTATTTTTTAATCATCAAATAGTAATCTAGTATTTATCAATATGAAGTTTTATTCCTATTGGATATTATCAGATCTTGTGATAAACATTTTTGTTTTAATTACATGAGATAAATATGGGAAATAATTTATCATCCTTCTAAAGATATTATGATCAGTTAAAATATTTTATTATTGATTTAAGTCTAACATATTTATCTTGATTATTTATTTCCCATATTAACAGATATGGTATAAGTATCAATTGATTAAGTCACAATAATAGTAAGAAATTAATCTAAAGAAATTGGGTGAAATAATATATTTTTATTTTTTTGAGGTATCTATCATGATTGTAAAATAATCACCCAACTCTTGGAAAAGAATCCCGGATAAAAATTCGTTAGACAATTTTATTCATTTTTATATATTTATTGTATTAATTATCCAATATTAAGTTATGGTTTTTTGTTCATTTAATTTCTCATGATCATATCATATATCAATCACTATTAATTCTTATAAGTTATTATTATTATCCATGTCTTTGAGATACATTCATGAAAAGTTTATTCTTATTTTGTACCATAATTATTTGGTATTCTTAGAGTCCTTTATTTTTAAAATTCAATTAAAAAAATTAAGTTTATTATTTATTTTTATGAGTGGGTTTTTTCAAAAAAAATTGAAATATCATAGTGTTTTTTATTTCATAATCGAATTTCCTACTTATACTCCATCCAAACGATTTTTAAATTGTTTTAAAACATTATTAGGCATGTAATAAAAGTTAGAGGATGAAAAATAATCCAAATGAAATAATATAACACCCTTTAATATTATAATTTGGATTCTCTTACGCAATATATTCAATTGTAGGACATATGTAGAATATAGACAATAAATGAACCATGATACACTATTATTTAAAAATAAAATTTATGACCCATCCATTATTTGTGTGGGTGTGAATATAAATAACCATATAATATATATATATATATTATTTTACATTAATAAATTGAATAATATACCATACATCAGTTATTAGTTGGGTTGAAATGATGAAAATAGATTTTAATTATAAAAAACAAATTCATAAAACTATTGTTATGAGTCATATGTATTATGAAATTAATATATTTAACTAATAAATATTAAAGAACTATTATGTTGATATTAGTTTAATATTTATCTATCTTAATAAATTATTATTCGTTAAATTATATCAATTATATATTTAATGTGAATACAGTAATTTTCAGTTTGAAAATATATTTTAATAAAAATGGTTTTTATTTCATGTAAAGCATGGATATTATAGTTTTTTCTATGTTTATATATTTTATATATAAATAGGAATATAAATTTTTATATTGTTATTTGATAATATGAATATTATTATTTTATGATAATTTTTCAAAAAAAATATTTTTAATGTGTAGTGAATAATACTAATTTTTAGCAAAACAATCATTTCATTACGTTATATCAACTTGTATAATAATATTATTATATTTTTATTGGGTTTAAAATTATAATATTTTTCCTTTGAAAAAATTTAATCAAATTAATTCTATATGAATTGGTGTTATATCAAATTTTAATTATATATTCATTTCTATGCAAAAATAAAAAAACATAAAAACATTTTTTCATTACATATTACCAAATTATATTAAATGTTAATTATTACACTTCTATATATTTAATATTGAAATAAGTATTTCATAATTTTATTCACAACATTAAAATTTAAAAATATGGTTTATTTGAATTTTATTCATTATTAATACTAACCATAATAAAATATTATCGTCACTATAAAATGTATAATGGGATAATGAGATTAAAAATTGTCAAACAAGGTCATAAAAAATTAAAAGATATATGTTATTTAATTAGATTCTTTCATTTGAAAATTAATTATCCTAATATTTATATTACTTTAAATTTTTATCATTTTTTGATATTGACATTTATATTACATCAATTAAATGATGATTAAAAATGTCAGTATTATTAATTTAATAACTATAATATACCAATCTATGATTACATAAAATTTAGTAAATTTTATAAATGGTCATTCATATAATTAAAAGAATATATTATGATAGTATTTTATTTTTATATTTTATGGATAAAATAATTACCTATAATGCTTTTGAAAATATGACATAGTTATTTTAGAAGTAGTAAAAGTATCAAAAAAATTATTTTATGAACATTACATGTAAATTTTTAAAGCAAAAATATTTTTCCCATGGATTAAATCTCGAAATATAATGTATTAACTATTTTGAATAAGACTATTTTCAAATTACAATATTATCTTCTACCAAATAACGATTTGATCTACGCATTGTCTCAGAAATGTTATTTTATTTTCATAAATTTTAATAATTATTCATAAAATATTTATAAATTTATAAAAAAAATTATCCATTATCAATTATAATTAAGGAAATTATGTATTTCACTCATAGTTATAGTATGTTCCATTGGAATATGTGGAATTAATTTAATGACCAATAAATAGTAAAATTTTTATTAGAATGCTTAATGATATATATGATTAATGATGAGTTAAAAAATTTAAAATGAAAACAATAATCACATTAACTAATCCGAAATAAATTTTTTTATATATATTGACTTTTATCCAACTAATTTTTAATATAATTTATTTTTGATCCATTGTTGATGAGTCGAGAACAAATTATATATTAATATTTCAAGTATTTACAAGGTTTCACCCCGTCACTTATAGTGGGAATACCATCTCCTCACTCCCTAAATATTATTTAGAAATTCATTTATGTAATCATATACATATATATTTTCACATATTCATTCTATAATTATAATATATTTTTTAGTTTATTACCGTAATCCAATTAATTTTTATGAGTAATCCAATGGGGGATTATTGATCAATATTCATCACCCATAATAGATTTTCCTCATTACATTTCTAGTCAACCATATTGAATTATAATATAGGAATGATTATATAGTGTCATCAATATAATTCATATTCAAAAAAATTATTCTTATGACAAACTACCCTTACTTATATTTTTTTCCATACTTTAGGAAATAAAAACATTCCTAATGAGTAGTTACTAGCTTCCACCTCCACAAACTGATGTGTTTTGTTTCTCATCCAATCCAAACAAGATTGGTCATTATGAAGGACATAAAGAATATATATGGTGTTAAGGAAATTGTTACATATAGGGATAAATAATACACAACTTATATTTTTACCCGTCTGTCGATTAATAAATTATAACATCACTCATGTGTACATGTGGACTACAACCTCCACAAAGAAATTCTATTATCTTCTGATGTCTAACCATTATGTATGATTATAAAAATAAATTTAATGTATATGGTTGATAATTATGAAATTTTAATACTTTTTTAGATGATGTAACTGAGTAGTACTCAAAAAAGGTAAAATAACTATAAATGTTTTCAAATTATAAACCAAAAAATCTCAAAATTTCCTATGTATAATTAATTTTATTAGTAACTAAATATGAAATGATAACAAATGATGTTAATGTATATTTATAATATAATGAACATGGAAAATGTTAGTAAGAATGTTTATTAAAAATATAATTTTATTATTTAGGCATTAAACAATGTATGAAATTCAATGTAAATGACTTCCCATTAATATAATATTTAAATGTTTCTATTTCATAATCATTATCATTTATATAAACGATCTTGAAATGTTTCATTAATTTCATTAATTTTTTTATTTTTGTTTCAAATTTTATTAATGATAATATTTAACTAATTTCGAATCACATTACATATGGTGAAAATGAGTCCATTAAAAAGATTATTTTTTGAATCACTATTTACATTTAGCATTAGTGTGACCATAATTTTCTCTTTTGGCAGATATGACATGAATTGATTTTCCCAAAATAATTATTTATGATTTATTTGAAAAAACCTTTATAATTTCCTTGGATATTTGAAATAATTTTTTCTAAATATTAAGGAAATTATTTTTTTAGAAATGATATTAATTAAAATGATAACTTTTAAAAAAAATTAAATTTAAGGGTTTAAATATCAATTTAATGGTATTTATGTCCATTATGGCATCGTCTGATGATTCTTTAAACCTTATAATGGGGTATACCCTAATAATACAACACACCTTATTTAAATAAATGGATTTTGATAGTATTATCAATTATTTATTTTCTTGGGAATATATTAAAATTTCATATGGATGTTTTTCAATATGAATGTTTAGTTTGATTATGTATTGAATAATTATTCAATTATTTGATGTGATGTTTTATTTGGATATAGAAACTGATTATATTATTTTTTGTTATCCTTTTGATAAATCATTAGTTCTCATTATAAAATCTATCATTTTTAATTGGGGATGAATATCAAATTATTTATGATTTAATAGAATATGGACATGATGGTTGAATTATGATATTCAATATTATGGATTCAGTCATTATTAAATTAATTATTATTATCCATTAGATTATTTTTACCTGTTGGATATATTTAGTTTTTTTATTGTCATTATGCGTTTAACGCACCAACCCCAGTTACCTAGGGTCGGTGCATTATTACATATAATTGGCATGATAAAATGAATAATGTCCCAAAATAAAAATTAGTTTAGTATCCTTGGAAGTAATAGATATATACATATTTTTTACATTATATCATAGAAAACCAAAATTGTGTCCCTTTTGAAGAATCTTATATCTATTAGCCAATTCCTACAAGTTAATCATAATATACTTATTCACCTCTTGGGAAAAATAAAACATAATAAAGGGGTGAGATCGGTTGCTCATTAAGGATACCAATATAGAGGAAACAATCATAAATAAGAATAAACATTTAAGGCAATGTTTTAGAGTAAAACAAAATAATTTTAAACATAAACTTCAGCATAATATGGAAAAGATAAATAAAATAATTCCATTTAGTTATTCACAAAGATATTCTACTAGTTGATTAATAACATGTAATATCAGTATCCAATTTAATAATTATATAATGCATAATGTCGGACCGCATAACCCCTTAGTCAAGGCCTTGTGCAAAGACTAAAAATCCGATTTTGTCAAGGCCTTGTGCGAAGACATTAGTTTGTCTCATGATTCCTACCGATGCATCAAGTAGCTATAGCGGGCTCCACCCATCACCAACTAAGTCAGTGCATTTCTCATATGAAAATGTTGAAAAATATATAAACATTCGTATTAAAACTAGTGTAGGAAATTTCAATAATTTAAAAATAAATGTTGAATCACGTAAAAATAGAACATCCACATTCAAACATATCACAAAAATGTCAATATAATATAGAAGATTGTATAATAATAAATCAATTTTAAATAAGTGTAAAATATTTCAAATGATTTTGACGTAGTTGAAATCAAATCTATTTGATATATTTATTTCTTTCTATTTTGAAATAAAATAAAATTCACATAATTATAAAAGAAAAAATTCATTTTGATAATATTCTTATAAGCATGTAATGGAAGCATCGAAGGTTGTATAAGGGTATAAAATATCCACACCCACCGTATAAGTTAAAAAAGCAATGTTTTCTTAATTTTGTTGAAAAGGTCATGAAGTAAATTGTTTGGAATATGACAAAAAGATCCCTTTTAAGAAATTTTAAAAAAAGTAAAACAAGGGTATAAATGAAATTAACCCATAGTCTAGGAAATATAAAAAATGTTTCTAAATACATATTTACGAAACATGGATGTGGATGATAAATAGGTCCCATTAGATACTCACATATAAATAACATCAGATAATGAATAGATTGTATAATTTATCATTACAATGTACTTTTACTAGTTAGAGTGTATATTAACCCCTTATATAATATTTTAATAATTTTTAATAATTTTTACAAGAACCACATTCTAAAATATGATATCATATATGATCTTCTAATATTTCTTTGTTAATAATATTGCAATAGTGTCATTGTTTCGGATATTAACTGATTCATTTTCCTATATATGCTTGGTTATGTAAGAAATGTTTGTTATGGATAATATGTATTTGATTCATATCCATAATTATATTAAGTTCTTAAACATTATTTTTAATCATAAAATGAAAATTAATCATGAATCGTTATGATGCTAAATGAATTCCATCGCGTTCGTGGAGACGGTAATCTGTACGTGTGCATAAGAAACAATCTCATTATATTGATGGTGAAATATTATGTAATTTGAGGTTATATAAAATATAAAAAACATTAAAATGTTATATAAATTATTTACCTTAGTTATACTCATTATTATACTCATCCAAATAATGAAGTGTTTAAATAACAAAGTACACCATGACGTCGAGACGGTATGTCATACGTATGCCCGTATGGTGACTTTTAATTCATAGGATGAATAGAATAATTAATATGGTTGTACCATATTTATAATAACATCATATTATCTACAAGTTACTTGATTTATTTTTTTGTATGGAAATAACAAAGAATAAGGAATTGGAAGAAGAAAAGAACGTTGAAAGAGGTGATGAAATTATTACCTCTTCTCCAGGTGATTCGTTTTTTATATGATGAAAAGAAATCCATTGGTTGGATTAATGATAAAATAATGGAATATAGTTTGAGTTGATATTAGTTTGGATAATATTTGAGTATGGGTCAGATGAACCAAATGGCTATGGAAGTGGGCTTTTGAGAGAAGGGAAGTACCTTCTTATAAGAGAGGTGAGGGTCACTTTAGGAAAATCTTTAATTGTTATTTTATTATACAATAATATTTTTTTTAAATGGCTCCAAAAGGATTTAGATTAATTATAAGGTGGTTATAGTCCAAAAACTACTCAACCAATACGTTTTAGACATGTTTAGGTCACCATATTAACCTTATCTTTTAGATTTTACTCTTAATTACATAGTTTATCTTTTATAATGTCTTCTTGTATTTTTGTATTACATGGTTAATAAACATACTATAAAATAACTATAGAACCCCATGTGGTTAATTAATGAGATATTTATTATTACATAAGTTTTATGTCTGAACCATAGTTTTTTTGTAATATTATATCTTTTAATAATATCGTATTTGTTTTAAATACTCATTTATGTCTATTTTGACATTATGTTGTATTTTGTTTTTGTTAAAGTCATTAAAACATTATTACATAGGAAAAAAATTCTTTAATTAACCCTAACACGTCATATTAACCTAGAAAATTTGTGGAATCAATCAAAAGTATTAATTTAAATTTATTTTCATATTTATAATATCAATTATTTTAACCTTTCATTAATAAGGTAATTTCTACATCATAATTATGTCATAAATAAATTTAAATACTTAATGTTTAGAAATTATAAATATATAACCATTATGTAGAAAATATTTTTATCCTTTTACAGAAAATTTATAGTCTAATTTATCTTATGTATAACCTTGAATTAAAAATTATATCGTTAGGAAAATTTGAATTTAAAACTTTTAACTCTTCTTTAAATAAAATAATAATAACTAACCTAATCTAATCGAAGTGGATCAAAAAGATCATATTTTATTCATAAAGTTGATTGAGGTCGAAATACACTTATCCTATAGAATTAAGACATTTTTAGGTTAATTATAATATCATTACTTCCTTTAATTACCTTATTTACTTTTAACCGTGTTAATAAAAGTCAAAAGTAACTATTCATAAAAAATTAATTTCATCTTATGGAACCGCATTTTACTTATTGATATAAACCGTGAATCTTTTTTTTAATTAAATTTACATAAGCGATAAAATTACATTTTATGCCAATTTGAAAATGCACCTAAAAGGTGGGTAAAAGACGGTAAAAAGTTCCATAAATTTATATATATATATATATATATATAATATTATTATAAAATGACTCCAATTAATTAAATTGAACATATATAGGTATGAAATATCTATTTTTACCTAAAATAAATTTAAATAACTAATTTATTACAAAAAAACGTTGTTGAACAATATCATAGTTTTTTACTATTCATCGAAGATTGAACGATTTTAGAAAAATAACAAAAATTAACCCTAATCTAATTATGATATTCTGAAAACAAAAATGAAGTCCATTTTAAAATATAAAATTTATAAAATTTCAAAAAGGGGTTATTCCTATTCATAATGGATAGTTTGATTGGGCATGGTCTGTAAGAACTAAAAGTGGCATACAACAGAAGCTATTTTATTATACAAATAGAAGCATATCGTGGAAGCTTGGGGTGTTACATTTTTCCTTTATTCAAATAATTTCATCATCAAAATTTCTAGAATATTACTGCATAAAATGACTCAGTTAGTTCTTCATCATATGTTCCTCAGGTTCCCACATTGTCTCATCAATTTTATGGTTTCCCCAGAAAACATATTCTAGAAGATTCGTCCAGTTTCTCAACAATTTCTCTCTAGTATCATGATTCCTGATAGGATCTTTACAATAAGACAGATTGGGATCTATTTCTATTTCATCATTGGTGAGTACATGGGTTGGGTCAAGAAAATATTTTCTCAATAGTGATGTGTGGAACACAACATGAACTTTGGAGAGATTTGGCAGCATTTCCAAATGATACGGTACAACTCCAATTCATTCTAGAATTTTGAAAGGTCCGATGTACCTGAGACTTATTTTTTCCTTCTTACCGAATCGTATAACACCCTTACATGGAGATACCATCATGAAAACATGATCCCCTAACTGAAATTCCAAATCATTCCTTCGGTTATCAACATAACACTATTTCCAACATTGAGCTTCATTGATGTGGGTTTGGATCATTATCACACTTTCTATTATTTCCTAACCATGTTCTTAGCATAAAAGTTTTCATTCACCACCATCATCCCAACAATTTGGTGTTCCACATCTTTTTCTATATGAAGCTTCATATGGTTCCATATGAATTCATGAGCAGATGATATTGTTATAGGAAAATTCTACCTGGGGTAAATACAGATCTGAGATCCCTTGAAAGTCAAGTGAGAAAGACCTCAAAATTTATTCTATGGTTTGAATAGATTGTTTGTATTTTCTACCACTTTGAGGGTGGTAGGAAATTCTGAAATGATGTTCAGTACCCAAGGCCTTCTAAAGATTTTTCTAGAATATTGATTTAAAATGGGGATCACGATCAGAAAAAAATCGATAGGGGTACTCAATGAAAACTTATATCTTCATTAATATATAGTCTTCATAAAAGTTCAAGTGCTAAATCGTCTCTTATAGTAAGAAAATGTACCAACTGGTAATATGATCAACAATGACCCATATTGCATTATTCCATCATGGAGTCTTGGGTAGCCCCATAGAAAAGTAAATTGTTATATCATCCCATTTCCACTCAGCTATGAGAAGAGGTTTCTTGACTCCTCTAAGACACTGTCTTCCGGCCTTCACTTGTTGAAAAACCATATATCATGACACATAATCATCTATCTCCCTCTATATGTTGTCCCACCAAAACTTTTTTTTAAAATATATATACATCTTAGTTCTACCACGGTGTGTAGAGAAAATCAAGCTATGAGCATCATCCAACAGTTCCAATTTTAGATCAGGTATGTTAGGAACACAAAGTATCTTCCCAAATTTCATAATTTCATCTACATATACGAAGTATATAAGTCTCCCATATTTCATATATTTAATTTTCTTTTGAAACTTCTCATTACTAGTTTGAGAATATTTTATCCTAAATATTGAAGATGTATTGGAATCTATTAAAAAAATTACTAATGTTTCACCTTACATTATTTTTCCAATATCCATTTTTACTAGATCCTTGAACATAAGATCTCTTTCAACACTCATCTTGTTCAAAACTCCATGATACATTCTTCTCATAGAATTTACTACCTTATTTTCCTTCCCTGAGTTGTAGTGGATAGTGAAATAATAATATTTGAGTAGTTCAAGACATCATTTTTGCCTCATGTTGAGTTATTTTGGTGATAAAATATATTTAAAACTAATTTGATCCTTATATATCTCACATTTTTCACCATGGAGATAATGTCTTGATTTTTTCAAAGAAAATATTAAAGCTGCTAATTCAAGATCATGTGTTGTTTGGTTTTGTTCATGAATTTTTAATTGTTGTGATGCATAGGTAATAACCCTATCATTATGCAGAAGGACACAACCATGTCCTTTCTTTGAAGCATCACTATAAATAGCAAACCCTTCATTCCCCGATGGTAGATTCAATATAGAATAATTGACTAATTTTTTTTCGATTCCTCAAAACATTCTTCACATACTTTTGTCCAAAACAATTTTACCTCTTTACGTGTGAAATTTGTTAAAGGGTTAATCAATCAGGAAATATTATGGAAGAACCACCAATAATTACCTGATAAACCAATAAAATTGCGTACCTCAATTATACTCATCGATTCTAGCCATTCATGGATTGAATTTTTATTTGAAGGATCATAAGAGATTCCTTCCTTAGATACAATATGTCCATGAAAAGGAATCTCCTGTATCCATAATTCACACATGCTAAAATTCCAATATAATTCATTTCTTCTAAGAGTCATTGGAATAGTGCACATGTGATTTTCATGATCTTTGTAGATTTTGGAGTATACAAAAATATCATCAATAAATTCCACTACAAAGTCATTATGGTGTTCCTTGAATGCACTATTCTTTAGATCCATGAAGACATAGAGTTCATTAGTAAGTCCAAAAGGCATTGCAATAAACTCTTAGTTCCCATACATGGTATGAAATTTTGTCTTCATAATGTATTCCTTCATTACGCACAACCGATGGTATCCATATCGAAGGTTAATCTATTAAAAATATTGATCACCATGAATTTGATCAAATAAATAATTAATGACAGGTTGGGGATACTTGTTCATTATTGTTATAGCTTTGATATCCCTATAGTCACTGCATAACCACATGGATCTATCTTTATTTTTAACAAAAAGAAGAGGGGCTCCCCATGGAGAAGCACTAGGGAGAATAAAACCATTATTATACAATCCCTCTAATTGTTTCTTTAGTTCCACTAATTCTATAGTGGCCATTATATTTTGGATCTTTGATATGATCCTTGAACCAGTCAATGGAAACCACAATTTCTCATTCTAGATGATGTCCAGATAAATCCTCTGGAAACACATCAACATATTTTTGGAAAATAGAAATATCCTCTATTTGAGAATTCCTTTCCTCCTCCATAGTTTTTTCATTATCATTCATCCCAATAATGGAATTTATTAGGGATACAGGGGTTGGATCTAGATGAGAATCAGATTGTGACTTTTCTGCTATAAAGATAAGGTACTAATTATCATCATCAAAAATTGTATCCTCCTTATTCTTAAAATAAATTTTTTCTTGATGGTCGTATTTCCAATCCATACTAAGAATTATATCAAATTCAATCATTGTTATGATGATGAGATCAGCAGATAAAGTGCGCTTATACGCTGTAATGGGAATAGGCTTACAAAATTTTATTGCAATGATACTTCCCTTAAGAGTTTTGACATACAAATCCCTTGTTAAATCAAATTGGAAATATCTAATTTTCCTAGAAAACTGGGAAGATATGAATCAATGTGATGAACTAGAATCAAAAAAGGAATTGTCTAAACTTGAGTCAACCATTAAATTACCTGTCACCACGTCATTCTGAGCTTCAACCTCTGCCATAGTGATCGTATAATTTTTTCCATGCTCCATTGGCCTTTAATGAGGTATGTTACCTTGGAGCATATGACATTCATATGAATAATTCCCCATTTCTCTACAATTGCAACATCGACATTTAGATCCTCTTTCTTCCCTTTGTAATCACAAGCTTGGAGGCATTTTTCTCTACACTTTAATAGAGTACCATTCCCTTTAGGAAATTACTAGGGTGTTTCTTCCAACATTTACTATCTGATGGAAATTCAAATTTCCCCTTCTTCCCCTTATTTCCATTTCCTGAGTGTTCAACAGATCTATTCTTCTCTGGCTTTTCCTTAAAGTCAAAAGACATAGAGAACTTTTTTTGTCTTGATACCACATGAGACTATATCTTCATACACTGAGAAGGATTGCGATTCTAAAGCTCGATAGAGTAATTGTTTTAACCCATAAATGAATCAATCAGTTGTACTCACTGGGTTACATATATAATCAGCATCATGCCTTACTATCCTTGTAAAGTAATCCTCATACTTTGTGACATTCTCATTCTCCTTTTTTCCTTAGACTCTGAAATTGCCTTTCCATATCCACTCGATGGGCATGATGAAAGTATTTTTTCTAAAAAATATCTTTAAACTCCTGCCATTCCACAGATGATACTTATTTTTCTTTTTTGGTGTTTTCAATTTATGACCAACATTGATTTTCATTTTTGGTGAGGCGATAAACTACCATTACAACTTTTTCCCTTTTGTTACACGCCAAATAATGTAAAATTTTCTCTATGGAACTTTTCCATTTAATAGCTACAAATGGATTTTTTGTCTCATTGAATGTTAGTGGTTGTTGCTTCATGAAGCAGTCTAACATTTATCCTCCAAACTATAGATCATGGTCCTCTATACGGGTAAGTTTATTATTCATTACCTGAATGAGTTGTCCTAGTATGGTTATCAGTTTTTTAGTACCAGTTAAATCACCAACTCCACTATAATTATCCCGAGTATGAGGGAAATCCTTGAATGGATTATATGCATTGATACGGTTCCATTCCTTCTACTATGCTCTATTTCTAAAAAATAGAATACAATAAATTAGTTTATGAATCCAAATACATAATTCCAAAATAGTAAAATACCTAACATAAATTGAAAATTATATGCATGTAGTCCCTAATCATACAAAGCTATTTTATTTGAGGAATTAGTTATCAATAATACTTCATAATGGTTTGTAAATAAAATTTGAATTATTTTAAACATATCCCCAATGAGTGTCGTAACTATGAGTTCTACAATGCCCATTGTCATGTACTAGGATACCCCAGGTTAAATCAAAACTCCTTGTCATACTTTTCACGGCTAGGTACATCGGTTCTAGAGGCGACTCTACTTGCTCGTGTCCAGACAGGGATGTATTTCTTATAAAATACAAAAACTCATTACATTACCAAAATTCTAGGAATTTCTTCTATACTAATCCTCAAAGTAAAACTTAGGGTAATGTTGTCTAATCATTGTTTTTCTAAATCTAGTTTCCAAGGATTGTAATAAAATTCCTCTAATACCAACTATAATGACCCGACCCCTTTTACCCAGAGTTGGTGCACTATTACAAAATGTTGGAATGATACAAGGAATCATGTCCTAGAAGACCGATAAGATTACTAGCCTTGGAAGTACGAGATACATACATACTTTTTACATTGCATTATAATAAACAACATTATTTCTCCTTTGAACACCCTTATATCCCGTAGCCAATTCTGGAAAGTTATTCTTAATATATTTCTTTGCATTATGGGAAAAATAATGCATATAAAAGGGGTGATCTCAGATTCTCAGTACAGATAAAAAATAAAGTAGAAACACTAATAAATAAAATTAACATTTTAGGAAATGTATAAGACTAAAACAAATGCTTTTAAACATAAACTTCAGCATAATATGGAAAAGATAAATCATGTAATTCCATTTACTTATTCACATGGATATTCTAGAAGTCGAATAATGACATTTAATATCAACATCCAATTTCATAATGATGAATTCATAATGTCAGACATCATAACAACAAAATCAAGGCCTAATGCCAAGAATAAAAATAATATTTTGTCATGGCCTGGTGCCAAGACACTAGTTTGTCTCATGAGACCTACCTATGCATCTATGAGCTATATTGGGCTCCACCCATAACTTATTAAGTCCAATGCATTCCTAAAATGAAAAGGATGAAACATAATATAAACATTTGTATTAAAATTAGAATTAGAAATGAAAATAATTTAACCATAAACCATGAATGGTATAAAATAGAACATTCACACTCAAACATATCAAAATATCTTCAATACAATATGGATTATTGTATCATAATAAATCAATTTCAAACAAGTGGTAAATTTATCAAAGGATGTTAACATATAAGAAATGAAAACTATTTGAGAGAAATAACTCTTTCTATTTTGAAATCATTTAAAAGTCATTTAATTATAAAAGAAAACATTTATTTTGAAAATATTTTAATAAGAATGTAATGGAAGTTTCGAAGGTGTTATAACTACATAAAATAACTGCACCAGCTATATAAGTTAAAAATTTTGTTTCCTTAATTTTGTCAAAAAGGTCATAAAGTAGCTTGTATGGAAAACGATGAAAAGATTCCTTTAAAAAAATATTATAAAAATTAAAAAAGGTATAATTGACACTAAACTGTAGTCTAGTAAATATTAAAAAAAATGAAATACATTTTTATGAAATACAGATGTGGATGATAAAAAGGTGTCAGTAGATAATCACCTATAAACAACCTCAAATAATGAAGAGATTATAGAATTAACCCTTACCATGTACCTTTCCTTTGTCGAGGGTACGTAAAACTCATGTATAATAGTTAAATAATTGTCATTAAATTTAAAAATACCCACATTCATAAATATGATATCATATGTGATCTTAAAATATTTATTTGTAAATAATATTTGAGTATCATCATTGTTTCAGTTTTTAACTGATTCGTTTTCGATTATGCTCTTGGTAACGTAAGACGTGTTTATTATGGATAGGTAGTATATGATTAATATCCAAAATGATATTATGTTCTTAAAAATAATATTTATTCATAAAATTAAAATTATTCTTGAATGGTTATGATGGGGAATGAATTTCATCGTGTTCGTGGAGATGGTAATCTGTATGCATGCACGAGCGACAATATCATTCTATTCATGGTGATATCATATATAATTGGATGGTATATCATATATAAATAATCATTACCATTTTATATTTATTATTTACATCAATTATAGTCATTATTCTAAACATCCAAATAACTATGTGTTTCAATAACAAACAACACCACGACATGGAGACGGTAAGCCGTACGTACGCAGGTATGGTGACTTGTCTTTAATAGGATGGATAGACTAATGAATATGGTTTTACCATATTTACAAAAAATCAATTTATGTATAAGGTACTAGTGTTATTATTTTGGTATAGAAATAACAACGAAAGAGGAAGGGGAAGAAGAAAAGAACATTGAATGATGTGATGAAATTATTACTTCTTCTACGGAAGCTTCCTTTTGATTTGATCAAAACAGATCCTTAGGTTGTGTTTTTGATAAAAGTGTAGCCTCTAGGTTAAGTTGAGGGCAGTTTGGAGGATATTTGGGCATGGGTTAGCTGAGCTAAATGGCTGTATAAGTTTGATTTGGAGAGAAGGAAAGTACCCTTTTATAAGAGAGGTGAGGGAACTTTAGGAAAAGTGTGAAATATTATGTTATTATACAATCATATTCTATTTCTAATTGCTCCAAAAAGAATTAATAATAATTTTATTGGGGTTATGGGTCTACAATATCTCAACAAATAGGTTTTTGATATGATTATATCACTATATTAACCTTATCTTTTAGATATAACTCTCAGTTAAATAGTTTAACTTTTATAATGACTTCTTGTATTTTTATATTACATGGTAAATAAACATACTATAAAATGTAGTGATAACCCCAAGTGGTTATGTAATGAGATATTCATCATTATATATGTCCTTTGGGTGAATTTGAGATTTTTAGGAATATTATATCATTTAATAATATAGTATTTGTTATAAAACTCATTTAGAACAATTTTGACACTATTTAGTATTTTGTTATTGTTGAAGCCATGAAAACATTATTACATAGAAAAAATTTATTTAATAATACCATGAAAATTTCATATTAACCTAGAAATTTCGTGGAATGCATTAAAAGTATCAATTTACATTTATTTTAATATTTATAATATCAATTTTTTTACATTGTATTATTAATGTAATTACATCGTTATCATTGTGTCATAAATAAATTTAAATTTATAAGGTCTAAAAATTATAAATAAAATACCATTTTGTAGAAAATCGTTTTATCTTTCTAATAAATATTTATAGTCGAATTTATCTTATGTATAACCTTATATTAAAAGTGATTTCGTTATAAAAATTTGAATTTAAAGCTTTTAACTGTTATTTAAATAAAATAATAATAAATTTCCTAATCTAATCCAAGTGGATAAAAAGGATCATATTTTATTCCAATGGTTTATTTAGGTCTAAATTCATTTACCCAATAGAATTAAGACATGTGTTAGTGTAATAAAAATATCATTTTAGCTTTAATTACCCTATTTACTTTTAACTGTGGTAAATACAAGTCAAAAGTTACTATTCACAAAAATTATTTCCATCTTATTGAACCACATTTTATTTACTGATATCAACTGTTTCTCTAGGATTTCGTAAATTCAATTCACATAAGGGGTAAAATTACATTTTATGCAAATTTGTAAATGTGCCCAGAAGATGGGTAAGAGATGGTAAAAAGTTTAACAAAATTTTATATATCTAATATTATTATAAAATGACTCCAATGAATTACATTGAACTTATACTGGTATTAAGTATCTATTTTTATATAAAAAAAATTTAAATAACTATTTATTTAAATAAAAATTCAGTTTCAAACAATAACGAAGGGTTTTAACTATTCATCAAAAATTGAATGTTTTCAGAAAAGCACCAAAAATTCACCCTAAGCAAATTTTGATCATATAATCGAAAAATGAAATCCATTTTGAAAAATAAAATTTATAAAATATCCTAAATTATGTACTACTATTCATAATGGCTAGCCTGATTGGTCATGGTGTGTTAGAACTCAAAGTTGTGTACATCACAAGCTATTGTATAATTTAATGAGAAGTGTACCATGGAAGCTTGGGGTGTTAAAATGTGAATATTTCTACTTCATTTGAAATTAAAAAGAATATTTTGCTTAAAAAATTTATTATGATCTCCAACTGTTAAATGGATTGATTTCAAAGAAACCGTTTTTCATTTTTTATGAAACTATCATGATTATTGATTGTCCTTCTCTCTTTCTTATGAATTGATTTATAAATAACATTTGTAAAATTCATTAATTCCATTATGTGTGAATTATTATTTTAAACCAAATTATTATTATGATAAAATAAAATGATCATTATGGGTATTGATGAATTTCAAATTGAATAATGGGTTTCATTTCAATTTTTTCCGTCAATATTATGAGATTCATTTATCATGATTTTTAAAATTATTTTTGTTGTGATTTAAAAATAGTAACGTAACACCCTGATAATTTATAGAATTTAAAAAATATTTTATAGTGAATATGATTGAAAAAATGATCATTTATTATAATATATCACCTCAATACATTATGATAAAATTACATATAAATAAATTGAATTTCTTCAACTGCTTGTGTAACACACGACACTTGGTACTAACAAAAAACGACAAGATATAAATATATTATTATTTAAACATTATTACTATAACCAATACATTATGTCTGAAGGTATTAATAGTACTAAATAAATTATGAGAATTGTATTTTTTTAATAAATTTAAATTGATTTCAATAGTTATTAATATAAATAAAATAAGATCCATTTTAATGAAAATGATATGTTTTTAGAAAAACTGAATATTTATGATACATAAATTAGTCATGATGAGTGGACATAATTTAAATTTAATTTTTCCACTTTTATAAAAAAACAATTAAAAATATAAAAAAAATTTACATTTAAATTTCACAATATTATATTGGTGAATTTTAAAAAAAATTAAAATAAAAACACAATTATAAATAATTTATATAGTTTTAGTCATTTTTATATTGAGTTTTGATACTAAATAAATCCATACATATGATAATTATCAATCTGGAAAAAACATATTCTTCATGACTGTGGTTTAATTATAAATTAAATTCATCCATTTATATGAGTTGAGTTTTAAAAAAATAATCATATATTTGGAATAATAATTATTTATATTATCTAACAGTTAATATTAATATTTTACCACAACAAATACAAAAATCATTGAAAAATATTTGTTAAGATTAAGTTAAAATTAGATTTAGGGGGGGATTAAAATAAAATTATAAGGATTAAAAGTGAATAAAAATATCTTCCAAACCCCTTTTTTTATAATATTTAGACCCTATAATATATAAAGACATATAATGAAACATTTTTTTATTTTCTTAACAACATAAAAACATGTGTATAACATTATCGTTTCAACAAATCATGTTGTGTCCTCTCCACCACTTCTAATTGGCCACCCACTCTATTTTTTCCCACATTAAAAAGTATGTATTTTGGAAAATCAACCCATATACATTACATATTTCCCTCATAAAATCTTAGTGACCATATTTATATTTGTAATCCCGCATATGAATTCTTTAGGTATGAAATAATAGATTTTCATTAAAAAAGTGGTAAAATTGTTAAACATGTATATTTGTTTTATTTTTTCATCCACCAACATCAAAAATTGAAAAAATATGAAAATATAATAACACTAGTATATAATATATAATGGTATTTTTTTTAAATGTAATAACCTATATCTATCGGCTTATCAATCAAACTGGACAAAAAGATAGCGAACATGTGTATATTGGGATACCACCTCAGGAGTAGCTGAAATTGGTTTTCCCGCACCAAAATTATGATATATATAATGATATATTAAAAATAAAAATTATATTTTTAAAATTATTATCCATGTAAATTATTTAAATCACTTATTCTTTCTTAATTTCCATTCTATTGGTGATACGATAACATCACTTGTGTGTATCAAAGATTACCGCCTCATAAAGTGATGTTAATAATTTTACATTTATAATTTGTATAAAATATAATAAGGTCCATGTAAATAAATATATTATTTAATAATTATAAAAATATGAATCTATAAATATAATATAATATCTAGCTTCTTAACTTCTAGTCAATTTGAAAACATCAACATGTTTTGCGAGTATGTATGGCCTATAGCCTCCACTCAGCACTGTGAAATGTTATTCATTTTATTTTTACATGGTATGTAATGAGGATGTATTTGATTAATATAAATTATTTATATGAATTAATAATGTTTTTTAATTGAGTGTTAATTTTTATTTTCATTTGGATCTATTTTTCACGAAAAATGGAATTATAACTCATGAGTTTGTACGACTAACCATCTATGTGAACTGTATAATCACTTTACTACCTATAACATTACATTATTACTAAACAATACATGTATAACTAATATATATGATATTTATATTATGCTAAAAATTTTGGGGATGATTTATACATTATTAAATTAAAATAATCAAAATTATCGTACTAAAAAATACATGAAAAATTCAATTATTGCATAAAACTGTGACAGTGAAAATGAATTAGTAATAAATGGGTGATTAAAAATTATTAGAAAAAAAATATTTTATGATATATAGGAGTTTGTATATTTAAGATATATATTATAAATCTATATTTATTATATAGGAGGTTCGAACTGATATTATGGATTTCAAACATGAGGTATGGGTTTTTATCTCACATTTACATCCTTGAGAAATAAGAAAAATTCATCACCTATTCATTTATGTGAGGAGTATATTTCCCATTTTTATAATTTATATTATGAATATATTTAAAATTATGGTACTTAACTATTAATTTTTTGATTTCTTAAATTATGGGGAAAATGATTCACATGTATCAAAAGTGGTAACAATTTATTACATAATCACATTGTTATTCAGGATTATATTTCAGAAACTCTCACATAGGGGAATAGTTTAATAATTTTTTCTTAAAATGAATCTATATTATTCTAATTTATTTAATAATGACATTTTCATGAAAAACATCCATATTTACACTCCTTGGTACATAATATGATTGAAATTTTGTTTAGGAAAATATGGACGAATTTTCCACAATAATAACCATTGAATGTTTAAATTATTATTTTATATATTTTAAATATTATTTCAAATGAAATGTATTTTCAAAAAAATTAAATAATTTTGTTTTATAACATTATTTTCATATTGAAAAGTGTATTTTCATCAAGAATGTTTTTAATTACATTTTTATGGTATTTCTATTTATAAATGACATCAAGAAATGATTGTACTGTGGATCCACTGGAGATATGTTATATTTATATCATCATTATATTTTATATTGATGGTTTATATTCATTTTACTAATTTTTTTACCATTTTAATACCATTCTGTACTATATTCCATTTGATTTGTGATTATATTTCAATGATTTGGGAATGTATTCACATTTTTATGATATTTTTTCAATAATAAGGTTAATGTATATTATGAATCAACACATTAACAATAGGAAATAATTGGATAGAATATTTGATGGGTGGGGGTAATGTTAGATATCCTCTTTATGTATTTTAATGGTCTCATAAGATAAACCAGTTTTCCAAATTAGATGGGTATATATGCATAGATTTTAACATTTTCTCAAGGTTCTTGATAGCACATTTCAAATGTCCAAAATTATTCATTCCCTATATGTGGGATTAGTTATTTATTTCCATGTGAATATTAATTTATTTTTAATATCATTGAATAGTTTTAAGTATCCCATTATTATTTTAGGGGATTTATTTGATAATAAAGTATTCATTCCATATTATTGTCATGTAATTATTTATATGTTTTTTTTTACTTATTTACCACTCTATATTGAATATGAGTATGTATTAATTATTGGTTTCATTATAAACATACCCTTACAAATTATATAAGATCACCCATTTCATATGTTTTATTTTCTCTTTGAAACCAGGTAGTGTTTTGTGATCGATTTTTGGGGAAATGATAAGGTGAATAATGGCCTTCACAAAGATAAAAATTTATATATTTTATTATTAAAATTAGATGTTAATTTTATTTATGTGTCATCTTTACCATGAAAAATAAACTAGTATGTCCTTCAGTATGTGAGTTTTTCTATGTTTTGCCAATTTAATAACATTCTCACTAACTATAGGCAACCAGTTAAATGTCTTATGGAGACGTTGCACCACAGATAAGGGGGGATGAGTCACTGGTGTTTTTAATACCTATTCCTTATTTTTAAATAAAAATATATTTAATTTTAAGGATATGATCGCTCATGTTATTGCAAGAGTTTTATTGAATGTTATTAATTTAAATATTATAGTAACATAATATTTTTACATTGTTTAGTATAAATGTGATGATACTCCTTTCTTTGATTGGTTAGAAATCTACGTAATAGATTATTCATTGTAATCAAAAGTCATTTTGATGAACACTTCTTCTATATCATCGAGCCACACTTTTATTTTTAGCGTCCCACTTGAATATTTGTTTCACACTACCTAAAATAAAAATATAAAATTAATACCAACACTACTTGAAATATAACTCCAATTTTTTTTCATCTCTTAAAATGATCGATAAATAGAATTTTTTGAGCAGTTAAGTTTGGTTTAAAAAATATTAGTTATTCTTCTTACCTTCTCAAAAAAAACAACCATGAAAATTTAATTATAATTTGTATTAATTTAATTCATTATATTCAATTGTTATTTGTATATCAAAAGTTATCATCTTTCTACAGTTTCATGATTAGGAATATACTATCTATCACATCTAAACTCTAACACAATATATTTCATGTCATTTCATTTAAGAAATCAATAATTATTTCGTGCAGTCTTTTCTCCCAAAGAACACTACCATGATGATTCACATTATCCGGTTCTTATACATTTTCTTAAAATATAGTATAGATGTTTACAATATCTCATAGTACCCAATGATTTTATGAAATCCATGAAGGTTTTGAGGATCTCAGTTTATTCTTAAAAAATGATTTTTAATAGAATATTTCGAACATCATTTATGTTCCTTCTCATTACTAAGAAATGGTATTCCATTGATGATCATTTTGAAAAACAAAATCACAATTATATATTTTATTTTTAAAATGATATCTATTATACCGTGAGGAATAAGAAATACCTAAATATAAAATCGTTATTAAATATTGGAATGTAACACAACCATTCACTACCATGTACTCTAATAATATAATATATTTAATCTCCGCTAAATATGTCACATTATTTATCATTTAAAATCACTGATGTATTCATTTATTATACAATATACACAGAGAATAATTGTTTATTTAAATTTTTTGAACATAATTTCACCTCACAGTGGAGTCCAAATGTTGATTAAATTACCTAATGCCCCTTATTTATGGAATCTCAAATGAATAATATCATTGGAATGGCCGACAATAGCTGATGTTTTCATTTTTATGATGCTAGTTCTTCATGTTATCACAATAATTTTATGTCTAGAAAGAAATCATGATGATATGTGGCCCCGTCATTTTACTAAATTGATTTTATAATGTACATGGAATCCATGGCTCAGCAATTGATTTTTCAGAATGATATCTAGAATCTTATAATATGAACAAATAGGTTCAGGGATAAATCCTTTGTCCCTGACATGATCAAATAGTTGGGATCCAAATGATCAGGAGGTTTTCATTCTATTAAAATTTTAAGTGACTTTAGAACATAATGTTCTTTTCATTTGTTCCACTTTGACCATGATCTCAGTCAACAACCTATTTATTAATCAATAATTCATCTATTGATTAATGCTAACCATGTAATTTGATTGCCCTTACATCTTCACATCATTCCCCACATGCTTTGTCACACCTACATGGGCCCACTATAACTAGTGATCCATATTTGTCCATACTAAAGAACCTTCATCCTGGGAAATACATTATACTTATGCACAATACCCCTTCTTATAACACCATGCCACCTCTGTTACAAGGCTCTCCAATGGGGTAGACCCTTAGGTCCACTAATTTGGTTATGTGATATCCCTTGGGGGATTATATGGATGACCATTATTTATTAATAATCGCACAATTAAAAATGATTATTTTATATATATATTGAAATAAACATTATCCCATAGTCAACTATATCCTACCATAATTTATCATGAAATCCCATTATAAAAAATATATGAATATATTTCATCGTTTAATTATTTACAACAACATGAAATATAGAAATGTTCATGGAATTTATTTAATTCTTCATCATATACAATATTTTATTAAATAATGCGTCCTTAATAATTTTCATTGACAATAAGATCCATACATCATTCAAAATAGTTAATAAATTTCAATTTCCATGTGTAAAACTAATTCCATTAACTTAATCCATAACAAGTATCAAATAATAAAAACTTCATCCACTAAACATATATATTTACTAAAAAAATTCACCTCAGGATCAATAATCCCTACCATTGAATCTTGATTTCAATATCAAAGCAAATTATATGAAAAATGTGGTGATAACCTCATTGTAAATCAAATTCACGGGGTATTCTGGGTCTTATCATATCACATATTTTCTTAAAAACATGTTATCCTCTAATTTATGATTATTTATTAAATAGATATAATATATGGATGATATCTTGTGGTTCTCTTCTCAAATAATGTTTCGTAATTCAAGTCATTTTCCATATGGGAAATAATTTTGTAGGAAAAAATTGAGATATAAGCATTTATTTTTATAATATCCATAGTCTTTCCTTCATTAAAAATCATAGAAAAATCATGTTTCTATTATATGGACTGGAGATGAATAGATTAATCAGTGAAATTGTAAATCTTCAACCTACTATAATAAGCACATGAAAAAGATGACCTGAACAGTATAAAATCAACCTTCATCCAATCATTTCTTTCAACCAAGAACATTATTTTCATAAATTGAAATTATAAATATATCTTAGGGTATGATAATCATAGATTCAAACTAATGAAAGACACCCCCAAAATAGGATGCACTAATAATCATACTCTTCTACATAAATGAGATCAATGATGAACTACACCACTCCTTCCATTCAAATATTGGTAGCTCATAACACATATAATAAAAATTAATATAGATATATTTGATATTGTTTCCCATGTGAGAGTTAAAAATTGAAAATTATGTTTCAGCGCTAGTTCCCCAAACATCATTCTATGAATAACGTCGGTGAAAATTTTAGCAAGATGATATCCTTTAGAAACATATTATATAATGAAATGTCATCTTAAATTTTTTTCTTTGATAAATTGTTATCTGATATTAATATTCATGTATCATTAATATTTAACTTGTCTTTTATAACACTGTATAAAACATATATTATCACATTAAATATTCAGTTTTATCTCATTTAAATTCATCAAAACTAACAACTGCACTTGCATCCAAATCATTTGTGTATTGGCATATGTATGTACGACATATTCATCCTCATATATTCATTGAATTTTTTTCATGATATATAAAATAACACATACCTTTCAAATAAAATTTGTTCCAGTCGAAGTTGATCTTATGTATTTAAAATCTCCAACCTAATAAACATCTGTAAACCCATCAAATATCAATTATAGACTATGAATGAATAGTATCACACTATTAAATTTGCATTTCAACCATTTAAGAACAATCATAGTATCCATAATGTGATATTATTTGGGGTCACTCTAAAATATGTCACATAGATTCTCTATATATATTATACCATTTTACAATTATATATTAAATAGAAGACATCCAAAAATATATATGAATAATTTCTCTATACCAATACTTACAAAAACATCATTACAAATAAAATTTCAAACTGAAACAGAATTTGATAATTATTTTTCATTTTTCATTACATTTTTTTAGAAATTCCCAAGAATATTTTTCTTGAGATTGATATTTTTATTTTTTATATCACTCAATATGATGTCCTAGAATGGTGCCCTCTGACAACGTATTGAAATATCAAAAATATTTTTCATCTTCTCAACAACACCATCTAAATAATATTCACCATCACTAGGAAAATATTTTTTCATCCACACACATAATGGCAAGGACAAAATTTTTTAAAACTCCCTCTCATAAGGGTTATTGTAAACATTTCTTTGTTAAAATTTTATATCTCTTAAACAAGCCTATAATTTAAAATTCTCGGATGTAGTGACCAATTTAAAAAAAACCATTTTTTAATATATATATATCATGATTCAATCATTATCTATGATTTAATAATCATGTATTTCAATATAGGCTACTTCCTCAATGAAATAATTTTAGAATAAACATTTCACATTCATTTAATAATATTTATAATATATTTTTTCTTCAACATACAAGAACATTTTAATATTTCATATTCATAGTACTAGCCAAAAATATTCCTTAAATTCATATCATTTAATTTTAGAATATGTATTGTATTTTAGTGTATAATTTTCCCTTAATACCCCCCATTCCCATTCATATTAATTATGAAATCCCACTAGGTAAAAAAATTATTAGGTCTTCAAAAAAGAACCCAAGAGGATTTCGTCTCAATATAATGAATTTAAAATTTCAAATATTTTATCCACTCCTCATGATAATCTACTTATAACACATTATGAGAATCAGTTTGAGAATTATGTTTTATTGGATAATCAACACTAAATACACTTCTAGGTTAAACTAGATCATAATGATGTTTTCAGTTTCATCTTGTTTCCTTAATATGTTCTACAATTTTATCTTTTTTCATTAGCTTGATATTTAACACTAGTTTATTCATAATCAATTTTTGTAGTGTTTGTAGCTTTTTATGTAACTTCACCATTCTTTTTTTCATTTTGAATGATTTTTTTAGAGTCGTCTGTATGTATAAAATTTTAGATATTTTATGTTTTTCATTTATTCTATTTTTCAAATCTATGCAGTCAACTAGCTTATACATCCATTTATTCTAATGTTTATATACATTCCCACTAGTTAGATGGCCTATAAATATTCATTCAATATAATTTTATTTTAATCATCCCATATTTATGTTATCGATCATAGTAATGAATGGACTTCTAAAAACACTAATGTATTTAATAGTTCATTTTTTTAATCTGAATTTCATATGATGTCTTTTTTGATTCTGGTATTATTAGACACCTATTAATTATTTATATTAATTAACATAAATACTTTATCCATAAATAAAATAGATTGATTTTTAATATAAAAAATTCCTTCCCATATGTACTTTGATTATTTTTTCTTCCTTTCTTCTGCCCCATTTTGTTATGTGGTATATAGTTTTCTAGTATAATGTATGATTCCATTTTTGGGAAAGATAGAATTCAATGTAATTATAATTAAACTCATTAATATTATCTTATCATAATATCTTGATATAGACACCCACCACACTCTTAGTGTGCCTTTAAAAATGTTCTAAACATTTAATTGTCTTCTTCTTTTGTTTGATAACAATAAAATTAGTCAATTGGTTTAAAAAAGAACTTAATATAACTAAATATATATATATAAACTTTTAGAAATTTTTCTCATTAAACCACATATGTTTGTGGGAATAATTTTTTAGTACTCTATAAGATGTAATATTTATTCCATTTTGTAATCCTTGTACACATTTACATTTTTTATAGATTTCAAATATTTCATCACAATCTCTCTTTGTCTTTGGATGATGCCTTACAATATCCTGCATCAAAATTTCACTTGTACTTCATTGATCAAGTTCTCTAATCATTAAATGAAATAAGTTCTTTTCGTATTTATTAATAATGTATTTGGAATTAATAGTATACCCAATTTGTAATCAATTACCATAGTACAATTACCTTTGGTTATGATCCTTTCAACTATAGTGAATTTAATGGTACAAGAATCCTTTTAGATTGAAAAATGATGTCAAACATCAGAATATTTGGTGAACCTAAGAATTTTTCACTTTATCCCTTAATATATATATATATATTATTAACATCAAATTTTGGGATTCAATCACATATTTTTAAACTATATTCATATTTAGGGAAAAAGCATTTCCAATGGTTATTACTCATACTTTATGATTCTTAATGTTTCTCATAAATATGTTGTTGTTATTTCTGTGTGATGAACATCCACTATGAAAAATCCATGAATTGTTTCTTGTACAACCTTTCAAATCATCTTTAGGGTGCACGATATATATTCATTAATTAATTAAATTCCCTTTCCATTATTAATATTTGTTCTTTTTTCAGGTATAATAATCATGAACATTTTGGAAATATTTTTTTATTAATGAAATCATCCAATGGTTTATGATAAATGGTCTTATAAATTTCATGTTGGGAGGAAATATAAATTCAATGTAACATGTTTCTTACTCCGAGAATTATCTCTCCTTTTCTCAGAAATATTAATCCTCAGTCCATGTATCATCAGTCATACATACAGGTTACTTAATCATGAGTTTGTTATATGACTAAACACTACACAACATCAACAATATTCTCTGAATAATGATATTTAAAACATATAATATCCATTTCATAAATATTTTTTATATATCCAGTTCATATAATTATTTGTTCTAATAGAAATGACCTTTTTGGAATATGACATTGTTTCATTAAATTAGAATAGGTTATCTCACAACTCTTCATGAACCATACTGGTGAAGAATATATTTTTGGGGATTTCATTATTAGAGATAAAATATTTATTATGAAATTTATATAGTGAATAATTAATATTCATATTTTAACCCCTTGTTTATTTAGTTTTTAATGATCAAACCTAGTCCTCAAATGCCGCGTTGAATTATTTTCTAATCATTCATAAAAAATTATTGCTCTAATACTATAAAGAACAATAAAATTCAAGGGGAATTTTTGTCTTAATTTTTCATTGGGATTTTAGAAGAATTTTGTTTCTATCGGCACATGATTCTGAGGCCCAGTGTGCCCGGAATCATTTTCAGACGTTTAGCTCGGCTACGTTCAGTGAACGAATGAGAGGGTTTTTCTAACTTTTGAACCGGTGCTTGGAATCAAATTCTAAAGGCACCGATGGAATCACAGCGCCGGTAATTTCTTAGAAACACGTTTTTTGGAGTTGTGTTTTCTTGGGTGTGGTGTTTAAATTTTGGGGTTATGTAAAGGAATAAAATAAAAGTCACGCAACCAATTTTATTTAGTTTTTGTTTAACCTAAGCTAAGGGAATGAAGTGGGACCCAGAATATCCTACCCACTAGGTAGGATAATTTTGAGGTGGGACCCACACGAGCCCCACCATTTCTTTTCTTCCTCAACCCCCTCCTTTATTAATGTAACGCACCTGCACCCCTATTAAGTGGAAGTCAACCCTTGTGTTTTTCAGTTTATGAAACGCCTCATTTAATTTGGTGGTTTAAACGTTGCAATTAATTCACTTAATTTATTGTTTCGTTTTTGAATTTAAAAACGCATGGCTTGAGAAATAAAATAAGACAACTATTATTTTATTAAGGGTTGTTCGGTTGTGAGAGTCTTGGGAGAATTTTCTCAAGATCATGAAGTTCTTCCTCCTCGACGAAGAACGTGAAGAACACGAAAACACGAAGAACGCCGACCTCCAACGATGGATGACAGTGAGAGATGCCTTCCTCCGAGATCGACAACCCGACGCGCATCACCTCGTTCTTTCTTTACACGTCAAAAGAAGGGAAACCACATTCCTCTATGACGCGACGATCTGCCTTCTTCAGCGGCGATCAATTCCGCGACATCCCCTTCTGAGACAACTTCATTCGACGACTACACTCAAGGTTGGGGATTATTTTAATTGTTTCTTCGTGATTACTTCCATCGTTTCATCCTTTACAATTTTAGTCACCTGATATCGCAATAATGGGAGGAGGTCGGACCGCACAAACACAACCGACCCTCCTTCCCCTTGTTGGTTTGATTTTGTTGTGGCACGTGTAAAGAGGTGTGTTGCCGAAGCACCGTACAGAAAATACTATAGGAAGGACGGAGAAGCGTGGCGTCGTCGCGTCGCGCTGCTGAAGATGAACTAAACTGCGGCACAATCGCACCACGCCGAAGAATCACAAAAGAACCGCGGCCAGAGCGGGGCCGCGGCGGACGTGCGCGGAGGAGGGGCGCGACGCTGTCACGCCGCGCCGGATGGACCAAGGCCGCGGTGGAGCAGCGACCGACGGCTGGTTCTGGGCTGCCAGCGTCGGAGCAGGTGGACCAGCCCATGCAGGTCCCATGGCAGCAGCAGCCAGCCGGCAAGAGCGGGCCGACCGGTCAGGGGAAAACCGGGGGTTCGTAACCCCCGGTTGGCCAGCAGGTGAGGCCCCCCACATGGGGGACGCGACTTCTCTACGCGAGGGGCAGTGTGCCCCACTTCACCGCTTGGCCGTTTCGGCCGAGCCACCTGGCCAGCACCAGCGCACAGGGCCGAGCCGCCAGGCCGACCAAGGGGGGTATCGGGTCGTATCGTTCCGGGCCCGAAACCCCCACTCTCGGACCTCTTTCGGTCTTTTGCCCATAACATGGGATGCAGATCTCTGATCGCCACACCGGTAGCTGCAATGTGATCCTTGGATTGAGACGGTTGTTTTGGTATATTACACTCAAGGTTTCAGATAACTTTGGGTTCGGCCGGGTTGGTTCGTACACGAAATCAACCGGGCCCTCGGAGCGGAAACGCTTATAACATGAGCTCCGGACATCCGATTGACGTGCCGTCGACTTTGATGGATTCCTCTTAGTGAGATTGACCTTTTGGATTAATTCTCTCTAGGTTTGCACGTAGTTGTAGTATGGTCGGGTTGGTTTTGAATTAAAAACCAACCGGGCCCCTGGGACGAAAAAGCCAATAACTCTCAGACCGGGCCTCCGATTGACGCGCCGTCTGTGATGTTGAGTTCTTGTTGACGATACGGAACTTTTTCATACATCAACTCCGGACTATGTGTCAGTTAATGTATCAGCCCCTCTGTTCGTGGAGCCGACCCTCCCGAATGAGCTTGCTGTGTGCGGGAACCGTGGAGCCAGCTGCGACTGCGATGACAGTGACGACTGTACAGAAATCCTCCATGGACTCGACGGTGACGACTACAACACTCATTGATCCTATGTGGATCAGTGCTACCGATCATGTGTGGATCAGTGCTCAGCGGTCCTGTGTAGGCCAGCGCCTACAGATCCTGTGTTGAGACCCGAAGCTTGACGTACATTGACATTACATTACATTTGCGGAATACATAGTACATAACAAAAACACACACACAAGGACCGTAATAGTTTAGTGTCTTTGGAAACTCGGAATATAATCTTCTAATCGTGGTGAAAGATCATCAAAATATCCCATAAAGATCTTCCTTTTTTTACCTAAAACCTTTCTTTATATCCTGGGGAAAAGAAAACATAAAAGGCTGAGCTCAAAAGCTCAGTAAGGGTAAACAAAAGAAATATCTATCACATCATCTACATAAGCACATAACTTTTGGAAATCTTAACTTGCAAAAGAGATCATAATTTCATAACATGGGATAAATCATGGCAGTGAAATGTATTCATAATAATCATAACATAAAACATGAATCGTTGTGGCATACACACATAATCATAGAGAATCATATCTTATTATTCAAGACTCATTGCCAAGACTATCTTAGTGGACAAAGTCCCTTTCCGAACCGAGTCACCCTCATTTCAGTCCTGTTTCACTGAACCGGTATAACCTACCATTCCAGCCATGTCTATCTCATGAGATATAAAATCTTTAACTAATGCATTGGAGGGAGATATAGGTCCCACCCATCTCATAATGATACCTTTCTTATGTGTGCCACAAAATCATAAATCATACATCATTGCATAACCCATGTAATACAAATGGGAATCTTAAACATCATGACATCATAAAACAATTCATATACGATAAAGGAATTCATAAAAATAATTCCATCACAACATAATCAAATCAATGTAATAATAGGGATAAAAATAGGACCCTTTATTATCTTAGATGGAAAATAATTTTGATAAAACACTTGAACTTCATTCTTGAGGAAAATATCCTTTCTACTTCAAAAACATTTTTCCTTTCTTAACATGTCATACAACATTAAACTAAAAGAAGTTGATTAAAAATAAACTTGAAAACTTGTAAAGGAAGCTTCTTGGAAATAATGTTTAAAAAAATCCATTCATGTCGTATAAGTTAAAAAAACATTCTTCGTACTTTTGTCGGAAAAGTCAAAAAGTACCTCATACGAAAGAGACAAAAGATTCCTTTCATATCATTTACTAAAAACTCACCAAAGGGTATAGTTGGATTTAAAAAATTGTAGGTGAATGGAAACAATATTACATATTGAAGAAACATGGATGTGGATGATAAAATACACCCCAGTAAATGCCAATGTATAAACAATCTCGGATAAAAATGAGATTGTGATATTTCCCTTACCTTAGGTCCGATTTACTTCGGAAGTGTCCAAACCTCATGTATAATGATTTAAATAATGTCATTCACTTATTAAAGAATCTTATTCATTGTTATTATATCATATATGGTTCACTTATGACTTTATATTACCCATTCTTTTGTAAATTCATGTTAAAGTAGCGTTTTGGGTAAAATCGTCTCATTTGTCGTTCGTGTTTTAACTTGTAATTATTCATATGATTACTTAGATCATTATTAATTAATTATAGAATATAAAAAATGATTTATATATAATATATATTCAGAATATACATATATATAATGGATCGATAAATGGAAAGAAATACACCGTTCATGGAGACGGTAGGCCGTACGTACGCATGAACACTGTTTTCGTTTCCTTATTGAATTGAGTGGAATTAAGTAGATGACATACATATATATACACATGAATACAGTAGCTTTATAATGTCATATATTTCATTATTATTTCTTATATATACTTTATAATCATTCTTAAATGGTTAACATGGAGAATGAATCCCATCGCATCATGGAGACGGTAGTCCGTACGTATGCACGAGCGATGATATCATTTCCATAATTATTGAATTGAATTGGAGTGGATGATAAAATATATCAGAATCGTTATGATGTTATAATAACTATGTATAGTTATTCTTTACACCATAATACCCATCCATGTAAGTTGTTGGTGGAAAAACAGATTACACCACGGAGTTGAGACGGTATTCCATACGTACGCACGCGTGGTGATTTTGTTTTCCGTAGGATGGATAGATGGTGAAATAGGGTTGTTTCATACTTATAAAAACATATCAGTATATTATTGATACTGATGTTATTACTTCATAATGAAAAAACCTAAGAAGAAGAAGTGGAAGAAGAAATAAAGTTGAAAGAATCGGTAACGGAAATTACTTCTTCTTTGAAGCACCTCTTTGAGACCTCCTCTTAGGGCACTAAAATTGGTCTTTGAGGAAGACCAGAACCTCTAGGATGTTTCTAGGGAAGTGGAGAGGATAATTTTTCAGGGTTTGGCCGAGCTTGAAGGCTCAAAGTTGTGTGAGGAAGAGAGGGAGGAGGTGCCCTTTTATAAGGGAGGATAGGGGCACCTTTGGAATTCTTAAAAATATTAATTTATAATAAATCTAACCCCACTTAAAAACCTCCAAAAGGACTCATATTCAAATATTAGATGCGATAGGGTTGTAATATCATCAACCAATCAAATTTAGACATGTTTGGATCTTATTTTAAACCATATCATTTTGATTTATCTTTATTTAATCTATTTAAGTTTATTTGTGGTCATAAAATTCCAAATTTTAAATTATAACAAATAATTACTTATTTTTTGTGATTTTTCCATCATTGTTTAATTAATAACATTATAGACCATATAAATTTAAATTTATAATTTTTAAATATTTTTGTGATTTTTAAACAATTTTATAATATGTAATTTTTATAAAATAACAATAGTGTCAATTTTGAGACTATTCATTTATTTGAATTTATATAAAATATATATATAGAAGATATGTTCAAACTAGAAGCCTTAATATATTAATAAATGGTCATATGTATCTATAAAATTATTGTATCACATTAAATAGTTCATATAATATTTATTTTATTATTTTTAAAACCATTTATTTGGTTTATCTCTTAATAAAAGAATTACTACATCATTTTTGTATAATTATTTAATATACTTATCTGTTGCATAAAAATTTAAAATAAAATCATATAATGAAGATAAATATATTACCTTTCTCAATGAAACTTTTAATCGAATTTATCATCTTAAAATCACAATATTTAAATTGTTATATTTATTAAATTATGAAGGTGACAACTTTGGCATCATTTAAAATAAAATAATATAAGTGTCATAATTTCTTGTATGAGACTCCAAATGGTCAAATATTCTACCATTGGATGATTATAGTTTATATTTACATTACCAATAAGTTTTGGTTAGGGTTTTGTGCCTTTTATGGTCACTATTAGTTTAATAAAAACTATATTCTTAATTTTTCACTAGATAAATAATTTCTACATCACTATTGTGTCACAATTAATGATAATTATTTAATCCCAAAAAATTCTAGATAAATTCTCATGATGTAGATAATTTTGATAGCTTTCTGGAGACTATTCATGTTCCAAGATTTATTATGTTTATCACTATGTTAAAATTATTATACTTATAAGATTTAAGAAAGTTACATGTTGTCACTTTCTTTGGTTTTAATAATAATTAAATTATTTTCATGGTCAAAAGTCCATAAAATGAATCTAATCCGACCCTTAGTTGATATGGGTTTACTTTTAGCCGTCAAATATAATTTTGGCATGTGTTAGGGTAATTTTATAATATTATATTTACCCTTAATTACCCGATTTACCTTTAACTATAGTAAATAAAATTTACCGTAGTTACTATTCATAATTCCCAAAAATAAAAAGTAGCCTATTAACATAATTTGGACCCACTAATTCCATATATGGAATCCATTTTTTAAATTCAATACACAAAAGTTGCAGAAATTAAATTAAAATTAATCCCGTTGTCGAATAAAAACAGGTTTTTGTTTAAAACATTGCAAAAGATTGAATTGATTTAACCTACTAATTCAAGGTAAAATCAATGCTAATGAAATTAAATATATTAAATGGTAAAAATATATTCGATTTATACTTTAAAACCATTCAATATTATAATTTAACCACATAAAATATTACGATGAAAAATGTTGTTTTTAATTAAAATATAGCGTGTTTTTACTATTTATTAAAATATGAAAGTTATCGGAAAAATATCAAAACTTTATCTAATGTAAATTTTTATATCCTGATTCAAAAGAAGAATTTTATTTTGTCAAATTGAACATATAAACATGTCAAAACTAGATATAAAGTGGGTGTGCCATCAAAAGGCGGCAAAACATCATTTTTTGAAAAATACTTATTTTACCCGAAAAATTTATTTTGTTCTTATACCATGTTCTAGAAAATGTGTAAGATGAATAATAATGTTATAAAATTCAAAATTTAGTTAATACTATTCATAAGGGCTAGTTCATGACAATATTATAATAATATATCGTTGTTTATTAAAACCCGGTATTGCGTACAACACACACTATCGAGGAAGGTCGCGATTGCGTGTAATGCAAGCCAAGTTAGGGTTGCGTGTTGTGAAAGAATCCTTCGTTGTTTCTTATAACATTATCCAACCCTATTTCATTTATACATTGAATATATATATATATATACTCAATGTTGCGTAGAATAACTATTATCAAAATTGTGTGTAACACGAGCCAAGAATAGTGTTGCGTATACTGCAAGCTAATATGGTGTTGCATATAGTGCAAGGTAATCTTGGTGTAGAATACAACACAAGACATTAATGAAATTAAAAGAATATTTTTCATAAAATCTCGGGGTGTTACATTCTACCCCCCTTGAAATGAATTTCGCCCTCGAAATTTGTCAGGGTTATAAATGGTTTACTACTCGAAAGATTGTTTAATAGAAACCCACATCGTAAAATGGAATACCAAAACATGGCTTTAAAAACTAAAGTAAGAAATGTAACGGTTACGCAAATTAACTCATCACTGGGTTTCCACATAGGAGAACATAGGTGAAAATATGGATAAGGAAGAAAAATCTAACCATCAAGTTATGATGGAGAGTGGTAGAGAACATGGCTATAAAAAAGCCAACAATCACAAAGCTATTGATTTGTGATGATCTAGGGTACCATCTGATTCATCAGATATAAGATCACTAGGACAACATTTTTGGTTTTCAATATCATTTCCCTAAAGTTGAAAATTTTGAATTAGAAGAAATACTTACTTGATTTTGGTACAATCTCACTGTTGTTCGTGAATTGAACAATTTCCACTTCATCCCTTAAAGAAATGAAGTTGAATTTGTTATCCGCGATGTGTTAGTAGATCATGTGATAGAATTATGGGTCATTCCATCTCTTTCAAACAAAAGGTTAGTAAAAGTGATAAGTCCATCTTATGGTTAGATTAATCGTATATGGTTCCAAAAATGAACTTATACTTCATATATCAAACCGCTTAATAAAATAAAACTAGTTTATACTAACCAGGGACTTCCTATAGGCCAGTGGTAGGCGATAAAGTCCAGTCGCACTTCGGTTGTCGGTTCGATTCCCACAGCCTTGTCCGATGTGATGGGTTGTCGCCCGTCCTGCAGGTTGTCCTTTTTCTAAAACTATATTACTATAACATCCCATCAATAATATCGAAAAACAAACAATAATAACTTATGTCCAACATAATCCATTCCAATATTTAGGCTTATCCATAATACTGCAGTCCACTCTCAAAGATTTAATACCATCGTGTATCCCCATATATCATAAGATATATCTTATTGGTCACATTCCAAACATTCAAACGCCTTAATCATGTACTCTCTTGAATACCCATTGAACCTTATTGAAAACATGAGTGCTGTAAAAAATTAACTCTTTCCACATACAAAAATCCTCAACATTCTATATACTCAAACCATGATATAACCTTCTCCTTATATCAGTCATGAGCTCATGAATACAATCAAACATTTAATTTTCTCCTTATCCCTTCATTATGCGCATAACATCTACATTCCAAAAATATCTAAATAAACATTCATGGATACTGGTAACATTAATCATACACATTCAAAACTAAAGGAAAGGAAACAGCGTAACAATACTTAGATGTCTATTTATTCCATAGTACCATGAGATTACTTATACAACTTTACACATGATAAACATGTAATCATTCCACTACATTCTTAAACCATTGACCGAGCTTCAACAATTCTTTCATATCAAATATCATTTGTAGTCTCTTCATCATCATCAACATAAATACTACCCATATGACCATACTGATTCTCTTCATGAGACATTACCTTAGGGCATTGGTTTGCATAATGCCCGTACATTCCACATTTAAAACATTTAACCATTGTTGATGTCGTAGCAATACCATTATCCTCATCCTTGGTGTTAACTGAACCTTTTCCTTTGCACTTACTGGCTTTGTGTCCTTCTTTTCCACACCCAAATCATCTTCCAGTTCCTTTGAAACATTCTCCTTGATTCCTCTTCCCACATGATTTACATAGGGGAAATTGAACTTTTTTTCCTCTATGATCATCATGAAACTCCATCTTTCTCTTATTAGCCGAGTCAGGAAACTTACCAAATTTTACTTTATTGATCATATTATGAGATTTCTGATTCGGCATAATAATTATGTTTGGACTTCCAAATCCCATTTCATTTGATTTCTCATGATGAATATCATTCCATTGTCCATCATATCCTCCATTATCGTGAATCATCTTGTTTCCAGCCATTTTCTAAAACCCAAAAATAATAGTGTGAGATGCAAAAATCATGCTAGGGAAAACAACTTAATAAAAGAGGGAGTAACATTAATATATAACATCTTAGGTTAAATTATAATATCTTTAGTGAAATTCTAGGACTATAACCTATACGTATACTTATCCTTAGAGACATCCCTAGACATACCTTAGAAATATCTCTAGGGATCTCACTAGCGTTTTCTCATCCTAGTATCCAAAGGTTGACTAAACCTTTCCTCCGATACCAACTGTAGAGACCCGAAGCCTGACATACATTGACATTACATTACATTTGTGGAATACTTAGTACATAACAAAAACACACACACAAGGACCGTAATAGTTTAGTGTCTTTGGAAACTCGGAATATAATCTTCTAATGGTGGTGAAAGATCTTCAAAATCTCCCATAAAGATCTTCCTTTTTTTTACCTAAAACCTTTCTTTATATCCTGGGGAAAAGAAAACATAAAAGGGTGAGCTCAAATGCTCAGTTAGGGTAAACAAAAGAAATATCACTCACATCATATACATAAGCACAAAACTTTTGGAAATCTTAACCTGCAAAAGAGTTCATAATTTCATAACATGGCATAAATCATGGCAGTGAAATGTAGTCACAATAATCATAACTTAAAACATGAAACTTTGTGGCATATATACATAATCATAGAGAATCATATATTATTAGTCAAGACTCATTGCCAAGACTATATTAGTGGACAAAGTCCCTTTCTGAACCGAGTCACCCTCGTTTCAGTCCTTTTTTACTGAACCGGTATAACCTACCATTCCAGCCATATCTATATCATGAGATATAAAATCTTTACCCAATGCATTGGAGGGAGATATAGGTCCCAACCATCTCATAATGATACCATTCTTATGTGTTCCACAAAATCATAAATCATACATCATTGCATAACCCATGTAATACAAATGGGAATCTTAAACATCATGACATCATAAAACAATTCATATATGATAAAGGAATTCATAAAAATAATTTCATCACAACATAATCAAATCAATGTAATAATAGTGATAAAAATAGGACCCTTTATTATCTTATATGGAAAATAATTTTGATAAAACACTTGAACTTCATTCTTGAGGAAAATATCCTTTCTACTTTCAAAAACATTTTTCCTTTCTTAACATGTCATACAACTTTAAACTAAAAGAAGTTGATTAAAAATAAACTTGAAAACCTGTAAAGGAATATTCTTGGAAATAATGTTTTAAAAAATCCATTCATGCCGTATAAGTTAAAATAACATTCTTAGTACTTTTGTCGGAAAAGTCAAAAAGTACCTCATACGAAAAAGACAAAAGATTCCTTTCATATCTTTTACTAAAAACTCACCAAAGGGTAAAATTGGATTTAAAAAATTGTAGGTGAATGGAAACAATATTATATATTGAAGAAACATGGATGTGGATGATAAAATACACCCCAGTAAATGCCAAAGTATAAACAATCTCGGATAAAAATGAGATTGTGATATTTCCCTTACCTTAGGTCCGGTTTGCTTCGTAAGTGTCTGAACCTCATGTATAATGATTTAAATAATTTCATTTACTTATTACAGAATCATATTCATTTTTATTATATCATATATGGTTCACTTATGACTTTATATTACCCGTTCTTTTGTAAATTCATGTTAAAGTAGCGTTTTGGGTAAAATCGTCTCATCTGTCGTTCGTGTTTTAACTTGTACTTATTCATAAGATTACTTAGATCATTATTACTTAATTATAGAATATAAAACATGATTTTTATATAATATATATTCAGAATATACATATATATAATGGATAGATAAATGTAAATAAATACACCGTTCATGAAGACGGTAGGTCGTACGTACGCATGAAGGCTGTTTTCGTTTCCTTATTGAATTGAGTGGAAATAAGTAGATGACATAAATATATATACACATGAATACAGTAGCTTTATAATGTCATATATTTCATTATTATTGATTATATAAACTTCATAATCATTCTTAAATGGTTAACATGGAGAATGAGTCTCGTCGCGTCGTGGAGACGGTAGTCCGTACGTACGCACGAGCGATGATATCATTTCCATAAATATTGAATTGAATTGGAGTGGATGATACAATATATCAGAATCATTATGATGTTATAATAACTATGTATAGTTATTCTTTACACCATAATACCCATCCATGTAAGGTGTAGGTGGAAAAATAGATTACACCACGGCGTGGAGACGGTATTCCGTACGTACGCACGCGCGGTGATTTTTTTCCGCAGGATGAATAGATGGTGAAATAGGGTTGTTTCATACTTATAATAACATATCAGTATATGAGTGATACTTATGTTATTACTTCATAATGAAAAAACCCAAGATGAAGAAGTGGAAGAAGAAATAAAGTTGAAAGAATCGGTAACGGAAATTACCTCTTCTTTGAAGCACCTCTTTGAGACCTCCTCTTAGAGAACTAAAATTGGTCTTTGAGGAAGACCAGAACCTCTAGGATGTTTCTAGGGAAGTATAGAGGATAATTTGTAAGGTTTTGGACGATCTTGAACGCTCAAAGTTGTGTGGGGAAGAGAGGGAGGAGGTGCCCTTTTATAAGGGAGGAGAGGGGCACCATTGGAATTCTTAAAAATATTAATTTATAATAAATCTAAACCCACTTAAAAACCTTCAAAAATGACTCATATTAGAATATTAGATGAGATAGGGTTGTAATCTCATCAACCAATCAAATTTAGACATGTTTGGATCTTATTTTAAACCTTATAATTTTGATTTATCTTTATTTAATATATTTATGTTTATTTGGGGTAATAAAATTCTAAATTTTAAATTATAACAAATAATTACTTATTTTTTGTGCATTTTCCATAATTGTTTAATTTATAACATTATAGACCATGTAAATTTAAATTTGTAATTTTTAAATATTTTTGTGATTTTTAAACAATTTTATAATATGTTATTTTTATAAAATAACAATAGTGTCAATTTTGACACTATTCATTTATTTGAATTTAAATAAAATATATACAGAAGATATGTTCAAAATAAAAGCTTTAATATATTAATAATAGGTAATATGTATCTATAAAATAAGTGGATCACATTAAATAGTTCATATAATATTTATTTTATTTTTTTTGGAACCATTTATTTGGTTTATCTCTTAATAAAATAATTACACATCATTTTTGTATAATTATTTAATATACTTAATTTTGCATAAAAATTTAAAATAAAATCCTATGATGAAGATAAATATATTAACTTTCACAATAATACTTTTACTCAAATTTATCATCTTAAAATCACAATATTTAAATTGTTATATTTATTAAATTATGAAGGTGACAACTTTGGAGTCATTTAAAATAAAATAATATAAGTGTCATAATTGGTTGTATAAGACTCCAAATGGCCAGCTATTCGACCATTGGATGATTATAGTTTAAATTTACATGACCTATAAGTTTTGGTCAGGGTTTTGTGCCTTTTATGGTCACATTTAGTTTAATAAAAACTATATTATTAATTTTTCACTAGATAAATAATTTCTGCATCACTATTGTGTCACAATTAATGATAATTATTTAATCCCAAAAAATTCTAGATAAATTCTCATGATGTAGATAATTTTTTTAGATTTCTGTTGACTATTCATGTTTGATGATTTATGATGTTTATCACTAAGTTAAAATTATTATACTTATAAGATTTAAGAAAGTGACATGTTGTCACTTTCTTTGGTTTTAATAATAATTAAATTATTTTCATGGTCAAAAGTCCATAAAATGAATCTAATACGACCCTTAGTTGATATGGGTTTACTTTTAGCCATAAAATATAATTTTGGCATGTGTTAGGGTAATTTTATAATATTATATTTACCCTTAATTACCCGATTTACCTTTAACTATGGTAAATAAAATTTACCGTAGTTACTATTCATAATTCCCAAAAATAAAAAGTAGCCTATTAACATAATTTGGACCCACTGATTCCAAATATGGAATCCATTTTTTAAAATTCAATACAAAAAAGTTTCAGAAATTAAATTAAAATTAATCTCTTTGTCGAATAAAAATGGGTTTTTGTTTAAAACATTGCAAAAGATTGAATTGATTTAACCTACGAATTCAAGGTAAAATCAATGCTAATGACATTCATTATATTAAATGGTAAAAATATATTCTATTTATACTTTAAAATCATTCAATATTATAATTTAACCACATAAGATATTACGATTAAAAAAATTGATTTTAATTAAAATATAGCGTGTTTTTACTATTCATTAAAATATGAAAGTTATCAGAAAAATATCAAAACATTATCTAATATAAATTTTTATATCTTGATTCAAAAGATGAGTTTTATTTTGTCAAATTGAACATATAGCCATGTCAAAAACTAGATTTAAAGTGGGTGTGCCATCAAAAGGCGGCAAAACTGCATTTTTTGAGAAATACTTATTTTACCCGGAAAATTTATTTTGTTCTTATACCATGTTCTTGAAAATGTTTAAGATGAACAATAATGTTATAAAATTTAAAATTTAGTTAATACTATTCATAACGGCTAGTTCATGACAATATTATAATAATATATCGTTGTTTATTAAAACCCGGTATTGCGTACAACACACGCTATCGAGGAAGGTCGCGATTGGGTGTAATGCAAGCCAAGTTAGGGTTGCGTGTTGTGAAAGAATCCGTTGTTGTTTCGTATAACATAATCCAACCATATTTCAATTATACATTGAATATATATATATATACTCAATGTTGCGTAGAATAACTATTATCAAAATTGTGTGTAACACGATCCAAGAATAGTGTTGCATATACTGCAAGCTAATACGGTGTTGCGTATAGCGCAAGGTAATCTTGGTGTAAAATACAACACAAGACATTAATGAAATTAAAAGAATATTTTTCATAAAATCTCAGGGTGTTACATCCTGTGTGGGTTCGATCCTGTGTGGGTCATTGCGGGGGTTAATTACCTATAGATCTTTTGGGGGTCATTGCTGGGGTTAGTACCTATCGATCCTGTGTGGGTCTGATGACTTAGGTGAATCAGTGGCTACATCTGATCATCTCTATCGTCTTATTAATAAGTATACCTGTGTGAGCTGAATCTTGACTTTCAATCATTATCTTCGATATGATTGAATTGATTTCCTGTGTGGATTGTGTTGTGATATCCTGTGTGGACGTGATCGAACATGGGCTTGGGTGTTGGGAAGAACTGGAATTGATGACTTAGGTATATGTATGGGAATATACCTACGTCGTGTCGGATGTTACTTCGTGATTGTATCTTTCCTTTGTGGATTATCCTTTGTGGATTTTGGGAGACCTTCAGTATTCTCGGGGTCCTTACTGAGTAGCTTATACTCACCCCTGCATGGGCTATGCCCGCACTACGTTGTGTTGGTTGCAGACGACGGACAGTACTGATCGTGGTCAAGGCACGAGGAGCAGGTCAGTACTCGGAGGTGGACCACTGGGCGTGGCAGATTCGGAGTGGATGGCTAGACCCGAGGAGCTGTGGAGGATATCTATACCCACCCTTCATGTGGGACTTCCAGTGGATGGCTCGAGGCTGCAGCTTTACTTTTCAGTTGTTGTACTCCCTTTTTTAGTTGTACTTTACTTTCAGTTGGGGTTTGTATTCTGCCCCACTTACTTTTCCGCACTTACTTGTATGCATTTTTTACTTAGTGCTTCCTTTTTCTTGCTTTTCCTGTGCTATTGGTTTACTTTACAAAGGTAATGCCTTCCCTTTTATTGGGTATTACGCCTTGGTGCTAGTCTCCAGCCTCTGGCCTATGGAAGGTGGGCTTGGGGTAGTCAAGGCACAGGCCCTGAGGACGGGTCGTGACAAATTGGTATCAGAGGAGTTTGGTTCTACCACAGAACATTGGACTCTGATCTTTCTTCTATATGAAGAAATAGTGTTAAGAGTGTTGAGTGTGGTTATCAGTCTAGGGAGTCCAGTGTTGGTGCGACGGCCGACGTATCCGTACACCAGGACCCTGACTTCTGATTTACGACTTAATTCACGAAAACATTGATTGCATGTGTGTTTCGAGTTTTCTTTGTGATTAATTTGTGTCAGCTCACCAAGTATAATGATTTGACCGTGGCACACCTGTCTCTTTTCAGGATGGCCCCATGACGGCAGCCTGCTAGGGTTCCGAGTGTTGTGCGTGATGACAACCCACCGAGTGACGAGGCCTCGGTACATGGCCCTTTGACAATAAAGGAACCGGTGGTTACTCTACTTGTCGAGTCACCAATGCTACCAGCCCCAGCCGCTAACGATGACCATTGCCTTAGTCCACTGCATGAGTTTCAGCGTCACTGACTGCCCAAGTCCCGTGGGGAGACAGACCCTCAGGCAGCTGAGGATTGGTTGGAGGTAGTTGTACGGGTTTTCAAGTTAGTGAGGACACTTGCAGACCTCATGGTGATCCTCGCACCGAGCCTTCTGCATGGGGCAGTAGGCAGATGGTGGAGCTTTATGCTCCAGGTGCATGACGAGGCATCTCTCCTCCAGATGGACTTTGAGAGCCTCTTCCTCTTGGAGTTCATCCCACCCACACTCCATGTAGTGCGCATCCAGGAGCTTCTACAACTGCGGCAATGCAGCTTGACGGTCTCCCACTACTCGGTGAGATTTACAGATCTCTCGCGCTATTCGAAGAACATGGTATAGGACTCATTCTTCTGGGCCCGGACCTTCAAGCAGGGATTGAGGCACGAGATCAGGGCATCACTGATCTCCCTCTGCATTCCAAAACAGGCAGGGGTACTAGAGCGAGCCCTCCCCATCAAAAGCTTCCTTGCTAAGCCTACATTAGCAGCGAGACCTACCGTAGGGTGGCACGTAGCAGAGTCTTTTGCAGCAGGTAGTCGAGGGATGAATCATGGGTCCAGGTAGACCAGACCCTCAGGAAGACAACCTCAAGACACTAGCTCAGAGGTGCGGGGCACTCAGCGCAGAGCCAGTCTTTTGAGAGGCAGGCAGTGCGATGCATGCGGCGGGCAGGGCCACATGGCTCGTGACTTCCCGACCTGTCGTGTAGAGGAGCAGCAGACAGTTGAGGGACCACATAGGCAGAGGCATAGGGTCGATCGTGGCGGTCCTCCGGGAGCAGGCGGATGAGGCAGAGGAGCTGTCCGAGCAGCAGTTGGTGGGCGACGCTTTGAGGCTCTACCACCACAACCCCAAGAGGTCCACCCTGACCACAGGGAGCTGGCGGGCAGAGACAGGCACAACTTCAGGCAGTAAAGGCCTATGACCACGGTGCACCCGAGTTGATTCGAGGTAATATCTGTGTCTATTCCACCCTTGATGCAGTTATTATAGACAAAGTAGTGATTCATTCTTTCATAGATGCTGCTCTTGTTCAGATATCAGAGATTCTGACAGAGCCGTTGGCTTGATCCTTACGGCTAGAGACTCCTACGGGAGCATACTCGATGATTACACACTAGTTCCGGCAGTGTGAGCTTACATTCGGAGGCGAGAGATTCAGCTGGGATCTTATTGTAGTGGCGTCGAGGCCTTACGATGTCATCCTGGGCATGGATTGTTTATCTATAGTTGATTCTTAGATTGACATTATTAGATGCATGGTTCGGTGTGTACGCACCGACGGGAGCATGTTCACCTTCACCGACGAGAAGGGAGCATTTGCAGCACAGGATGGACTCTCGCAGAGGAGAGGACAGCCCATCACTCATCATTTGTCTAACCTCATCCTAGGAGCGGTTGACATGCAGAGTCCTAGTTTTCTTGTAGTGGTGGATCAGTATGCGGACGTTTTCCCCGACGACGTTCCAGGGATACCTCCTTGCAGAGAGGTAGACTTTTATATTGACCTATACCCTGTGACAGCCCCGATAGCCACTCCTGCATATCGGGTGGCCCCCGCTGAGTTTCGAGATCTACGGGTACAGTTGGAGGACTTGCAGGGAAAGGGATTCATCCGACCCAGTGTTTCACCCTAGGCTTCCCAAATATTGTTCGCCAAGAAGGCGGACATGAGCTTGCGAATTTGTGCCGACTATCGTCGCCTGAACCAGATGACAGTGAGAAACAAGTATCCACTACCAAGGATTTATGACCTGTTCGATCAGCTCAATAGAGCATGACAGTTCTCGAAGATAGAACTCAGGTCAGGCTATCATCAGCTTAGAGTTCGGGTTGAGGATGTGTAGAAGACGGCCTTTAGATATTGGTATGGCTACTATGAGTTCTTGGTTAGGCCTTTCGGTGTGACCAATGCTCCATTAGTGTTCATGGGCCTCATGAACAGGATCTTTCAGTCATACCTCGATCGATTTTCCGTGGTCTTCATTGACGACATTTTGATATACTCGACGTCTGAGGAGGAGCACGCCTACCACTTGCGGGTTGTACTGGACACACTCCGAGAGCACCATCTTTATGGAAAGATCTCGAAGTGTCAGTTCTGGATACGCGAGATCCACTTATTTTGAGACGTTATCTCTGAGGTGAGAGTTGTGGTGGATCCTGCGAAGATCGAGGCAGTGCTAGCTTGGGAGCCACCTAGGAGCGTGATGGAGGTGCGTAGTTTCATGGGTCTAGCTAGGTACTACCAGAGATTAGTGCCAGACTTCTCCAGAGTGGCGGCACCACTCTTAACTTTGATGAAGAAGGGGAAACCATTTGTGTGGTCAGATAGATGTAAGTAGAGCTTCCAGAAGCTGAGACAGATATTGACTAGTGCGCCTATCATGGGGAAACCAGAGGAGGGAGTTGGGTACATAGTTTACTACGATGCATCATGGACCAGACTCAGATGTGTCCTAATGTAGGAGTGGGTCATGATCGCCTATGGATCACATCAGTTGAAGCAGCATGAGCAGAAATACACTACCCATGACCTGGAGTTAGTAGCAGTGGTCTTCGCTCTGAAGATGTGGCGACACTATCTGATGGGAGAACACTTTACAGTCTATTCAGACTATCAGAGACTCAGGAACATCTTCTCGCAGAAGGAACTGAACCTGAGACAACGTCGATGGCTCGAGATCCTCCAGGACTATGACATTGAGATATTCTATACTCTTGGGAAGGGGAACTTAGTAGCAGATGCTCTCAGCAGGAGGACAAGCATCCAGCTACTAGGGGAGGCGACAAACAGCGAGCCACTTTGTGGATATCCTTCATGGTTAGAGATGGAGCAGCCTTTCTTTAGTCACTCACATTCAATCCTCCACTACTGCTGCGGGTTAGAGAGGCACAGCGTGGCGACGCTGACTGTGAGATGCGACGTTCGCAGATATCCTCCGGACAAGAACCTGATGGTTTTTCTTTAGGAGGAGAGAACTACGTCCTTTTCAGAGGACGTACCTTGGTACCAGTTGCTTTAAGGGAAGAGGTGCTTAGAGAGTTTCACACTTCACCTTTGGCGGTGCATCCTGAAATGGCGAAGATGTACCAGGATCTCAAATGATAGCACTGGTGGCCGGGCATAAAGAATGATGTGGCATAGTTCGTTTCTCGATGCCTCACCTGCCAGCAGGTGAAGTCAGAGCACCAGGTACCAGCAGGCTTTGTACAGCCCATAGAGGTCCTAGAGTGGAAGTGGGACAAGATATCTATAGACTTCGTGACTGGACTTCCACGCACATTCGGAGGTCACAACTCCATTTGGGTGATTGTCGACTGACTCACCAAGTCATCTCACTTATTACCCATCATAGATCAGGGCTCAGTGGAGAGTTTGGGACGTCTCTACAATCAAGAGATTGTACGGCTTCATGGTGTGCCATCATCTATCATCTTTGATCGAGATGCTCGCTATAATTCATGGCTTTGGAAGGGGTTGCAGGAGGCATATGGGATCCAGTTACGTCTGAGCACCACCTTTCACCCCCAGACAGATGGTCAGACATAGATGACCATTCAGACTCTCGAGGACATGCTCCGCGCATGTGTCCTCAACTTTGGTTGCATCTGGGAGGACCACCTACCCTTGGTGGAGTTCGTTTACAACAACAGCTACCACTCCACCATCGGGATGGCGCCATACGAGGCGTTGTACGGACGACCTTGTAGATCACCTCTGTGATGGACAGACCCTGGGGAGTCAGCACTTGTGGGACTGGGGATGGCCCAGGCCACGATAGAGAATGTCCAAGTCATCCAGGAGCGAATGAGGACAACTTAGAGCTGGCACAAGTCTTATGCTGACAGGAGGCAGAGGCCACTAGAGTTCGAGGATGGCGACCACATCTTCTTGAGGGTCTCACCTCGACGTGGATTGTGGAGATTTGGCCGAGGCAGCAATTTGTCTCCACGGTTTATCGGACCATTCCAGGTCCTCACCAGGATTGGCGAGGTAGCTTATTTCCTGGATCTACCACCTCAGTTACACCAGGTGCACGACGTCTTCAACGTATCCCAGCTGAGGAGATACGTGCATGACCTGATGCATATCAATGACCATGGGGATCTGGACATTGATGATGGGGTGACTTTTTAAGAGGTCCCGGTGGAGATTGAGGATCGACAGGAGCGGGTCCTACATGGACGATCGATTCCTATAGTTAACATCAGATGGCAGCACGGGAACCTCCAGGAGAACACTTGGGAGTGGGAGGCTCAGATGCATGCTTTGTACCCACATTTGTTTCCCTAGTTTAGGATGTATCTTTACGGGGACGTAAAACCATGAGGTGGGGGTAATGTAAAGACCAGAAAAAATCCAGGGGAATTTTTTTCATAATTTTTCTTTGGGATTTTAGAAGAACGCAGTTTCTAACGACACCTGATTTTGAGGCCCGGTGTGCCCGGAATCATTTTCCAAAGTTTAGCTCGGGTACTTTCAGTGAACGAACGAGCGGGTTTTTTTAACTTTTCAACCAGTGCTCGGAATTGAATTCTGAAGTCATCGATGGAATCAAAGCGCCGTTAATTTCTTAGAAACACCTTTTCTGGAGTTGCGTTTTCTCGGGTGTGGTTTTAAAATTTTCGGGTTAAGTAAAGGAATAAAATAAAAGTGGTGCAACAAATTTTATTTTATTTTTGTTTAACCTAAGCTAAGTGGATGAAGTGGGACCCACAATATCCTACCCACTAGGTACGATAATTGTGAGGTGGGACCCACACGACCTCCACCATTTCTTTTCTACCCCAACCCCCTCCGTTATTAAGGTAATGCACCCGCACCCCTTTAAAGTGGAAGTCAACACTTGCGTTTTTCTATTTATGAAACGCCTCATTTAATTTGGTGGTTTAAACTTTGCAATTAATTCACTTAATTGATTTTTTAATTTTAGAATTTCAAAACGCATGGCTTGAGAAATAAAATAAGACAAATCTTATTTTATTAAGGGTTGTTGGGTTGTGAGAGGCTTGGGTGAATTTGCTCAAGATTTTGAAGTTCTTCCTCCTCGACGAAGAATGCGAAGAACGCGAAGAACGTGAAGAATGCCGACCTCTGACGACGGACTACGGTGAGAGACACATTCCTACGAGATCGAAGACCCGACGCGCATCACCTCTTTCTTTCATTCCGTGTCAAAGGAAGGAAGACACCGTTCCTCCATAACGTGCTGATCTGCCTTCTTCCGCTGAGATCAATTCCACGACATCCCTTTCCGCGACAAACACTTTCTACGACTACGCTCGAGGTAGGGGTTTATTTTAATTGTTTGTTCGTGATTACTTTTGTCGTTTCCTCCTTTTCAATTTGATCCACATGACATCACAATAATGGGAGGAGGTCGGACCACACAAACACGACCGACCCTCCTCCCCCTTGTTGGTTTGATTTTGTTGCGACACGTGTAAGGCGGCGCGGTGCGGAAGCACCGTACGGAAAATATTAAAGGAAGGACGGAGAAGCGAGGCGTCGTTGCGCTACACCGTTGAAGAAAAACTAAACCGTGGTGATGTCGCGCCACACCGAAGAATCAAAAAAGCACCGCGGCCGGAGTAGGGCCACGATGGAGCAGGGAACGGTGGCCGGTTCCGGGCCGCTGGCGTCGGAGTAGGGGGACGGGCCCATGCTGGTCCCTTGGAGGCAGCAGCCGGCCGGCTAGAGCGGGCCAGCAGGTCAGGGGAAAACTGGGGTTTTGTAACCCCCAGTTGGCTAGAAGGTGCGGCCCCCCACATAGGGGCCGCAGATTCTCTACGCAGGGGGAAGCACGCCCCCCTTCACTGCTCGGCTGTTTCGGTCGTGCCACCCGGCCAGCGCCAGCGCGCCGGGCCGAGCCGCCGGGCCGGACAGCCAGGCTGGTCCGCGCCCAGGCAGGGCCAGGCCGCACCTTCCAGGCCGGGCCATGCCCAAGCAGGCCGGACCCGGTCCCGGGTAGGGTCGACCCGGTTTGGGCCGACCCAGGGGGTCTCGGGCCGGATCGGTCCGGGCCCGAAACCCCCACTCCCGGACCTCTTTCTGTCGTTTGCCCATAACGTGGTCTGTGGACCTCTGATCTATGCATTGTTAGCTACAATAATATCCTTGGATAGAGATGGTCGTTTATATATATTACATTCAAGGTTTCGAAGAACATTGGGTTCCACCGGGTTGGTTCGTACACGAAATCAACCGGGCCCTCGGAGCCGAAACGCTTATAACTTGAGCTACGTACGTCCGATTGATGTGTCGTCGACTTTGATGGATTCCTCTTAGTGAGACAGACCTTTTGGCTTACTCCGCTAAAGATTTGGACACAGTTGGAGTACGGTCGGGTTGTTTTTGACTTAAAAACCAACCGGGCCCCTGGGACGAAAAAGCCAATAACTCTCAGACCGGGCGTCCGATTGACACGCCATCTGTGACATTGATTTCCTGTTGATGATACGGAAATTTTTGATACATCAACTCCGGAATATGTGTCATTTGATGTATCATCCCCTCGGCTCATGGAGAGGACCCTCCCGAACGAGTTTGTTGTGTGCGGGAACCCTAGAGCCGGCTGCGATTGCGACGACAGTGATGACTGTAAAGAAATCCTCCGTGGATTCGGTGGCGATGACTACAACACTCAGAGATTCTACGTGGATCAGTGCTACCGATCCTGTGTGGGTCCGATCCTATGTGGGTCATTGTGGGGGTTAGTTACCTATCGATCCTTTGTGGGTCATTGCGGGGGTTAGTACATATCGATCATGTGTGGGTCTGATGGCTTAGATAAATCAGTGGCTACATCTGATCATATCTATCATCTTTCTAAGAAGTATACATGTGTGAGCTGAATCTTGACTTTCAATCCATATCTTTGATATGATTGACTTGCTTTCCTGTGTGGATTGTGTTGTGCTATCCTGTGTGGAAGTGATCAAACTGGGGATCGGGTGTTGGGCCGAACTAGAATTGATGACTTATGTATATGTATGGGCATATACCTATGTAGTGTCGGATGTTATTTCGTGATTGTATCTTTACTTTGTAGATTATCCTTTGGGGATTCTGGGAGACCTTCGGGGGTCTTGGGGTCCCTACTGAGTATCTTATACTCACCCCTGCACGAGCTATGCCCGCACTATGTTGTGTTGGTTACAGATGACGGACAACGCTTATTGTGGTCGACACACGAGGAGCAGGTTGGTACCCGGAGGTGGACCACTGGGCGGGGCGTATTCAGAGCGGACGGCTGGACCCGAGGAGATGTGGAGGCTATCTGTACCCACCCTTCAGTTGGGACTTCTAGTGGACGGCTAGAGGCTGTAGCATTACTTTTCAGTTGTTGTACTCCCTTTTTTAATTGTACTTTACTTTCAGTTTGGGTTTGTATTATGGCCCACTTACTTTTCCACACTTACTTGTACCCAGTTTTTACTTAGTGTTTACTTCTGCTTTCTTGTTATGTGGTGTTGGTTTAATTAATAAAGGCAATGCCTTCCCTTTTATTGGGAATTACGCCTTGGTGCTAGTAGTCAGCCCCTGGCATATGGAAGGCGGGCTTGGGGTAGTCACGGCACGAGCCCTGACGACGGGTCGTGATAGATACCTTTGTATTTCATAGAATATAATTGTAATATGAGGGAATTACTTTCTTCAAAGAATTTTACGATCAATACAATTCTCCCACTTTTAGATTAATTCATTCATTTTCATCAATGTAAAGACTCAAGTTATATGAAATTATTTAATTCTTTAAACTATATTTTTATTTTTCAAAATAAAAAATATATTCCCCTTATTGAGATTTTTGTTTTTCTCATGACGTGATTCTAATCCATACTTCAACATTTACCCTAGCTTTGTTCATTTACATTCAGCATCTTCACAACCGGAGGTGTCAAACCCTTTTTCCACATGATCCATGAAATCAATTTCATCCCTTGATTAGATATAAGTGGTGGATTAATATTCCTCTTATTTTATCACCTTATTTTTTTAATATTGATCAATTTGAAATTTATTTTGTTAAATTATTCTGTTCCCTTTCAGATTTACCCCTTTTATTTTTTTGGGATTTCTCATCATCTATCTTGAGTTCAAAAGATATATATTTAGGAAAATATAAATCAATGTTTCTAATGTCATTATAGTTGAAAAAACATGATTTTTAAATTATTTTAACATAAAAAATTGCCTTCATGAATAATTTTGAATGAATAGTTATGGTTTTTCTATAATTATTATTTTTACCTTCATCATGAGAATTATTTTTTTCTAAGATAGCATTATCAAGGATTTTGATCATTCTCTGATAATCATAATCCATATAAGATATGATATTTTTTTTGATGATGGGTAATTTCACATTTAATATTAAATTAATATAGAGTAAAAACATATCTATATTCCAAAATCCCTACATTAGGATTAGTCCAATAAAAAAATTAATCATTTTATGACATTATTTTAATCATCCATCTTTTCTCTAAGACACCAAATATTACTGAAGTTTTACCTGAATATTATATACTATTAATCAATGTTTTTTTCTTCACCCGTAAAGATATTAATAAATTTTAATATAAAATCTTTAATTTTGGCCTCCATGAATCAACATATTCAATTATTTCTAATTTCACCAAATGTTATTATGAATATTTGAGTCTCATAACAGTTGTGTAATCATTTTTAAGGAAATGAAAATGGAATTTTCATCATTTCCATCGAATCCCATATTCTCTTATATGTCAATGTCATAAGAGAATAATTACCAATATGTGGAAAAACTACAATTACAGCATCATTTAACTCAAATCTAAGAGAAAAAATATTGGGAAACATAATATTATTCCAAAAGAGATAAATATTATGATTTTGTTTAAGAACGTAACTATTATTGATAGAATTTAGATAATCTATATAAAGTAAAACGTAGATCATGATAGATTAAAAATACTCTCAAATAAAAACTGTTCTTCAATAGAATATATAGTACTACAAATACGTTGGTTGAATATGTGGAAATTTTAAAAAAATTTCATTATTTTGAAAAATAACTATATTAATCTTTATGGATCTGTTACACACTTTTGGATAAACAAATTATCATGAAATGAGTAAAATTAAATATCACTAGATAAAAATAATTAAAAACGAATTAGTTCTAATGTGATCCTATATCTTATTATGATAGGTAAGACACCACAATAACTGATTCTCCACTACATTCACAATTGTTTGAAAAAACATCACATCAATAGCATAGAGTCTCAATATGATTTATAGATTCCCACAAGAATAAAAGTTTCAATTATCTTCGAATAATTAAAAAAGAACACGAACACCATAAAAAAATATCACTTCTGAATGATTCTATATAATGAAACTATTGATAAAGATAATAATTTTGATCCTTCATGAATTTATTTATCATTTCTCATTTGATCTTATCTACTCATAACTCACAATGCAACACAATAATTTATATTATTTATTAATATTATGTGAAATCTATAAATATTTTTTCTATTCCAAAATATATAAATACATTATAGAATATTCATTATGAAAGAATATTCCATATCACGTAATCTTTAAAAAAATATAAGGGCTAACTTGTCCTCCAAAAAAACATGGATGGTTTAAAGAAATCTTATCTCCTCGATCCCACTATTCAGAGGATTTATAAAGTCATACTCTTAAAATACATTATGAAATATAGTTTAGATTATTAAATTTACTCACAACCGTCAAATAGATCATATAATCTATGAATACTTTATAGAAATCAATTTCATAATTAAAAAATATTAGTTTTATTTGAAGAACTCAAAATCCTACGGGGTTTTTCCTCTTCCTAAAAAAATTGATTTTCGATTGATCTACATAAAATAGAAAATCATGGTGCATTGTTTTATATTTTTAGATAATATATATTCTTTCATATGGTAGAAACAAACCCTCTACATTGATGCTTCATTTTTTTAAGTATGTAACCACTCCTATAACCACTGCATTCAATAATAATTATTCCCTATAGAATCTAAAATATACATTTTATGTCCTTCATCATTGAAAGTCATCAATGGAATTGTTTCTTATCAATTATATATAGAGAAACATGATATGATCTATTACCTAATAACAATTTTTCTCCTCAAACTTTATACCTCATATTGATTTAATTATTCCCATGATAATCATTTGTAGAATATCGAGTGAAACCTCTTATTTTAATTCCCTAAAGAAACTGAATCATCATTCAAACTGATTCTTGTTATTTATGTTATCACATTCTTGAAAAATGTATCATGTGTAACTGATGGTTTGTGGACTAATAATTTTTTTATATCTAGGATAATGATGTGAATGAAAGGTCGAATCCAATCATCAGTGGTTTATCCTGATCTTTAGCATCATTGAATTCCTAGAAAGAACGACGATGCTGAATAGGATGTATAAGACCTATCAATCAATTGAGAACAAAATAGTACAATGGTGATTGTTCCGCCAAAAATTTAAATGATATATGAAGCATATAATCTATGTGTTTTTAAATAGTAATCTTGATCTTTTTCAGGAAGTGACACAATAATCCACATGTACCTAAGGTACGATAGTTCCAAATATGTAGATCAGAACCAATTACACTTGGAAATAATGATCCATTCCCATGAAACTGTTATATTGGTCCACTAACACATGTGAACCTAATGTTTCCAACTTTTTGATCCTTATATATAGGATCTCATCTAGGCATATATAGGGCCCACCTACCTCTTCAACTATACGACCTCCTTCTAAGGGATCTTCTGTGGGGTCGAACCTCTTGTCCCAAATTTTGAATTAGGGGTAGCACAAGTTGAATTTTATGGTTGGAACATATTTTTTAATCATTCCCCCATAAAAACAGGACACAAACATATACAGTTTTTGAGTAAAATATAATTCCATTCTAAAACATACCCCTAAAAATTACCCATGAAATCACATTATGAAAAATATTGGAATAAATTTTCTCATGGATATTTTCATAAAACCATGAAATAAATGATGTTCAATAGTATTTATTCAATTATTATTATTTTCCAAACCCTTAAGTAAAAAATTTTCCATAAAACAATTATTTTACATTATGATCAGTCTAATAATTGTCACAATTTAGAAGGGTAATTATTTAAGAATGACATCCACTGCTTTTATGTGAATACACAGTAACTCTCCAATATAACCACTTCAACCGCTAATACTTTAATGCACCAACTTGACATTCCCTCAATCAAGGAACCTGACTCATTTTTTTCACATACCTAAAGGGAATTCTCGATCCACGCTGGCTGAAGATATGCACCCATCCTTCGATCAACAAACCAGAGGGAATGATTTCTCCCACAACAAAAAAAACACATGGAATGTATATACATGGAGCAAGAAGGAACACTAGATTTCAAATAAATATATGCCATAACAAAAAGGAAACAAAATAAACAAAATCACTATAATAGTATACTTAATCACCAAAATCCATGTTTATTTAAAAAGGACCAATTCCAAACAACTCTTCCATTTGATTTTCTAGACGAACTCCCACCCTCTCACCACCAGCTACCTAACTCAGCTAACATGAAACCTAACCACCTGACAATAATGCCTTTACCTTCCCTATAATGATATATATATATATATATATATATAGGTATGAAACCCACCAAAGAGGTGTGAAATGTGTGAGATACCATGCTCAATAGGATCGGACCAGCGGTTCCATATAGATTCTTTGTATAAAATTCATGTATGCACATTCCAAATAAATCATTTAATGATAAAAGATAATGTAATTTTATTAAAATCATGGTAAAAAATATAATATTCCAAATTTATAAATCAAAATCATCTATTTCAATTTCAAATAAAATTTTCCATCTCATCATTCACAATTATAAATATTCATATCAAGGCTAAAACTTCATTATCATGAAACAAACAATTGAAGCACATATATGAACACCAAGGATCAAAACAGGTCACAATCACAAACTAATCTTACCAAAATCAATATTATGTACAAATATGGTTTCTAGAACACATGCCTAGGAAGTAGAGGAATACCATATGACTAAAACCAACCATTTCATTATTATTACCCTAGAATTACGAGCCTATGATATAGGGGAATTCCCAATGAGAAAACATCCTGAAAATTATAAAAATATGGATTATGGCCTCAAGATAAACCTTCCCCCTTTATAAACAAGGTAACTTGTGTTCTATATTTCGAGATTAATTAAATTAAATTGAAATCCATTTCACAACCATTTCATAAATCCATTTAATTATTTTAAAAAGAAACATTTTTTTCCATTTATCGATAGAAAGGGAAAAATAATTTTTCCTTAAAAACAATGTTTTACTAACACAAAACAATCATGCCAATTATATGTATAAATTAGATTATCAAACCCAAAACATTAGCATGATCAATATATGATATAGAAGAAACCATCCTCTTAGAAACATAGTTCACACACAGCTGTAACATGATCCATCAATAATAAAAACTCAAAAATGCCGATGAAGGCCCTAGAACCTAGTCTACACATCTCAAAATTGATCCAACTGAGAAGGTGGATTTTTTGAGAAGAGGAAACACCACATAAATCAATAATGAACGCCCTCTACCAAAAAAATTTAAAGTATCATTCTCTGGAATAAGATCAAATATCGGATATGAATGATGACAACATGAAACACAATTTTAAACCATTGAATCTGGTAACAGAATGCAATGATGCTACCATGATAAATAGAAACAGGAAAGAAGCAAGGTCACTCACCTGGGGGGTGTACTCCAACTGAATTGATGAACAAATGTTGAATAGATCAATTAATAAGGAAAAATGTCGCCATAAATAAATGGAGTGCACCCCCAATCAAGTTAATGGTAACACTAGAAACCAAATGGGCACTCATATCCCATATGGATCCCTAAATAAATCAATGCTTAAGAAAATACATGTTGTGTAATACCCGTTTACATAGTGAAATATATGAGTCCCCAATACGCCAGAAAACAATCACCACAGATTAAAATTTGAATTTGAATTTACTCATGATGTATAAAATCTCATCAAGTTTTGTAACCTTTCACGCCATGAATCATTCCCATAGAATTAAACCATCAAACATTACATGTCATCTAACATAGTGACACTACGCGTAAATCTCTTAAAACCTGCTGAAAATCCAGAACCCAAAATTTAAAAATCCATACCAAAAATGGAACTCGGAGAGTGGGAAAAACAAACCCGATCATGGTAACATGATTTTTTAAAAATATAAGCATCAAGACTTTTTATCCCATGTAATTCATTTGGGAGATGTTACCCCGGGAAAAAGGTGATTCTATTTCTCCCTCATCAATAATGTCCATTCCCTAGTATATTTAGATTCTAATCCCTGTATCCATCATAATATTAAATATTGTATCAAATTCCCACACAAGAATTCACTTTGGAGTCAATCATATCAATAGGATTCCCCGAAACAAAAAAATATGCCACCAAATAAATTCCAACCCAACTCAGAAACTGATTAGGATCAAGATGGTACATTCAGAGATGAGGTAGGTGGAAAACATTATGAATACCTATCAACAAAACTAGTTGTGAAAACAAAAATGTAACCTACCTAATCTCTTGAGGGTCCTCTAATGGTTGAAAAAAAAATTAGAGCCACGATTCAATGCCTTCCAAGCTGATTGTGACCCAATTGCAGTGAAACATTCAGAAAACCCAATCACCAACTAAAAAACTCTAATGGAGGACATCACTGATCTACATATGATTTCTATCAACCCTAGGATGTAATGAGAGATCGATGTACATTGTAAATCTTAAATTGCATCCCCTAAAACAAAAATAGTCAAATTAAAGAGACTTCTCCAAACTCAAACCAATATAGAGGCAATATTCATGACAAACCAGACAATGCCATATACAGATCCATTTTGATCAACGATTGATAACTGTAGTTATAAAAACTCAAATTTCTCAATATTTCTATTCCATAATCTTTCTAAATTTAATATATAGGCCAAAATAATATCCAATGGGACATGAATCACTCACATCGTCAGTATTTTTGTCTATCGATGGTATGTTATGTTCAAATTTACCTGAGTTTTTATCTCCCATTAGAGACTCCTATATAACATTGATGTAAAACTAGTATCCCTATAAGAATCAAATACATAAGGAGTCTAATGTAACAACATAATATCATACACATAGAGATTTCACAGATAATCAACCATAGTGGTATTCTTGATCTAAATGTGATGAGAATAATTCTTCAACTGATCAACAACTTCCCAGATATAATTAGTCCCTTGGAGATTCTGTGGTAATCCAACAACAAAATCCATTAGTACATCATCCCATTCAAAATCGAACACCCGAAGAGGTGGCAGAAAACTAGTGTGTTTCAATTACTCTACCATTATCAGTTGACCGGTGTAATATAAGAAACTTTAATTTTCAAAGTCATGCTTTATACATAGCCACTGTAATCATAATTTCACATCATAATACAAATTTATAGTTCTTGGATGAAAAGTCCACAATGTTTTCTGAAAATTAAAAAAAATACTAAACTCCTCAGAGAGTTCGTAAATCCAATCAACTTCCCAAAGTGGAGCATACCATTTTAACATAGAAACTACAAGAAATGTCTTCTCTATCATACAAGATTTATCAAATTTCACTAAAATCATATTCATGCTACTGAATCTATAAAATAAAATCCAAAAGAGATGATGGTAAGTAAAAATTGGTGAGAACCATACCTAAAACATCCCTCTGATCTTCCAAATACAACTGAGTGAAAATCTATGTATGGTCCACTCATTCTTAGATTCCTGGTCAGCTTGTGATGGTACATTCTGACTAAGAGAATCTGTAATGACATTCACATTCGTCAAAGTGTAGAATATATCAGAGACCATCAAATGAAGGTATTTTACCCATTGTCACTATCCAAGATTTGTGTATTTTGAGAAAATATATTACTCAAACTTTTAAGATCAGAAAAGACATTGAACCATTTCTATAATGATAGATTCGCCAACATTTATGTGCATGCCTAATAGTTGAAAGCTCTAAATCATTATTAGAATAATTATTCTCATGAGGATAAATATTATGAGAGATGTAAGATACTGAATATAAATACATCATAAGATAACATCAAAAACCAACACTATAGGCATATAAAAAGACCACATACCCCTTACGAGGCACATTTAATAATAGAATTATAGCCGATGTTAGAAGCCACTTTTGTAAATTAAAAGAAGAATCATAATTAGAATCACATGTGAATTTCAACATTTTCTTAATAAAATAAAACTTAGGTGATTCCATATTATATAAATCCATTAAAAATCTTTGATAGTTTCCAGCAATACCATGGAATCTCCATGTTTAAAAGTCATTTTTTCGTTCTTTCCATAACAAGATTGCATTCACCTACCCAAGATCATCTAATAGGATATGTTCTAAAATTTAGATCCCTAGTAACATCAATTAATGAATATAGAAACTAAATTTCAAATTCTTTACATATAGATAGTAAAATCTCAAAAAATTTAGAACCAAATTCAAATGGTAATCAGACTCACACATAAATTTTGAATAAACAAAAATATCATCCCTGAAATCTTTATAAAAGATCCATGATATTTATGGAATATTTAATTAATCAATGCTATAATAATTTTACTAATGTTATATAGGCCAAAAGTGATCAACTTATATTCATAATGGCCATAATATCTCCTAAAATCATTCTATGGTATATAAGATTCCCGATATCTGAGATGACGATAACCCAACCGAAGATCAATGTTTCTATGCCAATATACACCCTTTACCAGATCAAACACATAATACACATGATTAAAGGGACATTTTTCATTTTTATTACCATAATCAAATTCTAATAGTCCACACTCAATTGAAGTGATCCATACAACTTCATGGAGAAGAGCACAGGGGATGCCATAGGTGAAACAGTAGGTAGAACGAAAAGTTTTTCGAACATGTCTCCCAAATAAAACATGATATCTTTTTTCTTTGTTGGTGCAATTAAATATGGATTTATTGATGTCATATATGTACCTAAGACAAGGTTGTTCCTAAACTCTACCTCTCTCTCTCTCTAGAATAATATTGGAGAATTTATCTTGGAGAACATATGAATGTCCTAATCAACTACAAGATGATCACCAAGGAAATAAATAAAAAACTTTCAATTAAAAGGTAGGTAAAAAATCTTGAGGTCTAGTTGGGAATGTCCGGCATGACAAGACCTTAGGTCTAACACCCACTGAAACACATGATAACTCTCTTTGATAGCACAAAATTAAACTTGAGGATGACAACAATAAAACTCATCTTGATGAGTGACAAATCAATCATTACTAATTTTGAATTCAAAAATATCATGATCAAGAAAAACAAAACCCCGGACCAAATCCATACCATCTATCATTAACATAGTATAAGGAAAATGAAACCACTTCTCTATCCTCCTATCAAGAGGCATCAATATCTCCATTACTAGGGATAGATGTTCTATTGGATGCATAACAATATAAATAAATCATGCAGATATAATAGATAGGGAGGCACCTGTATCAAAAAATTAAATTTCTATATAAGATACAACAAAAATAGTACCTCTCACTATTGTTAGACCTACTATGACCTCTATTAAGTAATCATATACTGTTTCAAATTGCATAAATCCTAAGGCATGTGGCTAAATCCCATTATTCCATGATGCATTTGACTACCTTATAATAGAGTATAGAGCTGATAAAACATGATCATAACAATCCATATTTGTAACCAGACAGAAGCATTGTAGGTGAACAATGCATCCACAGTGGTTGCACGTCGTTGAAGGAAAAGGGAACATTGTAGTTTGTTTCATACCTTAAAACACTTATAGCATGAGAAATAAAAATTTCTAGTATTATATGATGGTGTTTAGGAGGATCGTTGATGAGACCCACATCTAGCACTCCTATGAATATCTTACAACTTCCACTTCTTCAAATGCGTGCCATTGAAGATTCCATTGGATGGATGATAATAGGTTGAATAGAAAACCATTCCGTCAATATTCATAATTTACACCATAGATCTATCTACTATCCCCTCATAGGATAAAATATTTATCATCAACACATATGATCATATATCATGTGGAAGACCAATAGGTACTTCTAAGTCATCATTTATTCATTATTTAACACATACCATGAACAATGGAAAATCTCAGTAAACTAAGTAGTGCTGGATGATACTGAATGTTATCCATACAAAAAATATTGGACCACAGTATATTTTTCTAACACTACTGACTATAGAAAAAACTAATAAAAGAACATGGTTTTTAAACACTTCAAATAAATCTCCACATACCCATATTTATAGACTATAGAATCCCAAAATCACTTACTATATACCCCCATCCAAAACACTACACACTTTACATTGATATTATTATGGGTCACCAAAGGTCAAATATTTGATCGATCATATCCATAAATTCCTCTTAATCTGGTTTTACATTTATTCTTTAATGGATGGTGGCTTCTCATACTATAGTTGTCATGATCGATCTCTATCTCCTCAAACACCTGGTTATACATCAAAAACAACATTCTAAAATCATGTAAAATTCTGAAAAATAACCCAAAAAACCATTAATATAGTCTTTATGAGATTATAATATAATGGTGTATTTACTTAAGGAGTATAACATACACCCTCTTGAGGAACTGATCTATGATGTGTGAAATAAATACTACTATACATCAAAATAGAATAATAACTAGACAAAAGAATAAATATCAGTTAAAACCTAACAACCCATAAGAAGAAACATTGACATAAAATGATACCCAAAATTAGAGAAAAATATCCAATGATACCATGGAAACATGAGGCTCTTCATGCTAAATCATTTCCATGAACATACCTCTCAAGTCGTGACAATAAAATCCCTAGTCAAACAGATTTCCCAATACCATAACTCTTGAGGATAGACCTCCATTGATAACATTTTTTAATGTACCATCCTATGTTACCCTCAAACTTGACACATATCCCATTCCATCACATACTTAAATGGAATTCCTAATCTCCACGGGCGGTTAACACACCCTAAGGAATCTGAAAACAAACCATAGGCAACGATTTATCCCTACATGGTTAAAAACAAGACATATATATACACAGATCATGAAGGAACAATGGAAAGCTAATAATTATATGCCATACCTCTAGAAAATATATTAGAAAAAAATGATTAAAAAAGTGTCCAAAATATACAAAGGAAAGTCCAACTAGAAAGGATAAAAACAAAGACCTACTCCAGGAATTAGTGTAGATAAACTCCCACAATCTCATCACCAGATACCTAAATCACAAATCTTGAAACCTCACCACCTCAATATGGATCCATAAATTTACCTACATTATAATATATATATGTCTGTGTGTTTTAAAACCACCATAGGGAAGCACATGGTGTGAGCTAACAAATCAATTGGATCCCACCTAGGTTTTCCATAACATGATTCGGTATAACAATTCATGTATGCTAATTTGAGATAAATATAGTAATGAAAAAAAAATAAATTAGTTTTATAGAAAATATGTAAAATATAATACTTTTTCATAGTTCTAAAACAAAATAAAAAATATGAATATCCTATCACATTTTTATATCATCATTCACAATAATAAGCATATATATCAAGGATAAAACAAAAAATCCATGAAATAGAATAGAGAATCACAAGTATCAACCCAAAGAATTATTTTAGTATAGGGTAGAAGACTAATCAAACCACAAATCAATAATGTGATATAATTAGGTTACTTTAAAACATTTCTAGGATGAAAAGGAATGACCCATGGGTAATCCATCCCCAAATTATATCAATATCAATACCCTATACCATAGTGCCTATGAAACAGAGTAAATTCCCATGAGAAACACACATGATTATAAAAAATATATGGATAATGGCCTCATGATAATCCATACATCATAGTACTCAAGGAAACCCATTTTCTCAATTTCATGATTCATTCTAATACTAGGAAAAAAATTCAAAACCTTTTCACAAATCTATTACAATTTTTTGAAAATACCCATTTTCTTTTCATTTATAAAAAACATGGGAAAAAAATTCTCATTAAACACACTTTTCAACAAAAAATGAAAAACCAATTGAATTACCCTTTAAATAAGCTTATAAAATAGTAATTATATGGTTCATCAACATATGATAGAGACAAAACCTCTAACCTGGAATCTCGGGTTACCCATGCCCACAAATAGATCTTCCAACAAAGAAAACTCAATGATATATATTACAGCCCTAATGCCCTGTCTACACTTCTTGAAATTGATCCAATTCAGAAAAGGGGTCGGTAAAGATGAGGAAAAACAACATACTTCAATAATGAATGCCTACCCATCCACAAAAAACAATGGAATGTTTTCAAGAATGACATCATACAACATATCATTAAGAAGACAGGAAGAAACACCATTTAAAACCAATAAATTCATAAATAAATTTATAAGGGGCTACCTCGATAAACGGAAATGAAGAATCAGAAAGGCCACTCACCCTTAAAGATGCATAACAACCCCAATTAAGATCAAACATAGAATGGATCGATAGTAATGGAGTGGAATCTCAAAAAATCTCCGAGAGAGGGACCCTCTGTTGAGAGAAAAGGACAACTGGTTGCCAAATGGGAACTCAAAACATGTACAGTGCCCTAAAAATTAATTTCTTGGGAAATTTCATAACATGTGATACCTTTTAGATCATGAACACCATGATTTCCATATATGGTGAAAAACATATCGCCTCGGATTAAAATATTATATTTAATTAACACAAGAAGTTTAAAAGTTCTTCACATAATTTACGATTTCACAAAATGAATCATTCTCATGGAATGGACCTAGTAACCATTACACATCATGTAACATTGTCAAATTACATGTAAATCCCATGTATCAAAAAAAAATCCTGAAACTAACATATAAAACTCCACCCCAAAAGTGTAACATGAAGAGATGGAAAAATGTTCCCAATCAACAATACAAGATATTACAAAACATAATGACTTATTTGAAATAGATGAAACCTTGGTTAATCCCTTTGGTTAAGGTCCTTGGACTGGGAAATAGAAAATATTTTTAGAAACATTGAAAAAATGTGTTTAAAATAAATATATTGGGGAATAAACCCCTATCACTTACAATAAAGATAAGACTATGTATAATGAATCATCTAAGTGTTTTGAGAAGGTACATATTTTATTTGTTTCTGATAATTTAAAACATATCTAGATACAAAAAGTAGAAATGGATTTTTAACAGATGTGTCAAGGGATAATAACTCTAAATGAGGCATGTCATCCTGGAATCGAGTGTTTTAGGGTACTTGATAATGTATCATATAGTGCACCTAATTTGACACTCTTTATGGGATATTATTTGTTCAATTTATATATTCATTAAAAAAATTATATTTTTTATGATTTTATAAACCATCCTAATGAATCTATGTATATTATTATGAGATTACCTAAAGAGATATTTTTCAATGCATTTTAATTTTTTCACCCCTATGGGATTATACATTTGGTTTCATAATGTTATTCCTTATTTTTTTGTATTACACTATATAGGAATGAAGCATTGTTAAATGAATGAGAACTATATCATTGAACATATCCCATATAGGGATTTTATTATAGTGATTGATAATAATGCCAGTGTAATACAAAATGATGGAAGTGAAGAAATTATAATCATATGGGGGAAGACATATCAAGTTATTATCAATAAATATTCCATATGTGAATCCAACATATTCAACACATAGTTTAAAATTTCTAGAAATATTCTTCCATAATAATTTTCAACAATTCAATGGCGATAAATACCCATTTGTATATATAAAATAGACATGTTCCTAAGATAACATATCTCTAAACATGGGATGAATTAAATGGGACACAGTTTTCAATCCAATTTACCTTCTATCATGATATGGAAGTCAATGGTGTTTATTGATTCCAGACACTAAAGATGGATTAGAAATATCATACACGAGATTAAATTATTTTAAAGTAATCATCATGGAAATGTATTTTCATCACGAACAGTGATTGGACATGGAGAGACAATTAGAGAATTTATGAAAAAAGGATGTTGAAATTTTTTTTATGTATGAAGGAATCATTAGAAGGATATAATGGAATTATATGAAATTTTTAGGTAATCTATATAGAATTATGAATAATTTATTTACTAGGATTAAGGAAATTTATAAATTTTTAATAGTCTCCCATATAATTTCCTCATAAAAGGACATAGTATCGTCTAGTATAAATACATTGAATTATTTTTCCACTTATAATGTATTTTAAGGGATTTAAGAGAAAAATACGATGGATGATAAACTGATGGATAAATTGATAAAGCGAAAGAAATATTTTTTAAATTTCATAAATGTAGATGTAACCACCATTGTAATCGCTTGAAGGGAATGTGATTTATCTATTAGAGTATTGATAAAGGAAACCATGCTCAATGTATCAATGTAAGAAACTACAATTCCTAATTTTAATTAAAAAACTATGATTATAAGGGGAACTATAAAAATGAATTCCTCAATATTCTTGGTATTATACCTCAGAATATGTTAATAAATCATGTTTAATATTATTCAATTACTATTGATGATCTGGAATGAATAATGAATTTTTTGGATTCATGAATTATTTTATAGAAGTAATATTATCAATAAAATTATTCTTATTAGAATTATGAAATGTATAAATATTTTATTATATATATTCTACTCTAATTAATTGATAAAATATTTTGAATATTAAAAATGATATTCAGAATATTAAAATAATTATAATTGTTAATGATTTATGATTGAAAAGATTTTTCATGATGACCTTGACATATAATTGATATAATAAAATATTTTAATTAAATTTTATGTGTTATCATGATATTATTTGAGTCAAATGTGTTGGATTGTAATAAAAAATGTGATAATGAATGTTTTAAACTAAAAATAATTAATTAAGTGATTAAATTATAATTAAAATACCAATAATGTCCAAATAAGAAGTATATGGTTAATTACATATATAAAAGTCAATTTATGGGTCTTTTATAAATTTTTTATAACATTATTCAATGTTAAACAAAAGATAATTTTTGTAGTATGATAATTATCAAAAGAGTTATTTGGAGGATAAAAAAATGAAAAAGGTACAACCATGGAAAAAATGTTTGATATATAAGATTTTATCAATATAAAGTGAGTCTAAAATGTTAGTTGTTTAATGAAAAATTTTCAATAAAAATGTCTTATATATTATTCAAATCGACGATAGTTACAAACTAGCAATTTATTCATATTTAATATCACTTATGTGAACATTTTTGGGAAAAAAATAATGAAATTATGGAAAATAAATATCAATTTGTATATTAATAAAAATATTTCAATTATATAGGTTTTATATTAATTTTATGGAATTATATAATTACATTCAGTTCTTGGGATGTACTACAGATGAATTATTTTAAATAATAGAAAAAAAAATATTTATTTTATATTATGAATTTTGATATAATATGAATGATTTAATGTTTACAAGTAATTTTATAGCTATATATATGAAATTTTATAGTTTTTAAAAAAAATTTAATTCCACCTTCGTATTTATATATTTTTTATCCATATAAATGAATAGTTTCAAAAATGATATTAATGATAATTAAAAAACATAATTTATTAAATTACAAAAAATTTATAAAAATATATCTTAATCAATGTGAACATAATCTATTCTAAATCATCATACATGTTTCATTTTTTTGTCATTTTTCCATTTATAGTAAAATTATTAACCATTTATGATCAATATATTTATTAATATGGTTAAGATCAATAATATATAACCAAGTGGTTAATCAAATTGATAAGGGTTAAAATGATAGACATATGTTTTTATATTATATTAGAATGTATTGTTACAACCTTATGCAAGATTTATTTATAAATATTCTTCATTTGGATGCATTTGGTTTAATAAATAAATTTACTATAATTAAATCTATTGTGAAATTCAAAAAGATCCCATTACATTAATTATAAAAGGGAAACTTCTACCTCATTTAATGACACAAAATAGATCCATATATATTGACTAATACCTACCAATTTATCTAATCATCTTATTACACCACATTAATGAGGTTTTGGTCCTCTCAAAATTCAAACACAAGAGAGCATATGAAGAGATCTATTATGGTTCCACCGAAGAAGATTTAATTGACTTTACTAAATCCTTCATGTTTTTTTATCATCTACTTTTCATCCAAGTGTTTTTTATATAAAAAATTAATAACTATAATATCATATATATACAAATAAGTCATTATGATTATTAGAAAACCATATTACACCTTTTATCTATATTACAAAAAATGAAATCACCGGACGTGCATACTTATGAAATACTGTCTCCATACGGTGGTGTACTTTTTTTCCTCACCACCTTAAATCGGTTTTTATAAAGATGGAAATATTTTATATATATTATATTTATGACATGATATTGTATAAACATGGTATTTTAAGAGATATCTCTCTTCAAATTAATTTAATTTTTTTCATAGATTGTTTTATGTGAAATGAACTAATTAGGTTGAATTATATGAAACATATAGTTTACCATGAATTGTACAAAAAATTGAGTTTATTAAATAAAACATTATTCATGAAATACCATTTTATACATAACAATAATATAATATTAATATTATTGTTCAATATGGTTGTTTTACCACCTTTAAACGACATTCTTGAATAAAAATTAATTATGACACTATAATAAAATTTATATAACAAAATAAACTTTATTTATTTAATTGGAACATCATAATTTAGTTTGGATGACTTTTTGGTATATTTATAAGAACATTAAAATTTTGATGAACAATGGATAACACTAAATTTTAATTCAGAACATCATTTTCATTCAAATTATTTATATAGGTAATTAATTTGTTTTTAATTTGATTAAATATAAAATAAGAACATTTTATTTTCATTTAAACCAATTTATTTTTTTTATATAATTTAACATATAATTTAGATGTATAAACATATAATTTTATGAACATTTTTAATATAAAAATTGTTCTAATGTCCAGTTATTAAAATGAATTTTAAAATAATTTCATGTAATCTAGTGATTGGAGTTTGAAAAAATCTAATTTTTATTTGGAATCCTCATAATTAATAATACTTAATATTTTAAATTATATTTTTATAAACAATATATGTGAAATAAATTAAAATAAATATTGTTATTAAGGTAAAAACATGATTACTTCTTGATTAAACAATAATATTAAGAGTCTAAATGACCTAAAAACCTGAAAAAAGGCCATTATCTTCCATTATTTTTATCATAACCCCCCCCCCATTTAGTTCTAATTTTATTTTTTAGTGGCACATGTTTACATGAAAGTGACCAATATTATATTTTATGTAATGACAAATACAAAAAATGTACCTTCCATTAATTTAATTCCAATAATCATTTGGAGTTTGAAAGAATCAATATAGATTTCGTTACAATAATTTTTTTAAAATTTAATTTGGTTTTTTATTATCATTATTTAATTATAATTTGACAGATGATTTAGTTACATTACATGCTTAAAAATCCCTAACGTGTGGATTATATAGTTAATTATAAAATAAAATAAATGATGCTAAATTCAATAAATGTAAAGTGAATTTATTGAACTATTATGTTTCATTGTATTATTAGGTAAATAATTCATGGTAAAATTTTTTAACATAATATATATTTAATCAAAGAATGTTTTGAAATATTAATTTATTATTAAATAAATCACATCAAATTCACATTTTTTTTATTTTACAATAAATGTTATATTATTAAAAGATATATAATTACATAAATATATATATTATTCCAATTAATTTTTGAATATTTATTAATATCAAATATTGTCTAATAATTAAAAACATTATTTCTATAAATTCTTTTTACACCCACAGATAGGGAAAAACTTTTTACCACGGTTCGGGTTAAGGTCATGTTTTTGTGCGTAATATATGGTAGTTTTGAAATTAATTTACAAAATATATTAGATTTAAATTTTTTAAATTATATATAATATTTATAATTATCCTTTCATAAATTTTAAATTAAATATCACTTTAATTTATTGTTAATGGTAAAATTACTTATGATTGACAATTATTTATTATAATAAAAAAATAATTATAAAAATTATAAAATATAATAAATCAGAAAAAAATATAAAAATTAAATTATTTATTAGTGGTGGGAGTTTTTATTGAATATACATATCATTTAATAATTTTTTTGCTTTTTTGATCACATGAGGCTTGTGAGACCTCTCAAAAGTGCATACCATTTGGCATTTAATAGTATGACCCTCATTCTTTAATTTGTAAAGGAGTTAACAATTCCACTTCACCACACATCTCCAACATCATTGGATCTTCCAAAATCAACCAAATATAATCTAAAAAATACATCCCATCAAACAACAGTCCTCACATTCTTCATAATTCAATATAATGAATTGCATTGGGGAAAACTAAAACGATTTTCCCGAAAAGAAGTAACATTCATCAAACATGAATTTATGTTTTTATTTATTTTAACAAAAAAAATTATTATTATTAATGATTCTATAATAACATAAGTGTACTCAAAAAATTATTGGTTTTTACATTAATCATAAAAAAGTACACTTATAAAAACATACAACAAATGGGAAGTGAAATTGTCATTCGTGTATAGAAAACTACCGCATCACGAAATGATGTCGTTTATTTTTTCGTAACACAGCTTATGGTCATTTATTATGGGAATGGAACCATTATCAAAATATATATATATTATATTTATTTTTAATTAATACTTATATAATTTTAATATAACACATACATTTATGCATTTTATTTTGTGTGAATTGAATAACATTATATCAATACGTATGGACTAGTGTCTCGTCAAAGTGATGTGATATGTTCACTCAATACTCTGAATGTATTAAGTATGGGTTTAATTAAAAATGTCTGAAATAAATGAATTATATATTCTATTTTTGAGATAATTACATTTACGAAAATATAATATATCGTTTTCATTAATATCCATTAACGCACTAAAAAATTGATAATGTCGTTCGGGGGTTTGTGGACTACCACCTCCTCAATGTGATGCGATTCATTTTAAATCACAATATATATACATATATATAAGTACATACTATGAAATAGTATCTTAATTATTTTATAAATGTTATTTATATAGATAAATGTAACTTTCATTTTTTACACAATGATCATTGAAGAACGATGACATTACTCATTTGTACATATGACCAACTTTCTCTATAGTTGTAAATTTTGTTCATAACCATCCTTCATGATTAGTTTTAAATGTATTATTAATTTATAATTATGATAATAATTTAATTATTATTATAATTATATATTTTTTAATAATGACCCCTTTGAACATATTTCATCTAGCAATGTTGTTTTTGAAAAAAAAATTAATTATAGTCAAAATATCCTACTAAAAAATTACTAATTATGTTATTGTGTTTAACTTGTTTACAAGTGAAATAATAGAAATAATTAATATGAATATGATTCTGATGAAATTAAATAATTAATATTTATGTATTATTCATAATATTTTAAAACAAGAATCTCAAATTGGACTCGAGTTAAGGAATTCTTTTCTAACATTAACTTTCGTGAGGCATTCCTCATAACCCATACTTATTTATTTTATGTAATGTATATATATACCATTTTGATATGTTTTTTTGATAATTATTATATATTCAAGATATTTTAATGTCTAATTTAATGATTATTACTTTAGGGTCTTCAAATTCATATTTTACCACAATTTTATTGGGATTTATAGACTCGCTTTTTTCCTGTGAGACATATTACATGTTCAGCACATATTCTAGTTTTGAGATGTATCTAAAACCCATGAATGTATACTAATTTTTTTGTAATTAAATTTTTATGGTTTTTAATTTTCATTTCATGATATATAATTCATAGGGCTTACAATTTCGAAATTACAAAATTGGAAATGATCATTCTTCACAATTGTCCTTATTTGAGACATTTGTTTTCTAATACACCTATCTTATTTTATGAGGTGTATATAATTCTCTTTAAACATGATATGTCATGAATATCATTATTATCTAGAAATTATAGGTTCATTTAGTGATATTAATTCATGGGTATTTGATTCAAATAATTCAGAGTTGTTTGGGATGATTTGAATTGATTTAAGATTATTTTCATCATGAATGTTTTTAATGTTATTTTAAGGTAATTTAAATTTATAAACATCAATTGACCTTTTTCTACATATCCTCTAGAAGGGATATTTTTATTGATTCCATCATTATTATTTATTTGTATGAATTAATATTTTTCATTGATATTATTATTGAACCCTTTTCTTATCCATTGTCTATTCATGTTTCTAAGAGACTATTATGGAACCCATTTCCATTCCACTGGAAATTCATGTTTAAAAGATATTATTATTGAACCCATTTCCATATAAGGGATTTTCATTTTTCAAATATACATTTTCTGAAAAAAATTCCATTCCATGGGTTATTCAAGTTTTAAAGAGAATTTTATGGAACATATTTCCATTCCATGGTTTTATCATGATTCATGTAAATTGCCCTTGAACCAATTTCTTTTCCTTGGGTTATTCGTGTTTTAATGTGGTAGATATTAAACACATTTCATTTTAATGGAATAATTAATGTGACGGTTTTACTATGGGGCTGCTAAATTTGATAGGTGGTTACATTATAAACTAATGATCGGTGGATCCTTGATAGACTATGAATGGGTGGGTCTTTGATAACCCTCTAAATCACTGGGTAAATAAGTTTTTCATATTCATATTTCATTTTTATGGGTGACATATGAGGAATTTCACCACATAGATAATCCATTTTTATGATTGAAAAGTATAATTATGTCCCAAGATACCATTTTTTATTTTCTATACTTTCTATGAGTTCATAACATTTCTAATGACCGAAATTGATTTCCATGGACTTTGATTATTGATTCTGATGACTATTTCATTGTACATTATTTAATATTTTATATTCCTTTATTTGTGGGTATGGTTTCTTTTATGATTCACCCATTATCTTTTATTATTTCATCATAGCCTTATTCACTCTTATACTCATTGTTAACATTTAATTGTTCATACTTCTGTTTTAACTTATAGATCATTTCAACTCAACCTCATTATGTTTCATATTCATTAGTTTTTAAAGAATTATATTGAATGATTTATTTCTCTATAGGATTTAACAAGGATAATATTGTTAACCTAGAGTAAAAGATGAAAGGCAGACTTAGATGGGTGAAATTTTCCATACATGACATATGAGTCAAATATCACATCATTTATTTATATTGAGTTTATATTAAATATCTAAAACTCTATACCAAAAAGTTCCTTAGTTATTTATTTGATTCATGTTTTCAATTTTAATATTTATTGTTTTATGGAAATATTTTTGTCATAATTATCGGCTTCATAGCCCAATATTTAATGTAGTAGATTTAAGCACATGATCTGTGAGTGTAGGTTTTAGGATGTTATAGTGGTATCAACGGGCTGATTAGATAAACATATAGAATAATATTATTTAATATGAGGATATATTAAGAGTTATGGATACCTTCATAGGTTTATAAGCATACTTATGGTCATTAGTTCAATGTATTATACACCAATTATGGTTTTAAGTAATGAGATCTTAAAGTGATTATTGGAGATGATTTTTAGGAAGAGGTATTTTTAACATGTATTATCAAAATGAATAATTTTTTTGGAGGAATTAGTATTCATTTTTAATGAAAATAAGGTAAAACCATTATGTTCGTTGATAGCCTCTCGTGTCAGAAAAGGCTATAGGGCTTGAACCCATAACTAAAAGACAATAACAGGCCCACACACTTTCACTGACTGAGATGATATATGGGTTAGTATGACAATTATTTTTGGGAAAAGATTATGTTTATTGGGAAATAATATTGTATATTATTTAATGAATAATGTTTTATTTATCTTGGAATAATATGTTATCAAAACATTCTAGTAATCAAGGTTGAAACATAGTCTCAAAATGATTGAAGAATATTAAAGATTGTAATTTATTAAATAATTGTGATTGAAAATTGGGTATTACTAATTATATATTAATGTTATTTTATTGTTTTAAATATTACTCATTTTGGTAATTATCTTACTATGTGATTTTTTTGGTTTTTCTTAATGTTTATGGACATTTGAAATTACTTGACTAACCCTTTTATAGATATATGGTCTTTAAAAGTTTATTTTAGTGCTTGATTAGTTAAACCATCATTTACAATACTCACCTATGGGATAAAAAAAATTTATTTTTTGTGTAAATTGATTTATGGATGAAATTATAATCATCATGTTTATATATTTCCTCATGTACTAGATGGTATGGGTATATATGAAATTAGTAAATTGATCTTGAAATAAAATATTAACCTATTACAATATATTTTAATGATATAAATGAAATTTTCCAAACCTGTTTGTCTAGTAGTTTTATAATCATTTACATTATCTTGACCATGTTCTGAATCACTCTCTATTAGTCGATGGGAATTAGTTTTTATTTCTATAACAATTTAATTAGTTTCCAAAAAAAATTCTCTTTATTTTTAATGATAATTATGTGTAACTGTTAATGATCTTTAGGTTTCCTATAATCTATTATTAATAAGGTGTCTTAATTATTACTTTTATGATGTGGTAATCAAAAATAAAAATTCTATAAATGTTAATCTTTAAAAACCTAAGATGAATTTTGAGGGTGAAATTCATTTTAATTTGGGTTGTGTAGTAACATCCCGAAATATTATGAATTAGATTCGTTCAAAATAATTTAAAGTCATTTATATATTCAATATTATAAAATCCACCATTTAAAATGAATTATATGCAACATAAATTTTATTTTTAATTTATCTTAAAATTTAGTTTTTTTATATTTTTTGTAACAAAAAAATATAGAGTTATTATAAACAATAATATAACTTTAATACTATTATATCATTTACCAGTTTTGCTACCTTTTAAAGTCATGATTTCATTAAAACTACATTTTTACCCTTTTATTATTTCAAAATGAAAAAAAAAATTGAACGAGTAATATCAATATTAACATTGGGTGAATTTTTGTTATTTTTATGAGAATATTAATATTTTGATTAATATTAGATAATATTGAATATTACTTTAAAACAATATTTTCATCTGACATATTAATATAGATAAATATTGTTCTTATTTTGTTTTAATGATTAATTAGATCAATTTTATATCAATTAAAAGAAATCATTGGAACCAATTTCAAAAAAAATTATAGATTAAACAATTTTCATATTTTTAACATTTTACTTTAAACCCCCTATTTTTCATCTGGTCTATGGGATTAATTTAAAATTAATTAAAACACATAAATGATTGGATATGAAAAAATTATTTCCATATTTGTGATAATGTTAATTTATAATAACTTGTATGGTCAAATTATATTTTTTTAAAAATATAGACTGAAAATAATTTAAATTAATTATTGTATGTAAAGTAAAAATGTAATTACTTAGTGGAGAATATTATGATCATAATAGTCTAAATGACCCAAACACTTCCCTAAATGCCATATTTTTCACATATTCGACCATATACCCCTTATTTTTCTAAAAAATAATTTATTTATGCAACATGTTTAGAATATACATATAATCAATTAAGTAAACAAATACAAAAATGTACCTTCCGTGATTTAAATTCAAATTATGATTTATGGTAAAGAAGAATATAAATATTATAAGTTATAAAAATTATTTTGAAAAGTAAATGTTTCTTTTTATCATGATAATTTAAATATTGTATTATAGATGAGTTAGTTCCAATAATCACTTAACAAACGTTATGGAATAAATTATTTAGGTAATAATTAATTAAAATATATGATTCCAAAATCATTAAATGTAATTTAAATTTAATGAACTATTGGGATAAAATCATTTTTTATTTGAATAAATAATTATAAAAGTATGTGAATATAATATTTTTGAATTTTTACAATGAATATTTATTATTAAATTTGTATTCAATATATAATTCCAAAATTGATATTATTGTTCTTTTACTATAAATGATGTAATATTAACAGATTTAAAATTACTAAAAAAATATTTTTTTCATCCAATTTTTTTAAATGTTAATAAATATAAATTTTATTAAATCATGTAAATAACTTATCATTTATAAATAACATGTTGACCCATAGATATTGAAAACATGTTTTATGTAGTTCAATATAAAGAAGTGTTTTTGCAGGTTACATATGCTTTTTTTACAATAAATAATCAGCAAAAATAGTATTTAAATTTTTTTAATTTTTTATAATATTAAAAATTATGTGTTTATATATTTTATAATAAATCTCACATTAATTTATCCTTAATTTTTAAAATAATTATGAAAGGAAACTAGTTAAATTAATAAAAAAACTAAAATGAGAAAAATATTGAAACATAATTACTAAGGAAAAATATTGTACAAAAGCTATAATTTTCTATTATAGTTACTATATATCGAACATAAATTCTATATTATCCATTATTTTTCATTATTTGAAGAAAATGAATTAATTAAACCTTTCAATAGTGATTATCTTTTTATATTTACAAGAATTTCAGACATCCTCAATTATAAAAAGGCATTCACTCTTCTCTTTCCTTACACCTCTCAATTCACTTTTACTCATCCATAAAATACTAAAATGAGATATAAATATACCAACCTATACCATGATGCATCATTTTGGGATCAAATCCCACCAAGTAATTACATTTGTAAAAAACAAGTGGAGTTACCCAAAAATAGGAAACATTCTTCAAATGTGTATTTATGTGTAATTTATTTATACAACCATTAAATTATTATTATTCCAGGAATATATAATAACAAAATTATCCTAAAATTAATTATTTATATTTATGTTAATTTTTCTACCAACAACTACACACACTTCAATAAAATGGGTAACTAAATTAAAGTTCATGTACAATGAACTACTACTTCACAAAATGAAGTCATTTGATTTTTTACCATTATCAACTCTCAAGGTATTGAATTATGATCGAAAAACAATTTTTATATTATATATATGATATTTAGGTTTTCTATATACTTATTTAACTATTATGTAACTCACACCATTATGCATTCTATTTGGTGTAAATATGATAACATCATTTCGGGATGTGTGAACTACTAACTGCACAAATGTGATGTGATATATTCACAAATTAAGTGGAATATTTTAAAAATAGTTTTAATTAATTATATGTGAAATAAATAAAATTTATATAATACTCATGATATAATTACCTTCTTCTAAATACAATATATTATTTTCATTATTACCCTTTCACAGACTGAAAATGTTATAACGTCCTTCGTGGATGTGTGGACTACCACCTCCTCAACACGATATGATTCTATTTGCATTAAATGAATATATATATAACTATTTATGATTAAATAATATTGTATTTATGGTATATTTATTGTTTTGGAAAAATAATTTTTACTTTTCTTAATTCCATACTGATAATTGAAATATGAGAATGTAACTGATGCGCAGGTACGACCTACTATCACCATGATTTGAACATTGGTTATAAAAAAAATTAATGATTGTATTTAAAAGATTAATTGATGTATAAGTATGGAAATTACTTCATAATTATTATTCTATGTTTTTTATCAAGAACTATTTGAGAATAATTGACCTACTAAAGTCATTTTTGACACACAAATTGATTACAGTCAAAGAATTCCATATTAACATTATTGATTAATTAATTGTATATATGTTTTTTATAAGTTATATAATAATAGAAATAAAAATTAATTATGTTATAAAAAAACTAGATAATTGAAATATGTTTGATTTTAATGGATGATGAGAATAATCAAGGAAAATTGGACTCGATAATTAACACTAATCTGTAGGTGTCGTGTATCTACTAAATTTTTTTGATATATTATATCATGATTTATTTTATATTTATTTTAGTTAAATGACTTATTTTTTGATGATTAATTTTGGGGTTTCTAATTCATTTGTTACCACAGTTGTTAGGTGATTTATGGTCTCACTTTTATTTTTGCAAGACGTATTCCATGTTTCCCACTTTATTACTGTGTGTAGTATCTAATTATCAAGAGTGTATTTAAATATTATTATCATTAAATTTTTGAATTATTACATATCATTCTCATTATATATCTTTTAAGGCATTTACAGTTTCAAAGATACCAAAGAGGAAGTTGACTTTTATAAAAAATTGTCTTCATTGAGACAATGGTTTTTATAAAAATTTCCCCTTCTACGATGTATATATACATTTACATTGGCACGATATATTATTAATATCTTTATAATCATGATATTATATTCTAATTTAATGAAATTTTTATGTGGGTATTATTATTCAAATTTTTCATGGTGGTATGGGGTGCTTTGTAATGATTTATGATCATTTTCCTCATGAATAAAATATAAGTTATATTAAGGTAATTTAGATTACTAACCATAAATAATCTTGTTGTTAAATATCCTTAACTGAAGATATTTTTTTATACCATCCTCTTTCATTTATTAGATAGATTAATAATGATTTAAAGAGATTTTTGTGAAACACATTTATTTTCAATGTGTTATTCATGTTTCCAAGAGATTTATCGGGAACTCATTTTCTTTACATGGGTTCTTCATGTATCGAAATGATTTTTATTGAAACAATTTCATTTCCATGGTTTATTCATGTTTCAATGTGATTTTAATTGAACATGTTTTCATTCCATGGTATATTCTTATTTTAAAAAAAAATATGGAACTCATTCCATTCCTATTGGTTAATCATGTTTTAATGATGTTGTAATTGAACACATTTATTTTCCAGGAGATAATCATGTGGTGAAGAGATTTTATAAGAAAAAAATTTCTTTTACATGGATTAATTATGTGTGATCATTTATTAATATAACATTTACATTTGACTAGTTGTTATGTAACTAACAAATGATGTGTGGTTCTGTGATAGAACAAGGACGGGTGGATACGTGATAGCCCTCCAATGCATTGGGTATGAAAGTTGGTTTTATGGATATTTAATCTGTAATATTGACATGTATTGAATTCTACTACATGGTTTTTTAATTTATATGAGTTAAAAGTATAATGATGTACCCCGATATGTAAATGTTTTTTCTATGTTTTCTTTGTGTTTTTAATATTTATAGTAATCGATAATGATATGAAAATGGGTTCGATTATCGATTCTGAAGACTATTTACTTTTAAAAGTTTTCATATATAATATTCCAGGAATTTTTGGGTCTGATTTCTTTTAAAATTCACTATTTCTCATTGATCATGTCATCATACCATTATACACTCTATTTCTCATTGATGAAATTTAATTGTTTTTGGCTCCTCATTCCCATAACATGTATTTGAAGTCACCCTTATTATGTTTCCTTTTCCCCTGGTTTTAAAGAATGATGTTGAATTATTTATATCTATAAACAATTCCACAAGGATGATTTTAATTACGTATTATTTAATAAAAATTAATATTTAAATAAGAGAAATAATATATTTAAGTCATGTGAGTCCATGTGTATCACAGTTGATTGTGTAATATTTTATACCAACTCACTAGAACAATAATCCTAAAATTTTCTCTAGTATTCTAGTCATCCATGGTTTCCTATTATTTTTTACGGTTTTAATTAAAAAATTATAGTTACCATTATTGGAATCATTGAAAAAAACGAAATGTTATAGATTTCCGCATAGGATCGATTAGTGCAGATTTAGTGCTTTTATAGATATTGATTATAGAAAATAAATTTATCATTCAATTTTATTTGGATTATATTTCATGAATTTTTACAAATCTCTTTTGATATTTATAATGAATTTTTTATGTTAATATAAGTGTTTACAGGGGAACTCTTATTGATTGTATTTATTTGTATATATTTAGTATATTATCATTTTTTATGTCAATAGGATATAGTTAATCTTTGAATAATGAATGAGTGTCATATGTATGTATTTTTATTCAATTTATTATTAAAATATTAATAAAATTTTAAATTTATGTCTTATAATTGAGATAAATATTTGTTATATCATATTATTATTTATCGAATTATGAAAAATATTTAGATTACTATTTATTTATGTTTTACTAATTCTTTTCACATCTTATATTTATATTTTTTAAACGTTTTCTTCCTTTTCCATTTTTTAAATTCTCTGTTTTCATTTTTTCCTTCAGCTAAATAATAATCATCAATTTAATAAAATTTTATATGAAATATATTTTCCAGAAGAAAAAATATCTTCTTATATATAAGTTGGATTTCGATTTACATATTAAAAATACGAATAAAATAATTTATATATAGGAAATAAAAATTATTATTGGTATATCTTGATTTTTACTATAAGATAATTTTTTGTATAGATAATATGGTATTTATCTTACACATAGAGTATGATAAATTTACATACCCATCACACATCATAAAACAGGTTTGATATATTAATAACCTATTATGGGTTGAGGATCTGGAAGCTAGAAAAATCATTAAAGATGTGTATGAGTCTATTGAAAGGAGAATCTTTAGAAGTACGATAGAAATTAGTAAATGAATTAGTATTCATAAATGGAAATGAATCTACGTATGATGAACTGTTGAAGAAAAATTAGTATATTTTTTAAAAAATAATGTCATGACTACTGATACTGAACTCACTCCATTGTGTGAGCCAGTATGTACCCCACCACAAATGAATATCTAAGGATGAGTGCGTATCATTCTTGAAAATCATACCAAGCTGATATTACCATCGATACGTAAACATATTTTACGATTCACTTCAAATTTTTACTCTAGTTTGTTGTAGACACTGATCATGACTAACTTGTGTTATTAAATATTAATCTCATCAATTTTCATGATTATGATGAACATCTAGGTTTTAGAAAGATATGAATTCTCCATCATAGTTTGATGATGACCTACCTATGAGTCAATGGTGACCTTTTTAAGAAAGGAGTCAGTCCTAATGGAGTATCATGTGACTAGGTGTTGTTTATTTAAGAAGGACCTTCACAATTACTAAAGAATAATGAATTTGATAAAGTAATCATAATATAAATATAATATTGGTTGGATGAGATTACATATCGACTGTACATTTTTTTGAGGGATGAAGGTCTATTTGGTATAGTTATATTTAGATTCATACACATTTGAAGGAGGCAAATTAATGATGGGTGATTTTAATTCATATATTGGGAGTATGATCATATTAGTAAGGTGATGGAACCCTCTATTGATGTGTTGATACGAGGGATTATATTTTAATTAAAAAAAGGAATTATTAAATAAGGTAACATCATGGATGTTTGAAAATTTTCATCCACATTTTTTATTCTTTTTTATAATGCCATTTTTGAAGAAATTAGATTTAAAAGACACTAATTTAATAATGAGTGTAAATGATTGCCTTTAATATTGGGGTGGAAAAATCAATGTTGAAAAAATATGTGTGGAATTAGGTAAAACGTCAATATTTCTGGCTTCTGAGAGATGTTAAGTCGATCTTTTGTGTCTCTAATTTATGTTCAACCAAGTTGATGAAGTATAAAACTCCACAATGTTGAATCCATTGAGGGTCTAATCTCATTTTTATTATGTGTAATTTTTATGAATTCATTTATGGTGTCGAGTGATTTGGTGATACCTGATTTGAGTTTTGGGATTTATTTTTAAAAAAAAATTATTTCTCATGAAATTTTGATGAAATGGGGGGTTGATTCTTCTATTAATTACATAATTGGTTTGGTAGTTGAATAAATATAAAGTATTCAACAAAACATATCAAAGTGTTGAGCTATGGTGTTTATTGAAACACTATTCAAGGTATTTTTAGTGGATTTAATATTGATCATAATTGTTGATGATGCTCGTGATTTCTATTTTTGAATCAATATTCATTAGTCAATATTGTTTGTTTTTCTAAAACACTGACCAATTTTTGAGGAAATATTCTTATATGTGATATTTCAATCATTAAATGATATTTTTTTTCATGAGGAGTTTTCTTTTTTTCACATTAAAAGCTTCAGTGCATGGTGATTACTAGAACATAGAGGTATCTTGTTTATCAATTATTCTATATTTGTTTTATTTTTTATTTTTTTAAATATGGTTTCTAATCCAGGATACAGTCACCCCTGGTAATTCTATAATTTTATATTCTATAATTTTTATATTCCCTCTCTCATATATAATTTCAATAAAATATTTAAATAAAATTTATTTGTTGTTCTGTTATCACTATCATTACATGATCTCCCATATTCGAACATGGAGGGATAATTTTCAATGCTTGGTAAATGAGGTGAATAATAAATCTACATAGAGACCAAATATATTTTCAATCATTATTTCTTCACTACTCTTTGTAGCTTGTGAATCCAAAGTGTGAACTAGCAACTACACAACCACACAAAAGATCAGTTTACCTTTTTCATCTTTATAAGTAGGAATATGTGATGTCTCAATACAACAAGAACACATTGAGAAAATCATAATGTTTAAAAAATATTCATTTTGGTTAGTGATAGTTATTTAAGAGGAAAAATGCTTTTTGTTTCATATACTTCTTCAAAGTATTATTTCATTTAAATTCCTTCATCACTTTTGAATTCATTATTCATGTCAAAATCTTTCTTCGAGTTTAAATCTATCATCCTATATTCAAAAAAACTATTCAAAATGAATGTTTAATGTTTCATGATGCAATATTCATCCATCCACTAGATCAATAACTCGTAGATGGAAGATAATCTAATAATTTTATGGGAGTACTATAGTAATTTTTCCATAAATAAAGAAATAATATAAATCCTTGAGGTGGAAGTTTTACAAGAAACTATTTTTAAGGATATTTATTATATTCTCTAATATTTTATTGTTTTAATTTTTCTAATCTATTTATTTTATTATGAAATTCATTTCTATTGTTTACAATTTAGTTTATTCATGTTTTTTTCATTGATATAGACATTAATTCAAAAGTTAATTTTGATGTGTCACTTGGTTAGACATTGTGCCTCACTGAAACCAACCCTTGGTTTAGCCATTGTGTTTTATTTAGAGATAATTATAAATATATAATTGATATTTATAATTAAAAGTTATTAAAATTTGTAAATTTTTCCAAAGTGGAATGTTTGTTGTATTCATTCTTCGTATTAAATTTCAAATGTTTAAAATACACAAAAAGAAAAAGAATTCTTCACTAGGATAAGATGAATTTGTGTGAATTATTTATTATAATGATAGGGAAATATATAAAAAATTATGTGAAGAAGATTTCATTAACCTTATTGATGATTATATGGATTTATACGACCTACAATAGAGGACATAACTAAAAAACATAAAGATTTCACACACCTATTCCCATATTATTACCCATAAGTGTTTTACTATGAATAACATATCCTACAATCTATTGATGAAGAGATTGAGGATCTTGAAGAATAGAAAATGAATAATTATTCTCATAATGGGAGTAATTTACTCAGCTGGAAGGTGATTAGAGGAGGATAATTGATTGATGTTGGATAACTATTTGAAAAATATTCATTTTATAATTTTCATATAGAATATTTTATTTCAACAGACATATCTAAAAAAACTTCAACATTTATACTAGAAAAATAATATCAAGATACCATTTCTTATGACATGTAACATACAAAAAATGATGTGTTTTATTGTCATGAGAGTTTGGAGGTTCATAACTACCTCACTCATTACTCAAAATGACCCACAGAATCACCAAATACTATTGATGAATATAAAACTAGCAAACTCAGGGAGAATTTCACTTAATGGAAAAAGTAATACTTCATTTAATTCTAATTTTAATAATGTTTCCATTGATGATTCTTCTCCATGTGTAGGTTCTAAAGAGTATACTAAAAATCATTATTTTTTGATGTTTTTGAGAAATATTCTACTAAACCTGATGTTGAACTTTAAAATAAACCCAAAAAAATTAAATCCATGTGAGATTAAATTAGAAGAAAAATTTCTTCCAAGGGTTGGTTATTTCATGTTTTGAAAAATATTTCTCAAGATAAAGCAGTGGGGAATCACCCCCTATGTTTTTTCCTTTTCAGAACACCTTGAAGATACAATGTATAAGAAAGGAAAATAACAAAAGTTGGTAATTGTGTCTTACACATACATCATCAGTTAAGCTCCAAAGCTGGGGGAAAACCTTTTTATTCGTCACTAAGATGTAAAACACACCACTATCTAATTGGTGTGAACTAATTATTTTCCAACATTGAAATGTTTAAAAACAAACATCCCTTAGTCAGATAAACCCAATAATATCTTCATAAAATGTTATTAGTTTTAGATTTTTATGTATTTATTTAATAATAATTAAATATTACTTAGTTGAAAATTACGATGAAAGTACTTTCCACTAATTGTAAAAATATTTTTGGATCCATATTTTCCACCATTTAACACACTGGTCGGGTCCTTCCACCCTTAATATTTAAGAAATTATGTTTCTTTTTATTTAATGAGATGTAATTATGAGTTTGGTGCACATTTATGATTATTTACATATCCCCTCTTCAGGATTTTTATTGATTATGATGGATGATGTAAAAGATAGAATTTCAAAAATAATGAATTTACTGGAAAATATTTTGATCTGTCCAAAAAAATTAATGAATGTTAAATTTAATTTCAGTATTGTAAGTGTGGTTGTGAGAAAAAATATTCCTTATATTGAAGAAGAATTTTAATGTTTTCCAAAGATTAATTAAATCTCCATGTAGAAGAAAAATGATTCAAACTACATAAAATTTTATTCTGCATTTAGATTTTATTTTTATTTTAAAATATAAATATTATTCTTTATCATTTTTCATTTTTAGTTGTTTGAAATGAAAATATATAGGGACTTCTTCAAGGTTTAAATGGGAGGTTTCACTTTTTTAGACTGATGTGTTAAATCCTAAAACTAGTGGAGCATAAATTATAATTCTTCTACGTATATTGTAATCATTATTAAAAATGTACTTCTCTATGAATCGGGTGTTATGATTTAATAAAGAGATCATATTAATGTTTTTTACATGAAGAATTAACTGTTCAAAACCTAATGGTCACTACTTTCTTCATTAAGCATTCATGATCTAAATTTTTTTATTACATTCTAAAATAGGTTCCTTATTGAATAAAATTATAAATTCAATGTGTGGAATCAAAAAATCTGAAATAAAATGTTAGATTAATTGAATTTTTATGATGTAATTGGTAGGTTTTATTGTTTATAATGTAATTGATTAATTTATGTGGTATAATAGTTTTTTTAAATTAAAATGACCATATTTTTTATCTTTATACCACAAAGTTGAAAATATGTTTCATATAAATATTCTTATTATTTTTCATTCACATTTATATTAAACTCTAGAGAAAGAATTGGATTTTCAGTGTGGGGGAGAGTTTCTTCTTAAATGTGTTAACTATGATTTAATGCAAGTCCCATCAAATACATAAAATTATTTGTAATACATTTTGAATAAATTGTGAGTTTTATATGTTTTTTTAAAAAATTAGTCCATCAAAATTATTCACAATATTCATGTTTGTCATTCCATTTTGAGGAAGATAATATTTGTACATGAATTAAAATGATAAAATCATTTTTATAACCACTTTGGAAAATAAAAATTAAAATTTTGGTGGAATGTTTTAAATTTTTTATTATCATTGAGGTTTTTAATTACAATTAAACTCATAATGTATCCACTTAAATGAGTCTAGGAATGAAAATCACAATCTGTGTTGAGCCAAAAATATTTCATTCTCTTATTCGTTAATCATTTATATTAATTGAGGAGTTATTTGTTTGGTTTTTAAAAATTAAACCATCACATATAAGATGAGTGTTTACATATTATTCCTTTTTAATTTTTTATCTCGTCTCTCTTATATGTAATTAAATGTTTGGACTTCTAGTTAGATGAAAATTGACATTTCTAAAATACATTTCAAAATTTAAACTTTCATTTTCATTTGAAAAACATAATTTTATTATTTCACTAAATTTGTTTTATTTTATTGGAAAAACACATTTTAAACTTGAGAGAATACATCATTTAAAATATATTTCGAAACTAATTCTTTATAAAATTTTACTTTATCACTTCTTAATATTTATTATTGACTATTTAATTTTACTAGGTAATTTATTGAGGAAAAAATGATTATGTATGGGCGAACATTCGGTGTCTTTTATTTTATGATTTTTTTCCCATCACATTTTAAAACATTTATATATTCATAACACTAGTATATCCATTTATGCATGTAAATTTAATGTTTACATTTACTTCAAATTACATCGTAAATAAATATTTTTATGCAAAAATGATTAATTTAATCCATGAATAAATAATGTTTTCTATATGTGTGCATTTTTTTACTTGTTCATAAAATTGTTTTAAAATTAGTATTTTATGTCCTATATTATAATAATATTTCTTTTATATATTATTAGTTTTTATTTATTTAAGTAAAAAAATTTAAAAAATTATATATTTATATTATATTAACATTTATTCTTTTTCTTCTATTATTTTAATTGTTAACAAATTTGTAATTATTAATATCTTTCTTATTTTCCATTTTTTTATTACATTTTTCACATGAGTAAAATAATTATCATATTTATTGAAAATATAATATGATTCTTATTCTATGGAAGAGAAAATATCAAATACTTCATAAATGAATTTCTATTTTTGTATTCAGAATCCTAGAAAAAAACATATTCATTGGATATCTTATGCATCAGTGTTATTTTATGTTTTTTCAGTACAACAGAATTGTTTATACATAGGGTAGGATATTTATCTTATGAATCATCTATGATAAAATCACATACCCACCACACTTCAATAACTAATATTAAATGAATAAAGAATGGTTTTGTAATGTAGATATAGAGGAATGAAAACTCCAACTAACCCAATATGAGTCTTTTGGGGGAAGAATATTTTGGAATGAGACTAAATGTAGAGAATGAACTGGGATTCATAAATGGTGGCAGGGAATTGTATGATAAACTAGTGAAGAAAAAATTTCGATTATTGCAACAAGGGCATAAGACACCCAATACAGAACCAGTTCCATGAATCTTGTTATACCAAATCCCAGTGATAAGAAGTATCTGAATATGAATATTTAATATTGCTAAAAATCCAACGAAACATATATTTTTATCTAATTGGAACTATATTTTAGGATTCAACATCAATATTGAAGACTATCATTTTAAAGATGATAAAACTGCCCAATTTTTTATTTTGAATCTTGTTCTAACCATATTGTTTAAAGTCGATGAAATTTTGGGTTTGAGGATAAACCAAAGTCTCCATAGTAATTTTAGGACAAAATACTTATGACTCAATAAATATCCATTGAAGAAGCGAGTCATCTGTGACAAAGGCTTACATGATGATGTATGGTGTTTCAGGATGGTCCTTTATTATTATTGATTAAAAACTATGGTGATGTTTTAAGCCTAACATGAAGTCTGTATTTGACGATAGAGATCAGGAGTCGATGGTATATTTTATTTTGAATGAGGTTGTCCTTTTAGAATTTGTTTTATTTATATTTATACATGTATGGTGCAGATGAATGTCTGATGAGTGATAGAAGTTGATAGAAATTGGATATTTCTGGTATGGTGATGGAATGCATAGTTGATGTTTTATTCTATGGTTCTATTGTTGAATGAAAATATGAATGATTGAAGAATGTATCATTAAGGGTTTTTGAAATTACTCAATCTCATTGCCTCTAGGAATTAGACCCATCTATTGTTGAAGAAGGTCAAGGAAAAAACCACTATTGTAGAAATAATAGAAAGTAATCTCCTTTAATATAGGGTTCGTTTATTTGAGACAACATATAGATGATTGGAAGAATGGTTGACCTCTAAATTTATGGATTATGAAGGATGTCTAGAAACTCTTTTTCATCCATTATTTTAGTTAGGATAGTTATGATAAGACCAATCATTTAATATGACATATCAATTGGGAGTCAATACCGTTTCAATGAATTAGAATTTTTATGACTCTTTTTTGGTGTTGGATGATTTAATGGTACTAGATGTCATTGTTTGTATTTTTTATGTTTATTTTTGTTGATACATGTGTGAAAAATATTGGGGTTCAATTATTTAGTTTTTGTAAGCATTTATTTGGTTTTTGAATTCATCTTCTAAATTCCATTTAATGATCCAATTAGTTTGGATATGTTTATTCTTGGTAGACCAGTAAATGGGTTTTGATGTTGATGGAAGCCGATTAAAATTATTGAAGAAGTTCATGATTTCAATTTGTGAAAAATGATTAATCATTTTAAATTGATGGTTCGACAAATTAATTACAAAATAATGGGAGTTACATTCATTTTTTAGCTAGCAATCATGTAATGATAAAATGAATTTTCTAGATGAGTTTGGTTATTATCACATGAAGAGGTTAAGATCTTGTTTACAATATGAACTTTTATGTATCTTTCTAGTTTCATTTTTTAGTTTTTTCATTCCACTGCTTATTTTTAATTTTATTATCCTTTAGATTGTCCCCACCAATCATTCTGTAATATTAAATACTCACTTGTATTTTTTCCATTTCACTATCTTATGTACTTATTATGTATTTTATCAATACAATGTTTATATTGATTCATTTTCATTCTATGTTTGTGGTAACTCACCATCATACAAGGAGTGATAATTTGAGGATATATTTCATTGATGTGATGTGTGTAAATTCTTGGAGACTCAACGTCATTTCAATCGTTAATTTATTGATCATAATTGGGATATTGTGAATGTGATGTGAGTATTTTTTACAACACATTCATTCCCATGAATGGTTTCCTACATTATCATTTTTAATGAGGTAGATATGATGCATTGATACATCAAAAACAAATTCATTAAGATTGAATTTTTAAAATATTTGAGTTTTGGTTATGCATAGGAAGTAGATCAATCAAAATTGTTTACTTTTTCATGTCATTATATTGTTCAAATTTTCACCATCTAGAGGTTCCATTCTTCATATCAGAATCTTTTGGAATTATTGAGTTTGTAATCATTTATTCATAAATTTTTGGGTTGAAAGATTCTTGAAATCGACATGCAACATGGATCCCTCATCCACTAGATTAAACACTAGATAAGGGAGGACAATCTATTCATTTTGTGGGAGCACTATATAAATTTTTCCATGAAGGAAGAAATTATTTTAATCCTTAAAGTTGTTGTTTGAATATAATTAGATTTTTTCGTTCTTTATTTTCCATTTTCCACACTTTTTTTTATTTTTTAATCACTATTTATTCTATTATCTCTTTCATTTTGTGTTTTTTCGTTATCACTATTTCATGTTTTCATTTTTACATTGATGTAGACCAAATTAAAAAAATATTTTGATGTGTAGATAGGATAGAAACATAGCCTCCTCGAGGAAAACCCCTAGGTTTTTTTCTATATAGATGTATAATTATAATTTTATAAATTATAGTTCAATTAAAATTATATCACACGTCTTTTCCCTTTCAACCATAAATAAATTTTATCAGCGCTCGTTCATACATATGACATACAATAACAAGAATGTGATGTGACTTATTTATTATGTCCACTATTTGTTAATTATTCATATACTATATCTAATGAATAAATATTTTATCAATGAAATTCATATAATTATATAGATGATATAACTATAACTTATTAACATGAACCAAAACATTTGTGATAAAACTTTCATTGGAAAATGAAGCATTTAACAACAGAATTAATGGTGATAACAAAATATTATTAAGAAATATGAGATAAGAATATATAGGAGGATCATATATGATATTATAAAAATAAATATTGTTTTGGAATAAATTAAATACATGTTTAAAACCATTACATTGGATATTGATACACGTTTTAATGAAGTAAAACATCTTGTAAGGGAAACCATCTCAATTTTCATTCATTGAATATTTTTTCAATGTGATATAGTTATATTATATTTCTATTTATTGATAAATCCCCTAATAAGTTTTTTATAATGAATTAAATAATAATAATGATATTTAATGTTTGTGTTAAATTTTATTCATTCATGGGTAATATGGTTCAAATGATTTCAATGTGGTAATGGTTTATTATATCATATTTAATTCTTTGAGACATAATCCAAATTTACTACTCAGTTATTATTTTCGGTGTATAAAGATCCCACTTAATTTTTTATATCATCAATATCTTTATCATTATGTTTTTTAAGTTTTAATTTTCATTCATAACAATCATTTACATTTTGAATTAAAATAAACCTATGTGGTCCAGGTTTATTTTACTATGTATTCATTATTTTGGATTATATGTCTTTATTCCTATGATATTTAATATTTCTCTTCTATGCCCAAGTGTTATTAATGTTTTTCAAAATAAGTTTTATTATTCTACTAAATATGTCAATAATAATTATTAACCATGTTTCTATTTGAACATAATGTTTTAAAAGGAATCTTCCTATCATTTTACAAACAAATAACATTGTGACTATTATGAAAAACATGAAAGGAATTATTTTCTAAATTATATTGAAAGAGAGTATTTTCTCTCCATAATAATGCCTTATTTATTTTTGAGAATTCATTACAATTTTATGTAGTTATTTACATTAAAACAATTCTATTCATATTTTTTCGTGTATTTAAAACTATAACCGTTATTTTCCTCTAAAAGTTTTCTAGTGGATCATTTTTCAAATTTATATAAAACATTTTCAATAATCATTACTATATGTATAATTTAATGTGAATTTGTTGAAATGATTAATATCCTATTTATTTCTAAGTGGGTTTATGATTAGTTTGATTAGGGAAGTTCCAATTCGATTCCATTCATATTCCAATGGATTCGATAAGATTATGTTTGTTGATTGGGGTAATCATTAACATTTTATATGGTATTTTTCACTTAAAGGATTATGTTTATTATGATTTACCAATCTCAACTATGGCATGAATTTAAATTACTATGTTACTTGTTGGGCCCAATATAGGTGCTTTCTGCATTAGTAGGTCTAATGAGATAATCAATATATGGTTTTAGCCAATAAATACACCATTTATTAGATGCCTTAGAATGAATCACTGATGGTATGTTTCAATTGTCTTGGATTATTCATTCCATCATAATGAATAATGTTATTGATATTCCAAGTTATTATTCTATTTGTTAGTATATACATGGTTATGATTCTTTTTCATCTAATTATTTATATATAATTTTTTTATCATCATTTATTCAAATGATATTTTTCTCAACATATTAATTAAATGGAATTTGATTTCGTTATTTAACATCCCATAATGGTTAAGGTATATTTACTCCTAGATTATACTATGCGCAAATCCTTACTAATCGCCTAATCTCACCCTTTTTCATATTTTTATTTTTCATAGTATTCCATGATTTATATTGTGATAGATATGTAGTGATACTCTGTGTTAATAATTTTTTTATCCAATGAAATACTATACTGTATATTATTTTTTTCAATTGAAATGTATGATTCTAGTATTTATCTTATTTATGAAGTATAAAAATCTATTCAGACCCTTATGATGCAATTACATGTATCTATTTCCAATATAAAAAAGGTAACCACCACTATTGGGATACTACTGTTATGATCATTAAAATTTAAATCCTGAATTATGCAATTAAATTGAAATGAGATTATAATATATTTAAAACATGTAATTGTGATGAATTGATCTATGATTGGAAATGTTCCTAATATTTTTTAGTGCGCAAATTTCAATTGAAATGAAATTTTTGGGTGAATTTATAAAAAATGATGGATTTATTGGGAAGTTGTTTTCATGATATTATTTTATGTTAATATTTATAAAATGGATTAAATTGAAAAGTAATTTGAAATGGAATTGAAATATGAAAACATATGACTTTGATTTGGAATGAGAAGGCATGCTGTAAACTAAAATTTAGAAATTGCATTATAAAATGTTTAAAATGATTTTTTGAAAAATTATTTTTTTTGATATATTCAGGAAAATGGGATTTTAGTTAGTTCGTATGTGTTTGGGACAACATGAAAGGATCTTGACCATCTATCAATAAATTTAAGATGACAATGTAAAGACCCAAAAAATTCAAGGAAAATGTTTTCTTAATTTTCTTTGGAATTTTACAAGAACGCGGTTTCTAACGGCACTTGATTCTGAGGCCCGGTGTGCCTGGAATTTCTATCCAAAGTTTAGCCTCAGAATATTCAGTGAACGAACAAATGAGTTTTTCTAGCTTTTGAACCAGTGCTCGGAATCGAATTCCAAGGGCACCGATGGATTCTCAGCACCGGTAATTGCTTAGGAACACCTTTTCCGGAGTTGCGTTTACACGAGAGAAGTTGTTAAAAATTTGTGGAAGGTAAAATAAAATTGAGCATCAATTTTATTTTTCATTAAGTGGTTTAATGATTTGGGTGGAAGTTGGGGGAAACCACCCAACTTCCCATGGGAGGTTTTGAGGGTGGTAGGGCCCACATGAACCCCACCCCTTCATCTTCCCTTACCTTCCATAACACTTCATTTAATGTGAAAACTTGCGTTAATTAATTGAGTGGATTTATTTAACTTTTGAATTTCAAACTTATGTTATGTTAATAAAATAAGTAAGGTACTTATTTTATTTTGGTTGGGACTTGTTGCATGAGAGGTTTGGGAGAAAATCTAACGGAGGATTGAAGATCTTTATCTTCTTCGTCGAATAACACGAAGAATGTGAAGAACGCGAAGAACTCACCAATCTCCGGCCGAGAATGCCGAATCCTCGGAGATCGACTACGCGATGTCGTGTACCGCGACGCCAATGGCGCCTTCTTCCGCGACAATTCTCCTTTCACGACGCCTCCTTCTGAGACACTTATTTCTGCGACGAACCTCCATTCAAGCTACGCTCGAGGTAGGGGGTTTATTTAAATTTATTATTCTTGATTACTTCTATAGCCGCTCTTTTTGAAACTTTTCCACTTGCTATCGATTAATGGGAGGGGGCCGGACCGCACAAACACAGCCGAACCTCCTCCCTTATTCGTGTATTGTTCCGGTTCGAAGGAAAATGATGCGGTGCTGACACACCACGCGGGATCATGTGGCAAGGATGTGCGGCATCATCACGCCGCACCAATGAAGTTGAATAAGGTCGCAGCGCTGTTCCGCCGCGCCGGAGGATCACAAAAACACCACGGCTGGAGCGGGGTCACGGCGGAGGGTCGCAGCACCGTTGTGCTGCGTCGGACCGTCCAAGGCTGCGGCTGAGGCCGCAACGGAGCAGGGGAACTGGTGGCCGGTTCCGGGCTGCAGGCGTCGGAGCAGGGGAACCGTCCCTTGCCAGTCCCATGGCAGCAACAACCGGCCGGCTGGAGCGGGCCGGCTGGCGGGACATGAGCGGCCCCCCACATGGGGGCCGTAGATTACAAACGGTTAGGGGGCAGTGCCCCCCCCCCCCCCCCCCCGCACCCCTGTGCGCTCGGCCGAAACTGCTGAGCCATATGGATGGTGCTAGCGCACCGGGCCGGCTGCCCAGGCCGGTCCACCTGGGCTGCCTGGCCAGGCCGTACCTGCGGGGTCGGGCCGCCCCCAAGCGGGCCCGACCCAGTTTGGGCCAACCCAGAGGGTATCAGGCCGGGTCGGATCGTGCCCGAACCCCATAATACCGGACCTCTCACGGTCTTTTTCCCATAATGTGGGCTGTGGACCTCCGATCAATGCACCGTCAGCTGGGATTCGATCCTTAGATCAAGATGTTCATTTCGGTTTATTGTACTCAAGGTTTTAGAGTACTTTGGGTTCAGCCGGGTTGGGTCGTACACGAAACCAACCAGGCTCTCAGAGTGGAAATGCTTATAACATGAGTTCCAGACGTCTGACTGACGTACCGTCATCTTTGTTGGATTTCTATAAGTGAGACGGACCTTTTGGATTACTCCGCTCAAGGTTTGGACGCAATTGGAGTACGGTCGGGTTGGTTTTGACTTAAAAATCAACCGGGCCCTTGGAACGAAAAAGCCAATAACTCTCAGACCTGGCGTCCGATCGATGCACCGTCTGTCGCGTTGAGCTCCTGTTGACGATACAAAACTTTTGGATACATCAACTTCGGACTATGTGTCAGTTGATGTATCATCCCTTTAGCTCGTGGGGCAGACCCTCTCGAATGAGCTTGCTGTGTGCGGCAACCCTAGAGCAGGTTGCGACTGCAACGACGATGACAACTGTACTGAAATCCTCCGTGGATTCGAAGGCAACAACTACAGCACTCAGCGATCCTACGTAGATCAGTGCTACCGATCCTGTGTGGGTCAGATCCTGTGTAGGTCAGTGCTCAGCGGTCCTATGTGGTCCAGTGCCTACAGATCCTATGTGGGTCTGATCTTGTGTGGGTCATTGCGGGGGTTAGTTACCTATCGATCCTTTGTGGGTCATTGCGGAGGTTAGTTACCTATCAATCCTTTGTGGGTCATTACGAGGGTTAGTACATATCGATCCTGTGTGGGTCTGATGGCTTAGATGAATCAGTGGCAATATATGATAATCTCTATCGTCTTACAATGAATTATACCTGTGTGAGATGAATCTTGACTTTCAAACATTACCTTCGATAAGATTAACTTGATATCCTATGTGGATTATGTTTTGCTTTCCTATGTGGAATGGGTTGTGTTTTCCTGTGTCGACTGGGTTGTACTTGGGCTCAGATGCTGGAGCCAAACGATAATTGTTGACTTAGGTATATGTTGGGCATATTCCAAAGAAGTGTTGGATGTTACTTCGTGTTTGTATCATTCCTTTTTGGATTATCCTTTTTGGATTCTGGGAGACCTTCGGGGGTCTCGGGGTCCCTACTGAGTAGCTTATACTCCCCCCCCCCCCCCGCACGGGCTATGCCCGCACTACATTATGTTGGTTGCAGACGACGGATAGCACTGATCATGGTTCAGGCTTGCGGAGCAGGTCGGTACCTAGAGGTGGACCATTGGGCGGGATGTACACGGAGCGGACGGCTGGACCCGAGAAGCTGAAAAGGATATTTGTACCCACCCTTCAGGTGGGACTTCCAGTGGATGGCTCGACGTTGCGGCTTTACTTTCAGTTGATGTAATCTCTTTTTAGTTGTACTTTACTTTCAGTTTGATTTGTATTATGGCCCACTTACTTTTCCGCACTTACTGTTGTACTGAGTTTTTACTTAGTGTTTACTTCTACATGCTTGCTCTGTGGGTTTGTTTACTTTACAAAGGCGATGTCTTCCCTTTTTACCAGGAATTACACCATGGTTCTAGTCACCAGCCCCTGGACTATGGAAGGGGGTCTTGGGGTAGTCACGGCACAGGCCCCAAGGATGGGTCGTGATAAATTGGTATCAGAGGATTTCAGTTCTACCGTAGAACTCATGACTCTGATCTTTTTTCTATGTGAAGTAATAGTGTTAAGAGTATTGAGTGTGGTTATCAGTCCAGGGAGTCCAGTGTTGGTGCGGCAGCCAATGTATCCATACACCAGGACCCTGACTTCTGATTTCCAACTTAATACACGAAAACATTGATTACATGTGTGTTTCATGTTTTCTTTGTGATTACTTTTTGTCATCTCACAAGGTATACTGTTTGATTGTGGCGCACCTGTTTCTTTTCAGGATGACCCCATGACGGCCACCAGCTATTGTTCCGAGAGATGTGCATGAGGATATGCCATTGAGCGACGAGGCCTCGGTACAGGGCCCTTTGACAGCAGAGGCACCACCAGTACTGATACCCGACGAGCCACCGATGCTACCTACCCCAGCCGCTGACGATGCATGTTGCCTTAGTGCACTGCACGAGTTTCAGCATCAGCGACTGCCCAAGTTCTGTGGGGAGATGGACCCTCAGGCAGCCGAGGATTGGATGGAGGCAGTTGTACTGGTTTTCAGGTTAGTGAGGACACCAACAGACCTCATGGTGATCCTCGTAGTGAGCCTACTGCACGTGGCAGTAGGCAGATGGTAGTGCATGATGCTCCAGGTGCACGGCGAGGCATATCTTCTCTGGATGGAATTTTAGGGACTCTTCCACTCGGAGTTCGTCCTAGACACCCTCCGTGCGGTGCGCATCCAAGGGCTTCTACAGCTGCGGTAGGGTAGCTTGTCGGTCGCCCAGTACTCGGTGAGATTTACCGATCTCTCATGCTACTCAAAAGACATGGTATGGTACCCATTCTTCTGGGCATGGACCTTCGAGCAGGGATTGAGGCAGGAGATCAGGGCGTCGCTGATCTCCCTCAGCATTCCGACACAGGCAGGGGTACTCGAGTGAGCCCTTCTGATCGAGAGTTTTAATGCTAGGCCTACATCAGCAGCGAGACCGACCGCAGGGCGGCACGTAGCAGAGTCTTCAACAGCAGGAATTCGATGGATGACTCATGGGTCCAGGCAGACCAGACCCTCAGGCAGACGACCTCAGGACACTGGCTCAGTGGTGCGGGGCACACAGTGCAAATCCAGTCTTTCAAGAGGTAGAGAGTGCTACGCATGCGGCGGGCAGGGCCACATGGCTCATGACTGCCCGACCCGCCATGCAGAGGAGGAGCAGACGGTTGAGGGACCACCCAGGAAGAGGTAGAGGGTCGACCGTGGCGGACCGCAGGGAGCAGGAGGAAGAGGCAGAGGAGATGGCCGAGCAGCAGGTGGTAGGAGACACTTTGAGGCTCTACCACCACCACTGCCAGGAGGTCCAACCCGACCACAGGGATCTAGCGGGCAGAGATAGGCACAGCTTCAGGCAACGGAGGCCTATGACCACGACACACCCGACATGATTTGAGGTATTATCTGTGTCTATTCCACCCTTGATGCAGTTCTTATAGACACAGGAGTGAGTCATTATTTCATAACCGCTGCCCTTGTTCGGAGCTCGGAGATTTCGACAGATCCGTTGGCTCAATCCTTATAGCTACAGACTCCTACAGGAGCAGACTCTAAGATTACGCACTGGTGCCGGTAGTATGAGCATACTCAAGGAGGTGAGAGTTTCGGCTGGGATCTTCTTGTAGTGGGGTCGAGGCCTTACGACGTCATCTTGGGCATGTATTCGTTATCTATAGTCCATGCTCAGATTGACTCTATTTGGCACAAGGTGTGGTGTGTACGCACCGACAGGAGTAGGTTCACCTTCACCGGCGATAAGGGAGCCATCACAGAACAGGATGGAATCTCGCAGAGGAGAGGACAACCCATCACTCATTAGTTGTCTAGCCTCATCCTAGGATACGTTGATGTGCTGAGTCTTGGTTTTCCTACAGTGGTGAATCAGTATGCAGACGTTTTTCCCGATGACGTTCCAGGAATACCTCTTCGCAGAGAGGTACACTTTTATATTGACCTGTACCCCGGGACAACCCCGATATCCACCCCAGCATATCGGATGGCCCTCGCTGAGCTTTGAGTGCTATGGGTACAATTGGAGGACTTGCACGGCAAGGGATTCATCCGACCCAGTGTTTCATCATGAGCTTCCCCGATATTGTTCACAAAGAAGGTAGACGGGAGCTTGCGACTTGGTGTCAACTATCATCGTCTGAAACAGGTGATATTGAGGAACATGTATCCGCTACCGAGGATTGATGACCTCTTCGATTAGCTCAAGGGAGCACAGTGGTTCTCAATGATAGACATTAGATCAGGCTATCATCAGATCAGAGTTCGGGACGAGGACATGCAGAAGACGGCCTTTAGATGTCGGTATGGCCACTATGAGTTCATGTTTATGCCATTCAGCGTAACCAATGCTCTAGCAGTCTTCATGGCCCTAATGAATGGGATCTTTCAGCCATATCTTGATTGATTTTTCGTGGTCTTCATCGACGACATTTTGATTTACTCGACGACTGAGGAGGAGAACGCCTACCACTTATGGGTTGTACTAGACACACTCTGACAGCACTATCTTTATGGAAATCTCTCAAAGTGTTAGTTATGGATACGCGAGGTCCACTCCTTGGGACATGTCATCTCTGAGGTGGGAGTTGTGGTGGATCCTGCGAATATCGGGGCAGTGCTAGCTTGGGAGACACCCAGGAGTGTGATGGAGGTGCGGAGTTTCTTGGGACTAGCTGGGTACTATCGGAGATTTGTGCCAGACTTCTCCAGAGTTGCGGCACCACTCTCAGATTTGATAAAGAAGGAGAAACCATATGTGTGGTTAGACAGATGTAAGTAGAGCTTCCAGAAGCTGACACATAGATTGACCAGCGTGCCTATCTTGAGGTTGTCAGAGGAGGGAGTAGGGTACGCAGTTTACTGGGATGCATTAAGGACCGGACTCAGATGTGTCCTGATGCAGGAGCGGGCCGAGATCGCCTATGGATCATGTCAGTTGAGGAAGCATGCTCAGAACTACGCTACCAATGACCTGGAGTTAGCAGCAGTGGTCTTTGCTCTGAAGATATGGCGACACTATCTGATGGGCGAGCACATTACAGTCTATTCTGACCACCAGAGTCTCGGGTACATCTTCCAGCAGAAGGATCTAAACTTGAGATAGAGGCAATCGCTTGAGTTCCTCTAGGACTATGACTTTGAGATAGTCTATACACCTGGAAAGGGAAACATAGTAGCCGATGCTCTCAGCAGAAGGACAGACATTCAGCTACTTGGGGAGGCGACATAGGAGCTTGCCGATTTGCAGATATCCTTCATGGATAGGGATGGAGAAGCCTTTCTTCAGTCACTGACAGTCACTTCTCCACTACTTCATCGGGTCAGAGAGGCACAACATGGGGACGCTGACTGTGAGACACGACATGCATAGATATCCTCAGGACAGGCACCTGATGGTTTCTCTTTAAGAAGATAGCATGATTTCCTTTTCAGGGGACGTACCTTGGTACCAGTTTATTTACGTGAGGAGGTGCTAAGAGAGTTTCACACTTCCCCTTTAGCAGTACATCTTGGAGTAGAGAAGATGTACCAGGATCTCAGTTGACAGCACTGGTGGCCACGCATGAAGAAGGTTGTGGTAGATTTCATTTCTCGATGCCTCGCCTACCAGTAGGTGAAGGTAGAGCACCAGGTACCAGCAGGCTTGGTAAAACCCTTGGAGGTCCCGGAGAGGAAGTGGGTTGGGAAATATATGAACTTAGTGACTGGACATCCACGTAGTTCCAGAGGTCACGACTCTGTTTGGGTGATTGTCGACCGACTCACCAAGTCGACTCACTTCTTAACCATAAGAGATCAGGGCTCAGTGGAGATCTTGGGACGTCTCTATTTCAGGAGATTGTACGGATTCATGGTGTACCATCATCCATCGTCCCCGATCGAGATTCTTGCTTTACATCCTGGATTTGGAAGGTGTTTCAGGAGGCGTTCTGGATGCTGCTACGTCTGAGTACCGCCTTTCACCCTCAGACAGATGGTTAGATGGAGAGGACCATTCAGACTCTCGAGGATATTCTTCGTGCATGTTTTCTTGACATTGGTCACATCTGGGAGGACCACCTACCCTTGTTAGAGTTCACATACAACAAAAGCTACCACTCTACCATCGGGATGACACCATACGAGGCATTGTACGACCGACCTTGCAGATCTCTTCTGTGCTGGGCAGACCCTGGTGAGTCAGCACTTGTGGGACCAGAGATGGTACATGCCATGACAGAGAAGGTCCAGGTCATCCTGGAGCGGATGAGGACATCTCAGAGCTGGTAGAAGTCTTATGCTAACAGGAGGCGTAGGCCATTAGAGTTCGAGGATGGCGACCACGTCTTCTTGCGGGTCTCACCTCGATGTGGTTTATGGAGATTTGTCTGAGGTGGCAAGTTGTCTCCATGCTTCATCAGATCATTCCATGTCCTCAGTAGGATTGGCGAGGTGGATTATTGCCTGTCTCTACCACCTGAGTTGCACCGGGTGCACGACGTCTTCCACGTATCCCAGCTGAGGAGATACGTGCACGAACCGACGCATGTCATCGACCATGGGGAGCTGGACATAGATGATGAGGTGACTTTTGAGGAGGATCCACTAGAGATTTAGGATCGATAGGGGAGGGTCCTACGTGGATGTTCGATTCCTCTAGTGTGCATCAGATGGCAGCACGGGAATCTCCAGGAGAGCACTTAGGAGCAGGCGGCTCAGATGCATGCTCAGTACCCACATTTGTTTCTCTAGTTTTTTTTGTATCTGTACGAGGACGTAAAGCCCTGAGGTGGGAGTAATGTAAAGAACCATAAAATTCAAGGAAATTTTTTTCTTAATTTTCATTGGAATTTTAAAAGAATGCGGTTTCTGATGGAACATGATTCTGAGGCTCGGTGTGCCCGGAATTTCTATTCGATGTTTAGCTCAGGTACGTTCAGTGAACGAATGAGCGGGTTTTTCTAACTTTTGATCCGGTGCTCGGAATCAAATTCTGAGGGAACCGATGGATTTGTAGCGCCGGTAATTGCTTAGAAACACCTTTTCTGGAGTTGTGTTTACACGAGAGATATTGTTAGAAATTTTTGGAAGGTAAAATAAAATTGTGCATCAATTTTATTTTTCACTAAGTGGTTTAAAGATTTGGGTGGAAGTTGGGGGAAACCACCCAACATCCCATGGGAGGTTATGAGGGTGGTGGGTCCCACACGAACCCCACCCCTTCATCTTCCCTAACATTCCATAACCCTTCATTAAATTTGACAACTTGAGTTAATTAATTGAGTGGATTAATTCAACTTTTGAATTTTAAACTTAAGTTATGTTAAAAAAATAAGTGAGGTACTTATTTCATTTTGGTTGGGACTTGTTGTATGAGAGGTTTGGGAGAAAAGCTAAGAGAGGCTTGAAGATCTTCATCTTCTTTGTCGAAGAACATGAAGAACGTGAAGAACGCACCGATCTCCGACGAAGAATGCAGAATCCTCAGAGATCAACTATGTGACGCTGTGTACTGCAGCACCAATGATTCCTTCTTCCGTGACGATTCTCCTTTCGTGACGCCTCCTTCTGTGACAGTTATTTCCATGACGAACCTCAATACAAGCTACGCTCGAGGTAGGGGTTTATTTAAATTGATTTTTCATGATTACTTCTATAGTCGTTCTTCGTGAAAATTTGCAGCTTGCTATCGATTAACAGGAGGGGGCCGGACTGCACAAACATGGCTGAACCTCCTCCCTTATTCGTGTATTGTTGCGGTTAAAAGGAAAATGAGGCGGCGCCAACTCACTGCGTGGGATCGTGCGGGAAGGATGCGCGGTGCCGTCGCGCCGCGCCGATGAAGTTGAATAAGGTCACAGCGTCGTTCCACCGTGCCGGAGGATCACGAAAACACCGCGGCTGGAGCGGGGCCCTGGCATGGGCGCGCAGCATCATCGCGCCGCGCCAGATGGTCCAAGGCCGTGGCTGAGGCCGCGGCGAAGTATGGGAACCGGCGGCCGGTTCCGGGCCGCCGGCGTCGGAGCAGGGGGAACGGCCCTTGCTGGTCCCGCGATGGGAACAACCGGCCGGAGGAAGAGCCGGGGGTTCGTAACCCCTGGCTGGCCGGACATGAGCGGCCCCCCACATGGGGGCCGCGGATTACAAAAGGGTGGGGGGAAGCCCCCCCCCCCCCCTGCACCCCTGTCCGCTCGCCCGAAACAGCCGAGCCACCTGGCTGGCGCTGGGCTGGCTGCCCAGGCCAGTCTGCCAGGCCGGGTTGCCAGGCTGGGCCGCGCCAGTAGTGCCGGGCCATGCCCAAGCAGGCCAAACCCTGACCCGGGACGGGTCGACCCAGTTCTGGTCGATCCAGAGGGTATCTGGTCGGGTTGGACCGGGCCCGAACCCCCTAATACCGGGCCTCTCACGGTAATTTTCCCATAACATAGTCTGAAGTCCTTCGATCATTAGCTACGATGCAATCATTAGATTGAGATGGTCATTTATATATATTGCACTCAAGGATTCAGAGTACTTTGGGTTCGGCCGGGTTGGGTTGTACACGAAACCAACCAGGCCCTCGGAGCAGAAATTCTTATAACATGAGTTACGGACGTCTGATTGACGTACCGTTGACATTGTTGGATTCCTCTAAGTGAGACGGACCTTTTGGCTTACTTTTCTCGAAGTTTGGATGCAGTTGGAGTACAGTCTGGTTGGTTTTGACTTAAAAATAAACCGGGCCCCTGGAATGAAAAGGCCAATAACTCTTACACCGGGTGTCTGATCGACGCACCATCTGTCGCGTTGAGTTCCTGTTGACGATACCGAACTTTTGGATACATCAACTCCATACTATGTGTCAGTTGATGTATCAGCCCTTCAGCTCGTGGAGCGGACCCTCCCGAATAAGCTTGTTGTGTGAGGGAACCCTAGAGCTAGCTACAACTGCGACGACGATCACGACTATACAGAAATCCTCCGTGGATTCGACGGCGACGACTACATCACTCAGCGATCCTACGTGGATCAGTGCTACTAATCCTGTGTGGGTCAGATCTTGTGTGGGTCAGTGCTCAGTGGTCCTGTGTGGGATACTACCTACAGATCCTATGTGGGTATGATCCTATGTGGGTCATTACGGGGGTTAGTTACCTATCGATCCTTTGTGGGTCATTTCGGGGGTTTGTTACCTATCCATCCTTTGTGGGTCATTGCGAGGGTTAGTACCTATCGATCCATTGTGGGTCCAACGGCTTAGATGAATTAGTGGAAATATGTGATCATCTCTATCTTCTTATGATGAAGTATACCCATGTGAGATGAATCATGACATTTAAACCTTACCTTCGATAAGATTGACTTGATATCCTGTTTGGATTACGTTTTTCATTCCTGTGTGGAATGGGTTGTGTTTTCCTTTGTGGGTTGGGTTGTACTTGGGCTCGGATGTTGGAGCTGAACAAGATTTGATGACTTATGTATATGTATGTCCCTATACCTAAGACGTCTCGGATGTTACTTTGTGTTTGTATCATTCCTTTGTGGATTATCCTTTGTGGATTCTGGGAGACCTTCGGGGGTCTCGAGGTCCCTACTGAGTAGCTTAAACTCACCCCTGCACGGGCTATGCCTGGAATACCTTGTGTTGGTTGTAAACGACGGACAACACTGATCGTAGTTGAGGCTTGCGGGGCAGGTCGGTACCTGGAGGTGGACCACTAGGTGGGACGTACTCGGAGCGTATGACTGGACCTGAGGAGGTGAGGAGGCTATATATACCCACCCTTCAGGTGGGAATTCCAGTGGATGGCTTGACGTTGCGGCTTTACTTTCAGATGTTGTACTCTTTTTTCAGTTGTACTTTACTTTAAGTTTTGGTTTGTATTCTGGCCTACTTACTTTTCCGCGCTTACTGTTGCACCGAGTTTTTACTTAGTGTTTACCTCTTCTTTCTTGCTCTGTGGGTTTGTTTACTTTACAAAGGCAATGCCTTCCCTTTTTAGTGGGAATTTCACCTTAGTGCTAGTCACCAATCCCTGGCCTATGGAAGGCAGGCTTGGGGTAGTCACAGTACGGGCCCTGAGGACGGGTCATGACAGACAACACTAACGAAACCAAGTCATATCAGAATTCTCTTAATGAGTCCCCCTACTAGAGTGTATATTAATTTCTTATAATGGATTAACCTATTCAGGTATTAGTATTGTATACAATCTATGTATGATATTTGAAAATTTATTGGATGTGTGATGATCCATTATCCAATACCTAAAATACCATAGAGAATTTAACAATGGTTATATGAGTTATTTGATTTGATATATATGTTGTAGATTTGTTTAACATTTTTATTAATTCAATATGATCTATATAAACTACATTTTTAAAAAAATCATTAATGAATGTCGGTAATTTTCTTTTATATCTCTTCCATCTATTTTAATGATATTGTGTTTGGTTGAAAATATTGAAATATAATGATTGGAATTGTATATTTTAATATGATTGCATAAATAGTACATTTTTATGGTATTGATCATGAAACACTTGGTGAGAACCGATTATGATATACAACTTACATCCTACCTTTCCTATTATGAATTAATATTATTTCATGTCCCTGGTCTGTGCAAATGAAAATAACCACTTGAAGGTGGTGGATGATATTTATTTTTACTTTGGACACTACACTTATGATGGTGACCAGTGTAGATGTTGACGACTTACTACCTAATAATTTTGGAGATATTTGTTTGGTTAATATTATAGTTCCCTTTGGAATAATTATCTTAATAGTTGGGTGTTATTAAATATTTTTATTATTATATATGCTTTTAAATGTGTTTATTATTATTACATGTTTATTTTATTGTGCACTATTTTGAGGGAATATTTTTTCCATTTGATCTTATATAATTTCATGTTCTAGTCTCCAACAATTGAGGATCAGTAACACCCATAGTATTATGTCATTTACACACCATATATTATGTTGTGAGTGTATTTGAGTTTATTTTTCAAAAAATGGTCTTAGAGATCCATGTCAAGAATAATTAAATGATCTTAAAATGTTGTTTGTGATTTATTGGGTGGACTTCAGATTTAGTTTCAAGAGAGTCACATGGTTACTCTGATCATAATCAGCCCTATGTCACCCTTGGTGTTTGGGAATGCTGGATTTGAGGGTCTTTTAATCTGATTGTAGTATTTCCCCTAATTATTATTTAAGAATAATGTAATACATTATTTAAATCAGATATGATTTCATTTCTATTACCATTAATGATGTTTGAGTATTTGATAAGAGTAATATTCTAATGTCAAATTTGATGATTTTTTTGGTTTCATAGAATCATGCTCCTTAGAAGATGTTCAAATAGCACAGAAAACAAATCTACTAAAGAAACACATTGAGAATATATTCATACGAACCATAAACTTATTGATAATGTTGTGTGGTTTGTCCATGGTATATTATTGGAAACTTCCCCCATTCATGTTTTGGATCTACTTGTGAGCCACAACTGGATGAAACCCATAATCATTATCAAAACATTCATCACTAGAACGAACATTCATTCCATGAACTATGTTCTTCAAGAGGCTGATGAATAAATAAAAATATAAAGTGTTAATTATAAATTTTATATAATATCCTGATGATATAAAGGTGAAATATTTTTTCCTTATGTTGTAAGAGACAACAAGGAGATAGTGGGTGTCAATATAAGTTGTCAAGAAGATCGAGGTGATGTATTGACGAGACATTATTTTTCATTTCAGTGACCGGTCCTATATATAAACCATGTTACTAGAAATGGATATTTATTTTTCAACATTCATGAGGATGAAAGGACTGTTACATAGTGTGAGAAAATCATAGAAATATAGTATATTTTTAAAGTAAAATTATATAGAATTCAAATTATAGACTCAACTATTATAGATGAACCTCCTACATGATATCCATTGTAGGTTTTAATAATTAATATAAATTCATATAAAAAAAATTTGGACAGTGGTTAATGGTTGGGAATGTAACACACCGAGATTTTATGAGAAATATTATTTTTAATTTCATTAATGTCTTGTGTTGTACACTACACCAAAAGGATCTTGCACAACATGAATTCGTGACTTGCCTTTCATTACACGCAATCGTGACCTTCCTCGATAGCGCGTGTAGTATGCAATACTGAGTTTTACTAAACAACGATATGCTATTAAAATATTATTAAAACTAGCCGTTAAGAATAGTAATAACAACTTTTTGAAATTTTTTAAATTTCATTTTTCAAAATGTACTTCATTTTTATATTTGTAATATCAAAATTAGCTTAGGGTGAAATTTTGGTACTTTTTGGATAACATTCATTTTCTGATGAATAGTGAAAGTTACTAAATGTTAATTAAAAACAACCTTTTTAATCGAAATAATTAATAGTGATAAATTATTAATCTTAGTGGTTTTAAAGTATATTTAGAATATATTTTTACAATTTAATACAATGTTGGTCATTTGATGTAATTTCACATTTAAACCATACATAAACAAGTGTCAATCTTTTGGTAGTTATTATCTCTTAAGAACACACTATTTGTTTTGACGACAGGAATTAATTTTTAAATTAATTAATGCAACTGATATGTTTTTGAATTTGGTAAAATATACATCATTTTTGAGTTCATAATATCAAATATAACTTAGGCCTAATTTTTGGTATTTTTCTGAAAACATTCATTTTTCGATTAATAGTGAAACCACTATGTGGTAGTTAAAAAAATGAATTTTTCATAAAACATAATTTTACTGCTTCTGTGAATGGAATTTCAAAAATCCAAGAGACACGATTGATGTCAGTAAGTAAAATTTGGTTCAATGAGATGAAAATAATTTTTGGTGAATAGTAACTTTTTACTTTTTTTACCACGGTTAAAAGTAAATAGGGTAATTAAGGGTAAAAATGATATTATTATTACCCTAACACATGTCCTAATTCTATTTTATAGGTGTAATTCGACCAAACACACCCTTAGGAATACAATATGACCATTTAGGCCCACTTGGATTAGATTAGGACATATATTATTAATTTATTTAAATAAGGGTTAAAATAGTTAAAATCAACGTTTAATAAGTATATCATTTTTAATATTGGATTATACATAAGATAAATTAAACTATAAATATTCATATGAAAGATAAAGAGATTTCCTACATAATTATATTTTATTTGTAATTTTTAGACTTTAAATAAGTTAGATTATGTATGACACAAAAATGATGCAGTAATTATCTTATTAATGAAATATTGACATAATTGATGTTATAAATACACAAATAAATGTAATTTTAGAGTTTTAATGAATTAAACTAATTTTCTAGGTTAATATGACATTTTATTAGTGCTTTAATTAACTTTTGGTGAACTAATAATTCTGTTATTATTTTTAAAAAAATCAATTAGTAAATAGTGTCCAAATTGACATAAAATAGTTTCTAAAACATATATTATATTATTATTTGTTATTTTATTCCTAAAAATCTACGGTTTGGAAAAATGACTTAGATAAGGATATATATATTAATAATAAACATCTTGGGGTTTGTTTGGCTGCTTATAGTATGTTTATTAACCTTATATTATAAGAACACAAGAATACACGGTAAAAGTAAAATTATTTAACTTAATGTTAAATGTAAATGATAAGGTACAAATAGGAACCTAAACTTGTCTAAATTCTATTGGATGAGAGGATTGCGACCCATACCCACCTTAGATTAGAAATAAATCAATTTAGAGCTATTTAAAACCGAATTTGGCTTTATAATAAAATAGTATTTTTATTTCTTCCAAAGAAGACCCTCTCCTCCCTTATAAAAGGGCACCTCCTCCCTCTCTTCCTCACACCACTTTGAGCCTTAAATCTCCGCAAACCCCTACCAAATTCTCTTCTCCACTTCCCTAGAAACATTCTAGAGGTTCTAGGCTTCTTCAAAGACAAATTTTAGTGCCCTAAAAGGAGATCTCAAAGAGGAACTTCGAAGAAGAGGTAATGTCCATTACCAATTCTTTCAACTTTATTTCTTCTTTCACTTATTCTTATTAGGTTGTTTCATTATGAAGTTATAACATCAGTATCACTCATATAATGATATGTTATTATAAGTATGAAAAAACCCTATTTCACTATCTATCCATCCTACGAAAAATGAAATCATCAGAATACCTTCTCCACGCCGTGGTGTAATCTATTTTCCACCACCACCTTAATTGGATGGGTAGAATGGTGTACATAATAACTATATATGATTATTGTAAAGTTATATTGATTCTGAAATAGTATAAATACACTCCAATACAATTCCATGACCTTGATAACGATATCATCACTCGTGCGTACGTACAGAATATCGTCTCCACAATGTGATGCGACTCGTTCTACATGATATTCATTGCATAATGATTATATAAATTAATTGAGTGAATAAATATGATATATATTACACTAATACCATTCTGTAAATGAGGTATCTATAACCTAAAAATAAGTATAAGAATTTATTCGACCAAACATGCATAAGAACAAAAAGTAATAAACACCCGAATAAACAAGTAGTAATGAAATATTACTAAAAAGAAGCTTAGAATATGACCATATATGATATCATAAAAATATGTATGATTCTAGAATAAGTCAATAACATTATTTAAATCATTATACATGAGGTTCGGACACTTACGAAGCAAATCAGACCTAAGGTAAGGAAAATATCACCATCTCATTTTTATCCGAGATTGTTTAGACTTTGGTATTTACTGGGGGTATTTTATCATCCACATCCATGTTTCGTCAATATATAATATTATTTCCATCCACGTAAAATTGTTTAAATCCTATTTTACCCTTCGGTGAGTTTTTTGTAAACGATATGAAAGGAATCTTTTGTCGTTTTTCATACGAGGTACTTTCTTTACTTTTCCGACAAAAGTACGAGAAGAAAGTTTTTTTAACTTAGATAGCATGAATGGATTTTTAAAACATTTTTTCCAAGAAGCTTCCCTTATAATATTTCATGTTTATTTTTAATCCACTTATTTTAGTTTAGAATTGTATGACATGATAAGAAAGGAAAAGTTTTTTTGAAGTAGAAAGGATATTTTCCTCAAGAATGGAGTTCAAGTGTTTTATCAAAATTATTTTCCATCTAAGATAATAAAGTGTTCTGTTTCTATCCATATTATTACATTGATTTGATTATGTTGTGATGGAATTATTTTTATGAATTCCTTTATCTTATATGAATTCTTTTATGATGTCACGATGTTAAAGATTCCCATTTTTATTACATGAGTTATGCTATGATGTATGGTTTATGATTTTTTGGCACACATAAGATTGGTATCATTATGAGATGGGTGGGACCTATATCTCCCTCCAATGCATTGGGTAAAGATTTTATATATCATGAGATTGACATGGCTGGAATGACAGTTTAAACCATTTCAGTGAAACAAGACTGAAATGAGGAGTGAACTCAGTTCAGAAATGGACTTTGTCCACTAAGATAGTCTTGGAAATGAGTCTTGACTAATAAGAAATGATTCTCTATGATTATGTGTGTATGCCAAAAAGTATCATGTTTTAAGTTATGATTATTGGGATTACATTTCCCTACTACGATTTATCCCATGTTATGATATTATGATCTCTTTTGCAGGTTAAGATTTCCAAAATGTTATGTTCTTATGAATATGATGTGATTGATATTTCTTTTATTTACCCTTACTGAGCATTTGAGCTCACCCTTTTATGTTTTCTTTTCCCAAGGATATAAATAAAGGTTTTAGGTAAAAAAAGGGAGATCTTTATGGGAGATGTTGCAGATCTTTCACCACGATTAGAAGATTATATTCTGAGTTTCCAAAGACACTAAACTATTACGGTCCTTGTGTGTGTTTTTGTTATGTACTAAGTATTCTTCAAAAGTAATGTAGTGTTCAAGTACGTCAAGCTTCTGGTCTCTACAGTTGGTATCAGAGGAAACGTTTAGTCAACCTTTGGAAACTAGGATGCGAGAACTTTAGTGGGATCCCTATAGATATTTCTAAGGTATGTATGGTTATGTCCCTAAGGTTAAGTATAAGTATTGGTTATATTACTAGAATTACGGTAACCTAATATGTTAGATATTGAATGTACTCCCCCATTATTATGTTGTTTTCCCAAGCATGATTTTTTCCTCTCACACTATTCTTTTTGGGTTTTAGACGATGGCTAGAACCCGAAGGAACCGTGTTGATCAATGTAATGGATAATGCAATGATTGTCCTTCTGAACAAACAAATGTTATGGGAGATGGAGTGAAAAATCTTATTGATATACTTACACAAGCTATGAATCATTCTAGACATCCAAATGAGCAGAGAAGGGAAAAATATTATATTGAGTACTTCATGAGGCAACGTCCACCTTCTTTCAGTGGGTCTTCTAATCCACTTGTTGCTGAACAATGGATCAGTACTACTGAAAAGATATTTTCAGTTTCTTCAGTGTTCTGAACATGATAAATTCATCTTAGCAGTATATCGTCTGGAAGGTGATACTGATCAATGGTGGAATCTTATCAATAATACGAGGCCAAGAGATGAAATTGAGTCCATGGAATGGGACGAGTTCAAGAACTTATTTTTAAATAAGTACTTCCCTCGTATTCTTCGAACAAAGATTGAGAAGGAGTTTCTTGATCTAAAGAAAAAGTATGATGAATCTGTTGGTATATACGAAGAGAATTTTACAAGGCTTGAAAGGTATGCATCTGGCTTTATCATCCAACCTGAAAGTAATGTTGATCGATTCTTCAGTGGATTAAAACGAAATCTTCGAAGGGCATTAGCTATAAGGGACTTCAGAAGCTATGAAAAAATTGTGTGTTGTGCTATCAAGGTAGAAATGGAAGTTGGTGTTACTTACCCATCTCATAGTTTTAACAAGAAATGAAAGATGAAGTTCAAGGAGAAATCTCATAATAATGGTGAAAAGAAGATGAATGTTTCCTTATGCTCAAAGTGTGGAAAAAAGCATGGTGGAGATTGTCTTAAAGGGACTAGAAAATGTATTAAGTGTGGAAAAGAAGGTCATCGAGCAGCTGAGTGTCGAATTAATAGAAAAAGGGTTTCTAATGATGCGAATAAAGAAAGTACTGCAGAGAACACACCACCAACACTTCAATGATTCAAGTGCAAGGAAATGAGGCATTATGCTAATAAATTCCCTAATCCAAGGGTTAGTGATGATGGAAATGAGAAACCACTTAAGGAAAAGGACAAAGGGAAGTCCCATGAAATCACTATTGGCGATGTTGAATATGACAACAATGTGCTGGAATGATTAAGCGTTTATGTAATGGGATTCTAAAATAAGGTTGTATATAGTATCGTGGAATATTGGAATATTTATGTATTGGTCTATTGTGGTTTTCAATAATTTTATGGTACCGATAACCATGGAATGTGATTGAGATATTTTTGTTAAGAAGATGATATGCTCATAATGAAGGGATAAGAAGATAATGATATGTCCGATTGTATTCATGAGCTCATGATTGATATAAGGACTAAGTGATATCATGGTTTGAGTATAAAGAATTTTGAGGATTTTGGTTTGTGGAAAGTGTTAACTTTTAACTGCATTCATGTTTTCACTAAGGTTCAATGTGTATTCGTTCTTCAAGAGAATACATGATTAAGGTATTCACATGTTTCTAATATGACCAACAAGATATATCTTCTGATATATGGGGATAAATGATGGCATTCACGTGATTGTTATGTGACATTTCAAGTAATCATTTTCTTTATACTATGAGCTTGGACCGAAGTATTTTAGATAAGCCTAAAGATTGGAATGGATTATGTTGGACATAAGTTAGGATATAATTTTTTTCGATATTATTGATGGGACGTTATAGTAATATAGCTTTAGAAAAAGGACAACCTGCAGGACGGGCGACAACCCATCGCGTCAGACAAGGCTGTGGGAATTGAACCCACAACCGAAGTGCGACTGGCCTTTATTGCCTATCACTGGACTAAAAAAAGTCCCTATTTAGTAGAAACAAGTTTTATTATATTAATCAGTATGATATAATAAGTATAAGTCCATTTTAGGAACCATATATGATTAATCTCACTATATATGGACTTATGTATTTTTTGATAACTTTTCTAACCTTTTGTTTGAGACAGATGGAATGACCCATCATTCTATCCCATGATCTGCTAACACATCACGAATGAAAAATTCAACTTCATTTCTTTAAGAGATGAAGTGGAAATTGTCCAAAGAACAACTAATTGTGAGACCATACCAAAATCACGAAAGTATTTATTCTAATTCCAATTTCATCAACTTTAGTGAAATGATCTTGAAAACCTAAAATGTTGTCCTAGTGCTCTTATATCTGAGGAATCTGATGCTACCTTAGATCGTCACAAATTTATGGCTTTGTGATTGCTGGCTTTTCCATAGCCATGTTCTCTACCACTCTCCATCAAAACATGAATGTTAAGATTTCTCTTCCATATCCATATTTTCATCTATGTGGAAACCCAGTGATTAGTTTATTTGGGTAACCGTTACGTTTCATAATTTTGTTTTTAAATATTGGTTTTGGTATTCCTTTTTACGATGTGGGTTTCTATTAAAGAATCTTTTGAGTAGTAAACCATTTATTACCCCGACGAATTTCGAGGGTGAAATTCATTTTAAGGGGGTAGAATGTAACACCCCAAGATTTTTTGAGAAATATTATTTTTAATTTCATTAATGTCTTGTGTTGTACACTACACCAAAAGGAGCTTGCACAACACGCATCCTTGACTTGCCTTGCATTACACGCAATCGTGACCTTCCTCGATAGCGTGTGTAGTATACAATACCGAGTTTCACTAAACAACGATATGCTATTAAAATATTTTTAAAACTAGCCATTATAAATAGTAATAACCAATTTTTGAAATTTTGTAAATTTCATTTTTAAAAATTTAATTCATTTTTGGATTCGTAATATCAAAATTAGCTTAGGGTGAAATTTTGGTACTTTTCGGATAACTTTCATTTTCTGAAGAATAGTGAAAATTACTAAATTTTAATTAAAAACAACCTTTTAAATCGAAATAATTAATAGTGATAAATTATTAATTTGAGTGGTTTTAAAGTATATTTAGAATATATTTTTACAATTTAATACAATGTTGGTCATCAGATGTAATTTCACATTTAAACGAGACATAAACAAGTGTAAATCTTGTGATAGTTATTATCTCTAAAGAACACGCTATTTGTTTTGACGATGGGAATTATTTTTTAAATTAATTAATGCAACTGATATGTTTTTGAATTTGGTAAAATATAAATCATTTTTGAGTTCATAATATCAAATATAGCTTAGGCCTAATTTTTGATATTTTTCTGGAAACTTTCATTTTTTGATGAATAGTGAAACAACTAAGTGATAGTAAAAAAAAGGAATTTTTCATAAAACATAATTTTACCGCTTCTGTGAATGGAATTTCAAAAATCTGAGAGGCACGGTTGATGTTAGTAAGTAAAATGTGGTTCAATGAGATGAAAATAATTTTTGGTGAATAGTAATTTTTTCCTTTTTTTACCACGGTTAAAAGTAAATACGGTAATTAAGGGTAAAAAAGATATTATTATTACCCTAACACATTTCCGAATTCTATTGGATAGGTGTAATTCGACCAAAAACAACCTTAGGAACAATATATGACCATTTTGGCCCACTTGGATTAGATTAGGACATATATTATTAATTTATTTAAAGAAGGGTTAAAATAGTTAAAATCGATGTTTAATAAGTATATATAATTTTTAATATAGGGTTATACATAAGATAAATTCGACTATAAATATTCATTATAAATCTAAAAAGATTTCCTACATAATTATATTTTATTTGTAATTTTTAGACTTTATATACGTTAGTTTGATCATGACACAAAAACGATGCAGTAATTATCTTATTAAAGAAATATTGACATAATTGATGTTATAAATACCCAAATAAATGTAATTTGAGACTTTTTATGAATTAAACTAATTTTATAGGTTAATATGACATGTTATTATTGATTTAATAAACTGTTTTTGAACTAATAATTCTGTTATTATTTTTACAAAAATCAAATACAAAATAGTGTCAAAATTGACATAAAATAGTTTTTAAAACAACTATTATATTATTAATTGTTATTTTATTCCTAAAAATCTATGATTCGGAATAATGACTTAGATAAAGTTATATATATTAATAATAAACATATTGGGGTCCGTTTTTCTGCTTATAGTATATTTATTAACCTTATAGTATAAGAACACAAGAAGACACGGTAAAAGTAAAATTATTTAACATAATGTTAAATCTAAATGATAAGGTTAAAATAGGAACATAAACTTATCTAAATTCTATTGGATGAGTGGGTTTCGACCCGTCCTCACCTTAGCTTCAAAATAAATCAATTTGGAGCTATTTAAAACCGAATTTGGCTTTATAATAAAATAATAATTTTAGTTTTTCCAAAGGAGCCCCTCTACTCCCTTATAAAAGGGCACCTCCTCCCTCTCTTCCTCACACCACTTTGAGCATTAAAGCTTGGCCAACCCATGAAAAATTCTCTTCTACACATCCCTAGCAACATCCTAGAGGTTCTGTTCTTCTACAAAGACCAATTTTAGTTCCCTAAAAGGAGATCTCAAAGAGGCACTTCAAAAAAGAGGTAGTGTCCATTACCGATTCTTTCAACTTTATTTCTTCTTTCACTTATTCTTATTAGGTTGTTTCAATATGAAGTTATAGAATCAGTATCACTCATATACTTATATGTTATTATATGTATGAAACAACCCTATTTCACCATCTATCCATCCTACGGAAAACGAAATCACCGCGCGTGCGTACGTATGGAATACCGTCTCCACGCCGTGGTGTAATCTATTTTCCACCACCACCTTACTTGGATGGGTATAATTGTGTAGATAATAACTATATATTATTATTTTAAAGTGATATTGATTCTGAAATAGTATACATACACTCCAATACAATTCTACGATCATGGGAACGATATCATCGCTCGTGTGTACGTACGGAATACCATCTCCATGATGTGATGCGACTCGTTCTACATGATCTTCATTTCATAATGATTATATAAATGAATTGAGTGAATATATATGATATATATTACACTAATACCATTCAGGAAATGAGGTATCTATAACCTTAAAATAAGTATAAGAATTTATTCGACAAAACACGCATAAGAACAAAAAGTAATAAACACCCGAATAAACAAGTAATAATGAAATATTACTAATAAGAAGCTAAGAATATGACCATATATGATATCTTAAAAATATTTATGATTCTAGAATAAGTCAATAACATTATTTAAATAATTATACAGGATTTTCGGACACTTATGAAGCAAATCGGACCTAAGGTAAAGAAAATATCACAATCTCATTTTTATCCGAGATTGTTTATAATTTGGTATTTACTGGGGGTATTTTATCATCCACATCCATGTTTCCTCAATATGTATCTTTATTTCCATCCACCTACAATTGTTTAAATCCTGTTTTACCCTTTGGTGAGTTTTTATTAAAAGATATGAAAGGAATCTTTTGTCGTTTTTCGTACGAGGTACTTTTTTGACTTTTCAGACAAAAGTACGAGAAGAATGTTTTTTTAACTTATACGGCATGAATGGATTTTTAAAACATTTTTTCCAAGAAGATTCCCTTACAATTTTTCAAGTTTATTTTTAATCAACTTCTTTTAGTTTATAATTGTATGACATGTTAAGAAAGGAAAAGTGTTTTTGAGGTAGAAAGGATATTTTCCTCAAGATTGGAGTTCAAGTGTATTATCAAAATTATTTTCCATCTAAGATAATAAAGGGTTATGTTTCTATCCATATTATTACATTGATTTGATTATGTTGTTATGGAATTATTTTTATGAATTCCTTTATCTTATATGAATTGTTTTATGATCTCACGATATTTAAGATTCCAATTTTTATTACATGAGTTATGCTATGATGTATGGTTTATGATTTTGTGGCACACCTAAGAATGGTATCATTATGAGATGGGTGGGACCTATATATCCCTCCAATTAATTGGGTAAAGATTTTATATCTCATGAGATAGACATGGCTGGAACGGCAGGTTAAACCTGTTCAGTGAAACAGGACTAAAACGAAGAGTGAACTCGGTTTAGAAATGGACTTTGTCCACTAAGATAGTCTTGGAAATGAGTCTTGACTAATAATAAATGATTCTCTATGATTATGTGTGTATGCCACAAATTTTCATGTTTTAAGTTATGACTATTGGGATTATATTTCACTACTATGATTTATCCCATGTTATGATATTATGATCTCTTTTGGAGGTTATGATTTCCAAAATGTTATGTTCTTATGAATATGATGTGATTGATATTTCTTTTGATTACCCTTACTGAGCATTTGAGCACACCCTTTTATGTTTTCATTTCCCCAGGATATAAAGAATGGTTTTAGGTAAAAAAAGGGAGATCTTTATGGGAGATGTTGATGATCTTTAACCACGATTAGAAGATTATATTCTGAGTTTCCAAAGACACTAAACTATTACGGTCATTGTGTGTATTTTTGTTATGTACTAAGTATTCCTCAAAAGTAATTTAATGTTCAAGTACGTTAAGCTTTGGGTCTCTACAGGGAAATACCTGGTTATAATGTAAGGGAAAATGGTTTTTTATTTTACTCTCAGTTCATGTCATGTGAGTTTCATTATTGGAGATAGAAAGCATGTTGAACATTTGGTGGATATTGAAAAAAGTTTCTTTTAGATATATTTATGTTCATTGAAGATTCCCTTTTACTTTATTTTTCATCGTAATATTTTATAATTCAATGAATTTTTTTACATAGATAAAAAGTAAATAGAGCTCATATGGTCACTCAGTACACCTAGAAATATTTTTCATTTTCTTATATTCATAGAAATTTGGAATAAGATCATCATCACAATAAAATAGTTCTACAATAAGATTCTTTGAAATATATCTAGTTTTTACCCTAAGACTATAAAAAAATTCATCAATCATTGGGAGTGTCTAGAGATGAAGCTGATACAATTACTATTATTGTGGGAGGTACCATAACTATGGCTTCATCATCAATGACTACATTATTTGAATATGATTTTTCTCAATAATTTATATTGACTATATTTGTGTGTGAGAAAATATTAATATAGATAATTCACCTTATGAAATGGATATTAATACATCCCTTTAAAGGGAAAGAGAGATGTGCATCAATTGTACTTCTAGTATTGTTAATTTATCATAAATTAAGATTGAATGGGAATTTATAGTTCTCAACACAAAACCTTTGTACCTAATTATAGGTATTGATTATCTCATTGATAATAAGGCATGAATAATATTTTATCTTTGATGGGTCTATTTTATTGTTCTCTATGGGGTGCTCTGTAACGCCCCGACCCCAGCTACCCAGAGTCGGTGCATTACTTCGTAACATTGACATGATCACAAAAGATCAAGTCTCGAAAGACCAATTAGTTTAGTAGCCTTGGAAACACTAGATACATTCATAAGTATTTCATTACATCAAAAAGTAAACAAACTACAATAACATGGTCTTCATAGTCCACAATCAGATCTCTTTCTGACTACCCCTGCAGGTCATTCATAAAATAATTATTCACATCCTGAAAAAATATTAAAACATTGAAAGGGGTGAGCTCAGATTCTCAGTAAGGTTAACAATATAGCAGAAACTTTCATAAATAAGAATAAACATTTAAGGCAATGTATAACTAAAACAAAAGCCTTATAAACCTGAACATCAACATAATATGGAAAAAGTAAAATGAAATAATTACATTTACTCATTCACATGGATATTCTACTAATCGAATAATCACATGCAAAGTCACTAACCACTTTCATAATGTTGGAATGCATAATGCCAGAATATCATAACCACATAGCCAAGGCCTCGTGCCAAGACTACAAATAAGATTTTGTCAAGGCCTTGTTCCAAGACACTAGTTTGTCTCATGAGACCTACCGATGCATCGAGGAGCTATAGCGGGCTCCACCCGTCACATATTAAGTCCAATGCATTCCCATATGAAAAGGTTTAAACATAACATAAACATTCGTATTGAAACTAGCATACGAAATGTCAATAATATCACCATAAACTATGAATGGTATAAAAATATCACATCCACAGTCAAACATATCACAAAACCTTCAATACAATATAGAAGTTTTGTATTATAATAAATCAACTTCAAATAAGCATAAAATCCATCAAAGGATGTTGACATAGATGAAATCAAAACACTTTTTAGAGAAATATCTCTTTCTATTTTTGAAATCATTTAAGAGCTATATAAAACAAAAAAATTTCTTGAAAATATTCTTATAATCTTGTAAGGAAAGATTTGAAGATTTTATAACGGCGAAAAATAACCGCACCCGCCGTATAAGTTAAAAAAAGCATTCTTAACTTAATTCTGTCCAAAAGGTTAAAAAGGACCTTGTTTTGAAAACGACGGAAAGATTACTCTTATTAAAAGTCAAAAAAGGGTATAAATGACTTTAACCCATATTCTTGTAAATAATAAAAATGTTTTGAAATACATTTTGAAGAAACATGGATGTGGATGATAAAGAGATCCCAATAGATTATTACTTATAAACAACCTCGGATAATGAAGAGATTATGAAATAACCCTTACCTTGTACTTTCCCATGGATGGGGTAGGTTAACCTCCTGTATAATGGTGAAATAATTGTTATAAATTATACAAAAATCATATAAATTCATATGATATCATATATGATCTTTTAACATTGCTTTGTTAACAATATCTTAGATTTATCGTTGTTTCGGGTGTTAACTTACTAGTTTTCGTTTATATGTTTTGTTACGTAAGTCGTGTTTTTCATGGATAGGTTGTATGTTATTCATATCCAGAATCATATAATGTCCTTTAAAATTATTTTTAAATCATCAAATGATAATTATACTTGAATGGATACGACGGAGAATGAATCTCATCGCGTTCGTGGAGACGGTAGTCCGTACGTACGCACGAGCGACAATATCATTATTTTGATATTAAAATAATATATAATTGGATAGTATATCATATATAAAGAATAATTATCATGTTATATTTATTATTTACATGAATTACATATCATTATTATACCCACCTAAATAATAATATATTGAATAAAAATTACACCACGACGTGGAGACGGTAAGCCATACGTACGCACGTATGGTGACATGTCATTCAAATGATGGGTAGAATACTGAATATGGTTGTTCCATATTTATAATAACATCACAGTATATAGAAGATACTGGAGTTATAATTTTAGAATTGAAATAATAAACAAAGAGGGAGTGGAAGAAGAAAGAAACATGAAAGAGGGTGATGAAAATGTTACCTCTTCTTCGGGTTCTTCCTTTTGATTTGATCAAAAGGACTCCTTAGGATGGCTTTCTGACTAAAGTAAAGATTCTAAGATGAAGGGAGAGAAGTTGGGAGAGTATTTGGGCAGAGGTTGGCCGAACCAAAAGGCTTGAAACTGTTAATAAGGTGGTAGAGGTGGGAGCCTTTTATAAGAGGAGAGGAGGGGCTCTTTTGGGAAAGATTGAAATGTTACATTATTATACAATGATTTTCGGATTCTAAAGGTCCCAAACATATATAATTAGTGTCTAAGGTGATAAGGGTTCAAAATATCCTCATCCAATAGGATTTGGACAAGTGTAAGCCTTAGATTTTGCATTATCTTCTCATTTTATTTAAATCGTTAAATAATGAGGTCATCGCTGCATCATAATGATGTCATGAATAATTTAGTTTATTTAATGTCTAAAAATTATAAAAAAAACTACTATGATCTAGGAAATATTTTTATATTTCTAATGAATATTTATAGTCAAAATTTGGACTTGTGTAACCCCACTTATAAACTGTTTTAGTAAAACAACTCATGTTTGTGTCAATTTAATTTTAACATTAAATAAATATATATTAATGTCATTTTCCAACTAAAGTGGCTACATGGGGTCCCCAAGTTGACCCATGGGTTGTCTTGGTCGACCATGACTTATCTAATAGGAGTAGGACAAGTGTCAAACTCATATCATATTATTAAAACATTGTTTTTACCTTAAACTACACTAATTACCTCTAATCGCGATTAAGAACTTAAAAGTTACTATTCACCAAAAATTTATTTTAATCTCATTGAACCACATTTTACTTCTTAATGACAACCATGTATGTCAGATTTTTGAAAATCAAATCACAGAAGTGGTAATATTTCATTTAAACGAACAATCAGTTATTTAACTACCACTTAGTGGTTTCACTATTCATCAAAAATTAAAGTTTTTCAGAATAATGCCAAAATTTCACCCTAAGCTATAATTGATATTCCGAATTCAAAAATGATGTCTATTTTACAAAATTCCAAACATATAAGTTGCATTAATTAATTTTATAATTAATTCCCGCTGTTACAAAAATAGTGTGTTTCTAAGAAACAATTTATATCAAAAGATTGGCAATTGTTTATGTCCAATTTCAATGTTAAATTAATTCTAATGACCACCATTGGATAAAATGGTAAAAATATATTATAATTATACTTTAAAACAACTCAATAGTATAATTTATCACTATAAATTATTTTGATTAAAAAAGTTGTTTTAAGTATTTTTCACTATTCATAAAAAATAGAAGTTCTCAGAAAAATACCAAAAATTCAACATAGGCTAATTTCGATATTCCGAATCCAAAAATGAAGTCCATTTTGATAAATAAAATTTATAAAATTTCAAAAAGTAGGTATTACTATTCACAATGGCTAGTTTAATTCGTTGTGGTGTGTGTTAGAGCTCGAGGTTGCTTACAACACACGCTATTGCATTATTCGAAATGAAACGTATCGTGGAAGCATGGGGTGTTACATTCTCCCCTCCTTAAATAAATTGTGTCCTCACAATTTGAAATTTTTCTTTGAAAATAAAAGGTTGAAAAGAGAAAATACCTTTGAGGAAAACCCACATCGGAAATAAGGTTAATAAATATATAACATTAAAAGAAAGCAAGATAAGTACAAAGGTCACCCGATATAGCCCATTCTAGGATTCTATGAAAATATGGATATGGAGGAGAAACAAACCATCATGGTCTGATGGAGAGTTATAGAAAACAGGATTTGGAGAAATTTTACCCACAAGAAAATCACAAACTTGTGATTGGTTAAACGGTCATTGAATCCCCAGTTGGAAAAGTTAACCGACAACATTTTTGTTTTAAGTTACATTTTATAATGTTGAGGATTTTATTTAGGAGATTTACTAAGAACGTAAGGGAATATACATACTTGTTATGTATACTTTCATTCGTTAATGAATTTTTACCACAAACCCATATTTTACTCCAAATGGTAACAGAACTCAAAAATATTCTATTTATCCTAATTGTATAAGGTTCCAAATGTTAACACATACCATTTAGATTAGTAAAATTATTTTGTAATAAACAGGGACTTCCTATAGGCTAGTGGTAGGAAATAAAGGCTTGTCGCACTATAGTTGTGGGTTCGATTCCTGCAGCTTTGTCTTACGCGACGGGTTATTCCCCACCCTGCAGGTTGTCCTTTTCCTAAAACTATAGTATCATAATATTCCAAAAATAATCTTCATAAATTTTTTAACCTTAAACAATACTATCCAAAGATCAACTTAATCCACTCCAACCATTATAGTTATCCAAAATACCTCTGTCCAGACTTTCTCTAAAAGGTCTCTTAATTCCAAAATCAATTTATCAAGTTCCCCAAACAAAGTAAAGCTTCTCTTATTATCACATACTAAAAATATAATTACCTTCATCATATTAAAACCTTACAGAAATCAACAAGTACTGTAGTACAATCCTTATATATATATATATATATCACATTATTCTTATAACCAAAATATAATCCATGAGTCCAAAAGCACCAATACATTAGTTATTCTGCTTCAACTGTAGTAACAGCATAAGATTGTCCTTGATCCCTTGGCCTTTTCTGAGGTAAGTTTCCCTGACTCTTAGGACATTCATTTGCATAATGACCCATTTCTCTACAATTATAGCATTCAAATTTGATAGCCTCTTTCTTTCCCTTGCAATCACGAGCCTGGTGACCCTATTCTCCACATTTATAACAAACTCCAATTCCTTTTAGACACGCACCAGGGTGATTCTTCCCACAATTATCACATAATGGAAAATCATTCTTTCCCTTTTTCCCTTTATCTATCTCTTGTTCCACCGTTCTCTTCTTCTCTTGCTTTACATTATTGTCATAAGACTTAGAGAATTCCTTTTCCGTCTTGATAGCACATGAGACAATATCTTCATATGATGAGAATGATTGTGATACTAAAGCTCGATGGAGAAATGGTTTTAACCCTTCAAAGAAATGATCAATCTTACTCCTTGGGTTACGTATATAATCGGCAGCATGCCTCGCTAACCTTGTAAAGTTAGCCTCATACTTTGTGAAATTCTCATCCTACTTCTGCCTCAAACTCAGAAATTGCCTTTCCATATCTGCTAGATGGTCACGAGGAAAGTATTTTTCTAAAAACAGATTTTTGAACTCCCTCCATTCCATATTTGATACTTCATCATCTTCCTTCATGTTTTGAATCAATGACCACCATTGATCAGCATCTCCAGTGAGGCGGTAAACTGCCATGATAACTTTTTCCCTTTCATTACTCCCCAAAGCCTGAAATATTTTCTCTAGGGAATTTATCCATTGCTCGGCTACTAATGGATTTGTACTCACATTGAACATTGGTGGTTGTTTCCTCATGAATCGATCTAACATTGATCCTCTACGCTGTGGATCAGGGTGCTCCATACGGGTAAGGTTATCATTCATAACCTGAGTAAGTTGTCCCAGTATGGTGACACTACTGGAAATAGAGTATATACCAATGGTTGTAAAACGTTGGTATAGGCTGGAAAACCGTTTGTATATTCTATACCAACGGTTCTCCAACCCGTAGGGAAGTAAGGCGTGGGGAAAGATATATACCAACAGTTTGAAGTAAACCGTTGGGATAGCCCACTCTATGTATTGATTTCCCAACGGTTCTTGTTGAACCGTTGGTATAGGTTTACCCAGCGGTTTAGAACCGTTGGGAATTATATAATTCTCAACTTATACCAACGATTGGGAACCGTTGGTATAGTTTTTTTTTCCAACGGTTTCATTGAAACCGTTGGGAATTCTATGATTTTGATGTTATACCAACGGTTGTAAACCGTTGGTATATCTTTTTTCCCAACGGTTTCAATGAAACCGTTGGTATATGTTTAAGGATAGTTTTTTACCAACGGTTTATTGAACCGTTGGTATAATTCTTTCAAAGTATACCAACGGTTTACAACCGTTGGTATTGTGTATTTCCAGAAATGTTGCACTGCTGCCCCTCCAGTAGCCCCTCCAGTGCATAGACCTGCATAAAACACACCACTAAAAACACTGACATACTTAAAACAACTAAAAAGAACACCACCTCTTTGATTAGAGGCATGGTGAATAATTCCCCATATGAATTTTTATATGACAACAATCATCCAGTATAGTTGAATCAGGGTTTCAATAAATCAAATATTATTTACACCCATTTCAATCTTCACATGACAACCACTTTAATAATATATGGTTAAAAGGTATTTTCATAGGAGTCTCATCACTTGTGACTCCATAAGTGAAACACTGGGCCTCAAATTGAGGCTGGGTTGACTGGTACACATCACTTATGATCCATGGATCATTGTCCTAAATTTCAACACAATCAGAATCCGTTTGATCAGTTTGGCATCTGTACGTAAAATATTATCCATTTCGAACAAAAGAAATGCAGTTTGGGTGGTCCCTGCCCCACGGTGACTTGGATTGAGGAAGGGTTGACTCGTACATGTCACATATGACCCATGGATCATTTTCATAAAGTTTCAATAGAATCCGAAGGCATTTGGTCTGTTTCCCATATGTCAGTTGTTGATATCACTTATAATTTAGTCCATTGTAAAGAAAAGAGAGACAGTTTGAGTGGTCCTAGACACATCGTGGCTCGGATTGAGGCAGTAATGACTCGTACACGTCAAATATGACCCATGGATTGTTTTCCTAAAGTTTCAATATAATTTGAAGGTGTTTGGTTAGTTTGGCGTATGTCAACTATTGTTTTCACTTAATATTAAGTTCCTTTTAAACAAAAGAGAGACACTTTGATGGTGTCGGCCACACCGGGCCTCGGATTGAGGCGGGGTTGACTCGTACACGTCACATATGAGCCATGGATCGTTTTACTTATGTTTCAACACAATCAGAATCCGTTTGATCAGTTTGGCGTATGTATGTTAAATATTGTCCATTTTTAACAAAAGAGAGACAATTTGGGTGGTGTCGGCATCACCACACCTCAGATTGAGGCGTTATTGACTCTTACACATCACATATGACCCATGGATTGTTTTACTAAAGTTTCAATAGAATCCGAAGGCATTTGGTTAGTTTCCCGTATGACAGTCATTGATTTCACTTACAATTTTGTCCATTTTCAACAAAAGAGAGACAATTTTAGTGGTCCCACCATACCGCGGCTCGGATTGAGGTGGGGTTGAATCGTACACATCACATATAACCCATGTATCGTTTTCCTAAAGTTTCAATAGAATCCGAAGGTGTTTGGTCAGTTTCCCGTATGTCAGTTGTTGATTTCACTTACAATTTAGTCCATTTTGAACAAAAGAGAGACAGTTTGAGTGGTCCCGGTCACACCATGGCTTGGATTGAGGTGGGTTTGACTCGTACACATCACATATGACCCATGGATCGTTTTACTAACGTTTCAATAGAATCATAAGTTGTTTGGTTGGTTTGGCGTATGTCAGTTGTTGTTTTCACTTAAAATTATGTCCATTTTAAATAAAAGAGAGACAGTTTGAGTGGTTCCGGCCACACCACATCTCGGATTGATGAGGGATTGACTCGTACATGTCACATATGACCCATGGATCGTTTTCATAAAGTTTAAATATAATCAGAAGGCTTTTGGTTGGTTTGGCGTATGTCAGTTGTTGTTTTCACTTAAAATTAAGTCCATTTTAAACAAAAGAGAGCCACTTTGAGTGGTGTCGGCCACCCTGAGCCTCAGATTGAGGCAGGGTTTACTTGTACACATCACATATCATCCATGGATCGTTTTCATAATGTTTCAACACAATCATAATCCGTTTGATAGGTTTGGATTATGTACGTAAAATATTGTTCATTTTTAACATAAGAGAGATAGTTTTGGTGGTGTAGGCCACACCGCGCCTCGGATTGAGGCAGGACTGACTTTTACACATCACATATGACCCATGTATCGTTTTCCTAATGTGTCAATATAATCCTAAGGCGTTTGGTCGGTTTCCCATATGATAGTTGTTGATTTCACTTACAATTTAGTCCATTTTGAACAAAAGGGAGACAGTTTCAATGGTCCCAGTCACGCTGTGGCTTGGATTGAGCCAGGGTTGACTCATACATGTCACATATGACCCATGGATCATTTTCCTAAAGTTTCAATAGAATCAGAAGAATTTTAGTTGGTTTGGCATATGTCAGTTGTTTTCACTTAAAATTATGCCCATTTTAAACAAGAGAGATACAATTTGAGTGGTCTTGGACACACCGCGACTCAGATTGAGGCGGGGTTGACTCGTACACGCCAAAAATGACCCATGGATCATTTTCCTAAAGTTTCAATAGAATCCGAAGGCGTTTGGTTTGTTTGGTGTATGTCAGTTTTTGTTTTCACTTAAAATTAAGTCCATTTTAAACAAAAGAGAGCCACTTTGAGTGGTGTCGGGCACACTAGGCCTCAGATTGAGGCGGGTTTGACTCGTACATTTCACATATGAGTCATGGATCGTTGTCCTAATGTTTCAACACAATCAGAATCCGTTTGATCGGTTTGGCGTATGTACGTAAAATATTGTCCATTTTTAACATAAGAGAGACAGTTTGGGTGGTGTCGGCCACACCGCACCTCAGATTGAGGAGATATTTACTCTTACACATCAAATAATACCCAAGGATCATTTTCCAAATGTTTCAACAGAATACAAAGTCGTTTGGTCCATTTACCGTATGACAGTTGTTAATTCCACTTACAATTTAGTACATTTTCAACAAAAGAGAGATAGTTTAAGTGGTCTCAGCCACACCACGGCTCGAATTCATGTGAGTTTGACTTGTACACATCACATATGACCCATGGATCGTTTTCTTAAAGTTTTAATAGAATTCTAAGGCGTTTGGTCAGTTTGGCTTATGTCAGTTGTTGTTTTCACTTAAAATTAAGTCCATTTTAAAAAAAAGAGAGACACTTTGAGTGGTGTCGGCCACACTGGGCCTCTTATTGAGTCGGGGTTGACTTGTAAACATCACATATGGGACATGTAATACTTTCCAAACGTTTCAACACAATCAGAATCCATTTGATCGGTTTGGCGTATGTACGTAAAATATTGTCCATTTTGAACAAAAGAGAGACAGTTTGAGTGGTGTCGGCCACACCGGGCCTCGGTTTGAGGCAGGGTTGACTCGTACACATCAAATATGAGCCATGGATCATTTTCCTAAAGTTTCAACACAATCAGAATCCGTTTAATCGGTTTGGTGTATGTACGCAAAATATTGTCCATTTGAAACAAAAGAGAGGCAGTTTGAGTGGTCCCGACCACACCGTGGCTCGGATTGAGGTGGGGTTTACTCGTAAATGTGAAATATGACCCTTGAATAATTTTACTAATGTTTCAATAGAATCCTAAGGCGTTTGGTTGGTTTCCCATATGACAGTCGTTGATTTCACTTACAATTTTGTCTATTTTGAACAAAAGAGAGAGAGTTTGAGTGGTCCCGGACACACTGCGGATTGGATTAAGGCGGGGTTGACTCGTACGCATCACATATGACCCATGGATCGTTTTCCTAAAGTTTTAACAGAATCCTAAGGCGTTTGGTCAGTTTGGCGTATGTCAGTTATTGTTTTCACTTAAAATTAAGTCCATTTTAAACAAAAGAGAGGAACTTTGAGTGGTGTCGGCCATAACGGGCCTCGGATTGAGGCAGGGTTGACTTGTACATGTAAAAAATGATCCATGGATCATTTTCCTAATGTTTAAACACAATCATAATTCGTTTGATCGGTTTGGCGTATGTACGTAAAATATTGTCCATTTTGAACAAAAGAGAGACGGTTTGGGTGGTCCCGGCCACATGGAATCTCGGATTAAGGAAGGGTTGATTAATACACATCACAGATGATCCATGGATCATTTTCCTAACGTTTCAATAGAATAATAAGGTGTTTGGTCTTTTTCCCGTATGTCAGTTGTTGATTTCACTTACAATTTAATCCATTTTGAACAAAAGAGATACAGTTTGAGTAGTCCCGGCCACACAGTGGCTCAGTTTGTGGATGGGATAACTTGTACACGTCACATATGACTCATGGATCATTGTCCTAAAGTTTCAACATAATCCGTAGGCATTTGGTCGGTTTCTCGTATGTCAGTTGTTGTTTTCACTTAAAATTAATTTTAATAAAAGAGAGGCAGCTTGAGTAGTGTCAGCCATACCGGTCCTCGGATTGAGGTGGGGTTGACTCGTACACATCACATATTAGCCATGTATAATTTTCATAAAGTTTAAACACAATCAGAATCCGTTTGATCGGTTTGGCGTATATACGTAAAATATTTTCCATTTCGAACAAAAGAGAGGCAGTTTGGGTGGTCTCGACCCCACAGTGCCTCAGATTGAAGCAGAGTTGACTCGTACACATCACATATGACTAATGGATTGTTTTCCTAAAGTTTCAACAGAATACAAAGGCGTTTGGTCCATTTCTCCTATGTCAGTTGTTGATTTCACTTACAATTTAGTCCATTTTGAACAAAAGAGAGAGTTTGAGTGGTACCGGCCACACCGTGGCTCAGTTTGTGGCGGGGTTGACTTGTAAAAGTCACATATGGCCAATATATTGTTTTACTAAAGTTTCAACAGAATCTGTAGGCGTTTGGTCAGTTTGGCGTATGTCAGTTGTTGCTTTCACTTAAAATTAAGTCCATTTTAAACAAAAGCGGGGCACTTTGAGTGGTGTCGTCCACAACAGGCCTCAGATTGAGGCGGGGTTGACTCGTACATGTCACATATGAGTCATGTATCATTTTCCCAAAGTTTAAACACAATCAGAATCCGTTTGATTGGTTTGGCGTATGTGCGTAAAATATTGTCCATTTTGAACAAAAGAGAGGCAGTTTGGGTGGTCCCGGACCCACGGTGCCTCGGATTAAGTCGGGGTTGACTCTTACACGTCACATATAACCCATGGGTCGTTTTTTCTAAAGTGTAAATATAATACGAAGGCGTTTGGTCTGTTTCCCGTATGATAAACACGCGTGGGGGGTCCAAACTGGCCGAACGATGTCCGAATGGCCTGAAATCGGACGACATCAAAGGTTGAGTGAATTGTGATGTGGTTGAGCAGACGGCGCGTCAATCGGACGTGCCGTGTGCCCGCGGTGACCGGGAACGCCGTTCTGGTGTCATAAATGGCCAAAACGGGCGTCTAACGGTCAAACTCATAGCGAACGACATCGGATTGACCTAAAATCACAGGACAACAATCCAATTATTATTTGTGACATGCACGCATAGAAGGCACGTCAATCGGACGTGCGGTCTGCGCGGGAGGGCTCATTATGCCTTCTTTAAGCATTGCGCGCGCTTGATAAACGCGCGTGGGGGGTCCAAACTGGCCGAACGAAGTCCGAATGGCCTGAAATCGGACAACATCAAAGGGTGAGTGGATTGTGATGTGGTCAAGCAGACGACACGTCAATCAGACGTGCCGTGTGCCCGCGGTGACCGGGAACGCCGTTATGGTGTCATAAACGGCCAAAACGGGCGTCTAATAGTCAAACTCATAGCGGACGACATCAGATTGACCTGAAATCACAGGACAATAATAAAATTATTATTCAAGACGTGCATGTGTAGACGGCATGTCAATCGGACGTGCGGTCTGCGCGGTAGGGCTCATTATGCATTCTTTAAGCATTGCGTGCGCTTGATAAACGCGTGTGGGGGGGGGGGGGGGGGGGTCCAAACTGGCCGAACGATGTCTGAATGGCCTGAAATTGGACGACATCAAAGGGTGAGTGAATTGTGATGTGGTTGAGTAGATGGCACGTCAATTGGACGTGTGGTGTGCCCGCGGTGACCGAGAACGCCGTTCTGGTGTCATAAAGGGCCAAAACGGGCGTCTAACGGTCAAACTCATAGTGGATGACATTGTATTGACCTAAAATCACAGGAAAACAATCCAATTATTATTTGCGATGTGCACACATAGATGGAACGTCAATCGGACGTGTGGTCTGCGCTGTAGGGCTCATTATGCGTTCTTTAAGCGTTGTGCGCGCTTGATAAACGCGCGTGGGGGGGGGGTTCAAACTGGCCGAACGAAGTCCAAATGGCCGAAAATAGGACGACATCAAAGGGTGAGTGAATTTTGATGTGGCCGAGCAGACGACACGTCAATCGGATGTGTCGTGTGCCCGCGGTGACCGGGAACGCCGTTCTGGTGTCATAAATGGCCAAAACGGGCGTCTAACGGTCAAACTCATAGTGGACGACATCGGATTGACCTGAAATCACAGGAAAACAATCCAATTATTATTCGCGACATGCACGCATAGACGACACGTCAATCGGACGTGCGGTCTGCGCGGTAGGGCTCATTATGCGTTCTTTAAGCAATGCACGTGCTTGATAAACGCACGTGGGGGGGGGGTCCAAACTGGCCGAATGAAGTCCGAATGGCCTGAAATAGGACGACATCAAAGGGTGAGTGAATTGTGATGTGGTCGAGCAGACAGAACATCAATCGGATGTGCCGTGTACCTGCGGTGACCGGGAACGCCGTTCTTGTGTCATAAAGGGCCAAAACGGGCGTCTAACGGTCAAACTCATAGTGGACGACATCGGATTGACCTGAAATCACAGTACAATAATAAAATTATTATTCACGACGTGCACGTGTAGACGGCATGTCAATCGGACGTGCGGTCTGCACGGTAGGGCTCATTATGCGTTCTTTAACCGTTGCGTACTCTTGATAAACACGCGTGGGGGGGTCCAAACTGGCCGAACGATGTCTGAATGGCCTAAAACCGGACAACATCAAAAGGTGAGTGAATTGTGATGTGGTTGAGCAGACGACACGTCAATCGGACGTTCCGTGTGCCCGCGGTGACTGGGAAAGCCGTTATGGTGTCATAAAGGGCCAAAACGGACGTCTAATGGTCAAACTCATAGCGGACGACATCAGATTGACCTGAAATCACAGGACAACAATCCAATTATTATTCGCGACGTGCACGCGTAGACGGTACGTCAATCAGACATGCGGTCTGCGCGGTAGGGCTCATTATGCGTTCTTTAATCGTTGCGCGCGCTTGATAAACGCGCGTGGGGGGGGGGGTCCAAACTTGCCGAACGATGTTCGAGGGGTTATTCGGGGTCCAAGGAAGAGGGTAGGGGGGTTGTCTGGGGTCCAGGGAGGAGGGTGGGGGGGCTGTCCGGGGGGTGTTTGGGGGGTTGTCCAGGGTCCAAGGAGGAGGGTAGGGGGGCTGTGTGGGGGGCTGTCTGGGGGCTGTTCAGGGGGCTGTCTGGGGTCCAAGGAGGAGGGTGGGGGGGGGGCTGTCTGGGGGCTGTTCGGGGGGCTGTCTGGGGGCTATCCGGGGCTGTTCAGGGGGTTTGTCAAGGTCCAAGGAAGAGGGTGGGGGGGTGGCTGTCCGGGGGGATATCTGGGGGGCTGTCCGGGGGTTGTCCGGGGTCCAGGGAGGAGGGAGGGGGGCTGTTCGGCGGGGCTGTCCAGGGTCCAGGGAGGAGGGTGGGGGGTTGTCCAGGGTCTAGGAAGGAGGGGGGGTTCCCAAACACACAACCACTAAAAGACAACATCCATAAAAACAGATAATATATAAAAATAACTCCACTCCAATACTATACTACGAGTCTAGATAAAACCAAATAGGAACACACCCTCATGTTATCATATTAATAACTCTTCTTGAATCATTTAGATTCACATCCCAATGATCATAGGATCACTAACCTAATTGATCACTAACCATGAAACACATGTATGTTGGTCATGTCACCACATGCATCATCACTCATGCCACCATATCAATATATCACAAGGAATTCTCCAGGATAAGACAATATTTGATCACACATCATTCACATTTAGTTATCATAATACAAATTATATTTACATGCTTATGATATAGAATGAATCCACATTAGTAAGACCCACCCCTCTCATAAGTTACCATCACATCACTACAACCCATCCTAGAAAACACCCTACCGCATACAAAGTCACCCAATCTAGGGTCCAATACCCAACAGGATCTTACTTACTAGGATACACATCATGGATTACTATCAAATCCATAAAAACATTGAAGGATCTCAAAAAATTAGTGCATGTCATCATTACCTCATAGAATTAAAAAAAGGTAAGTAACAAGCAATATATCTCACTACTCAATACTCACCCCATAACATACGGGTCTCACATTACTAGGGAATAATTCTATCCAATACTAAATGATCTTGATCCATTTTTATATACATATATGATTCACCTCACCAATTACTAAATAGTAATAACATAAAAAATTATGAGTCCATTTAACTAGAATTAAACCATCAGGTTTTACAAGGAAATTCTATATAAGTATTTGTTTACACTTTAAATAATATGACCCCATACCATAAATAAGGTGTTCAATAAAAATAAATAACATGAATTTCATGTTAACACTCAACATTGATTAATTAATAAATTGTATTCGAATATTATGGAAATACCAAAATAAATTAGTGAATCAATGTACCTATAGTGGCGCACATGACCACCATGAAACAATCATAAATTTTTACAAAAACCCTAATAATTGGGAATAACGAAATCAAGAATAGAAGTATATGATTTATAACAGCTGGAACTATATCCTTGATAAAATATAGGAGTCTAACCTGGTAGGTGTTGGAAGATGTGGGGATTGGGAGGTCCTTCTGCTAAGGAATCACTCCAGGAGGACACGAGCTGAATGCTTCTGGAATGTGGGGAGGCCGCTGACTCGATTTGGGTATTTGGGGCATTTTTTTCCCAACGGTTTTTAAAACCCGTTGGGAAACACCAACCTTTCCCAACGGTTCTATGGAACCGTTGGGAAAACAAGGTTTCCTCTCCACTTTTCCCAACGGTTCTTAAGAACCATTGGGAAAAACCTATCTTCCCCAACGGTTATATGAAACCGTTGGGAAAACTATGCATTGAGGGGTTTTTCCCAACGGTTTCTATAAACTGTTGGAATAGACAATATATTCCAACGGTTCTTTGAACCGTTGGTATACAACTGTTGGGAAAGATCCCCTTTCCAGTAGTGTGATTAGCTGATCGGCACCAGTTGCATCACCAGCCCCACTATAATTATCTTGAGCAGGAGGGAAATCCCTACATGGAGTGCGTGCATTGATACGGTTTCCATTTCTTCCACTAGGCACCATTTCTAAACAATGGCATAAACTAGATCAGTTTATGAATCAAAATACATAATCCCATACTTATAAAACACTTAACATAAATTGAACTATTTATGGATATAATCCATAATCATAAAAATGTTTTCTTTGAGGAAGTATATACTCATAAACCCTTCATAATGATTTGTAAAGAAAATGAGAGTTATCCTAATCATATCCCCCGGGAGTGTCGTAACCAAGAGTGCAGCAAGGCCCGTTGTCGTGCACCAATTCCCGTTCGAGTCTAGCTCAAAGCTGTGTTTTCGGGTTTTACCCCTTGGAACATCTGTTCCAGAGCCGCCTCTACCAGCTCGTATCCAGACAGGGATGTATTGCTCGGAAAACTCACAAAATCTCTACAATACCAAAATTCTAGGAAGTTCTTCTATACTAATCCTCAAAGTTCATCTTAGGTCTACGTGCTCTAATCAGAGTTTATCTAAATCTATATTCCAAGGTTTGTACTAAACTTCCTCTGATACCAACTGTAACGCCCCGACCCCAGCTACCCAGATTCGGTGCATTACTTCGTAACATTGGCATGATCACAAAAGATCAAGTCTCGAAAGACCGATTAGTTTAGTAGCCTTGGAAACACTAGATACATTCATAAGTCTTTCATTACATCAAAAAGTAAACAAACTACAATAACATGGTCTTCATAGTCCACAATCATATCTCCTTCAGACTACCCCTGCAGGTCATTCATAAAATACTTCTTCACATCCTGGAAAAAAATTAAAACATTGAAAGGGCTGAGCTCAGATGCTCAGTAAGGTTAACAATATAGCGGAAACATTCATAAATAAGAATAAACATTTAAGGCAATGTATAACTAAAACAAAAGCCTTATAAACTTGAACATCAACATAATATGGCAAAAGTAAAATGAAATAATTCCATTTACTCATTCACATGGATATTATACTAATCGAATAATTACATGCAAAGTCACTAACCACTTTCATAATGTTGGAATGCATAATGCCAGACTATCATAACCACATAGCCAAGGCCTCATTCCAAGACTACAAATAAGATTTTGTCAAGGCCTTGTGCCAAGACACTAGTTTGTCTCATGAGACCTACCGATGCATCGAGGAGCTATAGCGGGCTCCACCCGTCACATATTAAGTCCAATGCATTCCCATATGACAAGGTTTAAACATAACATAAACATTCATATTAAAACTAGCAAACGAAATGTCAATAATTTCACCATAAACTATGAATTGTATAAAAATAGCACATCCACAGTCAAACATATCAAAAAACCTTCAATACAATATAAAAGTTTTGTATTATAATATCTCAACTTCAAATAAGCATAAAATCCATCAAAGGATGTTGACATAGATGAAATCGAAACACTTTTTAGAGAAATATCTCTTTCTATTTTTGAAATCATTTAAGAGCCATATAAAACAAAAAATATTCTTGAAAATATTCTTATAAGATTTTAAATAAAGCTTTGAAGATTTTATAACGGCGGAAAATAACCGCACCCGCCGTATAAGTTAAAAAAAAGCATTCTTACCTTAATTCTGTCGAAAAGGTTAAAAAGGACCTTGTTTTGAAAACGACGGAAAGATTCCTCTTATAAAAAGTCAAAAAAGGGTATAAATGACTTTAACCCATATTATTGTAAATAATAAAAATGTTTTGAAATACATTTTTAAGAAACATGGATGTGGATGATAAAGAGATCCCAGTAGATTATTACGTATAAACAACCTCGGATAATGAAGAGATTGTGAAATAACCCTTACCTTGTACTTTTCCATGGTTGGGGTAAGTTAAACTCCTGTATAATGGTGAAATAATTTTTATTAAATTATACACGAATCATATACATTCATATGATATCATATATGATCTTTTAACATTGCTTTCTTAACAATATCTTAGATTTATCGTTGTTTTGGGTGTTAACTTACTCGTTTTCTTTTATATGTTTTGTTACATAAGTCGTGTTTTTCACGGATAGGTTGTATCTTATTCATATCCAGAATTATATCATGTCCTTAAACATTATTTTTAAATCATAAAATGATAATTATACTTGAATGGATACGACGAAGAATGAATCTCATCGCGTTCGTGGAGACGGTAGTCCGTACGTACGCACGAGCGACAATATCATTATTTTGATATTAAAATAATATATAATTGGATAGTATATCATATATACAGAATCATTATCATGTTATATTTATTATTTACATGAATTAAATATCATTATTATACCCACCTAAATAATAATATATTGAATAACAATTACACCACGACGTGGAGACGGTAAGTCGTACGTACGCACGTATGGTGACATGTCATTCAAATGATGGGTAGAATACTGAATATGGCTGTTCTTTATTTATAATAACATCACAGTATATAGAAGATACTGCAGTTATAATTTTAGAATTGAAATAATAAACAAAGAGGGAGTGGAAGAAGAAAGAAACATGAAAGAGGGTGATGAAAATGTTACCTCTTCTTCGGGTTCTTCCTTTTGATTTGATCAAAAGGACTCCTTAGGATGGCTTTCTGACTAAATTAAATCTTCTAGGATGAAGGGAGAGAAGTTGGGAGAGTATTTGGGTAGAGTTTGGCCGAACCAAAAGGCTTGAAAGTGTGAATAAGGTGGTAGAGGTGGGGGCCTTTTATACGAGGAGAGGAGGGGCTCTTTTGGGAAAGATTGAAATGTTACATTATTATACAATGCTTTTCGGATTCTAAAGGTCCCACACTTATATAATTCGTGTCTACGGTGATAAGGGTTCGAAATCGCGCCATCCAATAGGCTTTGGACAAGTTTAAGCCTTGGATTTTGCATTATCTTCTCATTTTATTTAAATCGTTAAATAATGAGGTCATCGCTGCATCATAAGAATGTCATAAATAATTTAATTTATTTAATGTCTAAAAATTATAAAAAAAATACTATGATGTAGGAAATCGTTTTAGCTTTCTGATGAATATTTATAGTCAAAATTTGGACTTGTGTAACCCCACTTAAAAACTGTTTTAGTAAAACAACTCATGTTTGGGTCATTTTAATTTTAACATTAAATAAATATATATTAATGTCATTTTCCAACTAAAGTGGCTCCATGGGGTCCCCAAGTTGACCCATGGGTTGTCTTGTTCGGCCACGAGTCATCCAATAGGAGTAGGACAAGTGTCAAGCTCATATCATATTATTAAAACATTGTTTTTACCTTAAACTACACTAATTACCTCTAATCGCGATTAAGAACTTAAAAGTTACTATTCACCAAAAATTTATTTTAATCTCATTGAACCACATTTTACATCTTAATGACAACCATGTATGTAGGATTTTTGAAAATAAAATCACAGAAGTGGTAATATTTCATTTAAACGAAAAATCAGTTATTGAACTACCACTTAGTGGTTTCACTATTCATCAAAAATTGAAGTTTTTCAGAATAATGCCAAAATTTCACCCTAATCTATAATTGATATTCCGAATTCAAAAATGATGTCTATTTTACAAAATTCCAAACATATAAGTTTCATTAATTAATTTTATAATTAATTCCCGCTGTTACAAAAATAGCGTGTTTCTAAGAAACAATTTATATCAAAAGATTGGCAATTGTTTATGTCCAATTTCAATGTTAAATTAATTCTAATGACCACCATTGGAGAAAATGGTAAAAATATATTCTAATTATACTTTAAAACAACTCAATAGTATAATTTATCACTATAAATTATTTTGATTGAAAAAGTTGTTTTAAGTATTTTTCACTATTCATAAAAAATAGAAGTTCTTAGAAAAATACCAAAAATTCAACATAGGCTAATTTCGATATTCCGAATCCAAAAATGAAGTCCATTTTGACAAATAAAATTTATAAAATTTCAAAAAGTAGGTATTACTATTCAAAATGGCTAGTTTAATTCGTTGTGGTGTGTGTTAGAGCTCGAGGTTGCGTACAACACACGCTATTGCATTATTCGAAGTGAAACGTACCGTGGAAGCTTGGGGTGTTACATGCTCTATGATTTTCCAAGAGAATGAGACCTAACGTCGAGTATAGATGGAGCTTCTTGTCTGTAAATTCATAATTTAATATCACTGTTTAACTTGTATCTAGACATACAATCTTTGAGTGATGATCTCCATCTTTTTTTCATTGATTTTATTCCTGTACTTCATTCAGATTTATCTAGTTTTACTTTTGTCGAGATGTGGAGAAGTGTATTGATTTTGTTCCTATTAATCAGCCAATGTCAATTTCTAATTGTTGTATGAACCTAACTAGAATGAAAGAGAAGAAGGATCAGCTGAAAGATTGTGTAGAAAAATGATTCATTTTATATAGTGCTTCACCTTGGGTGGTGCCTATTATATTTACTATGAATGTGGAATAATTTTCATATGTGTTAGTTACCAAGAAACTAAAATAATTTATATTCATGAATAAGTATACATTAAAATGTATTGTTTATATTTTTTACCATTTTAATGCGACAATGGGTTTATTTAAGTTTAAAAATCAATCCATTCATCACCCATTTAGAATAATAGAATATTATAATTAAAATACCTACATCTTGGGAAGTTATGTCCATTATTAGTTCCATTTTAGTATTTTTTGTAAAACCAATTTTCCAACAGTATTTATTAATTTTATCAACTTGATTTTCACTATTATCTTGATATGTTCAATGTGGCCTTTGTGGAATAACATCTTTACCTACTATCAGTCTGAGGAGGATCTTGTGCATCACCAAAGAGAAAATTTGGAAAAAAATGAGAAATTATCACGTCTATTACAAATTATAGAAATTTGATTTTTGTATTTGATATGTGATTTTCATAGGAAATGTGGTCTTGAAACATGGTCTTTTTGTTGATCAAGGGAAGGTGAAGCTGACATGATATGGGAGTAACTACATGATATTTTCAATATTCATATCTAATTAGATTTATAAAGATATAATCTTTTTTTTGAATGATTGAACATGTTTTGGATTATCTAACTACAACTCTCACTTATAAAGATGTTATGTACACATGTGAGGATAATTATCAGATTATTTTTTTGATTAAATGTATATTGTAACTTTTATGACTGTTTTCACTCATATAGGGGTCGAGCAGGTTGATGGAGGGTTTTTTGTTGAATTTTGTTAGGGTTTAAGATGTGTTATTATGCATGGTGATCATATATAAGCATGTGGTTTTCTATATCTTATGACGCATGAGAAGAATTATATGACACCATAAACACAACTCAAATCCATGAGGCAGTATATTAAGAGTGGTATAATTACCTTTCTATATAATGTATTACCATGTAACTAACCACAAAATATTGAGGTATGTATTCTTTGAAAAATGTGAACCTCCATATGGGCATTTAGTTGTATACAAACACTAATTTGGTTATGAACATTCTTATACTTTATTGAAAGGGAATTTCATTGTTGATTGTTTTTTAGGAATTATATGACCCATTATATAATACAATAATCAGTAGTGTCTAAAATGATGTTCAATATTTCATAGATTCATTTAGGAGTCTAAAAAGGGGAGATTGTATTATATTGTAATGTTTCATGTTGACCTATTCGCTTCTATAATGTCACTGATTTCCCATTAATATTATTGGATATTATATGGAATATTTTTGAGACCAGGCACTAATGCATTGTGAAATTCCAAGCCAAGGGGTAGATAGAATAATTTCCAGATATATATTAAATATATCACACATATGTTATTCATGAAAAAGTGGTATGACATCAAAATAGTGGCCCATATCATAAATACTATGGCACCGTCGTGTTCAAAATACAGTATTTACCATAAATGTGGCATAAATATTTTTGTGGAATTAAGTTTCTAGAAAAGTCGACAGAATCATAAAATGAATAAAATAATTATTTTTTTTATTTTTATTCATTTAGGAAATGATTGAGTTGTATATAAATATACTGTTATGATGATGTTTTAGGGATAACTTCATAACCCTAGAGTTGTATAATAGTCGTTGGAAAGAGTGTTGTAGTATCTATTAGAAGAAAATCCACCAGATCATTGATCGACATTTGAGATGACATTAAATTGATGGATATTGTAAATAAATGATTCACTTTCATTATTCATCAACAATCAGTCCAAATACCGACATGACATTATTTTGATTGGATTTTTTCCATATTCAAAATTCCAATGAAAAAATGGAATCAGTCAACCCAAAAATTGATTTATAGGTCCACTATTATGAAGGATCATTTTAATTAAGGGATTATTTTGGTAGTTTTATTAGATAGTGACTAATTATTTTCTTATCATTATATCATTGAGTGATGAAGAGAAACATGAACATTTTCTAATGTGTATTCATCATGTTTTTAGTCATTCATTTTTTCTAATTTTTATTACTTCATTGTGGGAGTTCTTTAGTGAAATTTTATTCAACAAACATTGAGAAATTCATTTTTAGGATCACATTTCTTGGTGCAACAATTTGATAATGTAGATTGGGGATCAGAAAGGCATGATAGTGTTGCAATAATAGAATCAGTGGTTTATTGAACATTTTTGGATACCAAACAACATATTATTTGGAACAAAATGATGAATGTAAATTGATGGTGTCTTCCAAATGGATTTGATTTTCAAAACATTTTTTTCATCGATGAAAAGGACTGCACTACATAGATTATTGAATTTCGACTGAATAATGTGACTGGATCTAGGCCTATATGAATTAAATCAAATAATTAATCTATATATGATATTTTAAAAAACATCATGAAAAGGAATGTAACATAGATCCACATGAAATGTGGGACCCTGTATGTTGCAGTAGGGTTTCATGATAGAGATAAATATCAGATGATGTTTGAAAACTCCCATGTGGTTTATCAGGTTACTCATAGGTAACACAAAAACTAGCATGACTATACATGCATGAGCTTTTCGTGTACTCCCACATTGAAATGATTCGGACTTATGTACAAGGGAATGACCATATACTGGTATATGGTTAGAGTACATGGATAGCCATAATTTTGCATATTATTATTTAAACAAGGCCATGGGACACAAATAATTTTCATGGGTAGGACCCGGGGTCAAATGGACCTAGTGGGTAACCCCACTACATTACTTTTACTCTCTTAAAGATGGATTGAATCACCTCTCCTTTGTATATTTTTCATGTGTCATTATAGTGATTTTCCCACATACAATGCCTAAGGGTTAGTATGCAATTACCACCAAATCTGAGGAAAATGATCCCTTTAGCATGAAATATTAGATAATGGTTAATGTATCCTCCTTCGAGTCCCAGAGTGAGATCCTATTTTCAACTTTATATGCTAGGTGGTATAATGGGTATCATCATGACCAACACTAAGCATGGTTAAATCCTATAAATTTCTCATTATTCAAAATTGAGTGTTTGGAATTCCACATGTCTTTTGGGGTGATCCTCACATATGAATTGTATCTATTCATTCTTCATCGTGTACTTCATATGACATGAATTGATGATTGTTACCTCTCAGATAGAAATCATTAGTGTTATAAGATAGAGGAATGTGTTCCCCTAGATGAGTTCCTTGTGGATCTGTCGATCTAAAATTCAATGGAGGAATTACGTATGTGGCATACCTTTAGAATGTTTTTCATTATTGAGAATATCTAGATATTATTATTATATGATCTATAAATAGATACCCGTGTCAATCTAATTCTAATCATTTACAATTTTATCGGTGGTTTTAGCGTATCTTACTGGGTATTGACATACACATCATTGTACGGGATTCGACTGCATGTGTCCTTATTTTAATGATGATCGATGTTTTCACATATTCATTAGTGGATAAGAACCAGATGGTGTTTAGGGAGAAAATTTAAACTGAGTTGTGTTCCATTGAAATATTTATAGAAGACCAAATTTTTATATTTTTGTAGTTTTTTCAGATTCATTTTTCTGGGTTTTTGTTTTTCCATGTTTACATTCCATTAAACCCTATCATACTCCGGTTATGTGTTTTCGATGAATTCATCTATAGTAGTTATTTTGTTCTTACATTTCATCATTTTATAGGCCTGGGTATGTGTGAGTGTGTACAGGTATATAGCCTATGGCCTCCCATGTTAGTGATATTACTACATGGCACTAGACACCAGCCCTTGTCCAATTTGAGGTGGGCTTGGGGAGTTGTAGAACGGACCACATTGGGATGGTACATGATATCATTGTATTAGAGATGTCAGTTCAACAATAGGACAAGACTCATTGGGATTGATTTGTGGAATAAGGTTAAGTGTTTTAAGTTCATATTCTGAACAATGATTCAATTTTTGAGGAAATGGATGATGTATCTATACACAAAGACTATGTTCAACATCTTTTCGACGTGGTGCATGTGAACACTATTTACAGGGAAAACAATTGTACAAGATTCAAATTTAAATGTGATATAGTTACTATTTTTTCTTGAGTCATCTCTCCAGATATAATCATTGAATATGGTACATATTGTTTACATTCATGATGCCTCTATGGAGTTTTACCTCATGGGTTCAGCATCAGGATCATGAGGATGATCCCATCAGTGAAGAGGTTCATGAAAAGTGTTTAGTTAACGAAGGGATACCTATTGGTTCTGAAACAATTTTACCCCCATATAAATAATAACACGTATTAACCATTGTAAAAATAAATGAGGTGGGTGGATTATGTGTACTTAATGATTTTCAGTAATAGATACCAATCATATTCTAAGGCTTCTTTATCCCATGGGTAGCTAAGGTTTATCATGATGTGGTTCCTGAGTATTGCTTCTAGTGAAGACACCATCAGATGATAAATTGGTTCTCACGGTGTGCCTAATTCATGGATCTATATGATAATGGTGTCGGTTAGTTACCCAATCATATTATGAGGAGACTGTATCATGTTCGGAGTCTGAGCATATCATAGGGTGGATTTCTACCCAAGAAAACTGATTTTTGAACATACTCAGAAGCATCTGCAGCTTTATCAGAGCATCATGATAATAGTTTAGTATTCATCATGGTTTTCTAACTGCTTCTGGTACTTGATGGATATAGTTACTTTGTAACACCCCAAGATTTCATAGTGTGTAATTTCTTCAAAATAATTCAATAACTTGCACTACACGCAACACTGAGTTCAATTGCACCATGAATTACCAAAAAAAAAGCCATTAAAAGAGGTCATGAATAGTATTAACTAAATTTTAAACTTTATATAATCCTTATAATTTTAGAATCCATATTATGAGTTTCTTAGTCATAATGCAAGAACATATTCATTTTCAGTATTGCACTTTTATCAACTTTTGATAGTGAAACCTTTTTAAATACAATATTTTAAACTTTTTGACTAAATGGAGACATCAAAAAATTTAAAATGAAACATCCCAAGCTTCCACGGTACGCTTTCCTTTGAATAATGTGATAGCGTGTGTTGTACGCAACCTCGAGTTCTAACACACACCACAGCTAATTAAACTAGCCGTTGTGAATAGTAATACCTACTTTTTGAAATCATATATATTCTATATTTCAAAATGGACTTCATTTTTGGATTCGGAATATCAAAATTAGCCTAGGGTGAAATTTTGGTACATTTCGGATAACTTTCATATTTTGATGAATAGTGAAAATTTCTAAATTTTAATTAAAAACAACTTTTTTAATCAAAATAATTAATAGTGATAAATTATGAATTTGAGTGGTTTTAAAGTATATTTAGAATATATTTTTACCATTAAATTTAATGTTTATCATTGGACATAATTTTACAATTAAACCGAACATAAACAAGTGTCAATCTTTTGATAGTTATTATCTCTTAAAAACACGCTTTTTGTTTTGACAGCGGGAATTAATTTTAAATTAATTTCTGCCACTTCTGTGTTTTGAATTTAGGAAAATGGATTCCATATTTGGAATCAGGATGTTCAAATTGTGTAAATAGGTAACTTTTATTTTTAGACATTTTGAATAGTTACTGTGGTAAATATTTTATTTACCATGGTTAAAGGGTAAATCCGGTAAATAAGGGTTAAAAAAATAATATTATAATAATAAAAAATTACCCTAAAACGTGTCCTAACCTTATTGGTGGACACATACCCGACCATGGGCATCCTTTGGTCAATTTGGGGACCCCTTGGAGCCACTTGTATGTGGTAGGGACACTTTATATTAATAAAGTTAAAATAAAAATAAAAATGGCATAAGCTTACATCTTTTAGAAGAACAATTTTTACATAGGGTTATACATGTTGGATTTTCGATTATAAATATTCATTAGAAAGCTAAAAATATTTCCTACATAATGATATTTTATTTATAATTTTTAGACATTATATAATTTATTTTATTTATGACACAATGATGATGCAGTAATTACAAAAATAGTGAAAAATAAAAATAATTGATCTTATAAATACCCAAATAATTATAATATGAAACTTTTAATGAATTAAACTAATTTTCTATGATAATATGATATATTAGGATTGATTTAATTGACTTTTTTCGAAGTAATCAATCTGTTAGGAGTTTCACAAAAATCAACTATTGAATAGTGTCAAAATTGACATAAAAGAGTTCTTAAAACAAATATTATATTATTAATTGATATTAAATTCCTAAAAATCTAAGGTTCGGCCAAGAGACTTATATTATGATAGGTTCCTCATTAATGGACCACTTGGGGGTCGCTTGGATGTATATAGTAAGTTTATTAATCATATTATATAAAAATACAAAGAGACATTGTAAAAGTGAAACTAATTAACTTAGAGTTAATACTTAAAGATAAGGTTAATATAAGTACCCAAACCTGTCTAAATTCTATTGGATGAGTTGTTTTCGACCTATCCACACCTCATCCTTTGAATAGTCAACTTTGGAGCCTTTGTAAACCGAATATGAATTTATTATAAATTAATATTTCTAACTTTTCCAAAGGTGCCCCTCACCCCTCTTATAAAAGGGCACTCCTCCTTCTCATTTCTTCACACCTTCAAAGCCTTTTGGTTCGGCCAAACTCTGCCCAAATACTCTCCCAACATCCCTCAATACAACCTAGAGGCCTTAGTTTGATCAGAAAGCCAACCTAAGGAACCCTTTTGATCAAATCAAAAGGAAGAACCCGAAGAAGAGGTAATGATTTCACCACCCTTTTCTCAGTTCATTTCTTCTTCCACTTCTTCTTCCTTTGTTCTTACCATTCTGAAATAATAACTCCAGTATCTCACATATACTGTGATGTTATTATAAATATGGTACAATCATATTCAGTATTCTATCCACCCTTTGAATAACATGTCACCATACGTGCGTACGTACGGCTTACCGTCTCCACGTCGTGGTGTAATTGTTATTCAATATAATATTATTTGGATGGGTATAATAATGATGTGTAACTCATGTAAATAATAAATATAACATGTTAATGATTCTGTATATATGATATACCATCCATTTATATATTATTTTAATATCAAAAGAATGATATTGTCGCTCGTGCGTACGTACGGACTACCGTCTCCACGAACGCGATGAGATTCATTCTCCATCGTATCCATTCAAGTATAATTATCATTTGATGATTTAAAAATGATGTTTAAGGACTGTATATCATTCTGGATATGAATAAGATACAACAACCATGGCTTATGTAACAAAACATATAAAAGAAAATGAGTAAGTTAACTCCCGAAACGACGATAATTCTAAGATATTATTAACAAATCAATGTTAAAAGATCATATATGATATCATATTAATATATATGATTCTTGTATAATTTGATAACAACTATTTCACCATTATACAGGAGGTTAACCTACCCCAACCAAGGAAAAGTACATGGTAAGGGTTATTTCACAATCTCTTCATTATCCGAGGTTGTTTATATGTAATAATCTACTGGGATCTCTTTATCATCCACATCCATGTTTCTTAAAAATGTATTTCAAAACATTTTTACTATTTACAAGAATATGGGTTAAAGTCATTTATACCTTTTTTTGACTTTTTATAAGAGGTTTATAAAGGAATCTTTCCGTCGTTTTCAAAACAAGGTCCTTTTTATCCTTTTCGACAGAATTGAGGTAAGAATGTTTTTTTAACTTATACGGCGGGTGCGGTTATTTTACGCCGTTATAAAATCTTCAAAGCTTTCCTTACAAGCTTATAAGAATATTTTCAAAGAAAATGTTTTATTTTATATGGATCTTAAATGATTTCAAAATAAAAGGAGATACTTCTTTAAAAAGAATTTTAATTTCATCTATGTCAACATCCTTTGATGGATTTTAAGATTATTTGAAGTTGATTTATTATAATACAAAACTTCTATATTGTATTGAAGTTTTTGTGATATGTTTGACTGTGGATGTGCTATTTTTATACCATTCATAGTTTATGGTGAAATTATTGACATTTCGTATGCTAGTTTTAATACGAATGTTTATGTTATGTTTAAACCTTTTCATATGGGAATGCATTGGACTTAATAAGTGACGGGTGGAGCCCGCTATAGCTCCTCGATGCATCGGTAGGTCTCATGAGACAAACTAGTGTCTTGGCACAAGGCCTTGACAAAATCTTATTTGTAGTCTTGGCACGAGGCCTTGGCTATGTGGTTATGATAGTCTGGCATTATGCATTCCAACATTATGAAAGTGGTTATTGATATTGCATGTGATTATTCGATTAGTAGAATATCCATGTGAACAAGTAAATGGAATTATTTTATTTTACTTTTTCCATACTATGTTGAAGTCCAATTTTAAAAGGCTTTTGTTTTAGTAATTCATTGCCTTAAATGTTTATGCTTATTTATGAATGTTCTGCTATATTGTTATCCTTACTGGGCATTTGAGCTCACCCCTTTTCTATGTTTTATTTTTCCCAGGTAGTGAAGAAGTAAATTATGATTGACTTGCAGGGATATTATGAGGGGTTAATAGTGTGGATATGAAGACTTTGTTGATGTAGTAGTTTTTCACTTTGAAATGTAATGTAAAGCTTTATGATTATATCTAGTGTTTCCAAGGCTACTAAACTAATCGGTCTTTCGAGATTTGATCTTTCTTGTGATCATGCCAATGTTACGAAGTAATGCACCGAATCTGGGTAGCTGGGGTCGGGGCGTTACAGTTGGTATCAGAGGAAGTTTAGTACAAACCTTGGAAGCTAGATTTAGATAAACTCTGATTAGAGCACATAGACCTAAGATGAACTTTGAGGATTAGTATAGAAGAACTTCCTAGAATTTTGGTATTGTAGAGACTTTGTGAGTTTTCCGAGCAATACATCCCTGTCTGGATACGAGCAGGTAGAGGCGGCTCTGGCACAGATGTACCTAGGGGTAAAACCCGAAAACACCGCTTTGAGCTAGACTCGAACGGGAACTGGTGCACGACAACGGGCCTTGCTGCACTCTTGGTTACGACACTCCCGGGGGATATGCTTAGGATAACTCTCACTTTCTTTACAAATCATTATGAAGGGTTTATGAGTATATACTTCCTCAAAGAAAACATTTTTATGATTATGGATTATATCCATAAATAGTTCAATTTATGTTAAGTGTTTTATAAGTATGGGATTATGTATTTTGACTCATAAACTAATCTAGTTTATGCCATTGTTTAGAAATGGCGCCCAGTAGAAGGAATGATAACTCCATAAATGCACATGATTCAACGAGAAGGAAGGATCATATCTCTCATGGTCTTAAGCTAGAATTTATAAGAGAAATAGTCTCCCATGTATTATCATCATATGAAGAAATAATATCATGTGTTGATAAGATAAGTAAAGAGTTTACTGAGTCCTATGGATTTGAAGGGAAGCAAGAGAAGAAAAGGATGGAAGAGAGAAAGATGGATAAAGGGAAGAGGGAAAAGAAGAATTTTCCCATATGTGGTAACTGTGGAAAGAATCACCCTGGAACTTGCCTGAAAGGAATGGGAGTTTGTTATAAGTGTGGAGGAAAATGGCACAAAGTACGTGACTGCAAGGGTAAGAAAATGGTTTCAAATGTACAATGCTTCATTTGCAAGGAGTTTGGACACTACGCGAACCTATGTCCTAGTCATCAGACTATGCCGCAAATGATGCTATTGGATAATAATCAAGTTATGATACTACCACAGATGAATAGGAATGATTAGAGTTCTTATGTTGATTATGTCAATTGAGTGTTGTATCAACAATGTACTTGTTACAATAATCATGGAGTATATAAGGATTGTACTGCAGTACTATTTCATTAAGGACTTGAGATTGTGTGGAACAAAGAAAAGTGACTCAATAGCAGGATAAATTTTTGGAAAATATATGGTTGAGAGAATGATAAATCATAATATAGTTCTGATACTGAGGTAGTGATTTTGGAATAATATGTGATTGTTTTGGATAAATTATATTGGATATTCTTGACTACCTTGGAACTGATTAATGATTTGTATATTCCATCATTGTTGGGGTTTAAACCATTTTTGGATTAATGAAGTATATCCAGCATTCTATATGGAATAAGGGAGAATGAATGTAATCAATAAGGAATATGGTAATACATGATGAAGGTATTCATATGCTATTACGGGGTAAAAAGGATCTATATTATGTTTACCTTCCTTATAAATGTTGGACTGTGAGTTTGGACAGAAGTATTTTGGATAGTTCTAGTCTAGATTAATTTTGGATTGCCATAAAAGGACAACCCGGAGGTCGGGCGGCAACTCGTCGCGTCCGGCAAGGCTGCGAGACTTGGACCCGAAACCGAAGGGCGACAAGGGTGTATCACCTACCACTGGACCAAGAGATGTCCTGGATTAAATAATGTAGTTTTTATTAAAAGATCTTTTAGATGAATTATAAATTCGTTTATTTTGGAACGCTATACGAATAGTGTAAATAGAATTTTTTTTACATTCTATTATCTTTTAGAGTGAAAGATGAGTATGTGGTAGAAATTTATTAATGGAAAAAACTCTAATTATAAAGTAAGTATATCTCCTTATGATCTTATCCAATCTCATAAATAAATTCCCCAACATTAATAAAAGAAACATAGAACAAAAATGTTGTCCTAGATGGTACCTTAAATCATCACAAATTTATGGCTTTGGGATTTTTGGCCTTTTCATAGCCATGTTCTCTACCACTCTCCATCAGATAATTGATGGTTAGATTTCTCTTCCATATCCATATTTTCCTACATGGAACCCTAGTATGTGTTATTTTCGGTAATCTTCATACTTTCCACTCTTTATTTTAAATATAGGCCTCATTAATTCATTTTTCGATGTGGGATTTCAACTAAGATATTTTGAAACGCCAAAAATGTGTTATCCTAATACCCTATGTTTTGTTGAACCGATGGTATTTCAAATCATCATAGATTGATGAATTTAAGGACCTCAATTTTACACTTGTTTGTGATTGATGACCTCAATCACTACCTATAAATATTTACGTTTTTCCTCCAATTATATGTCTCTAATTTCCACCAATGTTCTCCTAATCGAGATCATAATTTGGTGGTGACCCTTTCATTTCTCTTTTCCTCATATTAAGAATAAATTTTAGTAACCCAATTTCCGATGTGGGTTTTCCCACAAAGATATTTTTTATTTTCAACCTTTTATTTTTGAAGAACAATTTCAAATTGCGAGGACGCAATTTATTGAAGGAGGGGAGAATGTAACACCCCAAGATTTCATAGTGTGTAATTTCTTCAAAATAATTCAATAACTTGCACTACACGCAACACTGAGTTCAATTGCACCATGAATTACCAAAAAAAAAGCCATTAAAAGAGGTCATGAATAGTATTAACTAAATTTTAAACTTTATATAATCCTTATAATTTTAGAATCCATATTATGAGTTTCTTAGTCATAATGCAAGAACATATTCATTTTCAGTATTGCACTTTTATCAACTTTTGATAGTGAAACCTTTTTAAATACAATATTTTAAACTTTTTGACTAAATGGAGACATCAAAAAATTTAAAATGAAACATCCCAAGCTTCCACGGTACGCTTTCCTTTGAATAATGTGATAGCGTGTGTTGTACGCAACCTCGAGTTCTAACACACACCACAGCTAATTAAACTAGCCGTTGTGAATAGTAATACCTACTTTTTGAAATCATATATATTCTATATTTCAAAATGGACTTCATTTTTGGATTCGGAATATCAAAATTAGCCTAGGGTGAAATTTTGGTACATTTCGGATAACTTTCATATTTTGATGAATAGTGAAAATTTCTAAATTTTAATTAAAAACAACTTTTTTAATCAAAATAATTAATAGTGATAAATTATGAATTTGAGTGGTTTTAAAGTATATTTAGAATATATTTTTACCATTCAATTTAATGTTTATCATTGGACATAATTTTACAATTAAACCGAACATAAACAAGTGTCAATCTTTTGATAGTTATTATCTCTTAAAAACACGATTTTTGTTTTGACAGCGGGAATTAATTTTAAATTAATTTCTGCCACTTCTGTGTTTTGAATTTAGGAAAATGGATTCCATATTTGGAATCAGGATGTTCAAATTGTGTAAATAGGTAACTTTTATTTTTAGACATTTTGAATAGTTACTGTGGTAAATATTTTATTTACCATGGTTAAAGGGTAAATCCGGTAAATAAGGGTTAAAAAATAATATTATAATAATAAAAAATTACCCTAAAACGTGTCATAACCTTATTGGTGGACACATACCCGACCATGGGCATCCTTTGGTCAATTTGGGGACCCCTTGGAGCCACTTGTATGTGGTAGGGACACTTTATATTAATAAAGTTAAAATAAAAATAAAAATGGCATAAGCTTACATCTTTTAGAAGAACAATTTTTACATAGGGTTATACATGTTGGATTTTCGATTATAAATATTCATTAGAAAGCTAAAAAGATTTCCTACATAATGATATTTTATTTATAATTTTTAGACATTATATAATTTATTTTATTTATGACACAATGATGATGCAGTAATTACTAAAATAGTGAAAAATAAAAATAATTGATCTTATAAATACCCAAATAATTAAAATATGAAACTTTTAATGAATTAAACTAATTTTCTATGATAATATGATATATTAGGATTGATTTAATTGACTTTGTTCGAAGTAATCAATCTGTTAGGAGTTTCACAAAAATCAACTATTGAATAGTGTCAAAATTGACATAAAAGAGTTCTTAAAACAAATATTATATTATTAATTGATATTAAATTCCTAAAAATCTAAGGTTCGGCCAAGAGACTTATATTATGATAGGTTCCTCATTAATGGACAACTTGGGGGTCTCTTGGAAGTATATAGTAAGTTTATTAATCATATTATATAAAAATACAAAGAGACATTGTAAAAGTGAAACTAATTAACTTAGAGTAAATACTTAAAGATAAGGTTAATATAAGTACCCAAACCTGTCTAAATTCTATTGGATGAGTTGTTTTCGACCTATCCACACCTCATCCTTTGAATAGTCAACTTTGGAGCCTTTGTAAACCGAATATGAATTTATTATAAATTAATATTTCTAACTTTTCCAAAGGTGCCCCTCACCCCTCTTATAAAAGGGCACTCCTCCTTCTCATTTCTTCACACCTTCAAAGCCTTTTGGTTCGGCCAAACTCTGCCCAAATACTCTCCCAACATCCCTCAATACAACCTAGAGGCCTTAGTTTGATCAGAAATCCAACCTAAGGAACCCTTTTGATCAAATCAAAAGGAAGAACCCGAAGAAGAGGTAATGATTTCACCACCCTTTTCTCAGTTCATTTCTTCTTCCACTTCTTCTTCCTTTGTTCTTACCATTCTGAAATAATAACTCCAGTATCTCACATATACTGTGATGTTATTATAAATATGGTACAATCATATTCAGTATTCTATCCACCCTTTGAATAACATGTCACCATACGTGTGTACGTACGGCTTACCGTCTCCACGTCGTGGTGTAATTGTTATTCAATATAATATTATTTGGATGGGTATAATAATGATGTGTAACTCATGTAAATAATAAATATAACATGTTAATGATTCTGTATATATGATATACCATCCATTTATATATTATTTTAATATCAAAAGAATGATATTGTCGCTCGTGCGTACGTACGGACTACCGTCTCCACGAACGCGATGAGATTCATTCTCCATCGTATCCATTCAAGTATAATTATCATTTGATGATTTAAAAATGATGTTTAAGGACTGTATATCATTCTGGATATGAATAAGATACAACAACCATGGCTTATGTAACAAAACATATAAAAGAAAATGAGTAAGTTAACTCCCGAAACGACGATAATTCTAAGATATTATTAACAAATCAATGTTAAAAGATCATATATGATATCATATTAATATATATGATTCTTGTATAATTTAATAACAACTATTTCACCATTATACAGGAGGTTAACCTACCCCAACCAAGGAAAAGTACAAGGTAAGGGTTATTTCACAATCTCTTCATTATCCGAGGTTGTTTATATGTAATAATCTACTGGGATCTCTTTATCATCCACATCCATGTTTCTTAAAAATGTATTTCAAAACATTTTTACTATTTACAAGAATATGGGTTAAAGTCATTTATACCTTTTTTTGACTTTTTATAAGAGGTTTATAAAGGAATCTTTCCGTCGTTTTCAAAACAAGGTCCTTTTTAACCTTTTCGACAGAATTGAGGTAAGAATGTTTTTTTAACTTATACGGCGGGTGCGGTTATTTTACGCCGTTATAAAATCTTCAAAGCTTTCCTTACAAGCTTATAAGAATATTTTCAAAGAAAATGTTTTATTTTATATGGATCTTAAATGATTTCAAAATAAAAGGAGATACTTCTTTAAAAAGAATTTTGATTTCATCTATGTCAACATCCTTTGATGGATTTTAAGATTATTTGAAGTTGATTTATTATAATACAAAACTTCTATATTGTATTGAAGTTTTTGTGATATGTTTGACTGTGGATGTGCTATTTTTATACCATTCATAGTTTATGGTGAAATTATTGACATTTCGTATGCTAGTTTTAATAGGAATGTTTATGTTATGTTTAAACCTTTTCATATGGGAATGCATTGGACTTAATAAGTGACGGGTGGAGCCCGCTATAGCTCCTCGATGCATCGGTAGGTCTCATGAGACAAACTAGTGTCTTGGCACAAGGCCTTGACAAAATCTTATTTGTAGTCTTGGCACGAGGCCTTGGCTATGTGGTTATGATAGTCTGGCATTATGCATTCCAACATTATGAAAGTGGTTATTGATATTGCATGTGATTATTCGATTAGTAGAATATCCATGTGAACAAGTAAATGGAATTATTTTATTTTACTTTTGCCATACTATGTTGAAGTCCAATTTTAAAAGGCTTTTGTTTTAGTAATTCATTGCCTTAAATGTTTATGCTTATTTATGAATGTTCTGCTATATTGTTATCCTTACTGGGCATTTGAGCTCACCCCTTTTCTATGTTTTATTTTTCCCAGGTAGTGAAGAAGTAAATTATGATTGACTTGCAGGGATATTATGAGGGGTTAATAGTGTGGATATGAAGACTTTGTTGATGTAGTAGTTTTTCACTTTGAAATGTAATGTAAAACTTTATGATTATATCTAGTGTTTCCAAGGCTACTAAACTAATCGGTCTTTCGAGATTTGATCTTTCTTGTGATCATGCCAATGTTATGAAGTAATGCACCGAATCTGGGTAGCTGGGGTCGGGGCGTTACATACTTAATAGTTCATCAATTCTCAAACCATTGACTGAGTCCTGTGATGAGCTATCTGAGCAAGGATTACCTTTCTATACCATCCAACATATGTTGGTGTGTCAAATTGATCTTTTGTGGTTTTGAGTTTCTTAACTGATTATACACAATCAGTTATTTCCAATTGAATAAATACAGGAGGATAATCCTTGTAATAAGGAATATGATGTCAGTCTCAATTATTGGGGCATGAAATATGTTTTAGGAGGTGGTAACATGATATTGGTTTTTTTGTTGATAGTTTTTAGGATGGGTCCCCTCAGCCATGGGAGAGGAAGACTACTCATGTGACGGCGTGGGACATATTATACATGATTGTATGATGTGATGTACGGCTGATAGGGAGATACTTTATGGGTCACTACAGTAAAAGAATTGGAAGGTACATACAAGTTCATAGTGTAGAAAACATAACAGGGGAGCTAGGAGAGAATTGGTAGGTGGTAGATGCTTTGAATTTTTACCACCAACACCCAATGTGGTCCATGCTATTCTCATGGAGCTAAATGATCGGGGAGGGTAAAGCTATAGACAGTCAGTATTTATAACCCAGAGTCCTCATTAATGATAAGAGGTTTGATTTGGGACCTTTTTACCTTGTCTATAGTACTACTAGACCTAGGTTCTAGTCATTCATTTCTTTCCAAAAATATTTTTCGAGACATAGGTATTATGACTGAGCCCGTAGATTCACCCTTATGATTAAAGAATACATTTAGAGATGACTCAATGATCACTCAATTTTAGAAATAATGTAACATGACTATTAGAAGAGATAATTTATATTGGGAACTATTTTTTGACAATGGTGAGTCCATTAAACATTATCTTAGGTATGAATGGTTATCCATAGTTTATGCCCATATTGATAATTTTTGGAGAAGGATGTGTTGCTTACACCATGATAAGACAAGGTGCTCCTTTATTAGTGACAGTAAATCCTAGGAAATAGAAAATTAACTCATTTATAGTAGTGTGAACCCAATTATTGAATATTTTTTATATTATAAACCTTGGTGTAGTGGATTTTATGAGTTTCATGTACCATGCAATGGCGAAAAATTATGAACATGTATTTTTGGAGGATATTCAAGTCTTACCTACCATCAATGAGAGAGAATTTAGTATTGATCTACACATTAAGATGATGCTGATATACATTATAGCAAATCAGATTGATCCCACAGATCTTCAGTAATCGAGGGTGTAGTTGGAGGAATTGCAGAAGAAGGTATTTTTTGGATCAATAGTTTTACCCTGGGAATACCTAGTTTTTTTTCAAGGAGTCCAACAGGAACATGGGGTAGTGTGTGGAAAATGGTTATTGAATCAGGTGACTATGAAATACAAGTATCCAATTTTGAGGATCAATTAACTATTTGGATTTTTGAGAGGGTAAATATGGTTCAAGAAGGTCGACCTTATGTCAAGCTATCGTAAGTTGTTGATTCTGCATGATGATATTTTGAGAAAAGCATTTATATGTCGCTATAGTCACTATGAGTAATTTTTGATTCCCCTAGGCATGACGAACACCCATGCAGTGTTCTTGGGGACCATAAAATAGATCATTCACCCTTTAATATAATTTTTCATGGGTGTCTTCATCAAAAATATCCATATATACTCATTACTCGATTTGAAGTACATGAGACACTTGTGAATGGCCCAAGACATACTCAAAGAGAAATATCTTTACATGATGCTCTCTAAGTAAATGTTTTGGATTAAATCACTATTCTTTTTGTGACGTTTTATCTCACTGTATATATAATTAGAAGACCAGGACATGGTTGAGGTAGTATGGTCTTGGGAGCTACACAAAATAATGAAGGAGGTGTCAATATTCTTTGGTTTAGTATTCTTTTACTGTTGATTCATACTAGATATCACTAGGATATTAGAAACCATGTAATATTTTACTCAAAAGGAATATCCTTTGGTGTGGTAAAATATGTAGCTATAGTATTTTTAAATGATGAGGAGGAGTTTGAGGATCTCTCCTATAACGACCCATACTTTACATACATTGTTAATACTTCGAAATTGAAGCACACTTATTACAACGTATGACAAAACCACAAAGGACCGTATAGGTATAGTGTCTTTAGAAACTGGGAAACATAAACAACTGGTTCATAATTCTTCTACAGTGTCTCCCATTTATTTCATCATGTCTAGTGTTCCTTTTTAGCATATTCTACTTAATATCCATCTTCCTGACCTGGGGAGAAGAAAACATAAAAGGGTGAGCTCAAATGCTCAGCAAGGGCATTAAAGGAAATAAAAATCATATCATATCTTTTTGAAAATCAAAACCTGCAAAAGAGATCATAAAATCTTAATAAATCATAGAAGTGAAAATGAGATCCCCATAATCATAACATGAAACTTGAAACTTTGTGGCATGCACACATAATCATGGAAAATCATTTCTTGTTAGTCATGACTCATTGCCAAGACTATCTTAGTGGACAAAGTCCCTTTCTGAACCGAGTAACCCTCGTTTCAGTCCTGTTTCACTGAACCGGTATAACCTACCGTTCCAGCCCTGTCTATCTCATGAGATATAAAATCTTTACCCAATGCATTGGAGGGAGATATATGTCCCACCCATCTTATAATGAATCCTTTCTTATGTGTGCCACATAATCATAAACCATACATCATAGCGTAACCCATGTAATAAAAATGGAATTCTTAAACAACATGACATCATAAAACAATTCATATAAGATAAAGGAATTCATAAAAATATTTCCATCACAACATAATCAAATCCATGTAATAATAGGGATAAAAACAGAACCCTTTTATTATCTTAGATGGAAAATAATTTTGATAAAATACTTGAACTCCATTCTTGAGGAAAATATCCTTTCTTCTTCAAAAACATTTTTCCTTTCATAACATGTCATACGACTTTAAAATAAAAGAAGTTGATTAAAAATAAACTTGAAAACTTGTAAAGGAATCTTCTTGGAAATAATGCTTTAAAAATCCATTCATGCCGTATAAGTTAAAAAAAACATTCTTCGTACTTTTGTCGGAAAAGTCAAAAAGTACCTCGTATGGAGAAACGACAAAAGATCCCTTTCTTATTCTTTACTAAAAACTCACCTAAGGGTAAAATTGGATATAAACTATTGCAAGTGGATGGAAACAATATTACATATTGAGGGAACATGGATGTGGATGATAAAATACACCCCAGTAAATACTTACGAATAAACAATCTCGGATAAAATGAGATTGTGATATTTCCCTTACCTTAGATCCGATTTGCTTTGTTCGTGTCCGAAGCTCCTGTATAATGGTTTAAATAATGTTATTGACTTATTCCAGAATCATACATATTGATATGATATCATATATGGTCATATTATTAGCTTCTTGTTAGTAATATTTCATTGTTACTTGTTACTCGGGTCTTTATAACTTTTTGTTCTTATGCGTGTTTTGTCGAATAAATTCTTATTCTTATCTTTAGGTTATAGATACTTCATTTACAGAATGGTATTAGTGTATTATATACCATATTCATTCATTCAATTAATTTATATAATCATTATGAAATGAAGATCATGTAGAACGAGTCGCATCACATCGTGGAGACGGTATTCCGTATGTACGCACGAGTGATGATATCGTTCCTATGATCGTGGAATTGTATTGGAGTATATATATATTATTTCAGTATCAATATTACTTCATAATAATCATATATAGTTACTCATTACACCATTATACCCATCCTTGTAAGGTGATGGTGGAAAATAGATTACACCACGGCGTGGAGACGGTATTCCGTACGTACGCACGCGCGGTGATTTCATTTTTCCGTAGGATGGATAGAAGGTGAATTAGGGTTGTTTCATATTTATAATAACATATTAGTATGTAAGTAATACTGATGTTATTACTTTATCATGAAACAACTAACGAAGAAGAAGTTGAAGAAGAAAGAAATTGAAAAGATCGGTAAAGGATATTACCTCTTCTTTGGAACACCTCTTTGAATCCTCCACTTAAGGAACTAAGATTGGTCTTTGGAGAAGACCAGGACCTCTAGTATTATTCTAGGGAAGTGGAGAGGAGAAAATGGCAGGGGTTGGCCGAGCTTGAGTGCTCAAATTGGTGTGAGGAGGAGGGGGAGGAGGTGCCCTTTTATAAGGGAGGAGAGGGGCACCTTAGGAATATCTCAAAATATTATTTTATATTAAAGTCAAAATCGGTTTATAATGGTTCCAAAGGGTCTTATTTCGAAGCTAAAGTGGGTATGAGTCGAAATCCTATCAACCAATAGGATTTAGACAAGTTTAGGGTATTATTTTAACTTTATCAATTAGATTTAACTCTAAGTTAATTAATTTAACTTTTACCGCGTCTTTTTGTTTTCTTTCACTATATGGTTAATACACTTACTATAACATGCCAAACGAACCCCAAATTGTTTATTATTAATATATATATCCATATCTAAGTAATTTGGCCGAACCTTAGATTTTTAGGAATAAAATAACAATTAGTAATATAATATTTGATTTAAAAACTATTTTGTGTCAAGTTTGACACTATTTGATATATGATTTTTTTTAAAGTCATAACAGAATTATATGTTCGAACCAAGTTGATTAAATCAACACTAATATATCATAGTAACCTATAAAATTAGTGGAGTTCATAAAAAGTCTTAAATTACATTTATTTTGGTATTTATATTATCAATTATGTCAATATTTCATTAATATGATAATTACTGCATCATCTTTGTGTCATATATAAATTAAAATATTTGATGTCTAAAAATTACAAATAAAATACCATCATGTAGGAAATCTTTTTAGCTTTCTAATGAATATTTACAATCGAATTTATCTTATGTATAACCCCATATTAAAAATGATTTACTTATTAAACTTTGTTTTAACTATTTTAATCCTTCTTTAAATAAATTAATAATAAATGTCCTAATCTAATACAAGTGGGCCTAAATGGTCATATTTTATTCCTAAGTTTGTTTTTGGTCGAATTAAACTTGTCCAATAAAATTAGGACATGTGTTAGGGTAATATTAATATAATATTTACCCTTAGTTACCCTATTTACTATTAACCGCGGTAAAAAAAGTAAAAAGTTACTATTCACCAAAAAATTATTTTTATCTCATTGAACCACTTTTTAGTCCTTGATATTAACCATGTCTCTCGGAATTTCGAAATTCCATTCACAAAAGCGGTAAAATTACGTTTTATGCAAAATTCAGTTTTTAACCTACCACTTAGTGGTTTCACTATTCATCAAAAATTGAAAGTTTTCAGAAAAATACCAAAATTTCACCCTAGGCTAATTTCGATATTCTGAGTCCAAAAATGAAGTCCATTTTGAAAAATAAAATTTATAAAATTTCAAAAAGTGGTTATTACTATTCTTAACGGCTAGTTTTAATAGCATATTGTTGTTTAGTGAAACTCGGTATTGCGTACGACGCATGCTATCGAGGAAGGTCGCGATTGCGTGTAAAGCAAGCCAAGCAAGTGTTGTGTAGAAAAAGATTCCTTTGATGATTTATATAACATAAAAGTCTCGGGTGTTACATTCTACCCCCCTTAAAAAGAATTTCGCCCTCGAAATTCGTCACTTTGCAACAAACAGATGAGGATACTTCTCCCTCATCATATCCTCAAGCTCCCATGTAGCTTCTTCAAGTTGGTGGTTTCTCCATAAAACTTTCACCAAGCGAGTGGTCTTGTTTCGTAGGACTTTTTCGCTATGATCCAGAATCTCTATCGGCTGTTCTTCATAAGAAAGATCTTGCTCCAGCGGTACAACTTCTGAGATGAGTACATGTGAAGGATCTGGTATGTACTTTCTCAGGAGAGATACATGGAACACATCGTGAACTTGAGAGAGATTCGGTGGAAGCGCCAATCGGTAAGCTACCTTCCCAACACGATCCAGTATTTCAAAAGGACCGATATATCTAGGGCTCAACTTCCCCTTCTTTCCAAATCTCATAACCCTCTTCCAGGGAGATATTCGTAAGAACACTTTATCGCCCACTTCAAACTCTAGGTCTTTTCTTCGGTTGTCGGCATAACTTTTCTGTCGACTCTGAGCTGCTCTTATGTGTTGTTGAATAGATCTGACCTTTTCTGCCATTTCATCAACGAGATCAGGTCCTAATAGCTTTCTTTCCCCAACTTTATCCCAGCAAGTTGGAGTCCTGCATTTCTTTCCATAGAGAGCTTCATAAGGAGCCATCTGAATACTGGAGTGAAAGCTATTATTATAAGAAAATTCCACCAAAGGTAGGTGTTGATCCCAACCTCCTTTGAAATCCATAGAGTAAGCTCTCAACATATCTTCTAGGGTTTGAATTGTTCTCTCAGACTGACCGTCTGTCTGGGGATGATAAGCAGTGCTGAAACTCAACTCTGTATCCAGAGTATGCTGAAGACTTCGCCAGAACTTCGAGGTAAATCTCGGATCCCGATCAGATATAATAGAAAGTGGTACTCCATGCAATCTTACCACTTCCTTTACATATATCCTGGCAAGCTGATCTAGAGAGAAATCCTCTCTAATAGAAATGAAGTGTGCAGACTTTGTAAGACGATCAACTATGACCCAGATAGCATTATTGCCTTTGGATGTTTTAGGAAGTCCTGTGACAAAGTCCATAGTGATGTTTTCCCATTTCCATTCGGGTATGGGTAATGGTTGTAACATCCCCTTAGACTTCTGTCTCTCAGCTTTAACTTGTTGAAAAACCAAGCATCGAGAGACATATTCAGCAACATCTCTTTTCATGCCATCCCACCAGAAGTACTCTTTCAGGTCCCTATACATCTTCGTGCTTCCAGGATGAATAGAGAATGATGAACTATGAACCTCATCCAGAAGCTCATTCTTTAATTCGAGGATGGAAGGAACACAAACCCGATTCCTGAACTTTATTATCCCATCACAATCAAGGTTGAATTCAGGAACATTTCTCACCTTCTTTTGTAACTCGGCATCTTCTTTCTGTGCCTCTTTAATCTTCACATGTATAGATGGTTGAACATTCATTTGAGAAAGATAAGATTTTTCCCCTTCCATTATAATTCCAAGATCCATCCTTTGTAAATCCATAAATATTGGATCTTTTGTGATCCTCATCATGGATAAACTAGCATGGTCTTGTCGACTTAATGCGTCTGCCACCTTGTTTGCTTTCCCAGGGTGGTAATGGATTGAGCAGTCATAATCCTTAATCAGCTCCAACCATCTTCTTTGGCGCATATTCAACTCCTTTTGTGTGAAAATATACTTTAAACTTTTATGATCAGTATAAATATCACACCTTTCACCATAAAGGTAATGCCTCCAAATCTTTAATGCAAAGATTACCGCAGCCAACTCCAAATCATGTGTTGGGTAATTTTGCTCATGGATTTTCAACTTACATGAGGCATAAGCTATCACCATATCATTTTGCATAAGAACACACCCCAATCCCTTCTTGGATGCATCACTGTAGATCACAAACCTTTCTCCACTACAAGGCAGTGTGAGCACAGGTGCACTGGATAACCTTCTTTTCAACTCCTTGAAATTCTCTTCACATTCCTCTGTCCAGACAAACTTAACTCCTTTCCGGGTCAACTTGGTGAGTGGATTAGATAATTGTGAAAAATCTTTTACAAAACGTCGATAATATCCAGCCAAACCAAGAAAACTTCGAATCTCAGTTACTGTTGTTGGTCTCGACCATCTTTCGATAACCTCTGTTTTTGCTGGATCCACAGATATCCCCTCTTTTGAGATTATGTGACCCAAAAATGCAACTTTTTGAAGCCAAAATTCACACTTGGTAAATTTGGCATAAAGCTTCTCCTTTCTCAGGGTCTTTAATATAATTCTCAAGTGATCTTCATGCTCTTCCTTGCTCTTTGAATAGACAAGAATATCGTCTATAAAGACTACCACAAATTGATCAAGATAGTCTCTAAAGACTCTATTCATTAGATCCATGAAGATAGCAGGGGCATTAGTAAGACCAAATGGCATCACTATAAATTCATAGTGTCCATGCCTTGTACGGAAAGCCGTCTTTGGTATATCCTCCCTTTTGACCCTTAATTGATGATACCCTGAACGAAGATCAATCTTGGAAAAGTATTGAGCTCCGCGTAGTTGGTCAAACAAGTCATCAATGCGTGGGAGAGGATATTTGTTCTTGATAGTGATCTTGTTAAGTTCTCGATAATCAATGCAGAGTCTCATTGATCCATCATTCTTCTTAACAAATAGAACAGGTGCTCCCCAAGGTGACGCACTAGGGCGTATGAATCCCTTATCAAGATTCTCTTGGAGTTGCTTCTTCAATTCCTGCAACTCAATTGGGGCCATTCTATAAGGTGTCTTTGAAATAGGCAAAGAACCCGGTACGAGTTCTATTGAAAACTCAACTTTACGATTTGGTGGAAGACCCGGCAATTCCTCCGGAAAGACATCATCAAACTCCCGTACAATGGGCATATTCTTAATCGTGAGTTTCTCACCAACCATTTGAGATAAATAACCTTCATTTAGTGGAATCAATACCCATAAGATGGAAGAAATTTCCACTGGAAGGTTATGTTCATCCTTGCATTGATAGACGATCGTAGATTGATCTGGAATATGAAATGTGACTTCCCTTCTCTGGCAATTGATATGAGCTCCATGTAGATAAAGCCAATCCATGCCAAGAATCACATCAAATTATACTAAAGGAAGGATCACAAGATTTGCAGGAAGCACTTTCCCACAAACTTCGATCGGAGAAGAATTATAAACTTTTGATGCGATTGATGTGCCATTTGGTGTTGTCACAGCTAACTCAACATCTAATTGTTGAGGTAATACGGTGATACCCTTAGAAAAGTCTTCAGAAATAATAGAGTGGGTGGATCCAGAATCAAATAAAACATTAGCTACTTTAGAGTGGATGGTAAGTGTACCTTTCACCACATCGTTATCGTACTCCACATCGCTGATAGAAATTGCATGTGACTTTCCTTTGTCTTTAGCCTTAAGAGTTTGTTGACGTCGACCATCATCATCAACCCTTGGATTTGGGCATTGATTGGCATAATGCCCCATCTCCTTGCACTTGAAACATTGAAGTGTAGTAGGTTCATTCTGTGTATCCCTTCCTTTGTTTGCATCATTAGACATCTTCTTCCCATTATCACGGCATTCAAATGCCCGATGACCTTCCTTTCCACATTTAAAACATTTACTTGTCCCTTTAAGACAACTCCCTCCATGTTTCTTTCCACACTTTGAGAATAAGGGAAAGTTAATCTTCTTTTCAGTGTGCTCTTTAGATTTTTCTTTGAATTCCATCTTCCTCTTCTTATCAAACCCATGTGACTGATGGGTTACTCCAATCTCCATCTCGACTTTGAGAGCACATCGAACGATTTCCTCGTAGCTATTAAAGTCTCTTATGGATAACTCCCTTCGAAGACTTGGTTTTAAGCCACTAAATAATCGATCGATCTTACTCTCAGGTTGGATAATAATACCAGAAGCGTACCTTGCAAGTCTGGTAAAATTTTCTTTATAGGTACCAACAGATTCATCATCCATTTGCTTCAGTTCAAGGAACTCTTTCTCCATCTATGTTCGGAGAATACGAGGGAAGTACTTATTGAAAAATAAGTTCTTGAACTCGTCCCATTCCATAGACTCAATTTCATCCCTTTGCCTCGTATTCTTAACAAGATTCCACCATTGATCCGCATCTCCTTCCAAACGATACACTGCTAGGATGACTTTATCATGCTCAGAACATTGAAGAACTGAAAATATTTTTTCAGTAGTACTAATCCATTGTTCAGCAACTAATGGATCAGTAGACCCGCTGAAAGAAGGTGGACGCTGCCTCATGAAGGATTCAACAGAATGTTGCTCCCTCCTTTGTTCGTTTGGAAATCCTGTATGATTCATAGCTTGAGAATGTTGTGTGATCATGGCTACAATATTTTGCATTCCAGCTCCCATATCTTTTGGTTGCTCAGGGGGACAATCATTGCATTTCCCATCGCATTCCGCATTAACACGGTTCCTTCGGGTTCCAGCCATTGACTAAAACCAAGAAGAATAGTGTGAGCAACACTAATTATAATAGGAAACCACATAATTCAAGAATAAAATTTTCATGCTTATGGTCTTATCCTAGGTTATTCATGGCCATTTCTAAGATTGTGTTCTATGCTTAGACATATCCTTAGGGTTCTTACTAAGGCTTTCACATCCTAGTTTCCAAAGGTTGACTATACCTTTCCTCTGATACCAACTATAATGACCCATACTTTACATACATTGTTAATACTTCGAAATTGAAGCACACTTATTACAACGTATGACAAAACCACAAAGGACCGTATAGGTATAGTGTCTTTAGAAACCGGGAAACATAAACAACTGGTTCATAATTCTTCTACAGTGTCTCACATTTATTTCATCATGTCTAGTGTCCCTTTTTAGCATATTCTACTTAATATCCATCTTCCTGACCTGGGGAGAAGAAAACATAAAAGGGTGAGCTCAAATGCTCAGCAAGGGCATTAAAGGAAATAAAAATCATATCATATCTTTTTGAAAATCAAAACCTGCAAAAGAGATCATAAAATCTTAATAAATCATAGAAGTGAAAATGAGATCCCCATAATCATAACATGAAACTTGAAACTTTGTGGCATGCACACATAATCATGGAAAATCATTTCTTGTTAGTCATGACTCATTGCCAAGACTATCTTAGTGGACAAAGTCCCTTTCTGAACCGAGTAACCCTCGTTTCAGTCCTGTTTCACTGAACCGGTATAACCTACCGTTCCAGCCCTGTCTATATCATGAGATATAAAATCTTTACCCAATGCATTGGAGGGAGATATAGGTCCCACCCATCTTATAATGAATCCTTTCTTATGTGTGCCACATAATCATAAACCATACATCATAGCGTAACCCATGTAATAAAAATGGAATTCTTAAACAACATGACATCATAAAACAATTCATATAAGATAAAGGAATTCATAAAAATATTTCCATCACAACATAATCAAATCCATGTAATAATAGGGATAAAAACAGAACCCTTTTATTATCTTAGATGGAAAATAATTTTGATAAAATACTTGAACTCCATTCTTGAGGAAAATATCCTTTCTTCTTCAAAAACATTTTTCCTTTCAAAACATGTCATACGACTTTAAAATAAAAGAAGTTGATTAAAAATAATCTTGAAAACTTGTAAAGGAATCTTCTTGAAAATAATGCTTTAAAAATCCATTCATGTCGTATAAGTTAAAAAAAACATTCTTCGTACTTTTGTCGGAAAAGTCAAAAAGTACCTCGTATGGAGAAACGACAAAAGATTCCTTTCTTATTCTTTACTAAAAACTCACCTAAGGGTAAAATTGGATTTAAACTATTGCAAGTGGATGGAAACAATATTACATTTTGAGGGAACATGGATGTGGATGATAAAATACACCCCAGTAAATACTTACGAATAAACAATCTCGGATAAAATGAGATTGTGATATTTCCCTTACCTTAGATCTGATTTGCTTTGTTCGTGTCCGAAGCTCCTGTATAATGGTTTAAATAATGTTATTGACTTATTCCAGAATCATACATATTGATATGATATCATATATGGTCATATTATTAGCTTCTTGTTAGTAATATTTCATTGTTACTTGTTACTTGGGTCTTTATAACTTTTTGTTCTCATGCGTGTTTTGTCGAATAAATTCTTATTCTTATCTTTAGGTTATAGATACTTCATTTCCAGAATGGTATTAGTGTATTATATACCATATTCATTCATTCAATTCATTTATATAATCATTATGAAATGAAGATCATGTAGAACGAGTCGCATCACATCGTGGAGACGGTATTCCGTACGTACGCACGAGTGATGATATCGTTCCTATGATCGTGGAATTGTATTGGAGTATATATATATTATTTCAGTATCAATATTACTTCATAATAATCATATATAGTTACTCATTACACCATTATATCCATCCTTGTAAGGTGATGGTGGAAAATAGATTACACCACGGCGTGGAGACGGTATTCCGTACGTATGCACGCGCGGTGATTTCATTTTTCCGTAGGATGGATAGAAGGTGAATTAGGGTTGTTTCATATTTATAATAACATATCAGTATGTAAGTAATACTGATGTTATTACTTTATCATGAAACAACTAACGAAGAAGAAGTTGAAGAAGAAAGAAATTGAAAAGATCGGTAATGGATATTACCTCTTCTTTGGAACGCCTCTTTGAATCCTCCACTTAAGGAACTAAGATTGGTCTTTGGAGAAGACCAGGACCTCTAGTATTATTCTAGGGAAGTGGAGAGTAGAAAATGTCAGGGGTTGGCCGAGCTTGAGTGCTCAAATTGGTGTGATGAGGAGGGGGAGGAGGTGCCCTTTTATAAGGGAGGAGAGGGGCACCTTAGGAATATCTCAAAATATTATTTTATATTAAAGTCAAAATCGGTTTATAATGGTTCCAAAGGGTCTTATTTCGAAGCTAAAGAGGGGATGAGTCGAAATCCTATCAACCAATAGGATTTAGACAAGTTTAGGGTATTATTTTAACCTTATCAATTAGATTTAACTCTAAGTTAATTAATTTAACTTTTACCGTGTCTTTTTGTTTTCTTTCACTATATGGTTAATACACTTACTATAACATGCCAAACGAACCCCAAATTGTTTATTATTAATATATATATCCTTATCTAAGTAATTTGGCCGAACCATAGATTTTTAGGAATAAAATAACAATTAGTAATATAATATTTGATTTAAAAACTATTTTGTGTCAATTTTGACACTATTTGATATATGATTTTTTTTAAAGTCATAACAGAATTATATGTTCGAACCAAGTTGATTAAATCAACACTAATATAGCATAGTAACCTATAAAATTAGTGGAGTTCATAAAAAGTCTTAAATTACATTTATTTTGGTATTTATATTATCAATTATGTCAATATTTCATTAATAAGATAATTACTGCATCATCTTTGTGTCATATATAAATTAAATTATTTGATGTCTAAAAATTACAAATAAAATACCATCATGTAGGAAATCTTTTTAGATTTCTAATTAGTATTTACAATCGAATTTATCTTATGTATAACCCCATATTAAAAATGATTTACTTATTAAACTTTGTTTTAACTATTTTAACCCTTCTTTAAATAAATTAATAATAAATGTCCTAATCTAATACAAGTGGGCCTAAATGGTCATATTTTATTCCTAAGTTTGTTTTTGGTCGAATTACACTTGTCCAATAGAATTAGGACATGTGTTAGGGTAATATTAATATCATATTTACCCTTAGTTACCCTATTTACTATTAACCGCGGTAAAAAAAGTAAAAAGTTACTATTCACCAAAAAATTATTTTCATCTCATTGAACCACATTTTAGTCCTTGATATTTACCGTGTCTCTCGGATTTTCGAAATTCCATTCCCAAAAGCGGTAAAATTAAGTTTTATGCAAAATTCAGTTTTTAATCTACCACTTAGTGGTTTCACTATTCATCAAAAATTGAATGTTTTCAGAAAAATATCAAAATTTCACCCTAGGCTAATTTCGATATTCTGAGTCCAAAAATGAAGTCCATTTTGAAAAATAAAATTTATAGAATTTCAAAAAGTGGTTATTACTATTCTTAACGGCTAGTTTTAATAGCATATTGTTGTTTAGTGAAACTCAGTATTGCGTACGACGCAAGCTATCGAGGAAGGTCGTGATTGCGTGTAAAGCAAGCCAAGCAAGTGTTGTGTAGAAAAAAGATTCCTTTGATGATTTATATAACATAAAAGTCTCGGGTGTTACATCTCCTATCATGAGATTTCCATAGGAAGGTGTCGAGTATGATATGTTATGTGATACATTACAAACTGATATTTGTTGTGTTATGACTAATAAATGTTTGGTAATTTTCCATGGTTCACGCCAGTTTATATCACAAGAATAGAACTAAGCAACCCACGATATTCAGTAAACAACGGTAGTCTTTAATGAAATTTTCTGGAAACACTTCCAATGGAAACCTGATTATCAAATATTAATATAAAAAATGTCTCAAGTATGTCATCAATTATAAGGATTTTAACTCGAAGAAGTTTTTATGGATGTATTTTATCTATTATTATAACCTCATAATGGTTTATAATCATGAAAAGGGGAACATCGTAGCTGGTTATCCAAGTAGAAGATCGTTTTTACGGTTTTTGAATAAGGAGTCAGAGTAGTTTTCCTTGCTGAATTTATCTGTTGTGGATGGAGATGGGCCAAAAAAATATTATTAAATGGTCATCATCCCTCCACTCTTACTATGAGTCAGGAAGACACAACATGGGGATTCTAACTATGAGACCCTGTGTATACACATGTCCATCATACATTAACATAATGGATTTTCTTAAGGTGGGGATCAGGTCGTTCTTTTCAAAAGGAACATGATACTTACAATAGAGTTTCGGGAGGAGTCCCCAAGATAGATTCATACATATCCTTTGGAATTTTGCCCAATTTTACAAAAGATGTAGTAGGACATCTGATGTCAATTTTGTTGGTTAGGGATATAGAATGGATTTTTGGATTTTTTTTTTCTCGTGAAAGATTACATGATAGTATATGAATGATGGGAACAATTTTCCACCAGGTTCTGCTCAACTCCTTGAGGTTATCAAATGGATTTGGGATAGGATATTCATCGACTTCGTTAATGGATTACCATGTAAATTCTGGGGACCTGATTCCATTTGGTTGATTGTAGACCAACTTACTAAGATGGCCCACTTATTAGCTATCAAAGAGTATAGTTCAGTGGAATGATTGGGACACCTCTACATGTAAGAGATAGTTTGACTAAATGGTGTTCCATATATGATCGTTTCTGATCACTGTTCTTGATTCATATGCTAGTTGTATAGGTAATTACCCTAAGGCTTTGAAAACTCATCAACGCTTGAGAAAAAAATTTCACCCCCAAACTAATGGCCACACTTAGTGTCCAATTTATGTCATTGAGGGTATTCTATGAGCTTGGATTATAGTATTTTGTAATATTTTGGACTATCAACTACCACTGTTGGATATATTTTAAAACAATAGTTTTCATTCCATCATTGGTATGACACTCTTCGAGACATTGTTTGGGTGATAGTGCATGTCAACACATTAACATACTAACCCTGGAGATTAGGCACTCAATTTCCCATAGATAGGGTAAGAAAACACAATAAAGTTTGACAATATATTGGAATAGATAAATACTACATAGATCCCTCTGATTTATTATGTTGATACATGACATAAGACTTTGGAGTTTTAGTATTTACAACAATTATTACTGTGACAATCACCTCGATGTGAATTATAATGTATTAAAATGGTGTAAAGAAATCTATAATATTCATTATCACTTCTCAAATACTAAATAATGTTATTGAGGTGGTGTACCACTAATTTCTGCCACCATAGTTAGATCGAGTAACCAACATCTTCCATGTATTGAAGTAGAGTATGTATGTACATGACCCATCATACATTATTGACTAGAGTGACATGGATGAAGATGGTGAATCTATATTTTCTAAGAACACATTTCGGATTGAGGATTGACATAAGTGGATCCTTCATGTGTGATAAATTCATTTACTGTTTGTATAGTGGTAGAATGAAGAATCTTTTTGATAGAACATGGGAGCGGTTTGCTCAGATTCTTTCTCGTTACCCACATCTTTTTGTTCGGAATTTTTATCTGATTTTTTGGATGTAAATACCCAAGGAGAGAGAATTTAATGAATTTATATTCCATGTATTAGTATTTAATATTTTAATATTTATTTTCGAAACCAGGCGCTAAGACAGAGTTCGATTCTGAGGCCTGGTGTGACCCAAATAATTTTTAAAATATATTAAATATATTAAAGAGCATACATGAATTGTATTTCTAAAAAAAATTAATAATTTCTAAAAATTAACCCATATCATAAATATGGGTTCACATTTTAGTTTTGAATTTATTTTTTACAGTACTCATGAAATAACCATTATCGGTGCATTCCGTTTGAAGAAAAGTCAAAGCATGCCTAAAATGAATTAAATAATCAATTAATTTTTTTTTTATTTTTTTGATATAGTGAATGATGTGTATTTAAATAGATTATTATAGTTAAAATAAATTTTTATTCACATAAACCAATATATATTTAAGAGACAATAGAAAGGGAGCATTAGAATATTATTCATAGACGAATATCCAATGGATTATGTATTGACCATTAATGTGAAATGGAATCGAAATATCTCAATATTGAAACCATCATCATTTTTCTGTTTGTCATAGATCAATCCAAATCATGGATAGAATTTTTTTATTGTATTTTTTTAATCATTTTAATTAATATGATGAACATGAATCAATCAAATAAAAAATTGATCCATAATTCACTAATATTTTATTATGAATTTAATTGCATGATTATTTGGGTAGTTTCTTTTTATTATGATTGATTCATTAATTATTATTCTAAAACATATTTATCAGGGCCAAAAAAAACATTTTCTAAGGTTCCTTCCTCCTGTTTGCAGTTTTTCATTTCTCAAATACATTATTTGTTCATCACTTGTGTTCTTAATTGATCCTTGGTTTGAAATCTGTGGAGTTATTACTCATTATGAACACAATTCTTTGTGAAACAATCAAATATTTGAGATATGGGATTTACAAAACACGATGGTATTCTAATGATGGAATCAGTGGTTGATCATATGGTTTTCGATACACGATTTTGTGTTCTTCAGAGGAAAATGAGGACTGTAATTCAATGGTGTTTCTAGAAATTATTTTATTGATGTAACATGTTATCCATTAATGTTAATGCTCAACCAACATAGATCATATATTTTATTGCAAGATGAACCACTGTATTTATGTTTGAAGGCAAGTGAACAATTGTGGAATTAATATTTTAGATTCTTTAAATTATTAAACTACATGGTTTGTATGATAGATAAATATGCCATGTGGCCCCCTCTTAGCAGTGCCTATGATTTTTGGAAGAAGATAAGTATCACATGACGCGTGGCCCAGTCACAAACTATGTAAACTCTTCCCAGTGGATCGGTGTGTACATCAAATGGTACATAAACAAGAGATGGGTACACTGGCATGGGAACTCCATGTGCTCCCACACAAACATGCCATATCCTATTATATATGGCCATACCTGTGTACTTGTGGATGGCCAGACCATATGGGAAGATGACACGCCATGTATTGATATATGTAAATTGACACGAGATATAGGTATTTTATACTAGATAGTCCAAGGGTAAATGGTAATTGTATATTTATCCTCCTACACACAATTTCCTCTTTAAAAGTTATCTAAAATCAATTATCCTATGTATCTTGGAAATGATTCATTTTTTTTTTGTTTTCCATATCCATTCCCAAATGGTTTGTATGGGATCACCACCTACACATAGAAAAATAACATGTAATGTCCTGACCCGGAGCCACTAAACTAGTGCTCTGAGCCGGTTTGCCACAAAGCCTCAAACGCACCTCCCCGTATGCCAGAGGATGTCGACTAGTAGTGAGGGTCTAGGCTGTGATAGTGGGGAGACTATTCCCTTATAAAAAAGTAATAAAACAATAGAAATAACTAAGTATCATACACAGCGGAATGTAAACAGAGTGTGGAAGAAATCAAAAACTAAAATAGAACAAGCAGTAATAGTAAAATGTTGTAAAAGCCCAAAAAACTAAGCAATACAATACAACACTAGTCACCCACTGGACCAACCATACAGATACAGTTGCTAAAGAAAATGAAAGTAAAAGTACAGGGCTCTGCTACTAACTCTAAGACAATCAACATACCCAATCTCCAAACACTGTCAAATAGATGCAGCCCAATCTGTAGAACCACTCAAGCAACTCCACTTGATCATTCAAAATTGTGCCTTATCCCTATCCACCATGCAACTCGTGCTCGACCTAAAAAGAAGACATAAGGTCTACACATACATCGAGGTGCATGTTCAAGGGTGATAAATAATATCAATAGGGCACCCTGACAAGAAACCTATAACTGTGCTACTAAAAGTGTATGCAACAACAATTTGCTCAACCTAGCTGGAACACAACAAAAAGAAGTACACCAAACGTGCAACCATAGTTCAACTCAGGGTATGTAATCCCTGTCAACGAAGCAGGTGCCACCATGGATGTCCATATCTATATACATACACGTGTATAGTTCCATACCTATATTCATATACATAAATATGAATATTTATGATTAAGTAATTCAAATAACAATAACAACAGCATCAGTCGATCCTTGGGACCATAATCTCAATCTCCTAGACGTCCTATTCAATGGAATTGAGCAGGACATTGTTCCACTCAAGTCATGTATCAAATAATTTGACCTTTGGGTCTGTAATCCCATCAACATGTACCTTCTTTGGCCAACGCAGGAGATATTCCTTTGAATAAGCTAACCAGAACAAGAAACCCTATAGTTCAACAAATAAAAAACAAGAAAGATGATAAAACAACAGGTAAACCTCTAGGAAGTACTCACAACCATTCCCACTGGTCCAACCTAACAAGTACCTTCAACCCTCTAGGCCCCACACTGGGTCTAACCCCTCTAGTTCTGTATATGAATTCAATAATGACTCTCTCAGGAAGAGCTCACATTCAATCCCCTTATAGTCGAAAGTAAGGAAAGACTCTCTGAGGAAGCTCACACAGTCCCTTCCCCACACAGTCTAAGGTAGTCAAAGACTCTATGAGGAATCTCACATATCAATACCCCTTATATACCAGTGGTCTAGGACTCTCTGTGAAATCTCACTCTATCAATTCCCCTTATAGCCCAGGTTGTTCAAGTCAAAAACAGACTCTCTGAGGAAGCTCATGCAGTCTCTCCCCTTTTAGTCTCTGGAAATCAAGGACTCTTTGAGGAAGCTCACTCGTCCGATCCCCATATAGTCTATAATTCCCAAAGAATCTCTGAGAAAGCTCACTTGGTCTATCCCCGTATAGTATATAATAACCAAAGACTCTCTCAGGAAGCTCACTTGGTCTATCCCCGTATAGTCTACTACACCAGGTTCTCTTGGACCTGTGTAATTAAATTCATAGTAATGCTATATGGACAATGTAAACATATAGAACTACTTGGCTAATCAGTCTACAGTATATCAATCATTTCAGATAAAACCACTCCATTCTAACAATTATAGGCATGAAAACAAGTCAGCATAACATGTAAGCTTGACCAAATGGTCAAAATCAAATAACATGGTAAAACACAACCACAACAAGATAAATAAACACATTTACAATAAAAAAACCTCTAATCAATCACACAAGTAATATCAGGCATCCCAACAAACAATAAGGATTCCTCGCGTTAGGCTCAGTAGCTACCAACCAGGAAGCACCTCTGGTAAACACTATAACATCAGCAAACTAAGTCAGATACAAACAAACAGCGAGGGTGACCCAAATGCCCAACCCAATAATAGAACCTATGCCCAAAGGGATTACCAGTTTGGAATGGGTTTTAGGTGAATTCCGATCACCATCTCTACCCAAACTCGACATGAAGACTCATGGTCGGTCAAACAAGAATCACCCACTGGGTCCCTCAAATCAAACACCGTGGAAGTATCACACTTGGGATACTCTAGGTAAACACGAGCGAAGGCATCCTATGCGGGATCCTTAGAAATGAGTACTTTAATAATCATACACGAAATCCTCAAAAGAAGGACAACACAAGCATTCCATAACATGGGTCCTATCAATGGAAAATATGAGAGGGATCCTACAAGGAACTCCCAAGGTCAGTCCACATGTAAAGGAATACCTTAGGGGATCCATAGAATTATCCAGTCTCACAGACGCATAGTCCAGAAGGGAACATCTCACAAGGTGGACGTCCTCTAAAGCATAGGTTACTTGAGATTACTCATAGCTCATCTCCTATTAAAGGTCTCAACTATGTAGGTCCGAACACCCAACCTATCATCCACCCCAAGTCTCACTCTTAGGTGTCAAATCAACTTGTTAAATAGAGTAGGAACCCCTCCATTTAAATAAAAAACCCCATAACCCATTTAGATTACATCTAACATTCAAAACGGTTCCACCATTTTGATCTATGTGGAAAAATGCTCAGAATCGATTACTCACTCACCCAATTCTGACTTCTAGAGCATAAGATATCCCAAAACTACTAAACTAAATTAGTAAATCGCCAGAGCACATGTCTGGAGAACATTGTGCCTTCCTATGTAGTAGTACACGGTGTGTATTTTACTGTTCATGGAGTGTACTATTCACAAAAACTCACCCCGTGTTTGTTTTCACTAAAACACATGCCCTTGTACCACTACACAGCGTGTACTCAAAGTAAACAAAGGAGATATCAGTGATCATATAAGGATAACTTAAGTAGTAGTAATTCACCTTCATTGTCCTATTTGTTTACATTCTTCCATCAGTTATGCTACCCATTTGTTTATAAACACATCTATATCATCATGTGAATATGAGTTTTTTTGACAGTCATCGTAGTACTGAAAAAATATAAATACACAAAGGATTAATAAATATCTTAAATGAACTACTAATAATTTTCAAAAATACCCCTTCAGGGATGCTATTTTGTTCATGAAATATGATCTCTTTTATAAATTTACAAACATAGTAACCACAGTCATTTCCGCTTGTTTGTTTTGAACACTGTAGAAACATCGAGAAAAATAATTAATCTATTTTGATATGTATTCGGATAGTGCAATATAATTATATATACCATGATACTTGTCCATTTGTAGATCTCGTGCGCCTTTTTGTCCTTAGACCCTAGATTAATTCTATCCTTTAGATGATATTCATACACTGCCCTATCATAATAGAATCCTCATTAAAAGATAATATAAATTATATAACTAGATATTTAGTTCTAAAATTTTGGTTCTAGTGTATTAAAAATTGAAAATCGCCATCATTAGTGGTCGGTTTGTTGGATATCCATGCAGTGAATCCAGAAAATAAATCTTTGGAGTATCCAAATTGACTACAATGAGCATCTAATGCTACCTAAAAACAAATAAAGTAATAAGTAATGATAGAAATGAAAATAAAATTGATATGATAATAATGTAGAGTTTTACCCCTGCAAAGTTGGTATTTAAAATATCTTGTCAGTCGTAATTTTTCATTGAAATGTTTTGAGTAGGTTTGACATTAATTCAGCCCGAAAATCAAAACCTATTTCTATTTGTTGTATAGACATTGTGTGAGGACTAACAAGTCCAAATTTGTAATCACAGGAAAATCCATTCAATTTACTTTCATATATACGCCTGTGAAAAATATGAAATGTTTTTAGCCGTAATTATCATAGTATATCAGCTTCTATAAAATCAAATTAGGAAAACATAACTCATGTATACATTTATAACTAAGGCGCCTAGCCAGTCATATGTGATGATTTCAGCTACAGTGTCAGCACTAACGAAATCTAATGTTTCCTCTCTATATATATCTTTTTCACAAACAATTGTGTGATTATATATGTGTTTAATTTTCGTATCCACATGATCTTGCAATGATATTAAATGTGGATATAGAACGGGCGGGGTGAAGGTGCCCTCATTAGATCGTTTTGATTGGTTAGTTGATCCTTTTGAGCCATTATTTTATTTTATCTCCTTCATGTTGTCCATATGTAATAAAATTCATCGTTTTGGCCCTTATCTAATTAAATTATTAAGATTCCTATTGAAAATTAATTGGAAATGAATACCTCCTGGTCGACATGTTTTTTTACAAGATTCAACGGCAATGCAACGAATGTTCCAACAGCTTTTTCCACCATGTGAATGTCGACATTGTCATTTGGCACGGGTTGCTCGTAGCTCGGCTCATGAACTATGTTAATCAACAATTTTACATGACCAGTTGGATGTGTCCTGGAGTGTAGTGTGTCATTCTGCATATTGAACACCGTATCCCTCCCAAAATGGTGATGGGTGGGTGTTGACAGATATAAATCACAGTCATATTCACCCTATATAATATCATTACAAGAATCGTATAAGTGTCTATGTGATTCACATTTCATAGAATCAAATATTAGAAAATTGATTAACTCTGTTAAATTAGGTCTTTGAGGGGAATGGCTCACCTCAAAGCTGGTGGGGGTGGGGTGGGTTGTTCTTGAGCTGTTTCTTCTCTTTGCTTCTCCCCCATCAGAGTTTCTAGCGTCTTTCACTGACTTTGGAATTTTTCTTCAAGGGTAGCTAGTCTATCTCTCATCATTTTCATTTCTTTAGTTTGTTCCTCCACTTGTTTTTTTCTGAAAATATTTCTGGGGTGTCACCCCAAAACTAGCACCTCTGACGCAACCATACTGTTCTATCTATTTCAAGGCTGCTGAAAGTATGAGCGCATCTGGTGCGGGTGTTGTTGATTCCTATGATTATGTCAAATAGAAAATATTGGAAAATAAGTAATCATTATGATGTAATAGTGATTTAAAGAAAAAAAATTTATATTATGTCATACTTACTCATGTTTCCCGCACTTTTTGTGTGTTTTCATCCACCAGTTTCCCCTCTTTATTAACACAATCCTCCTTCCATAGCACATGACGTGGGATGTAAGTGGCTTGGTATTTTGATTCATCAATCTGCATATAAACAGAGAAACATGGTTATAGTGTTGTTTTATGTCACATAAATTTATTACAGTAGTTTTAAAATTTGTACCAATTGTTTTTCAGTTGAAGCGTACCCTAGACTTGCATTACGGTAGGGATACACTGGTTTTGCTGCCCTTTCATTATTTTCAGCACTCAGTTGTTGTATTATAAATAAAAAACTATCAATAAAAGTAATGAATATAAGAAACATTAAACAACATGTTACCGAACACAATGTACCTGAAAAGTTTGCTCTACACGACGGTTGCAAAACGGATCCCACGCTCCATGGGATATCAAGTGTGCATAAAGAGGAGGTGGGTGCGGCTTGATTTTTCCTTCAGCATCTTTCTAATAAAATTTTGTTAAAATGGTGTGAAAGCCTCTATTAACCCTTCCTTCCAGTCTTAATACATATTCTTTGTGCGTGACATCTACTATAAATGCACTCTGTAAGAGATGATGTAGAGTTAGTAATATTTTGGTATTTTATTTAATTTTATTTTAATAAATTAAATAAATGATATCGTAATGTTACCGTAATCTCTTCCCACAATAATTTTTTCATCCCACTGACAACATGGTTCCATGACTCTATATCAATCAGTACATGTTTCCGAGTGACGATTCTAATGTATCTACTAAACCTGGCTTTGTTGGGGTTTACATGCCGGCCTCACTTTTTCCATACCACCTCATATTTGATGCCTTTTGCTTTTGCTTTAAGTATTTTTGCTAAAACTATCATACTACGACGCACATGTTTTTTTTGTGCCGTCGGGGTTTCATTGCCTACAATTTACTCAGTTTCTGCATCATCATTATGTTCCTCTGAAGCACTAGCATCGACACTAGGACCAGTAACAATAGGTTAAGAAACATCTTGTACCTCAGCAGTGGCACCAGCAGCAATAGGTTGAGAAAACTATTGTACATCAGTAGTGGGACCAGGTGCAACAGGTTGAGAGACATTTTGTACCTCAGCAGTGGGACCAACTGCAATAGGTTGAGAAACCTGTTGTGTCTTAGGATTGGGTGCGTCAGCTGCTGAAGAAATCATTATCTGCAGAAGTGGTTTAACATCTAATTTAGATCACATAAAAGCAGCAGCGAATAGATAATAATATTATTTAACACTATATATATTACAATAAAAAACTAACCTAATTATTGAACTCTATTTTTTTATAAGGATGAAAGGATTTGACCCCACTATCGACTATCCATATCCCTTCATTGTGGTCTCCACTGACATAAAAAACATCATCTACATTGGGACCACTATGGAATGATTGCAAAGTCCCAATGAAAGGGTCATCCCCCATTGAATTTTCATCTGACCCATCAATTCTTTTGGTCGATAATAGATCAATGGATCGGTTTTGGTTTGTGGGATCTTGAACATAAAATAATTTCACTTCCTTTGATTATATTATAAACAGTTCGTCTTTCTCCCCTTCCTTACTAAAATCAAATATCATGAATCCCAATTCTTCTATTTTAACATCACTCTTATTATCAACCCACTTGCATCGAAAAATCAAAACTTGGAAATCCTTATAATCCAACTCCCATATTTTTTTGATCATGCCAAAGTATGACATATTCACATAAATTTGATTTCAGCCCTTAGCATCGGAAAGATGCATTCCTTCATCCACAAGTGTAACCCCACTATTCTGCATGGTACTGTCTTCATCATGTTCATTAGTTTAAAATGTATAACCATTTACTACATAATCATTGTAGGATAATACCTACACAATTGGTCCTCTGGCTAGCCATCGAATTATTTCATTGTAGGTTTCAACATATGGGTCAACGTCGAAATTGTTATGGAAAACTTAAAGGTGGGCCTGCTCCCAATCTGTAATATTGATTGTTACAACCTGTCTTCCAGAAATTACTTCACCCTCAAGCCACCCAGTGTGATGATATTTTGGTAGGCCAATGATTTCCATAGCAGATAGGTATTTGATACAGAATTCAACGGCTTCCTCAAAATTATATCGCTTGATAATACAACCCTTTGGCCGACTTCTATTTTTGACATACCCTTTCAAAATCATCATATACCGTTCAATGGGGTACACCCATCTATAATGTATAGTACCAAATAGTTGAATCTCTCTCACCGAGTGGACCATCAAATGAACAATCATATCAAAAAAATGAAGGCAGGAACAACATTTCTAATTCAAATAATATGATGGAAATTTCACTTTCCATACATGGAAATTTAAAAGAGTCTATAACATTTCTACATATATCTTTGATGAATAAACATAATTTCATTAATATATGGTGGAAATTCTTGGAAAAAATGCAATGTAATGCAATAGGAATGAGATCTTGCATCAAAACATGATAGTCATGTGATTTCAGACCTTTGAACTTCAAATCGCTCATTGACGAGAGGTTCGTGATATTTGATGAATACCCATCTGGAAAATTTACGTCATTCAAGAAGATTCAAAACTAATATCTCTCCTTCCCGGAATGAGTGTAAGTAGCAGGAGGAAGAAATTCTCATTTTTCACCTTTCACTGGTGCCAACTCTTCTCGTATTCTCATCTCAACCATGTTCAAACTAGCATTAACTCCATATTTTTTTAGGTGTATTTAGAAATGTGATGATGACACTATCAAATACATTTTTTCTACATGCATAACAACAAGAAAATGTATTACATACAGACAATTTCAGTATGGTAATTCAAAAAAACTGATCTCTTTTTCCAACCAATTTTTGTAAGGTTTTTTCAAGCCGGTTTGCCTAAAGTAGTGTCCACATTTTTAACTTTCTCAAAATATTGATCGCCTATTAGTGGAGACAGTGTTGTACATTCTTATGAACTTCCATCGAATGATGTCATCCAAGATCAGTACATATGATGTTGGGGTAGAAATCTCTGATGTCCTTGAAACACTGGTTTTGATGAATGTTTCAACCTAATTGATTGTGTACCTTGTTCGCAAACGGGACACCCTTGAGTTACTTTAATGCTATATCCTAAAAAATTTCCATAAGCAGGGAATTCATTTATCATCCCGTTCAACATGGCTCTCAAAGTGAAATTTTCCATTTTGTAAGCATCATACAATGTAACACCTGAATCCCACAATAATTTCAAATCTTCGATCAAATGAGCTAAATAAACATCAATATCATTACCCGGTTGTTTTGGTACAAATATTATAGTAGATAACATGATGTATTTTCGTTTCATGCATAACCACAGTGGAAAGTTATAATTTACCAACATAACTGGCCTTGTACTATTACTATTGCTTTGAAAACCTAACGTATTCACTCCATCTAAAGATAACACAATATGAAGGTTTCTCGACTCGTTTCCAAATTCAAGATACTCGTGATCAATTCTCTTCCACTGATGAGAGTCTATCTGGTGACGTAGTATCCCATATTTAATTATGGTATCTGAATTCCATGTCAATTGTCTTGCAGTCTCCTCACTTCCATATAGGTGCCTAAACCATGGAATGATTGGAATGTACCATACACAATTATTAGGGCAGGAATCATCCTTCTTTTATCAAGAAGCACCACACTTTGGGAATTCGTTAAATGATGTGTGGTCCTTGAAAAACAGTATACAGTCATTCGGGTTGGCGTGTATTCTTTTAGAGATCATACCCATCGAGCGTAGCATTCGTTTAGTGTCGTATGTTCGGCTCGGGAGCTAGTTATCTTCTAGGATCATGTCATTCAAGAGAGCAAGTAGTTCCGTAAAAATGGCGTCACTCCCCCCATTGTCTTCTTTCAAATTATACAGCTTTCGTATGGCTGATAGAGCTATATATTTAGTGAAACCAGAATACAATGACGTCTTTGCACAGCTTTTTAACTTCTCAAACATTTTTGGGAAATCATGAAGTTCATCTTCGACGGTTTTTTTCATTTCCTCAATATTATCTTCATCATTATTCACATCTATAATCACATCCTCTATACGGTCATATTCATTGTTAATACTTGTAATCATAATAGATGATCCATAAAACACAGTGTTATCCCAGCCTCTACCTGCATTCGTTGTTTCCCCGTGTTTATTCCAACATGTATAACTCTGATCTATTCTATGACAGATCATGTGTTCTTCCAACTCCTCTAGACAAATTTGTTTTGAATAACAACAATGTAAACACAGATAAGGTATTTGAAAAGGTTCATATTCATGATCTTTTGCAAACTTGATAAACTCTTTCATGACTTCTTCATACTCTTTTGTCAACCGATTAGAATTCATCCATTATTTATTTATATTCATCCTATTTGAAATCCAAAGGATGGGTATATTGGTTAGTGGAGAAGGAATATGAGTATAATTTAGTTAAAAAACTAGATACTGCAAAAATGGTGGGGGCATGCTCATTAATAGGAAATCTTGGGTGGTTCTTGGGATTCATCCATTCTCTTCCTCTCTTCGATCCCCCCTGATGAGGGGTGGTTCTTGAGAGTTTTTTATAGTGCGTCAGTGATTTCACGACACATACTTCCTCCATTACGAATATCCTTTATTTCCCTATAATTTGGGATGATTTTAACTTGGATTTGTGTGATGATTTTACTATATCATCTTTAAATCAATTCAGATGATGTAGATTTTGTTTGTATTGGATAGAGGTTACCCTCGTATGATGAACGCACCATGTTTTGTATAGTTTTAGGGGTGTTGAGTTTCTCAGTGAGTTTTTAAAAGATTATTCCTTATTATATTAATGTGAATAATTAATTATAAGTATCTATAATTATTTATTTTGAAATTGTGCCTTGAGATTGGGTCTCAATCCTTGGTACGAGATTAGATAAGGCATGTATAGTCTTGGTTGAGGATGAGGTGATCTTGGTGAGGGGGTTACTCCATTTTTTGAGTTAGGTGGACCCTATAATATAATACCATGTTCTATTTTATGAATGATTGTGCCTTAATACATGATTATATGTGTTCGAGTGAAAGTGATAGAAATCAAGAGCAACCTAGGTAAATAAATAGGGTGTTTTTGATCCCCCAAGAGAGAGAGTGAGGGTTCTATTAAATGTTTGTGATATTGTGATCATCCAGATATTATTTCTCCCTGGAGGTGAGGTTTCTAGTTGTGTTTATGAGAGGATCGTGTTTGGTATGATATTTTTATAGCATAGTTAGGTTTTTAAGGCAATTTGAGTACGAATTAGTGTATTAGGCCTAAAGAAGATGGATAATAAAGTTTTATATATCACGTATGATGGGGAACACCCTCTTAAGGATATATAAGAGTCATGGTGTGTGTCATGAGTAGGATATTCCATATAGGGATTGGTGTAGTGTGACATAGAGGGTTTCCCCCTTATAATTGCATTAATAGATCTCCAAGGGGGGATATGATATGGTACCTAAGTGAGGGTCATGGTAATAGTTTGGATGACTTAGCATAGGGTATCCAAGGATCTTAGTCTGAGTTTCTTAGGATGGTAATTATTTAGTTTTAATGAGTTTTAATGTGGGAATTAGAAGATGATATAGACTAGAATATCAAGGCCTAGATCCAGTATAGCATGTGGGATTTGACATTACCATGTAGAGATGATTGTGTGTTGTTATCAATGAGTAGAGATGGGTTTGATTTGTAGAACCCAATAGATTCCCTTATAGGCAAAATTAGAACGTTGACAGGTTTGGAATAATTTTCATTTATAACCAATATGGTTTTAAGGAGATTATTATTCCAGGATAAATGGATGGTGAGTTTTATCATTTATGGTTAGACCGACTAAGAGATTGGGACTTCGTATGACTTTCACCTAGTTGACGTATGATAATCTATGGGGCCCACCTATTAATGATGTGGTTTAGCTAGTACGAGAGGTTGGGTATCTAGATACCCTCATTAGATTACTATTTATATTTTTGTGGCATGAGACAAGATGGATGGTCTTTATTTAAGTGATAAGGTGTTGGTAGGACACTACTTTAAGTGAGAAGGCATTGGTCAAATGGGATTGGTGTGTGACTTCCGTGGGATCCACCTATTGATGGTGCATTTTGACTTGTGATAGAGGATGGATATTGTGATTCCCTCATTAGATTATTTTTTGTATGATAATATGATGTGAGGTATATAAATGGGGATCACTTAGTATTGGTTTGGAGTAGTTTTTTGAGAGGTTGTCTATAGAGATTCCCCCTCAAATTTTTTTATGTGATTTGATGGTGAGACCAACCATAATTGAGAGGGGAGCATCTACTATGTTGTGGAATTCAAGGATATGTGAATAACATCCAATGTGAGAGGTTGGTGGCACTGTTATGTTATAAGAAAGGATGTGATATTTAAACTGGTATATGACCCAACCTAGAGAATAATGTACGATATAGAACCTACTAAACAAATGTATCATCCCGTTGGAATGCCTCACTTGATGACATGAATTCACCAACACGGATGGTTCAAACCCAACCTGGCCTAACTATGGGGTAGTATCCATAATCAGAAAAAGATCCATACTAAGGGCCACTAAACGGAGTGAAATCCTACTCTACTGTAACATACTTCCACAAAAATACTCTCTATTCGGGTTTCTATCACAAGGCTATAGTGGGGAGAGATAATCAAGATCAAACAGGTAACCAACCACATATACATGTGTCACACACACAAGAATCACACACATGAATCATGCCAAATCATAATTAATCTCAATATTGACAATAAATGAAAAAATTATTAATTCATTAAAATTTAATTTTACTCACATTAAAGAGGAGGACCCGGTGGGGGATGTGGAGGAGGTGTCGACAGGAGAGGGAATGGAGGCACCAGAGGCAGCATAGAGGCAGTGCAGAGGTAGCGGAGGCAGTGGAGGCAGCTCGGAGGTAGCTGAGGCAGCGGAGATAGCAGAGGCAGCGGAGGAGGAGGAGGAGGAGGAGGAGGAGGAATCAAAGGAGGAGGAGGAGGAGGAGGAGGAGGCAGCGGTGGAGGAGGAGGAGGAGGATGAGCCTTGGTGGAGGATGAGGAGGAGGAGTAGGCGTTGGAGGAGGAGGAGTAGGTGGCAGTCATGACGGAAGAGGAGGAGAAGGAGGCAGCAGCGGAGAGGATGTAATGGTGGAGAGGAGGCAGCAGCGTAGGGTAGGGCTTCATTGAAATCTTGAACTGGTGTGGGGAGGAGGAGAAGGACATGAAGGATTTTATAAATCCCGCGTGGACCTTTATTTGAGCTAGTAAAAAGCGCTGATAAAGGGGGTATTTATCTATGCTAAAATAAAAAGTGCAGATAAAGACCCCCTTTATCAGTGCTTTTTTAGCGCTGATAATGGTTGGACTTTATTAGCGCTTCTGTAGCAATGATAAAGGGGGAATTTATCAGTGCTTTTCATTTTACCGCTGATAAAGACCCAATTTATCAGCACTTTTGTAGCACTGATAAAGACATACTTTTTCCGCACTAATAAAAGTGCTTATAAATGTATAAATTTAATAATTTGTTCATATTATTATATATTTATTTAAAATGATATTTAAGATATATATTTATATATTTATTAATAATAATAACTCTATATAAATATATCATTATTTATACTTATAAAATTATTTGAAAGGTATATATTTATATATATCATTGAAAATATAATAAAATATTTATTTATTTTTTAAGTATAATGTAATTTTAATTATAAGTGTACATTTTTTAGAACATATATATTATATTGGTAACATAATGAATTATACATCAATAACACATCAATGTGATATGTAATTATAATCTATAAATGAACATTATTCATGCACATATTTATATGCATGATTTATTCATTGACCCCAATTCATTGGAAAACATATATATATTAAAAAAATTTAATTATTCATTTATATTAAAAAGTATTATATATTTATAAATAAAACAAATACAGTAAATATAAAAAAAAATATAATAAATATATATATTAAATATAATTAATTAATAAATCTAATAAATATAATGAATTAATAAATCTAATAAATATTATAAATCTAATAATTATATTTATTATTAATATTATAATTATTTAAATATATATATATATAGTTATAACATGTGGTTTTTATTTAATGTATACAATAAACATTATCAGCGCTAAGAAAAGCACTGATAAATATAACCTTTATCAGCGCAAAGAAAAGCGCTGATAAAGGGATATTTAAAAGCACTGATAAATGTAACCTTTATTAGTGCTAAAAGTGCTGATAAAGGGTACATTTATCATTACTTTTTTTAGCGCTGATAAAGTCCTACCCCTTTATCAATGCTTTTCCATTAGCGCTAAAAAAGGAAAGTTCTTTCCTTGCCCAGGTTTGTGGTAGTGAAGGCATATACTCAATGTAAACAGCGTGTACTTAAGAAAACTTCATCTTCCCCGAATGGAAAGAACATAGGGCGTGTACCCCTGGAGTACACGTCGTGTTTTCTGGGTTTTCCTTTGGGAAAACCCTGAAAAAAACCCGAAACACCTATTTTCGCCTCTGAAACATTAGATCTGGCCTTATGTGGCCACAAGAATAAAATATAAGGAGTAAAAGACTTAAAACAACATGTTAAAATGGGATCTATGGAGAAAACATAAATGGCCCTACCATTGGGCGGAAACTGCCGAAGCTTTAGCTTATTTCACAGCTCTCGATTGCCGCACGCCAACTCAGCGTGTTGAGAGCATCGAATCGATACCATTATTACCTCCAAATTTTCACTCTTTCTCAATATCTATATCTCCCATAGGTCATGGACAAGGGGAGTCATTGGAGACGTGTGTAAGGAGGAGGAGGAAAGAAGAGAAGGAAGAAAAGAAATGAAAAGGAAAAAAAGGGGCACAAGCCGGCCCCGACGCCCGACATGAGTTTATACCTTCTCTAGGCAAAACTCCCCATTTTGAACTCAACGGCATAGGTGAAATCTCAATTTGATGCTCCGTTTAAAAGTTATTACCAAACGAACATACATGAATAATTTAATATATAATTTAATAATATCAAATATTAAATATTCTTCCAAAATTTGACCAGCTCAGATTTCCTCTAAACTCATGTCGTAGGGTGAACTCTATATTCTGGGACCAACAAAGCTATCAAAAAATTATCCGAGATTATTTGGTAGTTGAAAATGGAAATTTTACCCCTCACAATCATCCAACAGCAAAAATTCAAATTTCTGCTCAAAACTGCAGTCCGGAAATACCCAGGGTCTTACAAACTCCCCACCATAAAACTTCTCATCCCCGAGAAGCCTAGTAAAAGGACCAACATACATGATCCCAACCTGAGTATCTGCCCAACCAAGCTACCAGGACCGTCCAACGACCATCCATTTATCATTAACAACCACCTTCAACACAAAATATATTCATCTATGACCAAACTGGTACTCCCCGCTATAGGAATACCCTTGTCGTCATTTTTAATGTAATCTCTGAGCTCAAAATCTTTTTTAAAACACTGAAGATTAAACTAAACAAGGAAAACCACTCTTAAAGGACCAATGGTGAACTACCCACCATATGGATTTCCTTACATCTCTCTGAGAGCTCAAACAGAACAAGTTCCCTCCTTAACAGGGATGAACATTATGAAAGAAAAAGGAGCGCGATGTAGGGTCGAATCTCTCTCAGCATACTAAAGATGAACCGAGATATCTCATGATCATCTCTTATAGGAGTACACTAAGATTTCATCGAAGGCATGTATAGCTCCCTTTGAGCCACACTAACATCCTACCAAAACCAAAGCTGGATTCATGCATGGGTCAACCATTTCATGGTAACCCAAAATTTAACAAATTCACCTCTACAACATAAGAACATTTGATCCCAACTTACGAGATCCGAGTCCACAAAAAGTCTTGAAACATAGGTCCTAAGCTCGCACCATGCCGCTCACCGATCTAGATTCAAATGCTGCCACATCCTACAGCAACATCAGAAACACTGGTCAACCAGGACAGGAACCCGAACATGCCTGCTTGCCGAAACCAGTCTCAAAAACAAACACTGCCAAAAGGAATTGGAAAACATTTTCCAACCTTCTCACATAGGTTTTCGTAGAACGGAATAGACATTGATCTATAATGGTTCAAGTCAAAACCATGGGTCTCTATGTCTTCCGCCTAGTCCTACTAAAGACTCTCACAACTGGGTCAAAAGGTCTAACCACCCATCCCAAAAGATCAAAAACCTCTCAGAAGATAGTAAATATCACAACGAACAAAGAAACTAAAAACCAAAACACAACCAAAAAGGGCCCTGATCCTCTCCGAGCATCCTCAGAAGAAACTACTCCTTGGAGATCACAACCAAAATAGAAGAGACAAGATGAGCTAACACTCATTGGGTATCTGTATATAGAAATACCACCAAGTGGTCCAGTTCACAAGAAAATCCTAGGTATCTATCGAAATTGTTCTCAACGATCCAACTAGATAACCACCGACCCATGAAACAACACACAATAAGGGTTAAAAAAAGCATCATGTTCCATATCGACCAACTAGGGTCATTTCACCACCTGTGCATGAGGACTGAGTCATCATCCTCACACAACACCTCAATTTAGATTCATATAACCTGCCATCAGAGTAAAAATCATGTGTAAGCAGAACAAAAGGTCTCAGTTGTCAGTAAAAACACACACTAGCATTCCAATATTCTATGAATCCTACGTGCCTAGTATGATGCATGAGACGCCTCTTGCCTTTGCTGGCCAAGAGTAAAAATCTATCCCTAGAATCTTTCCAATGGCCAAAAGACAAAGATCCATAGTAAATCAAAACACCACACAACATGTGTGTCTCTCAAGGCGAAAATCATATATAACTATAACATCGCAAAATTAGAACAGCAATCCCAAACCCTAGCAACCAGGAATTCTTACTGGAACAAGTGTTCTCGACGCACCATCCTGATATCCATCAAAAGTTCCAAAAAGTTCTTAAAACTCATGTCTAACATATACCAAATAGTAAAATCCAGGAAAGAAAAAACCTCTGATACCACTTTGTAACGTCATGACCCGGAGCCATTAAACTAGTGCATAGAGTCGGTTCCTACTAGGCTTCAAGCACACCTCCCCATACGCCAGAGGCTTCCGACTAGCTGCGAGGGACTATGGTGTGATAGTGGGGAGACTATGCCCGAATACCGGAGTAAGAAAGTTTCATAAATAACTAAATATCATACACAACAGAAAGTAAACAGATTTCGAAAGCAATAAAAAACTGAAATAGAATAAGTAGTAATAGTAAAATGTTGTAAAACCCCAAAAAACATTGCAATACAGAATAACACTGGTCACCCACCGAGCCGACCACACAAATACAAGTACAAAAGAAACTGAAATTAAAAGTACAGGGCTCTGCTATTAACATCGAGCCAATCCACGTACCCAATCTCCAAACACTATCGAACTGCTACATCCCAATCAATAAAACCACTTGATTAGATCTGCTCGATCATGCATCACTGGGCATCAGCCCTATCTACCATGCAACTCATGCTTGACCTGAAAAGTAGACATAATTTCTACACGTACACCAAGGTTCACGTGCATGGGTGAGAAATAATCTCTTTAGGGAACCCTGACATGCATCCTATTACTGTTCTTCTAAAAGTGTATGTAATAACAATGTGCCCAGACTAGCTAGAACACAACAAAAGGAAGTAAACCAAATGTGCAACAATAGTTGAACTCAGGGTAGGTAATCCCTGTCAACTAGGAAAGTGCCACCATGGATGTCCGTATCTATATACGTACACATGTATAGTCCCATAACAATACACATATAAAAAAATATGAATATTTGTGATTAAGTGATTCAAATAACAAGAACAACATCAACAGTCGATCCTTGGGACTTTAATCCCAATCTCTTTGATGTCCTATTCTCGGGCATTGAGCAGGACGCCATGACAATCAAGCCGTGAATCAAATAAGTCGATCTATGGGTCCATAATACCATCAACATGTACCTACTTCGGCCAACGCCGTAGATATGCCTCTGAACAAGCAAACCAAAACAAGAAACCCACTAGTTCAACAAATCAAACACAAGAAAATAGATAACACAACAGGTAACCCTTTGGGAAGTACTCACATCCATTCCCTCTTGTCCTACCTAACAAGTACCTGCAACCCTCTAAGTAGCACAATCAGTCTAACCCCTCTGTTTTTGTATAAGAATTAAATAAATACTCTCTGAGGAAGCACTCACCGTCTATCCCCATATAGTCAAAAGTAAATAAATACTCTCTGAGGAAGCTCCCACAGTCCATTCCCCACATAGTCTTAGGTGTTCAAGGACTGTCTTAAGAAGATCACATGTCAATTCCCATTATAGCCCCATGTTCAAGGACTCTCTGAGAATGTTCAATCGGTCAATTCCCCTTATACCCTAGGTCATTCAAGTCAAAAACAGACTCTCTGAGGAAGCTCAGACAGTCTCTCCCCTTTTAGTCTAATGAAATCAAGGAATCTTTGTGAAATCTCAGTCGGTCTATCCCAATATAGTCTATAATGCCCAAAGAATCTCTAAGGAAGCTCAATCTGTCTATCCCTGTATAGTCTATAATTCCCAAAGACTCTCTGAGGAAGATCACTCGGTCTATCCTCGTATAGTCAACTACATCAAGTTCTCACTTCCCCTTGTAAGCCAATGCATAGTAATTCTATATGGCCAATGTAAACCTACAGAACTACATGGCTAATCAGTCTATAGTATATCAATCATTTTAGATAAAACCACTCCATCCTATCAATACTAGGCAGGGAAACAGGGCAGCCTAATAAGAAAGCTAGACCAAATGGTCAAAATCAAATAACATTGGAAAACACATCCACTACAAGGTAGATAACCGCATTTAAAATCAAACCACCTCTACTCAAGCTCACAAGGAATAATAAAAATCCCAACAAACAAGAATGATGCCTCGCGTCATGCTAATCATCCACCAATCAGGAAGCACCTCTGGTAAACAATACAACATCAAAAAACTAAGACAGATATAAACAAATAGTGAGGGTGGCTCGAATGCCCAACCCAACAATAAATCCAAAGATCAAAGGGATTACAAGTTCGGAATGAGTTCTAGGTGACACCTGATCACCATCACTACCCAATAATGACATAACGACTCAGGTTCTTTCAAACAACAAGCACCCACTGGGTCCCTCAAGTCAAACACTGAGGAAGTATCACACTCGGGATTCTCCAGGTGAACACAAGTGAAGGGATCCTAGGAGGGATCCTTAGCAGTGAGTATGGGAGGAATCATACATCAAATCCTAAAAGTAAGGACAATATAGGCATTCCATAACATGGGTCCTATCAATGGAAAAATAGGAGAGGGATCCAACAAGGAACTCCCAAGGTCAGTCCACAAGTAATGGCATACCTCAGGGGATCCTTAAAAGTATCAGGTCTCACAGACTCATAGGCCAGAAGGGAAAATCTCACAAGGGTAATTTCCTCTAAAGCATAGGTTTCGAAAGATTTCTCATATCCCATCTCTTATTAATGGGCTCAACTATGTTCGTCTGAACACCCATCATATCATCCACATCAAGTCTCACTCTTAGGTGTCGAATGAACTTGATAACTGAATGAGGAACCCCTCCGTTTAGATAAAAACCAAGAATAACCCATTTATATGACCAATAAATATCAACAGAATTCCACTATTTCATTCTACGTTGAAAATCGCTCAGAATCGACTACTCACACACCTAATTCTGACTTCGAGAGCATAAGATTTCCCAAAACTACTAAACTGAAGTAGTACATTGCCAGAGAACAAGGCTAGAGCACATTAGGCCTGCTTGTGTAATATTACACAGTGTGTGCATTACTTTACATAGCATGTAATATTAAAAAAAATCACCCCATTTTTGTTTTCACTAAAACACCTGCCCAAGTACCACTACACGACGTGTACTGAAAGTACATGGCGTGTACTCGCTAAAAACCATGATTCTGTGTTCTATTTCACACGGACGGCCACACGACCACCAACTAAATGGAGTGTACTCAAAGTAAATGGTGTGTACTTAAATAAACTTTGAATTCTCTAAATGGGAAGAACCCACTGCATGTACCCCTGGAAAACATGTCGTGTATTCTTGGTTTTCTGACGGGAAAACCCAGAAAATATCGGAAACGCCTGTTTTCACCCCCGAAACATTAGATCTGGCCTTAAGAGGACACTATAAAAAAATATAAGGCTTAAAATACTCATAAAAAAATGTTTAAAGGGGGTTTATGTTGAAAACATAAAAGGACCAACCTTTGGGAAGAAACCGCCGAAGCTTCGGTTGATTTCACGGCTCCCTGTTGCCGCACGCTGACTCAGCGCGTCAAGAGCATCGAATCAGTACCCTTATTTCCACCCAAATCTCCCTCTTTATCAATATAAATATCTACAATAAGTCACGGCTAAGGTGCGGCATAGGAGATTTGCACAAGGAGGAGGAGGAAAGAAGAGAAGGAAGAAAAGAAAAGAAAAGGAAAAGAAGAAAAAGGGGCCCGAGCCAACCCCGGTGCCCGACATGAGTTTATGCCTTCCCTAGGCTATACTCCCCATTAAAAACTCAACAGCGTAAATGAAATCTCAATCTGATGCTCCATTAAAAATTTATTTCCAAATGAAACTACGTGAATAATTTAATATTTAATTTAATAATAGCAATTATTAAATATTCCGCAAAAATTTGACCAGCTCAGATTTCCTCTGAACTCTTGTCCTAGGGTAAACTCTCTTTTACAGGACCAACCGAGCTATCAGAAAATTTACCTGAGATCCACTGTTAGGTGAAAATGACCATTTTAACCCTCATGAGCATCCAAGAGAAAAAAATTCAATTTTCTTCTGAAAACTGCAGTCCCAAAAAATATGGGTTCTTACAAACCACTGCAACATGAATTCATGGATAGTGCTATTGGATTCATTATTTTAGTCCCGAAGTGAGATCCACTATTCAACACCATTCCGTAGGTGGAGTACTTGGGATCATTGTGAATGGCATTATATGGGCACTAAATCTAAAACAGGAGGGTTTATCAAAGTTGTGTTTTGGGTATACCCCCATGCACATAGGAGTGATCATCATCTTTGTATCATATATATTTGGACTTATATGTGTAATTCCTTTGAATAAAACTGATGATATTTTCATCTTGGATCAAAATCATCAGCTCTAGTAGAGTCAGGAGTGTTTTCTCCAAGATGAGTGATATGTGGATCCTTCAAGCTAAAATCCTGGGATGGATTATAGATATGACTTACCATTAGGCTATTAATATTTGTTGAATATATCTATATATAGTTCTTATATGTAATTTATACATATAGGTATGTAGAGAAGACTATATTATTTTGTTGTGTGCTTTTTGGTTTCAGGGTTTTTTAAGGGGTATTTGTATACTCTCCCCTACATTGGATTTTCGCACACATGTCATTTCTAGTGATGTACATTGACATTTTGAAAGTGTTCTAGAATGTCTAGGATCAGATGGTCCTTAGTGAGATGGGAAAAACTGAGGGGGTTTTTCTTTGAAATTGTTTATGATGGTTTTCATTTGGGTACTCTGCCTAGGAAATCATTTCCGTAGTCAGTAATGGTGTATTGTGAACCGCATTATCGTACTCCAATGGTAGGAAGCATTCATCACTTCTTCATGGTTCACGATTCCTTGATCGAAAAGAGATGATGGGATTTTAGTTCCTCCTTGTGTGGATTCCTCCTCAGAATTATTTTCCTAGTTATGGTCACCTTATAGATTATGATATTGATTGTGAACTTCATTCCTTTTTCCATCTCCTTGTGCATGATGGATAATTGCACTGCTTCTTTCTATACACATTAAAGGGTCTTGCAAGGCCAGTAAATGTTGTTCAGTGATGTATTAACATTGGGCATCAGTGGAAAGTCTGGACAATAAAATATTATATAACATGTATTCTTCCTCTTAGTTGGTATTATCAAGGGCATCGAATGCAAAGAATCTTGTGGGGATTAGAACAAATCATATTCCTATGGAATGTATTCTAATTTTTCACTAGGCATCCCATTATTTAAATAGGGTATGACGTGAGGTTAACATCTAGTAGAGAAAAATAAGAATAATTAGAACATCCCATAGAGGAATATTAGAGAGTTAGATCTTATGGATGTAGTACCATAGAAGGATTACTGAATTGATAGATCAAATAACCCGAAAAGTGTAGACCTATTTTGACGGATCTAAAAAAGATACGGGTTCACAACATGATGGAAGATCTGAACACCACAGAGGGAAGATCATGAATATTTAACCACATTAGATGGAAACCAAGGTTTACTAATAGATGTTATTGTACCTAAGAGAGTGTTTCTATATACACTATATAGAAAAAAGTTTCAAAATCACCATAGTTTTAACGGTATATTTAGTTCTTACACATGGATAAAGGCCATTAATTATAGGATCACTCATAGATGGAGGAATACGAATTAAGTGGGTCTTACACATAGTTAGTTGTGTGGGATCTACTAGAAGAATCGACGATGTTGAGGCATGAGGTCATTAGGATGTGGAAGCCCGGGTAAGAATATGTCTGGGTTTGGATGAAGTGATGATGAAATGGATGGATTATAGAGAGTGAAGGTATTGAACTTTAGAGATGCTCCATTTATATCCCAGTTGTTGGGAATCAAAGTGCATGTAGTTTGGGAAGTCTGGCAGTGTGTCCCCAAAGGTTGTGCCACTTTAAAATGAACGTATGGGTAGAGAAATAATAGAAATAGAACTTTTATGTTAGGTAATGACCATCCCGAGACATAGTGACAAAAATTAAAGGTTTTTATGGGAATGGATTATGGTATTGAACCACATAGAGGCTTTATACACACCCTTCTCATAAGGACAGAATCAATGTCTATGTAGTTATGGAGGGAGGTAAAGAATCGGTGCATAATCGTGTATAGTTACACAAAGTCATTCGTGGGTCTTACGCATGATTAGAGGTCTGTCTCAAGGGGATCAGTTTTGGTTAGATGGGTGTCAATTTTTTGGGGCATTCGCATGGATAGCTTCTTGGGAGGTTGGATCAGAACACCTAAGTGGGTGGATCTGTAGATGGGTCCTAAAAAGAGATAGTGTTACACCTCGAGGTTACTTACTTGGTAGGGAGAATTGGAGTTTTCCATTAGTTGGGATTAAACCTCCAAAAGTCTTCATTTGTGCTCATAAGGGATCAACAACAACATATTGTGATGCTTTGAGTTTGACGTCTTTCAAGATGAGTGAAACATAATAAAATAGATGGAAGAAATGTATTTTGTGGAGTGATCTGATTGAAACTTATAGATTCTTCCTACATAACCTATTGTAGAAGGCTGGAGATAATGTCCATGTTAATAGGAATGTGGGGGAATAGAATCAGGGCATACACATTAATAGTTACCCAGAGATATTTTGGGGATTATGCACAGATAGTGGAAAAAATAGGGTGTCATTGTCATGACTACTCTATGTTTAGATGATTCATGCTCTGTGTGAGTAACAAGAGGTTGCAGTAGAAACGACATTCATGTCGCAAAAGATACAGCCCTAAGATATGTTGATGGGATTTCACATTTCTATGAGCCTGGTAAGATGGTTATTGGGACTTACTATAGGCGATAAGATTAAGGAGGATTTATTCCCAAGAGTGGAGGATGTCATTCTATGCTAGAAGGCAGATGAAGATCTTACTCTTATGTAAAGTATTGACTATAGAGAATTCCAAATATGGAACACTACATGTACATTTCATTGGATGAGACTATAGTTAACATCATTTGATGAGGATGATGGAGGTTTGATATTTAATATCTTATATCTTGGATGGGGTTTATTCACTTATCCCCCCATGGACTTACATGACCGATACCTACCCACACTTGGGGAAGAGAAGGAATCGGAAAGGACAGAAATGAGGTGTGAGGGGAGGGGATCGTCAATTTTTCTTAGACATGGAAGGTGAATAGGTGCTACTAGGGAAGGAAAGGATTAATAGGACTTGCTTAAGGAAGTATCCGACAAGATCTTCCTCATGTATGGCAATGAGGTAATCCAAACTTGTTGGTGGGTTGAGGTATATGATTGTGAAATACACATGAGATGGAGGCCCATGATTTTTTACTAGTGGTTCTCACATGATTATGAAATGAGGCATCTTATTCGTGCCACATAAGGCATATCTTATATGGAATAAGTGGAATCAAATGTTTGTCACATAGGGTATGTGGTATTTTATAGACATGCGTCCATGACTACAGTGTAAAATTTTAAGTTCATGTTGTTGGGACAATAATGAAGAAGATTTCTTGAAATTTCTGGTGTCAGAATTGTGAAAGAGAATACATTTCCAGTTCAACCTGACATAGGATTCAGATACTGAGGGTTCAATGAGTTTCTTGAAGAATGGGTAGACACAAGCTTCTTAGGGAATAAATAATGAGAATATCAACTCACGTAATGGAAATGTTACCAAGAAGATTAGATAATCTCAAGTTGTTTCAAAGAATGTGGTGGTGTATCTTGAATAGATTTATTTTAAGGGTGGTCGTTGGTGGTGCACAATGGTGAAAGGAAAAATATAATTGACCCGAACTTGAAAGGTCATGTTGCGACTGTCTATTAATCATGGGAATTAGTGATGTTAGTGAAGGGAACATAAATGATGGTTGGGACCACATTATGTCAGTGATCCCATGTAGGGGTGTATGGGAGTCTACCATAGGATATGGAATGTTGGGTTCAGTGGAAGGAGTTACTCGAAGATTGGGATTTGCCAGAGGATGTGGCTTCATGGAGATCAGACTCTCGTGAAGGATTGGTCTTCACAAAGGTCAGGGTCTCATAGAGAATGGTGATTTATGGAGGTCAGGGTGTCTTAATAAAATTCCTTAATCATAGGGGGTTTTTTTTTGAAGTTTTAATGCCTCGTGAACTATCTAGTACCTTAGTAGGACTTCTTCTAACATGGAGGGCATAGGCCTTCACGATTGGAATCTCTAAAGGGGATGTAGGATCCCAGGAATATAATCGATATTGTTACATGGATATTAGGGGATCTGCTTAAGGGGATCTCATGAAGCACATGAGCTCGAAAAATTGAGAACACTAGGGTAAAACCCATTGGAATAGCTCTCTAAAATGAAGGAACAAGGGGTTATTTAAAGTCTTGGGGTACTTAGTGTTGTCATAAGTTCACTGTGATAAAAAAATGATATCCTAAAAGAGGTGGGAAGACATTGAACTTGAGGACCCATCTGTCACCTTCGTTGGTGGTAGTTCTAGATCTTGTTAGACCCACTATGTAGTTTTTCATCTATCATTGAAATCACAGAGGTGCTTCGAGAACATCAGCTCCACTAATAGGTATGTGGGACAATTTTATAGCCTATATTGAATTATTCATAAATGCTATTTTGTATCTCCATTCGAGATCAACAACTAGCCAAGGAATATATTGTGAAATGAAAGACACTCATATATCATGTATATAATCATTTCATTCAAAATTATTCTTGGATCCAATAGTTTTCCCCCATAGAATGGGGTCCAACGATGATGAGGATATCGAGATAAAAAGCATTCTAATGGAAAACATTATGGAATATTTTGACTTACAATACCTTGATCACATTTAGGAAACAAAAAACTAAAATTATCTAAACCCAAGAGGGACTGGATCAGTTTGGGAACTGTAGACAGCAAAAGATTGTTCACTTGTACGGTAGTGATGACATAGGAAAATGTGAAGGGATAAAAATGAGACATCGATAATCGTTGGGAGTGTCATATCCTAGTGGGTTCTGGTTCTAGAATAGAGATCTTGGAGCATCCAAAATTCCTTTCACCATGTGCGCTATTATAGGAGTTGGAAAATGACAAGGGATTTGGAATCAATCCTTACAAAGGGTGATGAAAAAGTGTAAATCAGATTCCCTAAATTTAGAACACAATTAGGGTGGAATGATGATGGAGGATAAATGATGATTTTATTCTAGACACAACATCTGCATCACGTTATCCTGTGATGGAAGAAAAAAAGGGCTAACTGCAGACTATATTAAAAACACAGGGTCAAACTCAATGCATTGTCCAAATCCTACCATGGTGTTGGCCTAGAATTGTCGTGAAACCAAAATGGCATGCGACTATTCCATTAAGGGGTACCATTAGACATAAAATTAGATGAATATCCAAATAAGAAACACAAAATGAGTTATGTGAAGTGATAAAATGTTCAAAAGGCTTTCAACATTCATGGAATTATTACACCATGACTGAGAGGTCATCTGGGAAGGCATACTAGTATGAACAAAGGTCAAACCTAGATCTGAGAGGGAACCCTCTATGATGAGAGATTAAGATTAATTCTAGTTTTACTTCATGAAAATATGGACAGTGAACATGTATTTTAACATCATATGGTGAGGATGATGCATATAATACTATAATTTCATATGACTAGGATGTGTCACGTAGTTTATATTCCTAGGGTAAAGACATTGCAGTCCTTTTACGGTCAAACTACATAGACCCAAGAAATATATGTTCCTACATACTCATGTGATGTGCAGGAAACAAACAAGACGTGAATGATACCATGATTATTTATTATCACATGATAGGTAAGAAATATATTGACTGAAAGAATAAGAGATATGACAAAAAATAAATTACCACAGTGAGGCTTTTAGTTTATGGTCATTATGTTTGGATCATGTAATAAATTTTAAAGTCATGTTGCTCAGACTAAGAAAATATCAATTCATAGATTATTTTTGTGGTGTAGAAGAAATAAATCCATCGTGAATGATCCAAATATGGCTCTCATACCATTCAAGTATTTGGGAACAGAAACAATAGAAAATTAAGTGATATGAAAAAAATATCCCTATGAGGCTTTTAGTTTAAGGATATTATGTTTGGACCATAAATAAATATGAGTTGTAAAAGGGATGATATATATGTGGCAGGACCCATGAAAAAATTGTCGGGTGTCACTAAATATCCAATGAGGATGGGGATCTAGAAGAAAATAGTTCATTGAACAATGTATAGTAGAATACCAACACTGAAAACGAAATACACTCTAAAGTGGAGGCAGAATCATCCCTTGATCATCATGATAAATCCTAAAATTTTCTTAGTCATGGTGGTTGTTTAATTTAATGCACTATGGACAATTGGTTATTTGTTAATGGTAAACATGTTTGTACTATAAGAGAATGTCATTATGTGTGTATGTTACATGGAATCCTAATAGACCCAACGTGAATGGTGACCAAATCGGTCTACTCCACGGGTAATATCCCAGAAGGGAATAAAATCTATATTCTCATATTTTATGGTGATAGTGTTTGGACCATGATGGAGGAACTATCATCCTGAGGGTGATTAAACAAGTGACATGGAAGTGGAAAACCTGATGTGAATGAGGGAATTAGGGATCCCATGTGTCACATAGGTGTCTCAAGATGAACCATGTATAGGTTAAGGTCATAGAGACTAAACCATGATCTTGGCCAAGGGTTGACAGTTTTAGATAGAATTTAGCTAGACCTAAAAGTGAGGTTTCTGGGTGTCATTATGTATCCCATAAGGATGTTAAGTAATCCACACATAGTTCTTGGAGATATGTCTAGATTTTCATCATTTGGTAAGGATGAAGGAGAACCAATATAAAATAGGGCTACAATATTGTGTCTATACCTATGATCAATGATTTGGGCTTCACTACATAACCCATATAGATGGGAATAATGAAAAACATAGTTCATTATGGAGAAACTTTCTTTTGAAATTCTAACCCAAACACAGATAGAGGAATCATTGGATATGTCTTGTTTGTGAATTTGGATGTTTGTATGTTTTTAATGGAACAACAATGCCAGGATAGAAATTTCAAGTCTATTATAGTAATCATTCTGTATATAGATCTTTAAAAGAGGCATGGTGAATGACCAGTTCCAAAGTTGATGTCCACTCATGAGAGAAAAACATAATGCTGTGTCATTTTCTTTTATTTGTCTAGGATGATGGTGTCGTATTTTAAGGTTGTTGACAAGACCAAATCGCGCACATTGACATTTTTCAGTAAGGACACTAGAATTGGTCTTCCAAGTGGGATGTGGGCGGCATGGCCATAGGAATCTCTATATAGTATAAGAGATACCCATACCATGTACTTACTCCAAAAATAACCCTGTATAAGCTCATAGTTTAAAAGGTCATAGATTTTATAACTTGAGGATTTTGAATCCAATATGGGAATATGTAGTGTGGATTTATGAGAAACTCAATGTAAATTATTAGAAAAATGATCCAATATCACAATACACACTCCCAGTATGAATAATGGAAATTCTCTACGATTATAAGGTCATAGTATTTTTAACATTTGTTCTATGTTTAACATCTTGTTCATCGGACATATTCCATAAATTTAATGTCATTTGGTGATGATGAAGATGTTATGTAGTTTATTGTCTTACGAATAGGACATTAAGGGGAAAATAGGTTTCCAAAGGACATAAGGATAGACTATCATAACCACATAGTCAAGGCCTTGTGCCAAGACTACAAATATGATTTTGTCAAGGCCTTGATTCAAGACACTAGTTTGTCTCATGAGACCTACCGATGCATCGAGGATCTATAGCAGGCTCCACCCATCCTTTACTAAGTCCAATGCATTCCTCATATAAATAGGTATAAACATAACATAAACATTCATATTAAAACTATCATATGAAATTTCAATACTTTATCCATAAACCACAGATGGTATAAAAATAAAAATTCCACAATCAAACATATTTGAAAACCATCAATACTATATGGAAGTTTTGTATCATAATAAATCTACTTCAAATATGCTTAAATCCATCAATGTATGTTGACATAGATGAAATCAAAACTATTGGATAGAAATATCTATTTTTTTGAAATCATTTAAATGTCACATAATTATAAAATAAAACATTTAATTTGAAAATATCCTTATAATATTTTATTGGAATATTAGACGATTTTATAGCGGTGGAAAATAGCCGCACCTGCCGTATAAGTTGAAAAATACATTCACACCTTAATTTTGTCTAAATGATTTAAAATTACCTTGTTTGGATAACGAAAAAAATATTACATTATAAACATCTTATAAAAATTAAAAAAATTGTATAAATTACTTTAACCAATAGTCTATAAAATAGTAAGAATGTTTTGAAATACATTTTTAAGTAACATGGATGTGGATGATAAAGAGGTCCCAGTAGAGAATTACGTATAAACAACCTCGGATAATGAAGCGATTGTAAAAATAACCCTTACCTTGCACTTTTCCTTGGTTGAGGGTAGGTTAACCTCCTCTCTAATGGTAAAATAATTGTTATTAAATTATACACATATCGTATACATTAATATGATATCAAATATGATATTTTAACATTGCTTTGTTAATAATATCTTTTTATTATTGTTGTTTCGGGTGTTAACGTATTAGTTTTCTTTTATATTATATGTTATCTGAGTAATATTTGTTATGGATGGGATGTATCATATTCATATACAGAATTATATAAAGTCTTTCAACATTATTTTTAATCATAAAATGAAAATTAGTCTTTAATGGATACGATGGGGAATGAATCTCATCGCGTTCAGGGAGACGGTAATTCGTACATACGCACGAGAAAAAATATCATTATTTTGATTTTAAAATAATATATAATTGGATAGTATAACATTTATACGGAATAATTATCATTTTATATTAATTATTTACATGAATTACACATCATTATTATATATTCCAAATAATAATGTATTGAATACAATTACACTACAATGTGGAGACGGTAAGCCATACGTACACATGTATGGTGACATGTCATTAAAAGGATGGATATAATAATTAATATGGATGTACCATATTTATAATAACATCATAGTATATATAAGATACTCTAGTTATTATTTTTTAATGGAAATAACAAAGAAAGAAGAAGTGAAAGATGAAAAGAACTTGACAGAGGGTGGTGAAATTATTACCCCTTTTTCAGGTTCTTCCTTTTGATTTTATCTAAATGGATCCTTAAGTTTGCTTTATGACTAATAGAAGGCCTCTAGGATGAAATGAGGGAATATTAGAGGATATTTGGGCTGTGTTTGGCTGAGCCAAAATTCTTTTAAGGTGTGAATTAGAGAGAATAGGGAGTTCCATTTTATAAGAGGGGTGAGGGGCACATTAGGAAAAGATAGAAATATTATTTTATAAGGAAATAATTTTCGGTTTATAATTGCTCCAAAATAAATTATTTGAAGTATAATGTGGGTATGGGTATAATTATACTAATCCAATAGGTTTTAGACAGGTTTGGGTCACTATATTAACCTTATCTTTTTTATTTAACTCTTAGTTAAATAGTTTGACATTTACCATGACTCTTTGTTTTTTTATATTATACAATTAATAAATGTACTATAATCATACAATCGAACAAAAAGTTGTTCATTAATGTTACACCAATAATTATATAAGTCCATTGGCCTAACCTTATATTTTTAGGAATAATTTATCAATTAATAATATAATATTTGTTTTAAAAACTCTTTAATGTCAATTTAGACACTATTTAATAGTTGATTTTTGTGAAAGTCTTAACAACATTATTAATTATAAATAAATTTATTTAATCAATGATAAAATGTCTTATTAACCTAGAAAATTAATTTATGGAATAAAAAAATTCAAATTGTATTTATTTTAACATTTATAATACCATTTATTTTATTCTTTCATTAATACAGTAATTACTGCATCATCATTGTGTCATAAAAAAATAAAACTATTAAATGTCTAAAAATTATAAATAAAACACCATTATGTAGGAACTCTTTTGATCTTTTAAATTAATCTTTATGGTTTAAATGATAACTTTTATAACTCTATGTAAATTTTTTTTTACAAAAATATATATGCTTATGTCATTTTTGTATTTACTTAAACTTAATTAATATAAAGTGTCATTATCACTTAAAAGTGTCTCTATGGAGTCCCCAAATTTACACAAAGATACTCATGGTCGGAAATGTATCATTCAATACTGTTAGGAGACGTGTTAGGGTAATTTATTATTATTATAATATTATTTTTTTACCCTTATTTACACGATTTACCCTTTAACCATGGTAAATAAAATATTTACGGAAGTAATTATTCAAAATGTATAAAAGTTATCTATTTAAAAAATTTGGACCTCCTGATTCTAAATATGGAATCCATTTTTCTAAATTCAAAACACAGAAGTGGAAGAAATTAATTTTAAATTAAATCCTGTTTTCAAAATAATGAGCGTGTTTTTTAAGATATAATAACTACCCAAAGATTGACACTTGCTTATGTCTAGTTTAAATGTGAAATTACATCCAATGACCAAAATTGGATTAAATGGTAAAAATATAATCTAATTATTCATTAAAACCACTCAATATTATAATTTATCACTACAAATTATTTTGATTAAAAAAGTCGTTTTTAGTTATAATTTATTATTTTTCACTATTCATCAAAAATTGAAAGTTTTCAGAAAAATACCAAAATTTCAACCTAATATAATTTAGATATTCATAATCCAAAAAATGAAGTCCATTTGGAACGAAAATATTTATAAAATTTCAAAATGTGGGTATTACTATTCATAATCGCTAGTTTGATTGGTTGTGGTGTGTTAGAACTCGAAATTGCGTACAACACATGCTACTATATTATTCAATGGGAAGTGTACCGTGGATGCTTGGTGAGTTACACCATGGATGTTGGGGATCCATCAAAATAAATTTTGGTGGGAAATGTGAGTCACGAAACCACATATCTGGAACATAAAAAGGGAGTGGAGTGAAGATGGAGGATAATTGATGAACTTTAAAGAAATAGAATCCATATCTTGATACAATGGATGGGGAAAGATAATGAGGTTTGATAAATGAACATATTTGAACCATTGGTTTTGAACATACGTAGGCAGGATAAGGTCTGGATCTTATTCGAGAAGGGGGCCCTAAGGCCAAGATTAATCTCACGATCAAGCTACCCAATTAGGTGAATAGTTGAATGTCGTGTTTCATTGACCAAAGGTTCATTGTTTATGTTAATAAAGTATATAACATTTGTTTTATTTTTTAACATCATATCCTTGGGACATACTCATGGTGTTTAATGTCATGTTGTAAGGACATGAATGTTGTGTAGTGTATTTTGAAGTGACTAGGACGTATGAGAACTGTGTAGTGTGGACATTAAATTGACATGAATGAGAATCAAAGGGAAATGATTTTGCACAAATATTCCCCTTCATATCTCTAGATAAAAAGGCCTAAATGGTCAATTATTATGCAGCTCAGCCTAGGAAAAAATTTGTGAGCATCGCTACGTATCCCACATGGATGGAAATAAATCCCCACCAAGTTATTAGATATGTTATAAAAAATATCTAATTCTAACAATATTGGTTGTTTTTTTCTCTCAAATTAGAATATTTTGGTTGTCAAGTAGTATATTTTCATGAGAATTGGACGTTGAAAATCATAGTTTAACATTATAAAGTTTAGACAATTTAAGATAGATATGTGAAATGTGAATCCATGAAGAAACATAATTAGAATGATGATTAGGGAGTCTCTCACCACACTACACATTTATAAATTATAGTAAGTCCAAATTGGAAAATGGGGTAATGTATTCTCAAGTGGAGACATCATGAAAAAGGAAATTTAGTTTATTTTCATACAACAAGGATACCAAGGGTCATAGATTAATGTCATAGAGCATGGAAAAGAGGTCGAGGCTTATGAAATACAAATATTAATTTCAGTACCACGAAGCTACATGGTGTGAATGAGGATCAAAATCCCCAACATTGCAGAACACATTTCCAAAGAGAACCACACAAAGCATTAAAGTATGAAATGAAATGGTAAGGAAGGTTTGGTAGGATGGGCCCAAAGACATAGTATTTGGGTTCCACTACATATTTGATGAGGATGTTAATAAATACACATGTATTTCATGAGGATCAGTGTAGTTTATAATCATGTGATAAAGAAGAATATGCATTCTAATGTCATATATGAAAAAAAACAAAATTAGCTTTTCATGTCATGATGAAAGGCCCATCAATGTTATCATGTTTAGCACCATGTGGCCTTTTAGAGATCTTATTTTATGTCCATAGAGCTCAGACCTAGATACATTATTCTCCTAAAGTGAAATCATGTGTTGAGGAGACACAACAAAACTAGTTTGATTGTGGATCAAAGAGATCCGAACCACACTACACACTCCAAGGAAGAATGATGGAAAAGATAAGGCTGGGCCTGAGGAAAAAATTCATGGGCATTACTATGCATACCATGATAATTGGAATCAAGACATACAAAGTTCCTAAGGATAAAAATAGGTTTACTTTATGCAGTGATGATGTAGGGGTTCATTATCATGAGATAAGGATATATGGACACATCCCAAGGGAGAAGTGTATGGAACAATCGACAAAAATAAATGTGAATGAGGAAAAAATAAGATCCATAAATGTGCCATAAATTCATAAGAAAGGTACCTAAAACCAAAATACAAATGGTCAGTGAATCCGCATCAATGACCTGGGATAAAATGTTCAGACATCACAATGTATCCCAAAAGGACGGGAATCAATCCACACATTGTCCACGGAGATCCATGCAGATTAATATCATGCGATAATGGTAAGAGATGTAGTTTAATGCCATGTAGTTAATATTATCTATTTTAAGTCCAATGGGATGGAGTAGTTAAATAGAATTATGGAAATAGTAGATCTTATTTTATGGTCATATAGGTCGGACCGATGGATATTACTTTATTTTCATAGATATTGGACCATAGGATGGTGTGATTTTTTCATGCGAGTTCAAACCCTACCATTACCCCTTAGCCCATGAGATCCATGATCAGTGTGGGAAAAATGGGTAGAGATAACCCTTTTGTAAAATGGAGACGCACAATAGGGGAATGTGGATTTTAGGTAAGGATGCCCCAATGATTCCGATCAAAGTACTCAACATGAAAAGGCTCATAGAGGGGTACCATTAGGTTGTTGAAGCTCTATCTAGACCTAAGGATGTGGAAAGGGATTTGAATCACAACCTCCAATATTTATGAAAGAGTGGTTTTGGCATAATGGTGGTGGATAACGGGTGAATTAATTTGAGACTCAAAATTCATATCATGTAACCTGTGATGGGGGAAGACATTGATGGTTGACTGATGAACATATAAAAAATAGGGAACCATTCTCAAAATCACTTCCAATGTATTTGAAGGATTTTTTTTTGAAAAAAGGTGATCAATGAGGATAAAAAACCATATCATGAGGGGGTCCCTTCTGATTTTAGAGAAAATGGAGGCCCAAAAAAAGGGGCATATTTAGTGTGGAGAAGGAAAGTGGGAATGGCCATGTAGAACATATAACTCTAAGTTCTACACCACAATGCATCTGATCATGTTAATGAAGAATATCAGATTGAGGGATCACAAGATGTTTTAAAGGTTTGACGCCTCGAGAGGGCTCCTGGATATTACATGGAAATGGAAAAATGAAAAATGATGTGGATGGGAAGAAAATAAATACGGTTTAATGAACCAAGTGACAAACCCATAGATAATTTTTCTGTGGGTTCATATATGCCCCACAAGTATTGGAATCAAGCCACATGTAGTTCTCAAATCCCATGTTGTTTAACGTTATGAGGTATGTAATAATGGAATCATGCAATTTATTATCATGAAATAATAACATTGTGATTTTTTTTTATTTTCATAGAGCTCATACTAACCAATGAGAACTTTTTAACAGATGTATGTGGCATGTAGAGGTTATGAACCCGATATGAATGAGGTTCATGGAGGCCCATCTCCACACCACATAATCTCAAGATAACGGTTCTTAAAAAAGGGACAATCCTAAAGATATAATTTACATGCATTAAAATATATCCCATAAGGATAGAAATCTGGTCATACAAATATTAAACCTCATGCGGTTTAACATCATGTGTTACAGATGATGTTTAAGAGGTACATTCTTGAGCTAGGTTCATGTTGAAACTATGATAACATTATGTGAATGAGAACAAAGGTGTCCCCAAATCCAAACCACACACTCCGAAGAGGATCATATTCCAATAATTTTATGGAATCTTTTTGCTTTGACAAAGAAAAAATTCCTTGGAGTTCCTACATATCCCATGAGTATGAGAAATAATCCATACCAAGTTCTCAAACTCCTTGCAGTCTAACATCATGCGGTGAGGATGTACGTTTTTATGTTGTTTAGCATCATGAAATTTGGACGATGGGGGTAAGGTATCCCAAATGGGATGTAAATGGAATAGAAATATATATCTAATGTGAATGAGGAGTGTATAAGTCCACAACACACCATTTTCTCAAATGTGAGATCTTGGTAAAGGGTCTAAAAGGATGAAAATATGGTTGGGCCGAAAGAATAAATTTACGGGTGCTACTACTTATTCTATAAGGATGGGAGTAAAGATATTTGAATCATTGGAAATGGAAGAATGAGTGTCTAGTGAAAATTTTGATTCCCTCTCAGATGAGTAAATTGATGTTTTGAGTAGATTATTGTCATACAAATTAGATAAAGATGTTGTTTTAACATCAACTGTGATGTGGAATATTAATGTCATGCGGGGAAAAGGGCACATTCCTTTTAAGGTCATGCCAAAAGTACCATAAATGATATTTACTTTAGCATCATGTAGGAAGAATGATTCATTTTAATGTCATGTAGGATGGGACATATATTAGTTTATGTTCATGGAACATGGAATATGAGGTGAAGCTTCAAACGTGAGGATTTGTCGCATAGTTTCATAATGAAATATGATGTGAACGAGAAGAGAGGATGTCTCCACAACATACCACACACTCCTAAGGAAGAGCTTCTACCATAAAGATAAAGAGTTGAATTGAAAACTGGTCTATATACAATGTTTCATGGCATTTCTATGTATCCCATGAGTATGGTAATCATTACATACATAGTTCTTGAACTTCACGTTTTTTAACTTCATGCGATAAGGATGAGGGAGATCATATATTATGGTCATAGAGATTGAACCAGGTGTTTTTTATTATCAAGAGGGACATAATAGAAGTTTACCATCATGTCACATGTGGGATGTTATGAAATTTAATGTCATAAAACTAGGAAGAATGAAGCTCTTATGAAAATTAATGCATGGGAAACATGGAATTGATAAGAAGAGTATCTTCGTATCCATCCATAGTGACAAATTAGTATGTATAATTAGGTTATAATGTGTTAAGGAAATAGGTTTCATCCCATTAGGGATCAAACTTTTGTTGATTCATTCCATGTATCATCAACATCCTCAGAACCAATACCATGTAACCTTTAAAGAATGAGAATTGAAGAAAATACTTATTTAATGATATAGATATCATGTTATTGTGCATATCAATATTGTAAATGTCTTAGTGCATGTACTAATTGAGAGAATCTAGCTTAGAAATATAGACTTATATTGCACTGTCTGATGTCTTTTGATCATAGATACCTATATCGAGTGATGGAAACTTAATCCAGATGGGTAGGTTTAACACTGTTCCATACCCAATGGAATACAGGGTTTCCTAGTTGGAGTTTCAAGTAATCATCCAACAATCCTAGGCATCATTTGGTATCTTTCCAAATAAACTATTCTTGTTTTGGTCCACCATATTCTTCTATAATGTTATAGAGGGTATTGTTTAATGGAACAATCTATTAATTTGAACGTTCATAGTTGTGATAGTTGTTGATGGACAAGATGTTGTACTTTGCATACAATTTTTCAGCACAACTGATCACATGTTGGTGTTGTTGTTGGATAGTAATATGTGAGGGTCTCATAATTGATCAATGATATTTGAACTCAATAACTCAAATATATAATGGGCCTTCACATCCTTTAATTATATTCCTTATTACCATGTGGAAACGAGATATGATGCAGTTAGAATAAACCTTCACCGGTGAGCTGTTGCGGGTTGATATGGTCTAATGACAACATGTCCTAAGGCCATAAAATTCCATGAGTAAATTATAGTGTGGAGTGGACATGGGAGGTGATACACAAAATTAGAATGGATCGGACATGCATGAAATCTCTTCGATACCTTGATGCAGTCAAGCACCATAGTTGGCCAGAAGTTGCCAAACCTGTGAATCGAGTGGGAAATATTCATCACTGCTTGATGAGCACAATAGGATCCGGAATTGACTTCCTATATAACTAGTAGATTTTAATCTCCTTGAATTCAGTGGATGAGTAATCTTTCAAACCCACATCTGTATAGAGTCATCCAATTTGAATGTGCGTGTGGTAACAAGATTTACCAGCTGAATGTCATTTTTATCTAAACTAATTGGGGTGATGTTCCTTCGATGTACCACAAAAATAAAAAAATATTCTTAGTCAGCCCCTATGATAGATGCTACTAGATTGAAAAGGGTTCCAGTTTAACCATTCTAAGACTAAGGAAAATGATTCACCTATGGTTGGAAATGGGATCTTTCTGAAAATATGGAGATAATTATTGAGCATGTGTATGAGCTCTGGCATTCTAACAATATAATAACCATTGATCTGTTTGAGGACTAACTCTAATTCCACCTTCATATACAGGTGGGGAACATCAATCTTGAGTGAGGACTCAAGACCAATGCTGAGATCCTGATACTCTTCTTAATTTTTGGTGCAGTCTTTTTCTTGAAAAAACAAATAGGGTAGAACATATTGGATAGTTGTGATGAAGAAAATACCAGGGCCGACCATATTGATCATGGGGTCCCAAATCATTATGTCGGTGGGGATTTGAGAGAAACAATTTAAATTCATATTCCAACATGGAACAACCTGATCCACTAAAAGGATGGCCTCACATAGAAAATCAAGATCCATTGACATCATTGTAGGGGCCGAATGAGTTTCTCAAAAATCTACCAGCACTTGACCCTTGAAGAACTTCTGTGGAATGAATCTGATGTCAAAATGTTGAAGAACCACCAGCCAGCATTCTAGCTATAAAGGAAACATCATATGGTTTAGAATGTATTTTAATGGGTACTCTTGGGACACCAATTGTATATCATGATGCTGAAGATAAGGATGAAACTTTTTCATTGCGAAAAATAGTGTGAGAAATCTATTGTAGATATAAGAGTACCTAAACTCTAAAATATGGTCAATAAGAATGAGATAGTAATTATGATTCTTTTTCCCATCATTGTTTATATGGTTAAGAAGGGCATTAAGGGCTCTTTCTAGGAAATTTAAGTAAAGAACCCAAAATTTTCTCGAGACCAGTGGCCTAAAAACTGAAGTATGTAGCTAGTACATCATGATCACCTCAAAATAGATTTTTAAAGATTTATCCCATAGGTAAATATCAAATTTATTCATGATTCTGTAATTGTGATTACACTTGCTAGAGATATTCACAATAAAATGACGTACCTAGGTAGGGTGGCGTTAGAAGCCTTAGATCTCTCAGAGGATTCATAGAGGGGGTATTTGGATGATATCTTTGATCTTCAATGGGTTGATCTTGATTCATCTATATATTCAAAATAAATCAATAAACTTCTAATATGTCACCACAAAAGAACATTTAAATCAGTTCATCTTCAACTACTGAGAGTGAATGAAGCATAACTCTTTACCATGATCTATGAGATGGTCTTGACATTGGTGGGATTTGACCCCAAAATTATCTACCTAGATCTACAAAACCATATTAGAAAATGTTTTTAATATGTTGCATCAAATATGATGGTAGGTATCCCTTCATTCATCATTCCAAAAGGAATCATGCAAAAGAAAAAAGTACCATGTGGTTCTCTAAAGGAGGTGGTATCCTTATATTCTAGGACAATTCGAATCTGATTATACCTTGAATACCAATCCATGAAAGTGTGAGCATGGAACTCAATGGTTGCATCAATCCACAACTCTCTCATGTGAAGGGGAAAATCATCCTTTGTACAGTGGTGGTTATGATCCTAGATGTTGATACAGACACTGATCTATCCATTTTTCTTTCGAACATGAATGATGTTATCCAATCGTCTTAGATACTAAACCTCCTGAACAAAGATGGATTTTATGATCCTAGTATCATCATAATAAACCATGGAAACAAGAAACATGTGCATATTATTTAGAAGATACTAAATCCCAAGATAGATCACTAAGAGACTGAGATAGAGGATGGAGTTCTGAGTGTCCATCACTGCCATATATTCATTACTCCAGGTGAAAACATCATGGAGATGCTTCAGAAAATCTACATATTTCTATTATTTCATAATGGAAATAGAATAAATGATCAACATCAACCTTAAATATATCTTTTTATTGAAATTTACATATATGAACTCATCAATGGTGGAAGATAAACCCTCTTAATACGATAAAAGAGAATCTTTTGAATACTATTCATCATCTGAGGTGTGCGGATCATCGGTAAGAGGAAAATATTTTGACTTGACTAATCCAAGAGGAGTACGGGTATTGGATTGTGTAGTGGTGGAATCATTATTAAATAACTACGGTAATGTTTAATCAATGGAAGAAAAATATGTTGAATTGATTCAATGAGGCCTTCGACTGAGGGGCCCACAGGTAACTTTGTTAGAGTAGTGGTGGTAGGTCATTCTATGTCAACATATCCTGTCTTGGAGAAACATAAATGTTTGATGCACTAATGTAGCCATAGGGTGAACATATAGATACATAACAGGGGTGAGGCATTCAGGTATCATTCCATCCTTCCCTATATAAAAGTACGATGAAATATTTGGATAGTCCATGTATATTGGAACACTACCTACCATCATCTTGGAAATGAAAAAACATTGTCCAATGATTGGTGTTGTAGCCTCCAACCGGTGAATCAGAATAATGGAAGTATCATTCAAATCCATCTAGGCGTCGACTATTGTAGAAGTGTGCTTATCCCCATTGGTCTGAACTGATTTTTCATTGATCATGTAATAGTTAGAATCAAAATATAAGGATTGAAAAGAGGAAAAATTACACACATAACAATGTATCATTCCCACTCGACCATTGAGGGGGTACATAAGAAAATGGTTGCATAAAGAGTGAACTATTGCATGAAGATGGAGTCAATGAATACCCATTAATGTCTTTTAAGTGATATCCTATGAGACAACCATGAATTTAGTGTTTTTAATGAGGCCATAGAACTAGAAATTCAGGTTGAACCAACTACATAGACTCTTATCTATAATTTTATTACCTTGAATCCTCATGTTAGATGGACTCATATCTGCTTAATTCTATCCTAATTTTCAGAGCGTCTGGATCATGTTGAGATTGATCACCGAACCAATGTCGGAAACACAACAACGAGGTTCTATTCCCTGAAACTACAATGTTATATAAATGGGATGAATATTCTCTTATATAGTGGAACATTCATCTTCCCATGAGATTGAAATGATGTCTTTTCAATATTATCATTCGAATTCCTATCTACTAAAGGCCTCTATGGCTACCACCTATGCCTTGAACTTGAGGGGGGACCTTCAAGGCCTCTTCGAGGGAATATCACAGCTCTTTCATTAGGAAAATTTCTTAAAAAATAAACAAAATCATAGAGATTCCATCAAGATTATTAACAGCATCATATATATGTTCTATCTGCACATTTTGGCTGGGAGGAGGTTTTTATTCTACGGGAAGTATAACCGACACAGTCGGTTGAATTGTTGGATGATATCTAGTAATAGTAACATTCTTCTGGTCACGATTTTTACGATGTTGGTATACGAATGGCCAACTATCTGGCAGATGAACTGTAGAACATAGTCGATCAAATCACAGTCATGATTGATCTGTCAGATCAAGTATCACATATGGTGGTGGCTACGAATTTAATAAAACTTACTGAGAGGTATGTTCCCATTAGGATGTACGTTGAGCCTGATATTTGTGTTTAGTAGCATGAAAGTCTTGGAATGAATCACTAGAAAGATAATAATGATGATTAACATGGATTCATCCTTGTTGGATATGATGTCGACAATTAATGTTAATAGGAACTTCTTGATAGTCCTCATTGTTGGGAATCACATGGGGGTTCACCAACCCCACGGTATTAAAAGAATCATAATCTTGATCTTCATTTGAGGAATATTCCAATATGTGCTAGATTTTGGGTGTAATCCCCATATTTTAAGGCATGATGACTCCTAGTATACGAAAAGTCTTCACCCATGGCTTGGGACTAAACATTCCCTTATGTCATTGCTGCCTACTCTTCAAAGAAGTAAAGAGCTGTGATGTAGTTGTGAAGGTAAAAAATAAATAAGGGACAATAGTTTTAGGAGGCTTAAAATGATTCAAATAGACATGGATGATACCATGGTAATGAGAAACATCCATGTAATCCAACTAATCATCATACTTATGCAACCCATGGCTCGAGACTTACTACCAGTCATCATTGTTGTCGCTATCAGGTTTTCTAGAAACACATGCTACCTTTTCTAGGGCAGGACCCAATCTGAAAATATTATTCTTGATCTGGTCTTGGATCTAGTCTATAAAATATAAAACACTATTTAATGGTATGTATATGGATCTTGTGATATGAATAGAAGTTGGGTAGATAAATGAGATCATCCTCATGATTCCTGTTTCATTCTAGAAACATCTGAATCCTTTACTTGAAGGCACTATGGAAATAACCAAGAACTTGATACTCATAAAATTATTATGTCTAGTTCCTCCTATCTGTATTGGGAACTCTATCATCCTAGCACTATTATGTGGCTAGTGGCTAATGGTGGGTTAGAATCAAATTGTCCTTCTTGGGTTCTGGCAGTAGACCATTACATGAGATGGTTTTCTAATGCTACATCGGGTGATAATGAACTTGAGGATGTTTCCCTCGATGAAGAAACTAGGGAGCCTCCAAAGGTAACAAATATATTATCTTGGGGTCCTCTATCTATATACTAGTGGTTGTTTCTACCATGAAGGTTCTTCATGCTAGAAGTGGAGGGTAAAATGGGTGTGGCTACCTCTCCCAATGAAAATCATACATGAGGATATGTGTATTATTATAGAAGTATAGAAATACACATAGGAAATTTTGAGTGAATAGAATTTGTACCATTTTTGTCTTCAAATCCCTTACACACATCGTCAACATCAGATCCTATGTGAGGGACATGTCAAGTGAATACACGGGTCCTTTCCAAATGGTGATAAATTCTATGAACTACTCATTTAATAATAGAATATTGTTCACGATATAATCAATACTTATCTTGATTGTGGTGTATATGAACTGATAAATGAACTACCTATAGTGATATTCAAGATTAAAAATTTACTAATCAGTAGCTGAATATAACAAACAAACGCAGAAACTTCCAATGTATGCAGAAAACATTGGATCTTGGTGGCATTCTACTGCTCTGGGTTTCCTAACATTGGGCCATACCTTGATATAAAATTGACCAGATGATATAGCAGGTCTCCCATCGCATTGATGGGGGATAAGGAATTTTTCATGATATTTATGGGTGTTAGCATGTTATCCACCCATGATGGATACTCCCTTCCATCAGGCTGGTATTTCCACCTATCAAGTTTCCATTAATTAGAATCGAGTTGTGATCGCAACTGTCAGATCATCTTGGTGGGGGATCCTATCTAGATGAGGATTATTGACCCCCCAGGGTATGGATAGGTTCATTAACACGATACGCAGGCTCGGTGACTCATGAATCATATGGTAGAATTCACTCTAGAATGGGATCATCAGGATACCAATGAAAATTATCATGATGCTTGGTTGAATTGGTGATAGATTCCAAAAAATATTACCATGATCTTTGGAATTAACCCTATATGGATTTACATGACTATCCAAATCGATGGGAGGTATATTAACAAAATTGAATAATGGTTGTCAATGAAATCCTGGGTTTCTCACTGCAGGAAGGGAATTGTTTAATGACGGATCACCATATTCTGGAAAACGATCTCTAGGGTGTTCTAAAAGGAGATCATTAATGATTTCATTTTGGTCCACCACCTGCTAATGTAATTCATCTAGGGATAGTTATATCTCCATCATTAGTAAAAAATAGGTTGTATCAGATGACCTGGAGGCCTTTATAAGATCTAAACTTTATTTGGTGTCTGTAAAGGTTGCTAATGTGGCGGATGATTCACCAATGTTACACATCTGTCTTTAAAATAGAGTCATCATACAAGTATAAGACTCAACATGACGTTGCACCACTCTAGGGGAATATCCTCTTTGTTGAAACATCTTTCTATGTCCTTATTTTTTATAGAACTGAGCTCAGTTATATTTAACATGACTATTCAGGTAGGCATATCCATAATATTGGAAAATACACCCAGATGTCATAGGATTGGACTGAAGTGGAGATCCTCATACATTCCCCAGCCTCATATATGTACATGTGGGAAAAAATCATCGAAAAACAATATGAATCACTATAAATCTATAAATTTTTCACTACTGATTTGTGTGGTGGTAACCAGATGATGAAGGTTGTTGCGATACTAAGAGTGCCATAAAATCAACCTTTCATAATTGTTTTCCAATACAGTCGAAATTCCCATTGATTTGTGGATAAACCAATCGAGGATGTAAGAGGTGGGTATTCATGTCACATAATGTTTTTCAAAATATTAAAATCTCCTCCTCAGTGGGGGGACTCCAAACTGAAAATGTTGGGAGTGGTGACTTGAAAAAAGTATATACAAAATGGTCGGTGGAAAGTATATTCCATATAATCCTTCATTCAGAAGTGGTATATGGCTTCTTTTATCCACATTCATCATATGGAGTTGGTTGTGGAGCCAATAATAACAATGATGCAGACTGTTGTAGAGGAGGACTCATCAATGGATAATACAGGGGGTGAGCCGACTAGCCACCACTCACTAAATCATATCTCAGAGACCATAATAACGACATCATCATGTCAATGTAGTACAGAGTGCTAACAATTTCTTCATGTCTGAGGTTGTTAGCTATTGGTAATATATATATAATGTTATTATAATCTATCATGTCCCCAAGAGAATTCATTGGGATAGGTAGATACTAAACCTGGTGATGATATGGAATACTACATGTAGAGAACATGTGTGGGAGTGAAATCTTTATCCTTCAGTATGTACCTATGAATTGATTCTGGGATATAGTGACTATAACCTTCCCACATGATGAAGTTTACACACAGGGCTCCAACCTAAGATATAGATGTTGAATACTTGGGGAAGAGTCCATCAATTGGTCCCATTCATCTTCTGAATCAGAGAAGCAAACTGTATTCACCCGAACATTGTGTATCCAGAAGTTATCCATTTTCCTGTTAAAATTATCCCTTCATCCCTAAAAGATTCTTATATGAATGGAACTGCTTTGTCCTGAGGAGGACCATCATTATACTGGTCAATTGAGTGGGTAGGACCTCTACTTTGGAAACTGTGAGAGTGAGGGGTACCTTCAAAATTGAAATCAAGAGTGCCTGAAACACCTAGAGATAAGTTGAATAGGATATATGGAGGAATAATGTATTGATTGATGGATGCATAGTGTGGACCATTGAATCATGGAGTGATAATGTGGGGAAAGAATCAGCTTTAGAAGGTGAAAATATGGGGAGGAACTTCATGTTTGTTGGCTGAGGCATGAGGAGGGCCTCCTTTTTGGATGGTAATGATCAGTTGAGTAGGGACTTCAAACTGGTCATGGATGAAGTTGGTATGGTCTCAGCATAGATATGAGATAGAGAGGGAGGACCTCCACTCTCGATGGATAGGGTATGGGGAGGACCACTACACTGGAAGGTGAAAAAGTGAGTAGGGTATTCTCTTTTGTCAATGCTACCATATAGAGGGTCTCTGTTAGATATGTAAATGATGCATGAAGAACATTTTCATTGGTTGTTCACGACATATGGATATCCCTAATATCAACAACCATAGGCATGAAGAGGACCATTAGTCCTAACGACGACAAGTCAAGGAGGGTCATCACTTGGACTCGTGCTGGAAACCTGGGGAGGACCTCAATGGTGAAAGTGACGACGGGAAGGGAACACCACCTGACTGGTGAGGGTACTGAGAGGGCCTCTGTACTAGATCTCATCATCATGGATCAGACAACTGTGTCTATTGGTGGTTCCAGTGACCGAATGAGAAAACATAGAAGGCATGTGGTGTGTCTGGGGCCTCAATCTTGATTGGGAACTCAAAAATCCCAACTTTTCAATTGTAGAAATATGGTGGAATACAACAAGGGTAATATAGGCCTATATAGGTAAAGAATATGATTCCCCCTGAAATAAATTTCATGAGATCATTCCTAATGCTGGAATTTGGTTATCCAAACTAGAACTCTTAAAGTAGGAACCAAAACAACATGGTCTTTATCCAGGGGGACCAGCTAGCGGCTCTCATGAGGCCTCATGGGAGCTATTCTTGTCAGCTCTTGTGATGATTTCATGGAAGGGATGAAAAATATATCCCTTAAATAATTGAAATATAGGAATGATTCATAATATTCATACAATGAGAGGCTATAGAAGATGTATTATATAGGTGTGTGGAGTAGTGTCTCCCTGCGTGGACCTAGGGGCAATGGTGACGGTGAGGCATAACATCCTCAAAATCTTGGTGGGCCATGTACCTTGTAGGAATGACACCCTTTTTCTTACACTGATGAACAAGAATGTTGATTACTCGTACTAGGAACATTTTAGAGGGTGATATGGGGAATAAGAACCCCAAATCATTTGATGAGGTTGTGGCCATAGAGGAGTCATTTGGGATTTCCACAACAAAATTCCATCCATCCCTATGCCGATTGGTGGAGGAGATTGGTTTACATTTACTAGAATCATATACCATTGGGAGATTAAAATGTCAATATATATGCATGGAGATAAATGAACAATTCCATAGTTCCATCCAACCTACCACCACTAGATTTACAGACATACTAATAATGGAACAGAGTGAACTTCCCAACAATCAACTACTAAGTATTCTGGGAGTTTCACGCAAGGAAAATTATTTTCATGGAAGGTGTTATAACTAAATTGCTAAATCTGGTGAAATGATTCTCTAAAAATGTCTTTAATTATACTAATACCATATTGGGGTGATGTTTTGACATGAGGCTCATCATATCTATTTATGATTCTTTCTCCTAGGGCACTCCGCATGATGAATCATGTCGATGTATGCTGATGGTGCATTGTGCCAGGCATTCCCTCTTTCCAAAGGTGGGAGGCATTAAAATCATATTTAGGGATGTCTTATCCTTGATCAATACTTTCTTATGGGATGTAGGTCCCTCCATCCAAGGATTCTTCATTATAATTTTTTACATTGTATGGGTCTCCCTTATAGATTAATCCATTCTTCATGAACGTCATTTGTTGGGTCTTCTCTTTGTGGATTCCAGTTAATTACACTTGTTCTGTATAGATATTCCAAAAAAATTTCCAAGTAAAAAACCTTTGGGGAGGGAAATAGTCATGTTGGGCATCCGTGGAATTTTTAGATGCAAGATCATTGAAGAATAAATATTCTTCCTCTTCATAGGTAATCTCAATAGTGAGGAACATGAATAGTCTAGTGGAAATCATAAGGCATCTTATACCTAAGGCATTTCTTATGAGGTTTTCCTAGGCCTCCCATGTTTATCACATGGTATTTCCCAAGTTTAACATCTAGTGGAGTCATATTGAACTAATAAGAACATCCCATGGAGACAAACTAATCCGAACATCCCATGGAGACAAGTCAGAGAGGTGGATCCCTATGAGTCAGCAACTTAGAAGGTTTACAAAATTGATGGATGAAAACTCCAAAAGAGAAGTCCCAAGGTGGTTTGGCCCAAAAGGATACGGTTTCACAACATGAAGGATGATCTAAACCCCACTATGGGGGGTTTATGTATAGTGAATGCCAGAAAGGGGGGCACCATGTTTTTCTATTGGATTGGATTGAGTATAACATCCTGATATTTTAAAAGGAAACTCAATGTTCAACATCATACATGATACACCACATCAAGATTAAACGAACAACATAACATTATTATTTAATATGGTAGTCAACATCTCAATGTTTGAATGGATGGAATGAATAGTGTCTACATGATTGTGAAAATATAATTTAAACATGTTTATATAATGATTCATTGGTTATGAAATTAACATGAAATGAAAATAAAACCCAATTGAATACAAAGGGAGACTTTTTAGGAAAACTATTTAAATTTGAATACTCATGTTTGTAAAATAATACAAAAACTCTTCATAGATTTTATTAAAGAAATATATATATATAATATTGGATTAAATGTTGAAAATTCATCTTATATATTTTCTTGACATGATATAATAATAAATTCAATTTTTTCAGATTAAATAAGTATTTTAAAAAAATGCAGTTCTATCACCTTTTGATGGAGAACCCACTTTGAATTAATTTGACTAATCTTTTATAAGTTTTGTTTGAAAAAATAAACTTCTAATTTGGAATCTGGGAATAAAATTTTATTTTGGGTAATTTTTTATTTTTTTTGATAATATTAATTATTAACTAATAGTGACAAAATGCATTATAATTAAAAACGAGTTTTTCTTTTATGTTATTTATATGTTTAGATTGTAATTTTATTTTGTTTTTAAGTATATTTAAATTATTTTATTATTATTTAATAAAATTTTGGTAAGTGGAATCAATTTCACATTGAAATTGGATAGAAAAAATATGTGAACTTGTGAACATTTTAATTTTAAAAATTCATTTTCTTATCCGATAAACAAGATTAGTTGTTCATTAAGTTCTACCGAATATATGTTTCTTATTTTGAGAAATATCCCACATTTGAAATCATAATTTCCAAATTTATTTGAATGTTACATTTTATTTTTTCACATTATTAACAGTAACATTCGTAATTATGTTTATTACAAAGGTTGAAGGTAAATCAGGTAATGAAAGTTAAAAACAATTATATAATAATTTCAAACTAACCTAACATTTTCCCTAATTTGATTTTGAGATTTTATCCAAACAATGATAATTGTTCAGAATAATATTTCCCTCATGGATCCACGTGGATTATGTCAATGCATGTTTAATATTATATTCAATGAATAGTCATTTTTTGTAACACTTAAATTTTTAAAAATTATAGTATTTTAATATTAATTTGTACATGTAATATCATTTACTATATGTAGTATTTATAAATCTAAAAAACATTCTTACGTCGTGGAAATTTAATTAAAATATTTAAGAATTAGATTATTAAATTTATTTGTGACATAAATATGGGGCGATAAAAAATTTAATAAAGGAAGTATTAAATAAATGATATGAAAAATATTAAAATTAATATAATTTGATATATTTGATGTCATCCACAAATTTTATGGTTGAATATAAAATGATAGAAATTATTTAATGTAGTTTTTTGAAGAAATCACGTTTTTATAATTTTTTTTAAAAAGTCATGTATGAATAGTTTCAAAATTGACATAATTTATATTTAGAAATATAAAATATTTAAAAAAACAATATTAAATTTCAAAAAAAAACTATGATTCTTCCAAAAAAATTATATATGTTTAAAAATTAAATTAATGACTAATTCCTTGGTCATTTGGAATGATTTTGTAATTAGTTTAACTCTCAAAGTGTAAATTACTTAATAAATTGGTAAGAGTTAAAAGTTATTAAAACAAAATTATAAGGATTATAAAATATTTAAAACCTATCTAATTTGAATTGTAAGATGATTTTTTTACCCCAAATCATAATATCTTCAAAATAAATCAGTTTGAGACCATTTTAAATTGAAAATTAATTTCTATTAATTTAATATATTTTTTATTCCAAGGGTGACCCTCCCCTATTCTATTAAAAGGCACCCATTCCACTATATTACTCACAATAACCAAACCAATAGATTATTCCAAGTTCTACCTAGGATCCATCATAGGATCCCTCCCCACTTTCTTTCAGTCATAGTCTTGCATGAAAATCCCCCTCGTATGTGTTAATGTTTTCATCAATGGTGATCAACAAAAGAAGGTTTATTGTTTTCACTATGTATTTCTATATTATTTATTCTTACACATCCTTCAAATATCATCCATCCATGATGAAATAACAACTATTTTATCATAAACATACTAATATGTTATTATTATAACATTATCACCTTAATTCATCTCCAATTTCTTCTAATGTGAAATGAACTTTTCGTTCGTGTGTACGGCAGACAATCGCCTCACGAATTGATATAGGTCATTTTCATAACCGTATTAAAATAATGAGTATATTAATAAAATTAATTTTCATATGTTTTATTGATGACATATTAATTATTATAAGATAAAAATTTATAATTTACATTCTCTTTTTTTTACTTACACATAAAAATGATATCATCGTTCTTATGTTCTTGTGATCAATCACCTCCATGAAGAGTTGTGATTCATTTTTATTCACATAATCACTTTTATGGTATATAAAAAAATATTTAAATGATTAATATGATATTAATTATGTTATTATAATTCTTCAATGATAAAAAATTACTTAACTTCTATCAATAATGATTAATAAATAATGAAAATGTTACTCATGAGTACTTACGGATTACCATCTCCAAGATTGTAACGTTGTTCATTTTTAATATCCATATTTAATGAATGTAATTAATGGTATAATTGATATAAAAAATTTCTTATTATTTCATGAATATTATTCTATAGATGATGTAAATATGACCTCATTTACTATTTACATCCTACCATGTTCATTTTCAACTCGTGTACCGAATATTGATGAAACACTCGATGTAAACATAAATAGCTAAGTCATTATTAAGGCATGATAATAGTAATATAAAAGGAATATAAACCATTATAGATGTTATTAATAAATTAAATAAATATCCTTTTTTTATTATTCTGGAAGATAAATATTTTACATGATGAGTCAGACTTAAGGTAAGAGATTTTACCTTAATCTCATTTCATTGATAAATTTATTGACGATATGAAAATTTATTCTTTTCTAAAGAATATATACAGCCCCGTTGACTTTACATATCCACATTTTATCTATAATCATGTTAATTAATGTTTTTTAAATGTTTCTACTTTCATATGGCTTATAATTTAAATTTTGAAAAAGGTATGGAACTCTTTAACATAAACATTATTTTATTGGTTTCAAAGAGTCATTCTTCAAAATATATCACATTCATGTCCCTAATTTCATAAATCTATTATGTATTTATTTACCTTGAGGTAAATTTTATAAAATATTAATTCTAAAATATTCTTTTAAAAGTTTCAAAGTTGTGTTGGACACATCGATTCATAAATCTCTTTTATAAATTTTTTAAATTTATTTTCGAAAATCAATTTGTTATCTTAGTAATGAAAATAAATTTTTGTGAGTGACATCTTAAAAATTGAAAGATTATATGCGTTCATAATTTAATATTTATTGGGATATCCCAATATAGCTTATATTAATGGAGGATCCCCATTATAGCTCATTGGTTAGACCAGTAAAGCTTATATGAAGGGTTGAGACCCATTATAGCTCATTAAGGATAGGTGAAGCTGATATAGCTTGTAGGAAGTGTAATACCTATTATAGCTCTATAATTCATTGCGTATTCTAGAGGGGATGTTGACCGTATGGTTATTCTATTTCTAAGGGTGATGTATGAGTGATATAGAAATGATGTTCCAAAAAACCAAAATGATTTTTCATTGATTTATAATGAGTTTTTATGAAAATTTATTAATGGATATCCACATTTCCACTATACTAACTATTTATAGTCATCATGTCCCTTACTGGCCTTTTTTTTCCTCATCCCATATTTTAGATTGAAACATTGAAATATTAAGAATGGAAAGGATAATTAATATGACATAATGAATGTATTAAAGATTTATTGGGAAAAGAAATCATATTTTATTTAAAAATGGGTTCCTTTTGTTATAAATTGGATACATAGTATAAGTGTCCACTTGTAATGTACGAGTTTACTATGTAAGAGTTTTTTCCTAATTCTCTATAATTATAAACTAAAAAATACTATATTTTTAATTTTAGTTCAAAAACACTAGAATAATATATTATTAAATTCATGTCCTTATATTGAGCCTCAGGGAGGCTTCCAACATACCATCTCTAGAAGAGAGGGATTAAAACCCACATAGTTGGAAGATGTGATTTGGGGCTTACATAAGTCCAAAGACCCTTTTCATGGTGATAACCCTTGGGTGGAGGAATATGAATAGTGCTTGGCATACACATGGTTAGCTTCCAGGGTGCTACTAGAAGTAGTTATTAAAATGATGGAATGATATCACCCTAATGTGCTGGCTAGGTTATGAATCAAGATGGGGATGGATGAACTGATTATGAAATGGAATTATTGTGGGGTGTTATGGGCATAAAAACCAGGGTGGATTCCTATATATCCCAATGTGAAGGAAGAAATGTATACATAGTTTATGATGTTGGGAGATGTGTCACACATGTAGGCCACTCATGATAATGAATTCATGGGTACAGACTTGTAGAAAAGGGAACCCCAAGGTTCATGAATGTCCCTCCCGAGACATAGAAAACTTGAGGAAAGGACATGATGTGAATGGATGATGGGTTAGACCGTTAGAGAGTAATCCAATATACAATGTTTTGAAGATAGGGATCAAGTTCCACATAGGTCATGATGAAGTCATAAAGACAAGGAATACACATGGAAAACGACTGAGAGACGCGATAGGGAATTATGCATGGCTAGCAGCCCTTTGCTAAGGGATTCCTAATTGATGGATGAGTGTGGATTTTGATTGGGTTATGCATAGATAGCTACCAAGCTATATGGATCAGTACACCTCTGGGAGTGGATCCAGGAGATTTGACCCATAAAGAGAAGGTTTCATATTCGGAAAATACTTCTCTGGTAGGTAACAACAGAGTTTACCATTCTCTAATATTGATCATCAAATAGGCTTCTTACGTAACCTAACGGGATCAAAACTAGCATAATTTGAAAAATGAAGTATGACATCATGTAGGATGAGAGAATAGTCATGTAATAGATATAATAAATTTATTGTGTAGAGTGATGTGGTTGATATTTAACTAGGCTTCCTATTTAACCTTTTTAAAAGGAAAGGATCAAATTCAACATTGTTCAGAAGGTAGGGCATAGAATCGAGGATAATACAATTATAATGACCCAGAGACATGTTGAGGATTGTAAAAATTTATATTCCCAAATAGGATGTCATGGTCAATATTACTCAAAGATCATTTGATTCATGATCACTGTGTGAAACAAGATGTAGTAGTAGACCTCATCATCATGTCATGAAATGTGCGTCAAGAAAGGATGGTTGATGGCATACACATGGCTAGTGTCCTAGGGAGATGGAGGTTGAGACTTACTTTATTAGGAGAGATTCCTGAGGAGTATATAGGCACATGATAGGAGTCTATCATTCCATGCCACCAGAGTGAGGTAGATCTCACTTTCTTGGATACTAGTGTGAATAAAGAATTCCTAATATGAAACACCCCATGTAAATTTTATGGGGATAGAGTATAGTGTACAGTCATGTGTTTATTATGGTAGTGCTTGGTAGTTTAACGTCACACAACTTCGACATTGATGATTCACTCTTTAACACTAGACTTACATGACTCATACCTTCCCACACATGGGGATGGGAAGGAATTAGAAAGGACCGAAATGAGGGGTGTGTGGGAATAGTGAATGGGGCTTACATTTTGATGTTACCCATGATATGGTATAGTGAGGCAAGGGTGAATAGGGATTAATGATGGAAGCATCCCATAATAACATCCTCAAGTCCAACCAATAGTTTGTCCCAAATAACTAGTGGGATGAGGAATATGATTGTGGAATACACTTGAGATTGTGGCCCATGATTATTGTTCTGTGACCATCCCATGATCATGTCATGAGGCATCTTATTCTGGGAATATAAGTAATATCTTATTTTGGACACGAGGAATCCTATGATTGTGATATAGTGTACGTTGTAGTTTATTTTCATGTGGTGAAGACTATATTAGCACATTTTAATAGCATCTAGTATGGATTAATAAGAGGTATATTACTAGAAATTAATTTTTGTTGGAATTTTATATGAGAGGCCCTCTCTGGTTCATCTTAAATAAGGATTCAGGTGACTAGGGTTTGAGGATTTTCTTGAGGAATGGCTGGATTCATGGTTTTTTGGGAATCCGATATGAGAATATCAACTAAAAAATTGTAAAAGGACCAAGAGGAGTATCTAAACTCATTTTGTTTCAATAAGTACATGTGAGTGTCTTGAATTAGGGTATTTTATTGGTGGATGTCTGGTGGATAAGGTCCCAATAAAAAATGACATCGACCCAACCTGAAATTATTGTTGTGTGACTATCTGTTTATCATCCAGTCAGTGATGATAGTGAAGGGGCTGTCCAAAATGATCAAGACCACATCATTACAAAGATCTCAAGAGGGGGTGGGGGCATAACCCCTATAGTTTAGAGAGTATGATGAAAATGTAGTATATTTATAAAGGATAGTTATTTGTTATGGATGTAACTTTGCAGAGCTCAGGGTGCGATGTATTGGGATTCACAGAGCGTAGGGTCTCATTGTGCAAGGAGCTTCTTGGATAATTGGGTCTCATTATGGATTCCATGATTAATTGGGGATGTGATTTCAGAAGTTTGAATGCTTTTTGAATCATCATGTTCCTTAAAGGGCCTTCGTCCATCCAGAATGGAATTAGACATCATGAAGGGCGTGTCCCCAGGGGTGGAGGCTCTCAAAAAGACAAGAATGGTTATTTATGAATCCTAGGGGGCTCCTCAAAAGGGTATATTTTAATGTACCTGATCTCCATGAAATGACAGTGTGAGGGTGCAACCTGATAGGGTCTCCTAGAAAAATGATGGCACAAGGATGTATTTATAAGCATCAGGCCCTCGTAGGGCTTGAAAGTGTACAATGGAAAAATCATGATCTCCATGGAAAGGTGGACCAGTGTCAGACTCGTTGATCCCTCTATCAACTACCTTTGTGGTGATCTTAGAGTACATTGGGCTCGCAAAGGAGTTCTTCAAATTCCATCACGATCGCGAGGGAGCTCTAAAAACTAGAGCTATGTGATTGGGCTCCACATAACATTTTTATCGCCTAAATTAAAATGGTAAAAAAGTCTATTCTTTATCTCGATTAAAAATCAATAACTAGCCAAATTTATTCTTGAAGAACTAGATAAATTCTTAAATAATGTATGAAAGTATTCTGTGTATTCTTTGGGCTCATTTTCTAGTTCCAATAGGTATATTGACGATAAAACCTATTTTTAATTTCATATTCAACTCGTTTTTTTTAAATATATGTAATGGATTGTATTTCAAAAAATGTCCATTACATTATATCATATCACTCAATGGATGTGGGTATTGGAGGAATTCATTCAATCTTGTTCAGTTTTTTTACATTTGAGGATTATATGGGCTTGTATATGTTTTCATGTGTACATGTACTAAGGTTAAAGACTCCCATGTTGGTGATAGTACTAATCAGTGCTAGTATATATCCCCTATCTTATTATAGGTAGCGTTGGGGAGTAGTTCCACATGCTCCATTAGGTAGGGTCATGAAATCATATATAGATTATTTTTTAGGAGAATATTATTGATGATGTGTTCTGTGTAATTAGGTGAGGTCCATATAGTGTGTAGACCAATTTTTAGTTTTCATTATCTTATAAGGGTTTCCTTGGTTTTCCAAATCATTTTGATATGCCAATTTATTTTAAAAAATATAAAATGGTGGAATTACACAATTCTTAGTAGGTGGGTAACTCATGTACAACAATGATGATATATGGTATGTGTTAAGGATTCAGGTGGCTTATTTTTAGGAGATACATTGCTGATATTTTAATCATTCATATACATTCCAACAGATCATGATAGATCACGAGAGACCATTGGATTTAATTTAGCATCATCTTTTGATGATATGGTTGTGTGATCATATTTCTAAATATTTGGGGTTGGTTTTTTGTATACCCCTCGATTGAACAATGTGTTATGGAATGTGATAAATTAGATAAAGAAATTAGATCACTTTTTCACATTCATCGTACAACCGTAGTTTAATGGTTTGAAATATATACCTAGAAGATATTTTCCATTTTTATAGAGTTTCATTTAATATATACTTTGATAGAGAACCATATTTTATTTATCTGTTTTGGAGATAACTCCAAGAGGCACTGATATCTCAGTTTCATTTTATTAGGGAATATCATCCATAGATAGATAGTTATATTGTTAGAAATATACAGATACTCAGTTACATTCTTAGTCATGATTTTTTAATTATTGTGGATATTAGGACATCCGTTTGGGATAGGTTTAGTTTTATTATAAAAATAGTTAATTCTTTTACATTCATTTCTCTCCAATTTAAGCCTTATATAGAAGGCCTTAAAAATAACAATTCTTTTGGTTAGATATTAATTAATTTTCATTAGTTGGACTGATCATCATCAATGATATTACATAAAATGTTCATATTCATTTTTAATAATTGATGATGAAATAATTCATATTTTTATCTTATGTAGACAATCATGGGATACCTTTGGAGTTCCTAGTTGGTGAATATGTGTTTTTGAGAGATTATCCTCGTTTGCGTCATCGATGGCTTGTGAAAGATGGGAATATTGAAAAATAGTTTGTGGGACTTCATAATGTTGTTGAGAAGGGTTAGAAAGATCTTTTCCATTTATCACATCCATAATATTTGAATTTGATACATAGTTTGATTAATTTATTACATCTTACAAACTATCTTTATGACCTATATCATATCTTGATTATGGAGGATCTTTATGTTGAGCCTGATTTATCCATGATAGATACTCCTTTTAGGATAGTTGATTCTAAGAAGAAGGTCTACTGTGGGAGGATGATACCATTAGTAATTTTTCTATAACATAATTGTTCAAATTATGATGATATTTTCTTATGTGTGGCATTGATGATTGATTAATGGATTCATCTCATTGATATAGAAATAGATTTAATGGATTTATCCAAACAAAATTTTTTATGGAGGGGTGTTGTATCATTTTGTTAAATTCATTCATATTTTACATGACTCGAGATTTAATAATTTTTTGGTTGGGACTTGGTTCGGGTTATAATGGATGATTTTTTTTTATTTTTGAATCATTTTTTGTCTATGAACAATTGGAACATGGTTAGGTTAAACCATGTTGATTATACAAGAGAATCGTGGTCCCTCTTGATAACCACTAAAACTGGGAAATCTATTAGTAAAAATAGTGAATCCACACCCAAATCATACACTCTATGGAAAGTGGGGAATTGATGGTTGGGACATGGTTAGTATGAATTTGTCTCCAAAACATGAACCCCAATATGACTTATAGTAGGGGAACATGATTAGAAAACACAGTTTTCTAGCCCCGTGACCATACCTTGGATACAATTCATACAATGTTTTGTTACCCTAAAAATTAATTTTAATCTCTATAATAACTTTTTAAAGATTCATAATCCACCCATTCAATAATAACATGATTTTTGTCTCTTTTATATTCTCAAGATGTTAAATTGGAACCTACAGCTCTTTTCTTATAGGATCAACTTGAAGTTTATCAGTTTTGATCGCCATTGGGTAAGCAGAACTCCTCTCATGTTATTTCTTCCTACCTTTATTTCTCTCGACCATATAAATCAATATATAATCATTTAATTAATGGATATACACTACATTTTATTGGGTCTATTTATTCTAGGTTGTGTTCCAAGATCATATATTTCATAAGTCATCTTTGGAAAGTCTCGTTATGAGTGTTGATTTATGGATATTTGATTTAAAGGTATGTAGATAATTATTTATTTTCCCTATAATTGAAATCATTAATTAAAAGGATAAATTTAATTTATTTTTCAATTTAATTATAAAACATGGAATTTTGATTATTTCATCTTGGATTTGAAATGGTCATTAGAGTTCAGAAAAAATCAAATTTCAATGGAATTGAAATTGGTAGGAGAATTTTTTGAAAATTATTTCTTTATTAGGAAACTATTTTTTTCAAATGTTAAGATGTGTATTTTGCGAATATGTATTAAATTTAAAATTCTATTTAAATGGAATTAAATTATAAAACTCTTTTTTGGAATGATATGGTATGTGGAAATAGGAAATTTTGAAATTGTAATATAAAATGTTTAAAATGATTGAATACCAATTTTATTGATAGATTACATGATTGAAGAAAATGTGACCATGGATAGTTATTAAATAATTTTAACCATGATTATAGGATATTTATCATATAGAGATATATTTAGGATAAAAAAATTAACTAAACCATGCCATCTCATGATCATCAAGACGAGTTCCCATCATAGGGTTTATATTGATTAACCATAGTGGGTTCTTATATTGGGGTGTTGGTTGTGCAAACATAATATTTATGAATCATGATTGGTGATGAAATGTGTGATGATTATAAAACTGGAAACTGATATATTGTAGGGAATTTGATTATGGTACTATTTGACTTTTTTTGATTTCTTATAAATATAATTGATTTTTTGAACTATTTTATTCATTATTATTATTTTATATAAAATATTTTTAATTAAATGTTCATTTGAAACTAGTTTAAATTTATTTGATACATAATACATATATTTTAATGAATTATTGTTTTGGATTATTATATGAAAATATGATCCCATGATATGTTTTATTAAAAATGATAAAATATATTGTAGATTGTTATCGTATTGATTATGGTTCAAAGAGTGAAACCATACTAAGATTTATAGATAACACCCTACATTTTTCCTCTTAGAAATTTGTTGTTATCTTATTCCTGTTCCCTGAAATGGAAATTAGGAATAATAAGGGGGGTGGATATTCATGTTCCATTGGATCATGGAGGGATGATTATGATCGGTGGAGCTATTGTCCACAAGTTACTGAGTAGTTTTTATGAATTTTTTCTGCTTGAAATTTTTGATTCCTTTAGAATATTAATATATCAATTTTGGTATAGTTTTACCAATTTTATATAGTAATTATTATTTTGTTAGTTTTGATTATACTAACTTGTATATCATTAATTCTGTTGTTTTTTGGAAAATCCATTACCTCGTTGATCATGTATGTTCATAAGTTCATGGTATTATCTCATGATTATTAGGATAATACATCAGGTTATGTTAAAGATAACATAGTTATAAAGTTAATAAGGTGTTAAAGATGGTTCCAAACTCATAATCAATAAAGAACACCATTTGAAAATTTTTTATCATCTCAAAAACATCAAAACAATTCCCATTAACATTAGAAGAATTTGAAAAAATAACCTACTTTAGTTTACTAATATCACTCAATAAATATCAAATATGATTCAACCCTAATCTATATATTATCTTTCATATAAGTGTGTTTCATAATTTATTTTTAGAAACCTTAATGAATTAATACAGAAGGAAAGATCATCCCTTATGACTAGTTATCTCTATAAGCATCAAATTTTTTTACACATATTCATAGAATCTATCAAATCTATCAAACACAGGTGATGTGGTCTGCTATATTTTTTAAAACTATAATAGAGAAATTTTAAATCCTTCCTTTTCTAATTTTTGTGATTTATTAATGATGATCGTCTCGATAAACATATAACATAGTATGGGCTTTCAACATATATATGTTCATATGGGTATTCATGGGTCTCTAACTCCTTATTTCTATTTACCTAAAATTTATGTGTAGAATAAGATCTAAATCAGCGTTTTCTTATAACCATGACGGGACATTAAAATCTTCTTTATGGATACATATATGAATCCATCACCAATGTCATCCATGTTTCAAAATTAAATTTCATATGAAAATTGGAATTGGTTACAATAGATACAATCATTATCCAATGGGAACATCAATATCCCCTAGGTATTGATTTTCAATTTGAAATATAATCCAAATTTTAATTAAATTAATCTCCCCACAATTAAAAATTACCGTAAAATCATTAAATTGTTTTACTACTAATTGTTAGAGTGACTGCCCCCCAATTTTAATGGTTATAATTTTGAAGGAGTTCATTAATATTAGTCTTCTTCTCCCCAACCAAATTTGATATCACTTAATATATGATAACAATTAATTTATGATACATATTGATATATAATCTAAAAATAATAATTTCCAATTGAGTATCTTCCCAAAATTCATATCCTATCGATAATATTGTATGAAAGCATAATCAACGTCTTCTATTCTTATTTTTGATAATGTATTAGATGATAAAAGTATGGTTTTATCCAGGGAATATTTTAAATTTATAAATCCTTTAACAAATTAGGGTTCTTCAAAGATAATATAATTTTTGAATGAACCTTCCTTTTCCCAGCCTAATATACACTTTCTTGATTCCCTAATATCTCAACAAATTTCATACGACAAGAATTTCATATTGTTCTGTAGCTCATCATTTTCAAATGAAAATATGAAATGAATCTAAATAAATAATATTCCTAATTAGACATGTAATCATATTTCTCCTATCAATATATCATCATAAAATAAACACTCTATCATTGTGGAATAATCCATTATAGAAATCATTGTTAATACGTATAATGAAAAAATATTTCTTTATTATCATATGTGATACCAAAATATATCTTCATTCTTATTGGAAGAAACATGTATTGATTTTATTTAAAATTTTGGAACATGTTATCAAATAAAAAATTAAATTACAAAAAAAAAATTTTATAGTTCTTCCATAAAAGGGTAGATAATCACCTCATGATTATAGAATTAATATTAACGAAATAAATTGTTATGTGAGAAATTAGGACACCTGACCATTGAATATTCTTCAAATATATCTATAATTATAGTTTTAACAAATTGTTAGGATTTTCTATATAAATAAATTCATTCATAATCTTGATCTCAAGGGATTATTCCCACACATAACCAAATTAGTATAAAAAATATTCATGAAATGTATAATTGATTATGGAATAAATATATCTTAAATAAAATCCCTTTTATTATTAAAAAAGTTGAAAAATAATTTCAACACAAGTAAAATAACTCAATATATCATTTCTAAATCACTTAATGATAAAATGGTCTACTCAATAGTTGGTATTAAAATCATCACATTCTAATTTGGTGTGGTATCTCTAAAAAAAATAAATAATAATTAAAATTAAGGGTTTTATTCATTTATTATTGAATAAATATTATTTTAAGGAATTATTTCAAATATATATTAGTGATACAACCATGTTTTACTCATCATCCACACATATCATTATCATCATTTTACTTCTCTATAATAAAGGGATGTAGTTGGGGGTACATAGTTTTTGGAAGTGATTTGGTGTATAGCTCAACAAAACTGGATTTGGTTGTTAGAGAGGGGATAAAAATATTGTATGAAATACATAAGTATATTGCTGATTGTAGGAGGAGGCTGTTGGAGTTAGAGGTTGGACACCATGTCTTCTTTAAGGTTTCCCCCTCAACGTGGGTATTGGGGATTTGGAAAGGGGATTATTCCATCAGCCATATTTTTTACCTTTAATGTGTTGGGGAGGATTAATGATGTGACTTACTATTCGAATATTCATCCATGACTAGACCATAATTATACCATTTTTCCTGTCACTCGGAACCATTGGAAACTAGATGCTGACTCTCATATCATTGACTAGGGAGATTTTTCTATTGAGGATAGATGCAATTTCATTATGTATCTAGTGGAGATCCAATATCACCGAGATATTGTTATGTAATAATGGACCATTCCATTGGTGAATGTGTTGTGTAGGCTTGATGGAATGGTGGATTGCACTTTGGACATGTGTTGGCCAATCAATTTTTTTGGTATTATTGAAAATACACATTGAGAAAAAGTGGAAACGATAAATATGTTACACAGATATGGGAAAAAAATACAAAAAATATATTAAAAAATTCAAAATATCCAAATATCCATATCACCGCGCCACATCCCGACATACATTGAAATTCCAAAAAATAGTCATCATGACCACCATGACCCTACTCCCTCTTGATGCACACCCTGACACAAACTGAACACCCTGGGAACAAGCTCACTGGTGATAAACGTCTGCAGAAAACCAATATCACCACCTGAAACACGTGCATAACAGATGCGAAACCCAGCCAGTAACAGAGTCATTGTTATCGACACCAACTAATAAATAGGATCACCATGCCCCAGAATCAACACATACGAAGAGCCAACATTGAGGGAACCCGTAAAAGGGAAGATATTTTATTGCAACGCCTCCTAAAATCCCAGGGTGCTCGCCCAAACACATCCCAAACCCTATTGGAAATGCCCGACTGATCAACACGAAAAAACACAAGCGAGGATGGTACGATGATTGAAGGAAAATACTTGAACCCAAATGATGTTTTGTGCACCACCAATTGGGATACCTTTCTCAAGAGGTTTTTATTACCTTATATAGACACAAAAAACAGGATGTATTTACAACGTAATTAAAAACACCCAGTAGCCTTAATGCGGTCAAACTGTGTTGACTCATCAATGTGGGGGAGAAAAATAAAATCGGTGAAATAAATTCCAAATAAAATTAGTCTAAAATCACCCCCTTAATTTCTATTGTGTTCTCTGGATCTCAACGACATCGATCTTCGCACACAAATTATGAACCTGGTGTGCCTAAGTGACTTCGTGAGAATGTCTGCAGGGTGATATTCCTTCCTCGAAACCTTCTCCTTGCTCACCGTCGGCTTCACTGCAATGAATGTGGCCTGCCGGTGGGCAGTCTTGGCTCATCATCCATAATGAAGTGTAACTCACTAGCATCGAGCATGCGTCGTGCAAACCCAGGTGGTGTTGTCGGACCGATAATGTTGTCGATGGTTAGAAATAGAAGCAGGGCGTCAACGTGATCAACGTCTAGTGCTTCTGCCATATTGGATGGCGGTGAAGAGAAATCCACTATGGTTGATGCCACAGGTCTATCCTTAACCACGTCTGCTGTTTCATCTTCTACTGAGTTCACACTAATGGGTTTGAGTGATGAGATCTAGTCTCCAACAGTGTTTTCGGCCTTCACATTCCTTGGTCTACATGCCTTTGTGTGTTCGATAGTGATTGGATCCTTACTAATCCACATAGCTTCTTCACCATGAGCACTCCAATCCCACTGTTTTTCCTCGTCGAAGGTGACATCGCGGATTACATGCACGCGCTTACTGACAGGGCCATACATGTGATATGACTTGGACTCAAACTCATACCCAACGAAGATCATTGGCGTAATCCGGTCATCCAGCTTCTTTAGGTGAGGCTTCACATTCTTAACATGCGCGATGAAGAAAAAGGTGTAGAGAAAGTGCACCGCCGATCATTTTCCATGCCAAGCCTCATATAGTGTCATTCCGTCAAGGCTGTGAGTCGACGCTCGGTTAAGGATGAAGATGGCGGTGGAGACAGCCTCACCCCAGAACATCCTGGGAAGAACATTAGCATTCAGCATGCTTTGAGACATAGACACCATAGTTTGGTTGTGTTGTTCAATGACCTCATCCTAATGTTGTGAAAAAAGAACCAAGAGTTTTCGCTGTACGCCACGGTCAGTACAATTTTCACCGAACTCTACTAAGGTAAAATCGTTACCGCGATTAGTACAGAAAACATTCATCTTGTGCTCTGTCTCCACCTCCATCGTGTCTTGAAAGCATCTGATTGCTACTGGAGCCTGTTCATTTCTTGCAAGAATATTGACCCACATCTAGCGGCTCATGGCATCCACGAGTAACAGAAAGTACCAGTTCCCGCTTGGCGTTGTTGGCGTGATCGGCCCGCAAAGGTTACTATGGATAGGGTCGAGGACTTGTTCTGCACGATGCATCACATTATTTGGGGAAGATGCTTGTTGTTTCTTCCAATTGAGTTAGTTGTCGTAGACTTGATATATTTGATCAATCCGTGGAAGCCCTCACACCATATCATGTTGAGAGATCTTGGGCAGAGAATGGGAGTTCAGGTGGCCATACCTCTCATGCCATCGCCATGCCACCTCTGACCCGCTTGTTGACAAGCATTTAGGTTGTGCAATTTTAAGTCTGAGCTTGTACAGCCGGTTGGGGAAGCGATGCTCCCTAGCCAGTAGGCGTCGTTGCTTGTCCCGAATCATCATGATGCCTCCCTCGATCAGTACCTAACAACCATTCTCATCGAGTTGTCTGATGCTGATGATATTGGCAGTGAGGCTCGGGATGAAGTACACCCTCGTGAGTGTGTGGTGCTCATCAGTTTTAAAAGTGAATAAGATCGCCATGCAACCCTCCATATTGATGAAATATCCATCACTAAACTTCACAGTTCCGCGGATCCCAGATTCAAGATCAGAGAAGGTAGCGCCGGAACCGGTCATGTGGTTTTTGGCACTAGTGTCGAGGTACCACAGGTCGTCGTCGCACACCTCCCTTTGAGCATGTGGTGCAAAGACCTTCGCCTCGAGCACTCGGAGAGGACTGTAATGTGGCCGTGGGGAATTATAAGTGACATATTGTGGTGGTGGTGAATCAGGCATCGCAGTGCATGCCCTTACCAGAAGGAGTGTCAGATCGTCGTCGTCACCATGGGTTAGAAGAGCCTTTGCATGTCTCATCCTACTGTGACAATCTTTATCCCAATGACTCATTTTTCTGCAATAGAGCCATTGGTCTCTCGAGTCATCATGACCATAATTGGATCCCCTATCATCGCTTCATGGTTGTTGGCGATGCTGGTTTCCAGTCTTGGTGTTGTTGAGGGGTTCATTCCTCACTTGTCGCTCCTCCATCCATGTGTCCCACTCCTCTTTGGTGAGGAGCAAATTCCCTCTATATTTGGTGGTGGGTACCGGGTCAAAACGGTCTTCCGCTGCTTTGAGTCTCCCTGTTACCTCCTCCACAGAGAGCATAGAGATATCGAGAGGCATCTTAATTGAATGGGAAATTTGGGAGAACCTGGAGGGGACGATGTGAAAATAATTTTCAACGACCTTGTCTTGAGGCTCCGGATCGTTGAGTATCGTGAGTTGGTTCACCATCCCAGTGAGCCGCATTGCGAAGTCGTCCACTGATTCACCATTGTGAAAAACATTTCCTTCGTACTCCTTGCGGAGCTTTTGAGCATTGTCCTTGCGAACATGATCAATTCCGATGTGCATGGTCTTCACAGTGTCCCTTGCTTCCTTAGCAGTTGCCTTGACGGTGAGTATGGATATCATCTCTAGCAGGACAGCATGGAGGATGGCCTCTAGAGCCATCCAATAATCCTAGAGTTCTTCACCCCTAGTGTCTACGGCATCCCAAAGACCGTGTACCTGAAGCATGACCTTCATCATCACGGACCAGTCGATTTATTTTTTCTTCTTGGGGTTTGGATACGTCACCGATCCCCCGATCACATTCACCACTCGATGTACCACCAGAGGGCTACTACCGCTGTCTCAGGGATGTGCCAATGATGTTTGGGAGAGTCGGGGTGATGATGGCTCAGAGTTTGGAATTGAGGATTAATACAACCTCCCTCTGATACCAAATGTTGGAAAAACCCGACTGATCAACACGAAAGAACACAAGCGAGGATAGAAAGAATATTGAAGGAAAATACTTTAACACAGATGATGTTTTGTGCACCAAAAATTGGTATACCTTTCTGAAGAGGTTTTTATTTCTTTTTATAGACACAAAAAATAGGATGTATTTAGAACGTAATTAAAAACACGCACCAACCTTAATGAGGTCAAACCGCATTGACTCATCAATGAGGGGGAGAAAAATAAAACCGGTGAAATAAATTCCAAATAATATTAGTCAACAAAACCATCATGTATGCCATCTTGCCCAACCAACCTCGAAAGGAGCAATGTACCTAGAAGCTAGAGTAGTCTGAGAGAAAAAAAGACCTCCAAAACATGGAACAATGAATCCAACACCATCAATCCCATGTAACACTTCATCATTAGACTAGAAAAACTAAAAAACCAAGATCAACGCTAAAGGATGTAACCAACAAATGACCAAAGAAAACATCATTTTCGATAGAGAAAAACAAAAAACAAATGCATTGAGGACCATCTGAAAAAGATGGAAACCCTAATATAAGATATCACCAGACGAGACGAGCCCCCAACACCAATTTGAAACAACCATCCCCATCAAAAAACCACCAAAAAAACTCTCATACCAAAATGAAATGTTTGAAAGCATAAAATAATGGGTAGCTAGAGAAGGGGAGGGAAAATTATGACTAGAGGAAGTTGTATAACCTCACACCAACACAATCCCAAAACACCGAAGCACCTTCATGAAAAAAAATGTTGTTTAACAAGAAGGTTCAGATGATAAGAGTGGTGGGTATGTGAAATAAAACCATGAAATGGTAGCATCAAATATACCGAAATAGAATAGTTGAAAACAGACTCCAAAATAAAATCATGGTTGCTGAGAGAGCCAACAATAGATAGGAGAAGTGCAAGCACCGAAGAGACGAAGAGACAGATGTGGTATTGAGATTTTATTTATTAAATTTTGTTTGTGATGAGATGTTTTGATAATTTTTTTGTTACAAGATGTGTACTTTTAATTGATATTGTTTGTGATAATGTTTAGACAAATGAAAAGGATAGGAACTGAAACCGAATGTAGAAACATGTTATAATGATGTGATTAATCATGTGGGCGTGGTTTAGTGCCACCCAAAGAATATAGTTTCTTTACAGGGATGATAGATTTCAATGATTCGTGTGTTTTTAGATGAGTGGTTTTTGGTGGTGGTGGATTGTAATAAGTGAGATCATTGACAGGTATATCTAGGAATGGATGTTCGGATACATTCCCTCTTTTCTACTTGGTAATATTTTATTTCACGGGGGTGAGAATGATTGTTGGGAAATATTATTTAATGGACTGTACCAACTACCCCATTACATTATAGAATATGTGTAATTTGAGGTGTATGTGGAATGTATAAATGTTTTGGTGAAGAAAGGGAGGTTTTTAGGAATGTTTTGGAGAGAAATGGGGTGTCTTAGAGGATGACATAAAATCCAAGATGTAGATAATTTATGATAGAATATTTTTGTGGTGGATCACAAACTAAATATCCATGGTGGTTGATTACCAATAGTTCATCATTATATTAGTAGATATCCAAATGATTTTTTTCATTTTTTAATAATGAGAGGGTGGGTAAATCATCTTCCATCCATCTTGTTGCTTTCCGTACACGTGATTTATGATGACTAAACAAGGTTATATTTTTCATTTGGGTTGTTAATTCATTCTCCATAATTTTATCTACTTCTAATCTATGATAATTGTTTTTGTCATATTGATAATGGATTAGTTTCTTTTCATCTTATAAATGAGATAGTTGGACTTGGTATGATGGGTAATTCACTATTCATGTCCTTATGGGATCTAGGGTGTATTAACACCCTTAGATTTAAAATTTTTAATTAATTTTTCATTCTAATTTTTTATTTCTGTATTTATATTAGTTTGGGTGAAATAAATATATGTGTTTTATGATATATTTACGTCAGTTTATTATAGTGGTATGGTTTAATATCTACTGTGGGGTGAACCCCATCACTCAAGAATTAGTTTTAAAAAAATTAATTTGAATGTTATTATTTTATTTATCAAAATCAATTTTTATTTAAAAGAAAATGAATTGTTTTTCAAATTATTAAAATTGGATTATAGTAGACATGTATTATTGTTATTGGATGTTGGAAATTTTAAGTTCAATAATTTCATGTACATCATGGTAAACAATGTTGTTTATCCATCCCTAAAATGTAAATGATTTTTTAATATGGTTTTATTCCCTGATGATTCAGTTATATTTGTTTATTAACTATGTATTTGGTGATATATGATCTGTAAACATGTTTATTATTGAATAAAATATAATCCTATTATTTTCATTAAACCCAATGATTATAATGGAGGTTTCTTGTTTCATGATGATCCCATATACTCAAAATATGATTCGTTGGTCATCGCATATTGTAGGATTGACCACAAATGTGTTCTTTAAATAATATGAAATTAAGAGCGGTATTAATTTTACCAATGAATATAATATAAATTATCATGTTTCCCCATATAAAATTTGGAAGATAGTGTGATTCCATTGAACTGATTTGAATATGAGGTGTACATATAGACAATTGGGCTACCTTATAGCCCATTATTCTAGATTCATAGAGTGTGTGACGACTCATTTCGCCTCCTAAATATGTGGGTATTTAGGCGGGCATTCCATGAAGTTTATTCATTTTTAGGATATAGGATATACTAGTATAGGCCTTTTAGTGAAATTGTTATTGTCTCATTCTAATATAATTGTTCTTGTGTTTTATTTCATGGGAAATAAGATATGATGTGTTTTGATCATGTATATGTTGAGGGAAACTATTCCTTTTATGAAATATACATGATCTTAAAGATAACAAATCGATTAAGAAACCCAGATTGGGTGGCCAAATATTTTAGCAACCAAGGGGACCATATGGGATTCCCCATTATTGTTTTGAATATGAATAAAATTATTGTGATGGGGATAACATTATTATAGAATAATATGAATGTTAGAATGGTAATGGGTTTTATGCCTAAGGGACAATCCCATAACATTATATTGGGGTAATATGAGTATCATGACCATCTTATTTTCATACATGGTAATATTTTAGTGGGTCGTTTATCACTAATGAGTATAATATATTCTGATATCTTGGTGTCCCTTTAATATACATGATGAATAAAAAATATAGTTATATAAATGTGGTAAACATATAAACCCATTGAGCACCATAGATGGTGCTATTTTGGGATACCCCTTATCCCCCAACAAGTGTGGTATAAGTTGAATGTTTGGTTGTCTACTTATCCATAGACCAATATTTGATATGGTGATATATAAAATGTAATTTTATCCCCCTAATTATAATGAGATAAGGTGATTATAATGAGAGAATGTTATCCCCAAGAAGATTGTGATATTATATTTATATTTGAGTGTTCCTATTATTCAAACAATATTTTACACCTGGAGACATTAAATTATATTTAAATAATTTAAATTAGTTCGTTTCACTATATTATGGTACAAACAACTCAATGTCAAAATGAACTATTATATAGTACATCACTATTTCATAGTTGTTAAATTGGTATTAACAAATTGGGTTAACTAAAAAATTAATATAATATTGTTCAAAATCATAACAAATAAATTCACTGGTTACCCATTGATCCAATTTAGGTCATTAAAATCAATATGATGTTGATTTTAGACATAAAAGTGTATTATACATAAGAAAAAAATTTCTATCCAAAACTACTTCTTCAATGTTCATACTGGTTTAATTATAAATCAAGTTCCATATAATATATGATTTTCATGTTAAATAATGGATTAAAATTTTTGTTTCATCATAATTAATGTTAGGTAATATGTCCAATATAATTTTGGGGACATAATTATTATTCAAAATAGTAAAAATCAATTATATAAGTTAAGGATAAAATTGGATTACTATACAGACCCAATTACTACTTAATAAGACTATGAAATGATTACATATATATTTCAAGAGATAGGTTTTAAGACAATGTTTGATTATAAGGCCTGGTATTCTCGAATGTAATTATATAAAAATATTAAAATCATTTTGTAGTGTGTGTGCATACTATGCTAAATATAATCTAATTACACCTAAAATTATGATCATACAAAAAAAATGAGACCATAATTTAGTTATTAGTGCAGTTTATACCCTAGGAATTACATAAAATTAGTCGGTACTTGAAATTCTAACCCCCTCAGTCGTTAGTGGTTCTTTTCATTAATGAATGAATGAATTAATTAAATGTTATATTTTTTATATTTATTGAAATGGATAACTCTTTAAGAGTTATGTTAGAACAATTCATCTGGGGTTGGCCTCATAATTTTGTAACATCCTTTTAGATCTCTCTTCTTTCTTCCTATAGTGTATCCCTTTAGATCATGAGGAAACACTAGAATAATGAATATTGGGATGTAACGAACATAACAGATCTTCCCAAATTGTTCGAGAATTTGTTATTAATCAACAACCGATCCAAAATAAATATTGGACTCATCTTTTTTTGTTTTTATGCCATTGGATTAAATGATTCTATATATAAATTATTTTTTATTAATGATTCGGCAATTGATGAATTTTCATTTCCCGTATACAAAATTTACATTCTCTATTCCATTAGTATCAAATATAGAATCCTTGTTCATGATCAATTTCTAAATAATTCTTACACTCAATCAATTGACACTTGTTTTTAGTTATTTTTCCCTTGTTTATTTTTTCATCACCATTTGTATCCTCATGGTCTCAGTGTGACTATTCAATCTGGTACCAATCACGATTCCTCCCACAGATTTAGGGCAAATCAAGGAAAAAAGAAAGGATTGACAATAGAGTCATAGTTCTAGGATCATCATGGGACAAGGATGATCGATTTGATGGGTTGAGGCTAGATCATCAAGGGGTGATGTTGTGGTAGTGTGTGTAGAATACATAGAAAATTAGAAAGACCTCTGATGACTATTTTCTGGTGACAGATGGCCGAGATATGAAATATATCAGAAGATCAAAATATTTTACATATATTATAGGAAAAATCTGAGGTTGATTGAAAAGATTCAGAGTGGGGGACTGGATGTAGTATTTATATGTAAATCCTAACTACACATCACGTTCCAAGTTGAATAGGTGGTGTTTATTTCTTCAGTAGCAGTGAATAGGGTTTTGAAATCCCTTAAGGATGGAGGGACATTTACATCACCAACATGTAGTGTACCTCCTTCCTGTGTGTATAGGCCATGGGATGGATAGCATGTATAGGAAAACCCCACATACCAAGTACCTGACACAATCATATCACACAAGTTCTACCACATGTGTATCAACTCAGTGTGTACTAAATTACATTAACACGAGGTCCATTATAGAAACACGATGAGCTGGAAGAAGCCCCCAATTTGGTAATCCAAGAAATTCTATATAGTGCACCGACATATAGTGTACACTACCTGGGATGAAGACATGTCCTAAATAGGGACACAACCAAGACAGAATGTGGGTCCACACGCCATGTGTGACCCCTCACATGCTATGTACCCTTGGTTACATTTTTAGGAAACTATGACCTTCCACATCACCATCAATTCAACACGGATTTGGCCCCGTGTGTAGCCTATCTAGATTTTTCAACCATGTAGAATGAGATAGTTTCATATGTTGTGGATATTGAGATAAGATTGGAAATTTTATGTTCAAAACCCCTTCGTAGGCAACCCTATTGAGATAAGTTGTTATGAAGGTTCCCTAAATTCTTACTCTCGAGTGAAACCCTCCTGTTGGGCCAAGCATGAGTCATTGATGACCTAGAGAAGAACACAAGCACTTGGCTGGGAACGGTTCCTCTAAAAACACTTGAGTTAAGCCCTCTATATTTTCTTGGAAAGGGACCTCAACAACTAATAGAGTGGAACACTATAAATAGTTTGGTAATGGGTCTTTTACTTTTTTATTTGAACCATCCTCTAGGGAAGGGCATGGGTCCTTGGTTATAGAGAGTGGAACCCTCCAACTAGGCTAGGTAGGGGTCCTCAACCACTAGAGATGATCCCTACACCTAGGATAGGCAGGTTTCAATGACCAAATGAGTAGAATCCTTTTATTATATAAGGGAATGGGTCCTCTAAATAGAGTTTGTGGACCAAAATTTTACTAAATAAGGATGAGATTTGGATTAACATAACTTTATACTCATGATAAAGATGGATTCATTTAGAACTAAGTTTCATTTTTATGATGCGTCCAAAACTATTTGGGTGACTCAGTGCTTCCCAAAGTTAAGAATATCAATGTGAGAAGAATTAGTTACTTAGAATTGTGTGTTTAGGGTAGACATGTGGGATGTAGTGCATCTTTTTAAACATTTTGTACTATAGTATCCCCTTATTATTGTTCTATAATTTGATATTGATATCCACTTACTCTCTCATTTGAATTTAATTGACTAAACATATATATATATATATATATATAAATATATATATCATTATTTTGTATCCACTACATAGGTATGGTTACTCTACATCCTACATAGGTGAAGACACACAAGGTATGCCCCAGGATTTAGGTTTCTAGAATCTAATGGTTGAATGAGTCTACTCACCAACTATACATGGAGAAGGATTAATGGGTAGTTCATATACTCACTTAATTTATATCCTTGTACTTGGATGACCAAGATTTCAATCATTGTTGGGTTGATTTGTACCCTTTCACTTTAGCTTGTGTATATACTAAATCTATCTTCTATTGTTATCTCAGACTAATACCCCTTCATATTTTTCAGTGTACTACTGGTTATGATTATACACACCCATGTATGTGCTTTTCCCACATGTGTCATGTCTTGTGTAGATGAAAGACATGTCGACTGTTACAATAGAGTAGATTATGGATACTAGGTTCTTAGACCACGTATGGTGGTTGTATGGTAGGATACCTGATTGGGGATCTATTATCTCTTTACTTATACTATTTTTTCAGGTTGGGACACATTTATGGTTGGGTGTGTATGTTTACCCTTTTAAATTTTGTTTACAGTATAGTACATTATTACAGTCTAGAGGTTAATCCTTTCATTGATTATTTTCATAGCAGTGTCACATCTTTTATTCATTACCTCAAAATATTTTCATTGAGTTTTTCTTCTATGTGAATAGACGTACATAGTAAAAGGAATCCCCTGGTTAGTTATTCCTTAGTTTCTTGTCTCCACCCTATATTATGGAGGCATGGTAGGGGCAGTTGCAGATGGATCCCTATCATGGGTTAGGTCATAATAGAATGGTATTATAGAAAGATAATTTATTTAGAGGTTTTTTATAGGTATTCCCAAAATATGATTTGTTGGGTTTAAGGAAATAGTTTCTATGTGTCTCAAGGGAGGATCTAATGCTAGAAAATCTAGTAATGGTGCGGTGGATAATGTTGAAATTAACTTGGACCTCAAATTCTTCCTTGTTGACTCGACATGGGAGGGCATTTTTTGCATTGTTCAATTGTAAATGAATCATATAGTATTTATTCTTTAACTATCATTCGAGTAATATCCCCATTGTTTTTGTTATTTATATATTTTCTCATCTGACCAATGTACTTCTTGATGATGTTTAGGATCCATCCAGGATGACAACCATCCAGGATACCATCTCAGTTATTTGACGATGACCTGATGACGAACAATACATAAATTTAGGGACCATCTTGTGAACCCTTCCACTAGGTTGCACGATAAAAGAACCTCAACATATAGAGTAGAAAATAATCTTAGTAGATATATAAAATGATATGCACAGGCATAATACACTCCACATGTTCAAGCATCTGAGATCGATGGGGTTTCCTGGAGAACCAGATCCTCAGGATATATAGAATTGGATAGAGTTGTTGGACTATATCATCATGCTTGTTTAAACCCTGATGGATCTTGTGGTGTCATGGGAAGAAAACATTTTCAAAATATTAGATGGTAATTGGTGTACCCTTTTTATGTAGACGAATGATGACACAACAAACTTTTGGAGTGACTTCCAGCATCTTTTCTGTTAGGTGTACTACCCCTCCGACATACACATAACCTGTTTCCTGTATATTTTAATGCAAAATCAGGGTGGGATTACAGTGGAAGATTATGTTTTGAGGCTCATCGACCTTAAGTACTCCTCGCTTGATATGATTCTGGATGACTACTTTCGAGCATAGAAGAATGGTCATGGAATTTCTAGATGTATTGATGATTTTTTTGTGCCCATTTCCATCACCAAATATTATAGGGTGATGAATCAGTCACTATTGATATAGATTTATCTATGATAGAGATGCTAGAAATCTTGAATTAGCACTGGTCCCTGCAAAGCTGAATCATCTACAATAGCTAGATTACGCCATGAACTTGGATCATGGAGTTGGATTCCATTTTGTGATTAGACTCAGTTGTAAAGTCTATAGAAAGGGGGAGTAATATGATATCCTAGAAAGTTTTCGTGCTTCACTTATGATGGTGTGATCTCATGGAACGAGACTTGATGAAGAGGCATGAATAGAAACCTAGGAAGATAGAAGATAGACTGCCATGAAAGAGTCAAATCCATGATTAGGGATCTCTAAGGTGTATGCACTAGTATGAAAATCGTTTTTAACGTCGTCAATTTGACATCAGATTTTTATAAACCGACATAAAATATTTTTGCGGAGACTTTTTGGCATCGGTTTTTTTAAAAACCGACGCGAAACAATAAAAGAAAAATGTTATGACGCTGGTTTTTATGAAAACCTATGCCAAAAATTTAAAAACAAAATACAGTCCTATAGATATTTCCCTAAGATTTGATTTGACTAGTCGTGGATCTAAAATGGAGTTACGGATTAAATGTTATGGATGTTCGAAGTTTATATTTTCTAAAAGAAGTCTTAATTAAGTCCAACATTCAAAGGCCATAACATTTAATACGAATCTCCGTTTTAGCTCCATGACTAGTCAAATCGAAGCTTAAGGAATTCTCTAAAACCTGGTAATTTTTTATTATGTTTTTTGCGTCTGTTTTAATAAAAACCGACGGTAATTTTTTTTGTCTTCCATGTCGGTTCTTAAAAAAACCGGCGCGAAAAACAATTTTTTTTACTTTTCAGGTCGGTTTTCCTAAAAACCGACGCCAAAAATGTTTTCTTCCATGTCGGTTTTTACGAAAAACCGACGCGAAACATATTTTTTTTATCTTTTTAGCATTTGTTTATTTAAAAAACGATGCCAAAAATAATATCTATTGGAATTTTTGGCGTCCGTTTTCTTAAAAAAAAGACGCCAAAAGACCAATATATATCCTCTTTTGCGTCGGTTTCACACAAAACCGACGCCAAACAGTATTCATCAATACGCGGTATTAGAATATCAATTTTTTTCACAACGCACTTTTAACTTTTTAAAATCCCACCTACATTTTCATACTACTCAATCGAAAATATTTTCATTTACTATATATAAATCCATTTCTCATTTGTTCATCATTTTTATCCTCTTCGATTCAATCAAGTTTTCAACTCAGCATCAATCATTAATTTGAATACGGTACCTATTCTATTCTATTATTTTCTTTATTATTAATTTCTTTCATTTACAATCAGCTTGATTAGATTTCATATAATTATGATTTACATTTATTATCAAGTTAAAAATATAAAACATTTGGATGATATTTACCTATCTTGGTGTATGTTTAATTATCGATCGTTGTATTCATTATCACATGAGTTCTATAATAAATATAAGAGATATGATGATAAAAAATATATCATTTCAATGGAAGATCCAAAAACAATTGAAATGTGTTTGAATTATTATGTATATTTTATATCATTTGGTGTATGTGATTTTAATTCATGTTTATCTTGTTTTTATTAAAACAAGTTGTATCAATCGAAACATTGACATGTTCTTCTTCCGACGGCCATAACTTTTGATCTGTATCTCCATTTTAGCTCCACAATAAGTCAAATAGAAGATTAGGAAATGCTATAAAACATCGAAAAATAAAAAATAACTTTTTGGATTCTGTTTTTGTAAAAACCGACACCAAAAATAAGTTTTTTCCATTTGTGGCGTCAGTTGTTTTCATGAACCGACGCCGAAACTATTTTGTCAACTTTTTGGTGTCGGGTTTTAAGGAAACCGACGCCAAAAATGACGTGGATGAGTTTTTTGGACTCAGTTTTTTACAAAACCACCGCTAAAAAACAAATGAAATTTGTTTTTGGCGTCAGTTTACAAAAACCGACATAAAAAGTCATATTTTTTACATCGGTGACTTCAACGTTGGTTAAAAACTGACATAAAAAATAAAAAAAAACTGATGTTAAAGACCTTTTTGTGACTAGTGATTCATGGTGGTCCTTAGGTAAGAATAGTTTTAAGAGATGAATGTGTATCTATAGGTGGGGGATGCCATTATTATTTCCTACTACCTCCATCATAAGGCGGCCCCACATCAGACTGATGGACCTGGCCGTTGGGGCTGCTAATATCTACAAGGTATTGATGATTATGACACTACAGTGCATGATATGATTTGATGTAAAATCTATTTTAATTTTACAACATATTATGTAATAGTATATATATATATATGTTCCAATCATTCCTTCATCTCTCTAATCCTAGTACATGAGTTGGAGCTCCAAGTGGAGACGCTAGCACCTCAGCTTTATCTTGAGGTGCAAAAGTTAATTCATTTTTTTATATATGTCTTTTACTGGTAGAGTGATATTTTTTTAATGGATATAGGTTTATGTGGGGCCTTTGTGTCATCATGAATAAACTTAATGACATCAACTTTTCTATGGTTTGGATACCCATGGTCTTATCCTAGACTAATTGTCACTGCTGACAATTCAGATTTCTACCCACATATATAATGTGAATATCATTTTTTGGAGAGAGGAATCTTATTGCAGGGAAGGTGAGTTCTGAATACAGGATGATTAATTCCATCACATATCAGTTATAGAGAATATACCTTGGGGTAATAGGTTCTACAAGCATCTGTATTCCTTTTATTATGCAGTATTTTAGAGACGTCTCCCATGGGGATGTTATGAGACTACCTCTGAGGTAGGAGATAGAGTTATGAATCAAATTGAATTCTGGTACTTCTATGATATCTTACAAAGATTATTAGATGGAACCTAACAAGATTTGAGACCTATAGTTTCAATTAATGGATCTTCAGAGGAATGGTATCATTAGGCATATTGGGTCCCCCTGGGAAGAACTTGTGTTGTCTGTGAAAAAGGAGAACAAGATCCAACATCTTTTCATAGATTATGGAATCCTGAACTAGGCCATAATAAATAATATGTCCACCATTTATGGATTTAAAATATATTTGTCCATTTTTGATATGTTTATCGATGATCAATCTGAGGTCTGGCTACGACCAGTTGATGGTTACAAAGACTGATATTTTAATGTTGGTATTCTAAAAGTGCTACTGACACTAAGATTTCCTAGTGATTACTTTTTGTTTGAAGGATTCCCCTTCCATATTTATGAATTTAATTAACATAGTATTGTATCCATACAAAGAAAAGATTGTTGTTGTCTTCATCGAAAACATACTCATCATGTTTTTATCATTATAGGATCATGAAAATAACTTGTGTATGGTCCAATACATAGTTTTAGTTTCCAAACATTACAATAAGATTTTGAAGTGTCTGTTCTAGATACATGAGGTTCACTTTCTTGGGTATGTAATTTATCGACAGGGTTTATCCAAGGATCCAGTGAATATCGAAACAATGATTTCTTGAGTTCCACCTAAGAAAATGTATGTGGTGAATTTTTTTTGGTTTGACAGATTACCATTGGAGGTTTGTTAATAATTTGTCAAAAAAAAGCCCCTTTGACCACCATGACTCGAAAAGGGTAGTATTATACCCAGTCGTAGTAGTGGAAGAGGGCCTTTGATGAGTTGTGGCATAATTTGATGAGTTCACTTGTATTGAAACTACAATATGAGATTATTGTTTTTTCTCTATTCTGATGCCTTATGACTGTATATTAGATACGTTTTTCTATAATAATAATTAGTTATAAAATATGGGACATAGAATTTGAAACACCATGATTAGAACTACACAACTCACAACCTAGATCTTGTAGTGGTAGTCATCACCCTAATTATTTGGATATTCTATCTTTTTGGAGAGTGACATGTGGTTTACTCAGGAAACTAGATTATCAAGTATGTCTTCACAAAAACAGACATGAAACTGAGACATCATTGATGGTTAGTGTTCATTTTGTACTATGATATTGTGATAGTTTATATTGCCAGGATGGGAAACATTTTAGTAGATTCCATTATTAGTAAATCCCATGATCACTTAGTATAGGAGGATTTCGAGTATTTATCATCTCTATGGATGAACATAGTGGAGAAGGATGGGGAAACATGTCTATAGATGATGGTATTGACTCCTATTTTTGATCATGTGATTGTGTCCCACCTTAGTTACTTCATCTATTAGGTCCTAAATCATTTGATATCCATAGGTAACCTACCAAATTTTAAATATAATCAATGGTTAGTGTCATCATAATATATAGGTGAATAATTGTTTATGTCATGATGTAGGAGGGGGTGGAGTGATAGCTCCACATTTCTCCACCTATTGAACATCCTGGTGAGGAGAAGACATACAAGGACCATCAATGGGTTTTCTATTTGTATTGAATGAGATGAATCATAGATAAAATCATATCCTAGTTCCACACTAGTCATTTGGTGGGGGATGAGCACTAGGATTAGGAAACATTGTTATAGTCTCTTGGGATATTTGAGTGGATACGAGATGACATACCTATGGACCTTGTCATAGGTCATCCTTCATATAGAGGTTCTCGAATTCCAGTTGAGTGATGTTGTACTAGCTCATAAATTCTATTCACTTCCTCTATATTATGGAAAAGAGTTTTCTTGACTTTTTGGGAATGTTTTATGCAACATATATTTTTCACTATAACTGGTTCCCTCGATGATTGTATCAAATCGTGATGCCTGGTTTACATGATGATTATTGGGGATTCCAACAAGAACTATTTAGGACTAAGTTAATGATGTGTAAAACCATTAACCTCTAGTCACATTAGTATACCTTGTACATTATCCATGTACTGGGGGGTATGTTGAGATTCTATGTGTTTTACTTTTGTCAAATCTGGGAGGATCAACTGACATTAGTAAATTTTGCGTACAACTACCACTAAAACTCTACCATCAGCATGAAACATTTTAAGGTCATATAAGGGATACCCTTTTGGATACTCTTGTGCAGGATAGAAATTATAAATTAATCCCTTTTGGGAATATAGATGATCTACGTGAAAATATAGATAGCACATAGAATCCTTGAGTGGATGTGGGTGGTCAATAAGAGGTAGAAATATTTCCCAAATTGCTTTCATAGTCACTTTGAGTTTGAGTAGGGAGACCATGTTTTCCATTGAGTCTCCCCATGATAAGGAATGTTGAGATTCATCCAGGTGGAATATATATCAATGATGTTCATTTGGATTTTTGAGATCATGGGAAGGGTTTGTGAGGTTTCTTATGGCCTTGTCCTACACCCACAACTATAGTGGGTGCCTAACGTCTTCCCCATGTCGCAGCTGAGGTGATATGTGAACGACACCACAAACCTCATAGAGAGGGGAGATCTGTATATCGAGGATAGATCCACATTAATAGATCACCCTATGGTGACTAAGGATCGGTTGTAGAAGAACCTATATGGGTGGACTACACCATTGGTTTATGTGTGCAGTTGAGGCACAGAATCATGAAGGAGAGTTCCAGGGGACAGAAGAGAAAATTTCATGCTCAGTATCTCAAGTATTTTTCCATGTTTTTTCCTTTTAGGAACTAAAATATTTAAGTATGTGATTATGCAAAGACCTTGTTTATTTTACAATATGTTAAATCATTTCTATACATATTTTTTAAACTAGGAACAGATACGGCTTGTGATTCTATGTCTTGGTGTGCTAGTAATTAATTTTATAGAAATATTATAAATATTTTATATTATCTTCATGTAGGTTCGTAAAGGTAACAAGATAAATCTAAAAAGTTGGATCTAATCAGATTTCTAAGAGCACATTTGAGTATGGAATGTGGTGTTTATCCTATTCAAGACATAAATTTAGCTAGTGAATGATGTTCATACCAATCTCTTTTTGGTTTTCCATTTGATTGATTAATTATATAATTAATTTATTTAATTATTTTTAGTGCAATGGATAACTTATTAAGTTTTATTCCAAGACAATTCCTCCAATGTGTGCCTTGTAACTTTTCAATTGAATACGATTTCTATCCTCCACCATCCTCTTTCGAATCACCTCAGATCATAATGAAACTCCAGAATCTTGATGATCGGGAGGCAATGAATGCAATGGATCCACTCAAATCATTGGAGAACACTTTCGAATGAAACTTCCAATCCAATATCGGATTAAGACTCATAGTTTTCTATTTTTATGCTTTTATATTAAATTATTGGCCATATAAATCCTTGTTCTAAGATCCTTAACCACTATAGAAATAGGATGTTCCAACCTATAAAATTGACACTCTTTATGCAGTTGTTTTCTAATATGGAGTTCATGTTCTTGATTTATTTGCCAATAGAAATTGGATTTCATCAATTGACCTTTTTTTTATTTTCTCCCTTGTTTCTCCACATACATCATTGGTTGGATCCCGATGGTCCATGTTCAACTTTTCCTACAGGTACTAAGCTTGATAAGACTCCCAGATTCATGGGGAATTGATTAAATAAGAATGCATTGATGAGAGAAAAATATAATTGGGATCATTATAAAACAATGATGATAAATGTAACAATTTGAGGTTGGATTTTCTTAGGATCATTAAATATAATAATGAAAAATGTTTGGGGGAACCCCAATGATCCTCCAATGACTGTTTTTTGGGGTGTAGTAACAAATACCTAGAATCTACAGCTAGAAAAAATGATTTTGGATAGATTCATTTTGAAATTAGATGTGCATTGGATAGATTCAAAGCTCATGAATAAATCTAAAAATTCCTTTAAAATACCATCTACACGCCATTTTCCAAGATGAAAACATAGCCTGTTGACTTTAAACTATGATATTTATTATTTTGGAAACCCATATGTATTTAACATCTTGTACATCACAAAACACTCCATTGCCACCTTCAAATGTTAGTAAGAAATGTGGCAGATCACACTACCTTGAAAATTCCATGTTCAATATACTTGGAATCAGATGATTCCACAAGCAATACCCTGTGTGGATCAACACACCTCATACCAAATCAGAAAGATATGGTTTTCGGTACATAGACAAGGCGACAAGAAATGACCCCGATTTCAGTTATCCAGTACACACAATGTAGTCCACCAACATGGTGTGTACTACTACATGGGATGATGTTGTGTGCCGAATAGGTACACGACTATGATATAATGTGGTTACTTATGTCATGCAGCACCCCTCACATTCAATGTACCCCTAGATTAAATTATATGAATGGTTCACCTTTCGTATCTCCTTCATCTGAACTCAGATTATGGACCATGATTATCATATTATGGGTGTTTTTTTAAAATTGAATGCATTGGTTCAGTCATTTGTGGTTTTTGAGATAAAATGTAAAATTATCATGAAATGATAGATTTTTAGGAGACCCCAATGATGGAAGTGATTAGGCATGATAACTAGATACTTACTCTAGTGTAGAACCATACATTTGGGCTGGTCTTTAGTAATTTATGACATAGAGTGGAGCCCTCTTTCGGAGCTGGGTATATTTCCTTTATAGAATATTGAATGGAACCCTATATCTAGGATAGAAAAGAGTCTTATATTACTATTATAAGGGAGAACTCTAGTTGGGATGGGATTGGATCCTCATTATTTTAAGTGGAACCCTCATGTAGGGCATGACATGGGACATCTAGGACTGAGAGTGGAACATTTTATCCAAGATTGAAATTATTCCTCAGAAACTATAGTGTAACCCTCCAGTCAAGATGTACATGAGTCCTCGACCACTAGAATGGAACCCTCTTATCATATAAGGTAATGGGTCCTCTACTTAATGTTTATGTCCTCTAGCCTACGTGACACAGTTATGAGAGGAGGTTTGACATGTATTATTTCTCATGAAGAAGATGGGAACTTCTACCACCAAGAGACGTTTTTGTGACTTGAAGAAAACTAGGTAGTCGAGTTAGTGCACCACAAGGAGGATAGAATAATGTTCTGGAGACTGTGTTCTTATTAATTTTGTTTACTGGGTAGAAGAATGTAGTTCTAGTCTTTATTTTTGGACTTTTTGATTTGTTTTCTAGTTATATTCATAGGTCGATATGTGATATGGTTATCCCCTTACACTCTCATTTTATTTTCTTTGATTGTGGATATATATATATATATATATCCTTATTCTGTACCAACTCCTTATTTTTATACTCTTCTTCTGGGAGAGGCGAAGATACATGAGGTATTCTACATGATTTCTATGTCTAGTTTCTCATGGTTTGGATAATATACTCTCCTAAATTATGTGGTGGAGGATCGAGAGTTTATTCATCAATTCACTATGTTTAGAACATTATGCTTAAATGAGAATAATATAAATCTTTACCGGGATCATCTGTACTTTTACATTTAACCTTGTGTAACTACAATATTTCATTATATTTTATCTATATTGACTCCTTCTTCAACTTTATTAGGTCCTAATGGGTTTTTCTATACACACCCCTCCATTGGATTTTCCCTCATGTGTTATTTCTTTTATAGAAGATGAACATTTTGACTTGGATCCAAGGGGAGCTTAGTTATATTGGGTTTTTGGACCACATACGGTGATTATAGCATGGGATTTCGGATATGTGCTATCTCAACTATTTACATTTCATGTTTTTTTAGTTTGGGACACATTTCTGGTTGGGAATGTAATTTTTACCATTTACCTTATTTTTACACTAACACAATTTTGTACATTCCAATTGTTCAATCTTGCTTGGATTATATTAAGAGTAGTGTTGCATCTTTTATTCATTCCCTAGGTACGTTTACACTGATTTGGGTGTGTGTGTGTGTGTACATACAATTTCTTGGTAAATGGCCTCCTAATGTTAGTTATGCCTTCAGAGCATGTGTTAACCCCCATTCCTATAGAGTGGGGCATGTGCGAGTAATGGATCAAGCCTCAGCATGGGTTGGGTTTTGGGATTTAGATATATATTAAATATTGATAGGGGTCAAAATACCTAAATCATCAAAAATATCAAATTTATGGAAATATTTTTCTTTTAAATCATCCACAATTTGGTAATAGTCCTCACTGATCTTGTTGTTGTGTGTAAATAGAAGGTATATTTTAGTCTCTAAAAAATGTTTATTGTTCCCTCTACCATACAAAGAAAAGGAAAATCCATATCCTCTAAACTAGAAAAAACAAATATCCATTTGGTTCTTCTAATATATTCCAAAATACCACCCATATATCTCTCCCAATTACATATAATCTAAGGATTGATTGTAAATAAATTCTACAATGGATTTTTATATAAACACTAATAGGTTATCTAAATAATAGATATAGTTTTAGAAAACATGTCTTCATATTAATGCATCATCTACCAACAAAAAACATACCCCAACTATGATAAAATAATAATGTATATAAATATATATATTATGTTTATGTTAAAAGAAACTTCCATCCATTATTCAAATAAACTGGAATTAATTATTCAACCTTATGCACACCAGGTCATTACCACGAGAACTGATGTATTTTTATCCACCACCAAACATCATAAAATGTGGGATTAAATGTGCGTCTGTCTATATATTATATTTCTGACACTATTATAATTATAAAATTATTATTTCATAATATTTTTTTAACTTTCAACCCATTGAAAAATGAAAACATTGGTCATGCATACATGTGGACTTCCACTTCCATGTAGATATGTGACACTTTTTCATTTCATTTTGAAATTGTTGGTATTAAGGATACATTTAATAAATATATTTGACATATATGATATAATAATGATTCTTGAAATATGAAATATTATATTATTTTTTTATTTCATTTTTAAAAAACGTATACCACATTCATGCATACCTATGATCTACCATATTGGTGAATGGAATAATACATTTTCTATCCCAAATAGTTATGGATGATTCTAAATTTAACATTTAATGAAAGTATATGATATTTATATCTAGAATAAAATGTTGGTGATGTTGGAACCAAAATCAATATACATGTACCGAAACCACTAAACCAAAATATATATGAAAATAAATGTAGTTATCCCATGGAATAATGTTTTTATTAATGATTTATTAATAATATGTTCAAAAAAATTATAATTATTAAATATATGGTATTTATATATGATAATGGTTCTTTATTATATGTATAATAAATCTATTTGAAAAGAAATGTAGTTATCCCATAGAATAGTGTTTTGTATAAATTATTATACTAATTGAATTTTTTTTTGTAAACCGATATTATTTTCCTAACTAATTTAGAATACTTATCATCAATGTCCATGTTAAATAATGATTTTTGAAAATGATTTTAATATTATATTTATATTGTTAAAATCCATTATTACAAACATTTAAAATAAAAAATGGTTTAAAATTAATCTTCTTGTAATTTTCCAAATGAGTAACTTTTTTACCTATTTAGACGATTTAAAAAAGTAATGTGTTTATATTGAATGAATGGAATTACCCACTATCAATACAATATGTGGATTTGAATAATCAATTAAATTTTTTACTTAATCATTTTAAACATAAAAAAACTCCAAATATGATGAAAAACATTAGTTTAAAATTGTTATTTTGAAATTGAAAATTTTATTTTCTTACAAGAATTATTTTATAAAAAAATTCTTATATTTTAATACATAAATAAAAACAAACCTTATCATTCATATTTTCCATTGGGGAAATATTGTAATTATACTATCATTATTATTTCATCAGACGGTTTAATATCATTATGAATGGGGATATACTATTTTGATACCATTATCCACATTAATCGTGATTTTTAATGACTATCTTCGTTGATTTCTGAATGTATTAACAATACATACACTAGTATACAGATAAGAAGGTTACTTTAATTATGTGTAAAAAAAATTATTATGAGGAATTCATTGTTATTACTTACTAACATGTGGGGAATGCTCTACCTCTTTAATACATGTGAATGTCTAATGAAAGAAACATGATAGAGTATTTGGTCAATATCTTAACCATTTATATAAGGTATCTTAGCATAGGGCTATTATAGTGTGTTAATGAAGTCCAACATTTTTCACTCCATAATTATTATATTAGTTATTATTTCCCTATTATTATTTGATTAGTTATGATATCCTAGTAAAAGATTCATCATAATTTGATTATTTATAGGGAATTATTTTATCTTTATTTAATCATATTATATTATCCTTTATACTCATATTATAAATTAACCAGAAATATTTAATATACCATTCCACATTGATTTTTACTTATTTATTTATGATAACTTCCATTTTATGCATCCCATAACTATGAATCTACGATCACCCCTTTTTATGTTTCAAATCCATTAGAATTCAATATGATTATTTTTATTAGCCTATAATGATATGATACAGTGAAAATTCGTGCACTGAATAAAATTTATATGTTTTATTTTTTGATTTTAATTGTAATTTTGTATTCAGTTGTATATATTGTTTTACGAGACAACTAAACTACTCAATCATTTAAGATTTTATTAAGTGTATCTAATCTTAATGAAATAAAATAACCATCCACTACAAGATTCTAGTGTTAGGGTCATTAAGATTAGAATTTTAAAATATGTTGTAAAACCCTTGAGAAATATATTTTAGAAAACATAGATTAGAGAATATTTCTATATATCTAAATTTTAGGATACATTTATGTGGGGGATAATATCTTAAGATTTGTTAAGGTGTATATTATTTCTAATTTATAGGAATACATATCTTTTTATATAATTTAATTAGATTTAGCACTTGAATGTTTATACATAGGATTAATTGAACTAAAAAGTGTGTATTTCTAGTTCAATCCATTATGACCAACTGCACTTCAATTTTCCTTGTTACACACCTAGATTGTCTCTTCTGTTGAATATTCCTTGGTTAGTTCCCTTTTTCATTAAAAACTAATATGATATAATTTTAGGTATTTTTATGGCTCAAAATCCATCAAAATTATATCATGTTTATTATTTTTAGATTAGTTATACCAAAATATTTAGATTATGATCTATTATTCATATGTATTTATTTTATACATTATGATTCATAATGTTATGATATTATATTGTGTATTCCATAGTTTACAAAATGGATCCTATAGGAAAAAATTAAACCATATAAATTTGAATAATTCATGTAGATATTGGCCTCATGGAAAAGATAATGACTTATGATTTATACTTTCAATTGGAGGTGATAAAATTAAAACTAAATTAGAGTAGAAAATATAGTTTATAATGAATAATATTATCTATATAGGGAATCCTATAGATCCAAAATGTAGTGTAACAATATTACACCTACTCATCAATCTGTAATGTCAACCATTTAAAGGGACTAAAAATACATTTCTATAAATTATTTTGATATGTTCGATAAAGATGATATTTCTTACGTAGGGAAGTAATGAAATGCATAAGGTTTTCATGGTAGTTGCTTATCTCTTAGGAAATGTTGATCAATAGAAGTCATTTATTCAGATAACTGTTAATGAAAAATATATAGATTACATAGAGTAGTAGGATTTTATGGTACTTTTATTGGTAAAATATTTTCCTCAATAGAAACAAGAACATATGGGGAAGTTATTAATGATTCTAAGAAAAAGTAAAGATAAAATTGTTTTTAATCATGAAACTGATAGTACAATGTTAATACGGAATTATATGGACTACATTCATAATAAAAAGAGAATGATCAATTTTTTCATTGATGGGAATAATCCAATCCATCAAAGGAAACTATTATCCAAAATATTTTCACCATATGATAACATTTATTTCTGTACTCTCAATATACGGAATTAATTACCCAGTTTATATGGAATTTAAGGAATCAAATTCAAGAAAATTGCAGTAAATATCATAAAAAGGAAATTCAAAAAAATGAATAAGAGATCAGTGAAAATTTTGGACTGTATTAAAGGTGGAATGAAATACCACAGAATGTTATTTTGGTTTATATATGTTTTCTATATTTGGGGCATGAAATGCCTCTACTCTCATGATTATAACAGAAATAATGAATCTACCATTATTGAAAACTCATTTTAAGGATATGGGATACTACAAAAATGATAATTCCAAGGGTCATGGTAATTGTCCCGAAAAATGTCCAATGGATTAAGGTGAAGCTAATTTTGTCACAATAACCTTGGTCAAAGAGCCTATCAATGTTGTGGTAGGTGTGTTTATTATATCCTAATTTTTAAGGCCTTATTTAAGAGTCATCATATTTAAAATAGGAACATCATGTTAAATATCATATAAAAATTAAAAATAATATTTATAAGATAATGTAGCACCCTGATACTCAATGATATAGTTATTTTAAAATAAAATTAATCTATTCAAAATCATGTGATACAAGAAACCCTGTCTCTAAAGAATCAACAAATATTATACAATTATAACTTATCTGTTACATTTTTTGGGATCAATATGACTACATGTATTAGGAAAATTATATATCTTAAACACGTATATAAAATATTCAATTTTTATGTATTGATTATAAATAATTTAATAATAATTTTAGTGGAAATGAATTGTTTTATAAAAAACTATATCTTTTTAAATGGATTATCATTCTCACTATGAACAGAAAACATAAAATTATTTTTTCAGTATATTTAGATAAGGTAATTGAAATTTTAATATCAATTTATGAAATCTACGTTTCAAAAAAATCCTTACGTTAACTTTAATATGTTTTTGAAATTTCATTGATGAATAGTATAAATTGATGATTTTAATTGAAAATTCTATTTGGATTAAATTATTTACAAAAATAAATTATATTTCCAATTTTTTAAAAACTAAAATAGTTTCAATTATAATAAAATTTAACAAATTTAGTTTACAATAGTTTATTTTTAAAAAATTTGGATATGAGATGTTGGTATAAAATTGATTATTTTATTTCCAAAAGTTGTATTTTGGATGCGTATTTCGGTTTGACATTAAATTCATTTATTCCACTCTATAAAGTTAATTTCAATAAATGGAATACATATATATAATAAAAATCATTTATAGTATATAACAAGGAGAACCCATTTTTTTCAAATTAAATGTAAAATTTATAAAAATTATTTACCGTGGTAAAGGTTAAAATGGGTTTTATACGAGGTTAAACTAGAAGGAAATGCATTAAAAATTAAGCAAAACATGTATAATTAATTTTTAATGAAAATATATAATCCCAATATTTTATGTTTTCATGAATTGAGAATTTTTGAGTTTTTTTAAATGAGAAAAAAATTGAATAAAAAGTTATCTTTAAAAAACTAAATGTGTTCCCTCATATGTATTATAAAGGCCATAAGAAAATTATACTTTAAATAAATACAGTGGACTTTGGATCACTCAATAAATACAAAAATATAATTTCCAAAATAATTAACATTTCCTATAGGCCTTATTTTTATTACTAAATCCTCAAATGAAGCCATTAGGTATAAGCCTGTAAAGACTCGGAATTTCCAGGGAATTTTTTTTTGTAAATACATGGGAATTTTATGAGTCCGTAGTTTCTAACGGTACTTGATTCTTAGGCCCAGTCTGCCCGGAATAAAGTTTTTAAGTTTTGTTTGGGTACGTTCAGTAAACGTACGAGTGGGATTTTATATCTTTTGAACCAGTGATTTGAATTAAAATCTGAGGGCACCATTGAACTTGTAGCATTAGTGATTGCTTAGTGAGACCATCACAGCAGTTACATTTTAACAAGAGTGGAATATAATTTTTGGGGTTTTTAAATAAAATTAAATAAAAATAAGACTTAATTTTTTTATATTATGGTGGATAAAACCACCAAGTGGAGGTTAGTGGTGGGGGCCACCTGCACAAAACCTCCCTTGAGAGGATTTTATTTAGTTGGGCCCACACGAGTTTCTTAACTCTTCTAAATCCCCATTAATTTTCGACCACCTATAACACCCAATTTATGTTGGTTAAACTCTCCACCTTTCCCATTATTATAATGTACCAACTCTCTCGCAATTAATTAATTATCTACTATTTAATTCTTTTGAATTCATGCCAATGATTAAATAACAGACAAAGGTATTATTTCATTTGGTTAGAAATTCATTTGGGTAGGACTTGAGAGAGAACCCCATCCTATCATCGAAGAATGAGAAGAACGCTCCTTCCACCAAAGAATGACTAGCACCGTATTCTCCCTCTTCAACCGAAGCAAGTAGAGGATACACCGCCACCCACAAATAATGCAGACGCCATCCTCATCTTCTTCATTCCCGACGTCAATGAAACGATGGCGCCTTTTCCCGCGACTTCTTCAACGAACAATCATCATGAAAGGTACGTGTTATTTAATGATTGAATATTACCCTCTGTACCCCGTTGTATGTTGTGTCCTTTGAGAACCGAATGATACCACCATAATGAAGAGGGTTCGGACTGCACGAACATGGCCCGACCCTCCCCTTTTGTTGGTTCTTGTTTGATTACGATGGAGGCGGTACAGGTGGTGACCGAAAACGATCCGGCCGCGAAGAAAGCTAATGGTGCAAGGTCGTTGGGTTGCCACAAGGGCGTGGCACCGCAGTGCCGCATAGTGAACCGAGCCGCATCCAGGTGGGCCACTGTAGTGCCGGAGGGGAGTGGTGCTGGTGCACCATGCTGGAAGAAAGTGGTAGCATCCAAGAGGGCCACGACGGTCGGACGGAGGCGCGGCGCCGCCGCGCCATGTAGAGCAGAAGGGAGCCGCAACCAGGTCGGGCCGCCGCAGAGGGGTGTGGCACTGTCATGCCACGCAGGTGGTGCAAGACCATGGCCTTGCCGCAGCAGACATGAGAGGGCGGCTAGCTGAGTCAGCTGCCGGTGTGCACCAGGTGGGACCCAGTGGGTCTCGCGGTTACCAGGGTCCAGCGCCTCATGCTGGTCATTTCGGTCAAAGGGGGGCACGGAACCCCCTCCCATGTGTGGCCAGCTAGGCCACGTGGGCCAAAAGGTGAGGCCATGTGGGCCGGCCGACGAGCCCTCGCGGGCCGCCACCTGGCCTCGCGGGCCGCCACAATGCCCCGTGGGCCGCTGGGCCGGACCGCCCCTTCAGCCTTGGCCACCTTTCAGGCTGGGCTTCCCCCATGGGTTGGGCCATACCATTGGGTTGGGCTGCCCCTTTAGGATGGGCAGCCCCTTCTAGCCAGGTTAGATTCACAGACTCTGTTGGTTCGGTCCAACTAGGTCGGAACAGGCCCAAACCCGTTAGACCCGTTTACATCTTTTTGCCCATATCTTGGGCTACGAGCATCTGTTTGACGAACCGTCAGTGGTGATAATATTCTTGGAATGAAACCATCACATTGAGAATACCCCATGAGTGTTTGGGGTATAGTTGTTATACGGTCATGATGGTTTGTACATGAAACCAACCGGACCCTCGGGACTAAAATGCTAATAACTCACAGGCCGGATTTCCGATTGGCGTGTCGTCTGTTGCGTTGAGAACCTTATGACGTGACGGTACTTTGAGATACATCCATGTGAGACTTAGTGAAATTTAGATTATCGACCTATAGCTCATGGAGTAGATCCTCCCAAAGACAAGCGTACAGAGTGCAGAGACCTAGTAGCTGACAGACCTGACGACTGCTTGACCGATTCGACTCGGAGTGAATCGAGTAGCCCAGTGGGGAGTGCCCGGTATTCGGCGGTAGACCCATGGCATAATGAGATCCCGGTATTTGGTTGCATACCCACAGTACTTGAAAAGAGGAGTACCCCTGTAGGCTATTAGGGGGAGCGCCTGGTATTTGGCTGCAGACCTACAGCAGACGGAGCGCCTAATATTTGGTAGCAGACCCGCGGTACTCGATAAGAGGAGTACCTCCGCAGTCCAAGGATAGTGAGAGGCACCTCGGTGTCACGACAGGCCCACTATACATGATAGAGGAGGAGTTCTCCAGCAACAATGGTTTCGATAATGAAAATCCTGGTTTGAGCTGAGTCAATGACCTTTTTGTTTTCCTCATGATTGAGATGGGTTACTAGATATCTTAGGTATATATATGGGAATATACCTAAGTAATGGTTATCGATTTATTCATACTTTTTGGTTTATCCTTGTTGGAATTTGTAAGACCTTGAGGGTCTCATGGTCACTACTGAGTATCGTTATTTTCACCCCTGCACATGCTATGCACGCACCTCGTTGTGTTGGATATAGACAACAGACAACGCTGACGGTGGCCAAGAGTGCCAGGACTAGATGGTACCCAGAGGTGGACCTCACGACGAGTCAGTAACCAGAAGAGACAGACGGACATGGAGTGTTGAGAAGGCTATCTGTACCTACACTTCATGTAGGATCTGTGGTGGGCGATCCAAGAGTTTCTAGACACCTTCTAGCTGTTTGTCTTTTTAGTTGTACATGTTTTTCCTTGTATTTTACTGGCGGGCTTTTATTTATGGCCCCTTTACTTTCAGTACACTTGTAATACAACTTTTACATAGTGGTTTCTTATGCTTTTACTCTGGTTGTCTGTGTTTACGTTTTATAAAGGCAATGCCTTCCCAGTTTTAGGGAATTACACCTTCGGTGCTAGTCACCATCTCCTTGCCTATGGAAGGCGGGCTTGGGGTAGTCATGATATGGGCCCTAGGGGATGGTGTGTGAAAAATTGGTATCATGGTAGTTGGTTCTACCCCAAAACATTGGACTTTGATATTACTTTTCTTTGAAGCAATGGTGTTAAGGGTACTGAATGTGGTTTTCAGTTCAGGGAGTCACGTGTTGGTGTGGCGGCCAACGTATCCATACACTAGGAACCAGGCTACTGATTTTCCGACTTAGTGGACGAAAATGCTGATTTTGTGTGTGTTTCCAAATATTTTCTTTAAGTCATCTCAAACTCTGTCAGCTCACTAGGTATAATGTTTTGACTGTGTCACATCTGTTCTTTTAGGATGCCTCCCCTCGGATGACCAATTAGATCCCCGAGAGTCGTACACACTGACAGCCCGCCAAGTGACAAGGTTTTGGTGTTGGGCCTATTTTCAGTTAAGGAACCAGCAATACCACCACCCGTTGGGCTACCGATGCCACCAGCCCCTGCAGCAGACGATGCATGCTGTTTGAGTGCATTTCAAAAGTTACACCGCTAGAGGCCACCTTGGTTCCAGGGAGATATGGACCCACAGACGGCTGAGGATTGGATGGAGGCTGTGGCAAGAGTCTTAAGGCAAGTAGGGACACCAGCCAACTTCATGTTGATCCTTGCTTCCATCCTTTTTCAGACAGGAGTAGGAAGATGATGGAGCGTGATGCTCCAGATACATGATGAGGTGACACTTATATGGGAAAATTTAGAGGGCCTATTCCAGGGGGAGTTTGTACCAGCCACCCTTCGAGCAGTGTAGATATAGGAGCTACTTCATTTGCAGAAGGGCAACATGAGTGTAGCTCAGTACTCAACGAGGTTCACTGACCTCTCGCGCTACTCCACTGAAATTCCACACTGAAGATCATCAGTTAGTTGAGGGACCTATCAGGCGGAGGCAGAGGTTCGATTGAGGCAGACCACAAGGAGCAAGCGGAAGTGGAAGAGGAGCTGGTCATGTAGCTTGTAGTGGACGACGCTTCGAGGTGTTACCACCACCACCACCACCAGGAGGTCTAACCTGAACACAGGGAGCAGGTGGATAGGGAAGAGCACAGATTCAGGCAACTGAGGCCTACGATCACTGTGCTCTGGAGATGATTCGAGGTACAATCTCTATCTACTCCACTATATTTATAGTTCTTATAAACACAGGTTCCTGTCACTCTTTCAAATCCATTTTCGTCGTTCGGATATAGGTGATTCCGATGGTGTTGTTGGCTTGATCCTTATAGCTAGAGACTCGTACAGGAGAAGACTCGATGATTACGCATTAGTGCTAGATGTGTGAGATTACTCTATAAGGCGAGAGCTTTGGCTGGGATCTCCTTGTAGCGGCGTCGAGGCTTTATGATGTCATCTTGGGTATGGATTGGTTATCTACAGTTCACGCTCAGATCGATTGCATTAGGGAAAGTTGATTTTCAGCAGGGGGTTCTCGGCAGGTGCAAGCTTCAGTCCTGCTGGTGGGCCCTCGACAGATACATTATTATGTCAAATAGGTTTCCTCTGTCCAACAAGAGGGTCCTCAGTAGGGACAAGGCTGTGTTTGGCAGGTTGGACCTTGGCAGGGACAAGCCCGTTTCCAGCAGGGGGAGCTCACCAGGTGCATGCTTCAGATCCGCAGGAGGGCCATCAGTAGGTGCTCCAGTTGGATCCCTATGTCTAGCAGGTGGGTCCTCGACATGGACAAGCCTATGTCCCTCAGCAGGGGCTGGGTTCTGTCCACCAGGTGGTCTCTCGGTAGAAGGGCGGGACGAATGTTATACACGCGTCTGTCCAGCACACGTCTGTCCACCATGCTAGTACTTGGCATAGGGGCGGGCTGGTTGTGCTGCAGGCAGCTTAGGGCCAGTAGGAGGGTACTTGGTGGCAAGGCTCTTGGGTGTGGTGGCAGCCTCCTGGTATTGGCCTCTAGCTTAATACAGACGAGTCATGTGTGATGGGCATCATGCGCTGTGGAGGACTGGTCTAGGACAATCAGGGCAGCATGTTTGTCACTTATACAGCACACTATGTTGTTGTTAACCCCCTGCTGGCAGAGGCGAAGGCCGTTCTTTCGGGTATTTCATTATGCAGGCAACAGGAGCTCCACATCTCACATGTGGAGTCAGACTCAATGTTAATCTGTGAGGCTTTGTGTGGAAATAGTATTGTTCCTTGTCCCATTGTTTACATCATCTGAAAGTGCAGATATCTCCTCGCCGACAATACTCGGATCACCCATATGTGGAGGTAGGGGAATAAGGTGGCTGACCACTTGGATTCCTTGGTGGTCCCATGTATCCCGTTTCAATGTATTTCCCATTTTTCTCAACTTAAACCTGAGAGGGTGAACTTGATCCGGGGGATACCCTTGGTCTCCATTATTTCTGGCCTCCCTGAGCTTTTTTGTTCTTATTTTTGTGTTGTGTGGTGTTGTTCTGTGTTTATTCGAATAAAAAGGTAATGTTGATGATTGTATTAGGCGCAAAGTGCGGTGTGTATGCACGGATGAGACCATTTTCACCTTCACCGGTGAGAAGGGAACCCTTGTAGCACATGACATACTTACTCGAAGGAGGGTGGAGCCGATCACTCACCAATTGGATTGCCTTACCATCAGAGCAGTTGATGTAGAGAGGCCAACTTATCTTGTAGTGGTGGACCAGTACACAGATGTTTTCCCTGATGATGTTCCAGGAATACCTCCTCACAGAGAGGTGGACTTCTACATTGACATGTACCCTAGGCGACACCGATATCTACAACAACATATCATATTTCTCTCGTTCAGCATCGTGTGCTGCAGGTATAGCTAGAGGACTTACAGGAAAAGGGATTCATCTGGAACAGTGTTTTTCCCTAGGTAGACCCGATTCTATTCACCATGAAGGAGGACTGAAGCTTGTGGCATTGTGTTGACTACTGTCACATGAACCAGGTGACCGTGAAGAACAAGTATCCACTCTCGATGATTGAATACCTCTTTGATTAGATCAATGGAACACGATGGTTCTCGAAGATTGACCTTAGATCAGGCTATCACCAACTCATATTTCTAGATGAGGATGTGAAGAATATGGCCTTCAGGTGTCAGTATGGCCATTACAAATTCTAGGATATGCCCTTCAGCGTATCCAACACTCTAGCTCTGTTCATGAGTCTGATGAATTGGTTCTTCCAGCCTTACCTCGATCTCTTTGACATAGTCTTCATCGAGAACATACATATCTACTCACCTACAGAGTAGGAGCATGCCTACCTTTTGCAGGTAATACTGGACACACTCCGAGAGCACCAGTTTTATGGTAATCGCTCGAAGATCCAGTTTTGGATTTGTGAGGTTCACTTCGTGGGACACGACATCTCTAAGGCTAGAGTTGCAGTGGATCTAGAGAATATCGATGTAGTACGTTCTTGGTAGCCACCCAGGAGTGTGACGGAGGTACAATGTTTTTTGGGATTGGTTGGGTACCACTGGAGATTCGTTCCACACTTCTCCAGAGTTTTTGCACTACTATCAGCCTGGAAAAAGATAGGGAAACCCTTCATGTGGTCGGATAGATGTTAGAAGAACTTTCAGGAGATGAGGTAGAGGCTGACTAGTGCCCCCATTTTGAGGCTTCCAGAGGAAGGAGTATGGTACATAGTCTACTACGACGCATCAGGGACTGGACTCAGGTGTGTCCGGATATAGGAGCGAGCTGTGATTGCGTATGCTTCTTGGATGTTGAGACAGATTGAGTAGAACTACACTACCCATGACTAGGAGTTATCAGCAGTGGTCTTCGCCTGGAAGATGTTACAGTACTATTTGAAGGGAGAACGTTTTACCATGTACTCTGATCACAAGAGTCCTAGGTATATCATCTCTCAGAAGGACCTGAACCTGAGACAACAATGATGGCTTGAGTTTCTCCAGGACTATGACTTTGAGATAGTCTATACTTCTAGGAATGGGAACATTGTTTCTAATGACCTCAGCAGAAGGACTAGTATACAACATCTTGTAGAGGCGACAGAGCAGCTGGCTGCCTTACAGATATCCTTTGTGGATAGTGATGGAGGGTCCTATCTATATTTTCTTACAGTCACTCCCCCACTTCTTCAGTGAGTCAGGGAGGCACAACGTGGAGACGCTGACAGTGAGACACAATGTGCTCAGATATCCACGGGGCTGGCACCTGATAGATTTTCTGAAGGTGGGGAGCACATCATACTTTTCTGAGGACATACCATTGTACCAGTTGCACTCCAGGAGGAGGTGTTGAAGGAGTTCCACACTTCCCCTCTAGTGTTACATCAAGGTGTGGCGAATATGTACCAGGACCTTCAACGACAACATTGGTGTCCATGTATGAAGAAGGTGGTAGTAGAGTTTGTCTCACGATGCCTCAATTTTCAGCAAGTGAAGACAGATCACCAAGTACCAGCAGGATTGGTCTAGCCCATAGAAGTCCCAGAGTGGAATTGGGATGGGATATCCATGGACTTCATTACGGGTCTTCCATGTACATCCAAGAGTCAGGATTCGATATGGGTGATCGTTGACCGACTCACCAAGCCAGCCCACTTCCTACTGATCAGAGAGCAGAGATCAATAGAGAGATTGGGACACCACTACATGCAGGAGATTGTGTTCTTACATGGAGTACCTACTTCTGTTTTCTCCCATCGTGACGCACACTTTACATCCCACCTATGGAAGGGGATGTAGGAGGATTTCGGGACATAGCTTTGTCTGAGCACTACCTTCCATCCTTTGATGGATGGCCAGATGGAGAGGACCATTCAGACCCTCAAGGACATGCTTCATGCTTGTGTCCTAGACTTTGGTCGCAGCTAAGAGAACCACTTACCTTTGGTGGAGTTTTCCTACAACAACGACTATCACTCCACCATCAGTATGGAACCTTTTGAGGCCTTTTACGGATGACCTTGCAGATTGACACTATGCCGAACAGACCCAGGGGAGTAAGAACTAGTGGGACCAGAGATGGTATAGGCAACCACTGAGAAGGTGCATATCATCCAGGAGCAGACGAAGACTGCACAGAGCAGACAGAAATTGTATGCTGATAAGAGACGGAGACCTCAAGAGTTTGATGATGGTGACCATGTCTTTCTACGAGTCTCACCTTGAATAGGTTTGTGGAGATTTGGCCGAGGTGGAAAGTTATCTCAGTGGTACATGTGACCATTCTAGGTCCTTAGCAGCGTAGGCAAGGTGGATTACATCTTATCTCTTCCACCTCAGTTGCACTAGGTGCATGACATCTTCCACCTATCTTAGCTGAGGAGATACATACACAACCCATCCCACATCATTGATCACGGGGAGCTGTACATCGATGTCAAGACGACATTCATGGAGGTTCTAGTGGAGATTGAGGATCGATAGTAGTGGTCCCTACATGGATGATCAATACCTCTAGTGCACCTTCAATGGTAGCATAGGAACCTCCAGGAGAACACATGGGAGTGGGAGGCTCAGATGCATGCTCATTACCCCCATTTGTTCCCTTAGTTCGAGTTGTAGCTACAGGGACGTAATTCCCTGAGGTGGAAAGAATGTAAAGACCCCAAATTTCCAAGTAAATTTTTCTCTTAAATACACGGGAATTTTACGAGTCTGCTGTTTCTGACAATGCTTGATTCTGAGGCCCGGTGTACCCATAACCAATTTCTGATGTTTTGCTCCAGTACGTTCAGTAAACGTACAAGAAGGATTGTATATCTTTTGAACCGGTGCATGGAATTGAAATCTGAAGGCACTGTTGAACTCGCAGCGTCAGTGATTTATTAGTGATACCTTCACCGCATTTTTGTTTTAACTAGAGTGGAAGATAGTTTTTGGGGTTTTTTAATAAAATTAAATAAAATTAAGACTTAACTTATTTTTATTTTATGGGGGATAAAACCTCCAAGTGCAGGTTAGTGGTGGTGGCTACCCACACATCACCTCACTTGGGAGGATTTTTTTAGTGGGGCCCAAACGTGTTTCTTAACTCTTCTAACACCCCATTAGTTTTGGAACACCTCTACTCCCCATTTATGTGGGTTAAACTATCCAACATTCCTATTACTTTAATGTGCCAACTCTCTAGAAATTAATTAATTAAACCCTTGAAATTAATTAATTAGCTCTTATTAAATTATTTTGAATTCAAGCCAATGATTAAATAATAGACCAAGCTATTATTTTGTTTGGTTGGAAATTCATTTGGGTGGGACTTGAGAGAGAACCTCATCCTCTCAATGAAGAATATGAAGAACGCTCCTTCCACCAAAGAAAGACGGGCATTGTCTTCTCCCTCTTCAACCAATGCAAGTAGAGGAAACACCGCCGCCCACAAAGAACGCTGATGCCATCCTCGTCTTCTTCTTTCCTGATGTCAATGATAGGATTCCACCTTTTCCTGCAACTTCGTCAACGAACAATTTTTAAGCAAGGTAGGGGTTATTTTATGATTTAATATTATCCTCCGTACCCCGTAGTATGTTTTGTGCTTTCAAAACCGAATGATACCACCGTAACGAGGAGGGTTTGGACATCACGAACACGTCTTGTCCCTACCCTTTTATTGGTTCTTGATTTATGACGACGAAGGTGGTACACGTGGCGACAGACAACGAGCCGACCGCAAAAAAAGCCAGTGGCGTAAGGCCCCCGGGTCGCCACAAGGGTACGACACTGTAGTGCCACGTAGTGAACCGAGCCGTGGCCAGGTGGGCCGCAACGGTGCCAAAGGGGCGCGGTTCTGTCTCACCATGCTGGAAGAAAGGGGCCGTGACCAGGAGGGTCGCGGAGCCGTCGTGTCGTGCCTGTGGGGAAAGACCACGACATTCGGCCGCGACAGACAGAAGAAGGCATCCAGTTGAGCCGGCCGTTGGTGCGTGTCAGGCGGGACCCTTCTGATCCCGCAGTTACCAGGGGTCGGTGCCTCACACAAGAAGTTTAGGCCATAGGGGGGTGGGGCACCCCCTCCCATGTCTGGCCGGCCAGGCCACCCCGGCCGGCAAGCCAGGCCACGCGGGTTGGCCCGCCAGGACACACGGGACAGCCTTCCAGGCCATGTGGGCCGCCATCCGGCCATGCCACATAGCCTGCCACCTGGCCACGCATGCCACCACCAGGCCATGCTGGCCACTGGGCCAGGCCACCCTTTGGGTCAGGCTGCTTTCGGGTCGTGCCGTCCCCACAGGCAGGGCCGTACATTCAGGTCGGGCCAGCAATTCGGGCTGGGCCACCATTTCGAGCCAGGTCAGATTCAAGGACCGGGTCCGGTCGGTCCAACTAGGTCAGACTGGACCTGAACCTATCAGACCTATTTACACCTTTTCTCCAATATCATGGGCTACATGCATCCCATTGAAGAACCGTAAGTAGCGTCGATATTCTTAGAACGAAGCCATCCCTTTGACAATACCCCATTGGAGTTCGGGGTATAGTTGAGATACAGTCAGGCTGGTTCATACACGAAACAAAACGATTCCCAAGTGTGAATGGATAATAACTCACAAATCGGACGTCCGATTGACGTGTCGTCTGTTGCGTTGAGACCCTTATGATGTGCCGGTCGTTAGAGATTCATATATGTGAGACTTCGTGACACTTGGTGTATCGACCAGTAGCTTGTGGAGCAGATCCTACCGGAGGCGAGCGTACAGAGTGCAGAGAACTAGTAGGTGACAAACCTGATGACTGCTTGACTGATTCGACTTAGAGTGATTCGACTAGCCCAGTGGGGATTTCCTGGTATTTGGGGTCAGACCCATGGGGGAAGGAGCACCCGGTATATGGTGGCAGACCCACTGTACTCGATAGGGGGAGTAACTCTGTAGGCTATTAGGGGGAGTGCCTGGTATTTGGTGGCAGACCCACAGCGGACGGAGTGCCCGGTATTTGGCAGCAGACACGCAGTAGTCGACAGGAGGAGTACCTTAGCAATCCATGGATATTGATAAGCGCCTTGGTGTCACGACTAGCCCACTGTACATGACCGAGGAGGGGTTTTATAGAAGTTGTGGTTTCGATAATGAAAATCCTAGTTTGAGATGAATGAATGACCTTTGTGTTTTCCTCATGATTGAGATGGGTTACTAGATAACTTAGGTATACGTTTGGGCATATACCTAAGTAATGGTATTCGTTGATTCAGACTTTGTGGTTTGTCTTTTTGGGAATCTGTGAGACCTTGAGGGTCTCGGGGTCTCTACTGATTATCGTTATACTCACCCATGTACGTGTTATGCCCACACCTCGTTGTGTTGGATGTAGACAATGGACAGCGGTGAAGTTGGCTGAGAGCTCCATGACTACACAGTACCCGGAGGTGGACCTCATGACTAGTCGGTTCCCGGATGAGATGGATGGATGTGGAGCGCTGAGGAGGCTATCTGTACCTACCCTTCTAGTAGGATCAGTGATGGACGATCCAGGAGCTGCTACACACCTTCCAACTGTTTGTCTTTTTAGTTGTACTTTTTTGTCTTTTCCTTGTACTTTACTATTGGGCTTGTATTTCCAGACCCTTTACATTTAGTACACCTATTATACAGCTTTTAATTCGTGTTTGCTTCCTCATGTACTCTGGTTGTGCGTGTTTACGTTTTATAAATGCAATGTCTTCCCAGTCTTAGGGAATTATGCCTTTGGTTCTAGTCGCTAGCCCCTGGCCTATGGAACGCGGGCATGGGGTAGTCACGATACGGGCCCCAGGGGATGGGTTGTGACAAAACCTAAAGGGGTACACCAAATAAGAGGTATAATTATTAAATTGAGTATTTTATTTATTTTATCTTCTACCTCCAAAAAAAGTTCTTAAAATATTATAATATTATAACACCAGTAGATAATACTTTATTATATGTTATTATGTTATTGGAATAATCTATATCATTATCAACATCTATCAAATGGAAAATAAAATCATCGATTGTGAGTAATGAAAACTACATCTTTGTGTACAGATATAATAATTTTTCCATCACCACATTTATAGAATGAATATAGTCATAGATATAAAATATTAATATTAAATTTTGGAAATTCATATACTTATGGAATTATTATATAACATATACCTTCATACATTCAATTCAATTGGTGTATATGATGACATAACTCTTGTGTACAACACACTACTTCCTCGTAAATATTTGTGACTATTTTTTCTCTTATGATTTTAATAGATGTTGATATGGATAATAATATAAATATTTATAAAATTTTTATTACCTAAAAAAATTTAGGTAATTTAATATGACAGAAAACTTCTTACATTTCAATTATTTATAAAATAAAAACATCAATTGTGTGTACATGTGGACTACACCCTCCACATTAAAATGTGAAATGTTTTTCATTTTATTTTAAAATATATTGTAGTAAGGATTAATTTTGTGAATTTAAATTATTCAAAATCATTATAATGAATCTCAAAAAGTTTACATAATATTTTGGTTTTCTTGTTCTTATCCATCATTTGGATTGATCAAACATTCTTTTGTACATAGAATATACAATCTCTTGGAAAGGTGTAATGCATTTTCTATGAATAAATTTTCTTGATTACTATACAAATTTATGTAACTAATATATTTTTTATTTATATATTGTCTAAAATAATAATATTATGTAACATGATAAATTTACTTGGAACATAATTATCAAACAAAAACATACATTAAAAATGATGTAATTTTTTCACGAAATAATGATTTTAACAATGAATTGTTAATTAATGGGTCGTAAATTACTATATATAAATAATATTTGTTATATAATATACTATTATGGAACTATATTTTGTTAATAATATATTTATAATTATTATAAATGATGTACCTACTTATATGATGGAAATCAGATCAAAGGATGTGTTTCTCATCTCACTTTTACTTCAGGGAGACTTATGCCATATTTAACACTTAGTTAATTTTTGTTGTGTATACACATCCAAATTGATATTTTATTTCATGAATCACATTAATTTAATGGTATTTATTTTTTCAATTTTCATAATTTTCATTCATGGGTCTTACAATTAAGATGTTATGAAAGTTGTAATGGATTATTTTATAATATCGTCAATTATGAAGAAAATATATGGTTAAATTTTCAATGATGAAATCAAATAATCTATCACTCTATAAAAAAAATAAACTTTCCACTAATATAATTAATTATGGATATTTTATGTAATGTTAATATTTTTTAATCATGGGTACATAAAATAATTAAATTATTTTATTTTATGAAACAAAAACATTATTTACCTTTTTGTTCAAAAATTCATTTCTCTTCAATGTACATGTTTTAAAAATTTGATTTAAATTGTTTTTCGATATTTAAAAAATGTTTATGAATTTTAAAAATAAGATTTTATTTAGAAAAATGAACTAGATAGAATCATTATCAATTTTTTTTCAAAAAAAACATACTTTTTATTTTTATGAAATATGCGAAAAAATATTTGTTCTAACATAGTTTGAATTTATGTAATTTCCCAACACTATGACCACTCATATCATGGAAAAATAAGTTAAATGATTAAAATGTTATTTTCATAGAAAATTTTATACAAAATGATCTAAAAAATTATATTTTTAGAAGTGAAATATAATTGGATAATTTTATTTTACTAAAAAACGATTTAATACCATTTTATGTAATATGTTTTTATCAATAAAAATCCATAATTTTTTATATTTCCCAACATGATTATTTTCTAATGATATCAAAATTATTATTTAGGTTGATGGTTTATGATCATTCTGACTAGATAATTACTACCCAGATACCATTATCTATATTAATATGATTGGTTTATTATTATGTTTATTGATTGAGGAATATATTACAATTTTTTATGATAGTTTATAAGTTTGATTGTTTATTGTGATTCTGTTTCACCCCTATCATATAGGTATTTATTTATATTTTTATGTGATGTTAATGGCCCCAAAATTCCAATCGATTCATCAGTTTGTCTCATGAGACAAACATGATTTAGGTTTTGGTCATAGCCATACCCATTTATAAAGATTACTTTGTGAGAGGCATTGATGGTGTGGTTAGTATGCTTGAAATTATGCATTCCATTATTATATGATTAGTTGTTAATGTTCAAAAAGAAAATTCATTAAGTTATAATATCCACAATTATGTGTCAATATCATGAGAATATTAAAATGGAATTATTTGAACATTGTTCATGAATTCAATATTATTCTCATGTAATTGTTTGAATGGAATGGGAATCAATTATTTACCTTTTCAAATTGATTGATCATATTTATTCATGATAGAATCTAATTTATTCATATAATTACTAATCATTTGAGATAGCCCATTTATAATTATTCTTTCCCTAGTAAAAAAAGATGTGTACAATTATTAATATATATGTGGTTATGCGGGTGTAATTAATGATATAGTTAAAGAAAATAATATTTTTATATAAATTTTAAAAAAAAATGTGAAATTGAAGTATATATCTAGCTTACTAAGAATAATAAATGATTCAATCATTTGAGATTTGATTTCATGTGTCTATTTACTATTTAATAATGTATACACCTACATTGGGAAACTATGGTTGGGGTTTTTTATAGTTCATATCAGAGAATATTTAGTTGAAACATATGATACTTCATTAACAAAAACCTAGAATAAAAAATATGAAAATATAAATTACATTAATGATAACTATAAATAAAGGATAACATATTAATTTATTGTTAATTTCAAGATTACATAGTTTTCATATATAAAAATCCCAATATAGATAATAAAATTGCGAGTGGTTCTAGTAGAAATACACCTGGGGTAAATTACATGTAAAAATGTATTATGGAATTCACTCTAGAATTACCTAGTACATAACAATTAACGTTACTTTTCACATAGTCTAACACTCATGAGGTACATTATTCGATTAATTAAAATTTTTTAACAATTATTTCTGAAGTATTTTAATTTTTTTATTTTAATATATTCCCAAAATAACTATGTTTATTATTCTGTGATTAACTATGTGTAAAAGAGTAAAATAATGTTATCTATTTCAATAGTTTTTGGATGATACATTATGATTCAAAATTTTATTATCTATTCTATTGTATTCCATTTTTTAGATATTGAGGATTGTGGATGTATTTGAAAATATATCAATTTAAATAACCGATATAGGGATTTTCCTCATTGACAATATAATGATGCTGGAGCTTTGCCTATAGCTAGAAAAGATCAGATTCTAAAATATTGGGGTGGATGACCTAAGATATAATCAATAAAAATGAATTTATAGATTAAACAATTGATGCACAACATGATCCAACAAATTTAGACCACATTATTCCATTGAATTCTTCATCATTTAATGTGACTATAAATTATTTTTTAGAAAAAAAAATTATATTTTCCATAGATAATATATTTATCTATATAGAATGAAATTAATGTGTGATTTTTATTGTAGTTTATCTACTCTTAGGATATGATGATTAATTGTGGTCATTTATTCAAAAAACAATTATGTAAAACAAATATAATACATTGGTTTTTTGTATTTTAGAATAATCTTTATATAAATGTATTATCCTAATGATGAACTATACGATAATGGGAAATAATTCCTGATATTATGAAAAATGAAAAATGAAAATGTTACAATTATTATTTAATCATTTAATGGTTATAATGGTATGATACAAACAACATCCATAATCCAAAGAGTAATATTGATTTTTCCTTTGGTGGGATTATGAAAATTATTCATAGGGCACCCGTCCCCTAGGTAATCTCATTATATGAAGATAAAGTGTCATGTTGTATCACAATATAGAATGAATTCAATAATTATTATAGATTCAATGAGAATAAAGAGAATAATAGGGTGGTAGAGAAAAATATAGATAAAGGGGAGAAGGGAATGAAGTATTTCCCCCATGTGATAATTGTTGAATGAGAAAACAAACTAATTTATTTAAGGGAATGATATTTTTCAGCAATAATTGAGGGAAATGAAACTATGAACATGATTAAAGGTGAATGAAGGAATCATACAATTGTAATTATTAAATGGTATGGATATTCATCACTTTGAAAAATAGTTTCCCACATATCAATGAAATACACATTATTAGAAGGCAATAGATAATGATATTTCTTAATGTTTTACAATGGATGAAGTGGAATTATTAATATTATTCTATATTTGGATTATAGAATTATGTACTGAATTTATTATGAGAATTTTATTTTCAGTATAGTAATTATAAAATGTTTATGGATAATAATACAATAGTTTTTATATAAGGATATGATAAAATAGGTTGAATGGTACCTATGATAAAGAAATAAGACACAATTTAAAATTGATCTTTATGGAAAAAATATTACTAATGGAGGATCGAAAATAACATATATCATTAATGAGATAATAATGATTATGATTTTTTAAGGTGGAATTAAAAACATTGAAATTGGAGAGTGATATTATGGTATATTTTATCTTTTAGAATGTATATAGTATTTCTTGAATTATTTAATAAATTCAATAATTTTGTATTTTATTAACGGAATAAATAGAAAATTAATTTTTTTGAAGCATTAATATTTTCATTATATTTTTTAGGTCAAAAAGTTATTAGCTTATTTATTATTTAATATTATGAGATACATTATCTTTTTTAGGAATAATTTTTTTTCATATTTTTAAAATTTAGTTACCTTCCTTGTAAATTTAGGATAGTTAATTTGGACATATATATTTTGGATAAGTGATAAGATTATATATTTTTGAAATGTATTTTATATGAAAAATGGTTTATTTTTTATGGTTTATAAATTAATGTGTTTTTTTGATAATGTTTACAAAAAATTTCATCTTTGATGATATCTATAAAAATCCAAAATAAATGTTTCTTCTTTTATCAACCATCTATGAGTTAAATAGAACATGATTAATGGTTTTTTAGAATATTGATTTAATAGATTATTAAATAATTCCAAAATTGAGAAAATAATGTTTAAATTGTGAAATTGTGACTCTGAAATATAAATATATCATGTAAGTATATATTCTTATATTTTTAGTCTATATGGTAATAAAAGTCCGCAACATTCTGAAATGAATATTTAATGAAATAATTTTTCCACATTCATTGAATTTTTAATCAATAAAATATTTTTTTAACATAAAATAGATTTCTAGTTGTGTGGTTGTTAAATTATCTAGATCCTTCAATTTATTATGATCAATGATATTTATTACTCTACAGAAATATTTTTCATTTTATTCTATGTCAATATCATCACTTCCCATGATTGTTTTCCTAAATGGAATCATAATAATTTTTTAATCATTAATACCTTTTTAAATTCCATTATATTTTATCTTGAAGGTGTTTCAATAACAAATATTTCAATGTGGGTTTTTAAAAAAATAATTTTTTAATGTCAAACCATTTATCAAAAAGATAAAAAAGATAAAATGAGGAGATATTTTTTTAGGGTGGTAGAATATAATAAACAAAATTTTTGAAAGAGGAACTACTTTTTTTATAGAATATATGACATGAAACCCTAATCCAATTAGTGAAGCTAAAACTATGATACATTATGATATGTTTCTAATTCAATAAATTCAATCTCTTTATATCATGTGATACAGGAAACCATGGGCCTCAAATAATAGTAAAAAAACATTACCATTATAAAAAACCCATTAAATTTTTATTAACTGATTAGTATAACTAAATCATTTTAAATTAATTTTTTTTAAACATGTATAAAATAAATTAAATGTTTATATATTTATTATAAACAATATAATTACATTTTTTAATAATATATAAATGTTTTATGAAAAAAATGTTTTTCTTAAATGGTGGTTTAGTCATCCTTACACACTTTATTTAATATTATTTTTAAGATAAATATAATATTTACATTAAAAATAGACATTATTATTTAATTTTAAATTTCCAAATATTTCTTGTGTGAATTAATTTTAATTTTTTGAAAATTATAATGTATTTGATGAATGAGGAAAAATAATGAATTTTATTGGAAACCGCATTATGTTTTAAATTATCTTAAGTGTTAAATTAAAATTTAAATTGTTATTAAAGAAATATTAGTTCAATTAAATTATCGTTTATCTAATTATTTTAATGGGAATCAATTTTATATTGATTTATGATATAACTATTTTCCATTTTAAAATGTTTAATATTGCAGAACCATTTTTTGAAAAGACTATGGTGTCATTTTTAATTGAATTTTTAATTTTTGTTAAAATAAAATTTGAAAAATAAATTCCATAATTTTATTAAGAATAATTTATATTAAATAATATTATCTATGAATATTTTTCATAATTAATATTAAAATCAAAAAAAATTATTTTCATGGTTCTGTTTAAATCGGGTTTAAAAGGTGGTTAAACTAAAAAGATAGGGACAAAAAATGAAAAATATATTTACAAATACTATTTTATACACATGTATATTACTTATAATTTAAATTTTATATAATTATGCTTTTGGGGAAATTTTTATGAAAAAAAACATGGGTATCACTTTTTATTTACCAAAATCCCAAGTGTGACCTCTCCACCTATTATAAAAGGCAACCCACTCTACTCCCTACTCAACACAAAAAAAATCCCATAATATTGGACAATAAATTCCCAAATATATTTCTTAATTATTTCCCCACATCCTTGATAAATATTATTTGTCAATTGAACCCACATATGAATCTTTTGGATATGTACATAAATGGGTTCTTCAAAGAAGTGGTATAATTCGTAACATGTGTACATGTTGTATTTCTTATTCAATATCATTAAAACATTATTGTAATATCATAATAAAATTTGAAAATTATTTCCAATATATTATATGTTATTATTTTTATTTATTAACCAACATCCATCTTCACTTCTATCAAATAGAAAACTAAATCGATGATCATGTTTACGGAGGACTACTTCCTTTCAAACTAATGATTTTAGTTTTCCATCACCAAATAAAAATGATGGATATAATAATTTATATATCATATATATATGTTATATAAAAAATATTTATACTTATTTAATTATTTAATAAAATACAACTTGTTAAATTAAATTCTTCAGGGGGGATGCTATAATGTTTCCCATGTCTATGGCTAACTATCCCATTATGAATTGATCTGATTCGTTTTTCATTTTCCATTTACAAGATATTTATTAAGGATAGTTTTAATGGATAATATGTTATTTTTATGTGTTAATAATTCTTCTATATATGTAATGTTACTTCTATGTTCTTTACATAAAATCATTTGGAATAACATATTGCCTATTATGCGTACGTGAAGACTAACACCTCCATGTAGTGATATTAAGTGTTACTCATTTTATTTTTACATATATGGTAATAAAGATTGATTTTATCAATATAAATTAATTATATATAAATATAAATAATTAATCTATAATGGAGAATTATTTTTTCCCCAACCTTCATGAAAATGGAAACAACATTTTTTCCCCAACCTTCATGAAAATGGAAACAACATTCCTATGTACATACGAACTACCCTCTCTATGAATGTTGAAAAACATTTTTATAACATTTAATTTTATGGAATAATATAAATTAATAAGTAATTAATATATAAGATGTAAATATGATTTTTAAATTATTTAGATGTTTTAAATGTGATCAATGTAAACTGTACAAAATTATTCAACCATAAAATAACTGAAAATTTAAAAATTGTCACCCAAAATAGTGATTTTAACAAATAATTGTAAATAAAATGGTCGTATAACCAATAAATAAATAATATATGTTTTCAAATATATGAGTATAGTTTATATCCTGATCATTCGGTATGTTATATTTTGAATCCATTTATATTTATTTTATCTAATATATCTTTTAAATTTATTTCTTCATTGAAGAATTATTAGTTTCCAAAGTGGTAAATGTTTATTTTTCAATATAATCATTAATGTGGATTTTTTATAATTAAATATTAATGTATGAAATCCTATAATATATCACTCATGAAATTGATGAATATTATTATTTAATAGTTATTCATTAGTGTTTGAACTAATAATACCATTTATTCACTCTAATACATAATTTGAATGAATTGTTTTTTTAAATAAAATGAAACTTTATTTTTAATTATGGTCAAAAGTCATTATCTCTTCCAAGTAAATGATTTATAAAAATGGTTTCAAAATATTTTTTAAAATTCATATATTATTTATTAATTGCATCTTTACCCATTATTGGTTTTTATGAAAATTATCTAAATGTAATGTTCATGTCTCTTTCTGAACAATAGATGTTTTTAATTTTTACCAAAAATGTGAAATGAATCTTCATCATAAAATACCTGACATGTATAGTATTTCCCACCATCATGACCACAAAAATTATTAAATAATCCATTAAAATCTTACAATGTTGTTTTAAAATAAAATATTGTTCATAATATTTAATATATTTATTTGTTTTTATATTATATTTTCAATGTTAAAAGGATACATTCCTCAATATAGTTTTAATGAAATTTTTCAAAAATTTATATTCATCATTGAAAAAATAATAATTTTACATATTCTCCAATGGGAATATATTATAATGAAATAATATTTTGTATTTCTCATGATGTTTAATGATCATTTTGAGTGGATTGAAATTTTTTCTTTGCATTGTACATATTGGTAAGAATAGTTTAAGATTATGTTTATTCATTTCGGAGAATATTAAAATTTTGTTTCTTAGTTTTTCAATAAAATGTGACTATATATTATTTTTATCCCCTTTCATATGAATAATTCATTTGATATAGTAATTGATCTATGGGGCCCTCTATATCCACTTGATGCATCAGTAGGTCTCATAAGAGTAACTCGATTTGGTTTTTTGCTGAGGCCTTACCCATTTATGTAAGGTTTAGTGTAATGTGTCCTCTATCACATGTTTTTAATGTTTGAAATTATGGATTCACTCATTATGATATAATTTATTTATTTTCCATGATATTTTTCAATCTGTAATAATATCAAGTGTAATGTTTGAAGATCATGATATTATTTATATGTAAATATTTCATCATTATATATTCTATACATATTATATTCATGTAATTAATTTAATGTATTTTTATGTTTATTACAATTCCATATTCATTACTCTTATATTTAAATGATATAATCTGTTTTAAAAATTCCCTAACCCAGAATTTTAGATCCCCACTTTCATATGTTTATTTCCCAAAGATTCCAAGATTGATATTATTATTGATAAAAAGTGTTATTCTAATAGATATACTAATTCCCTCGAATAAAATACAATCTTGATTTTTTTTCAAATATAATATAATATCTGCATATATATATATATTATCAGGAATAGTAATGTATTCTATCATTTTGGATGATATTTTTACTATCTAGTGGCAATATAATATATAACCATCGACTATAGGTTACTATGGTCGGGGCTAGTACACATTTTTTTGCTTCTATATATTTTAACTCTTTTAGATCTTCTAAATTTACTTGGAAAATTAGATATCTCCATATCAACATATGATGAGTGTTATTAGTAAAGATTCATAATGGATTTATCACTGCAACAAGGTTATTAAAATAATTACCCATTATGAAACATAAATGGTACATATTATATGAATTCGTGATCATACCTAAGGATTATTTTTTTATAACCATTGGTGTGGATTGGATTTCATTTTTTGGTGTTAAATGATTTTCAAAAAAGAATTGAATTATTATTATTCTTGAAGATATAGAATTAAATGTCAATAGAGATGGTATTTATCATAGGATTAATATCTACATCAATCCCTATATGATATTGTGAATGATATTCATGTTTTGGAAGTGGAGACACAATCTAAAAATAGAAATAGTAATCATTAAATTGTTGATATACAATTTTAATGGAATAAATTGATGTATTTACATAGAAAATGCATGGTTATATAGTACAGCATGATTTTTATATTTTCATTAATGGATTCCATAGTGCATGACCAATATAAAACACTATGAATTCGATAAACAACATGGAAATATTAGGATTGAAGATGTAATTTGTTAATTTGGTTAATTATGGATTTATATACCCTTATTGTTCACTTTGCAGAGAAAATATTCTATTCATATAAAAGAATGATTGATCTATGAGGCTATGCATTTATTATAGGGAAATCAATTATATTATGATAAAGACTATACTTATTCTCTATCTAATTGATGAATTAGTTGGTGAAATTCATGGAGATAACTGTTTTTCAATGAGTGGTCATATTTATGGGTATTATTATTTTCCATAAATGAAGAATGAAATTTCAAATATAATTTTTCAAATGAGGGGGGAACATTGCCATTACACAATAATTCCTTACAGATTAACAACATTTTTGTCTATCTACATTTTTATAATGAATATATTATTAAATGAATATGTTGATAATTTTTTTTGTATATATTTATGATATAATGGAGTAGAGAAAGAGGTATGAGGACCTTGAGAATAAAATAGGGATTATTCTTGAGACTCTTTGAAAAAGAATGTTACATGCAAAATTTTGATATGTTTAATTCTTTATTTAGAATGTTTCTTCCAGTGGCCAAATTTTCTAGAAGGATAGAATTTCAGTTGATTCATAGAAGAAAAATTCAATCAATGATTGGTATACTATAATGAACAGAACTGAAGTATATAGATTAATTGGATAGGAAAGTTAATGTTAGTTATTTTTGGAAACATTTTACTGATTCGTTATTTAATTAACTGATATTTCTTGCAATGTGGATAAATTTATTTGGAAAATAATAAATAATAATGTTTTATTGAATTGATTAAGTGATCTTTTAATTATTTGATTTTTACTCTAACATATATAAATAGTGTAATGTTGATATATAGAGACACGTTGATGAAGGGACATGGATTTCTCCCATTATCGAATTATAATTTAACTAACTAGGTATCAAAGATGTCAAATATTCTTGAAAACCTGATTCAACCAAGGATCTAGGGTTGGATGCCTTAATATTTTCTCTATATAGAGAAAGAAAATATATCTATCATGAACAATGTGAGATATAAATAGATCAAAGGAGTCTAAAATACATCATTACATAGAAGGATAAAAACTTGAGGAATTTGATATTGATCAATATTCAAAAATATTATCATTTCACAACATACTATAACCCAGGGAAGGGATAAATAGTTGTGGATTCATTCAGAATGAAATTTGATGATGTTTTGACCAAAGTGAGGTCCAATTGAGATACTATGTTTACGGATCTATTATATTTACATATGGAAATTAAAAAAATAATGGAGTAATATGTATTTAAAATATTATTTCTATGAAATTAATATTTGAAATAAGAAAATATTCTCAATGAGATTATTATAATTTTCATTTATAATTAAATAAAATAATTAATGGATATTGGAAGCCCTTGTTTATGAAAATTGAATTCTAAAATCTGAATAGAATCTATGTCTCCCATCTATAAATAAGATGCAAATGTTGAATTATGAGAATATTATCATAATATTAACATCCAAAAACACAATGGTAGAACCAAAATTTATAGATATTTGAAGAGATATTTTTGGAGGGATAATAAGATCACGGAAATGGTTGAATATGTTTCAAGATGATTGGTTTTCCAATTTTTTAAAGAAGAGAGGCAGAAAACTAGAGGAGTCATAGAACATCAATCTATTACTATTTTCAAATGGGATGAAATTACTATAGTCATTCTTATTGGATTTAAAATGACTCATGAAAAGAACAATTCGATATGATTAATTGTTATTAAACTCAAAAAATATCCATATTCTTATTATATAAGATATAATTAAAACCTTTCTCAAAATTTATGGATCTATATAAATAATAAATTTATAATACATGGTGTGACTCAATAAACTATGCCTTATCATGGTAAATTATTTATATATATGATATGGAATTTTTTTATATTTCTCTTAATACTATGCCTATTTTGTGCATTTCTTATCACCCTCAAATAAATGGATAATTTAAAAGGCCTATTTAAACATAGGTGGACATGTTGAGTTACTACACACTTAAATATTGAATGAATTATGATAATCATGTACCTTTGATATCATTTCACTATAATAATAGTTTCCATTAATGTAGTCATGTTTTGTTGAATGAATCATTATTTATCATGATATTCCATACATACACTTTTTGTGGTGAGGTTGATGAAATGAATCATGTGTGTCTAAAAATTGGGGAGGAAACCATAGAAAATTATAGAATACTAAGAACCGTATCAATGTATCTTAAAAAGGTAAGAAGTGATTTGATGATAACGGAAGGAACTATTTTTAATTAATGTATAATATCATATTATACTTAAATTATCAACAGGTAATGGGTTATATGGTAGGGTAAAAGGTGAAATTTAGTCCTATGTACGTTTTTCCTTTGAAATATTTGAATGAATTGGTTTTTTGAAACACCTTCTTGTTATTGCACCATGTCAATCAAAAGTTCATGATGTGATCTATATATCAGTTTAAAGGATTTATCAGTCAATCCCCACGCATGTGATCACCACATTCTAAATAGAACAAGAACATGATGAATCATACTGTGGAGAGCTATCAAGATTTTTCACTCTAGATAAATGTGATGAAGAATCTGACAACTGAGTTGATAAATTTACATTACAGAAATCATGAGATGCAAGACATGACATAGGAACTTGATGATGTTATGATAAATAAAGGATCCAATATAATAACATGGGGAAATTATTTAAATATGATTGAAATAATTTTTTCATAACGGAATAATATACCACCTAGGGAATTTATGATATATTTTATTTTTAAAATATTGTATTTGTATAATAGCTTGCGGAACACACATCCCTGAATCTAAATAAACTGTAATCTGGAATAAAATTCTCATATGTTTATTAAATTGTATGGTATCAAAATGAATAAAAAATTATGAAAGTAAAATGTTTTAATCATATATAAAATTAAATCACAAGTTACTAATAGATTAGAAATTAACAGAAAAACTTATGAAACTAAAGGATATATTTTTTTTCATAAAAACTCATATTTTTGAACGCAACTATAATTCATCACATTAAATGAAAAAAATCACTAATTTTTTATACTTTTATTTCTGTTTATATAAGATATATTCAATGAAATTATTTATTAGTCATCAAATATATTTAATAGGAATTAAATAAGAGTAAAATTTTTTTTGTCTAAAAAAATTATTTTTCTATTATGAATTTTTATTTTTTTTAAAATAATCAATATATGTATAAGGATATACAATTTCTGAAAATTATTTCTCATAATTAAATTATTTTTTTGAAATAATAATTGTAATATTTTCATATAATGAGTTCTTTATATTTTATTGGATACACTATTAAATTTGTGGGTTAGTAACAAAATATTGTTTTTTGTTGAAAAGTACACTTTTTTTAGGGAATTTATAAATGAAAAAAATTTATCCAAATTTGATGAAAGTGAAATTAGTCAAATATATGATAATTAACTAATTTTTGTTAAGTAGAAAAAAATTTATATTGATTGTTGACAAATAAACATTTTATGCTCAAGAAGAATTTTCATTCTGGAAATACTTTTTTGGATGAAGTTACTGTATTATATGAATATTTAATTCTTAAAAACATAATATTTTAGTTTTATTAAATGGATTCCATATTTGGAATTAGAATAAAAAATACATCTTAGTATGGGAGAATGAATTTTTTTCATAGAAAATAGTAAAAATAGTAAATAATAATTTGCACTATTACGGTTAAAATGTGTTTACTTAGGGATTACACTAAAATGATAATGGTTATATTGACCTATAAACATGAATAATTTATATTTTATTTCCTTATTTTTATGTGATATATTTTATCATTCATTGAATTTGTTTTTTGTATCCAACTAATTTTTTTAAAATGTTGGAATAATTAATTCATTTAAAAAATTACAATTGTGTCCTCTATCCATCATATAAAAGGAAACCCTACTCATATCATGTACATATATAAATTGGAAATTTTATCATACATTTACTGAAAATAGGTATATACATTTCTAAACATGACATAGATTCATTATATTTATTATTGGACCGTTATAGAATTTCATAGGGTGTAGAGAAAAAGACTCTCTTTGATGATGGTGTATAATTGCTATCCATTCCAATTAATTTTATTTCATAATTTAACACATTAAAATATTCAAAAAAATATAAAACAATAATACCAATATATTTTATATTATGAGAGAGTATTATGTTATTGGAATAACCTATATCCATCCCATTTTCCATTAAATATGTTACAAAAATGTTAATCGTGCTTATGACAGACTACCTCATCTCGAACAGATGTAATTAAATTTCCATCATTTATTCTCATGGATTCATATACTGAATGATTAAATTTAAATGTATGTTTTTTATGAAATTTTATTCTTAAATTATAATATCACATCTTACTTATTACTTTTAAATCCATTGCAAAATGATATAATTGGATATATGTACCTATAGAAAACTACCCCACATAGAGATATGATATTTTTTTTCATTTTCATACATAGTGGATAATAATGATATGTTACAAGAATATATTTTATATATAGAAAATTAAAATTTTTATTTAATGGTGAAATAGTATATACCATTAATTCATTCTATTGGTAAAATAATTAGAAGCAACACTCAATCGTAAGTAAATCCTATGATATCAATGAATGGTGTAATATATTTTTATCCCTATAGTTAATTGATCTTACTAAATATAAATAATATTAACATAGATGATATTTATATCAGGAATAATAATTTTTTTAATGGATAAAAACTTAAGGAACTGGGACTGTAACTACAAAACAAAAAGTTTTATGAAAAATAACATAGTTATTACCTCGAATAGTGTATCTAATTAAATATTTTTAATAACTGGGTAATAAAAATACTTAATTAAAATATATATATTATGATATATATGTTTATTATTAAATAATATATTTATATTATAGCTATATTTGTTATATAAGGGGATTGAACATGTATGATTATAATTCCATAGGAGGTAATGGTTTAATTCTGAATCACTTCCTTATTTTGGATTTAATATGATTAAGTCACCAATTTGGAAATTATCATAAATATATATGATTAACCAAATATATTTTTTATTCTCTAGTAATTTCTATATATTATATTTTTTACTTTAAATTTTATCTCATTATATACTTATTATAATGATATAAATTTTTTTAATAAATAAAATATTGTTTTTCAATATCGTCGATTATTTTTATCTTGCATTTCTATGATTTTTAAAACTATTTTATAAGATGTTTATAATATTATAAAAGTATTTTTAAGATTAATTTTTTACCCATGATTATGTTTTTTAAGGATCAAAAAGCATTTTCTAAATGAGGTTGGTTTTATCGTCACACATCTATAAGAATGTAATTTTTTAACCATTTATGGAATTACACCTAACAAGTCCAGTATTTTATCTGATTTATGCCTTAAAATATTCTAATATTATATTTAGAGAAACATTATTCTCGATAATTATTTACTTTTTTATAAAAGGTATTTTAAAAGTGAAATATGTAATTTTCACATGATTGTTTTTAATGAAATATTTTTAGTACATTTTATTCATCAACATCAAAAAAACTTATTTAACATATGTCATATTGCATTGATGTTATTATTATTCCACAAATAATATTTCTATTTTCATATGATCAATTTTACCTAGTATAGACAATTTTGGTTTAATTAACTATATTATTCTAGATGGTTAATGAATAATCTTATTTACTAGGGAATGTGTTCACGTTTCACATGCCAGTTTTTTGAAAAAAATATTCTGTTGATAATATTTCACCCCATTAATTTTAGAAATGAATTCTCATTATTACATGATAGATGGGTCCAACTACCACCACCTCATGCATCAGTAGTTCTCATGGTAGAATGTAGCTTGCGTATTTGGAAGAGGCCTTACCCGTTTATTTAAGATAACCTGACATGAAGCCATGTTCGTATGTTTATAAAATCATAAATTATGCATTAAATCCTTGTAATATTATTTATTTATTCCCATTTTATTATTTGATTAGTTATGATATACATGGAAAATTTTCAAGCTCATATGATTAATATTATTACATTATTTGAACACCATTTATTTATTAATTTTAATATTTTTCACAAGTTATTGATTTAATATAATGTTTTTTCAGATAATTACATAGAAATAACAATTAATACATTTTTTATCATGAGGGATTAAACTATTCATAAGACTTTTATTTGTATCTGATCTCGACCAATTCTTATGTTTCCTTTTACAATGTTTTTAAGAAGCGTAATACAAATGTTATGAAGGGATATTAAAAATGGAATAATGGAATATAGAAATATAATAATATGATATATTTTATGTTATTAATAGTAATATTTTATTTAATTATGGGTCTATATTTCCAATATTTTTTAAATATAATTTATTTCTAGATGTTAATGCTTTTATTATGTTCAATTTCATAAAGTAACTATTAACCCTTTCCTATTATATTTAGTTTATTTTAAAAAATATTGTAAGATACAAAGATATCTATGTAGAATGTTTATCCCCATAATTCTTTTCATATATAGAGATATCCATCTTTGAAAAATAAACCCCCTCCACAATTTTTATGATATATGAGTTTGTTTTGTCTAAGCTCCAATATGCCTCTATTGGACTATATAAATTTGGTATGGTTCATGGGAGGGTTGTTTTCCCTCTAAGATGTTGACATTTCATGCTCATTGACATCCTACACTACCAGAAGTTCTTATGGGGAGACATGGGTGACTATAATAATACTCAATGTGGATTTAATAATTTATTATCCATTTTTTATATTTTAACAATATATATATTACATGATAATTGAATTATATATGTCGGTTGATTTAAGGATGTTTATTGGTGGAATAATTAGTGAAACTCAATCCCTGATTGGGAATATATATTACATTTTTACCTAAGAATACTTCATGATCTATAATATTGTTAAGTTAGTGGTCTGATGTTTTTGAAGTTGAGGTTGACTTCTTGGATGAAGATAGAATTTGGGAGTAAGTTGGGATTCCATTCTATATTATTGTTTTTTGGTTTTTATTTTTTGATATCTACTCATGGGAGATAAGATTGAATCCCTACAATCATGTTTTAAATTATAGATATTTTATTATTTTATTTCACATTGTATGCTATTTTTTCTTGGACAGACATTGTTTGAATGATTCATAATATTTTATTGCTCTTATTGGGGATGAAATATAAGATATTTTTTCAGTTTTGTTTTCTTCAATACCCAAATGATATCACCTTATACCCTAATAAAAATAAAACTTTTTATGGAAAAAAGGAAATTATGACATGTGGTACTCTGATAATGGTACTGTATAGAAATTTTATTTAGGGTGTAATTATAATTAACTAGCAGGGAGGATCCAAAATTTCACCCAACATTATGAGTATTAGGATCATCAGAAATTCATGATCCCCATGGACTGGAATCATCTTCTTGGGAGTCTATGGACACTCATTTCAGAATGAAACCTCCTGCAAAACATATATAACATACAACAAATCCATTATAAGAATTTTTTTTACAAACAGTCAATACATTTTTTGTTCATGAATTATATGTTATAGTAATGAAATTGAATAATAAAACCATAAAGTCATTATTAATCATAATAATTCATCCAATTTATTTATTAATACAAAAAAAAGTTAAAAATACATAAATTAAAACATATAATTGTAGAAAAAAATTGAAAATAAGGAAATTTAGTTTTGGATATTATATCAGAATCTGATAAATCAACAAAAACCCTATGACCATGAGATCATAATATCACAACTATTATATTAGTTTACGTGTTCGATAGCTTCTTTTACACAAAATAAATACCTTAAATGAAGTCAAAATATGTTTACATAAAAGATGAATATTTTATTTTTTTATTATTAAAATCAATAAATTGATTTAGTGGGAGTAAATTGTAGTAACCAAATTATGAAAATATATATATGATGAAAATTAAGGACATATTTAATATAAATAAAATTTAATTAGATTACCAAAAAATTACTAATATTATATTCTACTCTATATAAAAATATTATATAAAAATTTTCCCTTTTAGACAATATGAATTTTTATTTCCCAAATCATATGATTAATAGTGATAAATTTTATTTCATATTAATAATTTATTAACAATAATTTTGTTTTAAATTAATATGATTTATTAATAAAAATGTTTTATATTTGAAATTATACCAAACAACTGCAAACATTAAAAATCATAAAAAATTTTATTAAAATTAAATAAAAAATGTATCTATGGAAATGGGTAGGGTCAAACAAAGGGAAATTTCCTCATCTATCAAACAAAAAACATAGGGATCACAATAGGAAAATTCATTTCCATAGTCAGAGTCATCTGCAATTTCCCACTCAGATTGATGCGTTTTGTGATTGATGATCTTATGGATTTCTACATTGGAAATTTTGACAGCATAAAAGATGATCGGGTAGACCCAATCCATCGTATTCTATTGTAAAGCTTCTATGGTTATGTATTTGAAGTAGTGGGAGTGAAACCCTCACTGTTATACACCTTTTTCCATCCATTTATGATTACATCCGTAAAAGTGGCATAGGCACCACATCTCATTTTCTTCAAGGGTACTCCTATTCACCCCTTCATCATTAGAGATGTTTCCCCACTTCTTTGTTCTTCATTTTGAATTAAACTTTCTATTGATATCCTGATGACAATCAACAGTTTTTGAGATTAATATTGATTGAAACATTCATCATGTGGGACTAAAAGATTAGAAGACACCATATTCATGTTTCCTTTCCCCAAATGATGCTATGTAATAACTATCAAAGCACCCTAATGGTTCTGAACATTATCTTCAACTAACATCTCTTACAGCATACCATCACCCCCCAGGTTGGTAGCATATTTATCAACCAATGAATTCCCACCAAAGAAAGGACTAGTAGTTGTCTACAATACCATCCTACCATGATGTGATCCTAATATTAGAGTATAATTCATTTTAGTATTTTAAGTTATAGTAATGAATGTAATCTCCGGATCAAGCCTCATCATTGAGGCAAAGGTATTCCCCTTTAAAGAATCAACTACAACCTAAAATACATGTTTCGTACCAGATGCATGTCTACTACCATCCAAATTATTATAAACTTTACCCTCTTAAATTTTTACTAAAATGTCTCAATATTACATTTAAATAGAAAAAGGGGAAAACCAAAATTTTACGATATCTTTCTTTGACATGAAAAATTGTTTGATAGTATGAAAAAATGTGGGGAAGTCCTTCATATTCCTCCTTCCGAAGGATGTTATCCTCCAATTTTGATAGAATGATATTATTAATTAAGAACATGATAAATTAAATCACCACGTGAACCCTAGAAGAAAATCCAAAACCAAGATTTCCTGGTGGATTTATCGATTTTGATTTGAATAACTATAGTAGAGGCTATATCCAATAAGATCTTAGGATTCCATAGGGTATAATTAAGAATGATACAAAATATTAACATCACGAATGAAATTATTTATTTAAAAATATAATGTTAACATATATAAATTATGTATATCTTTTTTATATCAAATTAAAATGGAAATTTAAAATAAAAAATTCATTCGATCTTTTGATTTAATAAATTATTTTTCAAGGGTGATTCAATTTGGAATTCCATGCAAGAGTCATTTCAATTATTTATGTTATAATAATTCAATTTTGTTTAATATAATTAGTTTTGTTGAAATTTCACTATATATATAAATTTAAGTTTCATTAATTTTATTTACCAAAAAATAGTTTTTACACGATATGGTGAATTCATATTAAAATATACACCTCACGAAAATAAGAATCTTATTTGAAAATTTTGATTTTTAAAATATCAAATATGATGGTTAAAAATTCATAAATTATTAGATAATAATATTTTACATTAATCATAACTACTAATATATAAAAATTAATTGACAAAGTGAAATTATGTTTTGATAAGGGGATAAATGATTAAAAAATGATCATAATTCATAAATATTTAACTAAAAAGAATATCATGCAGTGAATTTTTGTGCACAATAATTCTAAATTCATATTTATGATATTTATTTCAATTTTCACTTGAATGTTATCCTAAAATTATTTAAAATGGAAATTATACACCAAATCAATCATTTCACTCACTTATAAAATTGTAATATATTCATCACTTCATGAAACACTCATCATCTTAGTTTTATCTTTGAAAATCAGAAAAATTGGTCCCTATATGATCCTTTCTCAATTATAATATCTTATTTACATTAATAGTTTTCATAGAGACGACTTTTACATGGAGACCTCCAAGGAAAAATGAAGTATCTACTATGAGTATCATAAACTATATATCTTTTATTGTTAATTATCTACCTTAATATGAATTCTAGCCACACTAATATAGTAATATTAGTATAATTTATACATTATATTGATTTAATTTTAATGGTATTATAATATCATAATCATAAACACCATACATTAATAATAAAACCATTGTACAGACTAACACCATGCTTGAGGGAGCATGATTAATTTTCCTTCATTACCAAACAATGAAAGATATAATGATGGTATTAAAGAAAAAAATGTTTTTTATTATATAAAAATTTTTACGATATGAATAATTAATTAACCTATTAATGATATAAAGTATAAATGATAAATCATCAATAAAATATTGTAACATATAAGTAGTAATACGAAAAAATATTGAAATAATTATTCTTGAGGATTATTTGATAAAATCTTTAAATATCAAACTAATAAAATCAAATATTATAATTATTCGCATAGTACGATGATATTAAAAAATATCCACCACATAAACACTCATTAATTCTTTGTATGTTCTCTTTTCAGTCAATATGACCACCCTATTGATAAATAATGATAAATTATATAATGAAAAACTATGTTAATATATTTATTATTATAATAGTATATAACTATATAAATATTTTATCGGGAGATTTTATATCAATTATTATTTTATTAATTATGAAAACAGGCTTAGGACGTCATGAATAACCAAAACATGCCAAATATCGATATCATCATTACAGGTACATAATAATAAAATAATGAAATAAGTTTGATTCAAAAAAGTAATTATAAAAACACAAATATTAACAATATTATTTATATAATGATTACATTTGAATGAAAATTAAAAATTCTCACCATTATTATGAATATAGAAGAAATGATGAGAACTAAAAATACTCAATGGCATTAATTGAAAGTATTTATATTGAGAAGGATTATTTATGAAAATTATAAAAGATAATTTTTATTATTAATGTTATAAATTATGTGATAAGGGTTACAATGTTTTTTATAGAAGAGGTTAAAGGAATTTTTTGATACCCATGAAAGGATGTAAATATTTTCATCTCAATTCTCATTTATTGTGAATTGAATTGTATTTTTGTACCAAATGTCATTTATTTGGTGTATAAATTTCATATATGAATTAACATTTCATTATATATCTAAAAATTATTTTATTTTGAGTTTACATTAATTCCATCTATTTGAGGAGGTATTTAATAGATCTAATGTCATTTCATTTTCTATGAGCTCTATTTCGATTCATTGAGATATGATACATGTTATTCACCATTATCAATATGTCTAGTGTTTTACTTATTTACTATACAAGGATTTTCTTATAAATTTTTTTAATTATTTCCAAAGGATTTTCCTTGAAAATCATTCACTCTTATTGTAGTGGTTGCTAAATTTGTTTTTACCCCATTAGTGAAATTAATTTGACTCAATTTTCATTAATTGAGTAATGAGAATTTGTTTTGAAAATAATTCATATATTATAGTTACATTATACATTATTAATTTTTTATATGTTATTCTCACATTTTTTTACGTTTATATACATACTACATAATCCAATTGAAAATATTTCTCATTTATTTGGATATGTTCTTGTGACATAAAAACATTATTTATTTGGAAAGATCAAGATCATGTTATTGATATATTGAAATGAAAATATACTCATTTTTCTATACATTATGATCATCAAATTTTCAATAAATAATATTGCATAATTATTAACAACAAATAAATTTATATTTTCTGAAAAATAGATTTCTCATTGGAATTCCACAATAGATGAATATTTTTATGTTTATTTTGAAATGTTTAACAATAATCTATCATCCTCCAAATGAGTTGTGTTTATATTATACCTCTTAATAAATTGTGGAAATTTATTGGTATTCCAATAAAAATCATTATTTAAAATATGACTATTTATTATTTGACAATTTACAATATTTATTTGGATGGTGTATGATCATCTTATCATTTTTACTAACAGGGGGAAAATTATTGTTATTCTTGAGGACTATTTGCTACAATCATAGGTTGATCATGTATAGATAATAAATACTCTTAAATATACATATATTAATGTTTTTCATTCCCTAATAGATTATTAATGAATGAAATGTAATGTATTTTATAGAGTACAATGAATGAATCAAACTCAAAAAAGTGACATGTAAAGAATTAAAATTATATAGTAAATCTAATAATAAATAGTTCTAATTAAATAAAAGAACTATTAGAATTTTTATATTCATGTTATATTCAAAAATATGTCATCATTATAGCCGTGATGAAATGTTAATGTATTCATTTAATTTTGTAAAAATATATTTTTTTTCCATTCAATATTCATTTCAACAATATGAGAATATATAATCAGAATTTTATCTATTTTCATTGATATGAAATGATCCATAATTAATGTTTACTATACATTTAGGGTTTTAAAATATTCCAAAAAATATATCTATGAATTTTTTGATCAATAATTTCTTCAATTATATGTTTTCCAAACTGAGGATTTATGAAAACAACTTTATTTTAATTTTTTAACTCAGTAGATGTGTAAATGTAGAGCATGTGAAATTTTTATAAGGGTATCACTAGTGTATGAAATAATTGTAGATATTTGAAATTTATTTTTAATTAAGTTGTTTATATATATTGGGAAATAAGTTTCATTAATTTATAATTTCATTGGATTCACTTGTTTTTGGATGTGTCTTAATTATCTAAATAATTAAAAAATAAATGATCCTTTATAAGTATTAGATTCATTAATTGTTATTTATTTTGATATAATTTGTGGTCATATTATGAATTTTCCATGTGATATCAAATATTTTTTCTAAATTATATGTATTTTAGAACCAGATCTAGAAGTGTTGGAGTGGGAAATCACTAAAATCGTACATCCATATCTACTCAATGCAACCCATGATTTATCATCAAAGGAAAGTAACCATTGGATTCTAATGTAGTGTAATAAAATAAAGTAATGATATAAGGAACCTAAGTTTGAGAAAAATACTACATACACCATTAGAGACTTTATAAATGTTATTATCTAGAAGGCCCAATAAGATCACACAAAGGGGTGTTAAGTTCATTTAATTTTACAATTAATAATTTCACAAATTAAATAAACTAAATAATATGATTCCCCCATTTAATTATAAATGTAAAAAAATACTTTATTGAATCTAATACCAAAATCAAAACCATATCCGAATTTTGAAACCAAAATCAAATCCATATATGATAGAATTATAATTTATTAATAATAAAGAAACAATATTTTCATTTCAAACACTTTTGAAATGAAAATTTTAAAATAAAAAAGTCTCCATTAATTTAAACACTTCACTTATATAAATTATGAATATCAGTATTAAAATAATGAAAAACACAAAGGAATAATACAAATCAAATATAAGGCCCCAAAAAAAGAATACGAAAAATATAAATAATAAAAATTTGTTGATAGCATCGATGAATAATGAAATTTAAAATGTTGTATAGATCCCCTCTACATAGAAGAACAAATCAAGGATCAGATTTATTTGGTGGTCCTCTTGGGTCTATAGTGTGAAGATTCTATACAATTAAAATTATACAATCGAATCATCTTGGACACATTATGACTATAAAAATTTGAATCCCCTCAATTATCCCTCATACCAATAATACATTAAAACTTACCCACCTAGCCTTATATCCTTATAGAGGGGACCACAGTAGCACATGTACCAAATAGTGTACCATATATGTTGATATATAACGTAGTTCAAATTATCCCTTCAAAAATTATGGTGTGAAATAAATAAAGCTATATTGAATCAATAATTTATAACAAATAAATATATCAAACCTACAATTTAAATGATGTGTTCGGAGTTTATTTCAACCCCCATTTTTATTTGAAGGAAAAATTTCATGGAATCCCTCTAAGACCACTCCATTTATATCAAATATAGTTATACAATCATTAGAAATTAGTTAATTAGTATAAATAAATGCATGAAAGGATAAAATAAATGATGGAATGGAATCAACTACCTCAAATTGAGCTAAAATAAATAGTAATGTTTCACCTCATAGAGTGAATACTTAACTAACCCATGAAACAATCTATAAAAGGAATGAATATCAAAAACCCAATATTAGATTAACATAAACACTAAATTATTCCCCCATGGATGTTATAGTTTAAGGATGAAAGAAAAACCAAAGGAAAATTATGGGGCTGAGAAATGAGAAGATATCAGATGATATTAGTGTAACAAAAGCTAGGAAATACTAAACAATAGTGATATATCGCTTGGATGGTTAATAATAATTAATGATAAAAAATAGTGATGATATCTACTCGATATCAAAATGTGAGGGTGTAATAAAACATCTATTCACATAAATCAAACAAAAAAGTATAATTTTAATAATTTTTTATTGTCACAAATGTTATCAATCATGGATAATTAAACAATGAAAACTTTTAGGGGATTATAGTGTCAATATATTTTCATCATATAATTGAGTGATCTACAGTTTAGTCAATTTGTTAATAATATTTTGAAGATACGAACTAAATTTTAAACATTAAAATGGCATACCAAATTCTCGGGTAATCCACCTAATGATCAATGATAGAATTAGTACAAATTTAGTTACAACATGGATTTCATTGTTATCCCTATTATGAAACATTCAGACTCAGAATTTCAAAGGAAATAAATATAATTAGATAATTATACAGAAACATACACACGTCATTTATATTGGTGGGTAGGTCAGGTTAGGGACTAAAGAGAAAAATACCACAAGATAACACCACAACCGGATCATTATAGAAACAAATTTGGTTCCCTTAAATGAAAAACAATTTCCATAAATATCACAAAAGAATCAGAAAATCGGGATCCTTAGATGAATGGAGAAATTCAAAGGTCTCTCATCTATTTTGAAATCAACCATAAATTAGAAATAATTTAAAATGAACCATAAATATTCAAAATCCACTAAAAATATAGTCATCCTTTACATGGAAAACAAAAATACAAGATTGATCTTTAGTTAAAAGAAAAAACCATCACCATGGAATGGAATTTCCAATAAGAGCTATTTCAAATCAATATAAATAGACATATAAATATAATCCATCAATATATTACCTTAATAAACGATTTAATTTCCAAAAAAACATTTAAATGATAAATAACCACATGAATCCCCAAATACTAGTGAAATGGTTCAAACCATTGGTCAAATGATTTAATATATTTATGTTTTATAGACCTGATATATATATAAATATATCATATAGAAACTAAAAAATATATAATATATTTAATAGCATGAACTTGTTTCATTCAATTCATAGACAACCATTCATCATCCAAAATCCATTCCATTTTTACCAATAAATAGAAGACCTCAATACCATACCATTTCTTTTTTCAACTAGCCCACATACCCTAGTACACTAATACACAATCCTGTACTAAAATTTCCATATGTCGACTCACAATCCCCATGGGTTTATGAATAGTAAATTAAATCATAAAAAATATTAGTGGGAATATTTTTTTCATAAACAATGGATGAAGACATCACATGTTAGTATGGTCAAATGATATCTCCATTGAGAGAACAGTACCAGAAGTCAAAAAGGTATATAAACCCAATGTACAAAAAACATGTACAATTAAAAAAATGATAAAAAACCAATTCCCAATGTACACAACACTCCAAGAACAAATATTAACAACCACAACTTATAAGAGGTCATATTTCTTTTCTGAATCCTCAGAGAACAAAATCATGACGCACCAAAATACACAGGTATGGGAATATAGTTTCATATTAAAAACACATTTTATTCATTTTAATTAATAAAACAATTTCAAATTAGTGGATTAATTATAATTTTATGTAAACTAGTTTATATAAATTCACACAGAATATGAAGAGAAGTTTAATATAGAATGGAATATATTAAAAATAATCAAAAATGAGGAATATTTTCATCTACCAAGAGGTGATATAGTTACCAGTTTTGGGATCCTCACACACTTATATAGGTCATCACAACTGTATGTTATTACATGGACCTTAGGGAATGGGAAAAAGAACTAATAAACTATCCATCAGGGATAAGATATGTTTCAATATGTTTATATTAGTGTTATAATGATTAAAAGGTATCATTTTTTTCTAAATAACTCATAAACTACTATGGATTTCATGTTCTCAAACAACTTTAAATAATGGGAAAACTATGACCCCTAAATGTTCCCACCTATAAATAATGGAGATCTAATGACATTCTACTAACATTGATCCACATTATAAGGGGCTTGGAGGATACAAAAGATACACTACTAAGACTCCACAGAAGAATAAATCCAGTTTTGGTCAAATGGGATCATTGATCATTAAAATTAGTGGGTTTAGTATTATAATTTTATTTTTCAGAAAAAAAGGAATTTTGTGAGGACAGTTAGCTAGGTTGGGCTTCACCGTTTCGAAAACTATGACCCCTAACTGCACCCACCTATAATGAGGTATATAATTTATACTATGTGGGATCATGGTTTATAAAACATTGTGCCAGTCGAGAAAATCCCATCGGCTCGGGTTGCACAATTTTCACTAGAAGGGCTTATGGTTTGGGAAAACCAAGCACCAATTGTGAAATACCAAAGCGACTCCAAACATTTTAAAATTTTCAATTGATGAATCCCAAAAAAATACCAATCCAAATAATTGTAAAAATATGGGTCCTAGAGTAACTAAAAATAGTTACCAAATGCTATAACCTCCCCACCATAGAATATTTTATCCCTAGAAACTCTATCAATAATCATTCTTTCAAAAAATAGATATCCATTATTCTCTAGTAAATTTCTCTCTCTACAATGTCTCATGAGTTTTAGAACCCTACCGGAATAACCCTAAAAAATGTATCCACCTCCGAAAATGGTCATTGGTCTCAAAATTAAATACCCTAACTAGATTTTTAGTCACTGATAAGTTCACCTCAACATCAAGATAAATCCATCTCATAACATGAGATGGATTAAAAAGTCAGTTTTATATATGAGGTATATGGAGAAAGTGTTATAATAATGTGAAATATGGTGGATGTTCTAAAAAGAATGATGATTTCCCAATATACCCAATAAACTCAAAAGGTCTTACAAAATGAGGTGTACGTTTCCCTTACCCCCCATGTTTTCATTGACCTAAACGCGGTAAATCTTTCAAGAAAACCTTATCACCCAATGAAAATTCAAATGATATTTGATGAATATCATCCTATGAATTATACCATCTTATTCTATAACAACCCATGATTGATTTACATGAATATTGGATAATATTTTCAGAATATATAATACATTACATTGGTAGATCTCCAAAGAAAACATTCATTTTGTACATTTCGAAACATTGAACAAAAAATTAAATTTATAAAATATCTTAATTGATTCCCACATTGATAATTCCCATTTTTGATCCTTCATAAAAACATTCCTTGTAATCAAGTGAATGGAATCAAAATAAATGTGTGAGCTTAGATGATCAGTATTGGTAAATAAGGAAAATATATGTAGATAAAAAGGAAATATGGGAATGAAAGTATGATGAAATAATTTAAAGACAGTACCCTACCTATCCAATGATCATTTTCATGAGTCATGGAATAAATATTGGAACTTCATAAGACATGAATCATCATGAAATTTAAAGAATAATCAATGAAATCATAAAATAAGAGTGAGATATGATATTATTCCATACACATAATTAGGTATTATCCTTAATAATATGTAATGATTTATTACTAGAACTTATCTGGGAACATCATACAGACTAAAACTACTGGGATGTGTTGGGAACAAGGTGATGATCATGGTGATGAAGGTTTAAACTGTTGTCATTAGTTGTCACGGTATGTTTTGAAGAAAATAAAATCGCTTCACTTTTGTGGAAACAATTGTTTTTGGTTTGTTTTGAAAAGGATTATACCCATGTTAATTGTGACTACGCTCTGTGGATTTGTCTTTATTATAAATTATGAGTTTTATTGAGAATATTTGATGCAAGCTTGATTTAAGAAAGGGGGACGGAAATATATTATTCCAATCATATAATAATTGTATCTAGATTCATTTTTCAAAATAATTATAAATTAATTGAATTTAGAATGTCATTTAGAAAATAAAATTGTTTAGATTTAACATATCCAGATGGAAAAAAGAAATAAGTGGTACAGAATTTTTTTAAAACAATTAGAATACAATCATATCCAAATCGTATCGATTTTATTTCAAAACAATTGTTTCTAGATCCTATCAATTGTCTTTCAAATGAATTGGATTCTTGGTTCATGTAAAAGTAGTTGTACGGATGGAATGGTGGTGCAAATGAAAGTGGTACTGATGGATAGGTGATGCCGATGAAAAGTTAGGTAGATGAAAATTAATGAAGATGGGAACAGTGATTCTGATGGAATGTGATTCTTATGAAAGTGGTGATGCTAATTAAATATGAGACTCCGTTTTTTTCAAAAAAATAATATTTGGATAGAATAAATGGAATGATATGGTGTCGATTGAGAATGAATAATATCATATTATTTTGAATCGTATCTAGGAAAATCATCCTTATTAGATTTTATTATATCATATTCAGTAATCGTAACCCGAAATCGTAACCACAATGGTAGTAACGAGAAATGATCATACCTAGAATTATCGTATCTAGAATAATTGTAACCAGAAATGACTGTATCCCTAATGATCGTATATAGCATGATCGTAACCAAAAATTATCGTATCAAACATGATCGTAACTAGAATAATCATGTCTTTAGTAATTGTAACCAGAATGATCATATCCATTATGATCGTAACAAGAATGATCATGTCCAGAGTGATCATAACTAGAATGATCATATCTACATGATCTCAACCTGGTATGATCATATCTAGTATAATTGTTTATAGACCATTTGTATTTAGAAAATATCATGCATGGGATGATATGAAAAGGGATAAACAGGAATGGATGGAAAGTTATGATACTATCCAATTGAAGCTAGACGATGCTAAATCTGATACTCAATGAATTCAAAGTCATTAATGTTGTCATGATTCATGCATTGGTTTATCAATATAAAAATCTGTTTTCAAAATGGGGTTAAGGGAAAAGAAAATAAAGTTGAGAGACATGAAATAATTGTCAAGGGGAGACATTATTTTAATATAGTAATTGTATATTAATTGGATAAGTGTATTTCATCAAACACATTGACATGGTATGGTATCAAGCATTTTTTTTAAAATCAATATGAGAGAATTAGAATAAGAACCATGTATTGCTCATCAATTGTAATTGTATTGAAATTTGATATGGGAGTTTGGAAAATGAATAGATGAAGACTGTAGAAGATTTGAGAGGAATCTATAATCATTGACTATGTCAAATTTTCCCTGAGATTTTAGGTAAAATTCAGATTTGGGTTTATTTAAGTGAGTGGGAAAGTGTTGTGGGATTCCTACATAAACATGTTTTTGGTCACCTTAGAAATCCGTGAAGTGCATAGTATATCTGTGACTGTATGAGATAGAATCTCTGGGTATCTTGAGATAAGGTGAGTTTAATTTGGTTTACATTTACTATTGTCTTGGGTGGTTCTGATTTATTTATATTCTATTTTAAATTACAATTGTATTCTGGAATTGAAGTGGTGCTGAATCAACGCTATTGTTTTCTATTTGAAATGATAGGATTGGGGGATTTGTTTTGAATGTATATTACTGGGAGATTTTTTTTATTCAATTGGACTGGGAGCTCTATTTTGAAAGTATTGGATTCAAAGGAATATGACTCAGTGTTTTATAACAATGATCAGGTGGTTCTTACATTTCTTCTGGGTAAGCAAATGATAATATATTATTAAAAAATTAATACATTTGTGGAATTGAAATGAAGGGCAGGTAACATGAGTGGTTACAAAACAATTGTATTACTCTATTGTATTAACAGAGAGCACACACACTACTGGGATTTTTTATAGTTTTACACAAGTGAAAGGGTACATACAAGTTGTAATCCAAGGATTTTTTTAGTGGATTGTTTGGTATTGGATCATTTCCAAACCATACCAAGGATGTAGCTATTCTTATTGAAGGATGACCCTTTTAAATATTTGTGTTTCTTTGGATGTGTGTTTATTGGTTTCTCCGCAAAGAATTTAAATCCATAACAGGTGGAGGAAGATGTTTTAATTGAAAAGAAACATAAAAGACATAGAGTATCACCGATTCACCCCCTCCCCTCTCAATGATATAATACTCCAATTGGGATCATTCAATTGGTATGATAATGGTTTTTTCTCTATTCATTGTTGATGGAGAACGTGAACTATGTGAAGAGTAAAGGAATTCTGGTTTTTGTTAGAAAGAACTATCATATATAGAAAGATAGACTATTACCATATCTTATTCCTATCAGTTACGATGTTCTTAAAGCTGCAACAATTGGGTTTCCTCCTATTGATGATAGTTCTCCACTTACACCTATTGATAAGAAGTTTCTTGGAAATTATGGAAGGTACAGAATGCTATATTATCATCACTTTCTAAAAGATAATTCTCAAGAGTGAAATTTATTTCCACTGCCAATGGTATATGGGATAAGTTTAAATTAATATGTATTTAATGTTGAAATTTTTTATAATTTTTTATTTTTATTTTTAATGAATTTTTAAGGATTTAGGGATTTATTTTTATGTGTGAGGTTCAGTAGAGCATGGTTGACATCAATGGATTGGCATTACTAAAATGAAATATAAACCAGTTTGAGGTATATAGTTCCTAATAATTACATGATGATTATAATTTAGGCTAATATCATTTGATATATGGAATCAAAAAATGTAAGTTATCAAGATTAAATTATAAATGAATTTGTATACATAAATTATATTAGTATAGTCAAGGTTTCATGGGGAATGACTGGCCCTTGAACAATAATCTTTATGCCACCATCAATGATGAACATAGTGTTGAAAATAATTTTTTTCATTTGATAAATGGATATGTCAGGTGATTAAATTTAGATAATGTTATATGGTGTACAATGAAATATATAAATTTTTTCACTCTGGGTATTGGGTGTGATGATTTGGTAGTGGTCGGCCTTGGGTAAAGACATTTTGAATGTTGGGTTACTATATACACTTTATGGATAGTGGATTAATGTATTTAATTAGTGTTTGATAACAAATTATATGTTCTTTTCATAGTGGATATTCCACTGTTGCGATTTATTTATTTTTAGGTATGGTGGGATATATTTGTACATGACCATGTACATTAGATTTTTGTTATTATATTATGTGTATATTATTCTTGTATTTTATTTCATTATGGTAAAATTGTTCATTATGTGATCAATTATATGTTCAGTGATGATATTCTCTTTCAGTGACAGATTTGACCCTTATGATGTAAATGGCATAATTAAACCCATATGGGGTTTTCTTACCATATTGTAACCTTTGGGGTCACACATTATTGCATAGTCTTGTAGTGACTTCGATGAGAAATAGAATGATAGGAATAACATAGTTGTATACAAGTTTGAAAGTGGTTATAGAAATATTTTCATTTAGAGTCTATCCAATGTTCTATATATTATATCTGGGATTGTTTGGATACATTGTGGTATATTTTTATAGCAATATCTTAGAGGGATAATTTACATAAGTATAACTATTATATATATTGATTTTATAGTGGGATGCTTTCACCACAATGAGTTTGAGAAATTATTAATTCAATACATTCTTTAAACGCCTTCTATTATTATGTTATATGGTTATATTAATGCAAGACTCTTATACCCCATTTGAGTACGATAATTTTTTCAAATTTTACTTGTTTGTTTATCCCATTGAGTAGTATGAGTAATAGTGGTATCTTTATTTTTATTGTATCTCCTTAATGAGTTTTCAATAAGATAAATTTAGGGGTGAAATCTTATATAGAGTGACCCAAACTATATATTGTTGGAACCATGGTCTTCTATTCATTATTTGGAGTATGGTTTGAGTTTTTTTCAATCCTCAGTGGAAGATCAGAATGTGTACCAGAAAAGAGATAATACAGTTCAAGCAGACAATAGTATTGAAGGTGGCACCGTTTCCCAATGTTTGCCAATTTTTTGGGCCTAAAAATTGACTAATGTAGAAAAGTGTTTTTAGAAATGAGACATGCGATCCGTGTACTTGAAGGAGAGGAATCTTGTGCGCCATAAGTTTTTCAAGATCAGATAATGGGAGAATGGAAAAGGGATAAGGGCCGTGCACGTTTTGGGCTGGTCGCGCAAGTGACCTGCGCGCCTTGAAGAGACTTGCGCGCCGATGCCTAGGAGGATTAGAAACTTGCGTGTCTATTTTTTTCAAGGTTATAACTTCAAAATATGGCAAAGGAAATAAGGTCGCTATAGTATTTGTGTGGTCGCGCAAGTGATTAGCGTGACAGAGGCTAGGGAGGATGAGCTGCACGCCGGAACCTGCGCGCTGAGGGATGACTGGCGTGCCACCGCGCTGGGGGTCCAGTTTGCCGATAAATATAGGACCACCCCTCCTCATTTGGAACGAAGTTCAAGACTTGGAGATTTTTCGATCTCTCGACATGCAAGTGGTTGAGTCACGCAAGTGGTTGTTGGGTCGCGCAAGTAGAGGCTACGCGCCGATTATTGGCTGCGCGACCAAGGCAGTTGGGGAGTTAAAGGCCCAACGTCATGGAAGTTTGGTGTTGAAGGAGGCAGTGTCGCGCAAGTAGTTTTTGTGTCACATGTGTGCTGAATTTGTACCGCACAAGTGACTTGCACGCCAGGATTGAAACCTGCGTGCCGAGCTTGGATAAGCCCGCCCGGGTTGTTAAAGTTCAACTATCCTTCTGATGTTGCACGAATGCTAGAATATCGCCCGGTACCCTCAGCACAATGTGAGAATAGTCTTCTGTTAAGAGTTGGACTTCATCAGAGCATCTACTATAAGGCCCCAGCCTTAAAACTTACTTAATCTTGAGTTATTACAAGATTACACATTGAGGATCTTTTCAGGTTTAGAGTTTTAGAGAATTAGATCATGAAACTTGCATTACATTCCACATTTAAACAAAGTGGATTACATAAAAGACAATATTCATTCTTCCCATCAACGAGAACATATTTAAAATAAAATATGGATTCTCTCTTAACACATCCTTGACTCTAACGTCTTATCATGTACCTTTCCTCTTGACCTGAAAAACATTTCAGAAACTTGGGATGAGCATAAAAAGCTCAGTAAGGGACATAAAAATATGGAAAGGAAACATGAGTTCATGTATACATAAAGATGAAATCATAATTTACCCATAAAACATAGGCACTTTAACCTAACTCCCCAAAACATGAATAAATCATAGAAATCATAAGACATAAAGGTAACTTGAGGCATTCATAACATTCTTACGTAGGGAGTAACCCTCTTGGTTACGTTTGGAATACCCATCACAGTATATTCCCTAAAATCTCTTCGGAGAAACCTTAACGTTTCACTCCTTCGCGTTACCCAATGCATTGGAGAGCTATAACGGGCTCACCCGCCCTTAGTTTATCACGGAACCACCCGTTCTTCATAACAATGCCCAAGAACCATAACATACACGTATCACATAAAATATTCATAAAGGAAACAAAACATTTCCACATTTCAAACACAACATAACATTTTAGTATTTTGAAATAATGAATCCATATAAAAAGAAACCATTTCCAAAACCATTTAAAACATTTAATAAAGATATTTTTGAATCAAAGTGTCCCATACCACCTTGAAGCTTTTAAAATTTTAAACCATTAATATCCATATAAATAAATCCTTAAAACCACTTTGAAAACATGGATATTAATAAGAACGAATAATTAAAACATTTAAAATGATATTTTGGTTAAAGGGGTTTTACCAAAATTAGAGACACTTGAATACAATAATTGAGGAATAACGTTTAGTCAGAACTTTATAATATCATGAGAATAAATGGATTCATGATATAATACTCCAAAGGACAGTATATACACCATATAAGAGTGAATTGGTGCATAACAACAATGAACCCTCAATAGAAATGTCAAATGTGATGAAATCCCTTATAAAGAAGGTATCCTTAAATTAAGGACAAATCAATCTCAAAAATATGTGTGAAGAATATAAATACACCCAATATAAGTGGATATTAAGTGTAAAACAATAAAATGTCATTCACACATATTGAATGGATGACATATTCAATGACTACATGTCGAACCCAAAGAAATCGAAATTGGGTTAAGAAGTTCCCTTGACAGCCTAACGGCGTCACATCAAAATGAGTTGATGAGAGATAAAAAGAGTATCTCATCACTTGGACACAAAATTTACATCATTAAGGATACATGAGAACATATCCCAATGTAACAATATGTAAATTAAAAGACCCAATAAAAGAAGTCTTTTAAAAAGAGGGGGGTGAAAGGTTCCCTTACCGACTTGGGTATCTTTCAGAAAATACACCCCATGAAAGAGGGACAATAGATCATTGATGTAAATACTCATAAACGAAAGTATTTTACACAAAGTGTAGAATAATGGGCAGTACATACACCACTCAATGAAATTTGTGGCAAAAGTAGCGTAAATCTCACGAGAATAAAAGTGAGATGAAAAATCCCTTACGAGAACTCGGCAGCCTAACGGCGCCACATAAAACTTCCAAAATGGATTGATGAGAGAGAATAGGGTCTCTCATCACACGAACATAAAAATTACAGTAGGATTAATATAAAATAACATCCCAATCATCAGAAAGATGAGCTTAAAAGAAATGACATAAAAGAGTGTACTTAAAGAGAAAGAGAGTTGCAGGATCCCTTACCTCGGGTCCGACTTGACTCGATCGTTCTTTAACGTCCTGAATAATAAACTTGAGTTAATTTCTATTTTCTTAAGAACCTTTTCCAAGTTCATTATTCCTTTTATATCAATTATTGACATGTTGTGAACATTATGTAATCATTTAAGTTAATAATGTTCATTTTGTCGGTATTTGGTTCTTAAGTCGAAAGTGGACTTCTTACAATTACATGTTGTTCATGTGGCCAAATGTTTATTATATCCAGAATTGTATTCATGTTGTAGTTATAATATATGTCATATATATCCAGTACATTCATGCATTTATAACATTACATAATCATTTAGAGGTAAGAAATGAAATGCACCGTTCATGGAGACGGTAAGCCGTACGTACGCATGAACGCTACTTTCATTTCTATTCGTATTTTATAGAATGGAATAATAATGATATAAAGGTATATTATAATTCCAGTATAATATCATATTTAATATCATAGTTCCATCCTTTATATGTCCCACATATGGTATTTAACGAATCAAATCACTTTGAGGGGGCGGTAGTCCGCGCTTCCTTAAATGAAGATATCGTGTTTACCCATAATGGGAACCATAAAGGTTTGACCAAAATGTAAAAAAACAGAATCTTAAGGAAAACATAAACATACTATATATCATATATAAAAATAGTGACATCATAATGGCCACCTTTGAAGGTGTTAAATGAGTATTGAACAATCATCGTTTCGGGAGGCAGAATTTCACCATCCACGGAAACCGTATGTTCTTTAACCATTTGATGTAGTTGTGTGAGAGTGTAGCTCAAATAAATATTATAACAACATCCTAGTATATTTAAGATACTGTTGTTGTTACAAAAGAAGTAAATAAAAAGAGATTAGGGGGTTGGAGAAGCAAAATAAAACAAATGAATATGAGAGAAACAATTACCTTTAAAAGTGTAACTCTTTTTGATTTGAGCCTAAAGTCTTCCTTTGAAAGGATTCTGCCCAAGGTAAATCCTCTAGGATGAGGAGAGGGATGTGGAGAGAGCAAATGGGCAGGGGTTGGCCGAGCCAAAGGCTTTTTAAGTGTGTGAAATAAGGTGGAGGTGGGGGCCTTTTATAAGAGAAGAGGAGGGGCACTTTTGGAAAGCAAAGAAATATTACTTTATTTGAAAATGCTTTTCGGTTTTAAAGGGTCCCACATTGGTAGAATTCGTGGATAAGGTGATAAGGCATCGAAATCCACTCATCCAATTGGTTTTGTCCATGTGTATATTGTAGATTTTTCATTATCTTTCCATTTTAATTAAATTGTCAAATAATGATGTCATCGCTGCATCATTATTATGTCATAAATAATTTAATTTCTTTAATGTCTAAAAATTATAAAAAAAATACTATGATATAGGAAATCTTTATATCTTTCCAATGACTATTTATAATCAAAATTTGGACTTGTATAACCCCACTTAAAAAATTGTTTTAGTAAAACATACTATGTTAGTGTCATTTTCACTTTAACATTAAATAAAAAGTATTTTATGTTATTTCCCAACAAAAGTGGATCCATGGGGTCCCCAAGTTAGGCCATGGCTTGTCTTGGTCGGCCATGACACAACCAATAGGGTTGTGACATGTGTCTAGGTCATTTCATTTTTTTTAAAGTATTATTTATACCTTAAACTACACTAATTATCACTAATCGCGATTAAAAACTTAATAAGTTACTATTCACTAAAAAATTATTATAATCTCATTGAACCACATTTTACTTCTTAATGACAACCATGTATGTCGGATTTTCAAAATTCAATACACATTAGTGGTAAACTTTCATTTAACTGAAAAATCAGTTTGCTTGATTATCACTTAGTGGTTTCACTAATCATCAAAAATTGAAGTTTTTCAGAAAATTACCAAAAATTCACCCTAAGCTATATTTGATATTCTGAATTCAAAAATGAAGTCCGTTTTACAAAATTCAAAACATATTAGTCACATTAATTAATTTAATAATTAATTCCCGCTGTCAGAGCAAATAGCGTGTTTTTATAAAACAATAAGTATCAAAAGATTGACACCAGTTTAAGTCTGATTTCAAAGTGAAATTAATTCCAACCACCACTATTGGATTAAATGGTAAAAATATTTCCTAATTTCACTTTAAAACCAATTCAAAAGATAATCTAATCATATAAATAAATTAGATTAAAAAAGTGGTTTTGAATTAAAATACAACATTTTACACTATTCCTTAAAAAAAATGAACTTTATCGGAAAGATACCAAAAATTTACACAAAGTAAATTTTGATGTCCCGATTCTTAATAAGAGTTTTATTTGGTCCAAAAGAATGTTTAAGAGTGAAAAAAACTATATTAATGATGGTTCAACATCAAAAGGTGATAAGTGAACCTTTAGTGAAAACTAGGGCATATACGCCTAAAATTGAATTCTTTCCGTATTTTAAGCCTCTATTCTTTATTGGATAAATGTAAAAACAATTAAAAACATATGAAATCATATTTTAGTTATTTCTATCCATTCCCGCCAATACAACGGCTACATGTTAACTATCATTTAAAATAATATTATTTTATTATTAGAGTGCAACGTAAGATTCCCAAGAAACTCGTTGTTGCGTGTTGGGTACGCCATCGAGCATAGCGTCCCCTTTAAAGTCATATTAATATTTTATTCACAAATATGGATAAATACAAAAATGTCGTATTCTTTATTTACCTGGGGTGTTACATCCTTCCCCCCTTTTGGGAATTGCGTCCGCGCAATCTTAAAATTGGACTTGGAAACATCCTTGGAAGTCCCACATCGGAACAAGAGTTGGTAAAACAATCACTTTAAAATAAAGAAAGATAAGTACAAAGGTCACCCGAGTTAACCCATACTAGGACTCCAAGTATGAAAATATGGACATGGAGGAAAAAACAAAGGGTCATGTTCTGATGGAGAGTGTTAGAAAACATGTTTAGGAGAAAGTTAACCACGAGAAAATCACAAACTTGTGATGGGTTAAACGGTATTCGATTCCCTAGTAGAAAAAGTTAATAGACAACATTTTTGTTTTAAGTTACATTTTATTGAGGAATTTTATTCATAAGGAAACATAATCACTTATCATGTTGACCTTCAACTTTTACTAGATTCCTTAATCAAACTCATATTTTTTTCAAAAGACGAGTATTTAGGGAGACTTGTTCGCATTCAGAGTACCATAATCAACTTCTAGAGAATCACCTAATCCACAAAAGAGAGCTATATACTTCCCATGTCTTTAGACTTTATCCAAAAACAAAACCAAAAAGGCTAGTACAAGATCGGATAATCCAGAAAAGGATAACCCTTTATAAAAATAAAATCTATTCTTAACATCCAAAATTTGTCAAACAAAACCCAATGTTCAACAAGGATCATTAGATAAACAATTTGTCCATAAAATTCTTCAAAGTAAACCAATATAAGATCGAAACCCAAATATTTGAAAGATTTAGTCACATAGTCTTCCAAGTTAAATCGTAACATTTATCTCCAAACAACATCAGTTGCTCCTAAAGTCACGCATTGAAAAGTAATTATCCCAATCACATATCCTCCATGATAGGGTAATCATTTTAATAAATAACCCAAAATCAACTTACTCTTAATTCATAAAATCATATAACCAAAAGAATCAGTCAAACTAACCAGGGACTTCACGTAGTCCAGTGGTAGGCGATAAATACCAGTCGCACTTTGGTTGTGGGTTCGATTCCCGCAGCTTTGTCCGACGCGACGGGATGTCACACGGTCTGCGTGTTGTCCTTTTTCCAAAACTATATAATTCTTAAAACATTCCCCAAAACGAGATAAAATCTTCAAAATAATCATAACACATTTTAACCTCAATTTCATCTCATGCCCTCCACTTCAATCATAACCTTTAGTAACCCATAATTACCTCAAAAGTAAGGATCATATAAACCCAAGTGGTTCTTTATAACTATGTCCACGAAAGAAAAGGTAACTATTCCTTGGATAAAATTTGCCTATATTAATCATCAGGGTTACACATAATATAAAAAGTCTTCTAATGTAACCCCATCATCAAAAGAGACATAATACTCTTAAGAATTTCACCATAACTCTTGAAGCCCTTATATGTTGACATCTTACTCATTCAACATTCTTCATGATCCATTATCCATTCCTTTCCAACCTATTCCGAAATACCTCTTTCCTACAAACAAAATCATGAATCATATCCTAAGATTTCAAAATAGGAAAACAACAGTCATGAAATAGTACATACCTTTGATTGGTCATTGTCAGTTTCTTCATCCTCAATAGGAATGGCATTAGGTATTGGTAAACGAACATTTGTACGCTCTTGGTGACCCCATTCACGATACTTCTTCATAGAACATGTGTTTGCATAATGACCATGCACACCACATTTAAAACATTCAATTGATCCCTCAGAAAGAACTTCTTTCTCTTTCCTCGAGTCAACGGGATGCTTCCTTTTTCCATTACAGGTTCTTGCTTTATGACCTTCATTTCCACATCTATAGCATATTTCTGTCCCTTTGAAACATTTCCCTAGGTGTTTCTTTCCACATCTCTGACACATAGGTTTTTGAACACTCATACCTTTATGATTATTACCTGCACTTCCGTAGGGATTTGTTTCTTGCATATTTGATGCCTTAGAGAAAACTCCAAGGTTTAGGTGGTCAATCATGAATCCAGATAGTTGGTTGAGGATAATCAGAAGAGTTCTCATTGCAGCTCCCATATCATTCAGTTGCTTGCTCAAAAGACTATCACAATTTCCTTCACATCCACTGTTACTTTGGTGCCTGCTAGATCCAGCCATTTACTAAAACCAAAAAGGTCAGTGTGAGTATATCAACAAAACCATCATGTACTAATGAGGAAGATAAACACTAATATACACTTACTCATTCACTTTATCTAAAACTAGGACTCTTTCTGAAATCCTAACCATTATGGTAATGTCACTTATGCTTAAGGAATACCCTAACCTCTAAAGTTATCTAAACCTCCCTTTGATACCAACTATAAGGCCCCAGCCTTAAAACTTACTTAATCTTGAGTTATTACAAGATTACACATTGAGGATCTTTTCAGGTTTAGAGTTTTAGAGAATTAGATCATGAAACTTGCATTACATTCCACATTTAAACAAAGTGGATTACATAAAAGACAATATTCATTCTTCCCATCAACGAGAACATATTTAAAATAAAATATGGATTCTCTCTTAACACATCCTTGACTCTAACGTCTTATCATGTACCTTTCCTCTTGACCTGAAAAACATTTCAGAAACTTGGGATGAGCATAAAAAGCTCAGTAAGGGACATAAAAATATGGAAAGGAAACATGAGTTCATGTATACATAAAGATGAAATCATAATTTACCCATAAAACATAGGCACTTTAACCTAACTCCCCAAAACATGAATAAATCATAGAAATCATAAGACATAAAGGTAACTTGAGGCATTCATAACATTCTTACGTAGGGAGTAACCCTCTTGGTTACGTTTGGAATACCCATCACAGTATATTCCCTAAAATCTCTTCGGAGAAACCTTAACGTTTCACTCCTTCGCGTTACCCAATGCATTGGAGAGCTATAACGGGCTCACCCGCCCTTAGTTTATCACGGAACCACCCGTTCTTCATAACAATGCCCAAGAACCATAACATACACGTATCACATAAAATATTCATAAAGGAAACAAAACATTTCCACATTTCAAACACAACATAACATTTTAGTATTTTGAAATAATGAATCCATATAAAAAGAAACCATTTCCAAAACCATTTAAAACATTTAATAAAGATATTTTTGAATCAAAGTGTCCCATACCACCTTGAAGCTTTTAAAATTTTAAACCATTAATATCCATATAAATAAATCCTTAAAACCACTTTGAAAACATGGATATTAATAAGAACGAATAATTAAAACATTTAAAATGATATTTTGGTTAAAGGGGTTTTACCAAAATTAGAGACACTTGAATACAATAATTGAGGAATAACGTTTAGTCAGAACTTTATAATATCATGAGAATAAATGGATTCATGATATAATACTCCAAAGGACAGTATATACACCATATAAGAGTGAATTGGTGCATAACAACAATGAACCCTCAATAGAAATGTCAAATGTGATGAAATCCCTTATAAAGAAGGTATCCTTAAATTAAGGACAAATCAATCTCAAAAATATGTGTGAAGAATATAAATACACCCAATATAAGTGGATATTAAGTGTAAAACAATAAAATGTCATTCACACATATTGAATGGATGACATATTCAATGACTACATGTCGAACCCAAAGAAATCGAAATTGGGTTAAGAAGTTCCCTTGACAGCCTAACGGCGTCACATCAAAATGAGTTGATGAGAGATAAAAAGAGTATCTCATCACTTGGACACAAAATTTACATCATTAAGGATACATGAGAACATATCCCAATGTAACAATATGTAAATTAAAAGACCCAATAAAAGAAGTCTTTTAAAAAGAGGGGGGTGAAAGGTTCCCTTACCGACTTGGGTATCTTTCAGAAAATACACCCCAAGAAAGAGGGACAATAGATCATTGATGTAAATACTCATAAACGAAAGTATTTTACACAAAGTGTAGAATAATGGGCAGTACATACACCACTCAATGAAATTTGTGGCAAAAGTAGCGTAAATCTCACGAGAATAAAAGTGAGATGAAAAATCCCTTACGAGAACTCGGCAGCCTAACGGCGCCACATAAAACTTCCAAAATGGATTGATGAGAGAGAATAGGGTCTCTCATCACACGAACATAAAAATTACAGTAGGATTAATATAAAATAACATCCCAATCATCAGAAAGATGAGCTTAAAAGAAATGACATAAAAGAGTGTACTTAAAGAGAAAGAGAGTTGCAGGATCCCTTACCTCGGGTCCGACTTGACTCGATCGTTCTTTAACGTCCTGAATAATAAACTTGAGTTAATTTCTATTTTCTTAAGAACCTTTTCCAAGTTCATTATTCCTTTTATATCAATTATTGACATGTTGTGAACATTATGTAATCATTTAAGTTAATAATGTTCATTTTGTCGGTATTTGGTTCTTAAGTCGAAAGTGGACTTCTTACAATTACATGTTGTTCATGTGGCCAAATGTTTATTATATCCAGAATTGTATTCATGTTGTAGTTATAATATATGTCATATATATCCAGTACATTCATGCATTTATAACATTACATAATCATTTAGAGGTAAGAAATGAAATGCACCGTTCATGGAGACGGTAAGCCGTACGTACGCATGAACGCTACTTTCATTTCTATTCGTATTTTATAGAATGGAATAATAATGATATAAAGGTATATTATAATTCCAGTATAATATAATATTTAATATCATAGTTCCATCCTTTATATGTCCCACATATGGTATTTAACGAATCAAATCACTTTGAGGGGGCGGTAGTCCGCGCTTCCTTAAATGAAGATATCGTGTTTACCCATAATGGGAACCATAAAGGTTTGACCAAAATGTAAAAAAACAGAATCTTAAGGAAAACATAAACATACTATATATCATATATAAAAATAGTGACATCATAATGGCCACCTTTGAAGGTGTTAAATGAGTATTGAACAATCATCGTTTCGGGAGGCAGAATTTCACCATCCACGGAAACCGTATGTTCTTTAACCATTTGATGTAGTTGTGTGAGAGTGTAGCTCAAATAAATATTATAACAACATCCTAGTATATTTAAGATACTGTTGTTGTTACAAAAGAAGTAAATAAAAAGAGATTAGGGGGTTGGAGAAGCAAAATAAAACAAATGAATATGAGAGAAACAATTACCTTTAAAAGTGTAACTCTTTTTGATTTGAGCCTAAAGTCTTCCTTTGAAAGGATTATGCCCAAGGTAAATCCTCTAGGATGAGGAGAGGGATGTGGAGAGAGCAAATGGGCAGGGGTTGGCCGAGCCAAAGGCTTTTGAAGTGTGTGAAATAAGGTGGAGGTGGGGGCCTTTTATAAGAGAAGAGGAGGGGCACTTTTGGAAAGCAAAGAAATATTACTTTATTTGAAAATGCTTTTCGGTTTTAAAGGGTCCCACATTGGTAGAATTCGTGGATAAGGTGATAAGGCATCGAAATCCACTCATCCAATTGGTTTTGTCCATGTGTATATTGTAGATTTTTCATTATCTTTCCATTTTAATTAAATTGTCAAATAATGATGTCATCGCTGCATCATTATTATGTCATAAATAATTTAATTTCTTTAATGTCTAAAAATTATAAAAAAAATACTATGATATAGGAAATCTTTTTATCTTTCCAATGACTATTTATAATCAAAATTTGGACTTGTATAACCCCACTTAAAAAAATTGTTTTAGTAAAACATACTATGTTAGTGTCATTTTCACTTTAACATTTAATAAAAAGTATTTTATGTTATTTCCCAACAAAAGTGGATCCATGGGGTCCCCAAGTTAGGCCATGGCTTGTCTTGGTCGGCCATGACACAACCAATAGGGTTGTGACATGTGTCTAGGTCATTTCATTTTTTTTAAAGTATTATTTATACCTTAAACTACACTAATTATCACTAATCGCGATTAAAAACTTAATAAGTTACTATTCACCAAAAAATTATTATAATCTCATTGAACCACATTTTACTTCTTAATGACAACCATGTATGTCGGATTTTCAAAATTCAATACACATTAGTGGTAAACTTTCATTTAACTGAAAAATCAGTTTGCTTGATTATCACTTAGTGGTTTCACTAATCATCAAAAATTGAAGTTTTTCAGAAAATTACCAAAAATTCACCCTAAGCTATATTTGATATTCTGAATTCAAAAATGAAGTCCGTTTTACAAAATTCAAAACATATTAGTCACATTAATTAATTTAATAATTAATTCCCGCTGTCAGAGCAAATAGCGTGTTTTTATAAAACAATAAGTATCAAAAGATTGACACCAGTTTAAGTCTGATTTCAAAGTGAAATTAATTCCAACCACCACTATTGGATTAAATGGTAAAAATATTTCCTAATTTCACTTTAAAACCAATTCAAAAGATAATCTAATCATATAAATAAATTAGATTAAAAAAGTGGTTTTGAATTAAAATACAACATTTTACACTATTCCTTAAAAAAATGAACTTTATCGGAAAGATACCAAAAATTTACACAAAGTAAATTTTGATGTCCCGATTCTTAATAAGAGTTTTATTTGGTCCAAAAGAATGTTTAAGAGTGAACAAAACTATATTAATGATGGTTCAACATCAAAAGGTGATAAGTGAACCTTTAGTGAAAACTAGGGCATATACGCCTAAAATTGAATTCTTTCCGTATTTTAAGCCTCTATTCTTTATTGGATAAATGTAAAAACAATTAAAAACATATGAAATCATATTTTAGTTATTTCTATCCATTCCCGCCAATACAACGGCTACATGTTAACTATCATTTAAAATAATATTATTTTATTATTAGAGTGCAACGTAAGATTCCCAAGAAACTCGTTGTTGCGTGTTGGGTACGCCATCGAGCATAGCGTCCCCTTTAAAGTCATATTAATATTTTATTCACAAATATGGATAAATACAAAAATGTCGTATTCTTTATTTACCTGGGGTGTTACATCTACATATGACAGAGGATGCATTATTATGAAATGATGAAGAGACCTTCACATCTATAATCTGAGTGGGACTTCATCGAAGGGTAGTGAGCCTGGGGGAGTCAATGGGAGTGACCCAAGGGAAGCAGTGAGCTATCCTTGAACCTTTGTAAAGGAAGTGAGCCTGGGAAAGAGTGACTGTTCCCGAATATTTGTAATCCACAGCTAGTGAAGATTAGTGTAATTAGGTACGACCGACAACTTTTTGGCGTATGCTCCTTGGAAGTATCCCTTATTGGTGAACCAAGTAAAAAGTGTTGTGTCTTATCTATGCATCTGAATGTTTTCATTCTGATCTTATTCATCTTACAGGTTAAAAAAGTTCCCACCAACGTGGGAACAAGATCCATCACATTAAATGGAAAAGTTGTCACCCTGATTCACCCTTCCCCTCTCAGGGTGTCCCGGGTCCTTAATATATAGAGGAATATTTCATCTTTATATATGAATATTTATCACATACAATTATGATCCATTATTTAACTACAATGGTTTTCTATCATTTAAAACAACAATACATAATACAAACTAGTATATAAAAGATCTAAATATTCTCTAATGAAGTTATTCACAACTGCATCCTTTATTATACATATCATACATTTTAAAACCCAATAAATTATGAAATAAATCAATTCAATATTTATTATAATTCATTAATTATGTAGTTATATTTGATAATAATTTTTGTGTCATTTTCAAAATTAAAATGGAAATGTATTTATTAAACACATGTATTATACAATATTTTATAAATGTTCAATTTAAAAATTATATAATATAAATTTTAAAAATTTAATTCTATTTTGAAATTAATAATGAGAATATTATCATAGGAAGATTTTTTTAGAATTTTGGGAATGTAATGATTTGTCAAGGAATAGTAAAGAATACTTATTTTTAGTAAAATATGAATTTCATTTGCAAGGTGAAATTATTAAAATTGATTAATTTCAAATAAATTTAAGAAATTTAGAATTTAACTAATCAAATTTTTTCTGTTATATGTTGATTTTCTAGTTAAATATAGTATAACTACATTTGATATTTAAAAGGTATTTAAAAAAAAACTACCTTTCATTAGGTTTTATCAGATTAATTTTAAATTCAATTCAGAATTTTCAAAAATATATTTTGATTAAATATTTAGAATCAAAGGATTAATATTTCGAAAAATGTTTCATTTTTTTATAACCATATTAATAGTAAATGTTTTCTTTTTTATTACCTTGTCAAAAGATAAATATAGAAATTAAGTTAAAAATAAAATAATATGAACTGTTAAATGACCCATAAACATAGAAAAATATTAATAATTGATAATATCGAGAACATTAACATTCAAAGGTATATTTTTTTACCTTTTGTGTATAGTTAGATGAAATATGAATTTTATAGTAATTTATTTAATTAAATATCAAACATGTCACTGTCAGCTTTTTAATAAGTGTAATATTTTAAATATGTTGTTACCCAGAAGATATGAGTTAATATAAATAGTCCACTGAAATCTAAAATATTTACCTTATTCATTTTAATTAATTTTTATATTTTTTCATAAAATAATTACCTTATATGCTTGCATAATGCTGCTGAATTAATTATATAATTATTGGAAATTAAAATAAATAAAATAAATATATTAAAATAAATATAATTTGAGATAAATAATTTGATCATTGAATTTCACTTCATATTATGACATGTTATGGTTTTAATAAAAATATATTGTTTAGAGAAATTATGTGGGAATGATATTATTAAATCCAATGTAAAAAATAATTCTGAAAGTTAACATTATGGTAATTTTATTGTACAAAATATTTTATTAAGAGATATAATAATCCAAATAATTATAAATTCATGCTTGAGATTAGGACAATTATTAAAATAAAAATCATTTTCCATTTATACATAATTTTTCAATTTATATTAATTATATTTACAATATATTATTAAACATCCATGTTATCATGATAATAGTTAAAATTATATAATAAAGATTAAAACCAATTGATAAGTGTGTGAATAATGACATGAAAACCCCTTACCCACAACGATTCTACAATTAGGGGATATATTTGGTGAATTCCCGAAAGCCACCTCTAGTAGGCCCGAGGTCGGTGATGAGAATTTCAGTTATAATAAACAAGTATATGGAATTCATTACCCTCTAAGAGGAACATAAAAAGGAGATACATTATAATTATTAACAAAAAGACAACTTTTCATACATATATATATAAATAAACCCCAAATGAATTTTTGGAAATTTATATAGTACTATTATAAATGAAGGGAAAAATACATGTACCAAAATGGTAATGACAACAATGACCATAAAGGCCAAATAGTGTCTACTAAACCACGGGATAGAAATATTCATCCCGATCACCAAGCAACATAGGATGATCAGAAAAAAAATTATTTATACAAATGGTGAGCATAATAGTATACTAAATAGGATCCTCCCCAGATACTGTCATGAAAAATATAATGAACACATGCTAAATTATAGTGAACTATAGTGAAACTAACTCGTTACCGAAACATTGATACTATTTTTTCAGCCTCATCATGGATAACTCTCACCATTTATCACACCAAATAGAGTATATGATATACTGAAAATCATGGATTATCTTCTCTATCTTTCCCTCATGCATTCCTTAATTCCCCATCATCACTTGTCCCGAGCCACCTATCTACAAAATAGAACATCTCGACGAAACATGGGAAACAAATCAAAACATGTACCTTGTGAATAAAATCATCATATCATCCCATTCAAAAAACCATATTATCTAACTAATTATATTCTAGGAGCCACCAAAACCTGTATTATGTGTTTCATATAACATGTATTATACCTCATTCCATTACAACCCACACACCGTTTATGTACCTCAAGAGATCCCAAACTATACACATCATACTTATTAAAATACTTTGGATACTATATCTGGATATCCATGTCTATGAAGAACCACAATCCATAATATCCTTATACACTCATATATGTAAAAACTAAACACAATTAATTCTAGCACAATTAAATACCTTGAGAAGAGAGTGGAAAAAATGGTTGTTGTCACCCATCAATCCTCCCTTCAGGATATTGGGGAAAACACCCTCGAAGATTCCATAGAGTGTTAGTTTCTCTAACAGAAAATTATAGAGAGGAATAAAAAATCACATAAGAAGAATAATATATTAAAGATCACAACCACAATATTGGAATAACCATGTCTTAGAATAAACTACAGATAATTCCTCTCAAACTCTAGACTGCCATTACTTAGATTAGTTATCAAATAAGAACACTTGAATTTAAAGAGGTATATTAATTAATTGATTTCATTTTATTATAAATATATTTTTATTAATTAATTATTCATTAATTAATCATTAACATTATTTCAAGATTAATTACATCTTTTATGTGACTATAGTCTATTCCCTCGGTGGATAGTCAAAAAATAATATAGATTTCATATTGGTTAATATTTTTTCAGCATTTTCATTCAATCAATACCAAAATAATGATCGGAGAAGTATTTAATCATTATTTTCGTCAATAAATAATATAGGTACTCATGAAACCCCATTCTAATCTACCACTAACATGAACTACGTGACCATGAACATCCTACCACATCAAGATATGGGGAAAGGAAGCTAGATAATAAATCAACGCAGCCATTATCCAAAAAAGAGATTCATTAGAGAGAATCCAAACTCTCAACATCACATCAATAGGAATGCCTAGATTCATCCCATTCCATAACCTCAGGTTCAATACCCCTGACACCCACATGCATATCCTGATTTATCCCACTATTACAGGAATCAACTATTTCCCCATCATCTAGGCCTCCTAGAGCCATAAGATATTATCTATCATAGGTTCATCCATCCTATGATCAAATCACATATGGGCATTCCCACCCCATATCACATTATCCATCCAAGGAACAACTGTATCAGTCTCACAGAACAACAGAATAAGGAAAAAACAAGAATAACCAATGGGGAAATCTTAGCCCTAAACAGGGCATCCATCCACCACCCAAATAGGCTCTCAAACTCAAAACTCAAGGCAGTCATCCTTCTCAAAAATATGAAAATTCAATCTTTATAAAATTACCTTTATCACAGAACCTGTTAATATAATGTAATTAATTCATTGACTCACTAATAATGGTATCAAACTATGTAAAACATAGGGCATCAAGATATATGAAGATACCAAATTAATTAAATGATTAATATTAATATGCTTCGTTGAAAACACCCATTCTTAATTCACATGCCTTTTAATTATTATCATCAGTCACAAAAATGATTCACATTTTTTATCAATTACATTAATAACATTGATGATCAAATTCAATTATAAATGCACATTGCATCAATTCTATCATCATCAAATTACATTAATCTTCTGATTCAAACATGAATTTTCTTTAATTACTCTTAATAAAATAATTTAAAATTAAATGACAATTTATGTAATTTTGTAAATTTAAACATTATACTACAACAAAAATATTTAGATAACAATTAAATGAATAGATATCAAACAATCTATATAAATAAAGTTTCATCCCATAATAAATGTAAAAATCATGATAATTAAAATGAAATCTCTATCCAATTCCATTATTGTGGTTTAATATTTATTAGATTAACTACATTATAATCCAAATGTATAAACCCTCATCAATTGACAATTTCATGTAAATAAAATAAGATAATACATGAATTTCCATCCTCAACGGAATAAATGGTTTTCACATGAGTATTTACTACTCTTGTGGATCTCAATCACCTCTACCACAAGAAGATGAATCCATCAAAGGATTTCATGGAATAACCCCACCAAAAAACAACCTTGAAATCACTTGTAGAACTAATGGATGTGATCATCTACTACATGGAAGGATATAATAAGAGGAATTGGATAGATAAACGAAATGGAAGGAGGTAAAACATACCTCAGATCAAAAAAGGATAAAATATAGGATTACAAGGATCAATCACCATTAGAGGAATACTGTAATAATTATGGGAGGGATTCCATATCACCGTGAATCATGATAAGAGTCATAAGTTCATAGAAAACCTATGCCCCGGTTCTTTTTTTATAACACACTGTAGAGGTCAATTGCACATCATGCAACCATTATATGTCATGTAAATATCAAGGGTCATATGTCACTGAAAAATGTGAAACATAAATTCATTTTGATGAGAATAAAATATTTTTGTGATTCAATCAGTGAAAAATACTCAATTATCCATTAGACTCTCATACATTTCATGTAATTATTACATGGTTTATAATCTCTATGTTTCTATCATTTAGTAGTTGAACCACTTTGGACTAAATTCAATCCTCCCCTGAGCAAATAATTCCTCAGAAAATCACAATGACTCAGAATAAATAGATCAAAGACCATAAATATGATACCTATAAAAAAATATCATCCTCAAGAGTACAATCCCACGTACATAGAAACAGAATGTGGTTTTCAAAATAAACACCCCATGAGATACCTCTCAATGATCCTGAAACATAAGAGCTTAAACACCCTACTCTAAGTATATAGGTGCAAATCCATGACATAGGAACAAAAATATTCTAATAAACATCCCAGATTATATAACACTCAAATTGGATTAAATAATCTATATGAAATAATATTAAAACATATCATATACCAAAAACATAAACATCAGTAAAATGGAAAATTCTATAATAGAATTTATAACCATTAAAGTCATTGGGGTAGTATGTGTGTATTTTTGAATCATGTTCCCTTATAATAATGTATATTCCACCATGAGTCCCTAATATTTGAAACAATTTAGAAGAATAAACTTGGAAAACCTACTTGTAGAGGTTCTAGATTTATAGAGTTTGCACTTGATGATCACATCGTCATTAAATTCAATGTCACCCCAATCAATGTGAAGATAGTTGTCATAAAGATAATTTTGGAGTTCTGGCATGTGATGATCATCATGTATCTGAATCATCATTAGGGGAAGTTCTTTCTGAAATGCCATATCTTCAAAAAGATCTAATAAAATGAAAGGCCCAACAATCCATTGATGTAACAAACATACATGACCAAAAACTTTCTTCTCATGATCATGATTCATCTTCTAGAAAACGTGATCCCCATCATCAAACTCCATAGGTATCCCCTTATGATTTGAATTTTATTTCTAAAATACATGAAATTACTTCATCCTTCCACAAATTACATATGTCATCACTTTTTCATTATGAACTAGTTTTATCCCATGCATTTTTACCCCTCTAACCCCATTCCATCATAAAGTATATTGAAAAGGTGACCCATAAAACTTTTCAAAAGGAACAATTCCAATAGTGGATTGGAAAATATTATTATGAAAACCTGGACAAATACAAGGTGTATCTTCTACAAACATCCAAAATCTATGAAACAACGGCACAACATGTATTCAATAATATGGATGGTTTTCTATATATGACCTTCTTTCAATGTTTGAGAAGATTTTATTTGAAATAAACAAGTGATAAAATTATGATAGAGACCCATCCACACCATGGATGTAAAATGGGGTCCATGATCATATATGATCTTCCCCAAGACATCATAGAGTCACAAAAGTAATATAGATACTTCCTTGAAAAAATATCCACTTGGTTTGACTCACTAATCACTGTAAGGATAGATAATTTAATCAAATGATCAATTATCACTCATATATAATCATACCCTCCCTCATATTTATGTAAACTGTTAACTATTTCCATAGATATTTACTTCCACATCCAATTGAAAAAATCTAACTGTAAGAGAAAACTACTAGCAACATTGTGCCCAAACATCAGATTCTGAAAGACCGAATATTGATAATCAAATTATAGAACTACTAGAATCAACCTAGGACACAAAACAGAACTCTCAATACATAATACATCTTAGTGAAAAACTGATGTACTAAAATATTTTATCAAAGTATCTCTTAGTAATTCAAATCACAAATCACTAAATGAAATAAAAATACATCATTGGAACAATATCTGTTTTTTTTCAATCCTTAGACTAACCATCAGGTGATTTTCAGAAAATAAATAGGTATCTCTTTTGTTACCCTCCAGAATCCACCAAATAGGAATCCTTCACATGTTACACCATATTTTTGAATGGATATTATCTACATCCAATCTATCCCTTATCAAGATGTGTCAGAAATGGTTCATCTGTTACTCTCCAAGAACCCCGAGATTCTTGCACTACAACACTACATGAATTCCTACTCAATGAATCATATATAATGTTTCTCTTTATTCATATATATGAATTATCAAGGTCATAATCATATACTAATTCCACCCACTAACACTAGAATAAGTACGATTCTTTCTGGTAGAAGACATACTTATGTTCTTATAATCAGTAGAAATAATGAAATTGTAACTAAAATGTAATGTTGAAAAATTAAAATAAAACACCACTTCCTCCAACTCATGATAATGGGTTAAATAGTTACTCTTCAGGAGACACAACTTATTAAAACTATATAAAACAACCAATATATACTACATCAGAAAACTACATTATCTATGATATGAAGAGTCACAAAAACCTCCTGATGAACTTCTTATGATGGAAATATACTAATTGATGCATTCAGAATTATATTATTCTGTTACATGAAAGATTACTAACTCTAGTCAGTCCATAGGAACTATTGATTATTCAATGTCAATGCTATTAGAAGAGTCTTAGCCTAAGACAAGTTGACTATATACCAATTGTAAAATCCTACAAAATCCTGAGATAGCCACACATCTTCCAATGTATTGGGGGATTCTAATTAAATATCTATCATATCCTTGAATGATCTAGGGATATTCCCTAATGGGATACCACACTACCCATGAAACATACTTCAAAATCATCAAACACACACTTAAAAACCTCCCAAAAAGATTCTCAAGAAGATCAACTCCAATATTGGCAGGAAAATTCTCTTCAGGATCCTCCTTAAACGTGAAGTACACAAGGATTTCATTGGTGAAAACAACCATGAGCATATCCAAGAGCACTATGAATTTTTCTATCAACACCATGGACATGGTTAGAGAATTCATCACAACAAACGTTAAAAAATTTACACAACATTACCATGATGAAAATTTAATGTAGTCATACAAATATCTACACCAATCACCTTTATATGTTGATATACATAGAATAGATCAATACTTGATAAAAAAAATTATCACACCGGCTAGTCGAATAAATGATAATTCCATAGAGGGGGATAAGAGTTCTCCACTATCACTTGTTTCATGAGATAATAATTGATAAAAATTCACAACCTTCTATTATCCCTCAATAAAAACCAAAGTGGTTCAAACTAAAGTGATAAACATGTCCAAAAAATTTATCTACAATAAATGATTGATCTATTCTTAAAGATCTCAAAATAAAGAAGCCTCTATAATATATATAGACATCAAGGAAGGTTACATGACTAGTAGTTTCTAGATCCCAAATTCAGTCACACATCAGTGTGGTGACATTAAAATATTATTGGGAAATGCATTAGGGTACTCTTACACCACCACTGGAAACACTGACTATAGAACATATGATGATCTCATCATGATTGCATCCATAAATGAAGCTATAAATAATCCCACCTCAGATCCATTAAATGGTCTTTGCCACCAAAAAACACATCTATGAATCCTTAAGAATAATAAAACACTATTTTCCTCCTAAAGGAATCCATGATTTCCTTCCTCGAATAAAACCAATCCATATATTGGATTATGGAATATATATGTATCCATTTTAATTTTAATTCTCTCCAAGAGAGGTTCTACCCCATCACTATATCACAATCTCTACCCACTTCAGTCATGTAATCTCGACTTCCAAATGATATACACAACATCATTTGAACTTGAAACCTATATACAATATGTAATAAACCATACAAAATGGAATATAATGGGGTGAATTTTTCTATAATTTAAGAAATCATGTATCTATGTATATAAAATAGAAAATTTTACCACAAATGATTCATCATTTTCCTGGCACTAGAAACACAAATATAGTATATTGACCATGACATCCTCGATGAGATCCATGAGACTAATTACGACCAAATCCTTGGACATACTCTTCACTATGAGGATGATGACCATCTTAGAAATTACATTGCACATCTAATCTCCTCTCTACTAATCCCAAACTATTGAACTATGCTTCTTCTTCCATAGATGAAATGTCGCGAATAGTGTCACACAAAGTAGAAAACATTGTGCATGATGACACCTCATAAAGGTCATTTAATCTCTCCACTTATTACCCCAACCTCTATAACAAAAGCCTTTTTTTATATCCCTTGGAATATGCATGAGAGCCGCAAAACTTAGTAAAACTAGATTAAAAGGGTTGATACATATCCTAAACTGACCAAAAACTATTTTATCTTGACAAATATTAACACTAGAACACTTTTATTCATCAATGAGGAATCCTAAATACTATCCTATCTTGATGATCTAGTTCTAGAATACATCCTCTCAAAATCATATTCTATTAAAAAAACCTCTAGATAGGTCATAATATATATATGACGATATGGAGTTGTGTATATTAATGAAAATATTCCTCAATATATCCTTACCTTCCATCCTAATCTGAAAATAATTCAGAAGAATTATTTAGGTGTTTCGTGAAATGGATCCTAAACTATCGTACACTAGTACTCCCATGAATAAGTCTAAGAATCTCTTCAAGGTTGGACACCTTCTTTATCGATGGAAGGAAATTTTCTCAAAAATTGTCTTTAAACATCTCCCATGAGACTAGTGACTCCATGTTATCCTTGAGAAATATGAACAACAACAGTCCCACTACTCCATGAAGAATTGTTATTTTCAATATATCCCGGTTCTTTTTTTGATAATTGATCGAACTGAAATATTTCTCAATATCCTAGTACTAGTAAAATGTGATTTAATGTGAATCAAATCCATTATAATTCTACATAATATTTTGATGATAGACTCAATGTGTCCTCCTCCTACGATATTTCCAGCCTAACCATTACTTACACTTTCTACGTTTCTCAATCAAGATATATTATAATATAATAACTAATCAGCAGGGTCACCCTGCTCCATCCCCACCAATGGTTTTCCTCGCTACCCCAATATCACATGACCAAATCCATACCTCTTGAAAATAGTTCAGGACAAAAATACTGGGAAAATGTGTAAAAATATTCACCTTATGTATCAAATCATGAAATGATCCCATTAATGTTACCCTAAAATGTAACAAAGTTTCTTCTATGACCCACCACAACCTGTATGGTGTATATCCTATATATGTTATTATAACACTAGCCATTGAAGCTCATACACTATGTAGGTACCTTTAGTGATCACAACCTATACATATCATATATATAATAATCATTGGGATACTATATATTGTATTACATTTTTGAGAATAACTATAGAAAATACCTTCCCAATACACATATATATGGAAGATAATAATTTTTCATACCATCACATGTAACTAATAATAGAAAATAGTGGATCGAGAAGGGGTAGTCTTCCATCTGTCCTCCCACTATGATATTTGGGAAAATACCCTCCCATAGTCCATATGTTATCAGTATCCCTAACTAAAATGTGAGTATTAGTGAATAAAATCACAAAATATTCATGATATAATATATATAAAAGAACACTATGTGAATATCATATGTTTATACTCAATTATAACTAACATTGATCAGACTCTTGTCTTCAACTACTAAGACTAGTTATCCTATAATCACACATGAATTTAATGACATAAATTAATGAATCCATTATTTTTTGATTTCATTCCATTAAATAATTTTTTTAATAATTTAACCATTAACATTACCTCAAGATGCCATACATTATGAATGAATTTATAGTCCATTTCCTTGTGGCATAATCCAAACTAAGTCTATGTTTTATCGTGATTATCATATTTTCATCATTTCCATTTCATAAACAACTCCCATGTTGGTTAAGAATTCTTTATTAATTATTAAAATCATTCCATAATACATTTAATCTAGTAAAACCATCCAAAGATACCTAAATGTGGATACACACAACTGATAATGTCTAACTACCTCAAGAATTAGTGTATGGAATGTGGATAAAAAAAGAAAATAAGCAATCAAAAAAATCATAAAATATTATCCCGTTTTTCAACATCACATAAATAGGTAATAAAATAACCAAATAGTACTATGAACTTTAATTCCATCCCCACAACAATTGTCACATCCTTATTAATCTCTCCATCACATGCACCAATAGCTACAACATTTTCTAGGCCTCCCAGCTTCATAACACATAAACCACACATAGTATTATTAATCTTAGGTTAATATCATAGCCAAGGATCCCCCTATATAAAATTCACCATCATAGTATAATTCATATCAGTATCGTATAACTATAGCAATAGAAAGAAACATGCATAACCAGTTTGGAAATATAGGACCTAAAAATGACATCCATCCTTCATACAAGCAAGATTTCATAACTCTCTTCAAAAAGAACTAAACCTTCTTATGAATGTTGAAAATGAAGGCCCTATAAATTAATCATTAACACAAAACTAATTCTTATTCTATATCGAATTAATAGATTCATTTATCATGTGTTCCCTTTATGATAAACCTAAGGAATCAAGCTATATCAATCTTCCAATTTAACTAAACACCTGATTTTATCATTCGTCGATGAAATAAACAATCATTGATTCACAAGCCTTTTTAAATATCATTATGATTTAATATTTTGTGAAATTATTTATTAATTACATTAATAAAATGGATTATAACATTAAATTATATGTGCAAATTTCATCAATATGATAATCATATAATTTCATCGCATACTAGGTTTAAGCATCGATATTCTTTATTTATTATTAAGACAATTAATTGTCAATTAATTTAGACATTACATTCTTTATAAATTTGAAAATGATATTCCAAGTGTAAGAACATGCTAAAAAATAATAGCATAGATATCACACAGTCTAGTAAATAATGAAGAAACCCTTTAAAATTCTATAAAGTATCAAAATCAGGTAAGGAATTTTTTTTAAAGTGAATTAATGAATCCTCTACCTTAGTGGAATCAGTTATCTTTAAATGAGAGAAAACCAATGTTTTGGATCCCAATAAACTCTGGTACAAAAAAAAATCATCTATTTAATGATAACATGGGACTACCTCAGAAAATGTACCATCAAAACCCCATTAGAAACAACAAAGATGATCTTCCACCTCCTGGAAATATGGAATTAGAGGAATTCAATTGATAAACCATAATAAAAGTTTTATAATCTTCCTCATCCCTCAATGATAAAATAGGATAATCCAATGATCATTCCACATCAATGTACTCCCAATATATTGAATGAAGAGTGACTCGTTTTCTTATAATTGAGTGGATAGTCATAGGTTTTGAGAAATACTAAGCCACCCCCCTCTATATATAATACTTGCTACATATGATCTTTATATAGTGTGTAACTCTCACGTTGAGTGTGTATTTTGGGTAACAATTATCACAAAAAAACACATCACCGAGAAGCATTTAACCCTGAATAAATATACATAATGGAATTCCTCAATATCCATCTTTATCATTATATGAAACTCAAATATAGTATGTATAAGGATTAAAAACTGTGTAATATCCATATTTCGATCTTTTAGAATCAAAAACCATTCAGAAACACTCTATTCCACCTCTGAGAACCTCATGGCTCAGAAACACACAATGGGTCATACTACAAGGATCTAGGACCTCATAATTGTAAAATATTATTTTTAATTTTATTTTAATATTTTTACCCATCATAATATTTTCTTCATAAAATATTACTAGGGAGCCATTTCAAATTGATAATAACTTTTTATTAATTTTATATTTTTGAAATTCCAAGAGTTCACCTCCAATCTCTTATAAAAGGGTTCATCATTTTTTATTTTCCCACATATAAAAACAAAATATTTCTGACTAGACCTCCAAAAATAACATAATATAATCCATCCTTTCAGTATATAGGTTTTTAGGTAGAATAAAATAATTTATTTGTTTGAGTGGGTTAACATACTACTTTTCTATAAGAGAGTAGTAATTTTGATCTTTATGATATAGATTTGTTTCTTATTACAAACCCATAAAACCCTCTACAATAATGATAAAATATTAAATAATATATGAAAAATATCATTAGTTATTAATATGTCTACATCATAAAATATATTCATCACTACTTATATTAAATGGGAAATGAAACTGTCATTTTCTATGAATGGTGGACCACCTCCTACCAAACTAGTTTAATTAATATTCCATCACAATCTCTCATTTTTTTATAATAGTGAAATAAAAGTTAATATATGATTTTTTTTAAATATCTACCATTATAAAATAATAATATATCATTTAATCAATTAATATTTTATTTAATGAAATATTATAACAATTTTCTTGCGCGTATATGGACTACCACCACCATGAAGCGACGTAACTCATTTTTCATCATCACATCAAAGGGATGAAATATATAACTATATATAAATAAGTAATCTGATATTTTTGATATTATAATACTTATATTTTTATAAAATATTACTTACATAAATTATATAATGTTTTTAAAAAAATTAAAATGTCACTCATGTGTATGTGCATCCTACCATCTTCTTGATTAGAATATATGTCAATTTTCATAACCATATTAAATGGATGGATTTAACAGTATAATCATTGTATAAATATGATATTTTGATAATGATTATTATTTTATAGATGATATAATAGTGTACTTATTTAAAATATTTCAACAAATCGATATTATTTTTGACATATCAATTTAATGTCATAAATATATATAAAGTGATTAAAATTAATTTAGTAATTTTTTCATTGAAATAATTGATATATAAGGAATAATATACCTAAAGAATTAACATAAAAAGAATATGATTATTATTTTTTTATTATACAGTGGTAATTATTATATTCCATCATGGGTCTAGAAATACAATTCTAGAAATTTTTTATTTTGATGAGATTTTTGTAATGGACTAGTTGACCATCTACTGTGCACACATTGATATTTAACGAAGAAGAGTAAAACCTAATAATTATAATGCGGGGATGTTCAAGTTCACTCGTAAATTGGATGTTGTGGTTTTTATAATGGGAATAGATCATCATTTGGTATGTTATGTTTGAATAAAGATGGATGTATGGATTCTTATTGTAGAACAGACTATGAATCCCCTAATTTTTCAAATTATGGGATGGTTTCAAGATATTTATCCAGATTATTTCATCGGTTTACGTCATAACATGGGAGATGATACTGATAATGATATCCTTCCCAATGATTTTACAATATCAATTCCTCTATATCCTAAATGAATATTTAATTTTAATGATCTTAGGGATCATCATGATTATCTTATATAAGATGGTTCCTTGAGACCAAGAACATCACCATGGGGGGATACTAAATTTTTTAAAAGTAATATAGTAGCCTCTGATTTTGTGTGGACTACAAGATGTCGAACCTAATAACAATGGGAAATTAATACCTATTTCTGATTATTGATGAATTATTAAATAAATTATAGATATCTTAATGGTTCTCAAATGTCAATATGTGTTTTCAGTCTTCTTATTATTTGGTCATTTAGGAATCATACAAAATAAAATGTTTATTATTAGTTATGGGGAAAATGTGTATCTCATTATTCTTATTATTTAAAAAAATCTCCCAGTAGTGTTAAATGATATCATGAACTATATCTTCCACCCATAGATAATCTCCTTCATTATTGTGGTTTTTTATGAAATCCTAACATATTCCATGAAAATTGATTCACATGATAAACCCCATGATATTATATTGATCATGGTTTAATCACATTGACTTAATTCCTTATTATCGATGTGTGTCTTTTCAATATTAGATTCTATTATTCATGTTTAGGTGTTTTCTCATGAGGTAATATCAGATCATCTATATATATTAGATCCATTTATTCCTTAGGAACATCTTTGAAAAAAATGATACATAGTTTTTGTGGTATGAAATGCTACTGTAAGATTTACAGTTAGGACGTTTATTACCTAAAAATTAAAATGAAAGCACAACAAAATAGGGAGTCAATACAGTGTGGATAGACAAGCGTGGATAGGTCTAAATTGAACTGAAGTGGATATTTTATTTATATCGAATATTGATTCATCCCTTTTCTTTAGTTTAATAGTTAGGGTATTGAGACCCATAATGTTTCAAAATTATAGTAATTTTGATAAATAATTAATAGTTAGTGACTTAGGGTTCTCATTAGCTATGACGTCATTGGTGAATGCACCATACTTGTGACATAAATTTATATTTTTTGGTTAATGAGTTAAAATTATAGAAATCATATCTCATTATTGAATGACATGTAATATATAAAGACTATAAGATTATATGAATAATTTATCCTAGCTAGACCTGAATCATTCTAAGAGATATTGGGTGGAATATTTTAATAAATTCAAATTTGCGATGAAGTATAATCCTTAGAAATTGAATGATGTTTAAGTAAAATATATTCAATATACACATAATGTGGAAATGTATATTTTATAACTATGATAGAATAATAGGGATTTTCTGGTAGACTAGTTAGCAGGAATAATAGAGTATAAGGAGGGAGTGACATATACACAGTTGGTGGTAAAATATTTATTGGTGAAATGAGTGAAGGGATGCAAGAAATTATAACCAGATTGTGAAATGATTCATGAACAGATTGGATGGATGAATTTTATTCTTGGATTAACCATAAATAAATGTTGTTTTCATGTTGTTTATTGAAATGTGATGTGTCCTTCTCCCATGATGGATGTTCTGATAAAATATTCTCATGATTCATAGTTTCAAATATATTTATAATATGTAACAATGTACCATTATATAAAAATAATATTACTAAAACCATATATGAGAATTGAAATTGGAGGACTTTTACCCTATTGTTTGACTTGTAACTGGATCATGTTCTATAATCATTGGCCAACTGTGTCCCACTGACAATATAAAATGGTGGTGTAGGTGTGGTGTAATCTAAAAAGTGGACTTCGGGATGGGGTTGTAATGAAAATGATAGTTTGAGATTCTGTGGCAGAGCATTGTCAGCCCATTTAGTGAGGACTCCTTAAGTACATAAAGGAGACCGAGGATAAAATCTAGGTGGAGGCTAATATCCGGGTAACTGTAGCAGAACTGTAGTAGCTACTGTAGCGGGTATGGTAACATGAAATGTGCGGCACTGTAGCAAGGTACTGTAGTGGGAATTGTAGCAGGAACTAATTTGCAATGTAGCAGTTGAGAATATTCCCTCGTTTAGGCCTTTGGGGCATCGATTTGGTCCCCCAGTCCTTTAAGGCCTTCGGGCCACCCAAGCCTTCATGTCAGTAAGGCCTTTGGGCCACCTCAAGACCTTCGGGCCACCTTAAGTGCATATGCAAACCAGAAAACCTACAAGGAACATGCTTCAGAAGAAGGATGAGTAAGGAGCTTTCACCATAGAAGAAGCTAAACTAATTGCATGAATGAAAGGATATGGAACCTGCCATAGGGACAATCCTATGAATGCACGGGAAAGCCTAGCCGAACAACCATGTGAAGGTGGAGAGTTGATTTCATGATGAAGATACTAGGGAGGAGCAGTTCAAAGTAGTTAGTCTAGGTTGTATGTAATGTTTGAAGCCTAAAGGCCTTTTAAGGGTTCCACCACACCCTTGAAAGGTGGACTATCAAAAATCAATAAAAAATGAGTATCTCCAGGCCATTGGAGGAGTTTGAGATTCTTGGTGGGTTGTCAAGTGTCAGTTAAACAACCTTAGATATTTTATTATTATTCATGAAAATAACTTCATGGTTGACCAGGGGAAGCTCAATATTCCTATGATTGTATGGATGTAGGGAGATCCATTTAGTATGGAATCTTCTAGAGATGATCGATTCACCTTACAAAATTTGAATAGATTGCAGCATGAAGTGGGGACTCATTTGAAGATTGAAATTTATTATTATCCTCAGTACAACGAGCATTAATTTTTAATTATGAAGAGAGTATAGGATGTGTTTTGGGTATGTTTATTTTATATAACTGGATCCTAGGAAGATCACATAAATCAGATTGTATAATAGAACTAGACTCGAGATTTCAAATAAATAAAATGAAACACTATTGTAAATTAAACTATGCCTATGAAAATAATCAGAAATCTTACTATGAGTATAATATATCCCCATAATATGTTTCGAAATTAGTCTAATTTCTATGGTAAATACATAATAAATTTTCATTTAAAAAATATTCATTTGAAAAAAATATTCTTTGATATCATGCACAATAAAAATTAAAATATAGATTCCCAAAATATGAATACAGTTATAAAAAATTTCTTATTAAATACTACTCAAATACATGGTAAATATTTGTGAATATGAAATCCAATATATATTATAAAATAACCATGAAAAACATGGATTTTCATACAAAACAAATTCCAATATTTACTCTGAAAAAATAATATTCTTATAAAATATAATGATACATCAAAATAATTATGAATCCTATAATGTTACTCGATGTATAACTATTTAGAAAACATCACTTTATGGTCATTTCATCAGTACTCATTCCTCAATTTCACATTTGACACACTATTCTTGAATTTATATATAAAATATTTTTGATAACACTGTATTTTTCTTTATAATTTTCATAAAACATACTTCTATAAATAAATAAGTTTTTTTAATTGAAAAAAAGTTATATCATGTAAACATTTTCAAAATAGATCATAATGAAAATACGTTTTTTAACATATATTTGTAGAAATTAAAAATTTATATACACTAATTTAAAATTATTTCCAATAATGGAATAATTAATAATATGAACATACATTAAATATATACACAGACTGTCGTGAATAAATATAATTTACATCCCTAAAAATAATTCTGAATAATGTTATTAAATTTTTAGGATTATATAATACACAATAATAGTTTTAACTTTTTTAAACTCAAATTGATATATTTAATTGATATTATAAAAAAAATATTTTTTGAAAGGGTTATGGAAATTGAATAAAACAATTAAAAATAATTATTTATTCATATAATATTAATGAACTATAGTTTTATAAAATAATTCCCTTATATAGAATATTATTTTTTTTCTAAAATATTGTTCTTTTAAAAAATAATATCTTTGAATGAAGAGGGGTTTGAATACAATTGAAACTTGGTTAAAATATAATTATATATTTTAAAATAAAATGTTAAAAATATAAATCTATATTATAAAATATTAATTTTAAAAATAACATTCCACATGACATAAGTCTCAAAAAAATAATTTCCCTTTATATAATATAATATTTTCATAAATATATTCACAAATATTATTAAAAAAGTACCACACATCAAATAATTGTTATTCAAATATAATCTATAATAAATCATAATAAAATTATTTTTTTAATAATAAGATTTATGGGAAACTATAGATTAATATCATTATGAAAACAATCATTACATAAATTTATTGACTAAACAAAATCCATGATTACTTTGAAGAATAGGCTTCTTTGAAATTAATCTCATACTAATTTGAAATACAATATTCTAAAAAATATGTATAGATACTATTATAATTCACTAAATATATGTGTCTTAAAAAATAAAAATTACAAGAGAAGAGTTATAAAATCATCATTACCTTTATATTTTTTGTTTAAATAATAATTATCCCTTAGCAGAAATCGATTCCATAATAAGCTATGTAAAGGTATTATCCATTGCCTAACATAAAAATAATGGAATTGAATGGATAAATACACATATAAATGGAGGTTTTGGTATGTATGTTTTTATAGTAGTTTAATATGATTTTATTTTTATATATCTTCAAATATATCAAGGTTTTGATACATTTATTTATAACAGCTAATAGAAATGTGATATCAATATGAACAAGTAATTGTTTTAAAGTCGCAGTCTATCCAAGCTCATAAATTGTAAACTGTATCATCAGAGGATCAATTAATTGAAGTGTTTGATTTATTTTTTATTTAATGTTGTGAACAATAATTATTATTTAAATATAATATATATATCATATCTATAACTATATATTTACATTATTAATAATGGACTTTTAAAATACATGGTGTATTATTATTATTATTATTGTTTATATAAATATAATTTTTTATTTCATCATTTATATGAATACTTTAGATGAAAAATATTTCCATTGTTGGTCATTTATTGTTTGGGGTTGACAACCAATGTTGGGAACACAGAGGCTATGAATCAATCAACAAGAAAATTGGATAGGTAATGTAGTGGGTTTTGAGATGCACTATTCTGAGGTAATTTACTCTGGTGTTTCCATGATCGAGAATGATGTGGGGATTAATTAAAAAACATATCATAGTGGGAGTTTTAAGATAAGGAAATAAAACTCCAAGATGAGGCTGAATCTTATAAAATGGTTTTGAAATAAATAGATGATTTTATTAAATAATTAATACTACATGTGACCTTACATCCCACATTAATGTTTTTGTGGTTCTGGGAGAACTTATTGATTCCATCTGTTTCAGAAAATACTTTCACATGATAGTGCGGATGGCACTCACACAAACACACACCAACTCTTCTCAATATTACATGTGACCTTACATCCCACGGTGATGTTTCAGTGTTTGTAGGAGAACTTATTAACTCAATTTGTTTCGGGAAATAAATGGCCATGACATTGCAGTTTTCACACTCACAAACTCACAAAAACACACCACACAATTCGATCCTCTACATGTTCATCCGCCATCATTCTTTATGTGTGTTGTGTGTATAATGTCAGGTGTTATTATATCACACTATCTAAACATTTATGATCAGTATAAAACCATTATAATATTGATCATTATGAAATCTTGGGGATGGATTGGAACACATTCCTTCCCTCCTGAGTTGTGGCATATAGGTCCTTGGATGGCCCTAGGGTTGGAAGATTTCTTTGTATGAGGTTGTATTAAAATTATTTTCCCTTTTGTCTGTTTCATAAAATGAAAAATATATTAATATTATATATTTAAAATATGTTCATATTTATTTTATCCTTCAAAAATCATTTTTATAATTTGGATAATTTTTTACTATTTATTAAGAATTATATATTATGTATTGTAATTAATTATTAATATTTAGTATTATTAATTATGTAATAATATAATATTTTTTATAAATAATTATTTATTCATAGTTAATAATATTTTGAAAACTATAAATTTTACATATCTATCTTATTTAGTTTTATAAAATTAAAATGATTCTTATATTTTTATCAAAATGATTTATAATTTATGAAATAATTTTCATTTTCATTATTATGAAAACATAGAAATAAATTATAAAAATAAAATATTTATTTATTATTACATAAAAAAATATATTAATTAAATACATTGAAATATTTTGATTGTTTTTTATTTGAGTTAAAATATATTTTTTCTGTTTTAATAAAAATATTATTTCCCAAAAAAATAAAAAATAAATATTAATTAAAAATTGAATATTTTAAATTAATTTATTATAACAATGTTTTTAGATTAATAAAGATAATATCATTAATAGTAATTATTATTAAAATAGTTTTTTGATGGTTTAGATTATAAAAATTCATTTGTTAAACATGTAATAAATAGGGAAAATATGCTTAGAATGTTATGGGTATTACAATATACCACATTAAAGGAATTTTGCCCCTGTAATTATTTTCATCATTCTAATAAAATTTTTGATTTTTCATTTTCAAAATTTGGGAAACTAGAAATTCTGAAATTCTATACTATTAAGGGTAACATAATTTTTTATTATGTCAAAATTTAAAACTCTAACCCTTATATCGAAATGTATAAACGCTGACTTTATCTAAACCAAAAGTACGATACTAATTTTGATATCCCAATACTTGATATTTCAGATATGGTGGTAAAGATAATATATATACTTTTTATAAAATCAAACTGAAATATATACTATACATTACATATCATTATAAATTTTCCACCATAGGTTTTGGAGGAATAAGAGAAATCAAAAAACAGTCTATTTTATTTTACAATGTGAATAAACAAACTACTTATTTGGAATCACTCATGATATTCCTTTAACCGATAACTAACACCTTCATAAAATCTACTAATCCTATGATAATCATTTTAATACATAGCGTGAGTATAAAATTTTCTATTAATGGGTTTAAAAGAAACTAAAAAACCATTTATGAATACATATAAAAATTTATAAGAAAAATTTTCATTCGAAATAATGTTCATTTACTTCAAATATAAAACAGTTTATATATTATTTTCAAAATATGAATATAGTGTTTTAAAACGTATCCATTTTAAATAATTATAATCTCTATGAAAATTAAATATTAATTTGTTTTTTTATATAATGTAACCATAAAACATTATTTATCTATGATAACAACTGAAATCATTACATTGATAATAATAATTTTTTAATTTAATGTAATGATATTATGAAAAATATATAAACATCATGAGACTTATAGAAGTATCACATTTTGGGAAACACTCCTTTGAGTTCATGGGTTAACTCCCTATTTCTAATCACCACATTCGATACTACAATACCAAATTTTTAAAAAATTGGTTTTCTCAAATTATTCTTATATTAAAATAATTTCACCAAACAATCCTTTCAAAAACTACATTAAGATATAGAGTTTCTAAAAAATATTCCATTACATTGAAATGGATTTTTTATGATACAATAAATTTCTTATAAAAATAATCCCATTTGTGAAGAGGGTTTTGAATATAATAGAATCATATTGTAACTACAATTTTTCTTTTTAGAATATATGTTTGAAATTATAAATTCCTTACCAAAATAAATAATTGTACAAATTTAGTTCCCATAAACACATTCTTGAAAACATTATTTTATTTTCGGTAAAATATTAATTTTTTGAAATTTTAGATAATGTACATTTTTTATAAAAAGTCCATTACATAAAATAATAGATTTTTATATATTATATTAATTAAATAACTAAAACAATATTCCCATAATATAACATAATGTTTTTCAAAAACATAAATTGAAGAAATTAATTGAAATCAACCTTATATGAATTCATAGACCAATTATATTTAGTGTTTTTTTGGATGAATTGTTTTATAGGTATATAACAACGTAACAACATGTAATAAAGTTTGAATAAAAACAATTATAAATGAAAATATAATTAATTTTTTGAATGTTATTTGAAAAAAACTACATTTGATGTCTTATGAAAACAAATATGAAATATATTTTTTTATTATGGAAATAAATTCCCCCTTATGAGAAATAAATAGAAAAATGAGCATTGAAAATTTATAATCTAATATCGAATATGGAAATATAGATATTGAATGATCAATTAAAGGAGGATATAGATTGTTTAGTCCAATAAGATATTCTTGTTGTTGAAAATGAATTTATTTCATTAAAAGTATATATATGAGCTTGGATGCCTTTCCTCATCATGGATAATAGTATATAACTATTGAGATAGAAAAGGTACATTATTAAGGAATAGTATATTCTCACTCTTCAGCATTAAATAGAAGAATGTGAGGCTCAATTCCTTGATGTTTTTTTATCACATTAGCTATATTTGAAGATAAAACATGCAATTTTATTGAATGATATTATATCTATATGTATATATATGTGTTGTCATTATATGTATTGATCCAAAGAACAAGACAAGGGTTTCTAAATAACATGGTGGTTTAATTTTTTTTATTTGTATATAAATAAAATAATGTTTATTTTATCCTTATCATGATTTATTTGGAATTAAAAATGATTAAAATATGTTTTTATTCTCATATTTGGAAGAATACATTTGTTGGGATGAATAAGGATATTAATTTTTCAGATTGGTAATCAATAATAGAGGTAGGGGTTTCATGGCGAAATGTTTATTGCCTACCAATCTAAGGTTTAATTTCCCTAGAAGATAGAGGGGATAAATATGAATATATATCAAAGTGTAAGGATAACTAAGAATATAAAAATACTAATATCTCTAGGAATAATAATCTTTAAATGATTCCACATTCTGGATATAAGCTACTGATTTTTGTGGAGGGTGAATAGTACCTAGGAACATCCATCGCAAATCAATATTTTTGTGGTTATTGGAGTTCACATTAATTCAATCAACATCATCAAACACTATTCCCTGAAACTAAGACCCCCTTTAGGACACACTAACACACACCCTCTTCATGGGTCACACCTCCATACGCTGACCCAATAAAACTCTATATGTGTGGTATGTACATATCTGTGGGTGTTACACTACACCACTATCTAAATAGGAATACTCTCTTCCTAGGATGATTCTATCTTGCCATTCTCTAACCTAGGGGATAGATTGTTTGATCTAACATCCCACCTATGTTGTGGTTCATAGTTCTTTAGCTAGCCCTTGGTTTTGGATAAATATTTATATAAATTTTGTTTAAATTTTTTAAGTAATATTTTTCTATAAATTAATGAAAATTTGTATTATGTATTTAATATGTGTTTATATCAACATGAAACATATAATGTTCTTATTATAAATATGATACTTATATTATATTTATTACCATCTAAACACAATCTATTTGTAATAATTTTTAATATAAACTATTTTATATAATGTTTTAATATTATATTTTATAAAAATAGTTATCTACTCAATAGTGATAATATTTTGAAAACATAAAATTTTACATAATAGAAAATATATCTTTAAATCGATTAATAATTACTTTCATTCCATTATAATTTTTTTTATTTATTAAATTAATTTTATAGTGGTTATTATGATATCGTAACATTGAAATATCATATTAAAAATAATTATTTCATATTTTTTATGTGAAATATATTTATTTAAAGTATTTAAATATATATAAATTCTTATATTTTAATTATTGTAGAATTTAATTTATTCCAATAAAATATTATTTCTTAGAAAATAATAAGAAGTATAATTTATTATAATTTTATTATTTTAAATTTAATTATAATTAAATATTATTCAGGAAAAAAAATGAAATTTCATAAAATGTTATTTATATTAAATCAATTTTTAGTTTATTTTATTTATGAAAAAATAATATAATATTCATTTATAAAAAATAGAATACTATGCTGTGAATTTCTAAGATATTACAGATAGATTAATATTAAAAATACATTTTTTAGTAGTGGATTTATATGGATCTACCTTTAGTTATCTATATGAAACCATTTCATTCATTTTTGTGATTTCATGAGTCAGTTGAATTATTAGTTCGATGGAAATGATTTTTAATGGTGGCCTCATAGATGGAGATTAGATTTAGAACATTATAGTTATGTCCATGATCAGATGTTGATCATAGGACATTTATAGGAGATGATCCTTGGAGTTCATTGTAGGTTGCAATGTTTTCATAAGGGTTTCCCATTCATTGGTTATAGGTAATTAATGATCTAATGCCAATTTAAAAGGAAGAAAAATGGGATACTCAAGATCAATGATTCTACCAGGAAGATGAAATATCTTTTGGATGTTCAACCATGGTAACAATTTATGCAATATGTGTTCCATGTGTGTTATTTTGGATGAAACATTCTCAATAATTTTTAAGTGATCTATTTTGAGGTCTTTGAGATGGAACTACATAAAAGTTTTATTGATCAACCCATTATTATTTTTTACCAATGCATGAAGGTGATGTGAGGAATGAACATTCCACTCGTTTGTTTCATGTATTAGAATAATAGTATTTAAATATATAAATGGGATAGGGATATAGATATTCTAGTGAATGTCTTTGTTATTTGATCAAATCTATTGAGATGATTCTGAAGTATTTTAATTCCTTAAAGGGGGAGAATTTGTATTCCCAATATTTATGGTACTCATAATTTCGTATATTAATTATATTTTTATGTTATTTAGACTTTTTTAACCCAAGTTAGAGTTGTTCATGGGGTTAGAATTAGAAAACATCCCTGATGATGGAGGGTTGAGTAGTATAAATGATTAATACGCTCCATAGCCCACCCAATCGAGTTTATAGGATCTATAGTATGATTATTGATCCCACTAGCAGTACAGTGGGGTTTATGGGTATAATTGATTCAATCTAGTGGTCATCATTCCATCAGTGGTGTATTTATGGGTCTAGTGTGCTTTCAGTTTCCTACTATACCTTCAAAAACCAAAAAATATCTTTTATTTATCTAATTATATAACATATCTAGAAAACCATAGAACCTTATAATCTCTCTTCTATTGAATTAGACATGTATTTTCATCTTACCACTATTCCATTGTACACCCAGACCTCAGTAATATCCCACATTTAAAAATCTAGTGAGTTCTATATTGATCGATATCTAATCTAAAATATAATATTTGGTCATTAAAAATTAAATTATTGATATCTTGATTGAATATAATGGTTTCGGAATAGTCTAATGAGGGAACAATGATGTCTTTTTTTGATTAAATCAATACTCAAATATACTATTTTTCAAATTATATCATTGTTTAGCCCTAGATCATTACTATTTGTAAATATTCAAGGATAGGTGTGGAACTATCCTACCCATTATGCATAAATTATAATCAACCATGATCCTAGAATTCTAAATAATATCAGAATATTGATTGTTCAACGATTTATAAAGGTGTAATTTGATATGGAAAAAAGGTCTATCATCCATATCATATTGAAAATAAGGTAGGTTTTCAATGTCATTAGAACTAGTATGTAAAATTCTTTGGATATACTTTTTAGTTGGTGTCTGTTTTTCATGATGCGTGTTATTGATTTTTAATAACATGATATATGTGACTTTGCTACCCTGCAAGACCTATGTTTGATGTTTGATAAAATTTGGTGTGTGTGTATTTCCCCTTGACAAATATACATTATGTTAACTGGAATTTGGAATTACATTGGCTATAGATAATTTATTTTATGATGCAATATTGATATATCATCTTGTTTATACGTATTACATATAATATTCCTATTTCTTCTATAGTGGAGAATTTAGGTTGATCCATATATACAACTTCCACATGCGGGATGATTGAGATGATTTGGAAGACATGTTTATGTGTTATACAATCAATGGGTATGTATAATGGGGGTGTTTTTTCTGACTGGTGACTTTCCTTCTATCAATATGTTATAATAGGTTGACCAAGACTCTAAAGTCTCAACATATATGTGGTTCTTATGTGAACTTATTTTTATTTATATATGATTCTCTTATTTTCATTCAATCCACTAGTAATCACATGTAGTTATGTGGAAGACCTGATGGTAAGTTCATAATGGGGTTTTCATTCAAATAATAAATGAGAATCTTTTGGAGAGTATAGATTTCAAGAAAAGGGATAAGATGAATTGAATAGACACTTTGGTATGTATTTGAGAGAGACTGGCAATAGTGTGTGTGTTGTTGTTTAATGGACATTGATTAGGGATATATTCTTCTTTTTTATCTAATAAATTTATAAAATTCATTTTTTGATCATTATTCTTCCTTTCGAATGTGTGAGTGATAATCCATAGTATTACTACATCATATAATACATATGTGTATATTGAAACTATAACGATTTATGTATGCATTATATTTTTATTTTTATTTTTATAAAATCCATTATCTAAAATAATTATTTTTGATAATGAGGTTACATTATCCCAATAGTGACCATCATGGATTTCTTCCATAGTTATAAGCCCCTTAGATATAGTGATACACTCGTGAGGACTTGTGTAATCCCATCTTCAATTTTTTAATATAAGTAGGGGTATTACAAATTGAAAATTAAATATTAATTATAAGTTTAAATTATTATTAGTTGTATAAAATTTATGATATCTATTTCAGAAAATTATTTCTAATAAATTCGATGTTTCAGAAGCCTATAGTGAATTTCCATAATATATTTATAAATTTTAGGTCTGAGTATAATATTAAAATTAAAACAAATAAATTAAAGTTTTTATATTGAATTATATTAGATATAATGTTTTAATTCAATTACATCATAGAATTGCATACTTTTAAAAAACTGATTTTAGACATGGGAAAATATTTTTGGGAAATAAAATATCATTATATTAGTATGCTGAAAAATGATATTTATAAAATGGGTTTGAATATTTATTTTTTATTTAATGAAATTATTTTTGTTTGAGTTTTTCAATTTGATGATACTGATTGAGTTTTTCATATCATTAATTGATTAATTTCATTTTATTTAGTATTTATTGGGTTTCCCCAAGGAGAATCATGGTGGGAAATAGAATGTTGTATGTCATGTTATTTCATGAAATTTAATTCTCATTGGGATGAGGTGAGGAATTTTTTTTATTGTTTCCTACTCCAATACTCAAGGTAGTGTGATAGACCAAATCATAGTCATCGCTAGTACATTTTTAAATAGGTTTATTTACCTCATTAATATTTTTAAATAATTAGATATTATGTAACTCTTAATGAATGTGATGCTTTGTGACATAGTTCAATGTCACTATCAGGGAGTCTATGTTCTAATGGTGTTGTAGCTCATGATGTTATGTGTATAAAACTGATTAATTAATGGAAAGTAGAGATAATATAAAACTCTAAATCATGTTCATTTAAGAGTTCCATACACTTAATAGGATCTTAAACAAACCATTATACCTCTATTAAGAGTTAATTAGATGTGAACATCACTATGTTATGTTCATGAAATCTATTCACCCATAAATGTAAACATCAATGAAATGATATCTAATTTATTTGATAGGTGTAATTTCATCTTTATTTCATAAATTTTTTGTAACTATGATAGTTTCTTAATTTAATATTTGGTATTTTTAGGATATTTTGTGACAATATTCTTTTTGGAATGGATTGTTCTGGATTCAATGTATTTTTTGGATACCACACATGTGTGATAACATTTTAAGACCCCTTAAAACCTTGAGAAGGGAGAAGTGAATCAGGGTGTCAACAATATCAATATAACACAATCACTCTTTGTTAGGAATAATTCCATTAAATTATTTTTGGGTAAAATAAATAACTCCCTATAATCAGTTCTGTTGAATCCCCCTAGCTCACTACATTGGATGATATTAAACTCGGTTTAACGACTGGATGTTTAAATTAGTAGTTTGGAATTGAATTCATTTTCTCTGACTAGCCTGATACTCTACACACATTTATGTCCTTATCATATGAAATTGAATGCACCATTCAATTAAACAAGGTGTTCAATAAGAAATTTTTTGATGATCCCATCATTTATTAAACCCGAATTATGTTTTAAGGAAATGATAGATATCACAAAGCAAGACTCCTTTGCTATGCTCCCTTCCTTCATGAATCTCAAAACCATTACAGAATAAACATCATTCGTGAAGATCATTTCCTTCATAAAAAATAATTATTTTTTAAACTCATGAACTTTGAAAAATACTCATAAATCCAAATAAAATGAATCTTTTAATAAAAAATCGTCCTATTTATAGTTCTTATTACTGTAAAGAATATATGACTCATGAATCTATCTACCTTCATGAATTCAGACTAATTCAACCTTTTCTTCATAACCCTTATTATAAAATGTTGTTGGTGTGGCCACATATTACTTGACAAGTCATAAAGAAAATCAATACTTGACAATATTTTGTAATAGTAAATTCGATAAAATAACCTTTTTGAAGCATGATACGTCCTCCATATTTTGATAATTTTTTCAAACTCTAGAAAATGATATGACATTTACCATTAAAACCATATTTTATTGTGTGATCACTTTCTTTTCTAATACCCTGATCAACCTAATGTGGACTGATAATAAACCCAAACCGTTCAATGTTTTCATCATTAAAAGGCGTTGGTGTCAACAATATCTCCCATTTGGTATCTTGAAAATCCATACATAAATTCAATAATGTATTTTCCTAAAAAACCTAATAGACATGGAATAACTCATACATCACTTTATTTCTATGTTAGAAATGCTTCTTATAGAAATAATGTTTAGAATAAAAAATTTCATTCCATAATGGACCATAAAACCATTTAATTCTAATTTCAAGACACCATAGACCATAAAAACATTGAATTATACTTTCCACTTATCACCCCCATGGTTAATAAATCCAAAGAAACTATTTTTTTACTTTTAGGGAACAATAAAACTTCCCCTAGATTTTATCTCCCTATAGTATTCTATCACATCCACAAACAGATTATAATAATCAATAAAACTATTTATAGGGGATGCACTGTAACATCTTAATGCACTGGGAGGTGGTTGAACACTGAGTTTCAAGTGATATTTCCTGAACATATGTACCTTCAATAGCTTAGTCATAATGTCTAAACCTTGGTCATCAGTTCCAACATGATATATATTAATCAGATCTTGATCATCATTTTCGTTGGTAAGTGATAACTAATCACAATATGTTTTCTCTGTGAGTGGTAACAAATGTTATTTTTATGACTGGGAATTCTATTATTGTCGCTGCAAGTCACCATTGAATTTTACCCCTCATTTCAAACATTAAATTGTTTTTTCTTTGTCCACAATAGTTATATAAAATACTTTTTAGTGGAGATATACTCAATTTCAACAATACTAAGAGAAGTGATTTAATGTTTCTTGTTAAACAATCCCATACATTATTTTTATAATGAAACATTCTCCACCACATGTGGTTTTTCTATCCACCACATATCTTGCCTAATAATTATTAGAAAATGATGATAATTCAATATTTCTTCATGCTATAAAGAATAATACAAAATTGATTGTACCTTAAATATACATTGGGATTATTTTAGTTTCTTCTGTATTCTCTTATTTTGTATTACATTGAATGTCATATATTAGTAATGTAGAAAATAAGAAATATAGAAATGTTTTATTCATGTATAATAATACTCTGAAGATTCCACTATATAGGGAGGGTTCCATTGATGTCACATCCTCATGATTTCGTATTTTTTATGCAACTGTAGTTATATCTGACATTGGTTTGGAGGAATGTATGTAGAAATTATTTAATAGAAGTGTTGAATATATTTCCCGATAAATCAAGGTATAATCCCCATTTTATACCAATTGTGTCTCCAACAACTATTTCATTTCCACAATCAAAGAAATTTCAAATTTATATTTTTTTTGATTATAAAATTCATCCATTGATCCTTTCCTCCTACCAAAAATAATATCATCCACATACATAACGATGAAAAATTAATCTTTGTCTGAGTTATTCACAAAAATATTATTATCGAACAATATTTATAAAAATTAAATCATCTTCATATAAGCATCATGCCAAGAATGAAACCATCGTGGTGCCTACATCAAACCATAGAGATCCTTGTTAAATCAATAAACCCTTGTTTCATCATTTAAAATTATAAATAGCATTCGTCATTCAATGAATCCATATAAGAATTCTATTTTTAAATACAAGTAAAGATGTTTGTATCCTCATAGAATTTCTATGGCTTGAATAATCATGATTGATATTAGTCTTGCTTCTAAATAAAACGTTTCATCATTATCAATGCCTTGAATTTGTGCAAAGCCTTTACAAACCAATAATATTTTTTCAAACACTTTTCCATTAAAGTCCTTTTTTAAAACACATTTTATTCCATTTAAATTTTTTATTTTCAGGTCTTCTAACTAGATCACTTGATCATTTCTTGTTAATATAATCATGTTCTTTATTTATGGCCTTAACCCATGATTCATCCTTCACTATTTCTTCAAGTGACAACAATTCAACAAAGGATAATATATTATAATTCTAGACAATTCTAATTCTCTATGTATGTGTAGGTGTGGTAAAATATTCAATGATTTTGGATTGATAAATTTCTAAATATATATTCCCCTATTTAAATGATGATATTTCTTCAGTAGTGGTTTCCCATTCTAATTCATCTTATGAATAATCTTCATTTTGTGATCCATAAATGTTTTGAAAGCCTTTCATTATTCTGATTTTTTAATCTGAACCATGTCCATGTTCTTATTCATTTTCATTCATATAAATATATAATCGCCTTAAGGTATTTGTGGTTTTATCCTTAATGATATCCATATCAATAGTTTCTTCAATCTTTACATGTTGATTATTGTAAAATTTATATGCATTACTCGTAAATTAATATCTATGGAATATTTTGTCTTTTACCACATCACCATACTTTCCAAGATTACATTTTTTCTTTCAGATGATAAATTTACAACAAAAAACATGAAAATACATCAAATAGGTGTTCTTTAAAAAAAATATCTCCTACATTGTTATGGTTTCTCCCATTAGATGCCCACTTTTATTTTTATTGTAAACCACTACTCGAACATCCAATTTTCAGTATTGATGTGAATCACCACTCTCAATCAACACAGTTCAGGTTATATTATTAACATACCAATTAATACATTCTAAAACCCTAACTTGTTAATGGGTTTTCAATTTAGGAATCTCATTCATTATTTAATTTTTTTCATGAAAATTTTCAAATTAAATAGATGTGTACTCCCCAATATTATCGAGTCATACATTATTGGTTGTTATACAATTTTCATTCTCTGATATTTTATTATAACACCTCATGAAATCAATAACATATTATTTCATCTATATATACATAGATAATAAAATTCTACTATAATCATCAATAAAATGGATTGTGTACATATCTTCATTTGTGACAGCCACATTCATTAGACCACAAAAAATTCTTCTGATTTGATCATGAAGATTCAATTCCCTTTTGATCTTTGGCCTCTATAAACTCATATCAATATTTCCATGAATGCATTAATAATGTTCATATTATCTAAAATAATTCAGATTGGGATTCTCAACAACAATTTTATTATTATTAAAAATTCCATACTTTGTTTATTAATATTACCCATCCTCTTATACCCCAGGTTGTTTTCTTCTTCAATTGTTATTTAAAATATCTTTTCTTTTCAACAAAACTAGTATAAATATTGATTTATAATGACTCCCTTCATAAGATAATTACCAGTCATTGAATTGATAGTTCAACCCTTCTGATTAAATGTCATCACCAGTCTGGAGTCACATGGTTGACTCACAATCAAATGATTTTGTTGCAAACCATCTATTTAAAGAACATCAATTTTCCAAATCTAACCATTTCTTATTTCTTTATTTCAATATCCTTTGATATCTAAATCACTTCCATTGATGAATAAAATTATTACATTAACCCTATTCTTAAGACTCTTTATGATATAAGAATTTCATTTCATTTGGGATGAATATAATCTACCTAGAATCTAGGTTCTACTATTATATATTGAATTGAGAGATATTTCTTCGAGGTTATAGTAGATTATTTTCTAATTTTCCAACCATGAGATAATTGATTGGGTAGAGACTAAATAGGTCCTTTCAAATTTCAATTAAATTTTATTGGGCACATCATAATAATATTATTCTTATGGAGGAGAATTCCAATTTTCATGTTTAAATCTTATTTTTTGACAGCTGTTGTCATGCCTCATAGATCTATAGTTTTTATTCTCACATTTCTTCAATCTGATATAAAAATATTTATGACAGTAATTATAAAAATAATAAAAAATATCCATAGATATAATTTATTCTATATGATGAAGGATATAGTCTCTTTATCCTTTGTTGACATCAATGACCATCCACATTTAGATAGCACATTTCGACTTCTCAGAATGACATGGTAGGCCTTATAAAGTCCCAAAATTGGCACTTCATAATGAAAAAACACATATCACTTCTATTCCTCTATACATCTCTTTATATTGAATATGTATTTGATAACTATCCATTATAGATAGTTGAGGATTATTTTTAGATATCTTTTATGTTTTATTCATAAATTTTTTGGGATAATAGACACCTTAGTGATATTTAAAAATTATTTATTAACATTATATTGATCTATCTAGTTCCCAAACATCGATATTTCTGTATTCGAGACGATTTCAATTTTTACTTTACATATGGATATATGACCATTAAAGTCTTTATATACTTCTTCATAAAAATGTTTAGCACTTTACAACTATGTTGCAAAAAATATCTTACAAACTGTACTTTATTATTCATTTTCTATGTGTGTGATTCAGTTTCGAGTCTACTCCTTAATGTAGAAACATATTCTTTATATCCTTTAATTATCATATCTATTCCACGCAGTTTTGAATGAAGGGAATTGATGTATTGTTCTTAATCTTCAATCCTGATTTTTAAATTCAACTACCTATTTTGACCATGCAATAGTTATTACATGTTCTTCTTCCACTCTTTCTAGCTGATCACATTCTAATTCAGTTATATCAACATACAATAATTTCATTATCAACCAAACCCTTATATTTATATTTCACTTTAAATGGATGTCATGGTTATCAATTTCACCCTCATGTTCTTCTGAGAGATTATAAACACCCAAAAACTTATTATCATTATCTTTTTTATGTTTTAACTTTTAAACTATATCCATATTTGATGATTCATGTCTATATTTATAATTTATTTCAACTTCATTTATATTGTCTACATCATCTTGTTCTTATTTATAGTTGAAACTCTTTCTTTGACGTTTCTAGCTTGATTTGACGTCTCCCTTTTTAGGAAACCTTTTATAAGGAATTTTTAGGATGTATTCTTTACTTTGTCAATCAAAGAACATCATTATGAATTGGATGGAAATGTGATAAACTACTTTAAAATGAAAACATTCATGAGGATACTTCCCATAAAATATACATTTTCCTCTATTGAATTTCATTGAAAATAGAATGATGTTTGTTTTCCTCATCATCAATATCAACACTAACTATATAATTATCATGTTTTTTCATTCATTTGAATTTTTATCATTTTTTATATGATTTCTTGCATCATAGGTTTTTACTCTCATTGCATATGCTACTAAACTACTTAACAGATCATTATGAGAAATTATATATAGATATAATTTTTTTAACATAAGAAACATTTGGATTATATAAATGATGGATTCCTATAATTATATTATTTTCAATGTAAGAATCCTTAATTTCTTACTAATGCCCTTGAATTTCACCAACAAAATTTTTTATACGATTAAAAAACTATCTTTATTTTCATCTAAATTATTTTTCATATCATCAAACTAAATATACAAGATATTAAGTGTTTCCATAGTCACATTTATAACACATTAATCTATAATTTCTAGTTTATACCACATGGAATGGTCTTATTTCATACTCATATCCTTCATAATTAATTGATTAGAATGTGTTGTGATAATATAAATTTGGTTATTGTAATCTATATTAATAAATTTCCTCTCAATTTATGTCATAGAATGCCTTTTCTCACTATTAACCAGATCCCTTGAGTAGTTGAAAAAATAAATTCATTCCTATGGGATCTCAGATGAGACTCATTCTATTCTTATATATATGAATGTTTCATACAATAATAAATGTAGCTCCCAAAACATTATCTAAATCATCTATTAAAATACAGGGATGGTTTAAAACCAAATATTTGTTTCCTCTAATTCCAAAAGTAGGAAACCAGAAAACCATAAGAGATTTGGGGAGGATCAATATGTCAATATTTTCATTTAAATTTATGGATCTCAATATCATGTTGGTGAAGACTAGTTAATCATATCTGATTGAATCATGTAGTAATAAAGCATTGACAGAGAGATATAAAATATGTGAGTTTTACATAGTTCACCACAAATGGATAGTTCACACATAATACTATAACAATGTTATGGTCATTCCAAAATTCACCAATTTGTAGTATTTGATGTTTAATGCATTATTTTAGACATAATAACTATGTACCATTCATAATCCCGTTACATTATTTTAGGGATAGAACATAGCAACCCTCAGAAAAAATCTTTAGACTCCCCATAGGTGACCGCTTTAGGTGATGTCAGACTCAATTCCATGACTTGAAGGCTCTTTCAGTAGATTAGAATTAAAGTATTACTACATGACTAGTATGAATCAATTCTTTCACTTATTTCATTAGTATAATCACTATAAATAATTGTTCATATAAATAGATGTTCGGTACTAATATTCATGAAGATCGCATCCTTCAAAAAAAACCCCTTTATATTTCAAAAAGGTTCTGGGGACCATAGACTAACACAACTTCATGAACCTTTGCTCTATCTCGATGCTCATAAATTTCATGGAACAGAACACCTTTCTGAATCTCATTACCTTTGTGGAATAATAATTCTTCACCAAACTCCCTATATTTATTAAACTCCCAAAACTAAAGTGAAAGAACAAAAGTTAATAATTTAACAACCTTTTCATGATACTCCAGATCATAATGAATTCTATATTCACGAACCTTCCTACTTTTGTGAAGGTAGAGAGATTCATCCATTTCCTAAATAGTATTCATGTTAACTAAATTGGGTGTGAATGCATATTTTTAGGCACATAATTTTGTGAACACCCCACACACTAGCTTTTAATTTCCTTGGATCCAAAAAGCATCTCATTTTAATTCATGATTTGTTATATATTTATCTGATAATTTATTTTAGTCATGTTTACATTTTGTATGTCTTAATTTTGATCCATATCATTTTTCTATTAATGTTAATGAAATATATATATATATATATTAAATATATTATTTTCACTATAAAAATGATGGGAGGACCCCTATAGGTGTCTTTTTTATCATATAATCAGACATTTAGATGTTTGGAGGGGATTTGAAGATATGTTATCATGTTTTTGAATTATTTCAATATCACATCATATAATTTTATTACATTACACATTAAATTTACTTTGTAAATCCTATTTAAAACATTGTATTTATAAGGTTGTAATGTTTTATGTAGGGATGAATCATCATAATAATACCTTTAACATAATCTATATTTTATATATTTATTAGTTTTTTTTCTTTTCATAGAAATATGTATTCTTTTTTTAATTTAAAAAATATTATGACCTTGATATATGAAATTTTTTCAGTTATTATTAGTTCAAAATGTAAAACAAAAACATTAAAACGCAATACTCTTGATATAAATATTATTTCTATGGTTGAAACGTGGTTAGAATAACAGAGTATCCAAACCATCTTATGAAATCATGGGTATCAAGTTACATGGTTGGTATATGATAAGAAATAACACATTGATAAATGATCATCCAAACTAAAAATATTTAAATTTGCAATAATATATTTTCCCTCTGATAATGTTAACTCTACTTAACCCACTTTTTCTATAGAACCCAATTATCCTATAACCAAGAAATCACATCAAAATAGATTATATTCATTGAATAACATAATGATACTTGAAGGAATTATAATGGTCTAGTGACATTGTAATCATTGGAATATAAAAAAGTCTAAAAATCATCCACATCCTCTCCCACTAATTTTTTCATAACTAGTACACTTCTTAAAATTAATATACATATTACATTTCACTATAACATGGGGAAAATAAAAACATTAATGTGTATGATTATATGCTTACAAAGGTTAAAAAAGGGAGATATCAATGATCAAATGAGAATAACATGAATATAAGGGTATGAGAATATGTGCTAAACATTTGAAAAATAATTACATGTATAACATAAATCATAATATTTTTTCATTAAATAAATCGTGTTATTTCATAATTCATGGATCATAATGGAATATAATAACATAAGACATGAGGGTGTATTATTTTCAAAATACATAATATTTTTGAATACACCTAATCATACAAAATAATTTCCTTAGTATCAAAGGCTCATTGAAGTGACTCTCATAGTGGAATGGGTTTAATCCCCAACCATTGTAATTGTTAGTATTTTATTTCAAGATAATAATAATTGGAATGGGGATTTACTAATCATGGTTTAATTGTTATTTCAGTCAATTTTATCTCATCGCATATCAAAAAGTAAACAATTAAATTTATGGAGATATATGTTTATCCTTCCCTTAGATATAATGTGACCACTATTAACGGTGATAATGTCCCCACCTTCCTTGGTTATAAAATATCCTCCGAACATGGATATCATTTAATTTAATTATTTGTTATAATTTAACTATAATAACCTAGTGAAAGTCATATATATTTGTTCCATATGATCATACAAAATTCATCTTATAATATCCATTGTGTAGAATTGGTTTTGTCAATCAATCCATTATAGTATAACACATGTAAAATGAATGGCATGCCAAAAAATATTTTAATAATAATAGTAAATCATCAGTGAATAAATATGGTTGGAAGAAATTGGATATATCTATTATATATCATAAGTGAAGTCAAGTGATTTTGTCATTTATATTTTGAAATACATTAAAATGATAGTTAAAACATTCATGTAGAAAATAACCTTTTTATTTTGAAATAATATCTTCAAAAAAATAAAATATAAATGAAAATATTTTCCTTTAGGAGTGAAAAATATAGTTAAATGAATTCCCTATGTAAATATGAGTAATGTTGGTGGGAATACTCATTCAGTCCATATAAGTTAAAACCATTCCTTCCATAATTTTTTCATAAAATTCACAATGTAACTTGATTGGATGAAACTATGAAGACTACATTTAATAAAATCTAAAAAGTAAAACATGGGAAATAATGAATTTAAAAAGAAAATTCTAATACTAAAAATCCTGTATTTATACATTTTTATAAGAAATTAAAATGTAATAAAATAATTATTAGACAGAATAAAGAAATATATTTTATTTTCTATGAAAACAAATTTTATGTGTCATGAGTACATTAGTTGAGGAAAATGAATGTAAAACATTTATATTAATGAAGTAACTAGATTATATGAATATTAATTAGTTTTTTCATATATATAAAATAAAATTTCACCATTGATGACATAATCATAGAAATACATGATTAATAATGAGATTCTAACACAAACCCCTAACCACTTTGGTATCTTATAAATCATAAGTCCAATAAATTAAATATAATTTTATGTATATTTAAACAAAACTAATTTTGATCAGAAGATTCATAAATCATATTTATTTTTTATTTACCCAAAACAAAATTAAAAAGTGTTGTATAAGTCACATGTCCTACAAATAAAATTAGACTAAAATTGCTCACTTAAGGTATAAATTCATTCATTACACATTAAAGACACCTATTTAATAAATATATTTTTTAATTTATATTTAAATAACCATATTCATTTATTTTATACAATTATTTATTTACTTATAATCATATATCACATGTATTTTGAATCAAAATTATTTAAATCCTTTTGGGGGGGGGGGGTATCGACTTTATTATTAATGTATGGTCGAGATCACATGTTTTGGTCCCTATGTATTAATATTGGTTTCATAATCTCCATAAATATAATCATGATATAAATATCGAACATAATATATATAAACTTGTTCATTTTCATTCTTAAATGTAAATAATGTAAAAATAATTACACAGTTTATTGAGACATTGCAATGTAGAAATGCCAGAATGTTGTTTTCATATTTAGACATATTGAATGAAATATAGTTAAATATTAATTTAACATTATATTATTATTATGATATCATATATATATATATATATATATATATATATATATTATTCATTAAATTCTTCTTAAAACTACAAATAAAAATATAAAAAAAAGAAAATCCAATCGCTTAATGGAGGTTGTAGTCTATATGAATGTATGGACGACGTTATATATTATAAATGGATGTAATGTGAAGAAGGAATACATTATATTATCCTACATGAATATGTTATTGGTCAAAATAACATAAATAATTATTAAAACAAACATAATATACAATGATTAATGATTCTTATAAAAAGTGGTATGTATCATTACATTTATAAGGGAAGACGTACATGTGCATGAGTGATAATTTCACACGACAATTTTTGTGAAATTGGATGTATAATATGAATTTGAAAATAATGTAATATTTATAAATATGTTTTATATTTAGTAATTATTTTCAAATTACTACCTTATATTAATAGGAGGTGATGAAGATTATAAAATAATGGGATTTTGGAATGTGATTACATATTCTTTGTAATGAATTATTACCATTTCAACTGAAAGGAAAATGGATTTTATTTTTGGAATACAATATTGTTATGTAATTGACCTATATGGTCCATTACATTGAAAAAATACATTGTATGGGATGTTTTGCGTGTAAATGGTAGTTCTTTTCAATATTTTTCTAAATATACATCATTTATGCTGGTAGGTCACAGCATCGGTAGTGTGAGTCATCGATAGATTGAAGGCATCAGTAGGTCATGGCATTGGTAGGTCAAAGGTTTCGGTAGGACAAGCCATCAGTAGGTCGAAGGATTCAGAAGGACTATGTTAAGGTAGTTCGATGCATCGTTAGGTTGAGGGAATAGGTGAGTCGGCGTATCAGTGAGTCATGGCACCTTTGACTTAGGGCATCGATGAGTCTGGGACTCAATATGTCAGGCGGTCGGTGAGTTAGGGCATCGTGGAGTTGGGTCATCGGTGAGTTAGTGTGTCGGTGAGTTCAGATATCGGTGAGTCTGGGTGTAACATCCCAAGTAAGTAAAGAATTATGGATTTTCATATCTATGTCTATTTATGAATTATATACTATTTTAGAGACTTAAAATGAGAATAAATCCAATCTTAAGCATGGAATACACTAATATTTTTAAACGATTATTTTACTACCTTTTGATGGAAAACAATTTTTAAATAAATATTTTGACAATTTTATAAGCTCAATTTGTCAAAATAAACTTTTTCTTTTGTATTGGGACATTGAAATTTACATTGGATAAATTTTTGGTATTTTTCTGATAGTGTTCATTTTTTAATGAATAATGAAAAATACTGCATTTTACTTCAAAACTGCTTTTCAACTAATTTAATTATATGGTTATATTATCTTTATAATTGGTTTTAATGTTTAATTAGAATATATTTTTACAATTTAATCCAATGGGGGTCATTACAATTAATTTCACATTGGAATTGGGCATAAACAAGTGCCAAACTTTTCAAGGTATTGATTCAAAAAAACCCGCTATTTGTATTGACAACGAGAATTATTTTTAAATTAATTATTGAAATTTCTGTGTTTGTAATTTGGTAAAATGGATTCCATATTTAGAATCATAAAGTCCAAATTAGGTAATTAAGACTCTTTTGTTTTTGGACATTGTGAATAGTAATGACGGTAATTATCTTTAATTATCGTGATTGATTAGTAATCGGGTAGTTAAGGATAATAAAATAATATCATAATAATAAAAAATGACCTCAAAATGTGTCCTAATGCAACTTTTTGTGTCATGGCCGACCATGGGATGCCTTGTGCCAATCTTTAGGACCCCATGGAATGACTTTTGGGTGGTAGTGACACTTTATCATTTTATTTTTAAAGGAGAATATCAAAAAAGTATATAACATCTAAGTAAAACAATTTTATTTTGGTCTGTGTAAATGAAATCATAGACTATAAATATTCATTGGAAATTTAAAAAGATTTCCTATATCATGGTATTATTTTTATAATTTGTAGACATTATATAAATTAATCTATTTATGACACCACGATGATGCAGCGATTACCTCATTAATGAACGATTTTAATAAAATGAAACGATAATGTAATATCTAAGGCTTAAACTTGTCAAAAACCTATTGGATGAGTATATTTAAAACCCTTATCACCTTATCCTCGAAATATATCATTTTTGGACCTTTAAAATCCGAAACGCATTTTAAAATAAAGTAACATTTCTTGTCTTTCCAAGAGTGCCCCTCCACCCTCTTATTTAAGGCCCCCACCTCTACCTCCTTACCCACACATCTCAAAACATTGGATCGGCCAAAGTATGCTAATTTAAACTCTCCAAATCCCTCTCTGCATCATATAATCCTTAACGTAGGCATGAATCTCTTCAAGAAACTCTTTTGGTTAAAACAAAAAGGAGTTACCCGATTTTAAGGTAATATCTTTTCTAATGTTATTTTTTTTATTTTGCTTCTCCAACCCCAAAAACTCTTTTTATTCATTTATTTTGTAACAACACCAGTATCTTCAATATACTAGGATTTTTTTATAAGAATGATTCGAGCTACACTTACACACAACTCTGTCTAATGGTTATAGAACATACTGTTTCTGTGGTTGGCAACTTTCGGCCTCACGAAACGATGATTGTTCAATCTTCTTTTAACACCTTTAATGGTGGCCATTTATATGTAACTATATTTATATATGATATATAATATGTTTATGTTTTACTTATGATTCTTTATTTCTCATTTATGGAATACCTTTTTGGTGTCCATAATGGATAAACGCGATAATTTCATTTTTTGGAAGTGCGGACTACCACCCCCTCAAAGTGATTTGATTTGTTAATACCATATTTGGTATGTATAAAGGATAGATTTAATGATATTATATACGATACCATACTTGAACTATAATACTACTATGTACCATTATGTTATAATTCCACTAAATATGAAATAGAAATGAATGTAGCGTTCGTGCGTACGTACAACTTACCGTCTCTATGAACGGTGCATTTCATTTCGTACCTCTAAATGTTATGTAATATTATAAATGAGTGTATATACTGGATATATATGATATATATTATATATACCTCATGAATATAATTCTCGATATAATGTATATTCTACCACATGAACAAATTTTAATTATAAGATGTTTATTTTTGGATCAAGTACCAAAGATCGACAAAACGACCGTTATTAAATTAAATAATTACATAATGTTCATAACATGGTGATGAGTGATATAAAAGGAATAAATAACTTGAAAAAGTTTCTTATGCAAGTTGAAATTGACTCTAGTTTATTATTCAGGAGATTAAAGAACAATCGGGTCAAGTTGGACACGATCTAAGGGACTTCGTCTCAATCTCCTTTCATTGAGGCATATTTTTTTATACACAACATTCTTTTATATGATGTATAAACCCCATTTACTTTCAATTTTTTTCAAAAGCAATCTTTTTTATACGAAGAGTTTTACTAAAGGATAAAAGGAAATGTTTTTGTCGTACGTATGCGGCGACAACGAGTACTCCGCCGCCGTGACCATTATTTGAGTTTCGGCTTCCTCTACATGCCCTAACTTTTTTAAATGAAAAATAAATATGACAACCCTGCTTTTTATTACAACTTAAACATGCTTTATTACATAAAACTTCACTTGATACAACAAAGAAGATCGAGAGGTTTAGTGTCTTTGGGGCTTAGGATCATTACATAAAAACTTTAAACTTGAAATACAACATCCTTATTGAAAACTTCCTTTACATGACCACTACATTCCTTCGTACTTAGCATTGCATGAGATAACCTGAGGACATGCATAAGAAAAGGGTGAGCTATAAAGCCCAGTAAGGGAGTACATAATGAATAACATGAGGAGTACAATACATGTTAGGCAATAGGCATATCAATAGAGCATAAGAGAGACATGAACATAAAGGAATGATAAAGCATGATAATCATAACATGGAAATGTGGCAACAACACTTAACATTGAATTAGCATGAGCCAAGGCTCATTGCACATGGAGCATGAGTAAACCCTCATTGCACTTGAAGCACGAGTAAACCCTCGTTGCACTTGAATTAGCATGAGTAAACACTCATTGCACATGACGTATCAAGATACTATACTTTACCCAATGCATTGGAGCGCTATAAAGGGCGCACCCTTCTTAAACATTTCATTTCATGCATAAGTGTGCCACATGGATCATAAAACATGGATTCATAAAACATAATCATTTCTTCCATGATAAAGGAATGTGGAATTCATACATGAAACTTTATAATCAATATGTAAATGTGCATAAAGGTGAATACCCTTGATGGAGAAATGGGCATGGTATTCACTACACAAAGACATTGGCTTAGAAAATCGGTGCGATTTCAGCAGCGTAACGGCGTGACATAAGAATTCATAAAAAAAGGTTGATGAGAGAGAAAGGGGTTCCTCATCATATTTACATGTAATGGACAGTAAGTAGATCATATATATACATGTCCCAACAATAGAAATGGAATTTAGATTCATGATACAAAAGTATTGCTTGAATATAAAAGAGGAGAAAAAGGTTCCTTTCGGAATTTCGGCATAGTAACGGGTGTAAATGGGAGGCATTTAATGAGAGAGAAAGGGGTCTCCCATCATTCAAACTATACAAGGGAAGTATGGGAGAGGTGAGAAACCATACCCCAACATTCATAATTGAAATTAAAAGGGCAATACAACTTAAGGAAAATTGACAGAAATGAGAAAGGAAGAAAAACCCTTACTTGGAAGTGTGCTTCCAAAGGCTAGAGAGAGGCTTGTGAGAGGCTTCTTGGGAGCTTGGGGAACCTTGAGAGGATTATAGAGAGAGTAGGTCAGAGGTTGGACGAACTTCAAGGGCTTTGAGTGAGGAGGAAGTGGGAGCTTGGGTGGGTTTATATAGGAAAGGTGAGAGAATTCTTTATTATTTAGGTTTGGGACCCCTTATAATAAAATAATCCAAACCACAAACCATCCCATGGTATTTGCCCATGGTTTCTGGAAAAGGAAAGAGGAAAACAATATTTTACAAGGCCAAGGTCCGAACTTATTAAAAAATTAGGGTTTCTTATGTGGAGGTGAGTCACACTCCCATGGAAATTAATTTAAAAAGGCAAAGTGTTGAATAAGTCTTGAGGGCTCCATTAATGCTTTGAAAAGTGAGTCAAACAAACCCAAAACCTCATTATTTTAATGATAAAACACATATTGGCCGAACATAAGGATTATGGTATTTTATTACATCACCATTGGGTCATTATGATGTCATAAAACACATTATATATTTAAATGGTATTTAATTTTTACCCAAAAATTTGACTGTCTCAGAAAATTATGAAAAATTCACCGTTGGATAATTTCGACGTCCTGATTCCAAAAATAATATTTATTTTATCTAAATAATTTTCTAAATATGTGAATTTTTACTTTTAAAAAAAAATCACGAGTTTTGACAGAAATGGCTTTCAAACCTTAATAAAAATTTTAATTGCATTCATAAAATTATAAGATCATTTATATTTAATAAAAATTAATTTAATATTAATAATAATATTTTATTAAAATATTATTTAATTCAAAAATCCTTTAATTTAATAAAATATAATTCTTAATTAAATAATAACTAAAAACACCATTTGTACTTTAAAAACAAATTACAATGTATCAAAAATAACTAGAAATTATATTCATTATTATATACAAAAAAAAAATAATGTACATGAACATGGTGCTACTTATTTGTTACATAACCCCTTAAAATAGCCGCATAAGACCTAAGGGTAAGGTGTGCGATGGTGACAGACTCTTGGGGTTGCTCGGATAACATTGCTCGAGTGGTAATCTCTATCAACTTCCATTTTTCCCGTAGACGATCACGTTCGAGCTTGACTTGATGAAGCTCAGCTTGGGCTTGGTCAAGGGCAAAGCCCAAAGACGCCACCTCCTTTCCGAGCTCCGACAAATGGGCTTCGTAAGGGGAAATTCTACTGGATGAGGCCATCGCTTCCTTTGTCTGAGTAAAAATGGTTTCGTTAAAGCCTTATATTTAAACTACCCAGATGATCACTGTTCAACGGCTATAAAAGTAACGGTCACAAATCTAAACATAAAACTAAAGAAGTTGACATCTTATAAAAAAACATTTTTCATAAAGAAACATTTAACTGGATCAAGAGGGATTTTCCATTAATGAAACTTTGGGTCGTTACAACATTCCCCCCTTAAGAAATTTCGCCCTCGAAATTTTCCTTTTCCCACACTAAAACAAATGTGGGTAACTTAGCTTCATCATATCCTCCGACTCCCAAGTTTCTTCTTCAAACTTGTGGTTTCTCCACAACACCTTGACGAGGGGCATTGTCTTATTTCGTAGAACTTTTTCTCTACGATCCAAGATCTTCACTGGTTGCTCCTCATAAGAAATATCGTCTTCTAATTGTACCACCTCAGAAGAGAGTACATGTGAAGGGTCTGGTATGTACTTCCTTAAGAGGGATACATGGAAGACATCATGCACCTTGGCCATAGTAGGTGGAAGTGCTAGTCGATAGGCCACAGCCCCAACACGATCAAGAATCTCGAAGGGGCCGATGTACCTTGGACTTAACTTCCCTTTCTTTCCAAACCTCATGACCTTCTTCCACGGAGATATGCGTAAAAACACCATGTCTCCGACTTTAAACTCAAGGTCTCGTCGACGATTATCTGCATAACTCTTCTGTCGACTTTGGGCTGCCTTGATATGCTGCTGAATGGTTTTCACCTTCTCCACCATTTCTTCGACCATTTCTGGTCCAAGCAGCTTACGTTCACCGACCTCATCCCAACATGCCGGTGTTCTGCACCTTTTCCCATATAGGGCTTCATATGGTTCCATTTGGATGCTCGAGTGGAAACTATTATTATAAGAGAACTCAACTAGAGAAAGATGTTGATCCCATCCTCCTTTAAAGTCCATTGAGCATGCTCTCAACATATCCTCAAGTGTTTGGATAGTCCGCTCGGATTGGCCATCAGTTTGAGGATGATAGGCCGTACTAAAGTTCAGTTCAGTATTCAGAGCATGTTGAAGACTCTTCCAAAACATAGAGGTAAATCTTGGATCTCAGTCCGACACAATAGATAGTGGTACTCCATGCAACCGTACCACTTCCCTGATATATATCCGTGCCAGTTGATCCAAAGAGAAATCCTCTCGAATAGAAATGAAGTGTGCAGTCTTTGTAAGACGATCAACAATAACCCAGATTGCATTGTTGCTTTTGGATATCCTTGGAAGTCCAGTGACGAAGTCCATGGTGATGTTCTCCCATTTCCATTCTGGTATGGGCAATGGTTGCATCATCCCCTTAGACTTCTGCCTCTCTGCCTTCACTTGCTGACACACCAGGCACTTTGATGTATATTCGGCGATCTCCTTCTTCATATTATCCCACCAAAAGTTTTCTCGGAGATCTCGATACATCTTTGTGCTCCCTGGGTGAATAGAGCAATTTGAACTATGTGCATCATCCAAAAGTTCCTTCTTCAGCTCCAAACTTGATGGGACACATAGTCTTTTCCCAAACCGCACAATTCCTTCTTCATCAACATTAAACTCTGAGGATTTTCCCTTTTTGATAGCTTCCACTTTTTCTTGGATTCTCGCATCCTCCTTTTGAGCATCCTTTAACCTTTCCAAAAGAGATGGTTGAGCAATCATTTGTGAAAGGATTGATGATTTTCCCTTCTTTATGATTCCCACGTCCATCTTCATCAGGTCTAAGAAGATTGGATCCTTTTCAATTCTCATCATTGACAGAATTGCGGGATCCTTTCTACTTAGGGCATCCGCCACCTTGTTCGCCTTCCCAGGGTGGTAATGTATTGAACAGTCATAATCCTTTATGAGCTCTATCCATCTTCTCCGGCGCATATTAAGCTCTTTATGTGTGAATATATATTTAAGACTCTTGTGGTCAGTATATATCTCACATTTATCTCCATAGATATAATGCCGCCAGATTTTCAAGGCAAAGATCACAGCCGCCAACTCCAGATCATGCGTTGGATGGTTTTTCTCATGGATTTTCAACTGTCTTGAGCCATAGGATATCACTTTATCATTCTGCACCAGCACACATCCTAAGACCTTCTTCGAAGCATCACTGAATACCACAAAAAGCTCCCCACTTGTGGGTAAAGTGAGCACAGGTGTAGTGATAAGCCTCCTTTTCAACTCCTTGAAGCTTTCTTCGCATTCATCACTCCAAGAAAACTTTACTCCCTTTAGAGTTAGCTTGGTAAGAGGGTTGGACAATCGTGAGAAGTTTCTCACAAATCGTCGATAATATCCAGCTAACCCCAAGAAGCTACGGATATCAGTTACCGATGTTGGCCTCGGCCATCCCTCAATTGCATCTGTTTTGGAGGGGTCCACAGATATCCCATTGCTTGTGATGATATGGCCCAAGAATGAGACCTCCTTCAACCAGAACTCACACTTGCTGTACTTGGCATAGATCTTCTCCTTGCGCAAAGTCTCCAGTACAGTTCTTAAATTCTCCTCATGGTCCTCCTTGGTTTTGGAGTATATTAGAATATCATCTATAAAGACTACCACAAATTTGTCTAGGTAATCTCTAAAGACTCTATTCATCAAGTCCATGAATATTGCTGGAGCATTGGTGAGTCCAAAAGGCATTACTATGAATTCATAGTGCCCGTACCTAGTACGAAAAGCAGTCTTGGGGATATCTTCCTTCTTCACCCTTACTTGATAATATCCCGACCGCAAGTCGACCATGGAGAAGTATTGTGCTCCACGCAGCTGATCAAACAAGTCATCGATTCTTGGGAGAGGATACTTTTTCTTTATCGTGATTTTGTTAAGTTCACGATAATCGATGCAAAGCCGCATTGACCCATCCTTCTTCTTGACGAAGAGGACTGGTGCACCCCATGGTGATGCACTTGGGCGTATAAACCCTTTATCCAGATTCTCCTGTAGTTGTTTCTCAAGTTCTTCAAGCTCAACCACAGCCATCCTATATGGAGTCTTGGATATTGGTAGCGCCCCAGGTATAAGTTCAATTGAGAACTCAACATCTCTTCTTGGAGGAAGACCAGGAAGTTCCTCGGGAAATACTTCAGCGAATTCCCTCACAATAGGCATTTCTTCAAGGATGGTTTCTTCCTTGGACTCAATCATCTGAGCCAGATATGTGTGCTCATAAGGCAGTAATATCCATGCTTGAGATGATGGAGCTAAAGGAGATTCATCTTCCTCCTGACACTTGTAAAGAATCGGGGGTCGATTCTCCATATGGAGTGTGATTTCCCTCTCCCGACAATTTATGTTGGCTCTATATAAGGAAAGCCAATCCATGCCAAGAATTGCATCAAATTCCACCAAAGGAAGTATGACGAGGTTCGCCGGGAAATTCAATCCACATTTTATAACAGGGGAGGACTTATACTCATGGGATGCAATGATTGCCCCATTTTCCTTAATCACCGACATCTTTACTTCCATGATTTGTGGTGGTGCAGGGATTGTTCTACTAAACTTTTGAGATATAAAAGAATGCGTATAACCTGAATCAAAAAGTATGTTCGCTATTCTTGAATGAATAACTAGCGTACCTGTCACCACTTCATTGTCGGGGTTCACTTCGGCAGAAGTGATGGCAAAAGCTCTTCCTTGCTGTCTTGGAGGTTGTTGATTGCCTCTGATAACCCTTGGATTAGGGCACTGATTCGCAAAATGACCCGGTTCTTTGCATTTGAAGCATTGAACAACGCGTTGAGGTTCGAACGGAGTGTTCCTCCCCTCCTTCGCAGCCGCAGGTCCTTCTTGCTGACAGTTAACAGCTAGGTGCCCTTCTCTTCCACACTTGAAGCATTTTCTTGTCCCCCTAAGGCAATTTCCAGGGTGCTTCTTTCCACACTTTTGGAAAGTGGGGTGCTGGAATTTCTTAGCGCCGTTGGATTTATCCATCGGACCACCAGCATTGAAGTCCACCTTCCGCTTCTTGTCCCCATGATACCCCTGTGATTCTACGATCTCCATTTCAACCTTGAGGGCACATCGGACAATTTCCTCATAGCTGTCGAAGTCACGGATCGCTAATGCTTTCCGCAAGCTAGGCTTCAGCCCACCAAAGAAGCGGTCAACCTTCCATTCGGGGGTAACGACAAAGCCGGAAGCGTATCATGCAAGCCTTGTGAAGTTTTCCTCGTACGCTCCCACAGATTCCTCATCTTTCTGCATGAGGGAAAGGAAGTCCCTTTCCATCTTAAGACGGAGGGTGCGTGGAAAATATTTATCGAAAAACATCTTCCGGAATACCTTCCATTCCAAAGCCTCGATCTCCTCCTCAGGCTTCGTATTTTTGATCAACATCCACCATTGATCAGCTTCACCCTCCATACGATAAGCCGCCAGGAGAACCTTCTCTTTTTCAGAGCATTGGAGGATGGAAAATATCTTTTCAATGGAGTTGATCCATTGTTCAGCAATCGTGGGATCGGATGATCCACTAAAAGTAGGAGGCCTTTGTCTCATGAAGCTTTCAATAACGACTTGTTCTTTCTTAGGGGGGGTTGAACGTTCCTCTTGACCAGTGTTTCTATTCAAAACTTGAGTTAGCTGAGAGAGAAGCGTGACAAAGTTCGCGATTCCCGCTCCCATTGGATTGGGCATCTCATAAGTACAGTCATCACACTGATCTTCACAACGGTTGTTAGCCCGAGTTCTCCTATTACCGGCCATTGGCTGGAATAAAAGGAAAGTTAGGGGTAACACATAAAGGGTAATCCAAAGACAAAAGTTGATGACTTATAAATAAACTTTAATCTCTTTAACTCATGAGTCTATAGGATTCAATCCAGGCTTTTCATGATCTTCCTTCTAACATATATTATTAGGGGAATTTTTCCCTTAATAAGGGTTCATACTATGATTGTGAATTTATCAAAACATATCCCCCGGGAGTGTTGTAACCAAGAGTGCAGCAAGGCCCGTTGTCATGCACCAGTTCCCGTTCGAGTCTAGATCAAAGCGGTGTTTTCGGGTTTTACCCCTAGGATACATCTGTGCCAGAGCCGCCTCTTCCTGCTCGTATCCAGACAGGGATGTATTTGTTTGATAAACCACTTACATAGTATTTACCAAAACTTAGGGATGATTTTATTATGATTAGTCTTGTATCTAAGGCTTTACTAGGGTTTCCTAATCCCAAAAATAACTAAACCTATCCTCTGATACCAACTATGACAACCCTGCTTTTTATTACAACTTAAACATGCTTTATTACATAAAACTTCACTTGATACAACAAAGAAGATCGAGAGGTTTAGTGTCTTTGGGGCTTAGGATAATTACATAAAAACTTTAAACTTGAAATACAACATCCTTATTGAAAACTTCCTTTACATGACCACTACATTCCTTCGTACTTAGCATTGCATGGGATAACCTGAGGACATGCATAAGAAAAGAGTGAGCTATAAAGCCCAGTAAGGGAGTACATAATGAATAACATGAGGAGTACAATACATGTTAGGCAATAGGCATATCAATAGAGCATAAGAGAGACATGAACATAAAGGCATGATAAAGCATGATAATCATAACATGGAAATGTGGCAACAACACTTAACATTGAATTAGCATGAGCCAAGGCTCATTGCACATGGAGCATGAGTAAACCCTCATTGCACTTGAAGCACGAGTAAAACCTCGTTGCACTTGAATTAGAATGAGTAAACACTCATTGCACATGACGTATCATGATACTATACTTTACCCAATGCATTGGAGCGCTATAAAGGGCGCACCCTTCTTAAACATTTCATTTCATGCATAAGTGTGCCACATGGATCATAAAACATGGATTCATAAAACATAATCATTTCTTCCAAGATAAAGGAATGTGGAATTCATACATGAAACTTTATAATCAATATGTAAATGTGCATAAAGGTTAATACCCTTGATGGAGAAATGGGCATGGTATTCACTACACAAAGACATTGGCTTAGAAAATCGGTGCGATTTCAGCAGCGTAACGGCGTGACATAAGAATTCATAAAAAAAGGTTGATGAGAGAGAAAGGGGTTCCTCATCATATTTACATGTAATGGACAGTAAGTAGATCATATATATACATGTCCCAACAATAGAAATGGAATTTACATTGATGATACAAAAGTATTTCTTGAATATAAAAGAGGAGAAAAAGGTTCCTTTCGGAATTTTGGCATAGTAACGGGTGTACATGGGAGGCATTTAATGAGAGAGAAAGGGGTCTCCCATCATTCAAACTATAAAAGTGCAGTATGGGAGAGGTGAGAAACCATACCCCAACATTCATAATTGAAATTAAAAGGGCAATACAACTTAAGGAAAATTGACAAAAATGAGAAAGGAAGAAAAACCCTTACTTGGAAGTGTGCTTCCAAAGGCTAGAGAGAGGCTTGTGAGAGGCTTCTTGGGAGCTTGGGGCACCTTGAGAGGATTCTAGAGAGAGTAGGGCAGAGGTTGGACGAAATTCAAGGGCTTTGAGTGAGGAGGAAGTGGGAGCTTGGGTGGGTTTATATAGGAAAGGTGAGAGAATTCTTTATTATTTAGGTTTGGGAACCCTTATAATAAAATAATCCAAACCACAAACCATCCCATGGTATTTGACCATGGTTTCTGGAAAAGGAAAGAGGAAAACAATATTTTACAAGGCCAAGGTCCGAACTTATTAAAAAATTAGGGTTGCTTATGTGGAGGTGAGTCACACTCCCATGGAAATTAATTTAAAAAGGCAAAGTGTTGAATAAGTCTTGAGGGCTCCACTAATGCTTTGAAAAGTGAGTCAAACAAACCCAAAACTTCATTATTTTAATGATAATACACATATTGGCCGAACATAAGGATTATGGTATTTTATTACATCACCATTGGGTCATTATGATGTCATAAAACACATTATATATTTAAATGGTATTTAATTTTTACCCAAAAATTTGACTATCTCAGAAAATTATGAAAAATTCACCGTTGGATAATTTCGACGTCCTGATTCCAGAAATAATATTTATTTTATCTAAATAATTTTCTAAATATGTGAATTTTCACTTTTAAAAAAAATTCACGAGTTTTGACAGAAATGGCTTTCAAACCTTAATAAAAATTTTAATTGTATTCATAAAATTATAAGATCATTTATATTTAATAAAAATTAATTTAATATTAATAATAATATTTTATTAAAATATTATTTAATTAAAAAATCATTTAATTTAATAAAATATAATTCTTAATTAAATAATAACTAAAAACACCATTTGTACTTTAAAAACTAATTACAATGTATCAAAAATAACTAGAAATTATATTTATTATTATATACAAAAAAAATAATGTACATGAACATGGTGCTACTTATTTGTTACATAACCCCTTAAAATAGCCGCATAAGACCTAAGGGTAAGGTGTGCGATGGTGACAGACTCTTGGGGTTGCTCGGATAACATCGCTCGAGTGGTAATCTCTATCAACTTCCATTTTTCCTGTAGACGATCACGTTCGAGCTTGACTTGATGAAGCTCAGCTTGGGCTTGGTCAAGGGCAAAGCCCAAAGACGCCACCTCCTTTCCGAGCTCCGACAAATGGGCTTCGTAAGGGGAAATTCTACTGGATGAGGCCATCGCTTCCTTTGTCTGAGTAAAAATGGTTTCGTTAAAGCCGTATATTTGAACTACCCAGATGATCACTGTTCGACGGCTATAAATGTAACGGTCACAAATCTTAACATAAAACTAAACAAGTTGACATCTTATAAAAAACATTTTTCATAAAGAAACATTTAACTGGATCAAGAGGGATTTTCCATTAATGAAACATTGGGTCGTTACAATAAATAACAGGTTTTACTTTTCATTTATTTTGGTATTTCAAATGGTTTTGATAATGTATTTATTATATCAATGGTTTGTATTGATATCTTGTGATTTGAATGTGAAAATGTTATGTTTCTTTTATGCATGTTTTATGTGATACGATTATGTTATGTTTCTTGAGAATTATTTATGAAGACGAGTGGTTCCATGATAAACTATGTGTGAGTGAGCCCGATATAGCTCTCCAATGCATTGGGTAACATGAAGGTGTTAAACACTAAGGTTTCTCCGAAGAGATTTAGGGAATATACTTTGATGGGAATTCCAAACGTAACCATGAGGGTTACTCCCTACGTAATAATGTTATGAATGCCTCGAGATACATTTATGTATTATGATTTCTATGAGTTATTCAAGATTCTTATGATTTCATGAGGTATGTTAAAGTGCTTATGTTTTATGAGTAAAGTATGATTTCATTTATTCTTATGTATACATGTACTAATGATTTCATTCCCTATTTTTATATCCCTTACTGATCTTTTTATGCTCATCCCAAGTTTTTGAAATGTTTTTCACAGGTCAAGGGAAAAGTACATGATGTGATGATAGTGTCGAGGAAGTGTCAAGAAAGAATCCATGTTTTATTTTAAATATGTCTCCATTGATGGGAAAAATGAATATTGTCTTTTATATAAGCCCCTTGTTTAAATGTGGAATGTGATAAATGATTTATGATCTAATTCTCTAAAACTATAAACCTGAAAATATCCTCAATGTGTATTCTTGAAAAATCTCATGATTAAGTAATGTTTAAGGTCGGGGCCTTATAGTTGGTATCAAAGGTTGGTTTAGATAACTTCAGGAGTTGCAATTCTATTAAATAATTATAAAAAACTATTTTTTTATGGTCAAATTGAAATGATATAGAATTTGTAGATTACCATGATGCTTCATCTAAGACATGTTTGTTCAGAATGGTTATCCGTAAAGGAAACTGGGAAGAAATGCTTGGAAGGCATATCGAAGGAAATGACCTTCCGAATTAGCATCCTGAGATGGTCGGAATTGGAACTGAACAGTTTTTTGCAGTAATGGTGTAATTGGCTCAAGCGATAAATGGTGGTGGTATCCATGAATGAGATCATCCAGATCAACCGCACAGTAACATGTAAGTGGGGGAAAATTTCATGAGGAAACATCCCCCATCATTCAGAGGATCATCTGACCCTGTGCTAGCTGAAGGGTGGATTAAAGCACTATAGAAGATTATCGATGTCATGGGATGTTCAAACAATCAAAAAGTTAGTCTTGCTATTTATTGTTTGGAGGGTGAAGCATATCAGTGGTGGTCGATGGGTAAAAATAGCAGGGACACCGATGAGATCGATGCTCTTGACTGGGATTAATTCAAATGTATGATTCTTGAGAAATATTTTCCTAAGGTTGTTTGACTTAGGTTAGAAAAGAAATTCTTGGAATTGACACAAGAGGACGACTCAGTGGTTGCTTATGGAGAAAGGTTCACTCGATTGTCAAGGTATGCTCGAAATTTAATCTGAGACCATGATAGTAAAATCAATCATTTTTACTCAGGATAAAAGCCAAAATATCGAAGGGATTTAGCTTCTCGTGAGTTCAAAAGTTATGAAAATCTTGTTCGATGTGATGAGAAGGTAGAAATAGAGTTTGTTGATGATAAAGTGTTCTCTAACAACCAACATAAGAAGAGGCCAATGTGTCAGGAGAAAGGGATGAATCCTTCAAAAAGGTCTGATGGTAATAAAACCAAGTTTTCAGTTTGTGATAAGTATGTTAAAAAGCATTCTAAGGAATTTATTTTGAATTCTGGAAAGTGATACCAATGTGGTAATATGGGATATAAGGCTCGCGATTGCACTGTAAATGATCAAGTTTATTATAAGGCCAAATTTGATTTACAATTATTGAAATGTTTCAAGTGAAATGAGATGGGACATTATGAAAACGAATGTCCGACAAAGAGCTCAAATGATGGGAAGCAGTCAAAATACAAGTAGAAAGAGGTGGTGAAATCCTTTGCAACTACTTCAGTAGATTTTGGGCCATCAAATGAAGTGGTATTAGGTACTTTGTTTTTTCAGATTATGACATTGTGTTGTTTGATTCAGGGTCTACAAATTCTTTCATCTCTGAATAATTTTCTAGTAAATTGGGAATTCCATCTCAAGAAATGACTCCTGAACTTGTGGTAAAAACACCTGGGGGAAATGATGAGGTAAAAATAATTTATAAGAATATTCCTATCCTTATCTGTGGAAAGAACCTACTTGAAAACCTTATTGTTTTACCTCTAGTAGTGTTTGATGTTATCATGGGTATGGATTGGCACTCTGTTTACCATGCTATGATTGACTGTAAAGCTAAAGAAGTTTCTTTTCAAGAAGACTTTCAGTTTGTGTACAAGAATTAACCTTTACTATTGATAACATATCAAGAGGCTAAAAATATTTTAAAAGATGGAAATGAATGTTACCTTGCACATATTTTTGAATACAATGGAACTGTTCAGATTAATGATGTGCCAATGGTAAATGATTATCCTAATGTTTTTCCTGATGATTTTCCTAGAATAATACCAGATCAGGTAGTGGAATTTACTATTGACTTAGTTCTTGATACTAATACAATTTCAAAACCCCCTTATCGAATGGATCAAATTGAACTTTTAGAGTTGAAGGAGAAATTGAAATATTTATTAGAGAAAGGTTTCATTCGACCTAGAACATCACCATGGGGTGCTGTTATCTTATTTGTTAAAAAGAAAGATGGTTCAATAAGACTTTACATTGATTATATATCCTTGAATTACATCACTGTTAAGAACAAATATCCTTTGCCTCATATCAATGATGTGTTTGATCATCTCTAGGGAGCTCAGTTTTTTTCAAATATTGACCTGAGATCAGGTTACCATCAGTTGAAGGTAAAGGAATTAGATATTTTGAGGACATCGTTTCGTACAAGATATGGACATTATGAATATTTAGTAATTCCTTTTGGGATAACCAATGCACCTACTGTATTCATGGAACTTATGAGTAGAATTTTCCCTGAGTTCTTCGATAAGTTTGTGGTGGTTTTCATTGATGATATTTTGGTGTTTTATAAAATTAAAGAGGAGCATGAAAGTTATTTAAGGGTCATTTTGCAAACCTTAAAATAAAAGAAATTGTATGGGAAATTCATCAAGTGTGAATTTTTGTTGCAACAAATTTCTTTCCTTGGTCACATTGTTTCTAGAGATGGTATAACTATTGATCCTGAAAAAACAATGGTTGTTGAAGAATGCCCAAGACGCACAAATGTAACCAAAATTCATAGTTTTCTTGGTTTGGAAGGCTATTACCGAATGGTTTTCTAAAAAATTTCACGGTTATCAGGGGCAATGACTACGATAACTTGGAAGGGTGTTAAGTTTACCTGGACAAAAGAATGTGATGATTGTTTTCAGGAGTTGAAAAGAAGATTAGTGAATGCTCCAATTTTGGAAGAACCTTCCAGGAATGGTGAGTTTTTTTTTCTATAGTGATGCTTCATTAAAAAAACTTGGTTGCATCCTAATGCAGAATGATCATGTAATTTTTTATGCTTGACATCAGTTGAACACTCATGAGGTTAATTACCCTATACATGATTTGTAATTAACTGTTGTTGTTTTCGCTTTAAACATTTAGAGGCATCATTTGTATGGAGTAAAGTGTTAAATATATACCAATCACAATAGTTTAAAGTATATATTCACATAGAAACAATTGAACATGAGACAGATGAGAAGGATACAATTAATCAAAAATTATGATTGTATAATTCATTAACATCCGGGGAATGAAAATAAAGTGGCTGATGCTTTGAGTTGAAAAAGTAATGCTTCATTAATAATGTTGTGTTTGGAACATGATCCATTGGTTAAGGATTTGGTGAACTTTGGAATAGAAGTTGTTGGTGCAGGATGTTCTTCTATTTTTTTTCTAGTATTAGTGAAATCTTCTCTATTAGACAGAATTATGAATGCACAAAAGCGAGACAGTGTGTTGCAGAAAAAGATAGAGCTGGTTCAGAAGGGTAAGTTCCTTGAATTAAACATTGATAATGATTGTTTTTTGAGATTTGGGAAGAGATTGTGTGTGCCTTGTGATTCTTAGTTGAAGAGGGAGTTGTTATGTGAAGCTCATAGTTCCCCTTTTCAGTTCATCCAGGATGTACTAAGATGTATAGAGATCTTCAGGAGTTTTACTGGTGGGACTAAATGAAAAGAGATATTGCTGATTTTTCTGTGATGTGTTTGACTTGTCAATAGGTTAAAGTAGAGAGGTAGTTACCGAAAGGGATGTTTCAGCCTTTACCAGTGCCAGAGTGGAAATATGAGAATATATACATGGACTTTGTTGTGGGATTTCCAATGAAACCTCAAGGTAATAATGAAATTTGGGTTATTGTTGATCGCTTGACTAAATCTGCTCATTTCCTTGCTATAAGAGATAATTATTCCCAAGATTAAATTTCCCATTTGTATCATAAAGAGATATTCAAGTTACATGGAGTTAACCACTCCACTATATCTGATCATGATCCCAGGTTTACTTCCAACTTTTGGAAAGGCCTTCAGAAGTCGTTGGGTACTGAATTAAATTTTAGTACATCTTTTCATCCTCAATCAGATGGGAAATCGGAATGAAAGATTCAGACTTTGGAGGATATGCTATGTGCTTGTTCGATGTATTATCAGGGAAGTTGGGAGCCAAATCTTTCTTTGGTTAAATTTTCTTATAATAACAATTTTCATTTCAATATACAGATAGCACCATTTGAGGCATTATATAGTAAGCGTTGTCGAACTCCAGTTTTTTGGGATGAAGTGGCTGAAAGGAAGTTGATGGGACTAGAATTGGTAGAATAGTTGGAAGTAAAAGTTCAGCTGATACAGAAACACATGAGAATAGCTCAGAGCAGGCAGAAAAGTTATGCAGACAATAGGAGGAAGGATATTTATTTTGAGGCAGGTGGTCATGTTTTTCTCAAAGTTTCACCATGGAAAAGTGTGATGCAATTTGGTAAGAAAGGAAATATGAGTCCAAGGTTCATTGGACCATATGATGTTCTGGATAGAGTTGGATTAGTTGCATACTGAGTGGCTTTACCTCTGAGTTTATCTTAGGTACACAATGTTTTTCATGTTTCATTTTTAAGGAAGTACATACCAGATCCATCTCATGTTTTGAGTCCAATGGTAGTTCAGTTGGAAGAGAATCCATCTTATGAGGAAAAACTAGTCCAGATTCCTGACCATAGAAAGCAAGTGTTGTGGAATAAGGTGAGTCATCAAGTAAAGTTTTTGTGGAAAAACCACATGATTGAAGAGGCAACATGGGAATCTGAAAATGAAATAAGGGATAAATATCCCCACTTATTTGATAAGTAAATAAATTATGGGGATGCAATTTCATAAAGGGGGAAGGATGTAACATCCCAAGTAAGTAAAGAATTTTGGTTTTTCATATCTATGTATATTTGTTAATTAGATAGTGTTTCAATGGATTAAAATGAGAATAAATCCAATCTTAAGCATGTAATACACTGATATTCTTAAAAGATTATTTTACTTCCTTTTGATGGAAAACCATTTTTAAATCAGAATTTTGAAAATTTTATAAGATCTATTGGTCAAAAATAAAATTATTCTTTAGGATTGAGACATTGAAATTTAATTTTGATAAATTTCTGGTATTTTTCTGACAATGTTTATTCTTTAATAAATAGTAAAAAATACTACATTTTACTTCAAAACAGCTTTTTCATCTAATTTAATTATATGGGTAGATTATCTTTATAATTTGTTTTAAAGTATAATTAGAATATATTTTTACAATTTAATCCAATTGTGGTCATTATAATTAATTTCACTTTGGAATTGGTCATAAACAAGTGCCAAACATTTCATTGATATTGTTTCAAAAAAACCTCGCTATTTGTTTTGACAACGGGAATTATTTTTAAATTAATTATTGAAATTTCTGTGTTTGAATTCGGTAAAATGGATTCCACATTTGGAATCAAAAATTTGAAATTATGTAATTAAGACTCTTTTGTTTTTGGACATTATGAATAGTAATGATGGTAATTATCTTTATTTATCATGATTAATTAGTAATCGGGTAGTTAAGGATAATAAAATAATATTATAATAATAACAAATGACCCCAAAATGTGTCCCAATGATACTTTTTGTCTCATGGACGACCATGGGATGAATTGTTCCAAACAGAGGGACCCCATGGAATCACTTTTGGGTGATAGTGACACTTTATCATTTTATTTTTAAAGGAATGCGAATATCACAAAAGTATGTAACACCTAACTAAAACAATTTTAGTTTGTTCTGTGTAAATGATCTCTTAGACTATAAATAGTCATTGGAAAGCTAAAATTTTTCATACATCATGGTATTTTTTTTATAATTTTTAGACATTAAATAAATTAATTAATTTATGACACCATGATGAGGCAGCGATTACCTCATTAATGAATGATTTAAATAAAATGAAAAGATAATGTAAAATATAAGATATACACTTGTCAAAAACCTATTGGATGAGTATATTTATAATCCTTATCACCTTATCCTTAAAATATTTCTATGTGGGACCTTTAAAATCAGAAACTCATTTTAAAATAAAGTAACATTTCTCGACTTTCCAAGAGTGCCCCTCCTACCTCTTATAAAAGGCCCCCACCTCTACCTCCTTACCCACACTTCTCAAGCCATTGGATCGGCCAAAATCTTCTCGTATCATCTCTCTGCATCCCTATCTTCATCATAGAAGCCTTAACTTAGGCGGGATGCTCTTCAAGAAACCCTTTTGGTTCAAACCAAAAGGAGTTACCCGATTTTAAGGTAATATCTTCTCTGATGATCTTTTGTTTTATTTTTCTCCTACAACCCCCTAAACTCTTTTTATTCCTTTCCTTTGTAAAAAAGTATCTTAAATATACTAGGATGTTTTTATAAGAAGTATTCGAGCTACACTTACACACACCTCCGTCTAATGGTTAAAGAACATACTATTTCTGTGGTTGGTGAATTTATGCCTCATGAAACAATGATTGTTCAATCTCCTATTAACACCTTTAAAAGTAGCCAATAATATGTCCCTATATTTATATATGATATATAATATGTTTATGTTTTTTATTATGCTTCAGAATTTTTCATTTATGGCATACCATTATGGTTTCTATTATGGATAAACGCGATAATTTCATTTTTTGGAAGTGCGGACTACTGCCCCCTCAAAGTGATTGGATTCGTTAATACCATATGTGGTACATATAAAGGATAGATATAATGATATTACATATGATACCATACTAGAATTATAATACTACAATGTATCATTATTTTTTAATTCCATTAAATATGAAATAGAAATGGAAGTAGCGTTCAAGCGTACGTACGGCGTACCGTCTCCATGAACGGTGCATTTCATTTATTATCTCTAAATGTTATGTAATATTAAAAATGTATGTATATACTAGATATATATTATATATATGATATCTAACTCCTGAATATAATTATGTATATAAGGGATATTTTACCACATGAACAACTTGTAATTATATGAATTTTATTTTTGTCTCAAGTACCAAAGATCGACTAAACGACCGTTATTAACATAAATAATTACATAATGTTCATAACATGGTGATGAGTGATATAAAAGAAATAATGAACATTAAAAATGTTCTTAAGAAATTATAAATTAACTCTAGTTTATTATTCATGAGATTAAAGAACGATCAAGTCAAGTTGGATGCGAGTTAAGGGTCTTCGTCTCAATCTTCATTCAATGAGGCATATTTTTTTTATACACAACTTTAATTTATATGGTGTATAAAACCTTTTCACTTTTACTTTTTTTCAAGAGGAATATTTTTTATACTAATCATTTTACTAAATGAAAAAATGGAATGTTTTTATCATAAGTATGCGGCGACAACAACTTCTCTGTCGCCGTGACCATTATTTGAGTTTCGACTTCCTCTACAAGCCATAACATTTTTAAATGAAAAATAAATACCATGTTTTACTTTTATTTTATTTTGGTATTGAAAATGGTTTTGATAATGTTTTTATTATATCAATGTGTTGTATTGATATCTTGTGATTGAAATGTTGAAATGTTATGTTTCTTTTATGAATGTTTTATGTGATACGATTATGTTATGGTTCTTGGGAATTATTTATGAAGATGGGTGGTTCTGTGATAAAATAAGTGAGGATTAGCCCAATATATCTCTCTAATGCATTGGGTAACACGAAGGGTTTAATCGCTAAGGTTTCTCCAAATATATTTAGGGAATATACTGTGATGTGTATTCCAAACGTAACCATGAGGGTTACTCCCTACGTAAGAATGTTATGAATGCCTCACGTTACCTTTATGTCTTATGATTTCTATGAGTTATTCATGAATATTATGATTTCATGAGGTATTTAAGAGTGGTTATGTTTTATGAGTAAAGTATGATTTCATTTTTTTATTATGTATACATGGAATAATGTTTTCATTCCGTATTTTTATATCCCTTACTGAGCTTTTTATGATCATCCCAGGTTTTTTGAAATGTTTTTCACAAGTCAAGGGAAAAGTACATGATGTGATGATAGTGTCAAGGAAGTTTCGAGAAAGAATTCATGTTTTATTTTAAATATGTTTCCATTGATGGGAAAAATGAATATTGTCTTTTATGCAACCACCTTGATTAAATGTGGAATGTGATGCATGATTTAGGATCTATTTCTCTAAAACTCTAAACCTGAAAAGATCCTCAATGTGTATTCTTGAAATATCTCAAGATTAAGTAATGTTTAAGGATAGGGCCTTATACTGGGAGTCTGTGAGTCTGGGAATCAGTGATTTGGGGTGTTAGTGATTCAGGGAGTTGGTGACTCTGGGCATCACTAAGTCAGGGAATCTTTTAGTCAAGGCATCTGTGAGTTAGGGCGTCAGTGAGTTATTCTTCTGTAGGTTGTGTTGGTGGCTCAACATTGGGTTCTTCGCATCAATATCTCAATTTCAGTTACTCAATGATGGTGGATCGATGTTGGTGGCCTGTTGTTGGTGACTCACCCATTAGTGACTCCAATATAGTTTTTCCCAGTTTTTTTTAGATTCTCCCCTCTTACATTTTATTTGATGTAAATTGAGTTTAAATCCTTGTTTGGTCATTTATAATGGAATTTCAATGGATATTAATTATATGGTAAATATAATAACACTCAGGGGACTTTGAAATAGTTTAAATTCATGGTATTGGCCACGATCCATCTTTAATGGCCCTTGAACAGTTTCTCATTCTGTTGATATAGGATCATGCTTTTTCTAAAGTGTAGCTCAACCCTTCTCTTTTATCTTGGTTTGAGGAGAACATTTCTTCTCAAATGAGCCACACACCTCTGTTTTAGCCCCACTGTTTCAGTTTTCATTAGATTCTCATGCTTGTGTGAGCCCCTGTTTTGTCATAAAGAGGATTTTTGGTCGCCTGTAGTTCCATGTAGGGATTTCTGTCTTCTCTCTTTTAATTGTGTATCAAGCAGGATGGGTATAATGAATCCTTATTTTTAGAAATACTGAATTAAAATTTAACCAATATAATAATAATTAATAAATGAGTGTATAAGAATATGACGATGATATCTTTGTTTTATATGTTATCCTTTATCCATGTCATGAATCATGTGGGTTTTATTTTTCTGAAAATCATGTTTTTTTTGTTTTCCCTATTTGCATACGTATTTGATCTATGAATCACTACTATATGAATTGTAATATATTTAATCAAATATATGTAATTATATTAATATATACTCAGTATCGAATATATTCTATGATCAACAGTGTCTTATCAAGTAGAATTAATGAATTTTTGATACTAAATCTAAAGAGACAATTCCTTATAGGTGTGGTTTTGTGCTATGTGTGGTTATGTTCCACCTTGAATCTATGTTGGATGGGTAGTGTTGTGGATGGGTGTGTGACTTTGTGTATGGGTTATTATAGGTGGTTTAATTGTATCTCAGGATGAGAGTTTGATTGATTTTGTAATTGTTGGTCTTTTTATGCAGCAAGATTGAATTTAGGAAGTGGTTCAGAAACCATGCTATATGACTGGGTTGTGTCATGATATCATTTTTATAGGTGTGTTTGGAGTGGTTTTTTTATGCATCGGGGATTTCGGGTTTTGTTGAGAGAGGATGAATTGGTTTGGATAATGTTGAAGAAGGTTATTGGTAGTTTCTCTCGTTGTTTGACGTGGCATTGGTTGGTAGTTTCTCTCTTTGATTGACGTGGCATTGGTTAGTATAGTTTATTCACCTCATAATGTTAGTAGTGTTTGGTATTTTGACAGGTTTTGATAGAAATAAATAAATTAATGATTTTATAATCCAGAATGTTAATTAGTTAAGTGAGTTGGATGGGTGTATGTTTCATGCTGGGTCTTGTAGTGAAGTGGTGTTCAGGTGACCATTTTTATTGGTGGTAAATTCATTTATGGGTAGCTGTAAAGGTAGTTTTGGAGTGGGTTGGTTTTATGTTTAGAATCTCATTGGATGGGCAGAGTAATTGTTACCCATTTATTATAAACATGTATTTCCTTATTATTTCTATACTAACCCCACCTATTATGATCACTATGTACCGAACTCCCCTATTGTTATTGGGGGAGTGTCTTTCCATACATCTAGGGTGGAGGATGGGTAGATGGTTACTGACAATACCATAACCCCTCTTCTAATCATTAATCACCCAAAACTATTTGGTAAGGCTTTAATGGATTGAGGTTTTATACCATACTAATGTTATTGGTTGTGTGAGGGTGGTTTGTTTCCCATGTGTCTTTTGGATGAGGCACAAGTGTTTTTGGGTGATACATGTGGTGGTTGTGGCCTAGGTGTCTGTATAGAAAATGTGATGTGTTGTGAAGCTCAACTGTATGTGGGAATGTTTTAAAAGTGGGTCTTGTGGAAGAGTGTGGTAGCTTTAAAAAATTCATCATTATGGATGAGTAGTTAACCAGTGGGAAGTGGTGCAAAAACCCATATATCGATGTACTTACTACATTAATTTACATGACTTCTATTATTTGGAAAGTGTGCCTTGGTGTCATTGGGGTGGATAGAATACATTGATAGGTTATTTTGAGTTTTTTTTCTCATAGGGGAATTAGTATCATTCCCCCAATTATGCAACAGTGACATTGGTTTCCCCTACTGATTATACATGTATTCACACCCAACATATATAAAACATTTTCCATGTTTCTAGGGATATTTTGCTGAATGTTATGGAACATAATAGATCTAATTTCTGGGATGATTTCTATGTCACGTAATAGTTTTATATTGGTACATACTTAGTATTCTTTTCATTTCTAGGAGTTTTAATTTAAACATGCATATGGGATGGATTTTGGTGTCATTTTATATATCTGTCATAGGGTTTTTCGAGTTTGATAAATCTTATCTCTCAGTCCTGATTACTATAAAAAGGGAAATGACTGCAATTTATATATGATATTTCTATACCCTAGGTGTTGGTCACCACCCCATGGCCTATTGGGGTGGGACATGAGAGTCATTTTCTCTCTTTCATGTTGAGGAAGGAATGTATCCATATATTTTTATCATTTCCCTCATCTTGAAGAATGTGGGTCATGATAGAATGGTATCAAAGCGTGACGGTTGAGAGGTAGGATGGAGTTTAGAGTTTGGAATTATGAGGATTGTATTGGTTTTTAGGGAAACAATTTTTGGTGTTCACGGTGTGTGACATCGGCCAGGGAAGAATATTTAGGAATCGAGATTTTAGGGCTCCCTATGATCTAATGTAAGGACTGTAAGATTACTGAACAACCATGTGGTGCTAGACCATTAGCGGGGTAGAGACCCTAGGAATCGTACGTGAATCATGATCACTTGAGTTCATGATTATTTTGGGTGCTTTTAAGAAATTAAAATAAATACATAGATAAAATAAATCATAAGAGAAAATTTAATGCTACGTGGGCATAGGATCTCATGGTTTCCTTTCTGCAATGGTCTCAGACGTTTCTTGCGTGTGGTACAAGAAGTGGAGGGTCCATAGGCTGACATGATTCCATGGAATAAGAATCTTAATGGTTTCTAGTGGAATACTCTGGGAAATAATGAGGGAAGTGTCTCACACATGGAGATAGAGAGTTGGATCAAGGAGCTGGTGATCAATTTTAGACTGATCTGGGATCTAATAGATTATTAAGTTCCTCTTTTGGTGAGATAGATAAGGGGTCAGTGCATTAGTGGAGGATGCTTCACCTCAGGGAGAAGAAGGTGACCAATGTTTCATGGGTCGACATTGAGAAGGAGATTGGGGTTGAATTCCTTTCTTCCACAATGAAGGCCTAGAGGATGAAGGAGATACATGATTAAGCTAGAATTTTCACATATTATATATGGTATTTAAATGTTCGAAATCCCACCAATGTGTTATTTTATGGGAAATTGTCTCATTTTTATGTTTTAGTTGTATTTTGAGTTCAAATGCAAAGATGACTTAATTTTGGTGTTTAACTTTTTTATTTGTCTTCATTGTTTTGGCCATATCATTTTCTACACTGAAAAAATTTGTGATTTTTTTTTTGTTGGTTTAAGTACATAGTGGGCCTCATTTCATCCATCTAGAGTACCAGATAAATCAATCATTTGGAGGCCCAAAATCTTCTCACCATCGAGACTTCGTAAAATGAGTGCAGACTTGGAATGTTTTAAAGATGATCTTGTATCGCATTGTACACCAACCCAATGGATCTGATATTAATCATGGAGCTATAAGATTAATTAAAGAACATATTTCATTAAATATTCTACATATTAATCTTCTGGTTTCAAGGACGTAAATCAATGGGAAGTTGGAGTTGTGGAATACAAAGACTCACATTGGTAGATTAAAATTTCCACACTAAACCTTCACTAACTCTTTCATATGATGAAAAATTAGGCCGATATGTTGTGGAGACACTCATGAAAAGATAAGTAACAAGTTTCAAGAAGGTACAATTTACCAATTCGGTCATTTATTTGGCCTAAATGTCGATGCAATCCGGAAGACTGTATTCCACTGAGATTTTTGCACCCACTTTCTCTATATATTTGTACCTCCTCTCTCTTTTACAAGGGTAGCCATTTTCATGGTGCAAGGATGAGTATTGTTGTTGTAATCGTTATTTTTATTTTTAATATATATTATTTTATATTTATTCTTCATACATCATTTCTTCAATTTATTTTATTTTATGTATTCTCCTACCATTATTCCCTTCTTAACCACACTAATAATGGAGAACTAACATCAGATCTTGTTAGAGGGAGGGAATGGTGATTTGATTGATTTTCATTTACTTTAATTTCATATCTCTTTATTCAATTCTGGGAATAATGGTGGTGGTTAAATCTATTATAGTGACCTGTCACCCTGTTTTCTCAACCACTAATTTCTTCATCTCGTTTATCAATTTTTTTCCCTTTGCTATTTGTGTCGTGCATACGGTGGAGCATGGCATGAGTAGTGATGGTAAAAAAAGAGGACACCTATATGACATTAGGAAAACAATTAACCCGTATGCAGAGGTCTCAGTATTGGGTGATGACATTTCAAATGAGAAGGTGAGGTGTGACAGGTCGTAATCACCTCATTGAGTTTAATATATAGATTCTTTTAAAACAATGATACCAACCACCACGACCTCCTAAGAAAAACTGCATAATTTCTTTCTTTCAACTTCATTATGTATTGAATAACATTATTATATATTATATTTATATTTTACGAATTTTAAATTATCCCCCCCATTTATATTAATAATATCTTTTCAAATTAGTGAGCTTATAATAGTGACAGTAGAAAAATAGTGTGTATGAGTGGCCTCCTTGTTACCGACCCTAGGGTGTGACACTATGGTGCATTTTTAGGTAAATAATAATTTAATTGAATTTCAGTTCGTGAAAAAACCACTGTCACCAATTTGGAGCCATTTTCGGGGAGGCTAAACGGTTATGAAAACTAATTTTCATAGAAACCCAAAAAAATCAAAAATTTAAAAAACTAAAAAATATAATTTCATTGCATATCATTGTTTTTTTAGGTCATGGATTATTTTAGTGATATTTCCTATGCATGGACTAGTTCTTAATTTTCCAGAAAGGAAGAGACTTTTATGCTACAAATGGAACAAGATGTCGTGATGATTCAAAATTATTTCAAAATCCTGGAATAAGAAAGCAAGATGGTAGCACCGCTGGCGGCTGAAGTTGATGAAGTTAAAGCTCTATGGATGAAACGACAAAAACAAAAGAACCAAGTTGAAGAAGGAGATGTAAATGTTGTTCCACCCACATTTGAAGTTGAAGAACCCAAGGAAGACCAGAATACTCTGGTTGAAGATCCAATCATCACTCCATGGCCATTGCTTGAAGAGGTTCCAGAAGATGACAAGCCAGCTGATATAGCTGTGGGAGATCAATATGCTTTGGATGAACATTGGTTAGATTTTGTTGAAGACCAAATGGTAAGTTATCCTCTAGTCTTTTTAAAAGAATAATCAGTACCTCTATACTCCTCTCTTTCTTTGGAAGAAGATGAAGAAGTAGCTGCTGAAAAAGAATTCCCAGTGGCCTTGCCTGAAGAGATCGTATTTCAAGATGACCTACAAGAAAGTGAATATTTTTATATTGATTGTTCATGTTTTAATCATATCCAATTGGAACTATTTTCTAACTTCCCTAATGAATTTTTTGACCCAGAATCACATTTTCAAGCCCTAGATGTTAAAGTTGAAGAGGCCATTCAAGTTGTGGCCGTGAACAAAAAGGACTCATTCTTTTTTCTTCCCCCATCATTCCAGTTATACCACATTGAAATGGTGAAGGAGCTATTTTACTCTACTCATGGGTTTCATTATGGTTGTTTTTGGGTGAAGATCATTGGAAGAAAGAATTTCTGGTGGTTTCTGAGCAAGAAACCTCATCCACCATCAGATTGGGGTTAAACTACTACAACTGCCTGCCTAGGGGCAGTAAAAACCTATCACCTGCTTGGGGGTTAAACCAATAACTATCCTCATTCATTTTTCTTACTCTTTATTTTTATTTATTTTTCTCATATTATCTTTATTTCATGTCTTTTAGATCATGTTTTAGTAGCTAGGATCTTTACTCAGGGCTACCATTGAAAAATAAATCAAGTTCTGTCTTTCCTTTTCATTATTTTGTTTGTTACCCAATTTAAATTCTCTTTGAACATCATTCTTGATCTGATTTGAGATAAAAGAGGGTAGTAAATGGAATAAGTGTGGGGGTTGTATTTGAATTTGTTTTTAGGAATTTTGTGTGTGCTTCTATTTTTCATGGGTTTTTTTTTGAAAATTTCTAGTTTTTCGTTTTGATTTTTTGGTGAGTTTTTCGGAATCTTGAGCTGAATCAATTACTTGGGAAAATTAAAACCGTCTTGGTATTTTTGGAACATTGTTTTATTTTAGTATTTGAGGTTTTAAATGATTTTTGAATGGATTTTTTTCTGATTTCTAATCTTTTCATTTGATGATTTTTGATTGACTATGAAACTCAAGTGCACTAGTGTTGTCCAAATTGAAAATCTTGCCCAACCTGAGAGGTTTATAAAACTTTTTGACATCTTCATTGCATTTATCTTTTACATTAGAGTCTTGATACATATTTTTTGATCCATAATTTTCTATTTTTCTCTTTTCAAATCTGTCAAAGTTCATAGAATGTGTTAAGTATGATTGGGGAACCATTTTGAAAACCATTTTTTCATCAAACTATTATTTTGGCCTACCTTTTAATCAGACCTTATTTAAGCCCCTATTAGACATGAAATAACTTGTTATGAAGCCAAATAACAATCCATTTATCCCTTTACAACCTAATCTATAAGTTAATTTCACGATTGTTGTTGAACTCAAGTGTGGGGGAGAGAGAATATGGGATTTGTTTTCTTTCTTGAAGAAACATTTTGAGATGAATTGAAAATGTTGTGATATTAATTGCTGCTTGTTTGGAAAAAATTTCGTGATGGGAAGTTGGCTGGGTGGACCAAAATATAATTACATATATGGGCAGACTTTTCACCAATACTTGATGATTACAAGCTTCCTCTCTTTTTCTTCAAAACAAGATTCTGGAGAGAAATCCAGATCTGAATTCAAGCTGAAACAATGCTACAAATGGGGAAATGAGGGATGAAAATAATTGATGAAGAAATTATAAGTGTGAACTTCCCAAAATTATATGTGTTTGAAGGTGATTAATGTTTTATCTGATTGAGGAGCACACTATTCTTGAGAAAAACTGTTTTCATGTATTTACTTCACTTTAGAGCATAACCCACCTCATTCTACCTCTGATGTTTTTACATATTAAACCTACCAACCCTCAACCTCAGAACAACCCATGAAAAAGACCTCATGATTGAAACATTTTTGACTCTATGATGTTGAGATATTAGGAGTATTGTAAGCCTATGGAGATCACTCATGTTTTGACAACGAGAAAAACTCCACATTAAATATCTTCGAGGGAAGAGAGAAATATTTTTCAGGTGAGGTAGACACGAAATAAATGTGAGGATTAACATGATATTTAATGGATTCATATGATTTTTGAGGAGTTATGATATTTTGATCCATGTATGAGGCATAATATTTTCTCTGATATGATAATTGAGTTGTGTGGGCATTTATGCTTTGAGATGTTTGTTTTGACCTTAGTATAAGATGAATGTCCAAGAGTGCAATGATGAAGTGTGGAGGAGTGATAAAGCTTGAATTTTCACATATCATATACTGTATTTCAATTTTATAAATCCCACCAATGTGTTATTTTATGGGCAATTGTTGCATTTTTATGTTTTAGTTGTATTTTGAGCTCAAATTCAAAAATGACTTAATTTTGGTGTTTAACTATTTCATTTGTATTCATTACTTAGGCCATATGATTTTCTACATTCAACCAAGTTGTGAAATTTTTTTTTGGATGGTTTAAGTACATTGTGGGCCTCATTTCATCCATCTAGAGTACCGGCTCAATCAATCATTTGGAGGCCCAAAATCAGCTCACCATCCGGACCTCGTAAACTGTGAGCAGATTTCGAATGTTTTAAAGATGAGCTCGTATCTCGAAGTAAAACGGCCCAATGGATATGATATTAAACATGGATATGGAATATTAATTCATGAACATATTTAACTAAGTAGTCCATGTCTGAATCAGCTGGTTTCAAGGACGTAAATGCATGGGAATTTGGAGTTGTGGAATACGAAGAGTCACTTTGGAAGATTAAAGGTTCTGCACTAAAACTTCATTAACACCTGTATACGTGGACCAATTAGGCTAATATTTTGTGTAGTCACGAAGAATAAGAAAAGAAACAGGTTTCAAGAAGCGACCATTTACCAATTCGGTCATTTAATTTGCCTAAAAGTCGATGCAATCCGTAAGATAGAATTTGAGAGAGATTTTTGCACCCACTTTCTCTATAAATTTGTACCTCCTCTCTCTTTTACAAGGATATCCATTTTAAAGGGGAAAGGTTTAGTATTGTTGTTGTAATAGTAGTTTTTATTTTTAATGTATATTAGTTTATATTTCTTATCAATACCTCATTTCTTCCATTTATTTTATTTTATATATTCTCCCAACATTGTTCCCTTCTCAACTCCACTAATAATGGAGAACTAACATCGGCGTTTGTTCAAGGGAGGGAATTTTTGTCACGACCCGTCCTCAGGTCCTATTCAGTGACAACCACAAGATGGCCTTCCATAGGACAGGGGCTGGCGACTAGCACCAAAGTTGTAAATCCCAATAAAAAGGGAAGGCATTGCCTTTATTGAAACAAGAACACACACAAACAGAGTAAAAACAGAAGCTACACAAAGTAAAGCAGTAAAAAAACGTGCTGAAAGTATAAGGGGCCGGAAATACAATCCTAAAAGAAAGGTACAACTATAACTGAAAGTAATGCACAACTCAACGGACAACAACTGAAAGGTGACAAGCAGCTCATGGAACGTCCTCTGGCTTCCTACATGAAGGGTAGGTACAGATTTCCTCCTCCGCACTCCACATCTGTTCGTCTCCTCTGGGTTCCTACTCATCGTATGATCCACCTCCGGGGACCGAATAGTCATGAGATCCACCTTCGGGTACCAACTCGTCGTGAGATCCACCTCCGGTACCATCCAGCTCGACAAGCTGCAACCACGATCAGTGATGTCCGTCGTCTGCAACCAACACAACGAGGTGCGGGCATAGCCCATGCAGGGGTGAGTATACGATACTCAGTAGGGACCCCGAGACCCTCAAGGTCTCACTAAATCCAACAAAGATAAACACAAAGAAAGTTCTCAATAGATAACCCTTACTTAAGTATATGTCCATACTTATACCTATGTTATCATGTAACCCAACTCAGCTACAAGGTTTCACACAGATATGAAGTCGACGGATAACCAATACTTAGATATATGCCCATACATATACGTAAGTTATCTAGTAACCCATCTAAATCACGAGGAAAACACAAAGTTCATTGACTTGGATCAAACTATAATTTTCATTATCGAAACCGCAACTGCTGAAGAGATCCGTCTCCGACGAGTACAGTGACCCTGTCACGACTCTAAGGCACTGCTCATTAACGTTTGACTGCTGAGGTACTCCTCCTGTCGAGTACCGCGGGTCTGCCACCCAAACACAGTAGTGCTTCCCACCGGTGTCTTCCACCCAAAAATAGTAGTACACCACCCCTAATAGACTGTAGAGGTACTCCTCCTGTCGAGTACCGCGAGTCTACCACCCAAACAGAGTGGTGATCCCCATCGTGGGACTTCCACCCAAACACAATAGTGCTCCCCACTGGGCTATACAAGTCACTCTGACTCGAATCAGTCAAGAAGTCAACAGGTTTCATCCAGCTACACGGTCTCCGTACTCTGTACGCTCGTCTCTGGGAGGCTCCACTCCACAAGATGTTGGTCGATACTCCAAGTATCACAAAGTCCCATGAAGAAGTATCTCAAAGTACCGCCTCATCATAGGGGTTTCAACGCAACTGACGGCGCGTCAATCGGACGCCCGGTCTGTGAGTTATTAGCCTTTTTCTCCCGGGGGCCCGGTTGGTTTTGTGTACGCATCAACTCGGCCTTATCTCAACTGTACCCTGAAATCACATAGGGTATACTCAAAGGGACCTTTTTTCAATGTGATCTCCAAAGCCGCTGACGGATCGTCAAAAGGACGTCCGGTCTGAAAGTTATCGACTTTTCCGTTACAGGGTCCTGGTTGGATTTTGGGTACAATCAGACCCGAACATATTCCAACTACGTCCAAACCTTAGGTGAATTATGCCAGAAGATCTATCTCACTGAAAGGAATCCAAAAAAGTCGATGACATGTCTATCAGATGTCCGGAACTCAAGTTATAAGTGTTTCCACTCCGAGGGCCCTGTTAGTTTCGGGTTCGAACCAAGCAAGCTATACCCAAAGTTATCTTGAACCTTGAGTGTAATATGCAGAGAAGACCATCTCAATCCAAGGATTCCAATGCAACTGACTGTGCCTCGATCGGAGGTCCGTAACCCATGTTATGGGTGTTTGAACAGATCTTTCCGGAAACAGGGGGTATAGGCCCGGTCCGACCCGGTCCAGTACCCCCTAGGTCAACCAAACCCAGGTCCGGGTCCAGCCCGTTAGGGCACAGCCAGACCCAGCTAGTGCGATCCAGCCCAGCCAGCGCGGACCGTCACAACGCGGCGGCCCGGCCCAGCGCGGGCGGCCCGGCCCATGGCAGGCGGTCTGGCCCAGCGTGGGTCGCGGCTCACCTCGTGGATGAGCTGGACGCGAAGGGGGGGGGGGGGCGCTGTTCCCCCCTGGTTGACTGTGAAACGACATAGCTTTAATTCCACACCCCACCCCCCCCCCCCCCCCCAAACCCGGAACGGATTTGTCGTTCCGGTCCGCCGCGGCTGAGCCACGGCGGTCTTCTCTAGCAGCGCGCCGCCGCCGCTCTCTACGGACCACCAAACGCACACCGGTTGTCCGTTTCGGCCACTGTCTGTTCCTAAGATCATAACGGGACCCATGCTTCACTACGGAGTCTTTAGATCACCATTTCGGCCTATTTATTCATCACCTGTTGATCCACACATCAACAAACAATCTGCGGAGGGTTGTCAGGCTGTGTTTGTTCAGACTCTGCCCTCCCCGTTAGGTGTTATCAAATGGCAGTCATTAAAACACATGCTTTTAATATCGATGAGGGTATAATTTATTCAAGTATAAATTATACCAACATCATACTAATAAATTCTTTAGCATGTGAGATTAAATCACATTAAAGAGTATTAAATAAAATTCCCCTACGTTTTTCCCCGCAATCAAATATTCCCAACCCGCGAACATATTCTTTCATGGATAAACATAATATTGAGTTGATCCACGTTCTTTGATTTAGAAGGTAAAAAACATGGGTTTATTAATATTCACAAATTAATCCCCTACCTTGAGTCATTCATCGTTCGTTGATGATAGCGTGGAAGGGAAAGGATGTTGTTTCATTGACGTCGTCGCACGGTAAGAGGTGATGATGATGATGGTCGTTGGCACTCGTCACTTCTGTCGTCGTATGAGTAAACCCAAAGAAGAATTGATGTCTCCTCTCTATTCATGCTATGAAGAGGATAGAGGGTGTTTTATCGTTCCTCGTCGGAGGTTTTCTGGTCTTCATCGAAGGAGGAGAACCCCTCTTCCTTCACAAAGTTCTCTCTCAAGAGGTTTCTCCCAAAAAAAATTCGAAGGAAAATATTTAGAGAAGATCTCTGCATATTAAAGGAATTCCATGTAAAACTAATTATTTCAAAACACAAAATAAATTAATTAAGAGAATCACATAATTAATTTATCATGGGTTGGATTAATTAATTAGGGAGAGAAGAAGCTGAAGAGTTAATTTAAAATTCAAAAGTGATGGGAGATTAAAGGGGAGTTGGCACATTAAGTGCAAGGGAGTTTAAGGGGGGGTTATAAGAAGTTCATGGGGTTATGGTATCGTGTGGGCCCCAAAACACTAAACTATATCCTGGGAGGTTAGGTGGGTGTGGGACCCACCTACCACATGTTCACACATGGGAAGTTGGGTGGTTGTGGACCCCACCAACAACTTCCCATGGTAGAATTTAACTTCCTTTAATATCAAAAATAAAATTGTACACAATTTTATTTATTTCTTCCTTAAACCCCAAAAACAATAAGTTCTTCCCCCAAACAAACACAACTATGTTAAAAGTCCTCTTAAGAAAAAACTGGCACTGTGAGTTCATAGGTTCCCTCATATTTCAATTCAAGCATCGGTTCAGAAGATAGAAAAACCCGCTCGTTCATTCACTGAACATACCCGAGCTAAAATTCAGAAATTTATTCCGAGCACACCGGGCCTCGGAATCAGGTGCCGTCAGAAACCACAGACTCGTAAAATTTCAAATAAATTAAGAAAAAAATATCCTTGAAATTTTCGGGTCTTTAAATTACTCCCACCTCAGGGCTTTACGTCCTCGTAAAGCTATAACACACACTAAGGAAAACAAAGTGGTACTGAACATGTATCTGAGCCCTTTGCTCCATGTGCTCTCCTAGAGGTTCTCAAGCTACCAATGAAAGAGAACCTGAGGAATTGATCGTCCATTTTGGACCAGCTCTTGTTGATCCTCTATCTCTGCTAGATCCTTCGTGCATGTTTCCCTGTAATCGACGTCCAACTCCCTAGGGTCGATGATGTGTGAAGGATCATGCACGTATCTCCTCAGTTGAGGTACATGGATGATATCATGCACCCGGTGCTACTGAGGAAGAAAGGTAAAGCAGTAAACCACCTCGCCTACCTTACTAAAGACCTAGAAAGGTCCGTTGAACCTCGGAGATAACTTGTCGCCTTGGCCACATATCCGTAAACCTCATCAAGGTGAGACCCGTAAAAGGACATGATCGCCATCCTCGAACTCTAGAGGCCTCCAGTTACTGATTATAACTGAAACTAAAAACTTATACTGCCACATGGGTAAATTTGACCTACTAAAGAGTGATCGACCGCACCCTTCTATTCATGAGTTTATCTTGTGCTTCCCTAGGTTTCCTTTTCACCGGCCAAGGAAAACCCATCCCAACGTTGTAGATAAACCGCAACCTTTTTGCCTAATATAGTCAATCTGTGTATGAAATGTGGATCCAATCCATACTCAGACCAACATCGTAAGGCCTCAACGCTGCCACCAAGAGATTCCAACTTTCACTGTCGCCTCAAGGGTTATATCACACTGTCGGCATAAGTGTAATTATCGAGTCTCCTTCAAAAGGTATCTTATGACAGGAGGGTCAAGTCAACAGTTTTAACCGGGACCTCTCAGTATCAACCAAAAAAAAGGACATGAAGGTAACTGACACAAATATATGTGTCTTTTATTATTGCAGCTCATAGTACTATGACACAAATACAACAACAACATGGAACATGAAGCACTAACAATAAAAACACATCCTCTAGTTCCGCTCCTATCCACCTGCTTTTGGAGATCTACTGCCTTGTCCACTACTTGAATGTTGCTCAAGAACCCATCGCTGCATCTATCTCGGTGGCTCCTCTAATGCCTACGGATCAACTATGAGGGGATTCGGACAGTCACGTTCTATGTGACCCTTCCCGACGCATGCATAACACTTCATGCTCCTCGTATGACTGGCTCTATTTTAGGTGCCTCGCAAAACCAAACAAGTATCCCGAGGTCTCTCACCTGATGGTCTGGTTCACTTGGACCCCTACATCATCTGTCTACTACCTACAAATTACTTGGATACTGATGGAAAATCCCGCAGAAAAGGCAGCAGCTCCTAAACACGCCCGGGATGTAGAGTCACTGATACAAACTCCACCCTGAAGAATGTCTCGAAGTCACCCCATGTGAAGGTTATCTCATCTCAAAACTGGAGCATCCAGCTCCACCACCTACCTGATGCTGCCTGAAGGAGGCTGGCAGTAAGGATCACCATGAAGTCTGCTGGTGTACCTATCATCCTGAAGACTCTCACCACAGCCTCCATCCAATCCTCAGCTGCTTGTGGGTCCGTCTCTCCCCAGAACATGGGCGGCCTCTGGCGCTGGAACTCGTGCAGTGTGCTCAAGTGACGTGCGTTGCCTATGGATGGGGCTGGTGGAATCAGTGGCCCAACGTATGGCAGTACCGCTGGTACCTCCGCTATCACCTCAACTGAAATAGGGCCCTATAATGAAGCCTCATTACTCGGTAGGCTGTCAGTACGTATATATCTCGGGGCTCTGGCTGATCCTCCATGGAAAGGCATCTTGAAAGAAACAGTTGTGACATGGTCAAATGATTATACATGGTGAGCTGACCTGGTGTGAGCTGTTTTAAGGGGAAACCTTTGAAAACACACACACAGTTAGTGTTTTCGTGCACTGAGTCGGAAATTAGAAATCAGGGACATGGTGTATTGATACGTTGGCCGCCCACACCAACATTGGACTACCTGAACTAAAAACCACACTTGGTACCCTTAAAATTATTGCTTCACAGAAAATAAATATCAGAGTTAAAAGTTCTGCGGTAGAACCAAATCCTATGATACCAATTTGTCACGACCCCTACTCGGGGCCCGTGACGATACTACCCCTAGACCGCCTTCCGCAGGCCAAGGGTTGGCGATTAGAAACAAAGGCATAAATCCAATAAAAAGGTAAGGTATTACCTTTATGGAAATGGAAACACACACAAACAGAGTACAAGCAGAAGCTACGCAAAGTAAAGCAGTAAAACAAACGTGCTGAAAGTACAAGGGGCTGGAAATACAAGCCCAAAATAAAGGTACTACTACAACTATAAGAAAAGTACAACTCAATGAACAACTACTGAAAGGTGACAAGAAGCTCATGGAACATCCTCCTGATTCCTACTTAGAGGGTAGGTACATATGTGCTCCTCAGCACTCCACATATGTATGTCTCCTCCGGTTACCAACTCATCGTGTGATCCACCTCCGGGTACGGGCTCATCATGAGATCCAACTCCGGGTACTGGCTCAATGTGAGATCCACCTCCGGCACCATCCAGCTCTACAAGCCTCAACCATGATCAGTGATTTCCATCGTCTACAACCAAAAAAAAGAGGTACGAGCAGAGCCCGTGCAGGGGTGAATATAAGATACCCAGTAGGGACCTTGAGAGCCTCAAGGTCTCACTAGATCCAACAAGGATAAACACAAAGAAAGTTCTCAACAGATTACCCTTACATAGGTATAAGTCCATACTTATACCTATGTCATCATGTAACCAACCCATCTACATGGTTTCACACAGATATGAAGTCGAAGGATAACCACTACTTAGGTATATGCCCATACATATACGTATGTTATCTAGTAACCCATCTCAACCATGATGAAAACACAAAGGTCATTGACTCATCTCAAACCAGGATTTTCATTATTGAAACCACAACTGCTGAAGAGCTCTATCTATTACAAGTACAGTGAACCTATCACGACTCTGAGGCACTTCTCATTAACCTAAGACTACTGAGGTACTCCTCCTGTCAAGTACTGCGGGTCAGCCACCCAAACACAGTAGTGCTTCCCACCGGGGTCTTCCACCCAATCACAGTAGTGCACACCCACTAATAGCCTACAAAGGTACTCTTCATGTCGAGTACCGTGGGTCTGCCACCAAAACACAATAGTGCTCCCCATCATTAGTCTGCCACCCAAACACAATAGTTCTTCCCATTAGGCTATACAAGTCACTCCGACTCGAATCGGTCAAGCAGTCAACAGGTCTCAGCCAGCTACACGGTCTTCGTACTCCATGTGCTCGTCTCGAAGAGGGACTGCTCCAAGAGATACTGTTCGATGATCCAAGTATCACAAATTCCCACGAAGAAGTATCTCAAAGGACCGCCTCGGCATAGGGGACTCAACACAACAGACGGTGGGCCAATCGGATGCCCGGTCTGTGAGTCATTAGCCTTTATGTCCTGGGGTCCCGGTTGGTTTCGTGTATGAACCAACCTGGCCATATCTCAACTGTACCCGGAACATAGATAGGGTATACTGAAAGGGACCGTTGCTCAACGTGATCACCAAAGCCGCTGACGGATCGTCAAACAGACGTCCGGTCTGAAAGTTATCGGCTTTTCCGTTCGAGGGCCCCGGTTGGATTTCGGGTACTATCCATCCTGGCCATATTTCAACTACATTCAAACCATAGGTGATGTATTCCAAAAGGTGAGTCTCACCAAACGGAATCCAACAAAGTTGACGGCACGTCTATCGGACATCCAGAACTCAAGTTATAAGTGTTTCTACTCTGAGGGCCCAGTTAGTTTCAGGTTCGAACCAACCCGACCGTAACCAAAGTTCTCTGAAATCTTGTGTGTAATATACCAGAACGACCTTCTCGATCCAAGGGTCCCAATGCACCTGATTGTGCGTCGATCAGAGGTCTGTAGCCCATGTTATGGGCGTTTGAACGGATATGTCCGGAAACAAGGGGTATGGGCCCGGTCCGACCCGGCCCATTACCCCTGGGTTGGCCCGAACCGATTCGACCCGACCAGGGTCTGGGTCCAGCCCGTTAGGGTGCGGCCCGGCCCTGATGGCGCGATCCGGCCCAGCACGGCGGCCCTTCCTAGCGCGGGACGCATCTCGGCTCGTGGCCGAGCTGGACGCGAAAGGGGGGGGGGGCATTTTTTCCCCCGGTTGACCGCGAAACATCACAACTTTAATGTCATGACCCCTAAACCTAGAACGGCCTTTCCGTTCCGGTCATCCGGGACTCAGCCGCATCAGTCTTCTCCGGCGGCGTGCCGCCACCACTCTCTGCAGACCACCGGACGCGCACCGGTGGTCGGTTTCAGCCACCGTCTTCACCTAAGGTCATTACGGGACCCAAGCTTCACTACGGAGTCTTCAGATCTCCATTGCGGCCTCTTTCATCTTCGCTCGTCGATCCACACATCAACAAACAATCTGCAGAGGGTTGTCAGGCCGTATTTGTTTGGCTCGTGCCCTCCGCATTAGGTGTTATCAAATGACAATCATTAAAACACATGCTTTTAACATCGATGAGGGTATAATTTATTCAAGTATAAATTATACTAGCATCATACTAATAAATGGTTTAGCATGTGAGATTAAATCACTCGAAAGTGTATTTAACAAAATTACCCTACGTTTTTTCCAGCAATCAAATATTCCTAACTCGCAAACATATTCTTTCGTGGATCAACTTAATATTGAGATGATCCGCATTCTTTGTTTAGAAGGTAACAAACATGGGTTAATTAACATTCACAAATTAATCCCCTACCTCGAGTCGTTCGACATTCGATGATGATAACGTGGAAGGGAAAGGGCATCGGTTCATTGACATCGTCGCACGGTAAGAGGTGATGATAACGATGGTCGTTGGCACTCATCGCTTCCGTCATTGTAGGAGTACACCCAAAGAAGAATTGATGACTCCTCTATAGTCGTGCTATGAAGAGGATAGAGGGCGCATTGTCGTTCCTCACCGTAGGTTTGGTTTTCTTCAATGAAGGTGGAAAACCCCTCTTTGTTCACAAAGTTCTATCTCAAGAGGTTTCTCCCAACAAGATATTTTCTATGGAAAATATTTAGAGAAGATCTCTCCATCTTAAAGAAAATCCATGCAAAACTAATTTTTTCAAAACTCAAAATAAATTAATTAAGGAATCACCTAATTAATTTATCATGGGTTGTCTTAATTAATTAGAGAGAGAAGAAGTTGAAGAGTTAATTTAAAATTCACAAGTGAGGGGAGATTAAAGGGGAGTTGGCACATTAAGTGAAAGGGAGTTTAAAAGGTTTATAAGAAGTTCAAGGGGTTATGGTCTCGTGTGGGCCCCACCAAACTAATCTCTCCCATGGGAGGTTAGGTGGGTGTTGGCCCCACCTCCCACATGTTCACACATGGGATGTTGGGTGGTATTGGACCCCACCAACAACTTCCCATGGTAGAATTTAACTTCCTTGAATATCAAAAATAAAATTGTACACAATTTTATTTATTTCATCCTTAAACCCCGAAAAAATAACCTCTTCCCCCGAACAATTGCACCTACAGTAAAAGTCCTCTTAAGAAAAAATTGTCATTGCGAGTTCTTCGGTGACCTCAGATTTTAATTCTAAGCACTGGTTCAAAAGATAAAAAATCATGCTCGTTCGTTCACTGAACGTACCCGTGCTAAACTTTGGAATTTGATTCCGGGAAAACCGGGCCTCAGAATTAGGTTCCGTCAGAAACCACATACTCGTAAAATTCCAGATATATTATGAAAACAATTTCCTTTAAATTTCCAGGTATTTACAATAATGATTTGATTAAGTTTCAAGTATATTAATTTATTATCCCTTTATTCAATTCAGGGTATATTGTTGGTGGTTAAATCAATTACAGTGAGTGGTCGCCCTGTTTTCTCTACCACCAATTTCTTCTTCTCGTTTATCAATTTACCTTCCCTATGATATTAGTGTCGTGCATACTATGGAGCTTGGCATGATTAGTGATGGACGATGAAGAGGTCTCCTAGCTGACTTTAGTAAAAGAATTACCCCGTATGCAGAGGTCTCGGTATGGGGTGATGACATTTCAAATGAGAAGGTGAGGGGTGACAGGTCTTGATCACCTCACTAAGTTGAATATAGAGATTCATTTAAAACAATGATATCTACCACCATGACCTCCTAAGAACAACTTCTTAATTTCATTCTTCTAACTTCATTCTGTATTGAATTTCATTATTATATATTATATTTATATTTTATGCTTTTAAATTATCCCCCCTAATTATATTAATATTATCTTTTTAAATTAGTTATCTTATAATAGTGACAATAGAAAAATAGTGTGTTTGAGTGGCCTATTTGTGATAGATGCTAGGGTGTTCCTCTATGGTGAATTTTAAGGTAATTAATAATTTAATTGAATTGAGGTTCATGACAAAACCTCTTTAATCAATACTCTCCCTCTGAAAGAGGTGTTTTCCTATGTGATAATTGGGGATCATGTTTAAGGATCTCCAATGATTTTCTATAGATCTCCTTCGGGATGAGGAGTCTCAGTCGATGCATATAGAGGAGGCACTCAGTCCTTCTCTTTAGTATTCAGTTACTTACATAACCCTACCAACAAACATAGAGTGTTAAAATAAGGATGAGGTAGTTTAAAGGATTCACTAATGATAAGTTAGGTTGTGGGAGTGAAGTCACTCGAGCTCTTTAATGGGGAAGGCTGTCAGTATTTTTTTATGGCGTTAAGGAATTCCTCGTTTTGGCTAGCAGGGAGCCAACACCAGCAGTTTTTGTTCTGACCCTCTGGCCCTCACCCTTTTCCCACAGTCCTATGGATGATGCATTTTTTTATAGAGTCCATGGTAACCTCCAAAAATAGTTCCAGGCTCAAGATTATTAGGGTTGAGGTGGGTAGATTCAGTGCTAACCTCAGTAACAATTTCCATTCATGCCTTTCTTGAAGCATGGATAGTAGGCCAATACTCGTCTAAGTGGAGATGGTAGAGGATGAGGTCGACCATAAGTTGCTCCATATGGACCTTGAATAGGGCGTGATCGGGGAGGCAGACGACAGCCTAAGGGAAGAGGAGATGGGCATGAGAAGTTACATGCCACAGAAGTAGCAGTTCTTATTAAGCCAGAGATCATTCTATGTATGATCTATCTTCTGCCCTGGGATTGGTAATATAGAGTATTTCTATGCTCATGGTGTTGAGTACACTTTTCATTGGACATATCCGCTTGTTAAATGTTTTTTAAGGATGTAGACTGATGTTGGAGATGCCTCAGTTCAGTGGGGATCTCGATCAACTATAGATGTAGCTATACATTTTTTGTACTTGTAAAATTGACTATTTGAACTTCATTCATGAAATTATCACATTTCATCGAAGAAGAGTAATGGTTTCATATGCGAAAGGCCAGAGTGTATCTTTCTTTGGTGAGGGGATCTTTCAGATGGGAAACTGGTCAATGGAGCCTCTTTTTTCCTTGTTAGCCAAGATGTTGGTGGGATCAATGGATGCTGAGATGGTGGAGGTTCTGAGAGATAACATAGCTTTTCTAGATCTTTTTTCATGTAGTTTTTTGACTCTACCACATTGATGTGATGTTGAGTTCCAGATAGAATAATAGTTTGGTGCTCATCCAATCTCGATGGATCCTTATCAGATGGAAACATTTGAATTATGATAGTTTCATATTTATATTGAATATGTGATAAAGAATGGACTTTTTTGACCAAAAAATTCATCGTGGGGTGATCCAGTCTTCATTGTGAAGAAGGAAGATGGTGTCCTCAGGATCTGTATAGACTATTTAATACTGAAACAGGTTACTATAAATATCCATTAAACACTCCCGATAATAGACAATATTTCTGACCATCTTAGTGTAGAGGTTTGGCTCTCTAAGATTGATCTATGGTCCTCGTATCAAGAGTTATGGTTGAAGGAGGGTGACATCCGGAAGACTGCTTTTAGGTATAGGTATGGGAACATTGAGTTCATGGTAATGTTGTTCGATGTTAGGAATACATAATATGTGTTCATGGGGCATATGAACTCCTTCTTTCGTAATTTCCTAGACAAGTTCATTATCTTATTCATTGATGACATCCTAATATACATGAAGTCAACACAGGACCATACAAATCATCCAATGACTTTCCTAGAGGTACTTTAACACCCCCATCCCTATGGAAAGATATCCAATGTCACGTTTTGGACCCAAGAGGTCGACATCCTTGGACATGTGGGGTCTTAGTAGGATTTTCTAGTAAACCCGTCAAAGGTTGAGGAAAATATTTCTTGGGTAGTACAAAAGAATGTGGTAGAGTTTCATTTTTTTATTGGTCTGGTAATCTACTAATGTATATTTGGGCCTGATTTCTCATAGGTATAATTTCCATTGATGGCTCTAACCTTAAAAGATGATGATTTTTTGTGCAGAAAGTAGTTCCATGAAACGTTTCAAAATTAGAAGGTAAATTTGGTTAGTGCTCTAGTGCTCAGGATACGAAAGAAAGGGGTGATGTTCAAGTTGTTTTGTGGTGCTTCACATCATTTCTTGTGGTGTCTGCTGATGCATAAATAGGGAGTGATCTCTTATTGGTCTACATATTTACATCCACATTAATATAATTATGACACCCATGATCTAGAACTAGTATCATCCATGATTTCACTAAATATGTGGTGACATTACCTCATTGGGGTGCGTTATTGGTTCATCATCTATCACATGAGATTAAGGTGCATCTTTTCATAGTGAAACATGATCTTTCGGCATTGGATGTGGTTGGAGTTTCTAAAGGATTATGATTTTGGGATCTCCTACACCATGGGAAAGGGGAATGTTGTGGTTTATGATTTTAGAAGTAAGTTGCAGAAATATGTGGTTTGGTAATCTACAGATTCATTGAGGGTGGTGGAGGAGGTTTCCACCATGGACATAGATACAATAATGGATGGAAATAGAGGGAATCTATTTTTGATGATTGTACCATCATCTCTTAGGTAGAGGGTGGATGTGTCTTAGTTAAAAAATATAGTGGTTCAGGTGATGCCTGATTATTTTACCAGGGTGATTCTCTGGAGGGGTGGTTAGAAGATGTTCATAACCAGATGTCGTTCCATTGTAAGAAATTTTTACAACAAAAATGCGTGATAATGTTCTCCTTTAGTTTCATAGATCACCCCTAGAAGTACACCCATGAGTTTCCATGATGTACCAGGGCTTGAAGTAACTGTTCTGGTGGCTTGGTAAGAAGCAGGTAGTGGCAGAGTTTGTGGCCATGTTCTTAGTGTGACATCATGCGAAGGCTGAGCACCGTGTTCCCAGTGGTTTTTTGTAGCCCCTAAAAGTCCTTGAGTAGATGTGGGAAGATATATATACGTATTTCATCACAGAAATACCCAGTGGTCTAAGAGGATGCAATGTTATGTGCGAAGTTGTGGATCAGTTACCAAAATCATCTCACTTCTTAGTGATCAAGGCATAGAGCACATTTCATCCCTTAGCAATGAGGTATGTGGATGAGGTGGTGCAGTTGTATGTAGATCTAAGATATATCATCTCATATCAAGGTACATGATTTAGGTTTCCATTATATAGGGGATTTTAGCATGCCTTTGGTACCCTATTATGTCTCAAACACTTCTTTCCACCATCAGACAAATAGGAAGATATAGGGGACCATCCACACATTGAAGGACATGTTACATGCATGTGTTCTTTACATTATGGGGTTTTGGGTTTAGAATTTTATCTTGGTATAGTTTGTTTACAATAATATATATCTAACTTCCATTTGTATGGATCTATTAGAATATCTATATTGGAGGCCATGTCGTTCACCAAAGTGCTGGATGGATGTCAAGGAGGAAGATGTTCTTAGTTTAGAAGTAGTGTGAAGTACGACAAAGAAGGTGTATATTTTCCATCAGAGGATGAAGGCTACTCATGATCAGTAGAAGTCATATAGATATCGTCAGAGAAGGCCTTTGGAACTCAAGTATGGGGACTAAATATTCGTTATGGTTTCCATTGGATGTGGGTAGAAGATTTTTAGCAAAGGGAGTATGGTTTCTCCCAGGATCATCTGACCTTTCAAGGTTTTTGGATGAGTTGGTAAGGTGGAATATCAGCTGGTTGTGTAACCACAGTTGGGGTGGGTCCAGATAATATTTCATGTATCCCAGATTCATCAGTATATTCATGACGAATCCCATGTCATTTATTGGGGAGAGTTGGATATCGAGGATTACGCATCATTCATGATGTAACTAGTAGTGATCCATGATCTTTGAGAGAAGGTGGTGTGTGGACGGACCATTCCCTTAAATCATGTGTTATAGAGTCATGGTATCATGGAGGAGTGTACTTGGGAGGGAGTATCAGAGATTTGTCCCTAGTATCTTGAGTTTTTTAGTCAATTTCTTTTTTTTCTTGATTTGTTATGTAATTCATGAACACTGTTTTCTATGATATTAGTTGATTCATTGTAACCTAAAGCATGACACAGTCCTGACATATGAGGAGTTTTGGACAATATCCTTAATCAAGATACATTACTGGGGATGTGATTAACCCCATGAAGATGAGTTAGTGACACCAAAATCAGATAGTATCTTGACATATAGGATGGATTTTCTTAATTCATAATTTCTGCTGGTGTGACTTTTCTTGCTTATGTTGTATGTATTGTGGTTGTTGGGTGGGAAAATATCAGAGTAGGTGTTCTTGGATATTGGGGATTCCCTCTCATGAGGTGTTTTATTCTTAAATGGTATCTTATGTGGTTTTTTTTCAAACCCCTCTATCTTCTGGGTTTGGTTTTGAATTCTCAAGTGTGTGAATAGTTTTCCATGTTTCTAATGTAATATATCGGACATCATTGGTCCAATAAATTTTAAAAATCAAGTGATTCTACTATTCTTGGAGTCAATGGAATCTCAATTCATGAGTTTTCCAAAGTTTCATTGTTTTTTAGGGTGAGGCATCAGTATGATGAGGCATCTGTAGGTTGAAAGTTTCAGTCAGTCAGGGCATTGTTAGGTCGAAGGTGTTAGTAGGTCAAGGAATTATTAGATCGAAAGGGTCAGTTTGACTATGTGTCTATAGGTTGATGAATTGGGTGTTTTAGGAATTGGTAGATCGACGAAATCATTGATTGATTATTTTTGTGAGTTAGGGATTCCGTGAGTCAGTGAGTCTGTGAGTCAGGGTGTCTGTGAGTCAGGGCATCGGTGAGTCAGGTCATCGGTGAGTAAGACATTGATAGTTTGCATTGGTGGCTCAGAATCAGTGGCTCAACGTTATTAGTTTATCATCAGTGACTCACTATGAGTGGATCATTGTTGGTGGCTTACTATCTGTGACTCACCCACCAGTGATTCATTTATATCTTTTCACAATTTTTCTTATTTCACACCTCTTACATTTAATTTGATGTAAATCGAGTTTAATGCCTTGATTGGGTGTTTCTAAAAAAAATCAAAGGATATTAATTTAATCATTAATATCATAAATATATGGGGACTTTTAAATTATCTATCCCTATTGTATTGGCCATGATTTTATTTTAATGAAACCTGGAACTCTTTCTCATTCTGTTGATATATGATCTACACTTTTCTAAATCATAGGTCCTACATTGTCTTTTCTCTCGGTGTGAAGATAAAGATTCTTACAAAATGAGTTGTGCTCATGGATGTAACACCCCATTCAGTCATTCATGAAGTCTCATTCTTATGTACCCACTTTTTTGGTGAAATCATGAGTTTTGGTCACCTGTGGTTCCACGTAGGGATTTCCTTCATCTCTCTTTTAATTGTATATCATCTTGGGTGGGTATAATGATTCCTCCTTGTGAGAAAAAATGAATCAAAACATAACAAATAATATAATATGTAATATAATAGGGTTTACGAATATGATTTTTATCACTTTGTTTTATACATTATCATTGATCAATGTCATGTATCATAGGGGTTGTGTTCTTCTAAAAATCATGTCCATTGGGGGTCTCTACTTGCATACCGATCTGATTTGTTAATCACTGCTCTAAGAATTGGAATCTGGTTAATCACATATATTTGATTAAGTTAATGGATACCTCAAGATTGAATCTATTTTGTTATCATCCTTATTTTATCATGTGGAAATAAAGAATGAGTTATTCTAAATCTAAATAAACCTTTACTTGTTGTTGTGATTATGTGTTGTGTGCGGTTATGCTTGGCCTTGTGTCTATGTTGGTAATGTGGTATAATCAATGTGTTTGTTGATGTCTATACGGGGAGGTACGAGAGGTTTGATGGTATAACAGAATAAGAGTTTGATTTATTTTGGAAAGGATGAACTTTTTATATAGTGGGATAGCATCTGGAAAAGATTGGGAATCGGGGATTCCAGACTGGGGTGTTTCAGGATTTCATGTTTATGGTTGTGCTGGGTGTGGTGTTTTTTATTGCAGCGCACCTACTGAGTTTTTTTGAGAAAATTAATTGGGTGGGATAACTTTTTAGAAGGTTGTTGGGAGTTTCATTGTTTATTTGACTTCACATTGGTTGGTATAGTTTCCTCACCTCATAATGTTTTAAGTGTTTGTTAGTTTGTTTGGGTAGAGATGGATATAAATTAATGAATGATTTGATAATGCATAATGATAATTGGTAAAATAAATTGGCAAGGGATATGTTTCGAGTTGGGGAGTGTAGTGAAACTACATTCAAGTGACTGTTGATTGTGGTGGTACATTCATATAGGGGTAACAAAAAAGGTGGATTTTAGTGGGATGGATTTATGTTTGGAATCCGATAGGTTGGGTTGAGTATTTCATACCTATATGGTATAAACATGTATTTACATTTGTTTTATACACATACACACTTTTGTTAAGAACTATGTGCTGAATTATCCCATTGTTATGGGGGATGTAATCTTTCCCCATATCCTGGTGGGATGATGGATGATTGGTTACTAACATTACCACACTGCCTTTTCTAGGCATTGATCACCCAGGACACTTAGGCAAAGCATAAGTGGCATGATGATTAATACCATACTTATGGTATTGACTGTGTGAGAATTTGTTTTTTTCCCAGTTTTGTTTGAGATGATGCCCATGTTTTTTCAGGCTAAATGTGTGGGGGTTGTGGACTAGGTGTATGCGGGGAGGATTTGATGTGATGTACAGCTCAGGTGTATGTATGCTAGTTGTGATAGTGGGTCTTGTTGAAGAGTGTGGTAGTGTTAGGACGTTCACCATTAGAAAAGAGCATGAAACAAGTGGTATGTGGTGTGGGTTACCCAAAAATAGATGTTATTACAACATTACTTTACATGAATTGTGTTATTTTTGGAGAATACTAATTGGTGAGGTTCGGGTTGATGGAATACCTTTTTAGGTGATTTTGAGATTCTTTTGTTTCTTCATAGGTGAATTAGTATGCTTCTGCCACTTGTGCATGGGTGGCGTTGGGTTTTATCTACTGAGTATACATTTATGGTCACCATACATATATAAAATAGTTTTTAGGTTTCAATGGAGATTACATGGACCATGTTAGACCTTACTATCATGGATGTTGTGGATGGTTGGTGTGTCTCTACATAGTTTTATTTTGCTACTTAATTTGGAGTTTTCTTTGTATTCCCAGTATTTTTACATTAAAAATGCATGTGAGATGGATTTTGGTTTCTTTAAATATATATATATATATATATATATATATATATATCTTTGTGTGTGTGTCTATGATGTAGTTTTTAGTGGATGATGCATCTTATCTCTTTATCATGGTTACTATAAAAAGGGTAATGCCTCCCATTTTTGGTGACATTTCTATACCCATGGTGATGGTCGCCACCCAATGGAATATTAGAGGAGGGACTAAGATGTCATTATATCTCCTTCATATTGTGGAATGGAGGTCTCATAATTTTTTTACCTCATCCCAAATCTCAAAGAAGGCATGTCCTTAAAAACATCATATTGGATGTGGATAAGGAATCATAGATTAGTATTTGGTAGAGTCTATTCATAATAGGGGGATCTATGAGCTTTAAATAAGTGACCAAGGATGAGCTCTTTTATAATTGAGGTGAGGGGATGTTTTCAAATTTCGAAAATGATTATATTATTATAAATTTACAGAAAAGAAATATTCCTCCAAATGTATTCCCAATAGAAGATAAGTTATCACAAGGTTGTAAAATAATGAACAATTTAATTTAGACACGTTTTGGTATCACTTTAACCCTTGTCATATCAATAAAATCTTAATTATCCATTTGTAATTTCTACTAGGGTAATAAATTTTCAATATTAAAGTGTTTTTTACATATAATCTAAAAACAGGCCCATAAATGGAAAATTTAAGATATTTTAGACCATATAACATTCATGTTGATATACATTAATTGTTTTTATTATTTTTTTGAATAATTTAATAAAAAATAATTTTGAGAAAATATCATTCCTATCAATTTTAACACTATTAATTTAAATTGACTTAAAATCAAAAAAAATATTTGTACGAATAAGATTATAATATTTTAAAGAAAAAATAGCAGAAATACATAAAATAAATTTGGAACACTATTATTTACACACATTATTTCTCATTAAATATTTTACAAATAATTTATTTTATTTTCTCTATAAACTGAAAAATACTATTTTAGTGTTATGTTAGAATTTAAGAAAAAGTATATAACACCTAAAAATTGGAAATAATTTATAATAATGAATTTATCTTTATTATTAATAATAATAACATTAATATTATTTCATAATATGTTTGTTTCCTTCTATGATAACTCAAGGGATGTTTAATTCTAAGAGGGTTAATTAGTATAACATTAATTAATTTAAATATTATATAATCATTTTCAAGGATTAATTACAGTAAACTAATAACATTGAAGAATAATTTAATAATTTTACACTTACCCTCATCAAATTAAAATTAATATGAATATTGAAACCTTATTATCTATTTTTGACCAATATTTATCTGATTTACCCTTTTCTAAGAAGGTAAATGTTTCTACAGTACTTATTCATATGGATGAAAAAATAGGTTCATATTTACAAAATTTAAACCAATGGATTATAATTATATAAATCAATTTATTAACTTCAACAAATTAAAATGGAAGAAATAAATTTTAATGTGAGTGAACAAATTATGAAACATAATTTCTTTATGAAAAAACACATCATTAAGAACAAACCTAGATTTATGTTAATCTTATTCAAAGAAAAATATTTATTTAATGAAAATTTTATACGGTCATTTAAATGATATATACATTTAATTAAAATAATTTTCCATTATTTATTAATATAAAATTACATTTGAAGAACAAAACAAAAATTGTAAAAACAATATGAATTTTTATGTAAAATTTTTTTTATATAAAATTTATACGTAAATTTGATTACAATGAATATAGATTTAATATATATAATATATGAGATCATATATGTATTTTAATCAATTTTAATATAAAATTTTGATGTATACAGCTACAATAATTTTTAAATAAAAACCAATAATTTTCAATTGTCTATGAAAAATCAATTTGTTTAGAAAAATATCAATGATTCATCTTATAATAATTTTGATGATACTAGTTAAAAATATAAGTAGTTTTATGAAATATGATATTCAAATGTTTCCAATATTAATTATAATATTTTCTCAAAAAATTAAATTAAATTTATTTTTAATAAAATCTATTTTTACGTATAATATAGCATTTCTAAATAATGATTTCTTATTTCATAATAATAAATCATCACAAATACATATTGTAGCATATAATTATATATATCATGAATGAGTTTATCCAATTTATTCATAATAACTTAACAACCATGTTATATTGTAATATTTTAATAAATATCATGGACCTTTTAAACTTAATATTTTTGTAATACAAAGAATCAAAAAAATATTAATTAACAAAAATAATTTTTAATAATATTTGGGTGCCATATTCTCTCCAAATATATAACTTATATTTTAAAAATTTGAAACTGATCTGACTAATTTCAGTTTTCAAATTTTATAAGTTAATTTTCCAAAATTAACATCATAAAAATAGTAAATAAAACATAACCTTAAAAAGAGGAAAATGGAAGTATGAAGGTGACAAAAAAATCATTCCAAATTGGTTAAAATCACTAGGATGTGTAAATGTGTCCATGGAAGAGAAAAATAATTCCAAAGGATTAATAAAGATTGATAGATAATATAATCATGGGGAAATAAAAACAACATACCAATGAATCAAACATGGGTAAAAATACAATAAAATCATTGGAATTGAATGTTAAAAAAATTATTAGTCATAAGATCATTTTACTTTAGTTGAGCAATCAATTTACCCTCTAAACTAAGAAATTGATGATATATACTTACTTTAAGAGAATAATATTATATTTTATTCAATTTATACCACAATATAATGCATTGGTACAAAATAATTGTATTGGAGACAAAACATATAATCTTCATGAGCTAGAATTAGCTACTATTGTATTGAAAAATAATATATTGATATTACTCAAATATTTTGTAAATAAAAAATAAGAAAAGTTCTTATAAGATTATATTTTTAAAAATTTGTAAATAATAGTATGTTGAAATACAACATTAATCTCAAAAAACATTATTACCTCAATAACTGAAACATAAATTAATGTTTTAATAAAAATTTTACATGATTCTCTTCATCTTACATCATTATAAAACATAATTGTATTATTACTATTTAATAATTCATGTTAATTATAAAGTATATATGTATCTACAACTAATAAATAATATCCCAAATATAATTAATCACCATGATAAATTACTATATGAAATCATATGTCAACCCCAAAGGGTATTTATTCCTCATAAGAGTATTAATATCCTCCCACTAAAAACATTAAAAGGCTGGGATTGATGCCTTGGAACATTTGATCAACCTTAAGAATATAGATGAATTATTTAATTCATAATAGTTTAAATTAACATCGAATATATACATATATAAAGCCAAAAGTAACACAAATTCTAATTCCATAATCAATTTCTCAGCTATAGAATATTTTCTATAATTTATGTAATGAAATAAACATCCTAAATGATTCCTTAAATAAATTTTTATCATTTAATAAACCAATTTCAATGTTAAGAATAATTTTTTAAAATAATATCACTGACTAAAATAGTCATTAGAAACTAAAAATTAGACACATATTAATTTTTTTCTTTCCTATAATAATGTCTTCTCAAAAAAATCTTAATAACAGAAATTACGTTTTCATGATTATTATTACCATTGAAAATATGTTTTAAATACTTAAAGTCATTTTTCGGTAAACTAATTCATAGATGATTCATGATTTTATTACTTGAATATCATGATTATAACACTTATAAAATAAAATTTTTGAATCAAAATATATAAAAAAATCATTCACCCCACTTTGTTATTAGAACATCAACTAGGATTCATCAACACATTCACCAATAATTCATTCCTATAACATGAAATATGAGTCGTGTAATAATATTCACACCCCACATTTTAATCATAATTCTTATTATTATCATATTTATTACAATAGGAAAATATCTAACCATTCATACATCATTCATAATAATTTCATCACCAATGGTATTACTCATACAATCTTTCATATTCTCTCCAAGAGATCTCACCTTGGTAATCAAATAACATTAACACACATTCATTCCACAAATAAAACATTTGACGACTTGTCATGACCCGTCCTCAGGACCTGTGTCATGACTACCCCAAGCCCGCCTTACATAGGCCAGGGGCTGGCGACTAGCACCAAAGGCGTAAATCAATAAGTTGGGAAGTCATTGCCTTTATAAAAAAGTAAACACACACAATCAGAGTACACAACTGAAAGAAAATCACTATGCAATACAGAATACAGAAGAGGTGCTAGAAAGTAAAAGGGGCTAGAAACAAAAGCCCAACAGTAAAGTACAAGGAAAAGAGAAAACATGTACAACTAAATGAAAAATAGCTGGAAGGTGTCTAGAAGCTCTTGGATCGTCCACCACGGATCCTACCTGAAGGGTATGCACAAATAGCCTCATCAGCACTCCACATCTGTATGTATCCTCCGGGTACCGACTCGTCATGAGGACAACCTTCGGGTACCGTCCTGTCCTCATACACACTGCCTCGGTCAGCGTTGTCCATCGTCAGAATCCAACACAATGAGGTGCAGGCATAGCCCGTGCAGGGGTTAGTATAACGATACTCAACAGGGACCGTGAGACCCTCAAGGTCTCTCAATATCCTACAAGGATAAGCCATAAAGTTTGAATCAATGGATAACCATTACTTAGTTATATTACCATACATATACCTAAGTTATCTAGTAACACATCTCAATCATGAGAAAAACACAAAGGTTAGTGACTCAGCTAAAACCAGGATTTTCATTATCAAAATCATTGCTGCTGGAGAACTCCTCCTCTATCGAGAACAATGGGTATGTCGCGACATTAAGGTACTTCTCACTAACCATGGACTGTTGAGGTACTCCTCTTGTCGAGTATCGCGGGTCTCCCACTAAATACTAGGTGCTCCTACGATGTGGGTCTACCGCCAAATATCAGGCGCTCCCCCTTATAGCCTACAGAGGTACTCCTCCTGTCGAGTACCATGGGTCTGCCGCCAAATACCAGGTGATCCTCTGCTATAGGTCTGCCACCAAATACCGGGTGCTCCCCACTGGGCTAGTCAAATCACTTCGAGTCAAAATGGTCAAGAAGTCATCAGGTCTGTCTGCTACTAGCTCTCTTCACTCAGTCTGCTCATCACTGGAAGGATCTGCTCCATTAGCTACTGGTTGATACTCCATGTGTCGCGAAGTCTCGCGTTGTAGAATCTCAAAGGGCATCCATGTCATAGTGGTCTCAATGCAACAGACGACGCGTTTATCAGACACCCGGTCTGTGAGTTATTGGCATTTCTGTTCTCGGGTCCTGGTTGGATTTTAGGTTTGAACCTACCCGATCGTACCCCAATTGTATCCAAATGTTAACTGGGGTATGCCAAAGGAACTATCTCGCTTTATGATTTCTATCGCCGCAGACAGTTTGTCTTAAAGACACCCATAGCCCGAGTTATGGGCGATTAGGTGTATTCGGGTCTGACGGGTCTGGGTCTGATCTAACCCAGTCAGACCGAACCGACCCGACTCGAGTCTAGACTAGGGTCCAACCCGGTCCATGAGTCCGACTAGGTCTGAATGGGCGGCCTGATTGGATGAACCAGCCCGAAGGGGTGGCCCGGCCTGAAGGCGCAGCTCGACCCATGGGGCGGCCTGGCTGGCGGGCCGCGCAGCCCGGCTTGTGGGCCGCATGTGGGCTGGTCACTTTCTTACTGGCCATGCAGCCCGACAGGCCATATCGTGGGGGAGGCGGGGAACCCCCTAGTTGACCATCACAGAACTGGTGCCTCGCACTGATTCAGGTAACCGCGGCGCCCTTCGAGTCCTGCCTACAGCGCACACCGACGGCCGGAACTACAGGCCGCCCTCCCCTTTCCGCCACAGCCTAATGGTGCGGTCCTTCTCCAGCATGGGGTGACAGCGCCGTGCCCAGCTTCTCCACCACGGCCGGCCCTGGTCGCGGCTCATCTCCATCGTGCGGCGAGATGACGCCGCCCCGCCTTCATCGCGGCCCATCTTGACTGCGACCCGACATTCATCGGCGCGACACGACGTTGCCACGCTGTTCCAGTGACCCAGTGATCTTGCGCCACTGGTTTCTTCGCGAACAGCCCGAATCTAGCCACCGTTGTCTGTTTCCATCATCAACAACAAACAAGATCAAAGGGGGTAGGGTCGTGCCATGTTCGAGCGGTCCGAACCCTCCTTGGTATTTTGATTACAATCAGCATAAAATATTCCAAAATATTGTACAACATAGAATGGTAACAAAACAACTCAAATCCCTACCTCGCTTGTCATTCATTGACGGTGGTAGAAGAGGAGAGGAGGACGTCGAATCGTTGACGTCGGAAAGCGTCCGGAATAGGAGACCGATGAAGAATGGTCCTCGGCATTCTTCCCGGTAGGATCCTTCATTTGTTCCAGTTGAATAAGGAAGAATATGTTCGACGATTCTTTGTGTTCTTCATTGAGAGAATGTTCTCTCAATTTCTCCAAGGCTCCACCAGATAAAAGTGCCAAAAAAATAAAATAATACCTTTGCCTATTATTTTATTATTGGTATGAATTCAAAATAATTTAAATAATTAATTAACTAACCATTAATTAATTCATGTGGAGTTGGAACTTTAATGAGGGAAGGAAGTTGAAGAATTTCAATGGAATCCCCCACTTTATGGAGAGTTACAAGGGGGTTAATGCTTGTGTGGGCCCCACCCCTTTGATTGCAAGAGTGGTTAAAACTTCAGGTGAGCCCCACCAAATAATATCCTTCCAATGGAGGTTATGTGCATCTGGTACCCACCTCTAACCTCCCTTTGGAGGTTCTAACCACCTCAAATAAAAATATGTACACCTTATTTTTATTTAATTTAATTTTGAACCCCCAAAAAATATCTTCCATTATCATTAGAACACAACTATGTTGAAGGTATTATTAAGAAATCACTGATGTTGCGAGTTCAACGGTGCCCTCATATTTCAATTCCAAGCACCCGTTCAAATGTTATAAAATCCCTATCATTTGTTTACTGAACGTACCTGAACAAAACTTCAGAAATTGATTCCAGGCACACCGGGCCTCGAAATCAAGCACCGTCAAGAACATTGGACCCGTAAAATTCCCATGTTTTTAAAAAAACATTTCCATGGAAATTCAGGTTTTTTAAATTGTCCCCACATCAGGTCTTTACATCCATGTAAGCTACAACTCGAACAAAGGGATCAAATGAGGGTATTGGGCACACATCTGAGCCTCCCGCTCCCATGTGACCTCCTGGAGGTTCCCATCCTGCCAACGAACAGTCACCAGAGGTATCAAAATTCCACACAGGACCCGCTCTAGTCGATCCATGATCTTTACAGTGACCTCCATGACAGTTGCCCCATCATCGATGTCCAGCTCTCCATGGTCGATGATATGGGATGGTTCATGCATAAATCTTCTCAACTGAGATACGTGGAAGACATTGTGCACCTGATGCAGCTGAGGTGGAAGAGCTAAGGGGAAAGACACCTTGCCTACTCTGCTAAGTACATGGAAAAGTACAATGAATCACAGAGATAACCTGCGGCCTCGGCCAAATCTCCTTAGACCTCGTCAAGGTGAGACCCTTAAAAAGAAGTGTCACCATCCTCGAACTCTAGAGGTCTTTGTCTCTTGTCAGCATATGACTTATGTATGTTCATGTGAAGTCTTTATCTGCTCCTACATGATCTGTACCTTCTCTGTCATATCCTCTACCATCTCTGGTCCCACCATTGTTGACACCCAAGGGTTTTTCCAGCATAGTGGTGATCTGTAAGGTCGACCGTACAACGCCTCGAAAGGTGCCATCCCAATGGTGGAGTGATAGTTTTTCTTATAGGCAAACTTTACCAACTATAAGTGGTCCTTCTAGCTACGACCGATGTCGAGGACACAAGCACAAATCATGTCATCAAGGGTATCGACGGTCCGCCTAGTCTGACCATCAGTATAAGGATGGAAGGCGGTGCTCAAACGTAGCTGCATCTTAAAACCCTCCTGCAACCCCTTCCATAGTCGTGAAGTAAACCATGCGTCACTGTCGGAGATGATAGAAGAATGTACTCCATGAAAACGAACTATCTCCTACACACATAGGCATCCCAAGATCTGTAAATAACCATGCTCTCTAATCGATAGGAAGTGGGCCGACTTTGTGAGTCAGTCAACGATCTCCCATATCGAATCACTACTCATGGATGTACGTGGAAGACCCGTCCTGAAGTCCATGGATACCCCATCCCACTTCCACTCTTGGACCTCTAAATCCTGAACCATGCCTGCTGGTACCTTTTTCTCTTCCTTCACTTGTTGACAAGTGAGGCACCGTGAGACAAACTTTTATACTGCCTTCTTCATACCTGGACACCAATAATATCGTCGAAGGTCCTTTTACATCTTCACCAAACCAGGATGTACCACTAGTGGGGAAGTGTGGAACTCCCTAAACACCTCCTCCTTAAGTGAAAATGGTACCATGGTACGTCCTCTGAAGAGGATGACATTCTCCCCACCTTCAGAAAATCCATCAGATACCTACCCTGTGGATATCTGAGGACGTCGCGTCTCACAGTCAGCGTCTCCAGGATGCGCCTCCCTGACTCACTAAAGAAGTGGAGGAGTGACTGTAAGAGACTGAAGATAGGATGATTCATCCCTATCCACAATGGATATCTGTAAGGAATATAGCTAATATGTCACTTCTCCAAGCAACTGAATTCCTGATCTCTTACTGAGATCATTCACAACAACGTTCCTCTTCCCAAAAGTATAGACTATCTCGATGTCATAGTCCTGGAAAAACTCAAGCCAACGCCACTTTGTCATGTTTATGTCCTTCTGAGAGAAGATATACCAGAGACTCTTATGATCAGAGTACATGGTAAAACTTAATCCCATTAAATAGTGCAGCCATATCTTCAAGGCGAAGACCACTACTGCTAACTCCATGTCATGGGTAGCATATTTATTCTAATTCTATATCAACTTTCGAGAACTATATGCAATCACAACTCGCTCCTACATCTGGACACACACGAGTCTAGTCCCTGATGTGTTGTAGTAGACTTAGTACCCTACGCGTTCCTCTGTAAGACTCAAGATGGGGGGACTTGTTAGCCTCTGCCTTAGCTCCTGAAAGCCCTACTGGCATCTCTCTGACCACACAGAGGGTTTCCCCTTCTTCATCAAGGCTGATAGTGGTGCTAAAACACTGGATAATTCTGGGATGAATCACCAATAGTATCCAGCCGGGCAAAGGAAACTTCGTACCTACATTACAATCATGGGTGGCTCCCATGAAAGCACTACCTTAATCTTCACTGGATCCAGTACAAATCGATCCTCTTGGATAACATGTCCGAAGAAGTGAACCTCTCAAATTTGAAACTAGAACACACAGAGCTTACCATAAAGTTGGTTCTCTTGAAGTGTGTCCAGTACTACCTGCAAATGGTAGGCATGCTCCTCCTCAGTAGTCTAAAAAATCAGAATGTCATCGATGAAGACTATGAAAAAGCGATCGAGGTAAGGCTAGAAGATCCTGCTCCTGAGTCACATGAACACTGCTGGAGCATTGGTTACGCCAATGGGCATAAAAAAACTCATAGTGGTCGTACCGACACATGAAGGCCATCTTCTGCACATCCTTGTCTTGAACTCTGAGCTGGTGATAGCCTGATCTGAGGATTATCTTCGAGAACCATCTTGCTCCCTTTAGCTGATCAAATATATTTACAATCCTTGAAAGTGGGTACATTTTCTTCACATTCACCTGGTTCAGGAGGCGGTAGTCAATGTGGAGCCTCAAGGTTTCATCCAACTTCTTGGTGAATATAATCGGGGCTACCCAGGGGGAAACACTGGGCCGAATGAATACCTTCCTCTACAAGTCCTCCAACTGTACCCTCAGCTCGCAAAGCTTTGTGGGAGCCATCTAATATACTGGAGTAGATATCGGTGTTGTCCTGTTGTATAGGTCAATATAGAAGTCCACCTCTCTACATGGAGGTAGTCCTGGAACATCGTCAGGGAAAACATCTGCGTACTGGTCCACCATTACAGGATACGTAGGACTTTCATATCAACTACTCCATGGGTGAGGCAAGCCAACTGGTGAGTGATCAGTTTCACCCTCCTTTGAGTAAGTCCATCCTATGATTCAAAGGTTCCCCTCTTACCGGTGAAGGTGAACCTGGTCCCATTCATGCGGAAACACTCTACATTGCACCTAATACAGTTGTTCTGAGCATGGACTATAGATAACCAGTCCATACCCAATATGAAGTCATAAGGCCTCGACACCGCTACAAGGAGAACCCAGCCGAAGCTCTTGCCTCCTAGAGTAATCTCACACTGCAGGAACCAGTGCGTAATCATAGAGTCTACTCCAGTAGGAGTACCTAACCGTAAGGATCGATCCAACGACTCTATCGTAATCACTGAGCTCTGAACGAGGGAAGTGGCTTTGAAAGAGTAACTAGAACCTATGTCTACAAGAATTGTAGCTAAGGTGGAGTAGACATAGATCATACATCAAATCATCTCCGGAGCACCATGGTCATATACTTCAGCTACCTGAAGCTGAGCTCTCCCCAGTCCCCCAACTTCCTGTGGTTGGGGTGTTCCTCTTAGTGGTGGTGGTGGCAACACCTAGAAACGTCATCCACCTCCAACTGCACGAACAGATCATCTGCCACGTCCTCCTGTGCCCTGTGGACCTCCTCGATTGAGTCTCTACCTCTACCTGGGAGGTCCCTCAACTGACTCCTGATCATCCGTATGGTGGGTCAGACAGTCATGTGGCATGTGACCCTACCTGCCACTTGATTAGTACTATCAGGTCTTTGCATGTCTGACTCTGTCTCCACTCCAGGTGTGTCACACATCCGATCCTGAGTCATGCGGTCGACCACCTATAGGTCTAGTCCTCTTAGTCCAATGCCTCATCTTTCTACTACCAGCTGCTGATGATTCCACTGAATGTCAGCTAATGGTGGGTCTCGCTACTAGAAACTGCTCAGCAAGGAATCTATCCACTAGGAGTGCTAGCTCCAACACTCCTACCTACGTCGGAATGCTGAGGGAGATCATCGGAGCTCTAATCTCGTGCCTGAGCCCCTGCTCGAAGGTTCGGGCCCTGAAAAATGGGTCTTGTACCATATATATGGAGTAGAACGAGAGGTTAGTGAAACTTGCTGAGTATTGCACTACTGTCATGCTGTCGTGCTGCAGCTGAAGTAGCTCATGTATCTCCACTGCTCGAAGGGTGTATGGTAAAAACCCCACCCAAAACAGGATCTTGAAGTCTTCCTATAGAAGTGTCTCCTCGTCGTGCACCTAAAGCATCAGGCTCCAACATCATTCTGTTGCTTCATGAACGTAGCTGGAAGCATGGATCACCTTGTAGTATTCTGGAGTACCTACTAGCCTGAAGACTCTCACCACAGCCTCCATCCAATCCTTAGCCTCCTATGCATCCATCTCTCATCGGAACCTGGGTGGCCTCTGGCTCCGGAACTCATACAGCACGCTTAAGTGGAGTGTATCCTCTGATACTAGGGCTGATGGCATCGGTGGCCCAACGGGTGGTGGAACCGCTGGTGGCTCTACTAGTGCCTCAACTGGAATGGGACCCAGCACTGAGGCCTCATCTATCGGCGGGCTATCAGTGTATACAACTCTCAGGGCTCTAACTGGTCGTTCGCGGGGAGGCATCCTGAAAGAAACAGATGCGACACGGTCAAACGATTATACCATGTGAGTTGAACTGGTTGAGCCGACTTAAATAAAAAAAAATTAAACACACAAGTAATCAGTGTTTTTCTGCACTAAGTTGGAAATCAGTAGTCAGGGTCCTGGTGTATGGATATGTCAGCCACCGCACCAACACTGGACTCCATGAACTGAAAACCACACATGGTACCCTTAACACTGTTGCTTCACATAAAAGTTATATCAGGGTCCTAATTTTTTTGGTAGAACCGACTGCCTTTGATATCAATATGTCATGACCCATCCTTGGGACCCGTGCTGTGACTACCCCATGCCCGCCTTCCATAGGCCAGTGGCAGGCGACAGCACCAAAGGCGTAAATCCCTAAGCGGGGAACACATTGCCTTTATAAAAAAAGTAAACACACACTAAAGTGTATACAACTAGAAGCAAAGAAATAATTAATATTGAATATAGAATAGGTGCTGGAAAGTAAAAGGGTCCAGAAATACAAGCACAACAGTAAACTACATGGAAAAGACAAAATAGGTACAACTAAAAGACAAACAACGGGAAGGTGTCTAGCAGCTCCTGGATCGTCCACCACAAATCCTACCTGAAGGGTAGATATAGATAGCCTTTTCAGTGCTTCACGTCCATTCGTCTCCCTTTGGTAATGACTCATCATGATTTCCACCTCCAGGTACCATCCAGTCCACATACACTCTGCCTCAGTCAGCGCTATCTGTCGTCTTCATCCAACACAAAGAGGTGCGGGCATAGCCCATAGAGGGGTAAGTATAACGATACCCAGTAGGGACCCCAAGACCCTCAAGGTCTCTTAGAATCCATCACGGATTAACCAAAATGTTTGAATCAATAGATAAATATTTATTAGGTATATGCCTATACATATATCCAAGTTATCTAGTAACCCATCTCAATCATGAGGAAAACACAAAGGCTATTGACTCAGCTCAAATCATGATTTTCATTATCGAAACCATTGCTGCTGGAGAACTCCTCCTCTATCAATAATAGTGGGCATGTCGCGACACTAAGGCTCTTTTCACTAACCTTGGACTGGTGAGGTACTCTTCCTACCTAGTACCGCGGGTCTGTCGCCACATACCAAGCACTCCTCCACTATGGGTCTGCCGCCAAATAGAGAGCGCTCCCCCTGATAGCTAGCAGAGGTACACCTCCTGTCGAGTACCGCAGGTCTTCTGATAAATACTAGGTGCACCGCTTCCATAATTCTTCCGCCAAATACCGAGCGCTCCCCACTGGGCTATTCGAATCCCTTAGAGTCAAAACGGTCAAGTAGTCGTCATGTTTTTCAACTAATAGGTCTCCACACTCCTTTTTCTTGTAAGTGGAAGGATCCACTCCACAAGCTACTGGTTGATACTTCAAGTGTCACTAAGTCTCACATTGTAGTATCTCAAAGGACTTCCATGTCATAAGGATCTCAACGCAATAGACGGTGCGTCAATCGAACGCCCGGTCTGTGAGTTATTGGCATTTCAGTTCAAGTGGCCCGGTTGGATTTTAGGTTCAAACCTACCCGACAGTACAACAACTGTATCCAAACCTCAAGTGGGTGATGGAAATGGAACCATCCCACTCTATGCTTTCCATCGTCGTAGACGGTTTGTCGTTTGGATACCCGTAGCCTGAGTTATGGGCAAATAGGTGTATTTGGGTCTGACGGGTCTGGGTCCGGTCTAACCCAGTCGGACCAACCAAAACTGACCCCGGTCTAGAACAGAGTCAGACCCAGTCCGAATGGGCATTACAGCCCGGAGGGGCAGGCTGAACCGTGGGGGAGGCCCAACCCATGGGGGAGGCCCGGCTGGCCGGCCGTGTGGCCCGACCTACTGGCCGCGTGTAGGCCAGCCTTGGGGACCGGGAGGCATGTCGTGCAGCCCGGCTGGCCGGCCACGTGTGGGCGAGCTGTGCGACCCGTCTGGTGGAATGCGTCGCCCACCTGGACATGCCATGGGGGGTGCCACGCCTACTATTGACCATAACGAAACTGGCACCTAACTCCAGTTTAGGTAACCGGGGGACCCTTCGGGTCCCACCTTTAGCACGCACCGGTGGCCGGCTCAGATGGCCTCCCTCCCCTATATGTCGAGGACTAAGGTCGTGTTCCTTCTCCCGTGCAGTGCGATGGCGCCACGCCCAATGTCTCTACAGCGACCCGACTTTCATCCGCGTAGAACAACGGTGTCGCGCCTTTACGGTGAACCGAAATTATTGCGCCGATGGTTTCTTCAGGACCAATCCGACGTTGGTTGCCATTGTTCGCTTCCGTCGTCAACAACAAACAAGATCAAAGGGGGGAGGTTTGGGGTATGCTCAAGCGTTCTAAACCCTCAATGTTATATTTATAAAAATCGGCATAACGTATTTCAAAATATTGTATGACATAGAATTGTAACAAAACTACTCAAATACCTAACTCACTTGTCATTCGTTGAAGGCGGTAGAAAATGAGAGGAGGACATCGATTCGTGGATATCGGAAAGCATCTAGAATTGGAGACTGAGGAAGAAGCATCGTCAACATTCTTCGTGGCCTGCCCCTTCCATTGATCTTGTTGAATAAGGAAGAATATGTTCAACGGTTGTTCATGTTCTTCATTGAGAGGATGTTCTCTCAATTTCTCAAAGGCTCCACCACATGATATTGCCAAAAAAAATAATACCTTTGCCTATTATTTTATTGTGGGAATGAATTCTAAATAACTGAAATAAGTAATAAATGGACCATTAATTAATTCATGTGGAGTTGGCACATTAATGAGATAAGGAAGGTGAAGAATTTCAAAGGTTTCCCCAAATTTATGGAGAGTAACAAGGGGGTTAATGCTTTTGTGGGCCCCACCCCTTTGATTTCAAGATACATTAAAATTTAGGGTGGGACCCACCAATTAATATCCTCCCCCAAAGGGAGGTTATGTGCGGGTGGGCCCCACCTCTAACCTCCCTTTGGAGGTTTTAACCGCCACAAATAATAATAAGTACACCTTATTTTTATTTAATTTAATTGTGTACCCCCAAAAACAATCTTCCATTCTCATTATAATGAAGCTGCGGTGAAGGAATCACCAAGCAATCACCGACGCTGTGAGTTCAATGGTTCCCTCAGATTTCAATTTAGAGCACCAAATTAAAAGTTATAAAATCCCACTCATACATTTACAGAACATACCTGAACAAAATTTCATAAATTCATTCCGGGCACACTAGGCCTCAAAATCATGCACCGTTAGAACCTTGGGACTCATAATATTCCCATGTATTTAAAAAAATTCCACGAAAAGTTGAATCTTTACATGACTGATAATAAATTTTGGATTCCATTAATTTCATCCATTATGTTAAGATAATTTTTCAATTTTACATGAAAATTACTTACTTGGTGTCATACTTTAGAAAAGACAAAACATATCCTCATTCCATTAGGGCATTTATTTGATTTCTTCTTACCACATTGTAAACATGTTGGATGACAAAAATTCTTTCCTCTATGGTCATTTTGAATCTCTAGCAATCCCTTGTTATGTCTATTAAGAAATATATAAATGTTGATATTGTTAATCATATAATTAGGTATTCTATTTGGAATAATCCCACAGTATCAAATTCAATATATTATTAATATCAGTTACTAATGAGGATAGTTATTCCATAGACAATAAAATTCAACATTACATTGATTCATGTAAGATTTAACCATTGAATAATACCAGAAATATATTTTTGAGAGACAATACTCATAGTCAGAAAATGTATAATTAAGAAAAATAATTCAAATGATTTCAAAATAGTGAAATATGTTTCCATGAAACCATATATTCAAACATACTCATTCCTGATAATATCCAAAATATTATGAATCTATCCAATAAATAGACCAATTTTTTTGTAATTATTAATTATTACTTATCCAAGTTCTCAAAGGATATCTAAACATCACTATGATACCAATTATAAATTCCAAAACATTATTTACATAGAATATCACATATATATAAATTAATATTCATTGGATAAAATAATGATCAATTCCAAAATAATATAGGGTTTGTGCATTAGGAAACATGGATATATAAACAAATGAATCATAAGTGATCTAGATCATCAATTTCAATGTTCATCATGATGTGATTCGTTCGTAGGAATTCTATACATAGTACTATTATTCATTACCATTGGAAATGTAACATAAAAAGGTGTCAACTAATTTTCTCTATAAGGTTAAAAAGTTATATACATATGATCATATGATAATAACATAATCATTATAGTATTAAAACATTATAAAACTAGTTAAAAATCATGAAAATGTATATCATAAATAATAATATATAGACATGGTACAATATTTGGAAGTCCATATCAGATGAATCATAATAGAATTAAACAAAAAGAACAATGATATCCCTTATTATTAAAATTCTATAAGTTTATTGATTGAAAATTTTAATATAAAATATTATCTATATTAGTAAATGTTAATTAAAAAATAAATCATTATAGAGTGCGTTCACTTCCCAAATCAACAATTTAGTCAGTGGTCCCTTCCAAGAATATCATATAAGATAAATTACCCTAATAAAAATAGTCTATTCACCATATTATTCTAATTTATCTCATGAAATATCAACCATTACCAACTTCATTAGATGGAGATATAAGTCCCACACATCCTTGGTTATAACGTTACCATCATCCTTATTTATTATGTAACCACTATCTATAGTTATAATGCAGCCACTATCCTCAATTATGATGTATCCAACATTGTTGTTTATGACCTTACCACCATCACATTCTAAGAAACAAACACATGATACCACATAATGAAAAAAATTCATCATATAATATCCCATGTAACAAAATGGGTTTCGTATTCACATCATCATAACATAGCCTGTGGAATTTGAATATATTTCTTACCCATATTCTGGTATTAAAAAAATAGCATCTATATAAATAATAAGGATTGTATCTATGGATGATATCCCCATAACATAATATGTTAAATTTATTTTTATTTTCATTGATGAATAGAAATTCTATTAGATGATAATTAAACATTAATAACGAAAATAATATATTCATTTTTAAAGCATTTAATTTAAAAAATTATCGAAATATAAATGATAATGTTTAATTTTAAAAATAATCATATAAAAATGAAACGGAATCCTACATTAATTTTTTTTATGATCTATGTAAATTTATTTCATTCTGTATATGTTTAACAATTTTTCCTTGCATACATTTCTTAGAAATGTGACAATTTATAGAATTTGAAAAAAAACCAGATGATTCATTTAATATAATTTTCTAAGAAGTCACATAAGGATAAAAACTACTTTATTAAATAGTATTAGAATTATAAAAACCTTCCATGATACACTTTTAGAAAACAAGAATATGGATAGAAATTTTTTTTGGAATGAAGATGGAAATGATGTCAATTTACCTAAAAAAATTTCCCTCTCTTGAGTAAGAATCATTAATAAAATGAAATTAAACCTTGTATATTAATGAAATAAATAGATTATAATTACATTTATGTCTTTATTTATATATATATTATAATATTTCATCAATGAAAAAAATGTATATATCCATGATAACCAACTACATTGTAAAATAAAACTCATTACAACATTAGTAACATATTAATTGTAAGTTCTGTGAAATAAAAATCCATATATGTATATGTAAATGAAAATAATTTTAATATTAATAATCAATAAGGAAATTAAAAACCATTATATACACTACATAGAATAGAATAGTGATGTATAAGACTAGTGACACATAAATATATGTAAGACGGAAATCCATTAACTTTTGAAGGACTTTCTATACATGAATTGGAACCTATTTTTTAATAAATATTTATATATAATAAATATATAAATAATCCAAAATAATATATACCATACCATATATTATTTTATTGTTTTCTTTTATAAGACATTTTTTTAAAAGTTCTATAATAAAATCTTGATTTCTGGTGATATCAACTCCTTTTTTCATATACATTATGGTTCAGTAGTTTTGACCATTGAATTTTGATTGTTGTTATATCATCTCTTAATTTTTAATTAAATTATAAATATATTTCATATTTACTGTATAAATTCTTAGATTTATTGATAAAAAATTGATAGAAAAATAAATCACACCATTTATGAAGATGATAAGATGAACGTACTTATTGATGCTTTTAATACTTTTCCATATATTAATCGACTGAAAGGTGAATATTAATTCTCATTTTTATGATCATTATTAAATCTTATATAACATATTTATTTATAAAATTATAACTCATTACCATCAGTGTAAAGCATAAATGAAAAAATATTCTTATTGGTATGTGGAAGTTGTAGTACATAGGTAAGCATAAACGATGTTATTGTTTCAAAAATTATTTACTGGTATGAAGTTAGAAATGATGTTATCTTTTAAAAATTAAATATGTCATAAAGGTAATATTTAAAAATATTAAATACATTATAATTCCAATCGATAAAATATGGTGTGAAAAAATAATTAATATCTCTGTGAGGAGAAGGTACGCCGACACACACACGTCCAGTACTTTTATTTTTAATTGGAGTGGAAAACATATATATAATGGTGTTTAATAATAATAATAATTTAATTTCAATATATTTAGGTATATGAATTTATTATTTAATGATAAAATCCATATATTTATAGGTGTAAATGTATAGGATAAAATAAAGTGATTAGTTAATGTGATTTCCAATTCATTGAAACAAATCCTTTAGATATAAATTAATATTGTATATGATAGGAATTTTGGGAAGAATAGAAACACTAGAATGTGTATATGGAAGTATATAAGATAAATTGGTAAATATTGGTTGATATATAAAGCTCAATTCATGTATATAAGGGAGGGAGGAAGTGACTTTTATTAATTGAAATGAGGTGCACATATTGAATAGAAAAATATTAAATTATAAAAAATCAATTCAATAGAAACAAGCCATAAAATAGATCTGGATTCGATGATATGGATGGATCAAATTATAATAAAATCATCCATTAATATTTATACATGTTTTTTCAATTTTAATCATTTTAATTTTTTCAAACCCTTATACAACCAATTATAATTTTTTTACTTTGGTAATAGAATTTTTAATGTAAAAGCGTTGAATTTTTGAAGTATAATGTAAATTTTTTTAACAAATTGAAAATTAATTTCATTTAATTCCATATAATATTAAACATTTATTCATAATTTATTGTTACTTTATGAAATTTAAAAAATTCTTCTTTTGATAAAATGTCAAAAAATTAGTTTTCATAATAATTTGTTTCTATGGATTAAATGAATAATATGATAAAGTTCAAATTTTAGTATAATATTTTATCACAAAACTAATAACTCATCAAAATCATTTAATTATATTCATTTGTCGATGAAATATTAGTTTTCTATAATGTAATAATTTATGGTAATTATAAAATATGTAAAATATGTAAATAAATTTAAATAATTAAAATTAATTCATTAATTAATAATTATTCTGAATATTCATTCATAACTATGTTTTCAACCTATATGGACACATAAACGATTTTTTTAACTATGAGAGTGGCATTCTAAAACATTTATTAATGTTAATAATATATAATTCATATTCATTGAAAAGTGTCCATAGAACTAATAAAATTCAAGACTAAGGTGAGAACAGTTTAATTAGAATTAAAAATAAACAATTTTTGTGTAGTTATGTCTTTATCCATTAATTTTAATCTATAATGTCCTCATTTACAATTTATCGAGTTGATTTTTTTTTTAAGAATTCCTATTCCAACTGACCAGAAATTAGTGGGGCCTATTTACCAAATTTTTTAAAATAATAATTATATATAATTAATTAATTATATATCATTAAATACATAAAAATTTAGGTAATTAATTTTAATGTACCCAAAATAAATTTTGAAATCGACTTTTTATTGAAAAAGAATTTTAAGAATAATATTAGATAAATTATTATAAATTTTCTAGAAAAATAATTATTTAATGCTTAAAATATATTAACATGTAAATGATATATATAATTAATTAAATCAATAACAAATAGGTTTTAATTAAAATTTTCAATAAAAAATACATTATGTTCTAAAAAAGTGGTTTTTTTGAATTTATCTTCTTGTAATAAAATTTATTTTAATAAAATTGTTTTTAAAAAATTAAATTTAATAAACATAATTCTATAATTCATATTAGTAAATATGTAATATTATTTTGAATCCACATTTTAATAAACTAGATCTTGTTATATACTGAAAAAAATATAGTTTAAAAATAAAAGGCATTTATTTTATAATATTCATTGGAAAATTAATATTTTATAAAAAATGTAATATATTCACTATAAACTAATATTCATAAAATGATATTAAATTTTATATAGTAATTTGAAAAAAACTTGTGAATATGAAAAAAATTAAATATAGTATTTCATACCAAAATGATATAAAAATCAGTTGGAACCAAATCTATATTATGAGAGAAATAAAAATTTTCTAAAAATTGAATGATTATATCCTCTAAAGTAAATAACAAATTTAGTTATTTTATTCTCGAATTATAAATATCATAATGTTTTTAATCATATTCATACCTTCCACTTTAATAGCTATTTAATACAATAAATTTTTCATAATATATCGTGGTATACTTAATCTCTATGTTTTGTGTAATTCAAGCTATCAAATAGATAAAACAAATTAATGAGAATTAGTTTCTAAAATATTGAAGAGATACAACATAACCCCATTTATACAAGTTCTTGATGAATATCCCAATTCACCCCACCCCCAATAATCCTTCTTAGATTTATATGTTATTCATTTTATATTGGGGTGTTATTTTTTGGTTTATACAACATTTCTCTATTATATCCCTAAATTTAATTATTTTTTATTTTATCTCACATTAGGGTTATGATGGAAAAAACCAATTATAAATTCAATATAATATAATTATGTGATTCTTTTTTATAGTGTTAAGATTAATATTTAATCCCCCCATAAAATTTGATTGAATTAGTATTCCTATGATTCAGTAATATATTCTTTACCATTTTTTCATGTTTCATAGAATTTCATGTGTGTTATTGATTTTATTAAATCCATTATCTAAAATCTATTTATATCTCATTGATTTTTGTTCTCATAGTCGGTTTTATAAAATAGGATAGTGTTTCAATTAATCATGGTATATTCAAAATAAATTCACATGGAAAATCATTATTTTCACGGTTTTTACACGAGAGTTTACATTCACTAGACAAAAAGTTTTATTATGGTGTGTGTAAAGTTAATTTTTTTTAATTTCATGTTATTTATTTCTATCATTTAATATATTTTAAAAAATTATCTAAGGGTTATCCATTTTTTTTAAAATTATTATAAGAGAAGATTTATTAAAAATGGAATCTAAAAAGAATTTAAAAGTAAAATTATAAAGTTTTCATGTTTAATTTTTACCAAATTTTTTCCACTATGTAATATTAATTTGAATAAATATTATATATATATATATGAAATTAGTGGGTCTAAATTAATTAATAGAATATATCCACTATTATATTAATAGTAGTGAGCCTTGACTACTATAATGGTTTTGCTAGTGAACCCATTAAACTAAAATCGTCTCGATAATAATCATTATACTATAAAAGAAATGATTTTATATGCATATGTGTGTTACAAAATTCCATGTATTAAGCATTTTTAGGTTCAAATAGATTATATTGTTTTATTCCATTATGATTTAAGTATTATTAAATGTATCTCTTTATGAAATTATCCATGATTATGAACTTTGATATATGTGGTATGGTTTTCAAATATTATGCTCATTTTCTTATATCATTTTTATTAGGTTATGTTTTTTTATAAACCATTTTTACTCGTACTGATCATTTATGTCCCCCTTTATTACGTTTCAATTCTCTTGTTTATGAATAAATTTATTTTGTATTATTTATATGAAAATGGTTCATGTTATAATTTTTTTTCAGATATGATGTCTTCACTTATGAACTAGTTTTCTATGTTTCTATATTTAAAAATGAATTATACCACTATAATAATCTATTGTGTATTTATTTGTTATAATTAATTTTGATCAAATAATTATGTAACATCTATCTATGAAGACCATGAGATATTATATTTTGTATCATAGGATTGGATTAAAAAGCCATTGAATAATAAGATGATAAAAAACATTTGATTACCCTTGGGATAAGCCAAATTATATTGTAATATCCAAATGTTTTGCTATGGTAGAGATTTGGTGGGTTTCTTACAAATACATTATTTTATATATATTAAATTTGGATTTGGTTCTAGAAAATATGTGCTTTGGGGTTATAACTATTAAAAAAGCATGTTATTCTTGATGTGGTCTTAACATAGTACATGATAGTAGGCATTACTGAGCACCTTGTTTGAAACTACTGGAGGATATGTTTTAGAAAAATCACCTTTTATTAATGAACCTTAATAAAGGATTTGAATATGTGATTATCTTGAATGAACATGGTAAAACCAATGGTGTCATGAATTCAAAAAAATTATTTTAATATGGATATCATAAATGAATTTTCATGACTATGTTGGTTTCCATTGTTATTAATGTCAGTGAAACTCTAGTTCTTGGTTTTAATCGATGGTAAAAAACTGATGAAATCATGTTAAAGTGAATGAGATAAAAAATGAAGAAAATGTACTCCAAAAAATCTGAATGTTATGGAAATGGAAAGAAAAATATCATATATATCCCCACAAAACATTCTTAAGATATGTAACATTCTAGACATCCAATCGAGAAAAAGAGGAAACAACAATCAATTTATTCCATTATGAGTAAATTTAAAACATATTTCAGTGGGTATTATTTTACACAAGTAATTTAGAAATGGATTAGAACCACTGAAAATATATTTTCATTCCTCAAATGATTAGATTATGGGAAATCCATTTTAGATATCTCTAGTTTGAAAGGTGAATAAGATTAATGGTTGACTCTTATAAATAATATGAGGAACCATGAAAAAATTGACTCCATGGATTGGGATTATATTAATAAATTAATTTTCAATCGGTAATTTACCCATATTATTTGCATATGGGTGGTTATTGAGTTCCTTAATATGAAAAAAATGGATAATTAATCCACTAGTACCTATCAGTAACAGTTTACTAGGCATGTAAGCTATACTGTTTGTATTATCATCTATCCTGAATGTAAGTTGGACATATTTCTCATTGACATACAACCAAGTATCATATGTGTGTTATCTATAATAGACATCATTAGATCTGAATACATTGCTGAATTTTTTATCACGATCAAAATAGAGTGTAGATTAATGTAATAATATAATGGTCTTGATTAAAAGTGAAACATTGATGTAAAAATAAAAAATTAATACCATGGTAAGAAGAAGATCACATTTCTTTTATACTCATATTGTGGGAAGAAACATGTAGAATATTGTATTAAGGGAAATATTCCCCCTTTTGGGCCTTCGGGCCACCAATTTGGTCCTCAAGTCCATTAAGGCCTTTAGGCCACCCAGACCTTTGGGTCAGTAGGGCCATCGGGCCACTTCAAGGCCTTTGGGCCACCTTAAGTGCAGATACAAACCAGACAACCTACAAGGAACAAGCTTTAGAAGGAGGATGAGAAAGGAGCATTCAACAGTGAAGAAGCTAAAGGATTTCAAGAATGGGAGGGTATGGCACCTGCCATCGGGACAAGCCTGTGCATGCATGGGAAAGCCTAGCCTAATAGCCATGAAAAGGTGGAGAGCTAATTTCACGATGAAGATGCTGGGGAAGAGAAGTTGCAAGTAGTTAGTCTTTGTTGTATGTAATGTTTGAAGCCTACGAGAACTGAATTCCTCGAAGCCATATGATCCATGTAATACATAGGCCTATAAGCCTTGTAATGGTACCACCACACCCCTTGAAAGGAGGATTATCAAAATCCATAAATAAATGAAGGCCTTCAAGCCATTGGAGGAGGTATTAAGGGGAATAGTAAATGATTTATGTTTGGGAATAAATTACATTATGAAATAAAATTCTAATGTGATGGGAAATTTTTTTCTACTAAATAGATAGGATTATAAACTATATAAAGTTATCCAACCATACTCTAGTGTATAAATGCAATTAGTATTAGAAATATGCAAACAAGTGACCAAATCTAGTGTTTATGTAGATGATAAATGTTAGTTACCTATTAAAATATGGGATACAATGAAATACCATGTGATCCATATTCCTGACAAGGTGTGTGATAGTGACATTTTTAAAGGTACACTTACTATCAACTATAGAAATCCAATTGTGTGATTTGACTCTAGTTCAACCCATTATTTTATATCTGAGTAATTTTTTAAATGTATCAACATTCCACCCTATATTTTAGTCATATAGTTAGTAGTGAAACCCTATAATAGAATGATAATCACATCTCAAGTATATTATTCTTCTTTAGTTGATGTTTGGGGGAATGTTATCATTTATATCCTTTCATTCTTCATTTTTTATGATATAATGTTAATTTAGGATTGGATTTTATTTCTCTATAAATTTACCGCATTAATTTAAATGTATGCTAAGTCATGTTTGATATTCCAAAGAAACATTTGATCAATTATTAGTGAGAATATAAATATAGACTTATGATGAAACTCATATCCATTGTATGAGGTTTGATACCTACAAAAAATGGGTATTTATCTCTGTTTGTTAGGGTGAAGCACGACAATAATGATATGAATATTTTGTATGAGTTTATTGATGTATTTATTATAGAGTTTAATATTCCTTCACCAAAAGTTGATGTTAAGTATTCAAATGAACTCATACCACATTCCATTAATATTTCAATTAATCCTTATATAATGGACCAAATTGGGTAATTTTAATAGAATAAGAAACTCTAGTAGAATCATGATATGCGATTTATTCATGAATTTCTCTCCACATACAGTGCATACATTTTTATTGTCAAAAATATTGGTGGATCGATGTGACAATTAATTGATTACCAAAACCTGACTAACATCTCCTTTAAGATTAATTAACCTCTTTCGTTTATTGATGAATCTCTGGATCAACATTATGTAGCTCAATTAATTTATAGGATATATATTTGTCATATATATTATTATTTGAACGTAAATAAGTATGATATTCCCAATTTATCATTCCATGGATTTCATGGAGACTTTGATTATATAGTTATATTTTCATTTTTAATGAATAAACTCCTTAGTTATTACCTTAATAATTTTTCTATAGTCATTATAGATGATATTATTCTATATTCAATGAGAAAGTAAGATAATTAAAACTAAATTAGAGTTGTACTGAAGACTATGATAAAAAATATGTTGAATGAAAATTTTACATAATATCAAATTTGGATGTATACTATTTCATTTTTTGTTTACATACTCCTTAGAGTGGTAAATTCTGTGGATATATAAAATACAGAGGTTGTTGGGCAAAGACGTAAAAAAACAATGGTGGCTATGATATGTTGTTTTCTTTTTTTAGATTAATATTATAGATAGCTTTAGGAATATTTAAAACAAAAATCTATTACACTCACCATTTTAACTATTGAGGGAGCTATTTTAATCTAGATATTGAGTCTAAGGATAACATCAAGGAACAAAAGATTATGTTAGTCAGCACATATATGAAAAATTAACCAATTATTCATAAAGGTGTCTTATAATTAGTAATGAATTCATGAATTTATTGGGATGTGTTAAAATAAAGAATAAAATGGATATAAATTATGAATTAGGGAAATTGATGGTTCAAGATAAAATTGACCAAAATAATTATTTGGAAATATCATTTACAATTGTTTAATTAAAGAAATGGATCCATTAACATTACAAGGAAATTTGCAATATATACCATTGAAGGTTGTATCCTGTATATAGTCACATAGAATGTGTCGAATATGTTCCAAAGGAGGTGGTTAGAGGAGATTAATCAATATGACTTCTCAATAAATCACCACCCTAGTAACAAAAGCAGGGTTTTAAATGTATTGAGTTAAATGGATAATTATAGTTTATACATGACCATGATAAGAAAATTTACCATATTTGATGATATGAATATAATATATTAAGAAATTATAGTGTGGTGAGAAATAATTTATTATCTATTCAATTATTTAACATCTATCCATATGATGATTAATGAGGCACAAAAGGAAGATATAAATCTTTAATAGAGGGTCTGAAAAGAACCATTATATAACCATAATCGTGGTGGAATGATATGGTATAGGAACCATATATGTATTCTATCAATGCTAAATTTGATGAAGGAGTTGTTAGAGGATGATCATAGTTATTCAATCTCTATTCATCCTAGAAATAAGAATAGGTAGATATATTTGAAAGAACATTTCTGGTGGAATGGAATGAAGAGATATATTGTAGAGTATTGGTCTCGGTGTTTAGTATTTAAACAAGTTATGTCTGAGAGAGTATTGTCTAATGGGATGTTACATCCATTAAAAATACTAGAATATAGATTGGATATCATCACATTGGATTTTTTCATCAAAATACTAAAAAACATCTAAGGGAACAATTTTATATGGTTTTTATTCGATCACCCTAAAAATTCATAAAAATTATCAAGATAAAAGAAATATTCTCTCAGGATTAACTCACTAGTATATTAATTACATTAGTGGTAAAGTTACATCGAGTAATATATTTGTTTTTATCTAATCAAGGTCAAAGGATTACCTTGATGTTTTGGTTAAATCATCAGAAAGACCTTGATACATAGTTTTTCTTTAGCACTACTACTCATCCATAGAAAAATGTCTTGTCTAAGAGGTCAATTTAAACCCTAGAATTTATGTTCATAACATTATCTATTTATTTCAATGCTGTTTGGGATAAAAAAATTCCTCTAGTTTACTTTTCATTCAATAATATCTCTCATGCAAGTATTCATATGGATCCTTCTGGGTCCCTCTATTGAAATATTTATAGAGATTCAACTTGATGTAATGATGTTGGAGAAGAAATATATTGTGTCCTAATATATCTAATTAAATAGAAAAGAAGATTAAAGATATTAAACAAAATATAAGGGAGGTAAAAATTTCAAAAAGAATTGTGGTACTAATCCATTGAATTATTTGGAATTTGTGGTCGGTGAAAAGTTGTTTACAAAACAATCTTCATGGAAGAAGGTTAAGTGATTCAAGAAAAAAGGTAACCAATTTATATGGTATATCAACCACATTAAAATTCGTGATCATATATGGATGGTAGACTATTTGTTGGTGCTTCTACCATAACTCTCTCAAATATATAATATGTTACATATCTCTCTCTTGATAATGTAAATAACTAACCCTTTAGATTTATGAAACTAATAGGTCATACTGATGGGAATGATCTTTCATATGTGTAATAATCAGTTGATATATTGGACCATATTAATAATTTTATATGAAACATGACAACTCACTTGGTCAATATTTTGTGGTGAAACCACTAGTTCAATAAAGATACAAAGAAACCTGAGTAAAAAATGAGGTATAAGTATCTGCAGTAATTTATACCATATTTTCGCACTTTTGTGGAAAATATCAATTTCTACGTTGGTAGACGGTAACACCGATATGTTTATATGAATTTTAATTTTTTAAAAAATTAAATCTCTTTAATAGCCCGCGTTACATGTTATGTCGAGTTTTAACAAACTATAACAAAAAATTATATTTAATATCTAAAGAAGAAAATTATTGAATTATATTTAAACATTATGAAATTAATAAGAATATAAATATATATAAAATATTAGTTTTTTGGTTTCTTATAAGGAATTTTTTTTCAAAAAATATACATAATATTAAATATAATATATATGGGTTTTGAATAGAATTTTATTATTATTTTATTATTGTGTTTTGAAAAAAAATTAATTTTCAAAGTTATAGAAAATTAATTTTAAAAAATAAAAATTATTTTTGATTTTTTCATATCAAAATTATCCTAGAGTTAATTTTTCGAAATTATTGGAGAATATTAATATTTCTATGAATACAGAAAAATAATAGTTTTTATTGGAAATATCTACCATTAATTATTTATAAGGATAATTTTTGTTTTCCAATATATATAAAATTTCTATTTCGTATATAATATATTTATTAAAACAATTTTGGTCAATTTAATCATTTTTATTTTAAATTTAGATATAAAAATTGATTTTTGTTGAAAATTTCTCCATGTAAACCTACCATATTGTTAAAATTGAGGCTTTAATTTTAAATTCAAATGTTCTATTTCAATGAAATGAATTTCAAAAATGCATTACATATATGGACTAATAAAACTTTCTATTATCTAATAATGTAAAATTAATTTTTTTACACAAAGGACTTGTAAAAATAGTTAAATAGTTTTAAAAATATTATGGTAAAAATTTACTTACCAGATGTTTAACTAAACATGTAAGGGTACAAAATGAGTAAAAATATTGAAAAAATATTTTCTGGACATACTTTTTTCTAATATATTAAATTATATATAATAATCTTTCTTGGTTCCTTCTATAATAATAAAATATTTGTACACTCTTTGTTTTCAAAAATTATATGTGTTCTACAAAATTAAGTTATAAAAGGCCACACTCTCTCCTCTCTTATAATCACTATCCAACCACATTGGTTCACCCAATATCTTCTAAAATCAATTTCATACATAACTAATGTTGTCATAGAATCCTTAGCATGATATTAAATCTATCCAAGGATCATTTGTAATGAAAATCCAAGGACCATACCTGATAAATGGATAATGTTCATCAATCAGTGTTATTATTTCATTTATCCCTATATATTTTTCAATTATTAATAATCCATGATGATATAAATTCCACATTATATACTATATAAGTTTTTATTTTGTATCTTAATGAATTATATCCTTATACTCTACCCCTCAAATTGGAAACAATAACATCACTCGGGTGTACATCAGACTACTATCTCATGATCCAATGTGACTCATATTAGATCAACACTTCTCATGGTTGGGTATGATGATTGATATAATATATATATATGATATTTGTAATATAACTATACTTATATATATATATATATTCATGTAATCTTTATTCACATAACATTTCTTATAGAATATGATAATATCATACGTGTATAAGGTGGACTATTCCTTAGGAAGCAATGTGCTCTATTTTTCAATTATGTTTTTCATGGATTGTAACACGGGAATAATTAAATAAAAACATGATATATATATATATATATGAAATAAATTCGATTATGTAAAGTTAATATATTATTAACCATTATTTTTCTTTTCCATCGAGGAATTAGAAACATATATCATTCAAACATATGTCATACCGTCTTTGTTAATTTTGTTTTTAATTTTCTATCTGAAAATTTTATGGACATATAAAAATATATATACACTTAATATATATGAAATCTATATCATGGTAATAATTATATAGATTATTTAAAATTTATAAAAGTATTAAGACCATAAACAAATCAAATCATCCGCAGAAAACCCAAGCAATTATTGCCCGGAACATGACTTAAAACTCTAATTGATAATAAAAGGGTAATAAAAGGTAATAATTAATTTATATATAGAATGATATATATTATTATAGTCATTTTATTTATTTATAATAAACATTTATTTATTATATATGTTGTTTAATAATGTATGATGAATATAGAATATTATAATAGGGGATATTGTAAAACTTTTCTTTCTCTGACACATATGTTATGTAATGCAGTTATCTTATTTTATGAGTTTTATATACAGAACATTAGACATGATATATCAAGAAAATAATTATTTACTTTTTATTTAGTGTTTCATTTGATTTTAATATTTAATATTAATTTTGATTCAAAATATATCAATTTTGTAAGGATTTTATGTATCAATTTCATTAATTATAGGGATTGTTTATGATTATGATTTTGGTTATGAAATCATATGTTATATAACCCAATAAACAATTTAATTCTATCATCCTATTGTTATGTAAGGATAATACACTTTTTATAAAAATTTTCCTGTAACATCCTATGTAAATAAAGAACATGACATTTTCCTATTTATTAATATTTTTAAATTAATTATTAATTTTACATTAAAATAGAGGCTATGTATGATGGTATAACTGATACACAAAAATGTATTTCTTTGAAATCTTACGTTTCACACAATGTTGAGTTGAAATAAAAAATAAGATAATATTATTATTATTTTATATTATAGTTAACGCCGAGCCATTGTATTGGTGGGAATGGACAGAAATAACTACAATATAAATATACATGTTTTTAAAATGTTTTTTACATTTACCCAATAAATTTTAGAGGCTTAAAATAGGAAAGAATCTAATTTTAAGCATAATATACATAAAAAGGTTGATTTACCTGGTATTGATGGTGAACCCACATTAAATCTAGTTTTGGTAACTTTTATATTTTTTATTTGACCATATAAAACACTTCTTTAGAATCGGGACATAAAAATTCACTTTGGGTAAAATTTTGGTATTTTTCATATAAAATATAATGTTTAATGAATAGTGGAAATACTGTATTTTATCTCAAAACTGCCTATTAATCTAATTTATTTATATGGTTATATTATTTTTTTAATTTTTCAATAGTGTAATTAGATTATATTTTTACATTTTAATCCAATGCTGGTCATTGGAAATAAATTCATTTTTAAATTGGCCATAAACAAGTGTAAATCTTTTGATAGTTAATATTTCTTAAAAAACACTCTTTTTTATTTTGGCAAGGAGAAATAATTTTATATTAATTAATGGAAATTATATGTTTTTAATTTGGTAAAATATAAATCAATTTTGAATTAATAATATCAAATATTTCTTAGACTGAATTTTTGATAGTTTTTTGAAAAACATCAATTTTCGATGAATAGTGAAACCACTAATTTGTTGTAAAAAACTGGCTTTTTTATTTAAATGAAATTTTACCACTTATATGAATTGAATATAAAAAATCCAACATACATGGCTGTTATTTGTAAAAAAAATTTTGTTCAATAAGATCAACATAATTTTTGGTGAATAGTAACATTTGACTTTTATTTACTACGGTTAAAGATTAATAGGGTAAATCAAGGTAAAACGATTATCATAATATTAAAAAATTATCTTAACACTTGTCCTAACATTATTGGATAAGTCAAGGCTGACCATTGGCATCTTTTTGGTGATTATGGGACCCCAAGTAGCCACTTAAGAAGGATAATGACACATTATTTTAATTAACATAAAGTAAAGACAAAAATGACATAATCATATATATTTTAGTAAATTAATTTTTATATTTGGGTTATATAAGATATCTTATAGACTACAAATATTATTTGGATGGATAAATTATTTCCTAAATCATGGTAATTTTATCTTAATTTTTAGACATCAAATAAATTAAACTATTTATGACACAATAATGATTTAGTGTTTACCTCATTAATAAAAAACATAAATAAATAAGATTATAATGATTAATGTAATGTCAAAAACCTGTCCAACTCTTATTGGATGATTATATTTAGACCATGAGTCATATTATATTATAATTTAATCTGTTTAGACCTAAAGAACTAAAATCAATATATAATAAAATTATATTTTTACACATTCCTAAAGGGCCGCTCCTCCCCCTTATAAGAAGTCCTCAACTCTAACCCTTTACACACACCTCTCAAGCCCTTTGAATAATCCAACACCAAACCAAATAATCTCTCAAGATCCTGCTCTTCCACCTATAAGCCTTACCTTATGAAGAAGTAATTTTAGGAAGTCCTTTTGGTTCAAACCAAAGGGAGTTACCCGAATTAAACGTATCTATTTCCCTTAAATTATTTTCTTTTATTTTACTTCACGAACCCATAAACTCTTTTTATTCATTTATTTTATAAAACAAACAGTATAATAAATATACTAGGTTGTTGTTATGATAGGTATTCTAACTAAACTACACACACCTCTATCTAATGTGTAATTAACATACTATTTTTGTTAATGGAAAACTAACACCTCACGAAATGATGATTGTTCAATTATCTCCAACCGCCTCTTATGGTGGAAATTATAATGGAGATGTATTTATATATGATATATATTATTTTTTTTCTTTATTCTTCTGTATATATAATTTATATCATACCATTATAGTTTCCAGTATGAGTAAACATGATAATTTCATTTGAGAAAGTGCGGACTACTGCCCCTCAAAGTTATATGACTCGTTCAAACCATACGTGGGACATAAAAATGATAGATTTATTGAAATTATATATGATATTATACTGGAATTATAATATAACTATGTATCATTATTTTTTCTTTCATTTGAAATATGAAATAGAATTGAAAGTAGTGTTTATGCGTACGTATGGCTTACCGTCTCCATGAACCATGCATTTCATTTCTTATCCCCAAATGTTATATACTGTTATAAATTCATATATATAAAAGATATATATGATATATATGATATCTAAATTATTTATATCATTCTAGAGATAATGGAATCTTTACCACATGGACAACTTGTAATTATATGGTGTTCATTTTTTACTCAAGTACCAAATATCGACAAAAATGACCATCATTAACATAAATGATTACATAATGTTTATAATATGGTAATAAGTGATAAAAAAGGAATAATAATCATTTAAAGGTGTTATTAATCATGTATAAATTAACTTAACATTATAATTTAGGAAGAACAAGGAACAAATGTGTCAAATCGGACATGAGGTAAGGGGTTTGTTATCTCACTTTTAATTCTGTGAGATTTCCATTATTCACCACTAATCTATTTCATGTGGTGTATTGTGTCCTAAAATTTGATATATATTATCATTATCCTATTTATATTCAATTTATTATTTGAATCATTTGTGGGTTATTAACTTTTTTTCATACGACTCTATTGATTACAATGTGGTTAGAGATTTTCATCTCACTTTTTATTCCAGTGAGATTCATCATATATTAGCCACTATTTGCTTTTTTGGGGTGTATTTACTACCCAGTATTGTATTTATTGTGTAATATAATTAAATTTATGTGTATTTAAATATTAATTTTATTATCCTTCTATCATAGGTTGTATGTTTCGTACGTTATCAAATCGGTAAGGGAACTATTTAACCCAATTTCCATTCCATGGGTTAATCTTCTAATTCTTAATTATGTCATGATATGATTATGTGTGGAATCAATATTTATTTATTTATTTATTAATTTTCAATCCCCTTTGTGTGGATATCCTTTTTATACACATAATCACTACATTTTTAATTCTCTAGTCATTAATATGAACTTGAAAATAGTAATTTTAACCCAGTTGCCATTTATTGAGTTAAACATCCAAGTCATTGGTTTTGACTTAAAAATAACATGTTTTGATTTCTTATGATTGATTTACACATGAATAACTAATAATATTGAGTGTATTTATATTTATCACACACTATTATGAAATTTATTTATCCTTAATATAATGATAGAGTTTTTATAAGGGATTTCATCTCAATTTACATTCCATTTAGAATTCATTATCGTTATGCACCAATTCACTTTTATACAGTGTATATACTATCCATTGGCATATCATATCATTAATCTATTTATTATCATGATATTATAATGTTTTGATTTAATTTTATTTCTCAATTATTTGTATTCAAGCATATCTCGTTTGGTTAAGAACTCTTTAACTAAAATATTGTTTAAATGATTTGTTCAACTAAATCATTATCATTAATGTTCATGTTTTAAAAATGGGTTTCATGATTTATTTATATCGAAATTAAGTTTTGTAAAATGTTAATTCCTTTAAAATATTAAAAGTGGAATGGGACACATTGATTCAAAAATCTCTTTAATAATGTTTTAAATGGTTTTGAAAATGGTTTGATAAAGCATTGATTATGTCAATAACTTGAAAGGATATATTTTGATTGTAATGTGGAAATTTTATATTTCCTTTATTATTGTTTTATGCGTTATGATTATTTTATTTTTATTGGTAATTGTTTAAGTATACAGATGGTTCTGTGATAAACATAGGGTGGGTGAGGCCGAGATAGCTCTCCAATCCATTGTAAACATGACAGGGGTAAATGTTAATATTTCTCCTAAGAGATTTTGGGAATATACTATGATGGATAATACAAATGTGACTCTCTATGTAGCTATAATAGCTACAATGTAGTTATGTTATGAATTTAATAAGTTACAATTATTATTTATGATTTTTGTGTGTTATTCATAAAACTTATGATTTGATAAGGTATGTTATGATCGAAAATTATGGATTAATTGATTTTTATTTATTTATGGGATAATGTTTTCCTTCCTTATTTAATAACCCTTACTGAGTTTTTTATGCTCCTATCATGCTTTTTAACTATTTCGCATTGGAATTAAAGATGAATATAGTCAAGGATGGGATCACAGAGAAGTCATGTTGTCTAAAACATGGAACTAGACATGTTTCTTTTTACATGTTTTTATTTTATGAAAAATGGAAACTGAGTAGTAGTGTCTTCATATAATATTCAAGTTGTTATGTAATAGTTATGGCCTAATTATCTAAAAATATAAACTTGAAAATATCCACAATGTAAATTCTTGACATAATTCTTGATTTTGTAATGATTAAGGCTGGGTCCTTATAGTAGGTATCAGAGGTCGGTTTAGATAACTTTAGAGGCTAGGGTGTTCTTTAAGAATAACTGACATAACTATAATGGATAGGATTTTAGAAAGAGTCATAGTTATTTTAGATAAAGTGAATGAGTTTAATCTAACATGAATAAGTATATATTAGTATTTAACATCCTCATAAGATATTATATGATGATTTTAAAGATATTCTCACACTGTCCTTTTTGGTTTTAGTAAATGGCTAGATCTAGCAGTTGCCAAAGTAACAGTGAATGTGGAGAAAACTGTGACAATTTTTTAAATGAGAAACTGAATGAAATGGGATCTATAATGGGATCACTTGTGGTTATTCTCAACCAACTATTTGGAGCCATGAATGACCACCTGATCCTTGGTGATTATTAAAAGGCATCATATATGCGAGAAAAAAATCCCCATTGATGTTCAGGTAATAATTGTTAAGGTATGTATATTCAAAAACCTATGTGTGAAGGATGTGGAATGAAATAAATATGAAAATGTCTCAAAGGGATGGGAAGATTCTATAGATGTGGAAATAAAAGTCATAAAGCAAGAACCTGCCATGGAAAAAAGAAGATTACAGTTGACTCTAAGAAAGGAAAATAAGTTCTTTCTAGGGGATTAATTGAATGTTTTTAATGTGGTGTGGATGGTCATTATAAAAACATATGTCTTATGAATAAGGTTTGGGAATTGTATCACTAGGATAGTACAAATATATATTTACCAATACCTAATGCCATTCCGATTGAGGATGAATAAACAGACAATGACTAATGAAGGGTATTTATTATTTCATTACTAATGTTTAAACATTATTGAATCTTAGGATATGAATCATGATTTCGTTTTCAGGAAATACTTATTTCATAATAATTAGGAAAGGAATGGTTAATTGATCATGACAAACATTGAATGAGTAAGAAGTTAACATATAAGGGATTCAAGTGTTATGGAAAATTTTAGGATGGTGAAATGCTTAAAAGTATTAAGACTATTTTGATGATGGGATTACAGTAGAAGACTTTATATAGTATGTGTAACCCTGAAGTTTGATACAAGAAAATTATATTCAATGAAAAATTATCATTTCTTTTTTGGATATAGTAATAAAGAAATATTTGGGATTATATGATCATTGAATTAGAGGCCATTACAGGTAAATACATTTTGGAATAGAAAATGAAAGTTATTAGATAACCTTTGTGGTTAAATTATGTTATGGTTATTTATTATAAATTTATATTTTTTCATGAATGTTCTAAAATTATATAGTTTTTGAAAATGGACAACACGCCGACCGCGTGACAACCTGTCGCATCGAACAAATCTGCGGGAATCGAACCCCCAACCAATGTGCGACTAGGACTTATCTCCTACCACTGGACTACATGAATTCCCTAGTTAGTATTACTAATTCTTTTTAGTAATATTATTTTATGAATCATGAATAAGTTGATTTTGTGTTATTTATGGAAATTTTTATCCTATCATGGAGAATATGCGATTAGGTTAATTACTTTTCAATATGAGACCATAAGAGTAAATGATGTTATTTGGAGAAAAACGTTAATATTTATTTTGGAAGAGTATGTGATTAAATCTTTCTGAGATTTGGGTTTCAATAATAGTTTTGATTAATTTTAAAAAATTAATGGATAGTTTTTTATTGAATAATCTTTGTTGAACTTTGGGTTTTGTTTTACAAATTTTAGAGATTAAGAGTAGTTTTTCTTTTTTTAAAAGATTTTCCATTTTTTGGATTTTCTAATCTTCTACAAAAATTATTTGTTTTGGTTAATGTATAAAGACATTGTAAAATATAGTTCATCTTTTGTGGATCATGTGATTATCTAGAAGTTGATCATAACACATTCAACGTGAATAAGTCATCTTGAATTCTAATCATTTGAAGAAAAAAATGATTTTTTTTGTAGGAACTTAGTAAAGCATGAAAGGATACATGACAAGTAAGTATGTTTCCTTATATTTTTAGTTAAACTCATAAATAAATTATTCAACATTAGGATATGTAACTTCAAACGAAAACTTTTTCCATTAACTTTTCTTACTGGGGAATCAAAGATCGTTTAACCCCTGACAAGTTTGTGGTTTTTAGTTATTAAGTTTCAATTAATCATGTTTTCTATCACTATCTATCAAAACTTAATTGTTTTTTTTTTCTCGTCCATATCCATGTTTTCATGGAATATTAGTATCAATTATCGCAGGAGACCAATTTTCTTATCTGTTTTTCTTTTAAAGTGATATTTTTATATACTCATTTTATGATGTGGGAATTTCAATGAAGTTTCCAATCCCAATTTTAAAATTGTGAAGACCCAATTCCCAAAAGAGGAGAAGGGCGTAACATCCCAAGTAAATAAATTATATGAAATTTTCAAATTTATTAATATTTGTAAAGTAATTATTAATATTACTTTAAAGTGGAGGCTATGTATGATGACATACCCAAAACACAACTACGTGTGTATTTGAAATCTTATGTTGCACACAATGTTGATTTGTATTGAAAAATAATAATATAATAATATTTTTTTAAATGGTAGTTAATGAAGATCTGTTTTATTGGTTGGAAATGAAAGAACTAACTATAATATGTATATAATTTTTTGTTAATTTTTTTTACATTTACCCAATAAATTTTAGAGGCTTAAAATATGAAAGAATATGATTTTAAGCATAATATACTTTAAAAGTTTGATTTACCAACTACTGATGGAAAAACCTCATTAAATATTGTTTTGGTCACTTTTATATATTCTATTTGGCCAAATAAAAAACTTATGTAGAATCAGGACGTCTAAATTCTCTTTGTGTAATATTTTGGTATTTTTTGATAAAATTCAATTTTTGATGAATAGTGGAAATTACTGTATTTTAATTCAAATCTGCCTTTTTATCTAATTTATTTATATGGTTATATTATATTTATAATTGGTTTTAAAGTGTAATTAGATTATATTTTTATCTTTTAATCCTTTGTAAGTCATTGAAATTAATTTCACTTTGAAACTGGGCATAAACAAATGTCAATTTTTTATAATTAATTTTTTTTAAAACACGCTTTTTGTTTTGACAATGGAAATTAATTTTAAATTAATTATTCCAACTTAAATGATTTGAATTTTATAAAATAGACATGATTTTATAATTCTGAATATCAAATATATATTAGGTAGAATTTTTTGTAGTTTTCTGAAAAACACCAATTTCTGATGAATAGTGAAACTACTAAGTAGTAGTTAAAAACTAACTTTTTCATTTAAATGAATTTTTACCACTTATGGGAATTTATTTTAAAATATCTGACATACATGGTTTTTATTAGTTAGTAAAATGTAGTTAAATATGATGAAAATATTTTTTGGTGAATAATAACTTTTAACTTTTATTTACCTCGATTAAAGGTAAATTGGGTAATTCAGGGTAAAAAGAATATCATAATAAAACAAAATTAACATAATACTAGTTATAACCTTATTGGAGGAGTCATGGATGACCATGGTCATCATTGTGATGATTTTGGAACCCCATGGAGCCACATCATAGTGATAATGACACTTTATATTAATTACCTTATTATAAAGACAAAAATGACATAAAAAATATCTTTTAGTAAATTAATTTTTACATTAGGTTATATAAATTATATTTTAGAATATAAATATTTTCTGGAAATATAATTTGATTTCCTACATCATGGTAATTTTTTCATAATTTTTAGACTTCGAATAAAAAAATTATTTCTAACACAATAATGATGCAGTGATTACCACATTAATAAATGTTTTAAATAAATAAGATTATAATGATTAATATAATGTAAAAAACCTGACCAATTTTTATTGAATTATTTTATTTCGACCATGATTCATCTTATCTTCGACTTTAATAAGTATTGGACCTTTAGAAATAGAAAATAATTATATAATAAAATAATATTTTCTCACTATCATTAAGAGCCCCTCCCCCCTTAAAAAAGACATCAATTCTAGCCCATTACTCACACCTCTCAAGAATTTTGGCTCATCCAAACCCTTCACAATTAATCTATCAATATCCATCTCTTCCATCTATAATCCTTATGTTAGGCACAACGCACTTCAAGAAGTCCTTTTGGTTCAAACCAAAGGGACTTACCCGAATTAATGGAAACAATTTCTCTTAAATTTGTTTCTTTTGTTTTACTTCTCCAAACCCTATACTATTTTTATTAGATTATTTTATAACAACACTAGTATCCTCAATATGCTAGGTTTTTGTTATGATAAGGACTATAAATAAACTTACACACACATTCATCTAATGGGTAAAGAACATACTGTTTCTGTGTATTTAAAACTAACACCTCACGAAATAATGATTTATCAATTATCTACTACTGCCTATTTTGATGGCCATTATGATGGAACAATATTTATATGTGATATATGTTATTTTTATGTTTTCTTTATGCTTCTATATTTTTAATTTATATCATACTTTTAAGATTTCCATTATGAGTAGACACGATAAATTCATTTGAGGATGTGCGGACTGCCGTCCACTCAAAGGGATATGACTTGTTCACACCATACTTGGGACATAAAAATGATGGATTATTTGAAATTATATATGGTATTATACTGGAATTATATTATAACTATGTATCATTAAGTTTTAATTCAATTAAAATACGAAATGGAAATAAAAGTAGCGTTCATGCGTACGTACGACTTACTGTCTCCATGTACGGTGCATTTCATTTCTCATCTCAAAATGTCATGTACAGTTAAAAATATATATATACTAGATATATATGATATATATTATATCTAAATCATTAATATAATTTGGTATATGAGGGACTCTTTACAACATGGACAACTTGTAATTATAAGGTGTAGGTTTTTGACTCAAGTACCAAATATCGACAAAACTACCATTATTAACATAAAGGATTACATAATGTTTGTAACATGGTCATAAATGACATAAAAGGAATAATAAACTTGAAAAAGTTTTCTTAATCATGTATGTATTTACTTACGTTTATTATTCAGGAAGAACAAGTAACAAATGAGTCAAGTCGGACACGAGGTAAGGGGTTTCTTATCTCATGTTTAATTCCGTTGGATTTCCATTATTCCCAACTAATTTATTGCATGTGGTGTATTTTGTTCTACCATTTGATATATATTATCATGATATTATTTATCTTCATTTTATTCTGTGAATAATTTTGTGGCTATTAACTTTTGGTCATATGACTCGATTGATTATAATGATGTAAGGGATTTTCAGCTCACTTTTTATTCCCGTGAGATTCACACTATATTTGACACTGTTTCCTTTTGTGGGGTGTATGTACTTTCCATTATTGTATTCATTGTGTAATATAATTAAATTTATGGGTATTTACATATTCATTTTATGATCCTTCTTTTGTGGGTTATATGATTCGTAAGTTAACAAATCAGTAAGGGAACTTTTTAACCCAATTTCCATTCCTTGGGTTAATCTTGAAATTTATAATAATTTCATGTTAGGATTATGTGTGGAATCACTATTTATTTATTTATATTGTAATTTCAACTCCCCTTTGTGTGGATATACTTTGTATAAATATAATCATTCCAATTATAAATTCTAAATTCATCGATATGAAACTTGATAAGAGTAATTTTAACTCAGTTTCCATCCATTGAGTTAAACATTCAAGTCATTGGTTTTGCCATAAAATGAACATGTGTGAATTCCCTATGATTGATTTACACTGAATATTAAATCATATTGAGTGTATTTATATTTATCACACATTATTATATAATTTTTTTATCCTAAATCTAAGGATACCATTTTTATAAAGGATTTCATCTCAATTTAAATTTAATTGAGACTTCATTGCCGTTATGCACCAATTCACTTTTATACGGTGTATATACTGTAATTTGGCTTATTATATCATTAATATCTTTATTCCGATGATATTATAATTTTTTTATTGAATTTTTTTCCTCAATTTTTTTTTTCAAGCTTATATCATTTGGTTAAGAGCTCTTTAACTAAAATATTTTTTTAAAGATTTATTCTTATAAATCATTCTCATTAATGTATGTGTTTTAAAAATGGGTTTTAAGATTAATTTATAAGGAGATTAATTTTTCTAAATGTTAATTCCTTTAATATCTTCAAATTGGTATGAGACACATTGATTCAAAAATCACTTTATTAAATGTTTTCAATGGTTTTGAAAATGGTTTGATAAAGAATTAATTATGTTAGTATCTTGAAATGATATATTTTGATTGAAATGTGGGAATGTTACATTTCCTTTATTTGTATTTTTATTTTTATTAATATGTTATTGTTATTGGGAATTGATTACGTATACAGGTGGTCCCCTAATAAACCTTTGGAAAGTGAGCACAAGATAGTTCTCCAATGAATTTGGTAATGTGAAGGAGGTAAACGTTAATGTTTTTCCTAAGAGATTTAGGGAAAATACTGGATAGGAATTCCAAATGTGACTCCCTATGTAGTTGTGACAGCTATAATGTAACTATGTTATGAATCCCATAAGTTACCTTTAGATTTATGATCTGTGTGTGTTATTCATAAATCTTACGATTTCATAAGGTATGTTATGATTGAATTGTATGGTTTCATTGATTTGTATTTATTGATGGTCTAATGTTTTCCATCAATATTTTATATCCCTTATTGAACTTTTTAGGCTCATTCCATGATTATGAAATGTTTTCCATGGGAATTAATGATGAATAGTGTCAGGGATGGCATCAAGGAATAGTCGTGTTGTATAAAACTTGGAACTAGGCATGTATCTTTTTAAGAGTTCTTATTTTATGAAAAAATGGATACTTAGTAGTAGTGTCTTTATGTAATATTCAAGTAGTTTTGTAATAATTATTACCTTATTCTATAAAACTATAATCCAGAAAAGGTCCTCAATGTGAATTCTTGACATAATTCAAGATTATGTAATGTTTAAATCCAGGTCTTTATATTTCCTCACATTACGTACTAATGATTCAAAAATAAAATTACAGAAAAATCATTTTTTTCTTTTATCAAAAACTTTTTTGGTCCTTGTATTTGTTTCTTATGAATGATTTAAAAAGATGGTATCTAAAATTCATTAATGATATATCAAATAAAATATAACCTCTAATATACTTTTTATTGTTTTCTAAATGGATCTACATTTCTTTTTCCAAATAAAGACCATGTGGCTATTATTGAATATTATGAATTTGGATTAGTTACTTCAAGTATGACAAAAATATAATTTTCCAACATAATGAACATTATATCATTTGAATAATACTTTATAATTTTCCAATATATTTTCAATTAATATTATTTCTGAAATTTTTTATGAATTTTTAATTAATGAAAAGTAATTTTTAACAGAAGGATATTTTACAAAAGAAGAATTCCATGTTATTTTTATTTCAAAATTATTTTCCATATATGATGAAATCCTTTCATGTTACATATTATATATTATAGATATGATCCATGGATACACTTTTTTCATATAATGGTTCATATATATTATGATAATATGTTTATGAAAACACATTTTATCATGGGTTGTTCTTTAATGAAATTGTAGAATGATTATGAAAACTATTTCTTTTCCATAGGGTATGATATGATGAAATTTCTATGAAACCCATTTCTATTAATGGTTTTGATATGATGAATTTTTTATGATCTTGTGGAGTGCATTAATTTTATTATCTGATGGGTGGGACCTAAATCTCCCTCCAATTGATTGGGTAAATATTTATATTCCTTAAGATAAATATGAAGTTAATTGGGTTTGAACCTATATTATTAATGGATCATTTCCACTCTGATAGTATTTTAATTTATCATTGACAACTATGATGGTTTTTTGAGTGAACCCATTACCCTTTCATAGAATTAATAATGATTCCTGATCTACTATGAAAATTATTTTCAAATACTATACTTAATCATTAATTCAATTTCTCATGTCGTTGTTATGTTCTGATGGATAATTTTATTTCATTTCCTTATGATTCATGTCTTTTAAACTGTGAATCTTTATTCCATGAACCAAAATAAAGATCATTGATATATAGTACCTTTTTTCAAATGATATGATCATGTTCTCATATCATTCTATTATTGTAATGTTTACATATTTTTTTGTACCATTACAAAGAATTTAAGAAAACCATCTCCTATGTTTTTTTAAATCCCAAAACTGGTTTCCACATATGGAGTACCTAGGACGTTACATCACATGACATCAAGAGTGCCTCTAAATACCCCAAGTGATTCTAACTAGAATTTAGGGTCTAATATATAACATGGGGAGACTATACCCTCTTTATCAAATCTTCACAACATCATAAATAAATAATCAATATACAAATGATAATACACAAAAACTGAAATAATTCTATAATTGATAATCATCCAACTTCACATAATTAATTCAATACCTGAAAATATGACCATAATCCGGTACAATATATAGGTCATTCCATATATGTATCATCTTTTAAATGAAAAAAATAAACATACTATGAAAACACCCAAGAACTTCCTAACATCATGTCTAGTTCCCCCCATCCATGGTGCATCTTGAATCCCAAATAATCCATCTAACATAGGGATCTAGACCTTATCCTCTCTTACAAATGTGTTGGCTATTCGATTTACTATTAGGTATGCTGAGTATGGTGTGAGTAAAAAACAATATTAAGAACCCAGTGACACCTAAAGAAATATCTAGTTTATAATATTGTATTGAATTGTTAAAATAATAATGTATAATGTCCAAGTAAAGAGGCATCACATTTATTTGTTTTATAATTAATGACATAGACCCCTTTGTTCATGGTGAAACTTGAAACAATCATATATGATTTGGCATGTACCATAGTCTAAGCCATATACCATAGGTATTTCATAGATCATTCATTCCTACGATTTAAATTATTCAATTAATTTCTTTAAAAAATTCATATATTAGAATCCTAGAGCATCATTATAGTACCCCATTTGTATTTGGGGCCGAAATATCCATTCCACAACTCATTGATTAAATAAAATAAATATATAATGGGGGATTATATAAGAAGTATGGAACATAGTGTTTATTTGGAACACCCCATTGGTTGTTTTCAATCTAGTATCATCATCTCCAACAACTACAATATAATAAGTGAAGGGTCTCACAATCAGATATTAATTAATTAATTCAACTTAAAATAAAATTAAATTTCCCAATAGATAAATTTCAATTCCCAAATTACATAGACCCATTTATAATCAATACAATATGAATTAATAATTATAAAAAAATCCTTCATATAATTGATTAACACTCAACAACACATAACCCAAAATTTGATGTGAAACGATCCAATTCAAAATGGAAGAGGAGATCTAGGAACAAAATCTAGGACCATGAACCAATGAACAAATATTCAAAAAAAATCTAGAGCTCAAACCATTTTTAATGAATGTAATCATACCCCCAAATTAATAATTATTTATATAAGAGAGTAATGAAACAAACCAAGAAGAAAATACACTTCTCTAGAGGGTTCTAATCCTTCCATTGGATCATTGATTTCCACCAGAATGTGTCTGTGGAGATTTAGAATCCTCTTGGAGAATCCATGATTTATGGAATATGTTTTAGTTTGTGCTGGTGTTATTAAGGGAAAAAAGGGATTTAGAATTTTTAATAAAATATTTTTTGAGTTTATATTCTCCATGTATATTTTCTAGATAATAGGTTTACAATTTTATAAACCATTAACATTAACCATGTGCCTCTACTCATGGGGTGAATGGTTCAACCTAGTCATTCAAGGTTTAAAAAAAATTCCCCCACAATGAAAATCCCCAATATTTGAGTGTGTGCAGTTTAGGGAGGGAGGCCTCATGGTTTGGTAAAATAGTGTGCCACCTACTGTTTCTCCAAAAAATGTGTACAGTTTCTTGGGGAAATCATTAGGGTTTTCCCAATCCATGAGTCAACCATGAACAACACCTTGATCAACCAAATGTCTCTAAATTCATTTGAAACGGGACATAGAAAATTCCAACAAAGGAATAATTAGAAAGGGTAAACGAGAATTAAAAATATGAAATAAGAGAATTCAAAAAGGTTGAGATATTACAATCTACCCACTATATATCATCTCATTATCTAGATTTAATCCCATGAATCACTAATCATCTGAGGTAAAATTTCTAGGGCATCTGTCCCACGTATCATTTTCCCTCTATCTTTTTCCATATTGAACACAACAATGTTTCCATAATACATGAAAAAATGGAACATGTGATCCATACTACCCCTTCTCACTGTGATCCACAACCAAAAGTAGATTCTCCACAAATACATCAGTATCAAGTTGAAAATCATCAAAATACATCACATTATAATGTTTGAGGTGATGCTTCCAAATCTTTGACAAGTGGAAAATATCAGTTTTTACAATACATCACAATCGGAGAACATATTGGTCTTCTCATGGTCTGATCATATCTTTGATCTCATACGGTCCATTGAACATGGGCACTAAATTTTATGCTCTCCAAATCCTACAGTACCCCAATCTAGGTAAAACCTGAAGGAATATATCATCAATAACTATTGACTCAAAGGTTCATCGGCACCCATCAGCACATGAATGCTTCCTACAATAATGAATATCCAAAACATTCCAAATAAATAACACATGAATCAATATCTCCTCCATAAGACTCAGTACCAATAATATTGACTCACCCACCTCTTATCAGCATATAGGTGACCTGAAAGACCTACCAAGAAGTTATTCATATGGTTCCATCTGAATATTCTCCTGGAAAAAAAATTTATAACTCAAGTAGCACTATGTTCTTCTCTCGAAACACACAAAATCAAATACGTAGTCTCTTATCATGTCCTCTAGAACATGAATAATGTGCTCATATTACTCTTCTATTTGTGAGTGGAAATCTATATGTAAATTAACCTAGGAGACCAAATCCCAAAATAATTACCACATTAAGCATTAAATACACATGTTTCGTGGTAAAAGTCTATACACCAGGAAACCCTATTAAAAATAAATATATCTCAAACATACATCTCATCCAACTAGTCTATAGTAATGTTTTCCTACATAGAAATGAAATCTGACCCATTTCTCAACTGGTGTGAAATCACCAAAATCACATAACTATTTTGAGGTCTCCTTGGAATACCAACTAAAAAGTCCATGGTAAATTCTTCCCATATCCATTATATAATGGTAAATAGATGTAAAACCTCGTTAGGTCACTTATTCATAGCCTTCACCACTTGGAATTCTTATCAATATTTTAAAAAACATAAAATCAATTTTTTATATATAGCCACAGATACTATTAACATAGGGAATAGTAAATTTTTCCCTAACATGGACACACTGCTAACTTTTGGACATGAAATTCATGAATCATCTCCTCACACATACACTTAGAAAAAAAATGTTGTCCCAGAAATATATTATATCATCATTATATATAGTTTATTTGGAAGGTGACCCCCTACATTCATGGATTAAACTCAATGCTAAACACTATTTATAATCATTATACTAATCGATGTTTCAGATATGAAGTGATGAATTAACTGATAAAGATACAAGGTCAATATACTCATGGAACACCTAAACAAAAATTTCCATCTCATCTTGTATGATAATCATATTCCAAACAAAATTAATCTCATGAATTTATTTTGCCTCTATCTTCCAAATCTAATCATTGTAAACAATGATTCCCTTCCATGGGTTATAAGATAAATCGTAATCAAGAAACTACTTGTACACAACCCTTATCTGCTACATGATGTTTCAATCTCGAAGCAATAAGATGTACTACAATCTCTGTCAATCAGTTTATAAATAGAAATTTTCACATAAAAGGTAATTCCACAAACACATTAGAGAATAAACCATTGCATCAAATTAGAGATACAGTGTAGGGTGATTCCATTCATATGGATTCAATTATTGTGAACTGTATACCACAAATCTATCTCTGAACATCATCACTACTCAATCTTCTCTCTCAAATGCATTAGAAAACAGGGTATATTCCTCAGCCATCATGGGTAGGATCAAAATTAGCATACTGGTCAAACACTACAATAACCATTGGAAGGAATTTTTAAATTATTTAGACCATAAAAATATGATAACATTATTTTTCATTCCCAAAAGTTGTGTTATGAAGATGTAAAATTCTGGGATAAACCGCATATAATAATCCTCCATCCCCAAAAACATTATGATATCAAAATAATATAGGGTTATTTACAAGAATAAACTACCTTAACATTCTCTAGAAAAACTAAAACATAATCTTCAGAGTTTATGTGGCCCAATAAATGTATGCAGTAAATTTTGAATTGGAACATACATATCTTCTCTTAAAGTATATTCTCTCCCATTGTACACCTCATGATGTCAACATGTTGGGAATTATCATCAAGACACTTGGAGTATATGAATATTTCATCTAGAAAATTGGGCACAAAATATTCTTTTTTTGGGTGTATAATTTGGTTCATGAAGTCTAGAAACACATTAGAATCATTTTTCAATCAAAAACACATGATGCAAAACTCATATTGGCCATAACATCTTCTGAGCATAACTTGTGGTCTCTTTAAATGTGTAACTCTCAACGGATTGTAGCCTGACCACAAGTCAATCTTGGAGAAAACACAAGCTCACATCATCTTTTCAAAAAGATCATATATACCTAGAAGGGGATAAAGATTTTTCACTATCATCTGGTTCAACATCTGATAATCAACACATAAATGCATTGTTTTATTAACATACATAGAAAAAAACTATAAAACACCAAGGCGAGAAACTCATATAGATAAATCCTTTGTCCATAAAATATTTTAAATGATTCATGTGACCTTGAAGAACTATTGGGGAAATCATTTATGGTGGATTATAAAATGGGTTATCTCCATGCGTGAACTCAATTTTAAATTGAACACCCCTCTCTGGTGGTAGCCCCGATATGTCCTTTGGAAACATTTTATAGAAACAATCCATAATGGATTGAAATAAATCAAGTTTCATGCCCCAACCATTCAAAAAATGACTTGTGACCAATGTGGTGATATCAACAATTTTATGATGAATTTTTCTTGAATGGACTACCAAGATATCCCATTATCCACGATAGAGATAATTTTCACCACTATGAGATGTAATGGTCACCCTTCTGTGGTAAATGTTTTTTTGGGCTTAGTATAATACCAAATTTTCCATACCCCATCCCAATTAAAAACCTAATATGTCATGGATTTAGAAATCTCAAAGGAAGTGATAATCTCCACCCTCAAAAGAACACCCATTACATAAATATCTTTCCTTTTAGAATTCACCCAATTGTGTTTCAATATTTATAACCTCACTCGCATAATACACTTATAGACTCTATCGATTCACTATTTTGGTAGATATAAATTATTTTGATACTCATATATTGAATAAATAACAAAAAAAATAAAGAAGATACTTGGAGGGTAATTATGAAAATCTATTGTCTGGAATCACTATCCACAAACGAATGATGAACAATATACGTCTTTTTTATCCCTCCACACTATGTTGTAGTCCATGTCCCATTAACAACACTTCATTGAAAACATAGTGGACCATTCCTTTGAATACCATATCAAATGCATCGACCTCCATGGTTGAAATATTTATTGTTTCTAGAATGGCATGGGATATAATTCCTCTTCCAATATAATTATTTTCCATAAATACACTATCAATACCCATCATTGGAGGTGTGAAGATCAGGTTTTTCCATGTAATTTATTTAATTATATATAATTATTAATAGTCTGTGAAAATTGAATGTGTATGATTATGAGGCCCGGTGTGCTGGGAATTAATTTCTGAACATTGTTTATGGTAAGTTAGGTAAACGTGCGAGAAACATTTTTTAACTTTTGAAATGATGCTAGTATTTAAAATTCGAGGGAACCATTGAATCCATAGTTTCAGGATTCTTATAAATGAGATTTCGCTTCAACTATAGTCAGTTGGGAGAAGAAGATAAATTATATGACTTTTAATAGAATAAGAAAATAACAATGTTATTTAATTTCTCTAATTTTTTTCCTTCAATGGACAAGCATCGGTGGCGGGAGAAACAACATGGAAATCCATTAAATTCCTTGACTCATTCAATCCTTTGTAACAGTGTCGTTGGAATTAGGTAGGTTCCTATTAAATGAATCCCCATTAATTCCAAAAGCAGTACGCACCCTACCCCTATCATATCTATATGGAGCTTGGGGAGGGTTATTGGAATGGTTTCCCCAAGCGGCAAAGTTCTAATAATGTGCAGCGATGCCAACCACTTGGAGGGTCGGAGAAACACCAACAAGCGGTGACGAGTGCCACTGAATCGCAAACCGAAGTACAACGATTGAGCAGCATCATTAAAGGCTTGTTGCTGGTAGAGATTTATCTTATTTAAATTCCAAGATATTTTTGAATCCTTTATCTTCCTTCATGTTATCAAGCTAACATTAAGGGCTCAACCCAAATGATCAAGGCCCTGACACTCCACATTTTTTATGGAACTTGGTGCATTCTTCATGATATTTTTTAATTTGGGTTAAACGAAAGTGGAATGTCGGGTGACGGGGGCGGCTATAAATGGCCAGCTATGGAGGAGACAGTGGTGTTCTATCACACGTCACTAGTAGAGAAGGCCGTAGAAGGTGACAGTGGAGGCCAGAAATGACCGGCCACAGTGGATGAGGCGGCGCGCCGTCACGCGCCCTCAGATAATGGGGGTCACGACATATCGATGTGGTTCAGAAGTCGTGGTGGTGGACCAGGACCCCTCAGAGGGTCCGATTGGTGACCTAGAAGTGCCAAGAGGCGCTACCACTCTGAATTTCAAATAGAGGAATCCCCACCACCAGATAGGGCGATCCACAGCCAGTGGGGTTGTGGCTCGAACAGAACGGCAACAGCCGTTTGAAAAAACTGGGGGGTCGCTCCCCCCTGGGCCAGCTTGGGCAAACCCCGCACCAGTAGGTCTTGCCCCCTGGGTGTCACGCCCCTACGTGCATTGGACCGTGCATGCCTTGCGGGATATTCCCCTCTATGTATTGGGTCACAACAGCCCAGCGGGCCCAATTTCCCTGATCAGCCGGGCTGATCTGCGGCCCAACGGGCTGAGTCCGCTGCGTCCTGGTCCAATCAGGTAGGCCCAGACCTATTCAGGACAGAGAGGGTTAGACCCTTATCGGGTCAGACCTACACCGGGTTGGGTTGACTCGAACAGGGTTGGGAAGGGTCATTCAAAACTGGACGGACCAGACCCGGACCCTTCCAGACCTTGTTTCACCCAAATAACCATAACATGAAACCCGAGCATCCATTTGAAGAATCGTCTATGGAACCAGGAACCTTGGAAAGATATGGCCCTTTTGGTATGCTCCATTTTAGTTTTTGAGAAATTTGGAGTTCAACTGGGTTGGGTCGAACCCGAATACAACAGGGCCCTTGGTACTAAATTGCTTATAAGTCACTGATCATGCGTCTGATTGACACATTGTCTGTCGCGTTATAACCCTTATGACATGGTGATATTTTGGAAAATATCATCTTGGAACATCGTTCTGGTTTAAATTAGTATGATGGTTTGAGGAGCGGTTCTACCAGAATCAAGCCTACTATGAGTGGGAATCCAGTGGCTAGCAGTGAGGCAGAGGAGATTGGCTGCTACGTGAAGAATGAACATTGATTTTATGTGAGCCAGCATCTATCGATCCTGTGTGGGTTATTCTTTAGTGATCCGATGTGGGTCAATATCTATTGATCCTGTGTGGGTCCGCACCTAGAGATCCTTTATGGGTCAGCATTTATCGATCCTATGTGGGTCAGCAGAAGAGCCTCTAGATAGAATAAGATAATCTAGATTTACGAATAATCATCTTTACTTCAATACATAAGTTATATACCAAGTGTGAGATGATTCTATACCTTTGTGGTACATTTACATAAATGGTGTAACCTTTTTGGTGTTACCTTTGTGGTACTTTTACCTATATGGTGTTACCTTCATGTTGTAACTTTTGCGGTACTTTTACCTTCGTGGTGTTACCATCATTGTGTTACCTTTGTGGAATTCTTCCTTCTTGGATTAGTTGTACACAGACATAAAAGTTGGTGCCTTATGTTTCCTCATGAATTATATGAGAATCTTTTGATAACTTAGGTATATGTATGGGAATATACCTATGTAGAGTTGTTGATTGTATCGTGCTTTGTGATTGAAGTCTTGCTTTGTTTTTTTTTTCATGGAACTCTGAGATACCATTGGGGGTATCGTGGTCCCTACTGAGTATTGTTATACTCATCTCTGCATGGTATATGCCCACACCTTATTGTGTCTTGTGTTGATGACAGAAAACATTGATCAAGGGTGAGGGTGTCAGGACTGGACGGTGCTCAGAGGTGGACCATTTGACGTGGCGTAATGCTGGACTACTGATTGTGAGTAGTACCTACCCTTCACTTAGGATCCATGGTGGATGATCCATGATCTATTTTCTATTTTTATTTGTACTTGTAGTTTTCAGTTGGGCTTGTATTCCAACACCTTTACATTCAGTATATATTTTTTCTATAGTAGTTTACTTCGGGGTTACTTCTGGTTATGTTCATGGATTGTGTGTTTGTAAAAGTTTAAAATCAATGTCTTCCTGTTGTAGGGATATACCTTTCCAGTGCTAGTCACCAGCCCCTAGCCTATGGAAGGTGGGATTGGGTAGTCACGACACGAGCCTTGGGGGATGGGTCATGACAAAGTGGTATCCGATGAGTCGTTTCTATTGAAGAAATAGGACTATGTTCTTTTCAATATGGAAATAGTCTTAAGTTTTATGAGTGTGGTTTTCAGTTTTGCGAATCTTGTGTTGATGTGGTAGCTGACATATCCATACACCAGGACCCTGAAATATGATTTCCGACTCAGTGTGCGAAAACACTAATTGTGTGTTGTTTGAAAATATTTTCTTTTTATCTCTTCGAAGCAACTCACCCGGAATAAATTATTGACTATGAGGAACCTGATTTCTTTCAAAACATCTCTACATAGATAGCCATCCAGGATTCCCAGGAGAGAACATGATAATGGACCAACGAGGGATGTGGCTTTGGTGTAGGGCCCACTTACAGTTATAGTACCATCGGGTGGTGCACTAGTAGCACCACAACATGTTGGGATGTAGATGTCACCATCCTTACTTGCAAAGGATATATCCGGACTGAGTGCATTACACAAGATTCATTGGTAGAGGCCCCCGAGGGTCTGAGGTGATATGGATCCAAAGGTGGCTGAGGACTTGCTGGAGGCTGTGGACAGAGTTTTTTGCATAGTAGAGACACTAGCTGATATGATGGTGATCCTAGCTACAATTCTCTCCTAGGGAGCAACATGGACATAGTAGAGTCTGACACTCCATGTTCATGATGAGGTTACCCTAATCTGGGTGTACTTCAATGGACTTTTCAGGGCAGATTTTGTCCTAGTGTCTCTTTGCTCAGTTTGTAAACAGGAAGTGCTACTCTTACAGCAGTGCAACATGACCACGGACCAGTACTCGGTGAGGTTCACTACTCTGAACCTCTACTCCACCGACATGGTACGAGACCCTTTAATCAGGGCTCAGACTGTTGATTAGGGTCTCCAATGGGATATCAGAGCATCGATGATATCTATTAGCATTCTAATGCAGGCTGGTGTGCTAGAGTAACCACTTTTGGTGGGGATCTTGCTGGATTTGCAGGCACCGACAACGAGAACCACCACCAGAGGTCAGGTAGTAGAGTCATCCGCAGCATGTAGAAGAAAGATGATATAGTATCCCAAGTGGCCCAGGACATCCAGTGGACACCCTATGGATACAGGCTTGGTGGTACGGGGATCACTGGATAGAGGTGGATAGATGATTAGTTGGTAGTGCCACTCGTGTAGAGGGTAGGGTCACATTGATCATGACTGCCCGATACACCGTACGGACAACCAACAGATGGACGAGGGACCACCGAAGAAGAGACATAGATTCGATTGAGGAGTTCTACAGGGAGCATGAGGATGTGGAAGAGGAGATGGCTGTGCATAAGGCAGTTGACGACGATTCGAGGCTCTACCGCCACAACCTTCAGGTGGTCCTCCACGACCACATAGACAAGGATGATAGGGACTATCTCAGATTCATGAAGCTGAGGCCAATGACCATGTCCCTTGTAGGATGATTAAAGGTATGATCGATGCCTATTCCACACTAGCAGCAGTACTTATAGACATGGGTTCCAGTTACTCTTTTATTTCCACAACCCTCATTCAGATCTTAGAGATTCTGATGGGGATGTTAGCTCGATCCTTATGTCTAGAGACTCCTATAGGAGGTGATTTGATGATTACACAACGGTGTCGGGAGTGAGAGAATACTCTAGAAGGTGAGTGCTTCGACTGAGCTCTTCTAATAGAGGTGTCGAGGCCTTATGGTGTAATCTTGGGTATAGACTAGTTATCCACAGTCAATGATCATATTGACTATATCAGGTGAAAAGTGTGTCGTGTCCACAAGGTTTGGACTAGATTTTCCTTCACCAGTGTTAGGGGAACCTTTGGAGCGCATGATGGACTTACCCAAAGGAGGGTGAAGCCAATAAAACATTAGTTGGATAGACATACCCTCGAAGAAGTATATGTCGTTTGTCCGAGCTATCCTATAGTGTTGGACCAGTATGCTGATGTCTTCCCTGATGATGTTCTGGGACTACCTCCATGAAGAGAGGTATAATTTTACATCGACCATTACCCCAAGATGGAACTGATATCTACACCATCATATTCTAGGGCTTCCACAGAGCTTCATGAGTTACGGGTATAGCTGGAGGACTTGCATAGGAAGTGGTTCATAAGTCCAAGTTATTCTCCAAGGGAAGCCCTTATTTTGTTCACCTAGAAGTCATGTGGGAGTTTGAGGCTCCGTGTGGATTATCGGTGCCTGAACCAGGTGAATGTGAAGAAAAAGTATCCACTACCGTGTATTGATGATTTTTTTTTTGATTAGCTAAAGGGATCTCATTGGTTTTGAAAGATAGTCCTTAGATTAGGTTATCATTAGGTTAGGGTACAAGATGAGGATGTGAAGAAGACAACCTTCAGATGTCGGTATGGCCACTATGAGTTCATGGTTATGCATTTTGATGTGACCAATGACCCATCAATGTTCATGGGACTCATGAAAAAGATCATCCAGCCATACCACGATTTCTTTGTGTTGGTCTTCATCAACAACATCTGTATTTACTAAGAATTAGTGGAGGAGAATGCCTATCATCTGCAGATAGTTCTAGATACACTCTCAAAGAACCATCTTTATGGTAAGCTCTCAATGTGCCAGTTCAAGATATGAGAAGTTAATATTCTAGGACATATTATCTCAGAAGATGGAGTTATGGTAGATTCAGAGAATGTAGAGGCAGTACTCACTTGGGATCCACCCAAGAGTGTGACCAAGGTGCATTGTTCCCTCAGATTGGATGGGTACTACCGCTGATTCACACCTGAGTTTTGCTGTGTTGCAGAACCCTTTTTACCATTGGAAAAGAAGGGAAAACACTTCATGTTATTGAAGAGATACTAGTAGTGTTTTCAGAAGATGAGGCAGAGACTGAAGAGTGCCCCCATCTCAAGGCTAGCACAAGAAAGTGTTGGGTATGTAGTCTTCTGTGATGCATAAAGGACCAAATACATATGTGTCTTGATGAAGGATCGGGCAGTGATCAATTATGGTTCACAACAGCTGAGAAAGCATGAAATAAACTATGCTACATATGACCTGGAGTTAACAAAAGTGGTATTTGCATTGAAAATGAGGAGACAATAATTGATGGGTGAATTATTTACTGTTTACTCAGATCGCCAGAGTCTCAGGTATATTTTCTCATAGAAGGACCTGAATCAGAGATAGGGACATTGGCTTGAGTTTCTCTAGGACTTCGAATTTGAAATAGACTAAACTCTAGAAAAGGGGAACATAGTAGTAGACACACACAAAAAGAGGTCTGGTATACAGTTGCTGAGTGAGGCGACAGAGCAGCTAGCCACGTTGCAGATATCCTTTGTGGATGGAGATAAAGCAGCTTACCTCCAGTCTATAAATGTCACTCCCCTACTTCTTCTGCGAGTTAGGTAGGCACAACATGAGGATATTGACTGTGAGGTTGGACGTGCCCAGATATCTTCAGGATAGGCACCTGATGGATTTTTTGAGTGTGGGGAGCAAGTCATCCTTTTAATTTGACGCTCCATTGCACCAGTGGTCATATGGGATTAGGTGTTGAAAAGGTTCTATATGTGACCTTTGGCGGTACATCCTGGGGTGGAAAAGATGTACCAAGACCACCAGTGTCAGCACTAGTGCCAGGGATGAAACATTTAGTGGAGGATTTTGTTTCAAGATGCCTCACTTATCCAAAACTGAAGACTGAGCATCAGGTTCCAGCGGGTTCTGTGTAGCCACTAGAGCTACTAAAGTGGAAGTGGGATAGTATTTCCATGGATTTCATAATAGGACTACCACATACATCTAGGGGAGACGTTTCCATCAGGGTGATCATTGACCGACTCACCAAGTGGGCCCACATCATACCCATCTGAAATAAGGGATCAGTAGAGGGGTTGGGACCCCTCTATGTACAAGTTATTGTACGTCTTCATGGGGTGACATCGATGATAATCTCTAACCATGACACACATTTTACATCCCAACTATGGAAGGTATTATATGAGACATTTTGGACTCAGCTACATTTAAGAACCGCCTTACATCCATAGACAAATGGTCAGACATAGCGGACCATTCAACCAATGGAGGAAATGCTTCGTTCTTGTGTCTTAGATTTTTCCCGATGTTGGGGAGATCACCTACCCATGGTGGATTTTTCATACAACAAAAAATATCACAGCACCATTGGTATGGAACCATTTGAGGCCTTGTATGGTCGACCTTGCGGATCACCTCTATGCTGGATAGACCTAGAGGGGTCAGCACTTATGGGTCTAGAGATAGTATGGGCTACCCTTAAGAAGGTGCAAATCATCCAAGAGAGAATGAAGACTGTACAGAGTAGAGAGAAGTCATATACTGACAAGAAATGGAGACCTCTGGAGTTCCCAAAGGGGGACCACATATTCTTGCAAGTCTACCCTTGATAGGGACTACATAGATTTAGTCCCAAAGAAAAACTATCACTAAGGTTTATCAGACCATTTCTGATACTTTGGTGGATTTGTGAGGTATCATACCGCTCCACACAACCACTCTATATGTATAGGGTGCACGATGTATTCCGCATATCCTAGATGAGGAAATATGTACATCACCCAAATCACGTCTTCAGCCATGGCGAGCTGTACATTGATGATGGGGTGACGTCTATGAAGGTTCCAGTCGAGACTGAGGATTTATATGAGTGGGTACTTCATGGACAATCAATACCTCTGGTGTGCATTCAATAGTAGCACGAGAACCTCTAGGAGAGATCATGGGTATAGGAGGCCCAGATTCATTCTCAGTACCCCCATTTGTTTCCTTAGTCTATGTAGTGGATTTCAGGGACGAAAATCCCTGTGGTTGGGAGAATGTAAATACCCAGTTTTTCGATGTAATTTTTTTAATTATATTGAATTATTATGAGTCTATAAAAATTGACAGCACGTGATTCTGAGGCACAGTGTGCCTATATTTAATTTATGAACCTTTTTTACCACACGCTCAGTAAATGTGTGATTGACATTTTATAACTTTTGAATCGATGCTCAGATAAAAAATATGAGGGCACCCTTGAATCTGAAGTGTTGTGATTCGCTTAAGCGAGACTTCGCTTCAACCATAGTAGGTCAAGATAAAAATATAGATTTTGGGTTTTAGGAGAATAATAAAATAACGAAGTTATTTTATTTCTCTCATTTATTTTCCCCCAAGGGACAAATAGCAGTGGAGGGACCAATGACGTGTCAATCCATTAAATTGATTAACTTCTTAAATTCTTTGTAACAGTGTCATTGGAGTTAGGAATGTAATTATTAAATGAACACCCCTTAACTCCACAAGCATTACTCACCCTCTCCTCTCCAATTTAGATGGATTTTGGGGAGGGGTATTGCCATGACATGACAAATAGATGATGTTCTGATGAATTTTCATGACGACAACCAGATGGAGGAAGAGACTGGTTCGGCGAGTAGTGACGAGCGCCACTGAATCACACACCGAAGAACAATGATTGAGAGACATCGTTGGAGAATTGTTGCGTGAACGACGAATGCCAAATCTTCCTCAATCGTGGATGTTCTGCAACAATATTGTGGTATAGATTTATCTTCTTTTAATTTTCATAGATTGTTGTATCCTTTAAATTACCTCATGTTATCAAGTTAATTTTGAGGGTGCAGGTCACACAGATAAGGCCCGAACCATTCACCTTTATTATAGAACTTGTTATGTTCTTCTCAAGCTTCTTTAATTCGGATTGGATGAAACCCGAAATTTTGGATGATGGTGGCAGCTAGAAACGGCTGGCCATGGGAGAGATAGTGGTGCACCTCTGACGGAGAAGGTCACAGCCATAGCCGCAGCGGGTGACGGCAGTAGTCGGCAATGGCCAGCCGCAAAGGAAGTTGTGGCACGTCTTCGCGTGCCTCTAGAGAATGGGGGCTGTGGAATATCTCTGTAGCTGATAGTAGGGGCTGGCATCACCTGGTCGGGGACTGAGGCGAACTGCGCGCCGTTGAATATGACTGCATCTCGGAATCCGCAGTAGTGGACTGGGACCCGCATCCAGTCCCATTGGTGACCTGGCAGCACCAAGAGGTGTCTCCACTCTGCATTCCGAACTGGGGAACCCCCCCCCCCCCAACAAGCTAGGGTAGGACCAAGCCATCAGGGTCGCTGCTCAAACCAAAAAACCGATGTAGTTCTGGAAAAATGGGGGGTCTCTCTCCCACGTCCTAGCTCTGGCAGACCCCGCACCAGTAGGCTGAGCCTCATGTGGGCCACTCCATTCCAGAGTAGGCATCGCACGAGCCCGTCAGGCTAGGCCATGCATGCCCCAAGGGCCATGCCCCTATGTGGGTTAGGCCGCACCATCCCCGAGGGCACCATCGCACAAATGGGTCGGGCCAGTCTACGGCCCAACAGACCGAGTCCACCACGACCCAGCCCAACCGGGCTAACACAGGATGGTTTGGGCTGGGTTGGGTCAGACCTAGACGGGGTCGAGTAGGCCTGAACTAGGTCTATCCAAGTCATTCTAGCTAGATCGGACCGGACACGGACCCTTCCCAGCCCAGTTTCACTAAAGGGACCATAACATGAAATCCAGGCGTCTGTTTGATGAACCATCTATGGCATTAAGTTTTTACCTTTGTTGTACCTTTCCCTCTGGGGTGTTACCTTTGTGGTGTTACCTTTGTGGTACGTTTACCATCATGGTGTTACCTTCATGGTTTTACATTTGAGGTACTTTTAACTTCGCGGTGTTAGTTTTGTGGTGTTACCTTTGTGGAGTTCCCTTTTTTGTACTATTTCTTTGTGGATCAGTTGTACACTGGCTTAGAAATGGAGCAATAAGTTTCCTCATGAATGAGACGAGTATCTTTTGAAAACATAGGTATATGATTGGGCATATACATAAGTATAGTTGATGACTACCTCGTGCATTGTGATTCAAGTCTTACTTTAAGAATTTTCCTTCATGTAACTCTGAGAGACATTCGAGGGTCTCGGGGTCCCATTTTAGTAACTTTTTACTCACCTCGGCATTGGCTACGCCCACCCCTTGTTGTTTCTTGTGCATAAAACAGAAAACATTGATCAAGGCTTAGGGAATGAGGACTAGAGGGTGCTCAAAAGTTGAAAAATTTTACGTGACATGACACAAGACTACTGATTGTGAGCTGTACCTACCCTTCATGTAGGTCCCTTGGTGGACAATCTAGGAGTTATTTTCTCTTTTCAGTTGTACTTGTACTTTTCAGTGGAACTTGTATTCCAGCCCATTAACTTTCAGTATAATTATATACTATAGTAGTTTACATTGTGGTTTCTTCTTGTTGTTTTATTAAATTTTGTGTTTATAGAGGTTTAAATGAAATACCTTTCTGTTATAGGGATACACCTTTCTTGTATTAGTCGCCAGCCGTTGGCCTATGGAAGGCCGTCTTGGGGTAGTCACGGCACGGGCCCCAAGAGACGTGTTGTGACATGAGGGTTTCTGTAATAACTATGTATGTGACTGATCCTATTGCACCCTTGAAACTCTACCATTGGTTAAGGAAATATATTATAGATGCGACCTGGATTACCACACAAATGGTGGTATACTCAGTTACTTCTCTATGTAAATCATCCTTAAACTATATAGTATTTTTTCCAATTCAATGATTGATAATGTCGTAAAAATTATTCATACTCTAAGAATGAATACGTACTATTGATCTATAAGAAACCACCTTTATTCCCCAGGAACCCTACTTTAGTATCCCCTTAATAAATGAGAAAATTATTCAAAACTGTAGAAAACAAATTTAATAGAAATTTATTCACATGGGAAATAATATAACATTTAAATCTTTCTAAGAATCATTATTCCATTCTATAATCATCTCTTACTAATACTGGGATAATTAATTTCAAATCATGGAAATAACCAACAAAGACCATCAAAATCATGTTCCCCTAGGCCAACAATATAAACTCATTTTCTCTCTCGAGCCTATGTTTCGTATTGTAAAAGTGTTGCAAGAAAAAAAATTGTAATTCTTTCAACATGTTGTTCTCCATATTCCAAACCCATCACCAAATATCTCACAAATTACTCCCTTATCTAGTTTATATAGATGTATCAAACACCACCCTATTATCAAAAAGGGTCTCTAATGCTCTATGATTATCTACATAAACTCAATCAAGATATAAGATTCCTGAAGGCCACCCTATCTTGAGAAGGTTAGAGGATGCTACTAATGGGACACCCATTTTAGGTTAGACATATTCTGTACAAGACACCATTTGTATCAATACATGAACTGTATAATGTGTGAAATGTTCCAGTGGAAATGTTATTAATCTCTTACACCTAAAACTATCTGGGAAATTAGTTTAATTTATAGAGGCTCATTTCCAGCCATAACAAATTATCTTCCTATAAAAAACATCAATGTGGAGGAATATCTATATAATTATAAATAGACATATTATGATGCATACCATATCGTTATCAAAGTAAAAAAATAGGTATTGCTTTTATTATGATACTATTTATCTCCCATAATTATCCACATGGTCAAAATTGAATCACTAATGCTACCCTTATCCATTCCTCATATGGTTCATGGATAAATTAGGTGACACACTATCATATTTAATTTTTCCCCATTGCAAACCAATTTTATCCATTTCATGATACCAACAAAATCATCATTATGATTATCATTTTTATTTTGTCTCAATTTAATTTTTAAAATACTCAAATAATGGAAATAATTTTCATGACATCCAGTTAATCAAATATTATTAATATCGTTGTGCCTGAAATGATGCATGCCATACAGAATAGTGTGTAACTAAAAGGATTCATTAATACTCAATTTTATTCTATACTTGTCCATGAATAAAATATCATAAAATTAATTAAATCATTAAACAAGTCCATCACTCAAGGTGAAATATCATTCAACTGTAACAACAAACATAAAAAAACAATCCCATTATGGGAACATTTGTTTTCAAAAGAACATGTGTTAGCTACCCCAATTAATGAGATAATGAAAAAGGCATGACATCATATTCTCTTGTTTACCTTCCCCAAATTTTATGTGGACTTAAAATAAAAGAAAAATCTTTTGATACCACATTGTGACATCTCGACGATGGTGCCACAAACAGTTTTCCTGAGCCAGTTCATCATGTGACATTAAGTGTGCCTCCCCAAACACAAAAGGATTCATACTCACATTGAGATTATAATATGTTACATGGGGAGACTTTTATATTTTTATCAAATCACCACAATAATGGAAATCAATAAACAATAGATAATTTATAATAGAATATAATACCATAGTCGATAACAATCAAACATCACATGATGAATCCAAAACATTAATTGATAACCATAATCCAATACTATATATATTTCATTCCATGTAATTGTTAGGGGTGAAATGAAGAAAAACCCATATGGTAACTTCTAAATGGTCACGACATCCTGTCTCATATGCTCATCCATTCCCCATCCAGAATTTCAACTCATCCATCATTATAGAGAACTTTACCATAACCTATCCTCCAAACATGAAGTCTATTTAGGTACAAATCTAAAATCTAATGTACAGATTTGATTACATCTCATTAGTTCACCACTAAGGATGCCTAAATAATTATATAGTATACTATTGTTTATTTTTTTGTATAAAAAATAAATAAAAATTAACAGGATTATATGATTCAAATTAAAATATTCATTAATTAATTACACATGCCCCTGGACTCAAAGTGACACCCGAACTAATCATAAAAATTTCATCCAATGAATAAGTTTTAACCATATACGATAGGAATTTCATTTGTAATTCATTCATGGTATTTACATAATTCATTTAATTTCCATTTCACATTCATACATTAGGGTCCTAGTATTGTTTTTTGGAAACCCATGGATTTCTGGGTAAGCAATCCATACCCGAAAACCCTGTGATCACAAGCGATAAATATATCATGGGGGCCTAGAGTATTAGTATGTACCCCCAAAAATATATGGGGTAGCATTTCCTAAGCCCGAAATTACTATTGACGTCATAAAAACATTACATATCATGGTTTCATATTCATAATTCATTTGTCATCCATTTATATGTCCCATTATTCAAACAATTTAATAATCCCACTATTATATTAACTTCATTATATCATTTATCAATGATAAATTAATGATTATTTTCATTTACATACCCCCATTATACTTCTTTTCAAATTGGATGCTTATCAGTTGATGATATTTTTTACACTGTCTACCTTTTCATAAAGATGATCCAATCATCTCCATCAGGTCGAACTAAATCTTTAAGGCATCCCGTAAGTACATGGGAAGTCAATTAATTAATTCAATTCCAATTAAAGTTTATTTTCTTTCTATTGTAATTGAGATTTTATGATTTTATAAACACAATAATAATCCATAATATTACAGTTAACAATTATTCATTTTACCTTTATATTGTTGAATAATTATTTATAAATTTTAACGCCTAATTTGATATGGAGTAGTGGAATTCAAAATAGTGGAGGAGATCATGGATCAAAACCAAGGAAAATGATCCAATGAAAAAATGTTTCTTAAATCCTAAACCTAAACCCATTTAAAAGGAAGTAATATTTCTCTCAAAAAAACAGAGAGAATGATTAGATCAAGAAAGGAAAGAAAATAAGAATACCTTACATACCATAAGTGGTTAAAAATACTTCAACCACACCATTCATTTTAACAAGAAGGTGTTTTTAGATTTCATGAATTCTATCAGGATCATCCATTATTGAAGGAAAAAAATTAAAGTTCAGCCATAGAGATTAGGGGTAAAAACATGGGGGATCAAGAATTTTAATAAAATAATTGGAGGGTATAAATAATGCACACATGGTTTTCTATGTGAAGGATCATGGTTTTCCAAACCATTCACTTAACAATGCCCCACACTCATGGGGTTCACAGTTTCTCCAATGTGGTGCATGGTCTGAAAAACCATGTTTCAACCCATAAAATAATTTTTGTTTGACGGTGCATAGTCTGGGGAGGGAGGCCACAATTTTTGTAAAATCCATGTGCCACAACATGTATATCTAAAAAAAGATCACACATTTTGGTTATGTAATCAAGATGGTTTTCACTAATCATTTTCATACCATGTACTACCAAATGAGATTCCAAATTTCTCTAAATTCACATGAAACAACCCCATTGAAAAAACCATATAAGGAATAATGAAATCAAGGACAAGTGAATACTCTAAATTGTGCAAGAGGAATATCTTGTAAGTGAATAGTATTATAGCTTCTTATCCTCATGTTATAATTAAATGAATTAATTATGATTTTTAATTTAAGACTTATAGTTATGAAGAACACAGTGAGATAATATGAATTTCACATATGAACTAATTTTTTATATTTACATGTTTCCAAAGGCAATATTCCATTATGGAAATCAGGAATTGTTTTGTGTAATATAATGAAAGTTCCTAAAAATTGATTTAATATATATATATATTAAAATCAGCGATCATTATAATCTAGTAGTTAAAAAAATGTTTATATATAACTTTATAGTTTATAATGATATATGATTATAATTACAGGTATTATATAACCACAATGGTTTTGTGGGAAGTAGAATAACAGTTGTTATGTATAAATTGAAAGATTTTGAGATTACATGATTAAGGATATCATGATTTTTATCATTATCAAGAGATGATATATCATGATTTTATTGACAATGAAAGAAAATCACTTTGGTTTTAGTGGATGAATATATCCAGTAGGAACAAATGTAAGATGGATGTGAAGGAAAATGATGTGGATTTCAGAATGAGAAACTCAAAGGAATGTGAGATATAGTGAGACATTTTGCTGTTCTTTTCAACTATAAATAATGATTAATGATTAATGATTTTAAAAATGAACACTGATGAGTTTCTTAATGTATCGTATATAATAAAAATTAATACCTATATATTTCTATGTGGTAATGAATAAAAAGGTAAATATATTAAATGATATATGTTCCTTGAATCTTGAAATAAGGACCCCTGAAAATTCCATTAGACAATTATAATATCATTTATATGGGATAAAGGAGATTATAATGAAACAATCAACCACGGAAAAATAATGTTGTCAGATAACATAATTAAGGGGAATGATGTTTTCCAACAGAATCAATTGAATGTTAAAAATGTTTAAAGAATATTCATTATGTAATCGGTTTCCTAGAGCAATGTATGTGAAATGTGTTTATCTAAACTATAGAGATATCTATTTTTAAATATGTTATTCTATTATAGTTGAAGATTAATAATTTTTAAATGGATGATGAAACGTATTGATTATTTAATGGATTCTATTTTGACATTACTTCTTCTTAATACATTTTTAATAATTTTGTATGTAAGAGATAATTATTATAGATGAAGAAATAAAGTATTTGTTAAGGGATTAAAAATAAAATTGTATGATTACAGCATCTACTATTGGGAGTTATGATGTAGTTATATATTTAAGAATGATAATTAGATTATAATAAATAGTTCAATAATGATAATGAAATAGTATTTGGACACCTTAATTGTGCTTTGATATATGTTTGGGGTATATATATCCTTTAACAAAATAATGTGAAAAATTAAATTGAGAAAATATTATATTTTTTATTTAATATAAATATTTTTAATGGTATGGATAGCATTTAGAGTTTATATAATCATTGATTTTGTGGTAATAATGTGTTATTACATTTGTTTAGATGAAAAATGAAAAGTATTAGTTAACACTTGAAATTAGAAAATTTAATTAATGTTTAAAGAAATAAAGTTATTCTTTATAATATTTATATCATTTTTTTGAAATGTATAAGTATTATATTGATATTGATTTATAAAAAATCTGAACTAATTGGTCAGGTGAAATCACATCCTATATGGTAATTACATGAGGCTTAAACACATAATTTAAAGGATAAATAGAATAAGGATTACCACTAGCCTAACTGAAGTCCTACATACTATGAATTTTTTTTATAATTAAATGTTTTTTGAAATAAAAAAATATATATTTTTGGATCCTATGTTTTATCATGATGAAAACCATGGGGTTGAAATACTATTTTCTAATTAATTGAATCATGTTATTTTAAAATAATTGTAATATTTTAAGAATAATATTATATTAATGTAAATATAGCATCAATGGGATCTATTTGAGGAATATAGGATAAATTATCTATTGGAATAATTTAGGATTTTAGTTTGGATTTATTGTTATTCATGTTATTTATTGAAATTATTATAATAGATTTTAGATTTTTTGGTTCGGGTGTATACATTATAGCTATCAGTCATTAAGGGAAATTGATGCTATGTTTGAAGATAAATGTTATATTTATCATCAAATTCTAAATGATAAAAATAATTATCATTTTTTAGATTGAATCACAACCCAAAATATATTTGAGGAGTTTTAAGGATACTTATTTATTATAATTATCAATGTTTACATTTAGTTATTACTATTGAATTTTATTAATGAATGTAGTATTTATTCAAAGGATGGTTTAAATATTTTGTTTATTATATTATATTGTAAAATCCATTTTTTTATTTCATATAAAGAATGTTTGATTACTTTATATACATATTTTTTTATTATTTGTTCCCTTAGATGTTTATTCTATTACATATATCATAAAAATTAATCTCGAATTCTAATCTTTTAGAGAAAAAAAATTTGTTTGTGGATGAAAATGATTAAAATAAGAAATAATGTTTTTCAACTCAAAATATTTATTTATGTTCATATTCTAGGAATAAAAATAATCAACAATAATTAGTAATAGGATTGAAATAAAGTTACCTATTATCTTTCATTTTAGAGAAATATGTGGCCTTTTAAACAATAATATATTTATAGTTTCATAATAGTAAACATTATCATAGACATATTCTATATCACTCTATAAAAGTTTTTTGGAGGTATGTTATTCTTCCTTATATATTTTTTAACTTCCCACTTCTATTCTCCTTAATAGAATCCTTTTAGATAAAATTCTAGATGACCTTCACAATTCCCTTTCTATAATTTCAGTATGGTTGTTTTATTGACATTTTTAATGATGTCAGTTTTCAAAAATGGTATTTTGAGTAGTCAAACCCTAATTTTGATAAAAAAATCAAAACGAACCAATTTATAAATGGGTGGGGGAATTTAATATCCTAAGAGTTTAAAATAAATGACTATGTTTGATAGAGTACAATATATGTAATAATGAAGTTAAAAAAAGAAATTCAATGATTTATATGTGACCATTAAAACAGAGTAATTAATTTAGATTTTAGGAAAAGGAATAATATATTTTTTAAATGAATACCAATTTCCTACTAAATAATAATATATATTTTTAATTCTTATAAAATAATCACATTATTTTTATTTTTCAGTTTAATTTTCAGAAATAGCATCAATAAAAATAGGTTTTATTTATTTTTATGAGGGAATGTTATAATTAATTTTTTTTAACTTTTGTGAATTTTAATCAAAAAATTAATATCAATTTTTATATAATTATATAAATTTTATCTTATTTTTAATTTTTGGTAATTTTCTAAAAATAATTATTTTTTAATGAATATAGATAAATAGTAATATTTAATGGAATCAATTATTATGTTATAATGTATTCATAATGTAAAAATATATTTCTAAGTAAATTTTATATTTATTATAAATGATTTATTTTGAAAAATTAAATAAATATTTTTGAAACAAATTTTAAAATATTATATCCTATAAAAACATGTTAGACATCAATAGATATTTTTTCTAGAAAACGATTTATCTTTCAATATTTCCACTATAAATTCATTATATAATATACCACATTTGTTTTCTGGATTTTAAAAAAAAATTAATCCATATTAAAAATTATTGTGTCATAATTTATTAAATAAGACCCTTTTATTTTTGTACAATTAGAATAACTACCATAGAAAATTGTCTTATCATGATTAAAAGTCAATCAGGTAATTATGAATTAAGAATAATTTGATAAAGATTATAAAATTACATAAAAAGGACTAATTTAATTAGACTTTTTTATCTAATCAATAATCACCCAATTTTTAAATTTATTTTCTTTTATTTTTATTTTTCTGTGATTAGGACATTTATAATATTATATTTTAATAAAATTCAAAAACGCCTCTAATATTTTTTTGAATAAATATAATAATTTTTACAGAGAATTTTTTTATAATTTTTGTAAAAAAATATTATGATATAAATAATATATTTATATTAATCATGATAATTTTTTTTAATTTTTAGGGATGATATAATTACATTATATGATAACGTAATTCTTGTGTAACACCCTGAGTATTTGCGAACTTTTTTACTGAGAAAATTTAATTTTATTAATGCATTGTGTGACACAATACACCTTGTTAAAAGTGTTTACATGAATCAAAAGAACATATTTCATTATAAGCTATACTAGTTATGTGAATACAACATGTGACAACATATTTATTTATGTCCCAAATGACAAAATGTTTAAAGAAAATTCTCTTATATTATTACAATCATTATTTAAAAACTACCATTAAAACTAAAAGTATAACATATAAATATAAATAGAAATAAAATTGATTAAATATTATTTATATTGGTTTTATATAATTAAAACACATTTTAAATAAAATGAATAATTTTTGGTAATGCCTTTATATGTCTTGAATATACTATTTTCTCAATATAACTTATTTTTTTTGTTATTTTAAGAAAACAAATTATTTATTTAACATTTAGTTAAATAATATGATAAAATAAACTCCATTTAGTAATTATAAATTTCTAAAAAATCATAGGGTGAATTTTTGGGTTTTTTCTAAATGATATAATATTTAGATGAATAGTGAAAAATATTGAATTTTAAATGAAACCACTTACTCATATAATTTATTTATATAGATAATTTATATTCTATATTGGTTTAAAATTACAATTATCTCAATTATAACTCAATCAATTAAATTTTTTTAATCAATTCCATTTTTAAATTGTATAAGGAAACATTTCAATATTTCGAACATTTTCAATACCTATTTTTCATCCAGTCTAGAGGATTATTTTTAAATTTTATCTCTTCAATTTCTATGAATAGAATTTATTATAATTAAATACTTATTTTTAAGAAGAATTATTTTTAAATTCTAAAATGTTAAAATAAATATTTGAAAAATGTCAGTAGTGAAAGTAGATAAAATTAATCCTAGTGATTTAGAGAAAACTAAGATTACTAAGTGAAAAAAAGATAAAATCACGTGTAAAATGACATGGGAACTTTTAAAAAATCCATTTTATGGAAATACTTCAACCACATAATGTCTAACTGTATAATACTATACACTTAATACCTTTTTCAATACGAAAAATATCAGAAGATTTACCTATTTAAAAACATTTCTTCTTTGCCACTAATATCCCATATAAAAGGTTAACCATATTCCCCTTTTATCACACCTATCAATTTCCTTGGATTTAAATATTAATTTCCAAATAGCGTACAAAAGAACCTCACATCATCCTATAATCCTAAATATTTGTTTAAAACCAACCATAGGAGTCCCTTAGTGCTAGAAAAACGGAGATACCCAATGAAGTGGTAACATTAATCATTAAATGTTTTTTTATTTCTTAATGATGAAAATTTAATTATTTTTAGGTCTTGATTAAGTAATAACCCCAACATAAAAAATACTCAATTTTGTTTTTAGTTTAGGGTTATTAACTATAATTACACAAACATCCATCCAATGGGTTATGAAATTATTATTCGTCTATATGGTGGACTACTGCCTCACAAACCGATGTAAATTTTTACCATTACCACAAATTAATTATTGAATGTAATGATTGAAATAACCTTTTAAATTTTAAATTTTTTATTTTAAATATTTTTTATTGATTATTTAATTTTTATACAACACATACCTTCATGATTTCCATTTTTATGGAAGTATAATAACATTGTTCATTTGTATGATAAAAAAATGCCTTACAAAGGGATGTGATTCATTCAAACATATTTTATTAACATCTTATTATTTTTAAAAGGAATTCATTCTCATGTTTTATTTCTCTCAATTTTTTATAATTAATCTCCGTATTTTTTCCCAAAATAATTCTAATTTATCTTTTACTGAAAATGTGATTGGAATCCTCATTTTTTAATATATGGAATGAATGAAATTTTCTGATGTCATGAACATTAATATTATTGAATCTTAATTTTTTTTCAAATTTAGTTTTAAATAAAATGGTTTTCATTTTTTAATGATTGAAATTATTTTTTTTCAAATTTGAAAGAATATTTTATTCATGAAAACTTTTAAACGATCCTTCAAAACTATTTTTCACTAAGATGGACATAGTATTAATCCTTGAATAATATATACTTATTTCTTATATTTATGTGTTTTCTATAAATCCTTGTGTTATGTTTTTATTATTATATTATATAAAATGATCTTTTATTTTCATATTATTCATGAATTTTGAACTACCAATCAATATACCATGATACAAGACTAAGATATTTGACTTGAACGGTTGGTTTTTCAATATTTTGATCATGTTGTGATAAACCAATTCACATGTTAGGCCTAATTATCTCCCTTGTTTACACTTACTGGGAAACAAATATCAACCTTTCATATGTTTCCATTCCCTATATAAAAAAGATATGTATTATGGATGATGTGCTTAAGAAGGTTTCTATTTATGAAACATGTAGGGGTAGGTGATTTTGTTCACTTATAGACTACAGTTTATGTTTCCTTATTTCTATAGGAACTAAACTATTTGGTTCATAAGGTGTGATTTTGTGTAATTTATTAGGGTTTACAAAAATGATATAATGTCAATGTTTGTTATGAATGGGTCTCTATAGTTGCTATCAGTTATTGTTTAATTTATCTTTAGAAATCTAGGATGAGAAAAACCCTAGTTATATATGTAATATATCTATTAAGGATATGTATATGGGTAAATCACAATTTAATTGAATCTGTCTTATAATTTTGGTAAATGATAGAGTTAGTGGTTTAAAATAAATTATATCTTTATATGGATAGTACAAGTGGATGTGTCTCTAGAATAGATTCACATATTGGTATGACCCCCAAAATAAAAAAATTTAGATGGACACGATCATGCACTGGTTCATGATAATGGGCTTTAATACACTCTAATTTGACACTCCCAGAGTTTATGCTTTCGAAATTCAGAATCAATATATTAACCATCATGAATGATTTATATAGATGATGACTATGATTAACCTAATATAATTATAATGTGTCATTGATTAACGAAAAGGCTATTAGAGTGTAGAAATGCTTATTAATTTAAAATGATTATGTGGATCCCCACAGTGATTATTATTTCTTAAAATTTTATTTTTTGTTTAAGTAAACAGTTGTAACCCAACTGGTTTGCATTAATGCTGAGTGTGAAAGATAATGATGTTATATTCCTCCTGAGAATAAATTTTTTATAAGATATGGAATGAAAAATATTGTTACTACATTTACCCAATATTATAAATCTATTATTCAGGATTAATCTCCATGATATAATTGAAGGAAACTAAATTTTATTAATTCCATCATGACGCACCTAAAACCATCGTTTAGGGGGTATTCTGATCCACTTTTACCTAGATAATGAATCAGTACAACTAAAAAAATATTTACCAATATCCAATGTTCATGATATGAGAATGTTATTCTTGTTTTTTCATTTATAGGTTGAAAAAGATCGGTGGTGGAATTTAATCACGAATACAATCTAGAATGATAAAATTAATTCCATAGATTTGGATGACTTTGAGAAATTCTGTTTCAATAATTAAATTTATCATGTTCTTTATATGAACATGGAGAAGTAGTTCCCTGAGTTAAATTAAACAAATGATGATTCTATTGGTACCTATGGGGTTATTTTTCCAATACTTTTGAGTTACACTTATGAAATTACTATCCAACCTGAAATTTATGTTGATTGATTCACTAGTAGCATAAATCCATTTTTTAAAAGCTAATTAGACATAATAGGCTTCAATTTATAAAAATAAAATTTATTATGTTTCATTAAAGTGTAAATATACTTTTAGATTTACCTATCAATCTCATGGGTATGGTACGAAATTTAATAAGGTTCTCAAAGGGAAATCTATGAACCATGTCCAAAATATAACGATTTTTCCATTATGATTAGTGTATAGAACAAATCCTGGAGGATATTTTCACAAGTGGAAAATAAAATATTTTAAGTGTTGGAGGGATGTACATTGTGTTTTTGACTACTGAAGTGGTGGGAAAAAGTTATCTAATGATGCAAATATAGATTATGTTTCATATAATGAACCTCCCACACATCATTGCTTCACGTGAAATGAGAATGATATATATGATAACAATGAAAAAACACGAGGGTTCATGATGATGATCTTTTCCACCAAAATCGTATGATGAGGGACAAGAGGATGTCACATGTGAATACTATTTTTGAAAATTCCTATGATTACAACATTGTCCAAGGTACACATACCTTCTACTCTAGAACTTCTAATATCTTATTTGACTCTATATCAAACCAATTTTTCATATATAATTAATTCAATAAAGGTATTCAAATTCCACCAAAAACATTTGATATATAATTAGAAGTGAAAATCCCTAATATTACAATGGTAATATCACATGTTTTATATTCTATTACATTTTACATTAATGGCAATGTGATTCCTTTTAATCATATCATTCATCCTCTGGTTGAACCTGATTTCATCCAGGTATGTATTTTATTTCTTTGCATAATCCCAACATCAACTATTGATGAAGGGATGATATATTTGTTATTCCAACCCAACCTATAATCATCAATAAATGTGATTAAACTTGTGTAATTTTGATGGATTTTATATCCATTGTATTGGTATTAATTCCCATTTATATACTGTGTTTGTCTCATATGGTTTGGAATAAACTTGACATAGATGATATTACTATTTTTCAGAATTTTGTGGATAAATTTATGGCCACCTTACCGAGTCTTCAACCAAAACGTGATGTTGATTTCACAATATAACTAATACCTGGTGCACATCAATTTCAAATAATCAATATATAATGTCCCCAATTGAGTTTGTAGAATTGAATAAAAACTCCTGAATAAAATTTACGAAGGATTCATTCGACCAATTTTTTATCCATGTGGTGAACCAAATTTTTATTAAGAATAAAATCAAATCAATGAGAATTGTTATTGATTATTAGGAATTGTAAAAAATCATTATCATGTACAAGTATCCTCTACCATGTATTGAATACTTTTTCAATCTAATTTTTGAAGATCAATATGTTTACAAGATTTCCCTTCATTTTAGATGTCATCAATTGATGGTTATGAAGTAATATTTTCACAAACTAAATATTGTACATTTTATAGACACTATAAATATATAGTGAAGCATTTTGGTATTACAAATTATCTGAGAATATTCATTAATTTAATATAGTGAGTCTGTACAGATTATCTAGATTAGTTTTTTTCATCTTTATATATATTAATCATGATTATTGAAATGGGAAGTAAGAGCATGAATATAACTTGAGAAATATAATAGGGACCATATAAATGAAAAAACTATATGAAAAAATTACAATGTGTATATTTTAAAGAAAAATGATTCAATTATGGGTCACATAATCTCATGAGAGGGTATAGGTGTGGATCCATAAAATATGAATTTTTTTGAATGTTTTCTTATAAAGACAATAATGAATAAGATACCACTATTCCTTTTTTTGGCTGGATTGTACCTAAAAATTGTTGATAATTTCTCATGACTATCTAATCCACTCACAAAGTTATTTCAGAAGTGTCAAATGTTCTTCGGGATAGATGAATGCAAAGAAAACATCATGTAACTAAATAAGTGTTTAGTCAGATCCCCTATACTAACATTATCATGTAGTGAAGAAGGGTATTTAATCTATATTGATACATATAAGATGGTATTTAGATGACTTGTAATGAAAATTGTAATGGTTATATAATATGCCTAAAAAATTGAATATTCATGGTTAATATTACCCAACTCATGATTTGGAATTATATACATTAAATTTTTCCTTAATGATATAGAGGTATTATCCTTACGATGAAAAGATTGATATATATACCAATTAAAAAATTTATAATGTATATATTCGAACAAAATGAGTTGAACAGAGGCCAAAGAATATGGTTAGAGCTAATTAATGACTATGACATCATAATACATTTCCAAACTAGGAAAAAAAGGTAGATGATTCTTTTATTCAAAATATTCATGCTACATTATATATGATGAGGATCAAAAAAGGTCTAACATATTTGGATTTGAAAATGATATATCTATTAATCTGGAGGTAAGGGAAAAATATTTCTGTCATGATTTGAATGTTTAACAATATATACATGTTCAGATTAAAGAACCACATAAGGAATATATTGAGCTAAAAATAGGGTTAGAAATGGTAATGTGTTTATCCTTGATATTGATAGAATTATATGTTTTAGGAACAATGTATGCATTTTTTTGTACCAATTTTCAAAAAGGTGTTGATAAAGGAATCAAATAGTTCATAATTATCTATCCATCCTTGAAGTCTGATTTTGTAATGATATTTGAAATTATAATTATGGTTATATGTAATAATGAGACCTTTCATAATATTTTTATCTTAGTTCTTGGAATGACATCATGTTAAGGATGACTGACAAAAGTCTAAGGGGATTTTACAACCATTACACCTATTGTAATGGAAATGTTAAAACATCCCCATGGATTATTTCATAAGAATCCCTGGAATGTGTAAATTGAATAATTATATATAGGTTGTATCCATTCACTTTAAAAATTAATCACACATCATTACAATTATATGAGGTGTCTCTCAGGATTAACATGTCAGTATATATATATTAAGGAAGTGTTTTTTTTCATAGAGCATTACATTACATTGAATACGATAATGATTTTTGGTTTACCTCGTTGTTCTATCAATGTCTTTAGAGAAGAAATTATGTATAATTATGTTTTATCACTTCATATAATTCTTCGATGAATTGTGAGGATGAAAGAGAAATTCAAACCGAAAAAGATATATTTAGATCTTATTTGTAGAATTTATAATGTATTTTGGATCAACAACATTATATTATTGAGTTTTATTAAAAAAATATTTTTCAATCAATCTTATTAATGCCTCCTTGTGAATCCCTCTATGTAATTAAATATATATCTCAAAAATTATGGAGTGATGTTGGTGAATGAAAGATATTAAGACCTGAGATAGTTGAAGAAATGGTTGAGAGGGTTAAATCCATTTAGAATCATATCATGGATGCTTAAATTTGGTTAAAAATTATGATATTAACCCACTGTGTGATCTAGACTTTTATTTTGATGATATTGTATTACAGATAATTTCTCCATGGAATATGGTTATTAGCAAATTTATGTCCTTGGTATATCGGTCCCTTTAAAATTCTATATTAGATCAAGAAAATAACCTATCTTTTGGTGATTCCAAAAATAATATTTCAAATACATGATGTAATCCATCTGTATATCTTGAGGATGTAATTTCATGACTATTCACATGTACTAAAAATAATGGTCATACTATTAGAGAAATAACATTCTTATGAGGAATAATTGAGGATGATTTTGGATCATACAAAAACGTTATATAAAACATGAACCCTCAACTAGTAAAATAATTATCATGAAAACACTAGTTAGGTGAGGATACATGGTGACTTGATGATATTATTATGAATAACTTACCACATTTAGTTGTATTATAGTTATTAATTTTAAGGGAGAAATTCATTTTAAGGGGTTAGAATGTAACACCTCGAGTTTTTGGGAATTTGTTTTAAATTTATTTAAATTTAATTGATGGATGACTCTTCAATATACATGAAGTTATATTTTTCATTTATTGTAAAACACGTCAATCTTCTATAACATTCTACACTATGTGAATTTTTTTATACACACAACATCATTAAATCTTATGTTACACATGAAATTGTTTTTTAACAAAAAATGTTATATTATCAATATTATATTTTAAATGTGATGATTATATCCTAAAAGTAATAAATATTAACATGAATAGTAATATAATATTTATTAATTTTACTTGTAATTGTGTTATATAAATAAATAAAATTTATAATTGTATACATAGTTTTTTCTATGGTCGTAATAAGTTTTGAAAATACAACTTTTTCAAAATAATTTCATTTTATGTCTTACTGTGAACAATAATGAAACTAATTTTTAAATAATTAATAATTTTTATTTGAATAATAAGACATAATTTTTAAATTCATAATTTTATAATTATCTAGGGGTTATTTTTGTTAATGCTCTGAAATATTTCATTATTGGATGAATAGTGAAAAAATACTGAATTTTAGTTGAAAATAACCTTATAATATAAGTTATATATATTGATAAATTATATCATAAATTAGTTATAGATTAAAATTATTTCAATAATAAATAAATAAATCCAATATAGGTAATTGGAATAAATTTCATATTAATGTTGGATATGAATACATTTCCTTAATTTTAACATTTTCACCTCAACACTTTGTTGTTTCATCCAGTTTGAATGATTATTATTAATTTAATTTCTACCCAAATATTGAATTTAATTTCAAAAAATGTATTCAATAACAAGATACATCATATGTCATAATTTCTATTAATCACAAAAAAATTAAAATATATAGACCTTATAATTTTTATGATTCTCATTTGATCCATTTTTTTTCATTTTTTCCAAGTGAAAAACACTGGTGGAAATCCATATTTAAAAAATTTATATGTTTTCCACTCACCTCCCATATAAAAGGAAATCTGTATTCTATATTCTTCAATCATTTCAATAACATTTTCTTAAAATATACGTAAAAAATATATGTTCCTAAATACTGTACCCTCATCATAAAATTCTCACATTCAGTAGAAGTCCACCCAAGTAATTCCTTTGGGTAATTCCAAAATGAGATACCCGAAGAACATGTATCATTCATCAATGATCATTTTTGTTTTCTATCTTCCTAAACTCCATTGTTTAGTTTTTATCATGAAAATATGAAGACATAATTATCATTAATATAATATTATTTTTAATGTAAAATTTTTGATTGAAATCCATACACACATTTACCAAATGGTTTACAAAATCATCAGTCATGTGTAAGGTGGACTAATAGCTCACAAACCAATATTTTTAATTTTTACATTACCACCAATAATGATTTCGAATATTGATGGAAATTATTTTTTTCATTTAATATTTTTATTTTTATTATTTTTTTATTGTTATGTCACGCATACCAAAATACTTTACATTTTTGTGAAAATTATATTGTCATTCGTGTGTTCGGTGGACTACCGGCTCACGAAATGATATGGTGTGTTCAAAATTTAATTGTAAGGTATTAAGTACGGTTTTAGTAAAATTTTTCATTAATATGAAATAAATTTTATTATTTAATGTTAATATAACATATAAATGTATTTCATTCAATCTGACCATGAAAATGGAAACAACAATCATTTGTAATTACGACCTATCATCTCCTTGAACTCTGTATTTCATTTCCTATTTATATATGTTATAAATTATTATAAATTTAAATTTTTAGAATATATAAGATATATATGTCATTTCTATGTGTTTATAAATTATGATATCATGATTAATGTAAGAGGACACAATATGTAACAAATAAAAACATATATGAAAAATAATGTTGTTATTTGGCGAAATTAGAATTTAACCTGGAATTGTTAATAAATTCGTAATAAATGGCCATAAAAAATATTATATGGTATTAGATAAATGAATATGTTTATTTAATTTATGTATAATAATATTATATTTAATATAATGGAGTATTTAGAATGATCAACATATGTCAAGACCTAAGGTAAGGAGTTTTCATCTCACTTTTATATTACATGAGATACAATCCATTATCCCCACCCATTTAATTTATGTAATATTTATAATTATAATTTATTTATTTTAATATTATTATAAAGTGAATTATTGGTATTTAAAAATGTATGTGATGATAAACCTTTCTTGGGGCTATAGTTTCAACTTTACTGAAGAGGTAAGATAATCGTTTCTCAATTTACCTTCATTGTGACACATGTTAGGTAATGAACCTATACAATTTTAGGAGGTGTATATAATTTAACTTCTATATTTTATATCATGAATATATTTATTTCTATGATATTTTATAATTTAGTTAATTTTATTATTTTATGAAAAAATTGATTTAATATCACCGAAGTGGTAATAGTTTATTGCTAAATTATAATCATTTATTAAAAATGATTATGTTTATTCTTCCATGGATTAAATATATAAATAATTCATATAGGTTTATTAATAATCGAGTTATTAATGATATATTAATGCAATATTACCATTTTATAACTCATTGGTACATAAAATTGTCAATAATGTTATTTATGAAAATATGATATTATCTCTCCATTCTTCTTAAATTCTCCTTCCTCCAAATTCATGTTCTCTAAGTATTGTTAAAAAAATTTCAATTAGACTATTATAATCAATAATAGATATTCTTAACAAATTTCAAATATTGGAAAATTATATTTGAAATAATTCACCATGTTTTTCCCAAAAAAATAACATTTTTCTATTAATGGAAATATTAAGGGAGCATTTATTTTTTCATTGTAAACATGAAACAAATATTCTACCATCATGACTAATAATATATCCAAATAATATTTTGTATATTTTCTAGTATATTTTTAATTAAAATTTTCTAAAATATTTTGTATTTATATAAATGTTTTTCTAAAATTGGAAAGGATATTTTTCTTCAATAAATGTTTAAAATGAACATTCAAAAGAATTTTCCTTTAAGATATAATTAGGAGTAAGCGTTGAATTATAAGGAAATAATTTTATTTTTTATTTGTATGCCATATATAAATTTATTATGCCTATGTTATACTATCATACAACATGTTCTTTGATTATGTTATAACTCTTGTCTTATGAAATACATATATTTATATCATGATTCAAAATTGTGATCTTTGATATGGATGGTATGATTATACAATATTATGATCCTATTATCATACCATTATTCTCATATTATTCATAATAATATCCCATTTATACCCTTATCATGTTTCTGGAATCACCCTTTCTTATGTTTCCTTTTCTTCGGTTGTAAAGATATGTATTATGTATGACGAGTCTTAGAAGGGTGAAAGTTAAAAATCATTTGGTGGGAGAATGCGCCTTACACTTATGGAAATATGATTACAATTGCATGTCTCCACATACACTAAAACAATATAGACTCTGTTAATGTGTTTTTTCAATTATTAAATTTTAGTCCAATATAATGAAATTTTTATATATGTTAATAGTGTGTTTCTATATAATATAAACTAATTATTTAATTAATATATGAATATAATAAATGACCCAAAATTAATTAAATGAATTTTAATTTATAATAAATAATGTGAACAAATATTTTTATTTAAATCCTTATCATTCTTGGGATAAAAAAATATTATTTTTGAACTTCACTTTTTGAGTTGATGTTATTAAAATAAATGAGATGAATTGTTTTAAAAATTGATATTAATGGTATTTTATAAAAAAAATATATTTAATGATATAAAACTAATAAAAATATTTTATGAATCCAATAGATTATGATATGGTATAAAATATCAAACATTTTCCATTTATGGACTATTTTTTATTTATTGTAATTATATTATTCTTAATATTGTTAAAATACCTATTGACATGATGAGATTGAATGTGGTTAATGAGCCATTAATAAAATTATAAGGGTAAAACTATGAAGTAAACATTTCAAAAAATTATTTTATTATATTTTTTCAACACATCCTTATCCAATCATAAAAAATATAATAATTGGGATCCATTTGTAATTTAATATTCATGAATGTTAACTTAATATTTTTATAACTTCCATTAGTGGACCTCCCATATCATATAATGGGGAAGTATTTATTATAATTTAGTAAAATATTAATATAAATTTTGATATGACAATATTAAAAAATCCATTCCTTTAATAACTCCCTTAATTTTATAGGTCTCGATTTAAGAATAAAACATACCATTCTAGTCAAAATGTTTTTAGAATATATGGTTGTTTGAAGATGAAGTTCCATTTTTAATCTAGCACTATTTATTTTATTTCTATATAAACCTCCATAAAAAATAATAAACCATGAAAAAATTATATAAAATGTTTTCTATATTTAAATAGATGATTTTATGTTAATATACTCACATATATCAATCTCATCTTTCATCATATGTGAAAAATACATTGTTCTAGAGTTCAATTGAATAATATATCCTGAACCTATATAATTAAATTTCCATCCCCATGTATCATCGATGGATTATATATTGAAGGTAATTTTTATATATTTTATTTTGGAATTATATATAATGATGAAAATAAAATCTATCATTTTCTTTTTTAACATTTCATTTACTAAATAATAATTAAGTTATTCATGTGTACGTTTTAACAACCACCCCCATGAAGTGATATGATTCTTTTTTCATCACCACATAACATGAAAGATTTATCTATGTGTACTAAAAGGATTTAAATTATTTTAATTATATTTTAATCATTACAAAATAATAAAATTCTACTTAAAATTTTAACATAATTAATGTTGAATAATGGAATACATATACATGTGTATGTATGACCTACCATCTAAAAGACATTATCATAGATAATTTTTAATAAAAATATTTTTTGGTTTGATTTAAATTCAAAACTTATGTGTGATATTATAATTACGTCATTATTATTTGAAATATTAGAGATTAATTACCCCCCAAAAACATTTTTAGCATATCAAAGTAATTTAAAACATACATGTTGAACATCATAAAAATAATTAACCTGAATATTATTGATTATTAAAATATATATAACTGTATTGAATGAAGAAAATTAAGTATAAAATTATTATTAATACAATATAAAATTAATATAATTTTTCTATTTATAAACATGAAAAACCTATATCTGGTATCAAAAAACTGTAATAAACATTCTTTTAAAAATATTCTTATAATGTTTACATAAAAATTAATGTTTTCTTAAAGATCCATATTTTATTAATATATTCCAATGAAGATTTTTAATATTCTCATGTGTTTTTTGAATAATATTTTCACACATGGTTTGATGTTTCAAAAGATGGCTTGAAAGGATTATTCAAGACATTTTCCAAACAATTTATTTTTTAACTTTGACAAAAAAAGAATTGAAGGGATATTATTTAACATATACAACATGAATAAACCTTTAATCCATTATAAATAATCATTTATTCAATTACTCCATAACAATATTATGGGTTTATTTATCTAAAAATATATTCCATTAAAATTTTACATTTTAATAAAAAAATTAATTAAATGGAAAGGATATTTTCCTCAAAAAATGTTCCATGTGATATTTCTAAATAATTTTTCATATAAGATGTTAACCATTGGTATTGTATAAATTAAAATTTTATATTCGTAAAAAAATATTTATAATTATTTATTCATCAATGATAAACAGTATATCAATTTTTTGGATATTTGGTTATGGAAAATCGGTTTTTAAATAAACATGGCATTTTGATATCTGAAAGTGTAATCAAAATGGGGTTAAATAAGTGTTTTCAATGTTTTTATAAAGAAATTTTCCATTAATTCAATTGTTTATATAGTATATGACAATTATATATGAAACAGTTTGGAATTATATATCTTATATGGTTAGTTGAGACCGATTATAGCTTATGAGAGATCCTAATACATTGTATACATTAGGATCTCGTAGATGTCATTGGGTGGTCCCATAAAAGCATTAGGTGGGTGAATATAGTTCTCCACTACATTTTTCAGTGTATAATTTTTTTTAGGTAAGAATGAGAATGATTACAAATTTTTTCTCTGATGGATTTAATTTTTATTTAGTTATTTCTAACATGAGGTTTAAATGAGGTTTCAAATTGTTCCTCTACGTCTCTTAAATATTTTTTATTTTCGTTCATTGAAATTTTATTTTTTTAATGATATGTAGGGAATAATAATGATGAATGAAATTGGGTAATGTAAAAAAATTAGTGTTTCTCCATTAATGAGATGGATCTCTAGAAAAAATAATTCCCTTAGCATCAAGGTAATCTAGCATGGAAGAGGAAAAAGGGATATCAATGACAATACATGTTCACTAATGCTGAGGTATTGGTACCAAATGAAGTGGAGGTTGGTACATTAATAATATATTCAAATTTATCTAATGTTTTATTTTATTCTGGAAAATCACGCCCTTTTATATCTACAAATATTTCCATGAAAATTAGATAGTTCTCATTTGATTTAATAATATATATTTTTTGTTCAAAACTCCAAAGGGAAATATCATTTTTTTAAAATATGTGTCGGGAAGTCCTTTTTATGACAAATAATCTTGATTTACATTCTCACCTTATTGTAATACTTTTGGTTGAAATTGATATAATCCTTTATATGGACTAGATATCAATGTTATATGAAAAAAAAATTACATGAGGAAAGGGAATTATATTTTATTGAAAGATGTAGAACCCGTCATATTTAGAGAAGAAGATTGATCATCTGATTCCTATCTAGATCCAACCCTAGTAGGTATATTGGATGAAATTTTTTGAGAACAAAAGAAAACAGCATCTAATGATAAATATGTTAGTCTTTAAATTCAGTATGTATCTATTATTATAGAATACATTGATTTATATCTTAGGGAATTACTTGGACATAACCTAAATCATGAAGTGTAATTTTCAATTTATTTAATTCCTAAGGAAAATAAAGTATCAAAGCCTCCCAATAGAATGGAGACTATGTAATTAGTAGTGTTGAAGAAAAAATATACTATTTGGGAAACAATAAATTTATTTGCATGATTTTACCCATGGCGATCCCATGTTATCTTTATTAAAAATAAAAATGGATCCCTGATGTTGTGAAATGATTATAGGGAAATCATTGAAATTTAAATAAAGAACATATTTCATCTACCTCACATTGATGACTTGTTTTACCAAAATAACAGAGACCAATATTTTTCAACTATTTATATTCTTTTTGGGGGTCACTAATTCAAGGTGAATAAGGATGTAATTTCAAATACAATGCTTCTGATGAGTTATAGACAATATGATTTTACTATAATGGATTCTGGACTGACAAATGAACCTTATGTTATTCTGGACATAATAAAAATATTTCTTAAGGAATATTTTGATGATATTTTAATAGTGTTAATTAATGTTATTTTTTTATTCTAAAGTCGATGAGGGATAATACAATCATTTTCAAATTATCCTTAAGACTCCAATAAGTGAAGAGTATTATGAGAAATTTTGTAAGTTTGTTTTCTAGATTTAGGATTTTTCTATTCTTAGTCATATTGTCTCCAAGGATAGAATATCAATTAATCTTATATGGAAAAGGGACTTATGTGAATGGCCTATACCAACAAACATAATTGATTTACATAATTTTATTGGTTTGGGAGGTTAATATTAGGGATTTATTGAGAATTTTGACCGATTGGCTAACTTGTTAACCCATCATACACAAAACGGGTTAATTTTTTTTTGAATAATATAATTTTAAAAATTCATTAATAAACTAAAGAGAAGATTACTCAACAATACAATATTAACTCTATAATCTAGAAGAGATGTATTTGTCAAATATAGTGATGCATTGAAGAAGGGTCTTTGTGGGGTCCAAATTAAAATTGATAAAGTTAATGCATATGCATAATATAAATTGAAGACTAATGAATAGAACTACAAAAAAAATTATATTTATTTATCATATGTGATATTACCTTTACAAAAATGGAGATAGTATCTCTATAGAGAATGATGTCAGTTATACGTGAACTATAAAAGCCACAAAAACCTCATGTCACTGAGAGAGATCAACATGAGATGTAGAATAAGGCTCATGATACTCCAGTATTATGAGCTCTCCATACACTACCACCTAGTGGAATAAAATAAAGTTCCTGATTCACTGTGTATAAAGGACCATAGAGCTCTAACCAAACTGAAAATTGATAAGGATCATAAGTATATGTATCTAAAAATGGCACATATAATAATCTCTATGGTAGGAGATACATCAATAATTTTTATAATGATTGGAATAAAAATTTATTATATAAGATCATGAAATTTCAATATGATGGTGAGAAATTTTAGATTATAATTAATTCCATAAATGATGAAAAAAATTTAAACATTATTTGCGAATTTGGTTTCCAAATGTTTTGAATGATTCAATATGTTACACATATATCTAAGAAGAAAATTGAATTGTTGGAGGATTTTTATATCTGAAACTTTTCTATACACAGTGCAAGAAAAAATATGTATAGGGACATAAAGAAAAAAAAATTGTCGGATAATTGTAAGTTAAAAATTTATTATTATGTGTCCAGAAGTTTGATCTGTCAATAATTTAACGTAATGTGGTCGCATCCTAAAGGACTCCTATTTCATCTATTTATTAATATATGGGAATGAGATGAAATTACTATGTAATTAATCAAGGGACTACCAAATAATCATAAGAAGAATGATGAAATGTGGGTAATTATTTATTCCCTAACTAAATATGAATTTTTTCATGATATAAGAGAAAGACTACCTCTTTAATTCCATTCGATGATCCATATTAATGAATTTTAAGACATCATAACTCACATATATCATTTTTGTCTTATCATGATCCATGTATTATATCCAAATTTCCGATGATTCTTTAGAAGAATCATAATATCAAGATTTGTTTAAGCACTACCTACCATCCTAAAATTGATGGACCATCTGAATGAAAAATTCAAATAATTGATGATATGTTCATGTCATTTTCACTCGTCTCTCATGGTATATGTGATAATTAAATAACATTTGTTTACTTCTTCTATAATAATAAATTCCTTTCGAGTATTCATATGGTACCGTATGAAGCATTATATGGGCACATATGTTGTACTCCAACTTGTTTTGATGAAGTTGGTGAAAGGATAATAATAGGATTAGAACTTTTGATGAGGAAACGAAATAATTAATGGATTTTAAGGCTTATATTAATGCAGTTTAATTTTTGTTAAAGTGTTTTGCGAATATTCAAATGCAATATTTAGAGTTATAATTGGGAGATTATGTTTTATTGAAACTATATCCATATATGGTTATTATCATGATTTTTATAAATTTTTAACTGAGTCACATGAACATCAGACCCTTTTAGATTATTGAAATAGCTGGAAATATTTCTTATTATTTATAAATACATCCAAATCTATCAAAAATCACATGATGTTTCCATAAATCTCTATTATTAAATTACATTCATGATCCAATATATTTTAGCCCCTATGATGAAGTTGAATTGGAACCTGAAAATTAATAATATGAATAGCCCATCCAAATTAATGTTACCAAAGAGAATTAATTAAGGATTTGGATGACCCATCTACAAATTTTATTCTGAATAAATCACAAAAAGAAAGAAAAAACATTGGAAGTAGAGGATTCTATGAGTGTGTACTACCCAAATCATTTTAGAAGGTGATACCCCTAAAATTTAATGGATGATACTTTTTTGTAAAGAATAATTTAGAACCCACTAATTATAAATATTTTACAATTATAATAAATTAATATTTTTTGATAGCTATAAAAAATATTTAGTTACTTGCAATGCAAGTGACACCCTATTTAAAAAACACTCTATTGTCACATTTTACGTAGTTAATTAAATTTTAACAAATTTATAGAATTTATATTGTAAATATATATGTTATATATCCAATAAAATATTCTTCACATTTTTTAATATATATATATATATGATAGTCATAATATAACAACAAACATTATTTTTCACATAAAACCTATTTTATTTACAAAAGCAGTTTTTACACCTTTAATCGAAATCCAATTTTAAATTTTAATATTGAAAAATTAAAAAGTATAATATGAAAAAATAAATTTCATTTTAGATAAAAAAATTAATAATTATGTTACATTGAATTTTTGGTATTTTCTGAGATGTTTTATATTTTGATTAATACAATTAAATTCTAAATTTTAATTGAATATACATTTTTCTTCTAATTTATTAATAATTTTAAATTATATTTTAAACAGGTTTTATTGTAAAATTATATCAATAATATATAAATTAATCAAATTTATGTTATTTTAATCAATATTATTTTGAAATTTTATATAAAATCCGTGTAATCTTTTGAACGTTTTGACATTAAAACTCACAAAGTAGTCCCATCAATGGGATTAATTATAAAATAATTTGTTCAATTTATGTGATTGTAATTTTGAAAATTTATTCCATATTTTTATTAATATTAATTAATAATTTATCGTTTATAAAAACTATTTTTGATCAAAAATTATAGTTAATGTTATCAACATTAATTAAACCGATTAAGAGAAAAGGTTGCATAAGAAAGGAATAATCCTTAATATTAAAGCCCAAAATGACTTAGAAACCTATTAAAAATAAAATATATGGCCACATTTATACCCTATCAAACCTTGAATCTTATTTTTACTATTATTGTATCTAAATGTCATGTTAAAAACGAGGTTGAAATTACTTGTTCAAAAATTTACAAGAATGCCATTCCTCCACTATAAATCGATATCCATCATACCACTTAATTCAAACTATCAGGACCCATAAATCATTCCTACTGTAATAAAATAATATCTAAAATTAAATACACTAAATATAGAATCCTCAAATTGGTATGAAATACATCCAAGTATTCCTTTTGGTATTAAATAAAACGAGTTACCCAGAAAAGTGGTAACATTCTCGCATGATTGCATTCATTTCATTTCTCTACCCACCACTACTTTTATTCATATATATTTTCTATATAATAAAATAATTATCATAAATATAATTTAATGTTATTATGAAAATATTTTTACCCACACATTCACACACATACATCAAATGGGATATACAATCAGTGTTCTTCGGTACAACTGACAACTGCCTCGCGAACAGATGTCATTCATATTTTCATTTACCACCATTAATCGTTAGAAATAATGATTTATTTATTCTTTATATATATTCTATATATTATAAATACAGTTTATTAATGTGTATGGTATTTTTATATGACATATATTTTCATGAGTTTCATAATTTGGGGATATGATCACATCATTTGTGGAAGTGTGGACTACCGTCTCCTCAAAGAAAAGTGATTCATCTAGGATATACTTGGAATATATGAAGAATGATTTTAATAATAATATGAGAAATATATGACATTAAAATGATACTATAATTATAATATACAAATGTATCATTTAATTTTCATTCATTTAAACACAACAATGAAATAGATGTTCTGTTCATTCATATGTATGTCGTACCATCTCAATGAACAGTGCATTTCAGTTCTAGTCTCCACAATTTATGGATTATAATAACTACATATATATATAATATATATAATATTTATAACATTTTTTTAGTTTTATATTACTAAATCATGATCCAATTAATAGGAAAAACAAGTAACAAGTCGAAACATACTCAAAAATCTAGGCAATTAACACCCACCCAAAATAGGGAAAATTAAAAATGATTATTATAAATGGTAATATGATATTATAAAAAGATAATATATGATATTATAAATAATAATATAGTACATTAATAATTTAATAAATTTTTTAAAACCCATATACAATAGTATTATTAGTGTTTACTCAAAAGGAAACCCAATGAAAGAGACTTTCATCTAACTATTTACATATGTGTGATGAATTTAATATTTATGAATCACATATTCTATGCGGTGTATCTAATGAACCTTTTGATACATTTTATAGTTAATATTTTTATCGTCATGGTATTTATTTTTTCATGGAATTATTTCATCCAATCGGTTTGACTTGAAAATTACTAAATCGTAATAGTTATCATTGCAATATCACGTTCTTTTATGATTGTTAAAATTCTATTGAACATTTCTTTCCTTGTGAACATTTTTTTCAATAAATATATATTAAATGAATATATATACATGAAATAGATATTATTATTTCATATATTTATAAATTTATTTACATATTGTGTTTACTTTTACAATTATTTGATTAACTATGGAAATATTGATAGATCCTTATCTATTACTCAATATGAATATTGGAGAACTAATATTGGTAAATAATTTAATAGATTAATAGATATATTTGTAATTAGATGGAAATTCATGACATGAGTTTGAGACGGGTTAATACAACCCCCATGATTCATTGACATGCTCATAAGATGAATTAGTTTTCCAAATTAGAATAGTTTCATCTATGTAAGAGGGAATTTTGCCTCCACTTTATTGGGTGAAAAATGAAATTTAGGAATAGATATATGTAACATTCTTGAAGGGATCAGTGAATAAATTGGAAAAATAAAGGTATGTATATAACATGACTATGATGGTGAAATTGTTTTATCCTTATTGATAAGGAAAATATCAAATGGGAGAATCTCTTGTAAATGAATAGGGTTTGATTGCAAAAATATGAACTTTATGTGTTAAAAAGAGGGATAAGAATAATTTTTACATCAATTAATGTATGAATGTAAAAAAATAGATTTTAATGATTAATATAAATCATAAGGATCTCTATTATACAATAGATGTTGAAATAACCTGGAATTTTGAACTAGAATACATTGTAGAAGTTCATGAAGGAGCGAATAACATCAATAAAAGAAGGGAAAGTATAGTGAAATAGGTGTATTCCTTCAATAAATACATACCCAATCATGTGGAGGACATATAAATATGAACATTTGATTCCATTCCAGATGAAGAATAAATTAAAAGCATTTGGTTCTATATTAAGCTTGAAACTAACCCTGTCCATGATGGTTTTCCTTGAGATTTGTACATGGATTCATGGGATATCATTAAAGAATATGTGGTGGAAGTTAGGAGGGACATTAAAATAGGTTAATTAATAAATAAGGCTATGAGTCCCTCCACTACTTTCCTTAATCCAAATTTTTGGAAATCTTGTGGTATCAATCAATATAAATCAATATTTTATTCAAACATCACTTATAAAAATATTTCTTTTTTAATTAATTTGAAAATTATTCATGTTATTCCAAGATTGGTACCAAAGTAACAATGAGGATGTTTCCAAGGGATATGTATAAAGGGGTTCATGGAATTGAATAATTAATTGTGGAAGATTTAAATAAAAACAAAATATGTTTTAATTACATGTTCAAGGAGGATGTGGATAAGTTATAGTATTGGTTATAATAGCGTATCATCAGCTGGATAATTAAGGAATTCTTGTTTAAGCCATAGTTTTGTGATATTTGATTTAGATATTACACTTCCCTATAGAATAACATTACAATAATAATTAAGAGTTTCAAATTCATAATATTTTTTCATGGTTCCATTCAAGGAGACTCTTTCCCCCTTTAATATCTATCATGGACAAAAGGATATGACATGGAAATATAAATAAATATTTGTTGATGGGAATATTATTCCACTTTAATAGAAATTTTTTAGTGGGATAATGTCATACCATATGTTTTTTTATATACATTATTTAATTAATTGAAGTAAATTGACAATAAATAGGTTCAATAAGATCTTGGAAACTTATAGAAATTTGAGTTTATAACTATTCTTCCAAATGTATTGATGTGTGTTCATATCCAATAATTTTTCATGTATTCATATTAAGGTAATTTAAAAAATGGTTAATGTATGGGCACAAACATCCAATGGTTTAATATGGAGCTCATATATGAAATATATATGTCAAAAAATATTTCTTTATTTACATCTTTAATCTTATCAGGGGGATGATTTGTAATTGGAAGAATAAATTTCTATCACATGGAGGAATAAATGTTAAATATTTTACTTACCACCATACCAATGTATGTGTTTTATATCATCAATGATCTATAGAGGACAATATACAAGCTAGATAACACCTTGAAAACATTATTATTGGATGTGAACCTACAGGGATTCTATCACATAGAATCATGGATTAGGTTGGTGTAAATGGTATATGTAGGTGGAATGAATTTACATAATTTTTTAATCTACATAAAATCCATCTTGGTGAAAATGGTGAGGTACATAACCTATTGACACTCACTTTAGTAAAAACCCATAATAATTATTTATATGGCTGAATGGAGGGAATGGTCATGCTGGATAGGAATAGCTTCTAATAAATTCTAGTTAATGATAGATAAATGGAAGAGATTTTGGAAAAAATTATGTATATAGTGGGTCTATGAGAAATTATCCACTGAAGTTAGAAATGGTTGGGAGATTTGTAGTATTTTCTATGGTCTAAGTTCCCATTGTCTTGTATAGGTAATATTTCTTGCACCCAAAAAAATTGAAACTACTATGAATAAATATTAGAAAAATAACCTCTATAGTATAAACATAGTATATATACAGTAAAATGTATCTTTTTCAGGATCGATGTTAGGTATATTCAACAGTCATTAAGTTAAAAAAATTTACATGGTGGGTGTGGGGATGATAAATGGGAAGCAATTATTTTTTGGAAAATTGACACAAGGTAAGATGTACTTTTCTTAGGAAAAAATGAGGATCCAATTTATTATAATGATTGATAATTTGACAAATAAGGGTGTGGAATTTATATTAATAACTATATATTTTGCAAAGAAATACCTAGAAAAAATTTGGAACATATTTTTTCAGGGTGTTTACAAAATGTATCCTAGAATCATATGGGAATTAGTATGATCATTCATTAGAATAGGTGATCAAAAATAGATTTTATAGATTCATGGTTTCAGGGAGCTATCCAGTATGGTTTGGAACTAAATATAAATGGTTTAGTTTTTTTATGCTATGTTGGATTTTTAGGAGATTCGAAACAATGAAAACAATGAAAAATATATCTCTTTTATATTTTTCATTTTTTGGGGAAGTATCTCAAGGTAGAATATTGAGTTATTTTCCATGGTTGTGAGTCATATTTTAAAATGAACATAATTATTCCATGGATAAAATATAATATTGAAGGTGGATGTATAATTAATAATAGATGGTAGTTCAAATGGAATCAACCAACCATGTGGATTAAGTAGAATGTAAATGGAACATGTATCTCTATAGAAATGAGATTTAGTTTAATTGTGAGGGACAATAGGGGTTCAATGATTATTGGATGAAAATAATTTTGTATCTATGTAGTTTTATTGGATTAGGGGAATAAGATATGGTCATAGGTCTTATTATTTGTATTCTATAAAACATTAAAATTGTGGAGGTTGAGCCTAATTCCATTTTATTTTTTAAATTATCCATGGGAGAAATAAACCGTTATGGGAGATAGATAAAAATTTTAAGAAGTGAACGATGGTTGGTAACAAGGGAATTCAACTTGGTCACACATTTTGGAAAGGGAATTATTCAGGTGAACTTATAGCTTGCAATGGGAGTCCATGAGAGAGAATCATTTTCTATACTGATATGTTATCCTTACCTAATGACTGCTAGATAATTTTTAATGAAGATTACATTAATCTTCATAATTTTTACCCACTATGATTTTTCGGCATTATTATATTTGTATATTTATTATATCGACAAAAAACCTACTTTAAATAAAAAAAATTAATAAATTAATAATTATTTAAAATCTAATGAATGTGTTCAATGATCCATGAATATTTTACACTATTACCGCGAAAACATTCATGGTTTGAAACACAATTATATCATTATCTACATCATTTCATTTATTATTTAATTAACATGTCCTCATTATCAAATATAATTACACATATAAATACTTCTTCCTAAAATAATACACTTACTTATATATAAAAACCATAAAAATACTGTAATTCATCCGTCATATCATTTTTATTTTCTCGGGAATCTTATAAATTTTTATGTATTTTTTATACTATTAAATTTGTCTTACAAAAATTAGAATATCATACTAATTAACAATGATATATATAATACCTTATTGAGCATCATGCCTTTGTCACATCTTAGAATTCATGATTTTATTAAGTATGATGTTGAATGTTTAATATCATAATACTGCTGACGTAATGACATGTCACTATACATTATATTACATATCAATTGTAACTACATGGAAACCATTTTTCTGCCCTAAAATACCATTAAAATAATCTTTAAATCATTACTTTTCCCCATTTTTGGTATGAAAATAAACATATTTATTTCATATGAACTGGGATATATAACAAACTAGAATGAGAAAAACATATATTCTATGTAAATGATATAACATATTATGGTGAAACTCTAATATTTCCGGATATATAATCCAGATAATGTTCCACATCATATTTTTATTATGTTTCATTCCAATGTTTTATCTTGACAAATAAAAAAATATTCATTTTAAATGAAATTAACTATCTCATAAATATATATATATATATATATTATCTATGTTTCCCTTAGAACATTTAGTAAGAATCTTCACTCAATATTATTCATTAGAAAAAAATGCAATGTCTTATAAAAACTATCAGAATATTTCTAAATCTATTCAAATTATTTTCTGAAGTCTAATTCTAGATGAATAATCTTCTTGAATATTTCATTATATTTACAATAACCCATTATATTTGTCTCCATCTTAACAAAAACATTATCCATGTGACTTCAATATAAACTAGCCTTCATCCATTATATAAACATTTATGGTTCCTCATTACTTAATTCATTAATATCCTACCAATATTCCATCATAAATTTATATTACATGTTAATGGATCTATAAGGATATATCTAATTATATAAATACATAGTTCATAATTTATGATATATTAATAAAAACAAAAATATACCTCAAATATTATTATATATTGTGATCATCAATCTTCATCACAAATTCAATTTTTCAATAAACATTTTTTTTTGACAAAAGAAGACGGATCCATTAATGATGGAGATCAGCAAAAATACAGGAGCATAACCACGAGGGAAAATGATTGAACCACAACAAATCCTCGTAAGGAGGGCCAATGCCTGCCATCTTATGAGCGGCTTCATTCGCTTCCCTTCTAATAAATGAGAAATTGCAGGAATTGAAGCCTTGCCTCCGCGAGTGAATACACCGGATAATGGGGCCGAAAGGTTGAAGCCTGCCGTCAGTGAGATTGATGGCATTGATAACAGTGAGACAGTCAGATTCGATGTGAATGGAATCCCAACCGCGATCTTTTGCAAAGTTTAATACAGCAAGGATGGAGGCACCCTCCGCGACTGAGGGCTCCCAAAGTGCATAACGTGCTTCGTATTTGGAAGCGATGAGATTTCCCAGGTTGTCTCGGGCCAGTAAACCAAGTCCAACTGGGCCATCCCTAGGGAGAGAGGCATCCACATTGATTTTAAATATCCCTTCCGGTGGGGGGCACCAATGTTGGAGAAGAGGAGGGTGGGTGAAAAGTATTTTTTGTTCAGGGTGGTTCTGCCACACCGCAATCCATGACAATGCCCGGTCAATCCAAAATCTGGGGGGCCTCCGGAAATGATTGAAAATGGCCTCATTCCGCCTATTCCAGATAATCCAAGTCAGAATGCACAGGGCGCCTGCTTTAGCTGGCGAAAAGGAGGAACACCATCGCATCAGGAGAGATGTAATATCTGAGGCGGCGTCTAGGCACAGCTCTGTAGTTGATCCCTAGCCATTCCAAACCTCCTGAGCGCTGGGACATTGAATAAGGGCATGGAGAGGTGATTCAATCACAGAGGGGCAGAAAGGGCATGAGTTGTCGTTTGAAAAGTGTCTGTAGACAAGGAGGCTCTTAGTTGGGAGGATACCAGTACACACCTGCCACCAGAAAAAGCGAACTTTAGGGGGAACATTAAGCTTCCAAATTGATGTCCAGGGCCTCGCATCTCCTTCTGTAATTTGAGAAGTAAGAGCTCGCCGGTAGCCAGCTTTCACTGTATACTCTCCTGAGCTGTCGTTTGTCCAGAAGGGATGATCTGGCCCTGCGTCTGACACACAGGGAATACTCAGTATAATTCTCATATCCCTCTCATTAAACCAGGAGAAGAGTTTTTCCAGACACCATCCCGCCCCTTGATCATCAAAAAGACAACGGACTGTGGCATGTTCGGATCCTGGATAAATAGGGGATGACGCCTTCATGCCTGTCTGATCAATAAGCCAGGGATCAGTCCAAATCTTGACCGTAAAACCATTCCCAATTCTCCAGCCTAGTCCTTTCCTCAGCAGATTACGACCACCCCAAATGCTTCTCCAGAGAAAACTGGGTCGATAGCCAAGATGGGAATCCAAGAAATCCTTATGTGGGAAATATTTCGCCCGGAGAACTCGCGTGCATAGGGATGATGGGTTATTAATTATACGCCAACCTTGTTTAGCCAGCAAAGCATCATTAAAAAGAGAAAGGTCCTGGAAGCCCATTCCGCCTTCAGATTTTGGTTGACAGAGAACAGACCATGCGATCCAATGGACTTTATTTTTTCCTTCCTTTCGTCCCCACCAGAAGTTAGATGTGCTGGATTGAATCTTTGAGAGCACCACATCAGGAAGTTTAAAAATAGACATCAAATAGCTGGGGATAGATTGAAGTGCCGCCTTGATGAGGATTTCCTTCCCGGCCTTGGAGATTTTTTAGGGGTCCAACCTTGTATTTTTCTTTCAATTCGATCCACAATAGCCGAACTGATTTCTTTCTTTGACCGTCCAACCACCGTCGGGAGCCCAAGATACTTCTGGTGCTTATCGACCCCAGGAATGCGTGCTAAAGAGCAGAGATCTTCTCTTTTCGGCTGGGGAACTCCAGAGCTGAAAGCAATTTCTGATTTACTCTGATTGATCATTTTTCCTGAAGCCTGTTCATACTGTTGTATCGCCTGGCAGATTGCAGAACACTCATTAAGGGTAGCTCGAGAAAAAAGAAGGCAATCATCAGCGAAGAAGAGGTGGGATATCGGAGGGCCTTTGCGACACGCTTTCGCCCCATGAATTATGGAAAGTGAAGCTGCCCTAGAAAGGAGGTTAGAAAACACATTAGCCACTAAAATAAAGAGGAAGGATGAAAGAGGGTCTCCCTGACGAAGCCCACGGGCTGGGGAAAAACCTCGGGTGAGCGCCCCGTTGACAATAATACAGAAGGAAACTGACGAGACGCATTGCATGATCATGTCAATCCATTTGGTATAGAAACCCATCTTGAGCATCACAAATTCGGGGAAGTTCCATTCCACTCTATAATATGCCTTAGCCATATCCAACTTCCACACCATGATCCCTCTCTTCGCTCGTGTACGTGTTTTCATGGAATGGAAAATTTCATGAGCAATAATGGCATTATCAGTGATTAACCTTTTTGCTACAAAAGCGCTTTGGTTCTCTGAAATGATGTCGGGTAGCCAAGGACGCAGCCGATTCGCCAGGATCTTCGAAAAGATCTTATACAAAACATTGCACAGACTGATAGGTCGAAAGTCCGACACCCCTTGCGGATTTTTCATCTTGGGAATGAGTGTAAGAATAGTTTCATTAAGAGAAGACAGATCCGTTTTCCCTGCCCAAATATTCCGCATCAGATTGCAAATGTCTGGACCAATGATGTGCTAGTAATTCTTGAAAAAGAGGGCGTGGAATCCATCTGGTCCCGGGGCTTTCGTAGAGTGGATTTGCTTCGAGGCCTTAAGAGTCTCGTCATTCGTCACATCTTTAGAAAGCTGTCTATTCATATCGTCAGAAATCACAGGTTTGATGTAGTCCTCAATCTCAGGAGAAATGTAAGAATGGCCTGCAGAGAATAGTTTCTGAAAATAGCTCAGGAATGCTTCTTGGATTCCTCCTGTGTCAGACACTTTACTACCGTTTGAATTTAGAATGCCAGAAATAAAGTTTTTTCGGCGTCTTGCTGAAGCCTTCTGGTGGAAATAACGGGTATTAGCATCCCCTTGTGCTATATGAATATCACGTGCTCGCATAGCCCAAAAACCTTCCTTATTGCGCAGGGCAACATCCAGCTCTCGTTGGGTTTCACTTATTTTGGATAGAATGCTGCTAGACGGGGGTTTGCTAAGAAGATAGCCAATCTTCCTTTCAAGGAAATTGCATTTCCGGTCCGGATGACGAAATTTAGAGTAGCTCCATGTCTTCAGATCAGATGTCACTCGGAGAAGGTTGGTTCTCAGATCAGCTTGCCCATTCTTCCAGCCTGAACGAATAACCGCCTCGCACTCGGGATCTTTTGACCAGAAGCTTTCGAATCTGAATGGTTTCCTGGAATTAGAAACGTGCGCATTATGGGTGCAGTTAATGACAATTGGGCAATTATCCGAGCAGTTGAACGTGAGATGTCTGATATGGTACATTTTGAAGAGGCTCATCCAGTCCATTGAGCCAAAGAATCTATCCAGTCGTTCAGCGATTCGATTTCCATCATATCTGCCTCAGAACCATGTGAAGGGATTACCCGTGAAACCCAGTTCCATCAGCTCTGCCTTAAAGATAGCATCATTAAAAGCAGACATAGACGTGGAGGAGCGCATAGCTCCACCTATTTTCTCCTTCTGGAAAAGGATCTCGTTAAAGTCCCCTCCAAACAGAATGGGGCTTGGCAGATCACGACGGAGTTTGCAAAGAAGATCCCAAGATTTCCATTTTTCAGTCTGGGAGGCCCAGCCATAGAAGCACACAAAAGTCCAGGTGGGGTTGTGGGAATCACAAATGGATGCAGCCACGTGGCGCTGGAAAAAAGGTAGGAGCCTCACATCGACATTATCCTTCCAGAGAAGACATAATCCCCCTGAATGACCCTGTCGGGGAACCGGGAAACAACCCTGGAAACCACATTTTAGGGAAGGATTTGTGATGTCCTTGTTATCCAATATGGTTTCGGACAGGAAAACCATATCAGGTCGACTTTGAGTGCAATGGTGTTGGAACATGCGAACCGTTCGTGGGTTGCCAAGCCCACGACAGTTCCAGCATAAAGCAATCATTGCTCTAGGCGGAGCCGGGCCTGACCCGCCTCCGCCTTTGTCTCTTGTGGGGTTAATGACGTTCCTGATGCTTTCCTCCTTTTGGGAATACTGGTGTGCACACCACTGGACTCGCTTTGTCGTTTCAGGTCTCCTGGTTTGGGATTCCCTGGGCAATCGCCTTTACCACCGTCACGTGCCCTTCTCCATGTTCTACGAGTCACTGTCCTGAAGGTGAGGCTTCAGTCATCCCAGAATCGGCTTGCAGAAGGGCACCAGTTGGGATCCGATTTGGACTCTGCTCAGCTTCAGGCGGATCCAGAGAAACATGTTCCAACCTCGGAAATTTCTCTGGAGGTTATTTTGGTTTAGGTAGCGGCCCAGTTGAAGTAAGGAACGTTAAATTCGGTGCAGTTAGAGCGAAGTTGGATTTTGTGATACCTTGAATCAGGAGACTGTCTTCCGGGCCCCATCATTGCATCTGACGATAATCTCTTGGGAGGCGTTTCCATTTCCCCTAAGCTTAGCCGGGGGTTCTTTAGGGAAGACAGGTGGTCCCATCCTTATAATAGAAGGTTGTTCAGATTCCGGTCTCCTTAGATGAGCTGCAATGAGACGGTCCCGATCAATTTGTCTCTCCGCGTCAGGGATATATGCCTCTCTATGTGTTTTGGCCCGGAGCCACGGACCGTATTGTAGGGTAATATTTTCGGCGAAATTCTCTGGCTTTGCCCCACACGCTTTCTCCATGTGGCCGACACGTCCGCAAAGGAAGCAGAAGATTGGTAGTTTTTCGAATTCGAATGAGATCCAGGTGTTGGAATCATCAATTTTCAGGAACATACCTCGCATTAAGGGTTCAGACACATCGATCTCAGTCTTTATTCGAACACAGGGGACCCATTGTATTGGGTCCGAGCAATCCCACTCTAGGAAGTGCCCGATCCGGTCTCCAATTACTTTCATCACGTGTGTTGATCTCCCATGGAACGGTATTCCTCTAATTCTTATCCAGAACGGGGATCGGGAAGTGTGCAATTCTGAATCTCGGCTCTCCCTTTAAATTCCTCCATCAGGATGAGATGATTGTCAAAGGACCAAGGTCGTCCTTTGAGGACTTTATCTTTGTCTTTATCACTGAAGAACTCAAAAACAAGGAGTTTGTTCTCAATTTCCCGGATGGCTACTCCAGCTACCAATTTCCAAAGATTTTGAAGAGTGGTCCTGAGGGCCTTTAGATTAAAAGGTGCCTCGGTCGCCAGTCTTCCGACAACCAATAAAGCCATACGTTTTGTCAAAGTATTGTCTTCGTTTCTACAGGTTCCAAGTGGTTCTTTTTCTTTGTCAGTCAAAGTGAGGTTCTTCCATTGGTTCAGCAGATCCGTCTCCATGTTGAGAGCCACAAGGTCTCCTAGGGAGGGATTGACCTATCAGAGGTCCCCTATCCAAGGGGTGTCAAGCCCAGAGGGAGTCCCCGACCCAGGGATTCCGGCCCAAACCGCACCAATGCACGCTAGTTCTTCACGACCGAAGCTTCGCGGTCAGGAAGAACACAGATTTTACCAAGCCTCCAGGAATCAATGAAAATTATCACAAACCGGATTTGAACGGCTATTTACACAGGTCAGGCCCAACCCAACGATTTCTCTGTTCAGGCACAACCCGAAAAAAGTCCTCCAATCAGGTGTGGCCCGGAAGCTCCGTGCCACTGTTGTTTTCCGTGCCAGCCCAACACGGCCCGATCCATCAAGCTGGGGAAGACCACAGGCCGCGCCAAGACCTGCACGGCCAAAGCAGCGCGCTGGGAGCAAACACACTTCACAACCAGCCCTGCGCGAAGATTTCCTTTGCGCAACACCCCTCGCGCAACACCCCTCGCGCAAGTCCCCTATCCAAGTGGTGCGCTAGGAAACGTCCAGGCTGCGAGGCGCAAAACCCCTCGCGCAAGTCCCCTCACGCATGTCCCCTCGCGCAAGTCCCCTCACGCAGGTCAACTCGCGCAAGTCCCCTCGCGAAGATTTCCTTCGCGCAAAACCCCTCGGGCAAGTCCCCTCGCGCAAGTCCCCTATCCAAGTGGTGCGCAAGTCCCCTCGCGCAGGTCCCCTCGCGCTTCGAGAAAACGTCCAGGCTGCGAGGCATTCCCACTTGCGCGCCGAAGGATTCTTCTTCACATCCACGTCCTTCGCGCCCCGGGGAACCACCGCACCTTCGGAAAACGGGGAACCCTTCGCGAAATTTGCTTCACGATTTACTGCGTTTCAGCGAGAGCTTCGAAACTGCCTTCCCCTTCCCAAATCTGGAACCGATGTAGAACCAAGGGGACGGGAAAAGCATCTGGGTAGCGTTGAAGACCCAGATATGCGTCAAAAGATGAATTCGAGGGGATGAAGCCCAAAACCCTACGAAACGCCGGTAACGGAGTCCGGTAGCTGACGCGGATAAGCAGAGGGAAGAGGCGCAGGGAACGGTAAGGAAACGGGGATACCGATCCCCTGTCACTGGAACCGAAGACGATGAGGAAGCAAACCAGAAACTGAACCGGTGACGTCGAGGCCACCGAAGCCGATCGGGCGAGAAAACTCACACCCTAGGAAACCCGAGCCCCTGTCACTGGAACCGAAGACGATGAGATATTTAAGTGAAATATTCAAATAACGTTCATTGATAATATAAGAAATATAATTTCAACAATTATGATTCGCATTTGATATCCACTTTATATATAGATAACTGAAAATTCGTCTTTTAATTAATGATATTTATTTTTTCATGAGTGTTTGGTATCTCTATGACATGTGATTTTAATATAGATGGTAAATTAAATAATTTAATAGTATGAGTTAATATATCTGACAATGATGGAGCATTATCAAATTAATAAAATTTATTGATAACATAATATGTGCAGTACCTTGAATTATTTCGATACTAAATTTTGATTCCAACGGATACATCACTAAATCATATAATTTCGATGATATAAGAAATTTTTTGAGACTTCCTACTTATCTTTTATTTTATATAACCATATTAAGAAACAAATATAACATTATATTTTAATAATGGAATCACATTTATAAATTGATATCATTTCTCACGTAATATAACATAATAGATGTGAAACCCATATGAAATATTTGATGGGAATTTTTTAAATTGTAAATCATTATAGATATCACATTTTCTAAAATTATTTATAATAAATGGACCAAAAAACTCAATGGTATCAAATTTTATGGAAATATACATATATTTAATATTAGACTCCTTTTACCAATTATAAATTATATATTTATATTTATATTTTTGTATAAAAATTCAATTATATTTACACTCGATATCATATGTTTTTATTTATTTTAATAAAAAATATTCTCTAAGTCTTATAACAATAAGAAAATATGTGACACTTTTATTGGATAATTCTACTTGACCAATTTCCACCATAAAAAATGTCATAATATAATAATAAATATATATTTATAATGATATTTATTTTGAATATATCTTTGAGTGAACATCTATTCCAAACCCTTGAGAAACCAGTGAATTATCATGGGACATTTTTAATGTGCAAAAAATAATATAAGTCATTTTTAATTTATTCCATTACCATATGATTTTTTAATGTAAAAATAATTCGATTTATTAATAAAACACAATTTTTTAAAGTATAATAGTAATTGATTATTATTTTCAACAATTATATGGGGGTTAATTAAGATTCATCTCTTAACAATAATACTTCGACTTTTTTCCTGTGACAACATTAACCGGATGTTTGTGAACTAATTTTAATAATCCATTTGTATGTTTAATAATTAAAAAATATTTTTGATTTTGTCTATATTTTTTGTACTCTATTGGATAACTAGTTCAATAAAAAAAGTGGTTATCAGTGAATAATCATTGGATGTCCATCCATGTCTTGGTCTGGACTATCATTGGTTCTTAATTCCATATCATGAATTGTCTAAACAAGAATCTTTATAAGATTCCAAAAATAAATGGTATTTTCTTATATAATTTTGTATTCCACTCACTATGTAGTGTTAAAATCCATAATTTATATGAATGATAAAAATAAAGAATTATGTAATAAAAAATCAAGAAAAAAAATAATATTCAAATAAAATCACACAATCAATATCAATTTTACACATAATATTTTTATAAATAATGTATGAAAAAATATGATAACTAGAATAAAAAACAATAAAATTAGAAAAATTTATAATAATAATAGATTTAATGACCATGAACCAATAATGTATATCAAATATAGCATAAAATGGATGTTATTATATTTTTTTATGGTTTTCATCCCCTAAAAAATGACATCACCCCAAGAAATTTCAATTAATATTTTCATTTAAAAACTAAATATCCATAAAATTATATAATTCTTAAATCTAAAAAAGAACTTAATAATTTCCAAAATACTCATTGAACATATATAAACTAAAAAAGGTTTTCTTGTATAGAATTATTCTTGTAAAAGGCATTGAGTTTTCTTGTTCTAATAACATTTCAAATTCAACCCAGACAAATTTCATTATATAAATCTCACTATGATACCATTTTCCAAAAAACTAAATCATTTCACCATATCTTGGGTCCTGAGTTATCCCATCACACAGATCCTGGCACATATCTCACCATGATGGTCTAGAAAACATATTCAGTGCATCATCAAAAATAAATTTTTAATGATATCTCAAATTGAATAATAAAATTCAAGAATAGTGTTTAATTTGGAAACACGGTATAGTCTTCCTATAGATTAGTGATTCATGAAAATAAAATTTTTAATGTTTAAGTTTAAACACATCTAAATATATTATAATAACCAAATTTCTTGAAAATATGAAAAAGAATCAAAAAATATATTTATATAGAACATGAGAAATATAAATAAGTTGATACGTATAATTAGCTAATGAATAACTAAATATATAGAATAAAAGAATGAAAATATAATATAGATGTATACAAAATTAGAACTATAATGGAAGGAAACAATTAACTAAAAAGTTAAACATACTCTATACATATCAATATCCTTGGTGAGATATCTTATCCTTTCATATCCCTGAACCAGAATAAAAATATGTTCCAAAGTCCCCAACTCAAAGTGACTCATTACCTTTACATATATTTGGAAAAATAATATTTACGTACACCATGGGGGTTTATTTTTGGTGTGAAAATGAAATTACCAATAATAATATGGACACCGATATTTGAAAAATATTTATCATGAAATCAATGTAAATCTTGTTTGAAATACATCGACGAAAAAGAATTATTTTTCCATTATATAAAAAAGTTACATTTATAGTACGTACATAGGTATAAAAAACGTGTAACTATGTAATTTTAAATACATTATGAAATAAAAATATATTTTCATTTAAATAATAATAATATTTCTTTATATGATTCTAGGATGGTATCAGACGATTTTAATCTTTGGCACCCTTGGATCCCCATAATACATCCTACTATTGGGTTATGGTTATATGAGAGTACTATGTACATATGGTTTTGTTTTATGGTAATAACCACGTCAATTATATTATATTTTTCATTGAATATATTTATCCAAAATGTTAATCTAAATGGTTGAGGAATCTCTTGAAATGATATCTTTAAGGAACTCTATTTCTATTCATATATTTACATATTATATATATCCAAAGCATAAATATTCTCTAAATTAAAAAATTGGCAATTTTAACAAACCCACATTGAGGTATATCATATTGTTATTATCTGTTGTTATAATTTATAATATAAAGTTTCACTATTTTAATTTCCATTATCCTTATCATATTTTTTAGTTATTTTATGGGTTTATAAACTGAGCATGTTTTAGAAAATCGTCAAAATTATTTTGGAATATGAAAAATGGAAAAAAAGATTTATAGGATTGGTTTATGGATTGGCCTAACAATGAATATAGATATGGGAATTGGGATTTTTGTGATTTCATATTCACATGGGAGGTGAAGGGTTTTTCAAAACATGTTTTACCACCATAACATATACTAAATCATGTCCAATATCACTCACACATTAGATGGATATTTCTTTTAAGATGATGGCCTAAACAAGAGTTGTACATTAATAAATAAATAAATTAATTTAATTTTCCACCATAAGAATGAAATTTATTCTACAAGTGTTCTAGGTCTAAATCAAAAAGATTTATCAAGGATATTTTTTAAAGAACATTCTCTATAGAACCTATTTTCAATGAATATATGTTCATAGAATCTCTAAAATCAATAGTAAGTCTATGTATTCACTTTTCTCTCTTGATATTATCATATCTCCGAACATGGTACATTATATTCGATAATTTATGGATTGAACTATGGATTTGGATTTTTTTTGATGTGATGTTGATTAGATTTATTGATAAAATTAAATTTCAATTCCTAACATAGTGGTTTTGTTTTTCAATTAATATATTTCATTAATGGTAATGATGTAAGATGATTCTTTATTTTCTAAAAAATATATAGTACATGAAGGATTTGATTTTTACATTTTTTTATTTTTATTTTAATGAAACATAGGTTGAACATTTATTAGGAAATCACTATTAATAATGGATGTGAATTTCTAGATTTTAATTGATTTATAAAACCACATTTGTTTTGTGATTTAATTTTTTATATTTAGAGGACACGTTAAAGGTTTTTCATTAATATTTTTTAAAATAATTATTTATTTGTGATATGAATTATTTGGATATCATGGAATATGATGGTTTAATGTTCTTAAAATCTAATTGGAATACACTTTTCGATTATGACCTTTGAATGGGTTTCCATATTAGAGGAAACTGGATAATACTAACATATTAGAGTGTTTTTGAAATAAGAAATAACTATTCATGAGTTCAGGACTATAACTCGGAATGCACATGTAAGAGGGTAAATGGATGATGTTAGATATTCCTTGTGGAATAAATGAATGAATCCTTTTTCATATTTTAATTTAAATTTAATTACATTGGAGAAACTATTTTTCATAATCATCACATTATTATAATTATAATTTTAACGTTGAGTTTACTTGGTCATGTCCTAGTGGAACGAATTGTGATGTATCTTAGTGAAATTCTATTATCTATAAATATATGAAAATTTATATATAAATTTTTATATATGAAAATGTTTTTCATTATGACATATGTAATAGAAAAGTCTATTTTTTCTCTAATTGAGATTCATGAGGCTGCATTCATTGGATGGTGGTTTTATAATGGTGTTTTTTATATAGGGGTTTTAGTGATGCACAATTTGTGTTATTTTATTAGGATAAACTATAGATGTCATAGTTTTCCATGTTAAATGATACTTTTACAACTCAGTTATTGTTGTTTATTTATTTATTTTTATGTTTTGTATTTCTTATTCATTAGAAATAACAGGGTTTAGGATTGGTTGTTTTTATATTATATTAATATGTTGTGTTTTTTTGAATAGAAAATCATATCAAAAAAACTTAATTCCATTTTCATTTATTACATGAATTTTTTTTAGGTACTCACATAATGAGTGGCACCTAATACTTTCCAAATTCAATGGTTATAGTTGGGATATTGAAAATGTAGTAGGTTTTGGTCAGTCCATCTTATTGGGATATAATGAAATAGATATGAAATGTATTATCATTAAATGTAAATCATTAAAATCTATAGTCTACCACATTATTTTGAAAGTCATTATAATTTGGTGGAGTGAGTATAAATGTTTTTTGGTAACATCTATAGGAATGTTGTCATCTCATATTTTTGGGTTTTATCGATAACTTATTATATCATAAAAAATTAATTCTACTTCCAACAAGGAATACATTACTCATATTATATATAATGGTTATAAAATACTGATTATATTTATTGTTAATATTGTATATGTTAAAAAATGTGCGCCATTATTTACTATTTTGGGATAAATAATTTCTTTTAATGCCTATAGTGAAATGGTACAAGCTTGAGAACCTAGAAACTGACATGAAAGGGTAACCTATAAAATCATTATAGATAAATCATAGGTTAAAAACAAATTTTTATAGATTCGATAAATATTTAAAAGATTTTTACAATGGAAATCATAATAACAAAGAATTACTTTTAGATTATTTAATTGAGATTCCAAAATAATATCCACAAATCATTCAGCGAGATTAAAAACATGAAAAGGAAAAAACATGGAATAATAGAATGAATATAATCATTCATTTCAATAGAACTGAATCTTAAATAATTTTTGTGTTATTAGTTTAAAAGATGGATGGTATTACACACCAATGGTGAGATTTAAATATCCAAGATAAAATTAATGAAAGTATTACATGGGATTGATTGGAAGAATTATTTAATAAAAAAAAATATCCACACTCAGTCATGTTATATATTAGAAAATATTTCACCAGTATATGTAGGATGAATTTTCATTAGTTGACTATGTTGCTATATGGAGGAATATTGTTTGTTTTTCTCAACAATAAGGAAATATTAAATTAATAAATATTAAATATTTTACTTTGAAATATGAAAAAATTTAATTTGAAGAAAGTTTTTCTATATGATTTCTATTTTATAGAAATGGTTAGTGGATAGATAGTGACTGAAAGGGAAATTATTGGGAATCCAACCAGTGGATAAGTGTTTATCTATATGAGAATATGTGGGAACACTATTTATTGGAATAAAATTAAATAGTATATAAAATTATATCAAGTAAAAATATAATAGAACTGTACTACTGAGAAGTTATATTTCATATTTACCATATTAATATGACCTAATGTTTTTATTGTTGTTCATTTGAGCATAAGATGTCATATTTAACATTATCAACCAATGTATTTGATAAATGATATCAAATGAGACATCTGTATCTCTATTTCTATACTTATGTGAAATCAGTTGATCAAAATACATGTTAGGATTCATAGACATCACACACTTTGGCAGTACGATCTAGAAAGAATAGTTCTTTTCCACTAAACCTAGTTATCCATAGAGATTCTTGAAAAAACCCAACTCCTAAAACAATACAACCAAAAAATGAAACAAATGATGAAGGTTAATGGTAGTAGAAAATAATATGGGGTGGACTAGATAGTCATAGATGATCCAATTTGTCATTTGGTTATACGAGATACCAAGCATCCAAACTCTACCCTTATGATTTTTTTTAAATTTGAGAATACAACTATTTTCATCCATGTCATATCATTAATCCAAAAGAGATATATAACATGATGATTCCATATGTGATTATCATCAGGACACGTATTATGTATCTTGTGTTTTGGTGTTTTAATTTATATAATGTTATATAATAATTTATAATGTATAGTGATTTTAGTGAATTTTTATTTTTTATAATGAAATAATTGATATATTTCATGGAATTTATTACTTAATTTCATTATAGATCATATCCATTATTACACATGATTATTAAATTCTGAATATTGTAAAGGTTCATTATACCTCATCAATGGATGCATGTTTTTGAATTTGTTAATATTATTTATTTTAGTTCCTAAAGATCTAATTATTTAATAAAAATTAAGAGCAGTCACATTATCAATTAATGATATAATTGAGAAAATAAAAATTATTACCATTATGGATAAATATCCAGTTGTATTAATTCATAACATAATAAGTTTCAGAACTAAATATAAGGTGTAATTTTTAATTTTTCATCTTCATAGAACAAATATTATATCACTTCAATAGTGAATATTGCAAGTAATGTAATTAATTTAATTGATGGTCATGTTAGACGAATCAGATGGTAATAGTTTTATAAAGAAATATATATTACCTTGGATTGATCCCTTTCTTTTCATAAGGAAGGGATATGTGTTTTTTATAACTATATTTTTATTGTAAATTGATCAATGATGATGTAATGAATATATATCCCCTTACTCCAATTGATGAAAATTTTCAATGAATCCCAATGGTTATCATTAATTAATCTCCTTTATTTAATCATTATCTCTTGGTTGGGAAGGAATATATTTAGAAAAGAAATTATATAGGTAAAAAGTGTTAGGAGTTAATTTATTCATTATTAATATCTGTTTATAATCTATTGTCTTAAAAAATAAAATTATGTTTTTATTAAAATGATTAATCATTATTTTTTGTAAAACAAAAAATATTTTATCTGATCTTTTTGGATTAAATTTTTTTATATTATCTATCTAGAGAATACCATGAGTAACATTTAGTTATTGTTTTGTGAACATATTAAGATCTCTAGTTATATGAAAATTTCAATAAATTAAATTTATGTAAACAATAAGTTATTTACCTTATAGAATTAATTTCTGAGATAGAAATTTCAATAGACCATAAAAATATTATAGTATTTATCTCATATAAATAAAAAAATGAATTATAATATATGAAAAATCAAGGTCATAGAAAGTCACTATAATCACTTTTTTAGGAATATAATGTATATTACCTACTTTGACATAACTCATGAGAATAGTCACTTAATTCTTCTTAATTGATGATTGTAAAAAATACAAACGAGACCTTCAATCCAAGATAACATCATATTGAAATGTTATCATTCCCTAACATTGAAATGTTAATTTGGTTTTTTGTGACTCTTATACAAATTTAATTTAATATAATTTCATATATTTGGATTATGACATAAATCATGGATCACAGTAATTGAGAATTCATGAAATAAATTATCTTTATCATGTCATGGAATTAGCTACATTGGTTCATTATTTGAAAACATGAATCCATTCTCTCTTTGGAAATATGTACACAATGTTCTTATATCATAATTTATTGAATCATAAATATTGTAAAATTTCATTAAACATATGAAAATGATGCTAGAAAAAGTATATCCATTTGTTTGAATTTGACATTATTTATTCACTGAGAAAAATTAATTTCATGGAAGATTCATTATGTTGAAAGGAATATAATTAACTAGACAGAAAATATTATTGTTAGATTAATTTAACATGTTTCATAAATGATATTCATTTTTGTTTCATTGAAAATAATGATTTCAGAATCATATTTCTAGTGGAACTCATAGATGACATTGCTGGGAAATTTACGGATTAAAAAAATTATAACATTGTTTTCTTATCATTTTATCAAATAAAAATAGTGTGGAGCCATTGATTCATAAAAAATGATGGAAATTATATGTTTCCTTTTAAATATTAGATTTTCATTCTTCTCCTGTATTGGGAACAACATTATTCTTCTTGTCACAAATCTAAGTGTAATGTTTGGACTGACATATTGATAATATACAAGTACCTATGGTCCTATTTTTTATTTCTATATAAAAAAATAAATATTGATGATTACATTACAAAAAAAATGTTAGAATGTGGTGGAATTGATTCCAAAGATTCTATACTTGTATAGTGACTCACAATAATCAATATATTTCTTGAGAACTAATATCTATTTTCTTTTTCTTGGGATTTCCATGAATAATTCTGTAGTATCCAATATAGAAAATTTTATAATGACCCAAAAAATTATCCTTTTTCATTTTGAATAATGAATCCATTATAGAATTAAACCTAGATTATCTCTATATTTAGGAAGTGTAAAATAATCATTGAATATTTGTTTTGATAATCTTTGAAAGAAATCATCCTTTTCTAATTCATGATTATCATAATCATTATAGTAAAATGTGGTTACTCAATTGGTCAATGGCACAACATATCATCCTTAAAATGATGGGATATGATAATGAACAATTAAGAAGATAGATTTCAGGTTATTATCTTATTCTATATATTTATATTCGAAAAAGGAGGACAATTCCCTCTTAGTTGACTTTTTATATATCATAATTTATCAATAAACAAAAAATATGACTCTTGTTGAGGAACTATATAGTTATCTATGTCGATCAACACAATGTTGGTATATACAAGGGATACTCACTATTGGGATCATGTCGTATTCATGTTATTGTGACGACGAATAAAATGATAAAAAATGATGGTTCTAGCATGAATTAATGAAAAATATAATTATGATCCCTATTTTTTATGAAAATGGAATGGAATGGGTTTCAACTATCATGATGTAATTGTTAATTTTACCAAAAACTCACAATGGTTCCCCCATATGTAGCTGGGTACGAACATCTTTCCAAAGGGTGTTGGTCATATGGGTTTTGATTTCAAGCATCTCTTGGGGTATTTGATGGGTCTAGAGGATGGAAGGTCGATCTCATCACTCCCTTTTGGGAGAATTATTTTTTACTATGAGACTCCCTTGTTGATTTAAACCATGATCATGAGATCTTCTTCAAACCCCGATGAGGTACTGGTTACCCCTATTTCAATTACATGATTACAAACATGTATTGATAGAGAGTATCATGTATATATCATGAGTTCTCTTTCGGAATCTAATTTAATTATCATTCATGGGACCATGGCCTTGATTGTGCACTCTGAAGCTTATTTCAATCTAGGGAGATGGATGGAATCTTAGAGATGGGATTGAACCTCTACGAGGTGTCATAAAGATCCAAGGATAACATGAATCAGAACACATTTAGTTCATTTGATATAGATTAATGTCATATAACTAGACATATCTATGCGGTTTAGCATCATACAGTAATGATATACTATCAGGTTTGAGAGTCAATGAGGTTTCCTATGTATCTTGATTAATACAAGAAGTAGAGTTCACATTGTTCATGATATGGGAATTTATGTCGTGAGAGATACAACACTTCAGGCCCTAGGAGGGATTTATGAAAATGGGACTTCCCCATATGTATTTTTCAATAATATATCCCATTAGGTGGGGATGGAATACAATCAGGTTTACATCTGAAAAGTGAAGAGCTCAAAATGGTAGAATTCTCATAATGTTATTAGCTCAAATAGCTCTGATATATACTCCCATGTGATCCATGATCATTGTGAGAATCAAAATAAAGTGTTGGATTAGACACATAACAGGAGATCATATTCATTCAAGTCTCATAAATAAATATTTTCATTTAATATAAATGAACACCCATATCGTGGAGGGTAAGTTATAGATCTTGGGACAAGGGAATGATTCCAACATATCCTGATTATCGAGGAAATCAATGTTCTCATGGATCAATTCATCCAATGTTCACTGATGGATTAGAGGTACTTGGGATCGTGACTGGGGATTATACTTAGAATGGTGCATGTGTGTGAGTCTTCTTCTAATCCTTTGATAGAAAAACAATAATGGAAGACCTATGGGATGATTTAATACCATAATCTATGAATTATTAGAATGTTATGGTACTTACACCTTAGTGGATGCACATTGATGTTTAGGACTTATAAAGGCTTCATATGTATACTGGTTATGGAGGGAATCAGATTCCTCATTGTTCAGTTTATGACGGAGCATACACACTGAGGTCACCTGTGTGGTCTGGTCTTACACTCAGTTCATTCCAATTTGGATTGGGAATACACTATAATGATTTCGGTGTTTTATATTCATTATATTTCCTCTAGAAGATTAATGAAATTTGGTGATGACCATGATGGTCTATTTGAAGTCATGATGCCAGTAGGGTCACATACGTTAATAATCCTAGTTCATTGAGAAAATATCCATCGTTAAAGGGATATTAGGATAAATAGTCCAAGATATGGTCAACATGGAATGTGTCAATGTAGGCATACTAGTAACGGTCCGCATGTCTCAGAGTATTTTTCTGACACGTCTTGTGCATCAACTGGGAAAGTTTTTATTGTCATCTTGATATGATGGGGCACTATTATATCATGAATGATTTTTCAAGGGATATATTCCTGATCAATTGGCATGCACATGACACTTATGAATGGGAATATTAGACATTTAATAGATTCTTCACATGACCAAAGTTGGCATAATAAAGGTCTCATGCATGATCAACTGACATGTGTCTGATACCTTTTCCTAATCAAGGGGGATATGTATGGGGTCTTGATTATGATTTATTGGCTTATCTAATATTACTTATCCATTTCAATAAAGACAGGTATGGGATCTTGTGCATGATCATATGGCGTATCTCATATGCCTTCTTCTGATCAATTCATACAATTCTAGGGTCTCACAATCACTATAGGATGTATGGATGAATTTGTAGGAGGTTGTGTTTAGCCATGTTTTGGATTTCATAGGCGTGTCCCATAAATTTCAGCAAACATGAGTACCTCTCACCACCTCCATTTCAATATCCTTTGTTTCATTCTTCATATTTTAGGAGTTATAAATTATTTCATGAGTAATTTCATGGATATTTACACTATTTTTTAGTGTTTCCCCGAAAGAACAATATGGGTCCTATAGATAGTCGAAGCATGTTATGGATAAATATATCTATTTTCCCTTATAGAACTACATATTTTCAGGTACATACCTAATGACTTTGACTTGGCGATGCTAACAAGCCATAGGTATTTCGTAATATTAGGAAAATATGTTTGTGCACAATCACATGATAATTCCAACATGGCAATAAATTCTTAACAAGATTAATGTGAATTTTATAGGTTGTATTTTCATGATCAATATGGGAATATATAATATGATTTTCATGGTTGATATGACCAGTCACAGACATTTAAATGGGTTTTTTTCTTGATTATATTGGATTATCCCTGAGTTGTAATATGATAATGGTGACATATAAAGGGGTTGTCATAGAGTCAGACAAACTTGTCTAAGGACTTTCTTGAAATCAATATATCATTTTAGATGTTTCATGTGGACATTGAGAGACAATCGACGGGTCTGGAAATCTCATTTCCTCGATCCATTCATATGACGGGGTCCTGCAGATAGGTTCAGGGTCTTGTCCCCATCCATGTACTACATGTGCATATCCAACAGGTCTATTCCCTTTGTCCATCTTGAAAATATTTGTCTAGGCCAAATAATTCATGATTATAGAAGGGTCGTCCCTTATATCGTCAATTATATCATGTTCCCACTCATGTGTGAGGGTTACCCTAAACAATGGAGCCACATGATTCTTGTTCAGTCATGCAATCACATTTACTCAATCATGTTATAGTGTTATTCCCTGTAGTTATAGGAAAAGGGATTTATATTAAAAACATCCACATTAACGGGTAATGGCATGCATTTCATGGTAAAGAGTGCATATCCCATGGTTCATATACCCTCATTTCATTTCTATCATGCTATGTGTGTAAGAAGGAACCTCCATGTTAAGGTGGACACTTCCAAGTACACATAAAGACATTGTGGGGGCATAAAGACTTCTCGCATAATCATTGACTTGTTAGGAAATATCATATCCTAGATGGAACATATTTGATTCACATATCATATAAATACTGGATCCCGACAGGCCCAGCAGTTATGTATGAGGGATTATGTATTGAAGCCTTCATGTGTGTGGATGATGTCACACCCCACATGTTGAGGAGGAATGCATAGACAGAGACCAAGTGTTGACCGTGGGAGCTATGTGTGAGCATTGCAAGACCAATTGTTTATAGTTTCACATGAGGTCTTTCATGCTTGTCGAGGAATGTCATTTTATGTGAATGCATGACCTCTAAAGTCTCACGTGAGTGTATTTTCATGCACATGTGAGGGATTCATCTTGGTTCAAATTTAAGAATGCATGGTCGAGGGATTTCTTCACAATACACAAACTGAAGTCTCATGTGGTCACCACTATGTTAGGAATAGCCTCATAGGGGTCTTGAACTAGATTCTTTGACCATGAGCAGGTCTGTTTGTTGTGGTTGAATATAATGGCATAATCGTACATGCAAGATTGATGGAGGCCATCGTGACTATCTATCCAATGATGAAAGAGGGAAATAAACACGCAGAAGGAGCATATTGGGGACTATATGTCTTGTTTATTGAATGTTAAGGGATACATCCCATATTATCTTTAGTTCACGATATCAATCCCCTTCCGTTCAGGAAATATTAATGTCACTAATAAAGTTTCACATGATGGATTCTTCCATCACGATAAGGACTTGGGGGAGATGTTTGATGATCGATATGACCATTCCCTATAGTTTCATGCCCGATAAATGATCTAGGGAGGTCTTTCCAATGCATGGTCATTGGTAGGCCACAAGCATGGATAAACACATTACATTCATGAATCCAGGAACCACAGTTTCGTCACACTATTTAGTGAGCTTTTGGAAAGAACCTATAATTTCATGACATTCAATTCATTATATGATAGTCTGATCATCAAAATATCATGCATCCAGTAGTCGTGATTACTTGAGTTCTGTGATATGAGGTGAATGGCTTCTCTTATATTCTAGATATTCTCCTCCTCTTCCTCTTGTGTGAAATTTTATGAATGAGAGAAAATTTAAATAGTCCACATGAGGATGATTGTTGAGCCTATTTTAATGGGATAAAGTATGAATTAAAATGTAGAGGAATTGATGGAGATGTCATCACATAATCTTTATTCTCAATGTCACATGATCATTTCATACAATCATGTGATACCTCTATTTATTTCTAAGGAATCACATGATCTGTGTAAATATGGATTATGTAATATTGAAAATAAACCAATGGTGAAATATTTAAGGGTCATTGAAGGGAATGTGAATCTTTCGAAGTTTTCCCTTGATTTTGTCGCATGGTCAATAATGATCATGTGACATCCTGATCAGTCTTTTATTGTGACGCCTCATTCTTTCTTCACCTTGGTGGCATGATAAATGGATGATCATGTGATGAAATCTATTTTTTTTCATGGACTTTTAGGAGAGTCCAATAGAGCTCACATATTGGATCTCCCAATGTCATATATTGGTAGTCTCAGACATTATAGGTTATGAAAAAATCACTAGAGAGATGAATGTTATGATATGAAAATGTAAGGTTTTTGTTGTGACGTAAAACTATGGTGTTGGGGAGTTGAATAATAGTGTCATGTGGGGTGTAGGATCATCATGATTTGATCAGTTGATTCATGTGATCAAAGAAAATGACAACGGTCTATGAAAGGCAGGATTAGATGACATAGATCATTGGGATGTGTGATCGGACGTCCCAGATTTTACCTCTGCAAAAAATATTGCATCCCACATTGAATTCCAAAACATGATGCTCTATTGTATATAATCCATATCCAGGATGACATTAGTTATAGCCATAAAAAGGTTTGGAAAACATACAACACACATCTTTTCTATCACACAGGCCTTGGACCACCTATGAACATGGTCTAGTGGGCATCCCCACCACATTCACAATTCATGAGAACAACATGTCTCTCATGATTGATACACACCCCCAACGGTATGCTATCATACCCAATATGACTCTATTGGGAGTGGTATACATGTGGTCTCACATGGGATATCATTGAATCAACATGGCTGGCTAGTGTCTAGCCATAGTTTTCGGCTATGGGTGGTAACAAAAACCCTGAACTCTGTATAACAAAATTCCGTGTTCGATGTCAATTCCATGGTGTATCTTCATAAACCCTAGGTCATCATGTCTTTCCTTTTCCAGGTATTATTACATTATTTGTCATGGTCCTAGGATATTTTGTGGAGTAGTGTGAAATCCACAGTTATCATTTCCAAGAAAATGCCACCCCCTTAAAATGGAACTCTCCGGAATGAAATAATCAGATTCAAAGGTAAACAGCGATCACTTTGTTGAATATCTAAATAAATTCAGATTCAGGATATTAAACATCATAAGAGGATATATCCTACATAAATATGGGGAACTATCAATATTTATGATGATGATACATCTTTCCACAACCACTTAGATGGATCCAATATAGGTGGTTTATTAGGCTCAGGGCATGGATACACTGTGATCGGAATTTTTATGCATTACAAAATGGAACAATGATTGTGTGGAATGGAAACTAGTGGTCGGATCTGACATAAATAACATTGATGTATCTATGTATCCCATGAGGAATGGAATCCTATTGTGCATAGTTCTGGAATATAAAACTAAGCAGTTAAAACTCAAGCATGAAAGACATAGGTTTATGTAATAATAACTATATACTGATCAATCTGAAATGTAGATCCTCCAGAATATCCATCTAATGTGTTTAATTGAAAATAGATCCAATTTACTCGATATGAGCACCTCAGTATCAATAATTTTATTTTTGAGAAATTTTTATGAATTCCCACATTCATGAAATTCATAAATTTTACACCTACTCCTGTAGTTTTGAGATCATCTGATTTACAAGGGTGATGATATCTGTCTTATATTCAATATCATATTCATAAGTCAATGGACATAGAAAGCATTGGGTGGTTTTTAATAATTCCACATTTTGGGACCCACAAGATTATAATCTCTTTATTTACTTCACCATGTCTTTTTTCTATGATTTATATGTTGGTAGACTAAACAGTAATGAATTTGTATTTTTCTCAAGATTCATTATTATAGGTTTTCAAATTTAATTTTTTTTGTTCAAATTTCATTCTTCTAATATATAAGTGATCAATATTCCCTAGATAATTCCTATTGTGTGTCTATAAATCATATACTCAACTTTTTTCTTGGATTCCTTTATCAGGTTTTTATCCTAGCGATCATTATGTTTATATCAGTTGTCTTATTTCAAGGTCTTTCAAACTAGACCATTATTGTGCTGTATTTTAGGGTATTCTAGCTCAAAGAACATTGTGTAATATTGTTTAAGGTCTTATAGCTCATAAATATAAGGAATATGTGGATGATTGGACAAGTATTAGTCAAAACAATATGGGGTTTTGATTTCTACTTTGTACTTTTATGGATCTTGAGGATTGGAGTTCCTTCCTTACAAGGATGAATTAATATTAATTGGATGGTTAAATCCTTTATTCATCGATATCAGGTCCATGAATAGATAATGTATACTATTTACCGATGGATTATGGATGGTTTATGGGGAGAATATGGAAGAGGGAAAAATATTTTGGAAGCTAGGACCGCCTAGATAGTTATAATGTGGGTGATGTAAATCACAACCTGGATGATTAATCTGAGTAATATAGTATGGGGTGATATGTCTAGTATGTACGGTAACACTATAGGGTGTTATATTCCACCATGGATTTGTTGAGGGTCACATGGATTAAGAAACCCTTTATAATGGGCCACGATTTCTCCATTCAGTGGGTCTTTGTATGTAATAGGATATTCATTTCCAGTACGGATCATGATTTTGGTTGTTTTTTAATTAAAAAGAATGAATATAAAAAATTTCTACCTAAAAAATGTGTAATATTATGTACACATCGGGTACTCTGTTTTCACATGTAGCTATGTAATGTTCATATAACAGCCACGTACATGGTTGTGTGAGGTGACCTAGAAGACCGCCTAATGAGGGGGACATTTGAGGCATGTACATGGCGTGTAAATTAAATGAACATGTTGTTTACTTGTATTTTTTATCTTATTAATTGTTCAGGGTCTGTGTCTCATCACCAGAACCCCATTCTTTTTCGTGTGTCTCATACATGAGAGCGAAGTACGACCTATTATCTTCAAGAGCCTCTTGTTCCTCTGTTCGAGCTCTGATTGAGGTGCTGCCAAGTGCGTCGGATTCCCACTGGAGTGTTATCTCTTTTCCTAGAGCCTCTCTTTTGTATTTCTCCTCCCTCTAGAGTTAACCATTGTTGACAGTTTTTGACCTTTTTTATATCTATGACGTTCAATTCTGATTCAAAGTTTGAGGTTCAACTATATCGATCATAAAATGTTGTGCGAGGTGGTTTGTTTCCTTTTGGAGTTTGTATTTGAGTTATATATTCCTATGTGTCGATTACCCATGATTATGGTATTTTGTGTTATGTAATTTAAACCTGTTATCAACTACTTTAGATTGATTTATAGGTTAAGGGTTTATGTTGATATATTATGTTAAATTTCATTTTTAGGGGACACCCTCTGGGTGTGTTTCCTAGATTGAATGTTTACGACCATTTGGTCTAGGTTTCCTATGAGGAAGACCTTGTTTTACTTCCATTCTTGTTAGGTTAGAAATATTTCTTAATTTCTTCTTGTTAAATTCCTATGTTAGGCATTGTAGTTTCTTGGCCTTGTAGTAGTGGATATTACATGGGCTATTGGATACCATTTGTGCACGATTGTATTATATAGGGATGTGAGAACCTGTTGTAGTTATAACGTATGGGGAATTTTTGTTGAGGGATTCCCCAGAGTGTATGTTATATTTACATCAAGACACCATAGTGGGGATTGAAGGTGAGTTCTCCCTCAGAGTGTCTATAGTATACCATCACAAGACCCCATGGGGAATGGATGTTGAGTGCTTCTCCATAGATTCTTTAGTTGTTCGTTAAGAGTCCATCGGGGTAATTGACGGTGAGGGATTCCATAGATTGTTTTTGTTTTTTTATAAAACTTGATAATATGGGTTACACTATGTGATCCACCTATATGGTCAATTTTACATTATGAATGTTGATTGTTATGAGTATTCCATGCCAAAGAACAAGCTTGGGCTCGGTCATACATGAATGTTAGAATGTCTTTTGAAACATCTGTTTTTCTATTACACAGGTGATACATAGAATAGGCCAGATCCTGGTATTTCATTATTCAATGTTTTGAATAATTAATAAGTGTAAATGAATGTAATTAGGAACTATAGTATGATTTACTTGTGACTACTTCCTTGTTTATTTCATCATTATTCATATTTCATGATTTATATATATATATATATATATATTCACTGATTGTTCGGAAAAGATCTTTTTCTATTTTACAACAATGATTAACCTCACACCCCCTTTGGGTCCTGATTTTGTGCCCAAAAAGATTATATGGTTATAGTTATAGATAATGGAAAGCACCCTTCTTCATCAGGTACTTGATTGTTGTTGAAGTAGGAGATCATGGGACCAATATGAGGATTGCGATGTTGTTGGAGTTTACTATTTTATATACATGGTTTCATTATTGTTTTCCATAATTTTTACTTATTTTGATGCTTTCTCAGTTACATGTGACTTACATCATTTATTTATATATGCAGCAATGGTTAACACTATCAGTCTTCCACTATTTACTTCTGTTGTATGGTATTACTGTTTCCACTGTTATTTACTCTTTCATTCCACTATGTTACTCTGCCAGTGAAAACAAAGTCTCCCCATTATCACACCCAAATCCCACAATGCTATTCGGAAGCCTCTGTTATTCAGGGATATGTGCTTAAGGCCATGTGACCAACCGGGTATGGGGCTCCTTTGGGCAGGACCCAGATCTAGGACGTTACAAAGTGGTATTAGAGGATGGTTCTTTTTTTTCTTAGTCTTAATATTTGGAGTTGATAGTGATTGATAGGAATGAATAATTAGTTGGTAATAATCTGTACACATGAGAAGCTAATAAGTGTATAGGGAAAATCAATGTTACCTCTAATATTGCAATTTTTCTGGTTTTTCAACTTTTATGGTCAATTTGATTTCATTGTAGGGTGATGCACTGGTTTTGTGAAATTATTATTGATATCATTATTGTTCTATTTCTTGTGAAAATTGATGATATGAGGGTATTCCATCTCATGCATCATATAGAAACATGTTAGATATCACATGTCATTCATTTTTGTCGTGACATTTAGGATGCATTATTGATTTCACGTTGTTGTGACAGATATTGTGCAAGATATGCATTCCGTTGTGATAGATTCATGGAGATAATACCAGATATTTGGTAGGGTATTACTAATATGTAATTTTTAATTTATATGGGTTCCAATATTTTTTCCTTGTTGTGTTATGGTCCCTTTGAATTGGAATTTGTTGGACCTTGTAAGAACATTAGATGAATTTTCTATAGTTAAGGAATGAATACTAATGCCAAAAATTGATTTGGTGGAGAATGGGATCTCAAGGGTTAGAATATGTGATTCCTTAGAGAAAATATGAAGTTGTTATGGGTTATAAAGGAGTTTCAAAGTACTAATATCAAGACATCCAAACCACATGGCTTGTGGTGTTCTGAACACATGCCATGTGTTCTTCTGTTCTGGAAGAAATAACTTTTCCCATGTACACACCATGTAAAGTATGTACATGACCTATAATGTTTAACCATGTGACTGACTATGTTAGAAGAGACACGGGGATGGAGAAACGTTGGTAGAACACAACATGTACTTGGAGTAAAAGCCATGCCAAAAGGAACGTGTGAATAACGACACGGGTGGTTTGAACTAAAGTTCTACATGTCGTGTCTATTTTGAGCACACCGAATATTATTACCCAAGGGAGAACTGTGTGGATTAGAGATGTAGAAGAACTCAGGAATGAGGGAAAATTCAAGTACACATTGTGTATTGAGAGGAACATGTCGTGTGTAAGGTGTGATACATGGTCAGGTCTAATAGAGGTACATACCCTTGTTGAAACCTAAGAGAACACACCATGTATAGGGTATACACACCACGTAACCATGATTTTAAAAACATGAATATTTTCTTCTCATTTTCCTTTATTTCACTTCTTTGTTTTAGTCCCTGATAATCATGATCTGAGGTGTGCTCTTGACTGTGCTAAGTCATGCCACCGAGATGTCCTTCGGTTGTACAGCTGATGTAGGGAAATGATTAGACACCAGAAATGGTAGATCACAGATTACCCGCAAGTGCTCTCATCATTCCTATCATGGCCTTGACAATTACACCAGACAAAGGTGATGATTTGATGTTTTGATAAGGCTTTATGAGGTTTATATATACCATGGAGCACCGCATCCTACCCCATCTAGAGAAGATAAGACCCAGGTTTTTTAGCAGTAGCATCCTCCCACTTTCTTTGGTAATGGAGGACCTCATGATGTAGAGTCATGATTATAAACCATGCTATCTATTTTCTAGAATCTTGAGATACCACTAGAGAGGAGGGTGTATCTCACAACCTACAGGGTTTGACATTCCTCCATGATATAGTGCGATGTGATATCATAGGCGGGATGCCAATGAGTTATGGCTTGGGATGCCTTCCAGCCAACCGTCTATAACTATTTCTACTAGGAGACCTTGACGGCCGACCGGGCCCAAGATTTCTTGAGTGTGAAACATGTTAATCTTTAAGTCATGGATTATTCTACAAGAATCCTAGAGATGGAGTGGTTCACACTAATTCTGGTGGGTGATGAATTATTTCTAGCCAATATGTTTGAGGAGGGTCTCAAACATGACATCTGATCCCAGGTGGACACATTCAGGTCGACTTCCATATCTTCTATGGACAACCAGGCACTGATCACTAAGTGTAATCTAAAGCAATATAGGGATATGAGCTAGGGTGGTTTGACATACCAAGTTGGTACTCTTCTGACTACTAGTAGGATGTGTTGTTGGCAGTCTACGCACAAAGATCCAAGTGGACGGGATACTTCGTCAGGTAGCAAAGTGGTGTGATACGAGTGTGGGAATAGTGGGAATACAAGACCTCAGGGCCTAGAAGACCCAGTTGTGTACTGAGCTTATGAAAATATGGGATATCTTTAGAATATGTTTTTCATATATTTTCACCAGCATCAGGTGATATGGGTTCTGCGATGACTCCACGTTCCGGAGAAGGACCACCAGTTTCTCATCAGTTTGAGAACTGGATTTCGTTCTATTGTTTAGTCTGAGGAGGTGGTTATGGCTGATATATCCAAATGACATGATTCTATCTACAGTAGGGTGGATATGCTCAGGGTAGTGAGGGAGGGTCACTGTAAGTAGTATAGATTAGTCTTTTTTATTAGAGCAGACCCAACATGAGTAGGATCTCATACCCTACACAGTTGGAGGTGTGATTCTAGTTGCCTCAATTTTATCTTCAGTAAATTGAAATATAGAGACTTTCCATAGTTTCTTATCTTTCTTTGGGAGAGCCTTGGGATATGTATCTTTTCATCTGAAGAGGTTATGACTCTAGACACAATATTGGGAATTAGGACGACAAGTGTACGTCAGTGCAAGCAGTGCCCTCTTGAGTTTTGTGCGAGTCACTTCTTATAGGACCCCTATTTATTTGTGATTATAGGAATCAATTTTATTATCATAATGGATTGGTTAGTCTTTTTTAAGGCCTTTGTTTACTACAGTTGACATATGGTGAGTTTCACATCACCAGAGGGTGGGTCTTATCTACATAAGATAGAATGGGATGACTAGGCAAGAAGATTTGTACTCGAGCATCATGGGTTGAGAGGAATTATAGACAATATTTCTAGTTTATATCTAGATGACCAAGGGACTTCACAAATAAACATTCATCTAGTGGTGTATCATTTCATAGATGTATTTCTAGAAAAATTTATAGGATTATCTCCAGAGAGAGGGGTATATTTCTCTATTGATATTTTTCTAGGAGTGAGATTTTCATCCATTCCTATGTATATGATGTCTACACTAGAGTTACATGATATCAATATGCAGTTAAAAGAGTTGCATGAAAAGGGTATCATTCGAACCAGAACTTCTCCTCAGGGTTCACCTGTCCTGTTTGCAAAGAAAGATGAGGGTAAACTCTGACTTTGTGTGGATTATCGGAATCTAAATTAGTTGACAGTTAAGAACAGATAACTTTTAACAAGGATTAATGATCTCTTTGATCAGTTTTGAAGATCCTGAGTGTTCCCAAACATTGGCGAGAGATATTTTTATAATAATTTGTTCATTAGATCATTTGATATACCTATAATAACTTTTCAGAGCATGTATGGTCTCTATGAGTATGTGGTTATGCCGTTCTATCTCACTAATGCTCTTACAATTTTCATAGAACTAATAAACCATGTGTTCCACCCTTACTTGGATTCATCGAGGTAATCTTCATGAACGATATCTTGGTGTACATTCACAATTAACATGACCATGCCACCCATATTGATATCATTTTTAGTACAATGAGCTGACATTGGTTATATGCTAAGATCTCAAAATTCCACTTTTGGATGGACCGTATTCACTTAATGGGACATGTTATCACAGAGATAGGAGTTTCAATAGACCTAGATAATGTAAGAGTAGTAGTTTCATGGGAGTATCTAAAGAACCTCTTTGAGGTAAAATTTTTTCTAGAGAAATCTAGTTACTACAGGCACATTATATATGAATTTTCATGCTTAGCAGTGCCACTGGTGGGCCTAAATAAGATCGGTGCAAAGTACTTGTGGACAGACTCTTACAATTCTGCCTTTCAAAAGATAAAGGATAGGTTGAATTCAACACCGAAACTGATTTTTCTATATCCAATAAACTGGTACAATATTTATAGTGATGAATCAATTATCAATTTGGGAGAAGTACTTATGCAGGGGGAAGGAGTCGTTGCGTTCGAGTCTTGACAGTTGAGGCCATATAAGTGCAATTACCCAACACACAATCTTGAGTCAGCTACAGTTGTGAATTCTTTCTATTGTTAGAGATAATATATTTTGGGGTAGAATTTTGTGATTTTCACAAACCCAAATAGCCTCATGTATATCTTTTCTTTTCGTGATCTAAATTTGGGACTCCGATGGTGGGTTGAGTACCTTCAGTCATTTGACTTTGATATTTCTTACATTCCTGGGAATGGAAACACAGTAGATGCTGTGTTCAATAGAATGACTTAGGTACCATTAGTTACGGAGGAAAACTGTGATTGGAAACTTAAGGAACTGTTCTCGGAGATGCATTTGGAGGTGCATGATAAGAAGGGGAAAATGTTTCTCTCTTCTGTAGATGTTACCTCTACTCTTATGGATCGAGTGTGAATGAGGTATCTATAAGATTCTAAAGACCAAGTCCTATGAGAAAGTGTGTTAGGAGATAACCCTACTCCTAGGTGGATTATTGGAGAGGATGATATCTTTAATTTTCATGAAAGTGTATGGCTATCACCAGGCATACATAAGGAGTTGATGTATGATTTTCATCCCTTAGTTTGGATAGTTCATCCTGGTGTCAGCAAGATGTACCGAGATATAAACCATCAGTATTCGTGACCATGTATGAATATAGATGTTTCTAGTTCTGTGAAGTGGAGTTCCACCTGTCACCAGGTGAAGGCGGAGCATTAGTGACTGGTAGGGATGTTACAGTAGTTACCCATTCTTGAGTAGAACTGGAATGACATCATGATGGATTTCGTAATGGGATATTGAGTACACCATGAGGGAATTATGTAGAATGGGTTTTTGTTTACAGACTCAGGAATTTTACACATTTCATTCCGATCAAGAAATCCTACAGTGTTGATGATCTTGGAAGGTTGTACATCTGAGAGTTTGTATGTTTTCAGGGGGTTCCTTATTCTATCGTTTCATACTGGGATGCCTGTTTCACTTCTCATGTTTGGAAGGGACAATAGAGGTATTTTGGTAGATATGTACTTCTCAGAACAATTTACCATCCCCAGACAGATGGCCAACCCATGCGAATGATTCCGGTATTGGAGGACATGTTTCGAACATGCATCCTAAATTTCAGGGGTTCTTGGCAGAGGCATATACAACTACTAGTTTTTTCTTACAATAACCATTTTAATGAGATGATTCATACGGGACCTTATGGGGCGTTGTATGGTAGGCCATACTAACCACCCATAAGTTGGCTGGATGCATGGTAGGTAGCTATGCCAGAAGCTTGTCTTTTCCAGGAAACCACTGAGTAGGTGGAGTTTATTCGAAAGAGGATGGATACTGCATAGTTTCTCCATAAAACATATAGTGATCTATGGATAAAACCTCTGGAGTTTAAGTCTGCAGATTGGTTTCCATGTGTGTCACATCAAGGTTGGGACACAGGAGGATTAGGAGAATGGGAAATCTTTCACAAAGATACGTCTTCCAAATTGAGTATTTGAAGAAAGTAATGCTGGTTGCCTATCAGTTGTAGTTATCATAGAGGTATCAGGATATGCACGATTTCATCCATGTTTCTCAGCTATAACGTTACTTTTTTTGGCCCGTCTAACATTTTTCAACCTGAGGACGTTGAGTTGGAGGTGGTTGCATCATTCCAGGAGAACCCAATATGGATTTTGGGTCATAGTAAAAAGGTTCTCTATGGAAAATATTTTCCTATAGTATGGGTACTATGGTAGAACAAAATAGTATATGATGAGACATGGGAGAGGAGGATCACGTGCGATCACACTGGCCAGAGTTGTTTGATGTTTATTCTTCACCACCCATAAGAAGGGAAAGACGAGGTCAAATTATATTATGGGGGGATGTTTGTAAGAACCCAGATCATCATTTTAGAAATCGATCATGATTTTGGGTGTTTTTGAGGAAAAATAATGATTTGAAAATTTTCTATGTAGACATAGTGTACTCTTGCCTACATGCCATGTACTCTGTTGCCGCCTATAGCCATGTACTGGTCATGTAACGGCCGAGTTAATGACAATGTGAGGTAACATGGAAGATGACCTAAAACTAGGGCTGGTTGAGGCATTTACATGGTGTGTACATTAAATGACCACATCATGTACTTTTCTTTTTATTTGATTAATCAGACTGGTGTCGTGTCTCATCTTCAAAACTCCCTTCTTCTTCCTGTGTCTCGTAAGGGAGAGAGACATATAGCAGATTATTCTCAATCACCACCCATTCCTCTGTCTGAGTTCTAATTGAGGCTACACTGAGTGTGTTGGATTCCCACCGGTGAGTTCTTTCGTTCCCTAGAGCCTCACTTCCTAATTTCTCCTCTCTCTCAAGTTATACATTGTTGAACGTTTTTGACCGTTTGTATATCTAAAAAATTCTAGGCCTGTTCAAATGATGAGGTTCAATTATATCGATTTCAAAATGATGAGTTAGGTAGTTTGTTTTCTTTTGGAGTTTTTCTTTGAGTTATATATGCCTAATTACAAATTTCCCATGATTAAGTTATTTTGTGTTAAGTAATTTAACCATGTTTTCATCCACCATAGATTGATTGATAGGTTAAGGGTTTTCATTGATATATTATTCTAAATTTCATATTTTGAGGACACCCGGTTGGTGGCTATCCTTGTCTGAATTATTATGACCATTTGGTCCATGTTGCCTATGAAGAAGATATTGTTTCCTTTAATTTCATGTTAGGTTGAAATTATTTCTTAATTACTTCTTGTTAAATGCATGTGTTATGCATTGTAGCGGCTTACCCTTGTAGTGTATGAGATGAATTGGGATTTTGGATATCATTTTTGCACAAATTTATTACATAGGGTTGTAAAAACATTGTGTAGTTAGATCATAGGGAGAATTGACATTGGGGGATTCCCCAATGTGTCTATTATATTTACTTCAAGAGACCACTGTGATGATTACCCATTAGTGCTCCCTTATAGTGTCAATAGTATTCCATCACAAGACCACAAGGAGAATGGTTATTAAGGGATTCCTCCGAGAGTCTGTAGTTATTCATTTAAATACCATAGGTGGAATTTACGGTGATTGATTCTTCAGGGAGTGTTTGTTTTGGCGGAACACTTGATCATAGGGGTTAGACTGTGTGAGCCACCCATAGGGTCAATTTTATATTTTTAATTTTAATTGTGATGAGTCTAAAAATCCAAAATCACAATCATGGATATTGTGTTTATTGATTGTTAGATTGTCTTAAGAGACATCCATTTTTCTATTACATAAGAGATACAATGCTTAGGCTAGATCCCAGGATTTCATTATTCAATGGTTTGAATAATTAATAAATGTAAATTAATATAATATGAAACTGTAGGATTGTTTAATTTCGATTACATCCTTGTTTATTTCTTCATTATGCATTTTTCTTACTATATATATATATATATATTCTGTGATATTTAGCCATAGATATTTTGTGGTTGCCTACTTGGATTCATCTCACACCTTGTTTGGTTCATGATTTTGAGCCCAAACATATTATATGGTGGAAAGTACAGATAAGGGAAAGATATATTCTTCGTTAGGTACATGATTGATGTTGGAGCTAGAGAGCATATGACCAAGCTGAGGCTTGAGATTCTGTTAGAGTTTATAGTTTTCCGTTCATGGTTTTAGTATAGTATTTCCATAAATCATGACTTTTTTGGATTCATTATCAGTTACATGTGACATAAATCACTTATTTATATATGTTTTAGTTGTTTACACTATTTGTCTTGCGTTATTTGCATCTATTGTATGGTATTACAATTTCTACTACAATTTACTATTTTTTTCCACTATGTTAGTCATCCAATGAGGGAATAGTTTACCCACTGTCACACCCAAGGCCTTCGCTTCTAGTCGATAGCCTCTATATTTTAGGGAAATGATTGTGAGGAATTGTGAACAAGTAGGTATGGGGAACCTTTGGGCGGCACCCAGATCCATGATGTTAGAGTCTTTATCCCCTCTATGTCAGTAGAATAAATGAATTGAGAGATCACATTCCCATTATTAGGGTAATGATGTATTCATGGAGACTCAAAAAAAATTGATAATGATGTTGGTTATAGAAGGAAGGGTATCTAGGAAAGGTTCTTGCACCCTAGGGAAACATAACACCAAATAAATAGCATGGTAACTACAACTTGTGGATTCGGATAACGATGTGTGGCCCACTAAAAGGTTGAGAATAAAGGGTCTCATCACAGACTTGATAAAGGTTATAAAACATGGTGATGAAATGTCGATGACATAATATTCATTTGACTATTCTGATATATATATTGTAAATCATATTCCATAGTCATCAGTTCACAAGGAAGGGATGGTAAAGTAACACCATGGATATCTAATAAAACAATGGGGTTCTATGTTCTTCCACAATGTTTCTAGGCTCACAAGATTAATGAATATCACAATACAGGGCCAGGGTAACTATAATCGGTGGCTACTATACCATCTGAAATAGTGTCATTACCAATCTAAGAAATCTCTTTTCCTCATTATGGTAAATGAAATGTTTGTGATGACCTATGATGATTCATATCATGATGTGGGGTTTTTAGAAAATGTAAGACCGAAAAAGGGTTCATGCACCATAAAAGTTTCCCCAACACTTGACAAACATATTCTCATTTCGAGGATATGTGTAAAATCATTTCTCTGATTTTTTTCATAGACCAAGGCATCTAATGAGATGGATTTTAATTTTATAGATCTATATAGTATACCAATAATTTTTTGTAATTATATGTTTGTGACTTAATTTTTTTATAACCAATAGGGATGATATTTTTAGAGGGCAGAGACATGAATTTTTCTCAGTATTTCATTTTTTTATTCAACCTGACATGTTATGCGTCACTTTTTTTTATCAGTTTATGGTTTTTAAATATGGAACATTATAGGCTAGATTTTAATGTCATACATCATTGTCCACAGAAAATGTAGTTCAAGGTCATGACACAAATGGGCCAAATATGGGAGATGTTACACAAGAGGCTAGTTAGGAGACACAAAGTCAAGAATACTAAAACATCCTTATGAGAGGGAGGTGTAAATGTTGTCAATCACAGATCATGTTCCTTAGATCATATGAAATGTTATGGGAAAATCATTATGGGGATTAACTAAAAAAATGGGGTTCTAGGATCTTCCATGGAGACATTAGGATCATGAGAATTAGGAGGCAGTTTATATTTGTACAATATTTCGTTGGGTGGTCAGTCTAATGCCCTTTCACATCAGTTTCATTGTGGACTCAATGTTATCTCTTTCCCTTTTAAAGAGAAATTATATGCCACTTGCAATATCAAGCATAAAATAGGTGAAGTGTGGAGCATGGATTGTGTTTGATTTAAATGATGGTAGACGAACCATGTACTCTGGTTTATAGGGGAAATTCTCTTATTGTCCTTTAATAAGGAATGAAAAATTGTAGATGTTATGTAAAATTTATCATAATATTGTGGGTATGTTTTTCATGTAGTTTAAATGTCATGCACAAAAGTTGTTTTCAATGGACTTTGGCTTCATGCGGTAAAAAATTATTTTTGTGCAGTTTATAAAATTGTGGTATGAATGCATTTACATGAATTTTAACGTCATGTGGAAAGGATGTAGAAAATGACATGAAAATGTGTAATGGTTGTGGCTAGTACCAAAGGTGGATACTTGGGTGTCTCTAAATATCTCATTTGGATAAGAATCAACCTGCATGTAGTTCCTGGATAGAAAATACTCAACACTGATTTGACCCATATGTAGAGGTAGGAATTAATTATATTTACCATTTTAGTGGATCCACATAATTGATATCTAGTTGTAATTACATATCTTGTGAGGATGATAATCATTCAAAAGGTAGGTCTTGATATTCCATGTAGTTTAACTTAATGTGGTGACAATAAAAGTGCACTAACAAGAATTGATGGGGTCATTGGGTGTGGGTCCAAATATTGATACTTGAAATCACTATGTATCCTATAAAATGTGAGAGTAATGAAACACATAGTTATGTTACCTCTTTGATTTTTATATCCTGCAGTGATGAAATAGATGAAACAAAGTGGATTTGCAGGAACACAACGGTTGGTCCAAATAGTGGAATTCTGGGAATGACTATGTAAATCATAAAATTGAGAATCAGACTACATGTAGTTTCGGGAGAACCATTCAGTTAATGTCATGTGACAAGGACATTGACAGTGTGGTTTAACATCTTGTGGTGAGGACCCATGGTATTAATTTTATGGTCTTTCATTTAGGACCACAATCGGTATTGCATATACATTTATGCTTTTCTTGTGAGGTTAATACCCTTTAGCGATTCCTAAGTTCATGTGATCCATGCTTAGTGTGAGAAATAATGAATGACATGGTTTACCCTATAATGTAGAGACATAAAAGGGGTAACAAGGGAATGTTGTATCATACAGAGTATGGGCCAAGATATTGGATCAAGGAATCCCTACATATCTCATTAGAAATGAGAATAAAGCCTTATGTAGTACTGTAAGGACCATGTAGTCAAACATCATGTAGAAAAGTTGTTGGTTACCTAACCAGACTAGAGATGGATTTCATGGATCTGTGCTGTTTTATGTCATGCGTTAAAGATATTGGGTCACAAGTTATGAACGCTAATGTTCTATGTCAATGTACTTTTATGTCTTTCAGTAAGGACATTGGACCACCATATGTGAATGGAAAATAATCTTATGGTTGTTCCAATGAAAAGAGGTTCGAGCGAAACTATGTATTATGTGATGACAGGAATCAAGCCATACATAGATCTTAAGATACCATGTTGTTTAACATCTTGTGTCAAGAATATGATCAATACAATTTAACATCATGTGATTAAGATGATCTTGTACAGTTTAACGTCATTTAGTTAGGGAAAATGATGAGACTCACACCGATGTGGACTCCCAATGGTTACTGTTGGATAGTGCATAGATACATCTGGGATCAGTCTGGGAATTTCTATGTAGTACCAAGTGAAGAAATATCGTTGCTACTGCAGAAATGTGACTTTCAACTCTGGCTCTTCAAGTCGCATGGAGGAACTGATTAGATTAGGTCACTGGTCTTCATCAATTCCAAAATTTTTATACCTTTTCACATGTATGGGTGTAGAGACACCTTCCTCGAGTTTTGGAGAGGAATTGTTGGGATCATCCTTATGTCACACTATTTTCAAGCCTCTCTAGATAGTTACAAATGAAGATGGGAATATGGGGATCCTCTATCGCTATTTGGGTGAGAGAATCCATAAGTGGAGACCTTATGATACCCTATTATGAAATTAATTTTAGAGGGATGGAAGATCTAATAGTCTCATGACTATCATTAGGCAGATGAAAGGCTTGAACCTCTATGATTATATCTGTGACCGCGACCAAGTTAATTTTAGTAAATATCCATTGTCGAGCATATTTGGGGGATTCAAATGGATGGTCCCCAAGAAATTTGGAGTTGAAACATGTATATCATCATCTTACATTGCATTCTTACCTCTATTATTGAATGAATGTGGGTTAGAATATGTGGTTCCTCATGTCATGACAGGGGCACAGTCAGTATGTGGTATGCCAACATTCCCATCTAATGCTGAAATTGTCTCCGTGAGATTGATATGTCGTATAGTTTTTCATACACTAGATGGGATGTGTTTCATGCTGTTTTCCATCATACATCATAGACGTAAAGGGAGAGTAACTTTGAAGTGGTATCTATGTCATGGCTTGCTATTACTTGATGTGAATGTGGACTAAGGAGGCCTATGTTGTGCTATAAGATCCCAAGGATGCCATGTGGCTTGGCCCAATGAAAATGTGTCTTGGATTCACAACATGTCCCATAAGGATGTCTTTCAAATCACACATAGTTCTAGAATAAATGTGTGGTATGTGACCATCACAAGAAATAGTGTCCTCTCAGTTGATGTTCATATGAATGTATAGTATTATTTAGTGTAGGGGTAATTATCCATGCACATTAATGTCATGCGGCCAAGACCCATGGTATACCCATTATCACCTTGTAATATGGACATCAATGAGCTTGTATCCAGTTTCCATTCTTTGTTTGGAGTGATCGGGCCTTTTTCGTAATTTCTAAGCTCACATGAGCTATACTCAGTGCAAGAAAAAAAGATAGATAATGTATTCATTCAATATTTATATATGATGTAGGATAGAATAATTTTATATTAGGTTGTGTCATGGATATACCATTATATAGGGTCATGGATTCTCTATATATCTCATTGAAAATGATAATCATGTTGTACATTGTTCTATAAGAACCATGAAGTCTAAATACATTGCCAAGGGAATGGGAAATACATTATAAAATCGTGTGGTGAGGACATAAGCCATGTAGTTTCACATCATACGGCGTTGTCTAGATACATAATGTTTGACATATTTCAGTAAAAATGAGGTTCATGTAGTTTTGCATCATGTTGTAAGGACGATAGACACATAGATCAATGTGTTGCGGTAATGACATCATCCATGCAGTTTAACTTCTTGCGTTGAAGACTCATGAATCACCAACTAGGAGAGTAGCTCATCAGAATGATCATGGTCAACTCTTATTCATATTACATGAGTATTTTTATATTTAACCAATATGAATATTGTAGATGCTTATTCCTCCAATTGATCATTGAATATGAAGATGATTTCTATTCTGTTCCCTATGTTTTGATGGCAGGGGAAATAGTTTTCAGGGCCTTTCAACCCTATCTTATGTGGATTTTTTCCCGTTGGAGTTATAACATACCATTTTCTATAGAGAAAACAAAATATTTAGATATATGCATTATTTGGAAAGAATATTCTTTATTTAATATTGATTTTATAAATGGTCTATTATCCCAGGGAGGTTCACAACTCATGTTTGGGTACAACAACTGGTTCATCTTATTTAGTGTTATAAGATGACCATAGTTGTGATTTAGGTGTTTGTGGTTCTAATATCTTCATGTCCATTATTATTTTAAGACATTATTTAAAAGAAAAATAAACCTTTTATGGTCTTCCTGAGACTTTGATTGTAGGGGATATAGTTTTCTTGGTCTATTAGCCTGGCCTCACTCGACATTCTCATCATCAGGAGATCTATCAAAGCATTCTCTAATGAATAATTGAAATAACATTAATGATTTTGTCTTGGGTGGAATATAATTTCAACTGCATGTCTTCCTGAGATACGAAAATAGACTATTTCTCCCAAATTATAACTATTCCATCATGGTTGTAGGTGTGCAAATAAATATGGAGTTTGTGGTATAAATTCTGGGACATTATTCATCCGGGTTTGGGTGATAAATAATTGGGGTGGGTTATGGATGATGTAAACACTTTTCATTGAAAAAAGTTATTGACTACCCTGAAGGTTTTTTAGTGACACCCGAAGCTAAACGGTTTCTAGAATATCCCTGCTGTATTTGTCGAAAATATAGAAATTCAACCAACCATGTGGGATATGGAGAGTTTGAAAAAAAAATTCACTCAATATGGAATGAAAATTATGCCAATTCCCCCAGCCTTGTGGGCTTGGGTACATCACTGCAAGGTGTTATTTCCTTGAAAGACACTAGATCATCATCTTGAGATAGAGAACATAAAATTATTCCCACAATTATCTCCTAGAGATTATGATTATCTTATTGGAGCCAGATGGTCTATTGTTATGGATAAACTACTCTATCATCATCATGGGTTTTCCTTATTGGATGCATGAAAACAACCATTCCTCTATCAGTGTTAGTGTTTTTTTATGGTGGTCGGAATTATGTTGTGGACCCTAGGAAATGAATCCACTACTTCCACTATCCATGTTATACATTTTTATTATTTTTTGAAATTACAAAACGGTTTTCAACACATTGTATAGATTACTTTTGTATACAATTGAGTTTTTATATTCTTGTTCTAGTGTTATAATGTTGGATAAAATGTTGTGAATTCGATGACTGTATGATTTTGTGATCGTAACCTTCAAGGGTATGCTTTTCTAGATCTAATAAGGTGTATTCGGATCTGATTGATATCATATTGTATGAGAAACATGCAGTGCTGTTATACTCCTTAATGGAGTATCTCATTTGACGGATTAGTGACCAATGTACCGATTGGGGGGGTTCATTGACCATGATACCATTTTAGGGGTTCTTTCCCCTGATGAATATAATCCCAGGGTAAAATATGGTAAATATCATGGCATCCCTATTGGTTGGAGAGATTCCTAGGACTCCATGATTAGTGTGGCTTGCCAAGATGTGGTCATAGGATCTTAATTGGATGTGATCCGTGACTAATCCTAGGCCACAGTTGGGACACACCAGTGGAACTCAATCATATTGGAAGTATTATGGATATTAAACATCATTGGAGATACATTGTTCTGTACCGAAGGTGGGATCACCTACAGGGTTCCCCATCCAGGATAGTTGGTGAAAGTATAACCTCTTCCACTTCTCATTTTGGGATCATGGCCACATATTAGTGATGATGATAAAAATGGATGGGATCCATCATAGGAAACTCCTAGGATATTTATATTTCTCATTGAATATCATTTTATTCCTCCTTGACAAAGGAAAGGTGTATGTTCCTGCATTCTAGTGATAGGTCCTAGAAGCAGTTGATTGTGGCGATAAGGGTAACTACCACTCATACAAGTTTATGAGGGAATGACAATTGGTGGGAACTCATACTATGAACTATTTCATGAGATTATTCCTTTTTTTATCGAGCCATTTATGTGGTATTCCTGGCCATTGATGTTAAACAACTTATGAAAAAAGATGTGTGTTGTAGATAATGTACATCAAGGCCTCACAGACAATGTAGTTTTTCCATCGATCTCGGGATTCGTGGGCATGTTCTAGGTCATCATTTTGATTGCATGGAATCATTAGAAGTCCCTGGAGAGGAAATACTAGAATCCTTATTAAAAGGAATTATTTATATGAGTTCATTTCCAATCAATTACTTTTAGTGATAATGGATAATGAGGTGAACTCTTCTTTTTATGTGCGGTCTCCTATGGATGAATGAAACAACTCGAGTCCACTATCTAGATTTAAAATAAGAACAACATGAATTATATGATGGGAATTATGGAAACCTATCCATTTAGTCCCATGAAAGGGACAACACAGTTAATGGATTCATGTCAGGTTCATCGGTTTTGTTTCATCAAGAAAATTGCATGGAATGAGTTTCGCCTATCAGGATTCCTTTGTCACATTTCATAGAAACTTCCAATGCTTCCCCTATCCATAGTTGAGTACATACCTACATTCCAAAGGATAATGATCATCTGGGTTTTCTGGCCTAGCGACTTTAGGGTAATCGCATTGGTTGAGAGAATGGGAGGTTAGACTCATCACTTCATTTTGAATGAAATTTTTTCCTACCCTAGGACTCTCTTATTGATTTAAGATATATTTTTGAAATCCATCTCCAACCCCGTTTTGGGACTGGTTACCTATGTTTTAATGACTTGAATAATAACATGTATGGATATGGAGTATCGTGTATATATCACGCATTCTATATTTATCTCTTATTTAATAATGATGAATTATATATTGCCCTTGATTGAGCACTCTAGAGTTTATTGTTGACTATGGAGATATCTGCCATCAAAGAGATAGGATTGAGCCTCTATGATACGTCCTCTGTTTCCTTTGGTTAAAATGATAAAAAACCAACATAGTTCATTTGGAATCATTTAAGGAAATATTCATGGACCCAGCCATGCATTTTAACCACATATGGTAAGTATAGAAAATTGGGCTCAAACCTCAACAAGGCATCCTATATATCATATTTAATATAGGAATCATATTCTATATAATTCTTGATACAAGAATCTATGGCGTGACTGATAAGACAGTGGAGTCCCTAGGTGGGACGTTGGAATATAAGGCTACCCATTGAGCGGATATGGAATGCTATTAGGGGTATATCTCAATTGATTATATCCTGTAACGTAGGAATTTCCATCATTCTATTATTACAACCAATACTAGTCTCTAATCCAACATGAGCCATTATCATTGTGAGTAATAAAAGATAATGATTGATTGAACAAATTTTATGAGAGCGTATCTATATGGGGATTACTCGTTAATGTTTACCTTTGAGAGGAATGATCACCCATCTCATGGAGGATATGGTATGGAGCTCGGGCCTTAGTAAGGCTTCATGCATATTCTAATTATTATGATATTCAGATTTATCATAGTTCAATTCCTCCCAAACCTGCTGATGGATTTGAGGTACACGGGACCATAATTGAGTGTTATACATACAATGATGTTCAGGCTTGAGTCCACTTCCCATATGATGATGAACGAACAATAATGGAAGACATGTGAGAGGATTTAATCCCAATTCCTGGAATGATTAGAATGGGAAGGGACTTTCACTAGAGTGGATGCCCATTGCGGATCTGGCCTTATGAAGGCTTCCTACACATCCCAGTTATGATAGGAATCACAGTCCTACAAGTTTAGTTTATGACATGGCTTACACACATAGGTATCCCATGTGATCAGGGATTCTACTCAATGGTTTCCTAGATTTTTGGGGATTAAACTCTATTGCTACCCGTGTGGTGTACTCATTCTTAATCCCCAAGTGAATTAATGAGATGTTGTGATAACAATGATGGTCTGTCGAAGGCATGATGTCGGTGTGGTAACATAAGTACATAACCCTAGCACATTGAGAATACATTCCTTTTCAAATGGGTATGAAGATATATATTATTAGCAAGGTTCCACAAGGCTTGTGTTCATGTAGGTATGTCGGACATAGTCAATAAGTATCAAGGGATTTTTCTAAAACCACTTGACCATCTATAGGTTATGTCTTGATCTTCACCTGATATGTTGGTGCACCAATATGGCATGGAAGATGTGTCAAGGGTTGTATTCATAATAATTTTGCATTCCATGAAACCATTGAACGAGAAAAGAATACATGAATTAGATGCTTCTCCTGACCAAAGTTGTCAAGTAATGGGTTCCAAGCATGATCAACTAACATACCTCAGATGCCTTAGACTCATCATGGTAGACATATATGGGTTATTGCGCATGATCAATTGGATTATCTAAAAATCATTCACCTGTCAAGGTGGATATATCTAGTGTCTTGTGCATGATCAAATATCATATCTCATACGACTTCACCTAATCAAGGTAGACATGTATGGGGTAACAAGCATTATCAAAATATGAGGCATAGATGGATTATTAAGAGGTCGTGTATAGCGGTGTTGTGGATGTCCTTGGCAAGTAGAAAGTCTTTCAGTGATAGTGAGTACCTATCGCCTCCACTATTTCAATCACCATTGTTTAATTCATCATATGTTAGGTAGTATGTGGTTTTTCATGATCAATCGCTACGCCAAATTTAAAATTTAGTGGAAACTTAAACTGATTCTAAATCATTATATGGTGGTTTTGGAAAAGCATCGCTTAAAAATGTGTTTGGAAATAATTAGAGGCAATTTTTTAAACTATCACATAATGATTTAGCAGGGGGTTTTTAATAAGGTTTTAACCATTACTAAAACGTTTTTATTTTTTTAAATTCCAATTTTGTAACTTTTATAATTTTGTATAATTTTATAATTTTCAGAATTTAGTTATTTATATATGTAATTATTTATTTATTTATTTATTTATTTATTTATTATTACCATGCTTATACCAATATCCATGAGCAAGTCCATGTATGTGCACAAGCCCATGCCATATACAGATTTTATGTGGTGGGTGAGATTTAAACCCCTTACCCCTTGCTTATTCTCCAATGACTTTACCACTCAAGCAGGATCATCTTGTGGTCAATAAATTGAATTTAATATACCTATATATATATTAACTGAAAATAATAAAATACATAATAAATATATACACACTAAATAATTATTAATAAATAATTATTAATAAATAATTATGAATCAATAATCAATAACTAATAAATAATAATTAAAAATTAATAAGTAATTATTAATATTTAATAATTACTAGTTACACATACTAATTTATAAATAGAATATAAATGAAAAAAATATAAATAAATATATAATATGGAAATAAATGGTAAATAAAAAATAGTAAATAATAAATTTTCAATAGTAAATAGTAACTTGTAAATAATAAATAATAAATACTAAATTTAATGCCCCTCCTTCAGTTACGTAGAGTTGGTGCATTATTACATAACATTGGCATGAACACAAGGGATAAAATCCTGAAAGGCCGATCAGATTAGTATCCTTGGAAGTAATAGATATAATCATATGTTTTAAATTACATTATAAAATGAAACACAACAACCAAATTGTATCCATTGAAAACATTCATATCCCTTAGACTAACCCTGAAGGTCAGTCATAATATATTTCTTCACATCCTGGGAAAAGTAAAACATAGAAAGGGGTGAGCTCCATTGCTCAGTAAGGATAACAATATTGCAAAAACATTTATAAATAAGCATAAAATTTCAAGCAATGTATAAGACTAAACAAAAGCCTTTTGAACATAAACTTCAGTATAATAAGGAAAATACAAAATCAAATAATGAAATATACTTATTAACATGGATATTCTACTATTTAAATAATCACATGTAATATCAATATTCACTTTCATAATGATGGAAGGCATAATTCCATACATCATAACCACATAGTCAAGGCCTCGTGCCAAGACTACAAATAAGATTTTGTGAAGGCCTTGTGCCAAGACACTAGTTTGTCTTAGGAGACATAGCGATGCATCGAGGAGCTATAGCGGGCTCCTCCCATTTCTAAAAAAGTCTAGTGCATTCCTCATATGAAAATGTTTAATCATAACATAAACATTCGTATTAAAATTTTCATACGAAATGTCAACACATTATCCCTAAATCATGAATGTTAAAAAAATAACACATCCACAATCAAACATATCAAAAAACCTTTAATACAATATAGAATATTTTTATCATAATAAATCAACATAAAACAATTTTAAAATCCATCAAATGATGTTGACATAAGTGAAATGAAAACTATATGAAAGAAATACCGCATTCTATTTTGAAACCATTTAAAAGTCACATAATTATAAAATAAAACATTTATTTGTAAAATATTATTATAAGCTTTTATGGAAAGCTTCGACGATGTTATAATTGTGTAAAATATCCACACCCACCGTATAAGTTAAAAAAATAATCTCTTATCTTAATTTTGTCGAAAGGGTCATAATGTACCTTGTTTGGAAAATGACCGAAACATTCATTTCAAAACATATATGTTAAAATAATGGTATAAATGACTTTAACCCATATTCATGTAAATTGTTAAAATGTTTTGAGTTACATTTTTAAGAAAACACGGATGTGGATGATAAAGAGGTCCCAGTATATACTTACGTATTAACAACCTCGGAAAAGTAAAGAGATTGTAGAATTAACCCTTACCTTGTACATTTCCATAGTCGATGGTATGTTAACCTCATGTATAATTGTTAAAAAAAATATTAAATTATAAAATAACTATATACATTAATATGATATCATGTATGATCCTCTAATATTTTTTTATTAATAATATTTCAGTAGCAGGATCATTTTGGGTGTTTACTGATTTGTTTTCCTTTATATGATTGGTAACGTAAGACATGTTTTTTATGGATAGGTTGTATTTTATTCATATACAAAATGATATTATGTTCATAAAAATTCTTTTATATCATAAAATAAAAATTATTATTGAATGATTATGAAGGGGAATGAATATCATTGTGTTCGTGGAGACGGTAATCCGTACGTACACACGAGCAAAAATATCATTATATTCATTATGAAATCATATGTATTTAAATGTTATATCTTATATACAGAATAATTAACATGTTATATTTATTATATACGTCAATTATTCTCATTATTAAACCCATCCAAAAAATAAAGTGTTTTAATAACAAACTACACCACAATGTGGAGACGGTAAGTCGGGCGTTCGTCCGTATGGTGACTTTGACAATTATAGGATGGATAGAATAAAATATTTGGTTGTACCATATTTATAAAAACATAAATTTATGTAGAATCTACTTGTTTTATTATTTTGATATGGAAACAACAAAGAAAGAGTACATGGAAGAAGAAAAGAACATGGAAGAGGGTGGTGAAATTATTACCTCTTCTTCAGGTGTTTCCTTTTGAGTTGATCAAAAGGGCTCCATAGGTTGGTTTTATGATACAATTAAGGCATATATGTTGAGTTTGGGGAAGTTGGGAAGATATCTGGGTAGGTCTTGGCTGAGACAAATGGCTTTTGAGGAGTGAAATTAAGAGAAGGGGGAGTACCCTTTTATAAGAGAGGTGAGGGTCACTTTTGGACAAGTTTGAAATATTATTTTATAATAAAATAATTTTCGGTTTCTAATGGATAAAATATGATTTATTTTCAGTATAAGGTGAGTATGGGTCGAAAAAAGCTCAACCAATATGTTTTAGATAGGTTTAGGTCACCATATTAACATTATCTTTTAGATTTAACTTTTTGTTAAATAGTTTGACATTTACCATGTCTTTTTGTATTTTTATATTGTATGGTAAATAAACATACTATAATAAGCTAAGAGAACCCCAAGTGGTTCATTATTAATTTATATAACCTTATCTATGTTCTTTTACATATACATAAGTTTTTATAAATATGATATTAATTAATAATAGAGTATTTGTTTTAAAAACTCAATTATGTCAATTTTGACACTATTAAGTATTTGATTTTTTGAAAGCCATAAAAACATTATCAATTCATATAAAATTTATTTTATCAATGATAACTTGTCATACTAACCTATAAAATTAGTTTAATTCATCAAAAATATCATTGTACATTTATTTGTATATTAATAATATCAATTATTTTAATATTTCATTAATAAGGTAATTATTGCACCATCATTGTGTCATAAATAAATTAAATTTTTTAGTGTCTAAAAAAAATAAATAAAATAAAATTATGTATGAAATATTATTATATTTATAATGATTATTTATAGTCAAATTTACATTGTCTGTAACCCTATATTAAAAAAGGTTTAGTTATTAAACGTTGAATTTAACACTTTTAACTCTTCTTGAAATAAAATAATAATAAATGTCCTAATCTAATCCAAGTTGAAAAAGAGGATAATATTTTATTCCTAAGTTTGTTTTTGGTATAATTACACTAATCTAATAGAATTAGCACATGTGTTATGGAAATTATAATATCATTTTTACCTTTAATTAAACTATTTACTTTTAACCGTGGTAAATTAATGTCAAAAGTGGATATTCACTAAAAAATATTTTCATATTATTGAAAAAAAATTACTTATTTATATTAATTGTGTCTCTTGGATTTTGGAATGTCAACTCACAGAAGCAGTAAAATTAAGTTTTATCCAAATTTTCAATTCCCCGTAGAAGGAGGGTAAAAGACCGTAAAAAGTTAAATAAAGTTTTATATATATAAACTTATTATAAAATTACTCAAATGAATTAAATTTATCATATATAGGTATTATGTATCTATTTTGACCTAAAATAACTTAAAATAAAATAACTAATTACTTAAATAAAAATTCAGTTTTAAACAATAAAGCTGTGTTTTTCACTATTCATCACAAATTGAATGTTTTCAAAAAAATAACAAAAATTAATCCAATACAAATTCTAATATACCGAATCCAAAACTGAAATCCGTTTTGAAAAATAAAATTAATAAATTTCAATATATGGGTATTACTATTCATAACGGCTACATTGATTGGTCGTGGTGTGTTAAAAATCCATGTTTCTTACAACGCAAGCTACACCATTATTCAAAGGGAAACGTACCATGGAATCTTGTGGTGTTACATTCTCCCCTCCATAAAATAATTTTATCCTCAAAATTTCTAGAATATTATTGCATAAAATGATTCTTCTGGTTCTTCATCATATGTTCCTCAAGTTCCCACGTTGCATCTTATATCATATGGTTTCTCCATAGAACATTTACGCGACAAGTCTCCCATTTTCTCAGCACTTTTTCTCTGGTATCAAAATCTTGATAGGCTATTCAAAATAAGATGGATCGTGTTCCTATTAAATTTCTTCATAGGTGAGTACATATGTTAGGTCAGGCATGTATTTTCTCAATAGTGATATGCGGAACACATCATGAAATTTGGATAGACTTGGAGGCATTTCCAAATGATATGATACAACTCTAATTCATTCTAGAATTTCAAATGGCCCGATGTACCTGGGACTCAATTTACCCTTCTTATCGAAGCGTACAACACCCTTCCATGGAGATAACTTCAAGAAAATAATGTCTCCTACTTTAAATACCAAATCCATCCTTCAGTTATCGGCATATTTTTTTCCATCTTTGGGATGCTTTGATGTGGGTTTAGATAATATTCACTTTTTCCATTATTTTGTCAAAAAGTTCTAGGCCTATGAGTTTTCTTTCACCAACATCATCCCAACAAGTTGGTGTGCCACATCTATTTCAATATAACGCTTCATATGGTGCCATTGGAATACTTGAATATAAGTTATTATTATATGAAAATTCTCCCAGAGGTAAATATTGATCCCACATACCTTGAATGTAAAGTGAGAAAGATCTCAACATGTTTTCTATGGTTTGAAAAGTCCGTTCTGATTTTCCATCAGTTTGTGGGTGGTAGGAAGTGCTCAAACGAAGTTCAATATCCATGGTCTTCTGAATAATTTTCTATAATCATGTTGTAAAACGGGGATCATGACCAGAAAAAATCGATAGAGGAACACCATGGAGTCTTACAACTTCATTAATATATAGTATTTCTAGACATTAAAGTGGTATATCTTCTCTTATAGAAAGAAAATGTGCTGACTTGGTAAGACGATCAACAATTACCCATATTGGATCATTAGTTCTAGGAGCCTTTGGTATCCCCATGATAATGTCTATTGTATTATCATCTCATTTCCACACAGGTATGGGAAGAGGTTTCATGAATCCCATAGGATATTTTCATCCAGCATTCACTTGTTGAAAAACCATACATCTTGACACATAATCAGCAATATCCATCTTCATGTTGTCCCACCAAAAATGTTCTTTCAAATCATTATACATCTTGGTGCTCCTAGGCGGTATAGAGAAATTGGAGCTATGAGCATCATCCAAAAATTCCCTTTTTAGATCAGGTGTATTGGTAACACAAATCATCTTTCCAAATTTCAAAATTCCATCTTCATATATGATGTCACTCAACATCCTATCATTCAGAGCATTAATCTTCTTTTGAAACTCCTCATCATTAGTCTGAGAACTCTGTGTCATTTCTATTAATATATGTTTGGGAAACCATTTTATAAAGTATTGATGTTTCACCTACCATGGTTATTACCATATCCATCTTTACTAGATCCATGAACATAAAATACATTTCAACTCTCATTCTATTTAAAACTCCATGATCCTTTCTGCTCAACTCATCTACCAACTTATTTGCCTTCCTCGGGAGGTAGTGTAATGTGTATTCATAATCCTTGAGTCATTCTAGACATCGTCTTTGCCTCATGTTTAGTTAATTCTGTGATAAAATATACTTCAAAATCTTATTATTAGTATGAATCTCACATTTTTACCATAGATATTGTGTCTCCATATTTTTGGAGCAATGATTATAGCTGCTAACTCAAGATCATGAGTGGGATAGTTTTTGTCATGAATTTTTATCTGTCGTGATGCATAGGAAATAACTCTATCATTCTACATAAAGAGGGAATCATGTCCTTTATTTTGGAGCTTCACTATAAATAACAAACCATCATTCCATGATGGTAGGTTCAATATTGGAGCATTTAATAATATTCTCTTCAGTTCTATGAAACATTATTCACACTCTTTTTTAGAATCAAATTTAACCCCTTTATGTGTGATCTTGGTTAATTGGATATCCAACCTAGAAAAATTTGGGATGAAAGGTTGATAATAACCTCCTAAACCAATAAAACTGCATACCATAGTTACACTCGTTGGTGCGGTCCATTCTTGAATTGCCTTGGTTTTTGAAGGATCAAAAGTGAATCCATCCATAAAGAAATTACGTCCAAGAAAAGAAATATCTTGAAACTATAATTCACACTTTCTAAACATACTCTATAATTCATTTCTTCTGAGTGTTTTTAGAGTATAGTGGAAGTGATTTTCATGATCTTCACTACTTAATGAGTATACCAAGGTTTCGTCAACAAATACCACTAAAAAGTCATCAAGATATTCATTGAAAACTCTATTTATTAGATCTATAATGACAAATGGAGCATTAGTCAATCCAAAAGGAATTACTATAAACTACTCATGCCCTTACCTGGTTTGAAATGTTGTTTTCTAAATTCCTTCTTCACACGTAACTGATGAAATCCAGATCGAAGATCAATCTTTGAAAAATATTGAGCTCCAAGAATTTGGTCGAATAAATCCTCAATGCAAGATAGGGGATAATTGTTCTTTATTGGTATAGCATTGATCTCCCAGTAGTCAATGTACAGCCTCATAGATCCATCTTTCTTCATAACAAAATGGATAGGGGCTCCCCATAGATAAATACTAGGGATAATAAATCGCTAATTAGTCAAATCTTCTAGTTGTTTCTTTATTTCCTCAAATTCCACAATGTCCATTCTATATGGCGTCTAAGATATGGGTCTTGAACTAGGAATTAAATCAATGGAAAACTCAAATTCTCATTCTGGAGGATGTCTAGGTAAATCCTATGCAAACCGATCAACATATTCTTGCACAATAGGTATGTCCTCTATTAGAACATTCTTTTCCCCACCCATAGTTATTTAATTATCTTAATCCCAAATGATTGAATTTAGTAGAGCTAATGGGGGTGGATCTAGAAAAGAATCGGGTGGTAAAATTACTACTCTAATGATAAGGTACTCCTAATCATCATCAAAAATTGTAACCTCTTTCTTAGAATAAATTTTCACAAAATGGTCCAAAAGGAAATCCATTAGGAATATTATATCATATTAAATCATGGTTATGATGATGAGATCAATAGATAAAGATCATTTATATTCCCTAATGGGAACTGATTCACAAAATTTTGTTACTATGATACTTCCCATAGGAGTTTTTATTGAAAACTCCCTTGTTAAGTCAAATTGAAAATATCTAATTTTCATAGAACATTAGGATGATATGAAACAATGCGATGATCCAGAATCAAATAATTTATTGTCTAATCATGAAGAAACCATTAATTTACCTACCACCATGTCTTTCAGAGCTTCAACCTCAACAATAGTGATAACATAAGCTAGGCCTTTCTCCTTTGTCATCTTTTAAGGTATGTTCCCTTGTTTCTTAGGACATTCATTTTCATAATGCCCCTTTTCTCTAAAATTTTAGCATTCATCATTGACAAAATATTTCTTTCCCTTGCAACCATGAGCTTTGTGGACTTTTTCACCAAAATTGTAACATACTCCCATTCTATTAAGGCATGTACCAGAGTGTTTCTTCCCACATTTACCGTAGGATGGTTATTAAAATTTTATCTTATTCCCCTTTTTTCGATCTCCAGAGTGCTCAGTAGATCTCTTTTTCTCTTTGTTTGATTTAAATTCATAAGACACAGAGAATTCCATTTCTGTCTTGATAGCGCATGAGACAATATATTTGTATGATGAGAAGGATTGTGAGACTATTTCTCGATGGAGAAATGGTTTTAAACCATAAATGGATCGATCAATCATACTCGTTGGGTAACGTATATAATCTCCTGCATTCCTTGATAGCCTCATGAAGTGTGAATCATACTTTGCGACATTCTCATCCTTCTTTCCCTCTGACTCGAAAATTGCCTTTCCATATCTTCTCGATGGACATGAGGAAAATATTTTTCAAATAAAATTTCTTTAAACTCCCTCCATTCCATGTTTGATACTTCTTCATCTTCATTTTTTTTTTGGATTAATGACCTCCATTGATCTGCATCTCGTGTGAGGTGATAAACTACCATGAAATCTTTTTCCCTTTCGTTACTCCCTAAAGCATGGAATATCTTTTCAAAGGAACTTATGCATTTCATAGATACAAATGGATTTTAAGACCCATTGAATATTTGTGGTTGTTGACCCATGAAGTAGTCTAACATTGATCCTCCACATTGTGGTTCAAGTTTCACCATACGAGTAAAGTTATTATTCATAACCAGAGTGAGTTTTCCAAATATGGTGATAATTTGATCAGCCCCTGTTACATCCCCAACTCCACTACAATTATCTTGAGTAGGATAGAAATCCCTACATGGGTTACGTGAATTTATATAGATTCCATTCGTTCCACTAGGCATCATTTCTAAAAAATGGCATACAATATATTAGTTTATGAATCGAAATACATAATTCCTTACTGGTAAAAAACTTAACAATAATAAATCATTTTATACAGATAATCCATAATCATAATAATTTTATCTTTGAGGATATATAAATTCATTAATCCTTCATAATGGTTTGTAACAAAAAGGTGAATTTTCCTAAGTATATCCCCCGGGAGTTTCGTAACCAAGAGTGCAGCAAGGCCCATTGTCATGTACCGGGGTACCCTGGGTCAAGCCCAAAACTCCTTGTTGGAGTTTTCAATCCTAGGTACATCTGTGCAAGAGCCACCTCTACCTTCTCATATCCAGATAGAGATGTATTTAATGTAAAACATACAAATTATATTCATTACCATAATTGTTGGTTGTTCTTTTATAATAATCATCAAATTCTATCTTAGGGTATTGTTCTCTAATCAATGTATTTATAAATATAGCTTCCAAGGATTGGACTAAACATCCATTGATAGTAACTGTAATGCCCTAAAACAAATTATCTAGAGTCATTGCATTATTACATAACTTTAGTATGGTCACATGGGATCAAATCCTGAAAGACCGATCAGTTTAGTAGCTTTGGAAGTACTAGATACATTCATAAGTTTTACATTACATTATTAAATGAAAAAAAAAACAAAAAAATTGACTCAATTGACCTCATTAATATCCGTTATAATATCCCTATAGGTCAGTAACAAAAATATTCTTCGCATCCTGGAAAAAATAAAACATAGAAAGGGGTGTGATCTGATGCTCAGAAGGGATAACAATATTGCGAAAACATTCATAAATAAGCATAAAAATTAAAGAATTGTATAAGACTAAAACAAAATCCTTTTAAACATAAACTTAATCATAATATGGAAAGTATAAATCAAATAATTACATTGAATTATTCACATAGATATTCTACTAGTCGAATAATTACATTTAATATCAATATCTAATTTCATAATTATCAAATGCATAATGCCAGACTTCATAATAACTTATTCAAGGCCTCGTGACAAGACATAAAATAATATTTTGTTATGGCCCTGTTTCAAGACACTAGTTTGTCTGAGGAGACCTACTGATGTATCGAGGAGCTATAACAAGCTCCACCTGTCACTTACTAAGTCCAATGCATTAATAATAGAAAAAGGATTAAACATAACATAATCATTCATATTAAAACTAGCATAATAAATGCCAATACTTTATCCATAAACCATGAATGGTAAAAAAATAAAACATCCACAGTCAAACATTTTATAAAACCTTTAATAAAATAGAGGAGATTTGTTTCATAAGAAATCAACTTCAAACAAGTTTAAAATTCATCAAAGGATGTTGACATAGATGAAATGAAAACTATTTGAAATAAATACCTATTTTTATTTTGAAACCATTTAAAAGTAACATAATTATAAAAGAAAACATTTATTATGAAAATATTCTTATAAGATTTTATGGGATTATTAGACTATTTTATAATGGTGTAAAATAGCCGCACCCTCCATATAAGATAAAAGAGGACATTATTACCTTAATTTTGTCGAAAAGGCCATAAAGTACCTTGTTTGGAAAATGACGGAAAGATTCCTTTCAATACATATATGGTCATATAACGGTATAAATGACATTAACCCATAGTCTAGTAAATAGTAAAAATGTTTTGAATTTGAATTTTATGAATACACGGATGTGGATGATAAAGAGGTCCTATTAGATACTTACGTATTAACAACCTCAGATAAGTAATGAGATTGTTGAATTTACTATTTCCTTATTATTTTCCTTAATTGATGGTATGTTAACCTCCAGTATAATAGTTAAATCAATTTTATTAAAATATGGAAGAACTATATACATAAACATGATATCATATATGATCCTCTAATATAGATTTGTTAATAATATTTCAGTAGTATCATTGTTTCAGGTGTTAACTGGTTCGTTTTTCTTTATATGCTTGGTTATTTAAGCCATGTTTTTTATGGATATGATGTATTTAATTCATATACAGTATGATATTATGTTCATAAATATTATTTTTAACCATTAAATTAAAATTATTCTTGAATGATTACAATGGGGAATTAATCTCATCACGTTTGTGAAGACGGTAATCCATACGTACGCACGAGCGACAATATAATTATATTGATTATGAAATAATGTGTAAATGGATGGAATAACATATAGACAAAATCATTAACGTGTTATATTTATTATTTACATAAGTTATCTTCATTGTTATAACCATCCAAATAATGAATTATATGAATAAAATACTACACCACGATGTGGAGATGGTAAGACGTGCGTACACACATATGTTGACTTTATAATTTAGAGGATGGATAGAATAAAGAATATGGTTGTAACATATTTATAATAACACTACTGTATGAATAAGCTATTTGAATTATTTTTTTGGTGTTGAAACAACAATGAAAGAGGAAGTGGAAGAAGAAATGAACACGAAAGAGGGTGGTGAAAGTTTTATCTCTTCTTCAGGGGTTTCATTTTGAGTTGATCAAAAGGGCTCAATAGGTAGGATTTATGATCAAAGTAAGGCCTCTAGGTTGAAGTGAGGGATGTTAAGAAAATATTTGGGCAGGGGTTTGCAGATACAAATGGCTTTAGAGGTGTGAAATTAAGGGAAGGGGAATTACCCTTTTATAAGAGAGGTGAGGGTCACATTAGGAAAAGTTTGAAATATTATTTTAAAATAAAATCATTTTCGGTTTATAATGGTTCCAAAATGATTTATTTAGAAGCTAAGCTGTGGATGGGTTGAAAAAAACTCAACCAACTTGTTTTAGATAGCTTTAGTTTACCTGATTAACCTTATCTTTTATATTTAACTCTTTGTTAAATAGTTTGACATTAACAAGGTCTCTTTGTATTTTTATAATATATGGTTAATAAAATTACTATTAGAAACTAATAGAACACAAAGTGGTTCATTATTAATATATATTACCTTATCTATGTTCTACGACCAAACCATATATTTTTAGGAATGTTATATCAATTAATAATATAGTATTTGTTTTAAAAACTCAATTATTGCAATTTTGACAAAATTTAGTATATGATTTTTTTGAAAGACATAAAAATATTATCACTTCGAATAAACTTTTTTTAATAAACACTATCATGTCTGATTAAACTATAAAATTAGCAGAATTCATCATAAGTCTCATGTTAAATTTATTTGGATATTTATAATATCAATTATTTTTATATTTCATTACAAAGGTAATTACTGCATCATCATTGTGTCATAAATAAATTAAATTATATAATGTCTAATTTTTTTAAATAAAACTCCATTATGTAGGAAATCATTATAGAATTCTAATGAATATTTATAGTCGAATTCATGTTGTGTGTAGCCCTATATTAAAAACAATTTAGTTATTAAACAATGAATTTAACACTTTTAACTCTCCTCTAAATAAAATAATAATAAATGTCCTAATCTAATCAATGTGGACCAAAAAGGATCATATTTCATTCCTAAAGTTTGTTTTGTATAATTACACTTATCCAATAGAATTAGGACTTGTGTTAGGGTAATTATAATATCATTTTTACCTTAAAATTGCCTATTTACTTCTAACCATGGTAAATAAAAGTCAAAATTTACAATTAACCAAAAAAATTCAACTTATTGAACCACTTTTTACTTACTGTATTTAACCGTGTTTCTCGGACATTTGAAAATCAACTCATAGAAGCAATAAAATTATGTTTTATGCAAATTTTCAAATGCTTCTAGAAGGTGGGTAAAAGTCGTTACAAAGATCAACAAACTTTTATATATCTAAACTTATTATAAAACGGCTCCTATTAATTACATTGAACATATATTGGTATTATGTTCCTATTTTTAACTATGATAAATTAAAATAAAATAACTAATTACTTAAATAAGAAGTCGGTTTTAAACAATAACGCATGGTTTTTCACTATTCATAAAAAATTGAATGTTTTCCGAAAAATACCAAAAATTCACCCTAAACTAATTTTGATAATCCAAATCCAAAACTAATGTCCATTTTAAAAAATAAAATTTCTAAAATTTAAAAAAGTGGGTATTACATTTCTTAACGTCTAGTTTGATTGGTCGTGGTGTGTTAAAACTTCATGTTGCGTACAATGCAAGATACTGTATTATTCAAAGGGAAATGTACCATGGAATCTTGAGGGGTTACACTAAATACTAAATAATATCTAATCTATAATATTTAATATTTAATATATAATATAATATATAATATATAATATATAATATAATACATAATTCATAATATATAGTACATAATATATAATACATAATATATAATATGTAATATATAATACATATTATATAATATATAATATATAATATATAATATATTACATATAATATATAAGTAATGTATAAATAATAAATTAATAAAAAAAATATAATATATGATAAATAAATTACAAACAAATAATACATGAATAAATAATAGATAAATAAATAAAACATAAATAAAAAATAAATAAAAAATAAATAATGAATAATGAACAATAAATAATAAATCACAATTAATAAATAATAACTAATCAATATTAAATAACTAAAAATTAAAAATTATAAATTAAAATTTAATAATTAATAATTAATAATTAAAATTTAATAATTAATAATTATTAATTAAAATCTAATAATTAATAATTAATAATTAATAATTAATAATAATTAATAATTGATGATTAACAATTAAGAAATAAGATTTAATAATTCATAATTAATAAATAACATTTAATAATTTATAAAAAGATTATATATTAATAAGAAATTTTTAATGAATAAATAATTATTAATTAATAAATAATTACTAGTGCATAAATATATGAATAATAAATGTACAAATCATAAATTCATAATAAAAAATTAATAAATTAATATTTATTAAATTAAAAAAAAATATTAATAATAATAAATACTAAATAATAAATAATGAATACACTGATAAATTAATAGATAAATAAATAAAAAATTAATTAATAATTAATAATTAATAATAACTAATAATTGATAATTGATAATTAATAATTAATAATTATTAATTATTAACTAATATTTCATATTCCATATTTAATATTAAATATTCTATATTAAATATTTAATAAATATTTAATAAATAATTAATAAATAAATTAATGATAATTAATTAATAATTAATTAATTAATAATGAATAAAGAATAAATAAATTATAAAGGATTGATAAACTAATAAGAAATTAATAATTAATAATTAATATATAGATAATGTGTACCTAATAACTAAATAATAAATAAAGAAATAAATAAATTTATAAATAAATAAATTTATAAATAAATAAATAAATAAATAATAAATAAATTGTAGATTAAGAAATAATATTAATAAATTGTTACTTAATAATTAATTACTAAATAAATAAATATGATATAAATAACAAAAATAAATAAATATTTAATTAAATAATTAAATCAATAATAAAACATTATGAACCTCTAAACACCCAAAAAAACACAAAAATGAAAATAAAATATGATCCAACACTCCTTTTTAGAACCACAACCAATCAGATTAAAGATCATGAAATGGGCTTTGATATGATATGTGGTAGAGGCCTAACAGACACCTTGATTGAAATTTATAACTGTTTGAATATTAAGAAATTGGGTTTTGAAACTAAACCTATAATTCGGATGCCTTATGTGCCATTAAATTAGAATAAAAATGGATAAAAACCAAGAAAATATGGTACCATACCTAGAGAGCATAGATCTCATCACAGGCTTCGATTTGATATGTGGTAGAGGACAAACAGTCAACCAGATTACAAGTTATGGCCGTTTGAAGTTCGAGTATGATTTTTCACTTTTGAACATTGAATATTTTTTACATTTATTATCAAATTATTTAAATATCACTTGGTTTTATCTTATATGATAAGATTCAATTTGACTGGTTTTGGAGATGAAATGGACTCCGCGATCATAAGTTCTTTTCATTTGATGTCGAAGTCTGTTCTTTAACTTATTGAAGATTTGTTTTTCATATTAAAAATTTTATTAACTAATAATTATAAATATATATTAATTTACATATTATAAATAATAAAACATTAACTAATAAACAAAAATTTATTTTATTGAATAAAATAATAATAATAAATAATAGGTTTTTTATTTTTTTAATTTTCTGTCAATAGATTATTTAGTGAATTTGAAAAAAACCGCCGACAAAATTGTAAATTTTTTTGGAAGAAATTTTAAAACATTTATAAATTTTTTAAAAAAATATTTAGCACCAGTTTTTTCTTGGCGGTTTTAAAAACCACCATTAAAACATTGTTTTTTTTGTATTGAATATGAAAGATATGTAATTGATTTTTTTGGTGTTGCTTCGGAGGACCAATAGTGGTTGTATGGATAGTGTGCAAGCATGTCATGGATAAATATATGTTATTGTCCTTTGTGATCCAAGAAGTTTCTTGGAAATACCTGAGGACTTCCATGCGGCCAAGCTAACAAGAAAATGGGCTTTTACATGATGAGGTTGACATGTATATTGAAAATCGCCAAAACATTTCTACATGTCAATGGCTCCTTCGCATGATCAATGTGTGTTGTATAAGATGAATTCACATGATCATGATTTTAAATGAAGAGATGATTCAAATGATTGATATGACCTTACATGGAAATGTCATGGGGTTTTTTACTTGATCAGCTTTGCTTGTTCGTATGTTTTCATATGAAAATGGTGACATATTAATGGATTATCACAATGTCTGAATAAATTTTTTTAGGCTTTTCTTTCGATGAACGTGGCATGTCCAAGGTTGAATAAAGACATCAAGAGACCATTTAAGGTTCTTGGGATCAAATCTCCTCAAGCTATTCAAGGGGATGGGACTTTCTGATAGGTCTAGAGTCTTGCGCTCATCCAATTAGCACAATTGTAAATCCGGATAGATTACTTCATATGTCCATATAGACAATATTATATGATGTAGAAGTATGCATGGACATGGAAGGGTCTTCCCATGATTCCTTAGTTGTTTAAAGGTCGCCCAAATTAGTGAGGGTAATCCTATATAAAGGAGATGCACGATTATTGTACACTCAAGCAATAAAATATCCTCAATAGAGGTCTTCAGATATTCCTGACAGTGATAGGGAGAGGGACGTATATCAGAAACCTATGTCTGCATGGGTAAATAGATGCATTCAATGCTAAAGACTACATGAACCATTGGTTACATATCATCACTGATTTTCTCTAAAGTTAATTATAAGGCCCCAGCCTTAAACCTTACTTAATCTTGAGTTATTACAAGATTACACGTTGAGGATCTTTTCGGGTTTAGAGTTTTAGAGAATTAGATCATAAAACTTGGGTTACATTCCACATATAAACAAAGTGGTTACATAAAGATAGTATTCTTCATTCCCATCAATGGAAACACATTTGAAATAAAACATGGATTCTTTTTGACACATCCTTGACCCTATCATCTTATCATGTACCTTTCCCTTGACCTGTGAAAAACATTTCAAAAACTTGGGATGAGCATAAAAACTCAGTATGGGTTATAAAAACATGGAAAGGAATCATGAGTTCATATATACATAAGAATGAAATCATACTTTACCCATAAAACATAGGCACTTTAACATACCTCATAAAAACATGAATAAATCATATAAATCATAATACGTAAAGGTAACTTGAGGCATTCATAACATTCTTACATAGGGGGTAACCCTCTTGGTTACGTTTGGAATACCCATCACAGTATATTCCCTAAAATCTCTTCGGAGAAACCTTAACGTTTCACTCCTTCGCGTTACCCAATGCATTGGAGAGCTATAACGGGCTCACCCGCCCTTAGTTTATCACGGAACCACCCGTCTTCATAATAATGCCCAAGGACCATAACATAATCATATCACATAAAACATGCATAAAGGAAACATAACATTTCCACATTTCAATCACGAGATATCAATACAACACATTGATATAATAAAAACATTATGAAAACCATTTTCAATACCAAAGTAAAACATGGTATTTAATTTTCTTTTAAAAAAAAGGTATGGCTTGTAGAGGAAGCCAAAACTCAAATAACGGTTACGACGGCGGAGAAGTCGTTGTCGCCGCATACGTACGACAAAAACATTCCCTTTTTTCGTTTAGTAAACGCTTCGTATAAAAAAGATTCCTTTTGAGTAAACGTAAAAGTCAAAGGGGTTTATACACCGTATAAAAGAAAGTTGTGTATAAAATAAAATATGCCTCAACGAAAGGAGATTGAGACGAAGTCCCATACAAAGATAATTTTTAAAATAAAATAGATACATTATGTGTATTCACTATAAGTACACATAAATAAAGTACAAATACAAGATACGACATAATAATATAATGACATAATTTGGAAGTAGGAGATTAACCCAAAGAATGGAAATTGGGTTAAGAAGTTCCCATACCTCGTATCTGACTTGACCCGACCGTTCTTTAAACTCCTGAATAATAAACTTGAATTAATCTCTACTTGCTTATGAATCCTTTTCAAGTTCATTATTCCTTTTAAACCATGTTATGAACATCATGTAATCATTTAAGTTAACAATGTTCATTTTGTCGGTATTTGGTTCTTAAGTCAAAAATAGACTTCTTACACTTACATGTTGTTAATTTGGTCAATGTTTCATTATATCCAGAATGGTATTCATGATGTAGATATCATATATTTCATATATATCCAGTACATACATGTATTTAAAATATTACATAATCATTTAGAGGTAAGAAATGAAATGCACCGTTCATGGAGACGGTAAGCCGTACGTACGCATGAACGCTACTTTCATTTCTTTGTCATATTAATGGAATTAAAACTAAATGAGAGGTATGTATATTATAATTCCAGAATTATATTCATCATTTAGATATATCATTAATTATATATATCCATTATATACATGTACTTTTAATAATAAATTACATTTGGGGATAAGAAATGAAATGCACCGTTCATGGAGACGGTAGTCCGTACGTACGCATGAACGCTACTTTCATTTCTATCTCATACTTTAATGGAAATAAATGATAATGATATATAGGTATATTATAATTCCAGTATAACATCATATATAATAACTTTAAATCCATCCTTTACACGTCCCACATATGGCATTAACGAATCACATCACTTTGAAGGGGCGGTAGTCCGCACTTCCTTAAGTGAAGATATCGCGTATACCCATAATGGAAGCCATAAAGGTAAGACACAAATGAAAAATACAGAAGCATAAGTAAAACATAAACATATTACATATCATATATAAAAATAGTGACATCATAATGGCCACCTTTGAAGGTGTTAAATGAGTATTGAACAATCATCGTTTCGGGAGGCAGAATTTCGCCATCCACGGAAACCGTATGTTCTTTAACCATTTGATGTAGTTGTGTGAGAGTGTAGCTCAAATAAATCTTATAACAACATCCTAGTATATTGAAGATACTGGTGTTGTTACAAAAGAAGTAAATAAAAAGAGTTTAGGGGGTTGGAGAAGAAAAATAAAACAAATGAACATGAGAGAATGAAATACCTTAAAAAGTGTAACTTCTTTTGGTTTGAGCCTAAAGGCTTCCTTTGAAAGGATTCTGCCCAAAGGGAATCCTCTAGGATGAGGAGAGGGATGTGGAGAGAGCAAATGGGCAGGGGTTGGCCGAGCCAAAGGCTTGAAGAGTGTGTGAAATGAGGTAGAGGTGGGGGCCTTTTATAAGGGGAGAGGAGGGGCACTTTTGGAAAGTAAAGAAACATTACATTATTTGAAAATGTGTTTCGGTTTTAAAAGGTCCCACATTGATGGAATTCGTGGATGAGGTGATAAGGCATCGAAATACATTCATCCAATTGGTTTTGGACATGTGTAGTTCATAGATTTTATTTTATCTTTCCATTTTATTTAAATCGTCAAATAATGATGTCATCGCTGCATCATTATTATGTCATAAATAATTAAATTTATATAATGTCTAAAAATTATAAACAAATTACTATGATGTAGGAAATCTTTTTAGCTTTCCATTGAATATTTATAATCAAAATTTGGACTTGTATAACCCCACTTAAAAATTGTTTTCGCAAAACATATTATGTTTGTGTCATTTTCACTTTAACATTTAATAAAAAGTAATTTATGTTATTTCCCAACAAAAGTGGATACATGGGGTCCCCAAGTTAGGCCATGACTTGTCTTGGTCGGCCATGACACAACCAATGAGGTTGGGACATGTGTCTAGGTCATTTTATATTATTAAAGCATTATTTATACATTAAACTACCCTAATTACCACTAATCGCGATTAAGAACTTAATAAGTTACTATTCACCAAAAAATTATTTTAATCTCATTGAACCACATTTTACTTCTTAATGACAACCATGTATGTCGGATTTTCAAAATTCAATACACATTAGTGGTAAACTTTAATTTAACTGAAAAAAACAGTTTGCTTGATTACCACTTAGTGGTTTCACTATTCATCAAAATTGAAGTTTTTCAGAAAATTACCAAAAATTCACTCTAAGCTATATTTGATATTACGAATTCAAAAATGAAGTCTATTTTACAAAATTAAAATCATATAAGTCACATTAATTAATTTAATAATTAATTCCCGCTGCCAGAGCAAATAGCGTGTTTTTACAAAACAATAAGTATCAAAAGATTGACACCAGTTTAAGTCTAATTTCAAATCGAAATTGATTCCAATGACCACCATTGGATAAAATGGTAAAAATATATTCTAATTTCACTTCAAAACCAATTCAAAACATAATCTAATCATATAAATAAATTAGATTAAAAAGTAGTTTTGATGTAAAATGCAGTATTTTTCACTATTCATTTAAAAATGAACATTGTCGGAAAATTACCAAAAATTCACACAAGGTAAATTTTGATGTCCCAATCATAAAGGATAATTTTATTTTGACAAACATAGTTTCTAAAATTGTCAAAATATAGATTCAAAAATGGTTTTCCATCAAAAGGCACTAAAACAATCCTTTAAGAATATTAGTGTATTCCATGCATAAGATTGTATTTATTTTCATTTTAAGCCTCTAAAACACTATCTTTATCATTAATAGACATAGATAAAAATATCTATTATTCATTACTTACTTGGGATGTTACATCCTTCCCCCCTTTAGAAAATTGCGTCCCCGCAATTTATTTACTTATCAAATAAATTGGGGTACTTATCCCTCATTGCATTTTCGGATTCCCATGTTGCCTCTTCAATCATGTGGTTTTTCCACAAAACCTTTACCTGCTTAATCACCTTATTCCGTAACACTTGCTCCCTGTGGTCAAGAATCTGGACCGGTTGTTCCTCATAAGATAGGTTTTCTTCCAGCTGAACTACCTCTGGACTCAAAACATGAGATGGATCTGGCATATACTTTCTCAACATCGAAACGTGAAAAACATTGTGTACCTGAGATAAACTCGGAGGTAAAGCCACTCGGTATGCAACCGATCCAACTCTCTCTAGAACTTCGTATGGTCCAATGAACCTTGGACTCAACTTTCCTTTCTTACCAAATCTCATCACACTTTTCCAAGGAGAAACCTTGAGAAAAACATGATCACCTACCTCGAAAGATAGATCCTTCCTCCGGTTATCCGCATAACTCTTCTGCCTGCTCTGAGCTGTTCTCATGTGTTTCTGAATCAGCTGAACTTTTTCTGCCATCTCTTCTACCAATTCTGGTCCCATCAACTTTCTTTCACCCACTTCATCCCAGAAAGCTGGAGTTCGACACCGCTTCCCATATAATGCCTGAAATGGTGCCATCTGTATACTGGAATGAAAACTGTTATTATATGAAAACTCAACCAAAGAAAGATGCTGGTCCCAACTCCCCTGATAATCCATAGAACAAGCTCGTAGCATATCCTCCAATGTCTGAATTGTTCGTTCTGACTGCCCATCTGATTGAGGATGAAAAGCTGTACTAAAATTTAATTCAGTACCCAACGACTTCTGAAGGCCTTTCCAAAAGTTAGAGGTAAACCTGGGATCACGATCTGATACAATGGAGAGGGGAACTCCATGTAACCTGACTATCTCCTTAAGATACAAACGGGAAAGTTGATCAAGAGAGAAAGTATCTCGTATAGCAAGGAAATGAGCAGATTTGGTCAAGCGATCAACAATAACCCAGATTGCATTATTACCTCGAGATGTCTTCGGTAATCCAACAACAAAGTCCATGGATATATTCTCCCATTTCCACTCTGGCACTGGTAAAGGCTGAAGCATCCCTTTCGGTAACTGCCGCTCAGCTTTAACCTGCTGACAAGTCAAACACTTCACAGTAAAATCAGCAATATCTCTTTTCATTCCATCCCACCAGTAATACTCCCGCAGATCTCTATACATCTTAGTACTGCCCGGATGAACTGAAAACAGAGAACTATGAGCTTCACATAACAACTCTCTCTTCAACTGTGAATCAGAAGGCACACACAATCTCTTCCCAAACCTCAAAACACAAACACAAACTTATCCAAGAACTCATGGAAAATTTTATTCATAAGGTCCATGAATACAGCAGGTGCATTGGTTAACCCAAAAGGCATAACTACAAATTCATAATGGCCATATCTAGTACGGAACGCAGTCGTCTGCTTCTTTTACTTTCAACTGATGGTACCCTGACCTCTAGTCAATCTTCGAAAAATACTGAGCTCCCTGGAGCTGATACCACTTCATTCGATGGCCCAACATCTGCTGAAGTTGTTGCAAATGATTTTACCACCCCTTTCTGCTTGTAGTCTAGCTGCTTCCCATCACTCAAGCTCCTTGTCGGACACTCGTTTGCATAGTGACCCATCTCATTGCACTTATAACATTTCACTAACTGTAAATCAAATTTATTCTTACTTTCACCTTGATCCTTTTCAGTGCAATCACGAGCCTTATGTCCCATCTTACCACATCGGTAGCACTTCCCAGAATTCAGAAGACATTCCCCAGCATGCCTTTTGCCACATTTATCACAAACTGGAAACTTAGTTTTCTTACCATCAGACTTTTTTGAAGAATTCTTACCTTTCTCCTGCCACCTCGGTCTCTTCTTCTGCTGGTTTTTATAGGACACTTGGTCATCGGCAAACTCCATTTCCACCTTCTCAGCACATCGAACAAGCTTTTCATAACTTTTAAAATCACGAGAAGCCAATGCCCTTCGATACTTTGGCTTTAATCCTGAGTAAAAACGATTGATTTTACTATCAAGGTCCCGGATAAAATTTGGAGCATACCTTGCCAATCGAGTGAACCTTTCTTCATAGGCAGCCACTGAGTCTTCCTCTTGCCTCAATTCCAAGAATTGCTTTTCCATCCTAAGTCGAACAGCCTTAGGAAAATACTTCTCAAGAAAGATACCTTTGAAGTCATCCCAGTCAAGAGCATCAATCTCATCGGCATCCCTGATATTTTTAACCATAGACCACCACTGATCTGCTTCACCCTCCAAACGGTAAATAGCAAGACTAACCTTTTGATTGTCTGAACACCCCATGACATCAAAAATCTTCTCCAGTGCTTTAATCCACCCTTCAGCTTGCACAGGGTCAGATGATCCTCTGAATGATGGGGGATGTTGCCTCATGAAATGTTCCACCACTGACATGTTCTTCTGCGGTTGATCTGGCTGATCTCGTGCATGGATACCACCACCATTTATAGCCTGAGTCAACTGTGCCATCACTGCAACAAACTGTTCAGTTCCGATTCCAACCATCTCAGGTTGCTGATTTGGAAGGTTGTCTTCCTCCTGATGTCGTCCCAACATAGCTGCTTTGTTTCCCCTACGGAAAACCATTCTGAACATGGAAATATCTTAGGCGAAGCAACATGGTAATCCGTAAATGCTATATCATTTCAATCATATTATAATTTAACACTTTTCTAACTCCTAAAGTTGTCTAAACCGACCTTTGATACCAACTATAAGGCCCCAGCCTTAAACCTTACTTAATCTTGAGTTATTACAAGATTACACGTTGAGGATCTTTTCGGGTTTAGAGTTTTAGAGAATTAGATCATAAAACTTGGGTTACATTCCACATATAAACAAAGTGGTTACATAAAGATAGTATTCTTCATTCCCATCAATGGAAACACATTTGAAATAAAACATGGATTCTTTTTGACACATCCTTGACCCTATCATCTTATCATGTACCTTTCCCTTGACCTGTGAAAAACATTTCAAAAACTTGGGATGAGCATAAAAACTCAGTATGGGTTATAAAAACATGGAAAGGAATCATGAGTTCATATATACATAAGAATGAAATCATACTTTACCCATAAAACATAGGCACTTTAACATACCTCATAAAAACATGAATAAATCATATAAATCATAATACGTAAAGGTAACTTGAGGCATTCATAACATTCTTACATAGGGGGTAACCCTCTTGGTTACGTTTGGAATACCCATCACAGTATATTCCCTAAAATCTCTTCGGAGAAACCTTAACGTTTCACTCCTTCGCGTTACCCAATGCATTGGAGAGCTATAACGGGCTCACCCGCCCTTAGTTTATCACGGAACCACCCGTCTTCATAATAATGCCCAAGGACCATAACATAATCATATCACATAAAACATGCATAAAGGAAACATAACATTTCCACATTTCAATCACGAGATATCAATACAACACATTGATATAATAAAAACATTATGAAAACCATTTTCAATACCAAAGTAAAACATGGTATTTAATTTTCTTTTAAAAAAAAAGGTATGGCTTGTAGAGGAAGCCAAAACTCAAATAACGGTTACGACGGCGGAGAAGTCGTTGTCGCCGCATACGTACGACAAAAACATTCCCTTTTGTCGTTTAGTAAACGCTTCGTATAAAAAAGATTCCTTTTGAGTAAACGTAAAAGTCAAAGGGGTTTATACACCGTATAAAAGAAAGTTGTCTATAAAATAAAATATGCCTCAACGAAAGGAGATTGAGACGAAGTCCCATACAAAGATAATTTTTAAAATAAAATAGATACATTATGTGTATTCACTATAAGTACACATAAATAAAGTACAAATACAAGATACGACATAATAATATAATGACATAATTTGGAAGTAGGAGATTAACCCAAAGAATGGAAATTGGGTTAAGAAGTTCCCATACCTCGTATCTGACTTGACCCGACCGTTCTTTAAACTCCTGAATAATAAACTTGAATTAATCTCTACTTGCTTATGAATCTTTTTCAAGTTCATTATTCCTTTTAAACCATGTTATGAACATCATGTAATCATTTAAGTTAACAATGTTCATTTTGTCGGTATTTGGTTCTTAAGTCAAAAATAGACTTCTTACACTTACATGTTGTTAATTTGGTCAATGTTTCATTATATCCAGAATGGTATTCATGATGTAGATATCATATATTTCATATATATCCAGTACATACATGTATTTAAAATATTACATAATCATTTAGAGGTAAGAAATGAAATGCACCGTTCATGGAGACGGTAAGCCGTACGTACGCATGAACGCTACTTTCATTTCTTTGTCATATTAATGGAATTAAAACTAAATGAGAGGTATGTATATTATAATTCCAGAATTATATTCATCATTTAGATATATCATTAATTATATATATCCATTATATACATGTACTTTTAATAATAAATTACATTTGGGGATAAGAAATGAAATGCACCGTTCATGGAGACGGTAGTCCGTACGTACGCATGAACGCTACTTTCATTTCTATCTCATACTTTAATGGAAATAAATGATAATGATATATAGGTATATTATAATTCCAGTATAACATCATATATAATAACTTTAAATCCATCCTTTACACGTCCCACATATGGCATTAACGAATCACATCACTTTGAGGGGGCGGTAGTCCGCACTTCCTTAAGTGAAGATATCGCGTATACCCATAATGGAAGCCCTAAAGGTAAGACACAAATGAAAAATACAGAAGCATAAGTAAAACATAAACATATTACATATCATATATAAAAATAGTGACATCATAATGGCCACCTTTGAAGGTGTTAAATGAGTATTGAACAATCATCGTTTCGGGAGGCAGAATTTCGCCATCCACGGAAACCGTATGTTCTTTAACCATTTGATGTAGTTGTGTGAGAGTGTAGCTCAAATAAATCTTATAACAACATCCTAGTATATTGAAGATACTGGTGTTGTTACAAAAGAAGTAAATAAAAAGAGTTTAGGGGGTTGGAGAAGAAAAATAAAACAAATGAACATGAGAGAATGAAATACCTTAAAAAGTGTAACTTCTTTTGGTTTGAGCCTAAAGGCTTCCTTTGAAAGGATTCTGCCCAAAGGGAATCCTCTAGGATGAGGAGAGGGATGTGGGGAGAGCAAATGGGCAGGGGTTGGCCGAGCCAAAGGCTTGAAGAGTGTGTGAAATGAGGTAGAGGTGGGGGCCTTTTATAAGGGGAGAGGAGGGGCACTTTTGGAAAGTAAAGAAACATTACATTATTTGAAAATGTGTTTCGGTTTTAAAAGGTCCCACATTGATGGAATTCGTGGATAAGGTGATAAGGCATCGAAATACATTCATCCAATTGGTTTTGGACATGTGTAGTTCATAGATTTTATTTTATCTTTCCATTTTATTTAAATCGTCAAATAATGATGTCATCGCTGCATCATTATTATGTCATAAATAATTAAATTTATATAATGTCTAAAAATTATAAACAAATTACTATGATGTAGGAAATCTTTTTAGCTTTCCATTGAATATTTATAATCAAAATTTGGACTTGTATAACCCCACTTAAAAATTGTTTTCGCAAAACATATTATGTTTGTGTCATTTTCACTTTAACATTTAATAAAAAGTAATTTATGTTATTTCCCAACAAAAGTGGATACATGGGGTCCCCAAGTTAGGCCATGACTTGTCTTGGTCGGCCATGACACAACCAATGAGGTTGGGACATGTGTCTAGGTCATTTTATATTATTAAAGCATTATTTATACATTAAACTACCCTAATTACCACTAATCGCGATTAAGAACTTAATAAGTTACTATTCACCAAAAAATTATTTTAATCTCATTGAACCACATTTTACTTCTTAATGACAACCATGTATGTCGGATTTTCAAAATTCAATACACATTAGTGGTAAACTTTAATTTAACTGAAAAAAACAGTTTGCTTGATTACCACTTAGGGGTTTCACTATTCATCAAAATTGAAGTTTTTCAGAAAATTACCAAAAATTCACTCTAAGCTATATTTGATATTACGAATTCAAAAATGAAGTCTATTTTACAAAATTCAAATCATATAAGTCACATTAATTAATTTAATAATTAATTCCCGCTGCCAGAGCAAATAGCGTGTTTTTACAAAACAATAAGTATCAAAAGATTGACACCAGTTTAAGTCTAATTTCAAATCGAAATTGATTCCAATGACCACCATTGGATAAAATGGTAAAAATATATTCTAATTTCACTTCAAAACCAATTCAAAACATAATCTAATCATATAAATAAATTAGATTAAAAAGTAGTTTTGATGTAAAATGCAGTATTTTTCACTATTCATTTAAAAATGAACATTGTCGGAAAATTACCAAAAATTCACACAAGGTAAATTTTGATGTCCCAATCATAAAGGATAATTTTATTTTGACAAACATAGTTTCTAAAATTGTCAAAATATAGATTCAAAAATGGTTTTCCATCAAAAGGCACTAAAACAATCCTTTAAGAATATTAGTGTATTCCATGCATAAGATTGTATTTATTTTCATTTTAAGCCTCTAAAACACTATCTTTATCATTAATAGACATAGATAAAAATATCTATTATTCATTACTTACTTGGGATGTTACATTAATTGTGTTCGGGGGGGATCGTCCTTGTTAGGGTGGCCATATCAGAGGCCACATACAGACACCACGAGACACAAAGGCTTCTCGAATGATCATGGATTTGTAAGGACACCTCATAACATATAAGATTATATTTGATTGACTTGTCCTTTTAATGGGGTCACACAATAGGCCATGTAGTAATGCATGAGGGATTCTATATTTAATTCCTCATGAGACTTGATCAAGGAACATTCCACATGTTGAGTAGAAATGTATATTCATAGACCAAGGGTTGTTTGGTGGAATTGTGTGGGACTCTTTCAATACCAAGGTATTGAAGGGCCACATGAGGGCTTTCATGCTTGTCAATGAATGTCATTTTATGTGAACACATGTCCTCAAAAGGTCCATGTGAGAGTCTTTTCAAGAACAAGTGACTGTTGTATATTTTTCATCAAATAAGGTTGTATGGATGAGTTATTTCTTCATACGTCACCTCACCAAGTCTTAGGTTATTACCCCCCACAAATAGAACAACTTCAGAGGGTCCTAGAACTTTATTCGATGACTATGAGCGGGTATGTTTGTTGTGTTCTCACATACTGGCCCTCGCGTACATGTAATACCGATGTAGAACAACACAGTTTCTTATCTGATGGAGAATGAGTGAAATTCACCAATGGAATTCCTATACAGTGGCCTACCTGTCCTGGTCATTGAAAGATAAGGGAGGCATACTTCTTAATCGCGAGGTTGAGAGATGAATCCCCTTCTGTTCATGCGATATACATGTCTTTATCAAAGGGTCCTATGTTGGATTCTTCCATCACACCATGGACATGCAAGAGATGTTTTCAAGATTAGATGACCATTCCCAAGGTTTCTTAAAAGAGAGACGAGCCAGGGAGGTCATGGAGATAGAAGTCCAAAGTGGGATACACCCATGGATGAACGCCCTGCTTTGGTGATGTTGTGAATCTTGATGGAGATATTTTCCTACTGCCTTTGTAGGAAGCTGGTGCAACTACCCCACCTAACCCTTGGCTACATCAACACAGGCTATTGAACATAGAGAATATGCATGCCACCATTTTAGATGTCCAATGGTTAGTGGGGGATTGGTTGGAGTTGTGTCAAACTTGACACCTCCCACTATGGAAATTTAATGAGGGCCAAGGGAGCTTCTAGCATCATTAAATCCATGCCAAGAGAACTATTTCATACAAAGAATGTTAAGAGAGCTCTATTTCAGAGAGATAGAGGTGTAGTGATAGAGTTTTATAAATTCTTTGTTCTTGTTGAAATAACATATGTTTCATCCATCAATTATTCATTATTTGTGGTCAAAAAATCACAAAAGTGGCATCAGAGGTTGTTTTTGTTGAAATGGAGGATGTTAGTGAAAATTCTTTAGTGATCGTAAAATTAATGTTGAATGGAAACGTGTTTTGATGGTAGATTCCAAAAGCTCATGGAAAATGAATTATAACGACACAAACATCGTCGAAAACGAAGCAAATACGAGCTTCCTAGACATGGTCAAAGTTCATTGAAACCTAAGGTGATACAGTACCTACTTAACAGAGAAGAATGTATTGTTCCTATGCCGGTAGCTTTTATTGGTAACTTTTAGATAGATCCTTCACTATGCCACCTCATCAACACATAATAGTCATTTCATTAGATGATCTAGGCTGCTGACACTATTTTTGTCATATCTTGATCAATAGGTATCTGATTTCGACAATCCGAAAGTCGATTCCATCATTCATGACCATTCTAGATGCAATGTTTGGCTTTGTATTTTCTGAATCTTAATTGAATTTTGAAAAAAAAAATACAATGGAGGGATCATCCATTTGATAGATGATCATGTGTCCTTCTTTGAACTACTCCATTTGGATTTCCCGAATGGAATATATCTATAAGTTAATGGATCATCTTGACCCAATTGAAAATAAAGGAGACAAACCTGATGCTCCAAAGGATTTGGAGTGGATGAAGATGAACATGATTATGATGAGTCAAATTTTCCAATGGATCGATCATAGCATTTACCACCCCGTTGTTCAAGATACTGGTGCGTACGAACATTGGATGACTTGAGAAAATATATACCAGCCAATGACCAATCGAACCAAGATTCTCATGTTGAAGAGGTTGTTGAATTTTTTACTATATAGTGGAATATCTATATCCAAACACACCATTGAGTTCCAATGACTAGTGAATCCATTGGTGGCTATAGGTAAGACTACGAATGATGAAAATCATGAAAACCTCTTTCTCCACACACATCACGATAGATGGGGCACACTTTTCATCTCATTCAGAAAATTGGGACCTAGAGGAAAACATACCATGGAGATGGTAAAAGATGCACTGTTAAATGAGGAGGCCCAAAGGAAGGGTGTGAGTTACAAGAAAATACAATAAATCTTTATAGAGAAGCAAGATAGACAACATGGTGGAGGTCGTGGGGTAGGAACTAGAGGCTGAATAAACAAAAGATGATGGTCTGCAAATGGAAGGAGTCTAACATAGAAATTCTACATGTGGCATGGGGAGACACATGAAGAAGAACATCCAAATGGTGCTACAAAAAAAGGGTCAAATTAGAAACCAAAAAAGATAAACTATAGAATCACATCTGACCTACAGTAGATAAGTTATGATTTTCTACAGAGATGAATAATAAACATGCATTAATACAATAGCCAAGGACATAGAATTGGTGGTAAATACTAAATCATCATACCACATCACTCCGCTTTGTGGGTATTTCTTTACTTGTCAAACTAGTTAATTTGGTGTAGTGAAGACATGGTATACCATAATGGAAGATATTGTTGGCATTGATGATGTCCATTTCAAGATGAAAGTTTGATACAAAATCACCATGAAGGATGCTCGACATGTTCCAAGCCTTCTTCTGAACCTTTTGTTAGCTATTACCTTTGATCAGCAAAGTTATGAAGACATCATCAGTAATAAAACATGGAAGATGAAAAAAGGATGCATCATCTTAGCTCAAGAACACATATATGTTACATTGAATATATAAAATGAGTGGATATGTGTATATAGCCTCAACATTGTGGAGGGAGAAATTTCATCCAATATGTGGCATAGAAGGCTCGACCACAACAGTGAAACATGGTTATTTATCCTAACAGAGAAGAAGTTCATAAGTATTGACAAGGATTTCTCATCTGATCCTTGTAAATACGAAATGTATGGAAAGAAACATAGAGACTCATTCAAAACTTCTTCATCACAGAGATCATAGTTATTAGATCTGGTGCACTCTGATTTATGCAGACCCATGGATGTGGATTCACCAAGAATAATCAAATATTTGTATCCTTTATTGATGATGAATCACGAAGGTTGTGGGTGTTCTTCTTGAAGATGAATGACCATGTATTATAGAAATTCAATAATTTCCAGGCCTTGGTGGAGTGTGAAATAGGAATTAAGTTATAGTTTCTTTGTTTAGACAGTACAGGTGAGTACACATCCATGGAATTTGAAATCTATTGAAGGAGTTAGGGTATCCAACATGAGTTAATAGTCACATGAACCCCACAACTCAATAAAGATTTAGAATGGATGAACAAAACCATCATGAAGAATGTGATAAGCATGATGAGTTTGGCTAAGCCTTCTAAGCCATTTTGTGTACAAGCTGTTTAGTTGGAATGCTACCTCATCAACAGATCACCATCAGTTCCACTAAATTTTGTAATTCCACTGAAGATATGTCCTTATAAGAATCTTTCATAATCTCATTTATTAGAATTTGGATGCTTGGAATTTTCACATATATCCAAGGATCTCAAAAAAATCTATATGAGAGATATACTCCATATATCTTCTTTGGCTATGGAGATAAGGTGTTTTGATACAAGTTCTGGGACTCCATGAAAAATAAGGTGATCAGAAGTACCGATGTCATGTTACATGAGAACTAGATGATCGAGTAAATTCAAAATCATATAATGTATTGAAGGGAATGTGTGGAGGAATCAACTCTTGATCCAACACTTGTACCTGCACCAACATTCATTAAAGAGGAGGAGGTGCAAGAAGACTCATCAGCAGTGGACCAGGATATAGAGAAGGAGGATATTGACCAAGGGGAGTCTCAATCATCAATACGAGATGTTGTAGAACCATAAAAATATCTAGGTGGTGTTTTTCCTCCCAAACATATCATTTCATAGGTTTGAAAATCTTCACATGGAAGGATTCCATCAACAAAATATTCAGATTCAGATTACCTATTACTGACTGATGAGGGGGGATCCAGAAAGATACCAGGAAGCAGTGTCTCATCCCAAAAAAAGTCACGTGGTTGTGTGAAATGGTGTATGATATGGAGTCATTGATAAAGAATTAGACATACTATTTTATGGTATTACCCAAAGGTAAGATGAAAATAAAAAAATTGGGTGTTCAGGCTAAAGAAGGAAGGAACAAAAAAGAAGTTCAAACACAAATATCAGTTAGTTGTCAAGGGATCCCTTTATATGAAAGAAGTTTAGTTTGACAATATTTTTTTCACCCATGGTGAATATGGCTTCAATTAGATTCATTTTCGAATTGGTGGCTACCCTGGGCATGGTGCATGAACAGATGGACATAATGAAAAATTTTCCCCATAGTGACCTCTCGGATGAGATCAATATAAAGAATCCTGATGGATTTTAGGTATCTGGACAAGAAAACCTAATCTTCAAATTGAATATGTTCTTTGATGGACGTAAATAGCCTCCCAGACAATGGTACATGAAGTTTGAATCATTTATGGTGATTCATGGATACAAGAGAACACATGTGGACTACTGTGTCTACAACTATTGATTTTAAGATGGTAACATTGCTTCCCTTATACTTTATGTTGACGACATATTGACCATTGGGAAAGATTATACGAAGATTAGCCTGATGATGAATGAGTTATCCATGTTTTCTGATATGAATGGATTCAGATAATATCAATAGATTTTGGGGATGCAGATCATTCATGACAGAAATAGGTAGTCATTATGGCTATCCCAGGAGAAATATGTTGAATGTCTTCTGAAACATTTCAATGCGGAAAAATCAAAATTAGTGAGAATTCCTCTTCCTGGCCATTGGATGTTGAGAAATAGTTCATTCCCATCATCCAAGGAAGTAATCTTGATGATGGAGATGATTTAATACTCCTCAGCAGTTGGAAGTTTTACGTACGCTATGGTGAGTATTCGACCTGACATTGCCCTTGCAGTGGAAATCGTGATCCAGTTTCTCTCCAATTTTGGAAAGCATCACTGATATACAATCAAGTGGATTAGGATGTATCTTAAAGGTACGTCAATGATAGTTTGGTTCTATAGCATAGTTGAGCCTATATTGGAGTGATATGTAGATGTAGATATGGCCATAGATCCTGATAATAAAAAGTCTACATCAGGAGACATCTATAATTTTGTAGGAGGAACTGTATCATTGATGTCATGGTTGAAAAAGTTTGTCGCTTTATACACAATGGATGAAGAGTACATTATTACATCAAATGCAGGAATATAGATATTGTGGATGAATCAGTTTATCCAGGGGCATTGATTCATCCAAAAGGAGTACAATGTTCATTGTAATTTTCAAAGTATTTTGGACATGAGAAAGAACTTCAGGCACCATTCTTAGATGATGCACATCGATATTCACTATCATTAGATACATTAATTGTTGGATAAATAACTACTATGACTTTTAAATATCCATAGAAAGAAGAACCCGGTTGAAATATTGACAAAGGTTGTTGCTTGGGAGAAGCTAGACCTCTACAAACATTCTAGCAGATTTCAATTGGAGGGGAAAATTGATGGTGATGTATTATAACTGCCTTGGTAGGTGGCTGGTGCGCCTACCCCACTGGATCCTTGGAAGCTTCAACATAGGCTACTGCACATGCAGAATATGCATGGCACAATTTTTGAAGTACAATGGTTTGTGGTGGATTTGATGGAGATGTGTCAAACTTGACGCCTCCCACCATTGCTATTTAAGGAGGTCCAATGGAGCTTCCATCATCATCAAATCCGATCAAAGAGAGATATTCCTTCCAAAGAGAGTTAGGAGAGCTCCATGTGTGTGAGAGAGAGGTGTAGGGATGGGGTTTTGTAAATACTTTTTTTGGTGAAATAAATGCTAATTTCGCACTCCATTCTTCTCTATTCGTGGTATGAGAATCACAACAGATCTCACATGAATCATGTGATCTAGAGGATTCATGCTCGAACCAGGTGTCAAATGACCTTCTATTTTTCATGTGACCACCTGGTCATCAAGAGAGAATATGGCCAGACCCCATGATTACCTGAGGAACTCTCTAGTAGACACTGACTGGATCAACTTCTTTACTGGATCTATTCCTCCTCCTCTTGCATGTATTTTTCTAAATGGGAGTGGTATTATATAGGTTGTGTCAGAATGATAATTGAACCGCTTTTCTGGAAAGAAGGATGATTTACACTAGAGAGTAAATGGAAGATATTTCATCACATGATATTCATTCATGATGTCACATGATCATTTTATCTGATCATGTGATGCCTCTATTTGTCACAAATGCATTGCGTGTTATTTAAAATTATGAATTAATTTATAAGTAAAATAAAAAAATGTAGACATGTTATCAGTCATTAAATCTCTTACAAGGCCTTCACCCCTCACCCACAGTTTGGTCACACATCGAATGAAAAATAATTTGATATCCCCAACAATATCCTCTTACGGCGCCTCATTATGTCTTCATATTGGACGCATGATAAAAGGATGATCATGAGATGGACTCGAGTGTTTTTCATGGAAACTTGTAGGAGTCCACTAGATCTCATAGGTTTTATCTCATGATGGATCATGTTGGTCATCTCATAATTTAAAAAGAATTAGTTATGCACTGAGTTGATTATTTTAAGGATGGAGAACGTCGGCAGTGACTCGAGATGTCAATCCAAGGCGTCAGGAGGTTGAAGATGTGTGTATTTTTGCATGTCGGTTCTTTTGGATTTGATCTAGTTGTGTAAATGATCAAAACAGATGGTCAGGATTGCTGGAAGAGTTGATTGGATGGTGAAATTTTTTACAGGTGCATTCAGATAGACCATATTTGATCATCAACAAAATATCATTTCCCACATAAAATTCCCAAACCTATTAATCATTGGTATATAAGAAATCTCATGACTACCATTTGTTTGATTTGGAAATTGGGTTTTCACCCATTCCACATGAATCACCCCCATCACACGGCCCATAGCCAAATTAAGAACTCATTCTTGTTGGATTGTGCACCATGGGATCTATAAAGGGTGGTAATAAATATAATCAACTCCGTAGAATAAAATTCCAAGTATAATTTTGAGTCTCATGTGTATCTCCTTAATCCATTAGCCTTCATGTAGTCTATTTTCAATGTATTATTCCATCAATTGACAGTCCACAGATCTTTGGCAGAAAAGTGTCGATTGCAAAATTATTGTTTCAAACTATCACAAACATTTACCTTTATCCAAATTTTTGGCGATCATGTGTTGTTTAATTTCTCCTTGAGGTTGGGAGATACTTGATTGTATAATCATGCAATTTTTCCTCCTAATTGTTTTGGACCATTTGAAAATAATTTCTTTAATTTTTTAGCTTCATAATGATTTTGTATTTCCACTATAGAGTATTTTACTCATAATTTATTTCTTGTATCTCAATCAAGGATATACCAGTATGATCCTTTCCATGAGAATTTATGGGAACATATAAAATGTTTACTTGATGCAACATGTATTCAATAACTAATACATATATATTATGTATAATATAATTTTTTAAATGGATAATGTATTTCGTTAGTTTTAGTATCATGTAAATATCATGAAATTCAATAGGATACACTAGAAGGAGAGATATAGATGTAACAATTGTGGCCATCATTTTTCCAAAGCAGCAAAAATATATAACATTCACATGATGGAAATCATAAAGTTAGAAATAATTTATCACCTTGTTTCCATTATGTCATCATTTTATTATTTTTGTTGATGATAAATGACATGTTAGATAATTTATGAGTGTTTATATATAGTTTTCTTATGTTTTGGAAAAACTATAATAGGTTTTAATTTTGAGAATATTTAGGTGAAACCATGAATCTTATCAAGGAAATTATGTTAGGGAAAATAGGAGTCGACAGTCCGGCACAAGAATGCTGCATGTATTGCCAAAACAATGTGGATAAATTGGAAAATTGTATGTTCTTGGATAGTAGCATCAAAAATTTAGTACATGGTTTTACAAACCATGAAATATAACCAAACAACCATCCGGGTGTCATCCATTTTGACATTCATTATTCATGAGTGCATTGTAAAGCTGTGTGGCATATCAATGAAACATCTATTAATAAAATATAAAAAATTTACATTAATTTACATTTTCACCGTAAAACCATTACACTCTTTTGAGGGTCTATTATTTGAAACTAAATGATTCCTATAGAATATTTGGGACACACCACTCTATCCAAAACCTTCTTTCAATATATCAGTTTGTGTTAGACTACTATAGTAAATGTTAAGTCTCCATTATCTCACTTTCTCTTGTTCTCTATGGTTCTTCTCAACTCCACTCATATAGAATCTTGTATCTAATCTTTTATCAATATAAATATGGATTATTATTTTTTTTATATGTTTCTAAATGGATAAATTGAAGTTTAGTTTTTATATTGGATCCTTGGGCCTTATCATGTCGTCATGAAAATTTTGTAACCCATTGTGAGGTAGGTGACTTCACCCTCTTCTCATCCAATTCTAGAACTAGAAGTCTCATCTTTTATTAAATTTAATTAATTTAATTTCAAAGAAAATTGGATGGAGGATTTATTTCAATCGCCCATTTCATGGTCATTCGGAAATGTAGGAATTTATTGGCTTTTGGAATGTATCATTTATTGAATATTCTAAATTTGGTATTTTTATGAAGTAAAAAAAATATTTTATTAGATTTTTTAACAAATAATTGTAAATTTGAGAAATTATGTGGGGTGAGATCATGGTGTATGAGGGCAGTGTGTGTATATCATTTCATTAGATGTAGTTTAGACATCAGTGATATGAAAATGGGTTCTTGAATATTGTAAAATATATTATTTTCCAATTATGGATACATAGTGGATACAATTGTAATGAATTGTGATTATAGTACTATCACCTAGAATTAATGTGAATTTTAGTGTAATTACTGTATCCTAGGTTTCCTATAGCTTATTGTAGGATAATTAAATATGAAATAGAGTAAAATATATTCTATTTTCATGATCATAGTTCAGTATTCTTCAAGACACATCATATAATATATTACAACATTACAAAATTAAGTGAAATTATTTCATACTAAATTTTATCCTTTTTCAAAGAAATAATTCAACTCCATTACATAGTGGTATGAGGAAAAATTTAAATGGAGGTGAGAAAAGAATAATATATAGGTATAAAAAAAAGAATCTAATAGAGGAAAAATATAGCAATGTAATCATCATGAGTATAATTGAATCCATAAAAATAAATATTATGTTTAAACCATTTAAGTAGTAGATATTATTTTCTTATGGGTCAAAAATATTATATGAAATATATAATTACATACTTTTATAGTTCATATAATTATCATAAAAGACTTTTTCATGGAAATTGTAAATAAATGGTCTAGAAATGTCCATTTTCCAGTCTTCGATGAACCATGTGACCTTATTGTGCATGGAGTGAAATAAATTTTCTAAACCCTATCCATTATATATAATTAAAATAAATTCCATCACATTAAATATTATTATAGTAAATAAAAGGTATAATGTTAAAAAATGAAAAATTTTAAATACATGTGATTTTAACACAATGGTAAAAATAATAATTAGTCATCCCATGTAGAAAAATAAATAATTTTTCCATTAATATGTTTACCAAATTAAAACAAATATGAATGTCTATATTAATCCTATGAATATGTATATGGAATAATTATGGTTTCATATCTTTCAAAATGTAAAAAATATATATATTTATATGAAATTAAAGCTATTGGGTACTTTTCATGATATAGAATTTTCAATGTTTTTAAGAAATTATCATTGAAATTGTTTGATTAAAAATAAACACATACATTTTACACCAAAATGTTACTTAAATGTTTTAGTTTACCAAAATTATGATAATTATTAGTGGAATAAATCCTTGTAGTATCAAACATGGTGTATAGGGATAATTATCGGCATATTACTAATAAATAATATCATGTTTATTATACAATTATTCATATAATGCACATCGATTTCCACTTGAAATATCTATATAGATATGTATTGTATTGGAATTTAACACACATTTTACACATCTAATTTATCAGATTTATATATATAGGAGGATTCATGACCCTAGTAATATATTTTGAATTGTGAATAATTTGATTGAACATAACGATGAAATGGGTTAAATGTCTGACAAATTAATCATAAAATTAAATACATATTTGAAAGGAAAAATAAAATGTTACAATCCCATTACCCTACTCCTGGATCAATGGATTAAATCATAAAAATCACATGTATAGATTTTATATTAATAGTGGAGACCCTATATATTCAATCTAAAACATAAAAAACAGAAAAAATACTATATCAATTATACACCGAAGGACCATTTAGATTTAGATTATTAGTTAATTAATACAATCTACTAAAAAACAATACATGTGAAATGAAGGGAATATTTTTCAACTATACCCATCATTGAATATTCTATATTATGTATTCAAATTTTCCCACAAACTTTATCACACTATAAACAATTATAAACAAAAATAATAATCATAATTCATAATAACTAAGGGAATAAGATACGCAATAGTTATAATATCAAATTCACAGTAATGGTAATAATTATAATTAAAAATTAAATGAAATTATCTATTATGATAAGATAATAATTCTATGATCAAATAATTAAATGGAATGACAACAATATATAGATATTCATACACATCAATACTGGGATCATTAGTCACGAAACATGTAATTAATCTTTATTAATGCAATGTGACATAAGATGAAATAATCTTTTTCATTGTGATTTCAATTTTATTCATTATAATCATAATGAATCCATAGAAATAATTGAAAAAATTTGTTGGTTATTGGAACATAATATTCAGATCTCCCTTGAAAATAGAATACCTAATGTTGACAACTTAGAACTACAGTGAAACCACTTCATTGGAGATTTGTAATGGGACTCCCCCAACGTATCATGATCTATAATGGGGCTCAACCCCTCATATATTGGTTTATAATTGCACCCAATAAGTCATATCCTAAGCTATTATATGGATTATCCTATCATATAATCTGTAGCATGGTCACCTATTTATAATGGGTGTCCACCATTTATAAACAATGTAAATGGTCCAAAATATAAATGAAGTACCTAAAGATTTTAACTCACCATAAAACTCATATATATAATTATTATTCCTTTAATGACATCATTTATTCATATAATACAAATAGGGTCTATTGAAATTTATTATAATAATCAAAATCTATCAAAGTGAATGAATAAGGATGGTATCATTTTAACATATCCCCATTGAGAATTAGAAACATAAATGATTGTTGACATTGTTGAATAGAAATATAATTAAAGGATCAATATTAATTATTGTCATTTTATATTTTATCCTTTAGTAATGTCAAAGGATTCCATCATATATGGAATATAATATAGAGTGATAATATCGGTTATTTTTTGGGGGAAACATCCTTTACATATAGAAATAATATATTTAAAATCAAAATTTTTATAAATACTTAATGAAAAAAATTCATTCAAAATTATATTTGAATTATTAAAAATAATATTTAAAACATTGAGTTTTCATTATGGTGGAAAATACATTTCCTTCCATACACATTAGTAAAATTATTCCATTTAATTTTTTATATGGAAAGTCAAAAATTACAATAAATTAAAAAATTAACAAAATGGTTATTTTAAATCAATTTTTAAAAACTCAAACATGTTTAAAAATTACATTATATTATGAAAGGTGAATATTTTATATAAACTTGTAAATTTTTTTAAGAACCATGTATTTTAAAGAAAAATGTTTTTCAGACAATGAGAGAATTTATGTTGGATTTTCCTAAAAAATTATGGAATCATTTTAACTAATAGAGAGGGGAATATATACTACAACATGAGAAAAATTATTAATTAAATGATAATAATAAAAATAATAAGGTTTATTAGAACGTAATGAAAATGGAAACCTATTTTTTTATTAAAATGAGGTTGAAACATAAATCACTTACCACTTTGGTATCATTTGATTTAAAAGCCCCATTATAGGAATTACATTGAATGATAAATTAAAAAATGAATATAAACACAACATGATAAAATATATCAATTTGGAAGTATATACACCTTATAAAATAATATAGGTGTATTATATAACATATTTCCTAAATAATATAAAATGGGATGAGGAACCCCTTCAATGATCATAACATTGGAGATATAATTAATCAATGTGTAGATTTTTCATATCTAATTTAAATACAAATAAAATTAAATTAAATACCTTATAATATTATAAAAATTAATTCAATACCTATTCATAATATATTATATATAATGAAGAATTAATATTACACAGTAAATATAAATTGGTTTATAATATTCATTACCACTTGAAAAAATTCATGTCAAATACCCTGGGATGAAATAAAGAGAGTTGAATCATAAAAAACAAGAAATATGATGTATTCATGATAATACATTTACAAGGAGTATTATTACCATCATATAATATAAATTGTGTAAATAAAATTAAAATACGCCTCAGTGAAGGAAAATCGAGACGATGTCCCTTAGCTTCAATATAATCATTCCATATAAGTCCTCTTACTCTTGTATCATAAGAATATATAAATTAATTTATTTATTATATAAATTTTATACGATTAATATCGTATATGTGAAAAATTTATTACTTTTTTAAATTAAATATTAAAATATATAATTAGTAATGTCCTCATCTACTGTTTAGATGATATTCGGCTTATATGTCCAAAATGACATTGGTAGGATTCCTATTGTCAAAGGGGTATTTATTTTAACAACTATTGAATAATAATAATGATGTAGTATTATTCTTTATTAACAAAATATAATTTTAAAATCACTCAGGGTATATGGTTATGAAAAATGTACTATATTGTGACCATTGAGATGTTAGGATGTACATATGCATGAGTAACGTTTCCAATCTTCAATTATCATTATTGAAATAAGGTATGTAATAATTTACCATTAAAATGATAATAGTAGAATAAAATATGTATTATTTTCTTACATATATATATATAATCAATGTGATTTGGTGATGGAAAAAAATAATCAGATAAATTTGTTGGTGCAGTAATACAAAGGAATTAACAAATGCCATTATTATTTTTCAGTGTATGGAAAAAATATTGTATAAAACATTATAATGACAAAAATAAAATCATTTTCAGAATTATTTCATGTATATCACAAAAATTATTTTACATTTTCATCATTATCTTCTTTGTAAATTCTTAGTGAAAAACAAATCGCATCGCTTCATGAGGCGGTAGTCTACCACACACACTTTCGACTTAATCGTATAATATAATGAATGGAACAAAAAATGATATATGGGATATTACAAATAAATAAGTATAATTATGTTAAAAATATTATATATATATAATTCAGATTCATAATTATAAAAATCTAGAATATTAGATCATGAAAATAGAATTGCATTGGTTTGTAAGGCGTTAAACTGTTGTAAACACGATTGTTGGATTCATTTATCATTTGATAGAATAGGATTTGCATTATGTTATTGCACTTAAATAATACAATATAAAAATATGGTTGATAATTTTTTACCATATAAACATAATTGAATAATATATAAAAAATGTGGAATAACAAATATAATAGAAATTCATTGCCAATAATATTTCATATTCTTCAAACAACCTACTTTGGTTGGAACAAAAATTATTCAATGAAAGATTTTTGATCAAAGTAGTGGATCTATGTCTTGGATAGGTAATTAAAGATATTATTTTTTTTGTAAATGTTTTGTTAAAAAGGAATATATAGAGTAAAGTTCTGAGAAGTGGGAGTGGAATTTCATTATATTGGGGGAGAAAAAGTATAATTTTTAAAAAATTCAAAACAGTACCCATGTTTTACATATGAAAAAGGATTTAAAATGGTATATTTATATGAAATATATGATATAAGGTAAAAATAGGGAAATAAAATATAATTTTAAGAATTTAATGGTCCATATTAATACTTATAATTTTATTTTATTCCCATGGTAAATTGGTTTTCACATTAAAAAAAAATACCTTTAATATTTAACTATTCATTATGGCTAAAAATTAAGTTGACCGAATTATATTATATTAATAATTATTATTTGAAATATGAAATGTGTTTTATAAAATTAAATTTTCATAATTAGTATAAATTTAGTTATAATAAAACCAACAGATTGAATGAAAAGGTAATCATTAAGAAATGTAATTTTTGATCATATGACGATTTTATATTTACTCCATGATTATAAATAAAAATTATAATAATTTCAATTTATATTTATATATATAAAAAATATTATTATTTTAAATAATCTCTCTTTAGGTGATTCGTTAATTATTTAAAATGGATTAATTGTATTTTCTTGAAAATATTTTTTTACAAAATGAATTTGTAAACACTAATAAAAATTATTATATTAAAATATAATATAATGATGGTTAAAAGGTAATTAATTAGATTGGATAATACTAATAATTACTTATGTGTCGTTGAATAAAATTAAAATAAAAATTTTAGATTTATATTATTTAGATTTCTAAAATGAATTAAGAATTTATTAAAAATCTGAATTTTTCACTATTTTATAAAAAAAATTATTTTCTAAATAATTAAAAATTGTTACCCAGATTTAATTTTTATATACAGATTTCATAAAATGTATTTATTTTATAAAAATATTATAACCATTATTGAAATTAATTATAAATTTATATATAAAAAAATATAGATAATTTCTGAACAAAATAAATTTTTGATGAATAAAATGCCATTACTAAAAACTCAGTGATAATTAACTAATAATTTACCTATAAAGTTATATCATGTAAAACTTATATATATATATATATTATAAATTTGTTTATATTATTTATCTCTGATGATTGGGTTATTGAATTCATATTTAAAATAATATTATTTTATTGTTCAATTAATCTTGGTGTTGTGTATCTTATACACTATTATGCATCACTTACTTTTTTTTAAATCGTGTGGTGTTACATTCTTCAAGCCTTAATAATTCTTTTCCTATAATTTTTTACATTATCTATATACTTTATTGATGTGAATTGGATAATACGTTTCTTGAATTCCATCGTATTAAATAGGTTTATAAAACATCTTCATTATAAGAGAAATAAGGATGTCGTAACATCATTATAAAAGTAGAAAATTGGATCTTCAAATAGATTAATGTTATTGGGAAGATAAAATATAGAAATAGTATCGAAATATAATTCATAAATAATGAGGCATATTTATTGAGATCAATGATTATAAGAATGTAATTATGGATGATAATGTCATTATCCAACAAACCACAAGCCAAATTGGTGTAAAAAATTTCATAAAATAATTTAAATTGAAAATAATAGGATAACTATTACAATTTCATGATTATTTTACAACGTTTGAGGAATTATTTACTATCAAAAATATGGATACAAAAATATATACTTTGTAATTTTTTTATGATTCAATAAATTTCCCCCACAATTTAATGTTTTTCAAAAAATGGAGAGTATTCAAGATATAATTTTCATTGTTAAATGAATAAAATATTAATTTATTAGATCGTAGAAATATAAATGGATAACAAGAAATTCAAAATATCATAATAAATTAACAACAAAAAAATGGGTACCACATGGTTTTATAATTCCAAAAATGAATAAACCATATTATGATAAAATAATGCATTAATCTCCCATATTGAAAATTAATACCCATAGTTATAACTAATTAATTAAATAAATAGATAACCATATATACCAAATAAACTAGTTAACCTCAATATTTAATAACATCTTAACATAAAAGGATATCTAATAAAAAATTTTACATAAATTAAATTCTAAAGATTTAATTATTAAAAATTATTAATTAGTTATTCACTAAATAATCATTCAATACTTTGTCCATCTATATGATAATGAATTGGTTTCAATAAATAAATCAACCCATATGTTTAGAAAAACTGTAAATTTTAACAATATCTTGAAAAATATTCTGATAAAATGAAATGACATACATCACGTTAAACTAATTTTTTATATATACTTAAACTAGTAAAATGTAAAAAAAATTGTAATTATTCACAATATGATCTATTCACAGAAAAACCAAAAAAGAGTGTTTAAGACATTGAATTTATGGTCAAAATTAATATCATAAAACAATGATGGTATCCATAAATCTTATGATAAAATCACTTAAAAACATATTAATCTCCAATGTTACCTAAACTGTGCACTATAACAACTGTAACAACCCCATACCCTTTCTTAAGGTCATGGTGTTAATTTCCTAAACATAACATTAATGGATTTGATATTGATTAGTGTGACCCATTTTTTCGCATCCAAAACATAAAATATCAAAATGAAAAACTAGGTCACTTACACAATGAAGGACCTTCATCCTTTATAGTTTTAGATAATAAAGTCAAAATATCACATAATTAATATCAATAAAATCAAAGGTATATTATTATAATATACCACAGCTTTAATATTTCATATTATGTCTTCAAAATCATCGACAAACATCATCACATTATAAACCACTCTATAAGTAAATCATTGAATCATCAGTCTTCATAACTCAGTGAATAGAAAACAAAATAATGGTGATATCAATTTCCCATTAAGGTTATATATAATAATTAACTATGTAATGTTATTAGTGAAAATATGAAGAAAAATATTGACTAATTATTTGATTATTAGGAATTATCAAAACATAAGAATATTCAATGCAAGAAATCGCTAGAACATTAATTAAAAACATGGAATAATGGGATTTAATAAGCTATAGTTACAAGAATAAATTATTAAGAGGAATGTGATTTCCATCATCATCAAAATAATCATTAAAAATGATTATAAATTATACAGAAGTGATGATTTCATCTTACAACATCATCATCATATCACTATTACAAAAGGGCTAACCAATATTTCTCAATTCCATATCTAGGGAACCAAATACTTTGGAGATCTATTATATGGTTTACTAGTCACATCCTAAACCATAAACGGTCTCAAACCATTTAATCATTAACTATCATGGGTATCAACCAATCATATCATGAGAAGTAATTGGGATCAACACTTTTATAAGATTTATCAGGATCACCCAATATCTATAATATGAATTAAACATTTGTAAATATTGTCAGAAATCTATTAAAAATAAAGTAAATTGATATTTTATCTAATCATAAATCTCATATAAAAAATTATTATTCCTTTAATAACATAATTTATTAATGGAAATGAATTTTTTAGGGGAATATCATAAAAATGATGATCTATCCGTATTATGAATAAGTATAGAAAAATTTGGACATATCCCAATGATACATTTGTTAAATCATGGGTTGTTGATATTCATGAATGAAAATATAATTATGTATAAATAAAAACATTTTTGACCAACATCACCTTTTCACATTAACTAATATAAAAGGTTTTAATTAAGGATAGATAATGATTTTGAAATATAACGTGGAATGTTTCATGAATAAAATATTTATTCCATTTTGAAAATTAAAATTTTAAATATTAGGCATTCTAAAAAATTAATGAAATTATTTTCTTTTAATATTAAATTTAAAACAAATAAATAATTCTATAAAAAAGGAGAATACATGTCTATGGAAGATAATGATCATTTTGAAAAAAATAAAACAATGTTTCATTCCAAAATTTTTATAATAAGAGTCAAAAGGTACATTTCATAGAAAATTACTGGAATATTAATTTTAAAATAAAATGAATTTAAACTTTTATAGTTGAATATAATGAATTTTTCTAGAACATGGTTTTGGAAGAAATTTTATTTTACAATAATGTTTGAAATTAGGTTGAATTTTGTTTGAAATATTCATAAGGAAAAATAAGAACCAAAATGAGGAACATAGAAAAATTATTTTATAATAACATGAATTAATAGAATATCAAAAATTAAAAATTTATTATTAAATAATAATGGGAGTACAGGAATAAGAAACTGATATTAAAATTATATTTTTTTAAATAAAAAATATTTATATTGGTAATAGTATGGTGAATCTTGAAATACAATATGATGATGTCCAAAAACTAATTAATATTAAAATAAACATGAAACATAAATTTATTTCCTCATTTTATCTATTGAACCATAAGCCTCATGAATGTAATTACATAGAATGAATCATTAAATACTGGTAATATGAATAAATTCAAGATATATTGTATCATACTAGATTTCAAAACATTTAATAAATATATATAAGTGCCTAATATTACACATGTCATAAATAATATAATTTGAGATTAGAAACCCTTATAATGATCATTACATCGAAGTGATAATTATTAAATGATTCGATAATAAGAATAAAAGTAAATACATATAAAAATTTGGATATAAAAAAATAATATAACAAATAGTCATTACACACAAATCACCTAATATCAATGAAAATGATGAAGTATGTTAAACTAATGAAATGAAATTGAGTTCTGAAATTCATTACCACCTACAAATATTCATTTAAGATCCCTTTGGATTAAAAAATTCATATTATATCTTGAAATACAATGAAACACTAGTTAATAATTATATTATATGAAAAGGGTCGTTATATACCCCATCTATATGAAATTTGGTGTCAAACATTGCAATACACCATAATGAAGGAAAATCATGAAAAATGCCTTACCTTGAGTCCCTTCATTAATTTTATATCCATTAACTCATTTATAATAACATTATATAATTTTATTTATTTTTTAATAACCTTTTCCAAGTATAATTTCTTAAACATACCTTAGTTTTTTCTTTCATTTTAATGAAATATTTAAATACATAATCAGTTATGCCCATATATGGTGTTTTGATGTTATAGGGATTATATGTCCATCAAGTAATTGGTCTGTTGAATATCGTAAAATAGGTCCTTATTTAATCATTTCCAAAATAATAATAATTTAATAATTATCAATTTTATAAATAATTTATAATTATTAAACAAATCATGAATTATTGGGATGAAAAATTGGCAACATTGTGATCTCATAGAGGGTCGGTCATATGTATTCATTAGAAAGGATTCCATTTTCCATATATCATTGTAGAGAGAATGTATTTAATATTGTAACTTTCTATAATTATAACCATATAATAAATACAATATATTTCATTATATATATACATATTTAAATATATCATCCACTAGATTTGGTTATAAAATAATAATCACATCACGTAGTAGTGGCGGTAGTCTACAGGTATGCATGGTTGACATTATCGTCTATAAGTGTAATAAATAAAAATATCTGTTATTATTTTAGATAGATAAAACTAATTAATATCAATATTTTTAATTTATATCATATACAATAATTAAATTAATCACTATTACCTTTCTGAAAAAGTGTTAGTGAAAAAATTTCATATCATCAGAAGGTGGTAGTCATCTATACACAGAAAATATGTTATTGTATTCCCCACATAACGAACTATATAAATATGTATGCGATATAAAAATTATTGATGTATTTTTATTTTAAAAATATAATATATTTATATATACTTTAAATCCAAGATTTGAAAAGGTCATAAGATGTGATAATAAAAACCCAATTACATTAGTTCATGAGGAGGTAGTTTGTCATATAAATGAATGATCATTTAGTTTCACATTTTATGTAAGTGAATATAAATTTAGGATATGAAATTAAAATAAAAACATATATTTATATGGTATATAATGGGTTAATTTTTTTCTATATAACTAAATATTATTTTAATAATGTAGGAGAGTAAATAAAATAAAATCACTTGGGTAATAAAAGTTACTTTTCATCGGACAATTAACATTTTTTGGCACCCAACGTTTTCATATCATGGATTTATGATAAATCCAAATGAACTGGGCTGTTAGGGGTGAATTAAATGAAGGTGTTTTGAATGGTATTTGATTCCCCAAAATTGAATGGTGGTGTGAATAGGACTGAAGGTGGTTGTCCATTTATATCTGGGGTAGAAGATGTAATTGGATGTTTTGGAATGAAAAAGTCAAACCCAAGATTAAGACATTAAAAAAGAAATAGAAATATAATCTATTCATGAGAAATTGAAGATATATATAAGAAAAAATGGAAATCTAATAGAATGAATTCATGTTTTAGGTCATTTTATCACTTATATATTTTGTTTAACCCCATTGTAAATTATTTATAACATTAAATGTGATAAAATACTTTTAATATTTTCACTATCCATTGCGGGAAAAAGTTAATAGGATTTTGTTACATAATTTAAATTTATAATATACAAAATATGTAATTTATTTTAACATATTCAATTCATAATAAATGACTAAATTATTTAAAATAAAACCCACATACATTATGAGAAAGATAATTTTCTTGATATGTATTTTCCAATAAAAATATTTTCATATATTTACAATATGACATGTAAGAATAATTATATGAATATAAATTAAGATTTATATATATAATATATATAAATTTAATTCGAATCATTAAAAATTATGAGATACACTTACTCATTAATATCAATAAACATTATTCACATTAAAATTGTTTTTAGAAAAATTAGTCTTTAAATCTAAAACTAATATTATTCAAAAATAATGAATAAAATTGAATAAAATTTATTTTGTTCTATTAAATATATATAAATAATACCTATGTTACAATTAATATAATTAAATTAATACTTTTACTTCTAAATTTATTAATTTATGGAAATTCAATGTTTTATTAATGTACATTTCACTATTCATTAATTTTTTTAAAATTTTATGAAATTTAATAAACATTTTCTCAGTGATAAATTTGATAATTTAATTTCAAAAATTATTTTGAACTTATGAAAAAAAAATTCTGAAATTCTTAAAAATTAATATTAAAGTTTCTTCCCAAAATCATTATAAATTATTTTTTAGAAAACCTATTATAGATGAATAAAATATCGTTATAAAGAATGTTTTATCATTAAATAATAATTTATCAAATAAAATTTTATAGAGTTGAATTTTTTTTAGATATTTCATAAACTATGAAATTCTATTCATACCATCCAATATAATTGTTAGCCTATAATAATAATATATAAAAATACATTTTATCAATGTTCATTTAAACATGGAATTCTATGTCTTGTACGTTATTAAGAATAGATTAATTTTATAATATCAAGTATTTAACCTTAAATATTGATTAGTAAGTATTTTAAAATAGTAATTTAAATAAGGATTTAAATGGGATAAAAAAATAACAAATACATTGGCATGATAATGTATTACAAAAACTATATGAAAAAAGGGATTGTGGTAATTATCTTCTCCTAATATTTCCATGGGTAAATTATAGAATGGATATATTTCATGGAATAATATAAAAAGAAAGTATTAATGATATTGAAAAATGTATATTCAAATATGAAATTTGTAGATATAAATATGGACTCATATCTCTATAATGATTCATAGATAGGAACCTAACAATATATCCAACAAAATGCTCCATGAATATATGAAGATATATGAGATAATTTCTTTTAGATAGAAATGAATAAATAATAATTTTATGTATGAATGAAATTTTTAGATAGGTATGTATATTTTTTTTATTTGAATTTCATTGTATTATTTATCAAATATTTTAATTTCCCACATTCCTATAGTTCCCCACTATAACTATTTTTCACCACCACATCTATAAATGCACTACATTTGTGATTAGTTATAAAAATGATTAATATCTCTTCATATTTTTAAATTAGTCATTAATATATATATATCATGTCATATATACCATATTTACCCTATTTTACCATGTTTATATATTATTAATTTGGTTTAATATTTCAATTAAAATATACTAAATTTATCCTAATGTATAATTTAAATGATATTATTTGGAATTTCTAATCCATTTTATTAATTTATTTATGTAATTACAATCATTGAACATTTTTTAGGTAGAAACATAGATGAAAAATAATTTTTACCAGTAAACATCATTTTAATTTAATAATTAAGTTACATTGTAAATTAACTCAAACCCATTATACATAACATCTTATCACACTGGATTATTCCTTAACGGTAATTCCTACAATGGTGGTAATTTCTTGTTGTGTATCTAGAACTTTTTATCATGTGGTGATCTCAACTAACTTGATATTTTCCCAAATACGGTTTCACTCCAGCATCGATTTTTAGTGTCTTGTATGTTCTTGGTCAAGGTTTAAAACCACTGATGGTGCCTCCTTCCACATAAGGAATTGACCATAAACATCACATAATAATGAGGTAAGGTAGAAATTTTACTTTCCTTGTAATTTCATATTTTTAGGTCTATATCTTCAGATGATTATGCCATAACTCATATAAAACATGGCCATGAAAATAAAATGTGTAAAATTATAAAAATTATCTATTTTTTATAATATGAAACAATTAATAATAAATCATGACCACATTTATGAAAACTCATTATAAAATTAAGTAAGATATCTCTAAATCCTTATTCATCATTATGTCCTATAAAATACTTGGAAAATGTGGGGAGAGAATAAAAAGGTCAAAATGGATTCAAAAATAAGGAAATTGATAATCCATTTACAAACACTAAAATCCATGAAACCATTATCATAAAGAAATACTTTTAGTCATAATAAGTAATTAATACATCCCATTGAAAATAAGATCATTTCGTACCCTTTTTAATAAAAATATTAGCATCAAAAACATAAAAATCATTGAAAATACCAAAAGGTGGCTGATGAAAAATCTATACGTTTAACTCTTGTAAATGTGATAATTGTGAAGCATACATCCATACATTACACTCTTACAAATAGAAGAATCATATGGTGGAAGTATATAATCAATGTATTGGAGATTATAACAAAACCCCCTTCCATGATTTAAAATAGAACCACCCATCCTTGATTAATCACGTAACCACCTACCAAATTTAAAATTAAAGTTATATAATAATAAATAATAAAAACAATTAATTTTAAACATACCAATTTTAAAATTTCATTTCCCCTCATAAGAAAACAATTCATTTCATTAAAATAATCAATCCATTTTAAATATAATTTTTTTATCACAAAATACCTTTAAAATGGTATAACTGATTTATTTTTTAAAAAAAAATCATGGATTGTAGAAGAAGAAAAATATCAAATAATGGTCCAATAAGTAGGATTTTATCATCACTATCTAATTAAAGAACATTGATTTTATCTTTTTCCCAAATGTTCTCTATTAAACATGTAAAAGTATTTTTTTTAAATAAGGATGAAATTATGAATTGTTATAAAATATAATTTATATCACATATATCCATATAAATAAAAATATATAATATTATCAAGAATATTGAAATGGATAAAAATATTTGATAATTGAATCATTATTCATTCAATGTGTCACACGCCACTATCAACATTTAAATAATAATATGTGTGAATGAAAACATTTACAAAAAAATTATATTTCATTAATATTGATAAAATATGGATATTAAATTTCATTTTAGGTATATATATATATATATATATTAGAAAAGAATAATGTTTCATATAATCATGAAATGCTTTAATGAAAGGAGATAAGGACAAAATCCCGTACCATGAGTCCAATTCATTACATATGTTATTGATATTTCTTAGTAATAATCTTATGCTAATTATTTATTTGGATGATAAAATTTTACTATTTATTATTCTATTTATTTTAATTATTATGTTTTTATTACAATTAATTAAATATTCAATTTCTTGTTGGATGTTTTGATGATATTTGGTACATGAGTAGAAAATTAGATTGAAATGATGTATATAGTAAAAGTGGTAATAATTTCATCATTGTGAGAATAATATTCATGGAATAATAATCACTTTAAATTTTAAATTATAATTTAACATCAATTCATTTATGTATTTTTATGAAAAATGAATAACGTTATAATCAGGGAGAAGTTGGGTTGTACATATGCATGAGTCAGACTTCCATTTGTAAATTAAAATTATGGAAAGAAGGTAATTATGTTTCATCATTAGATAATGATTAAAATTTTAAAAATATCATATTGATAATTTAAATGTACTTGTATATATCATTAATGTGTTGTGGGGATGAAAAATGAATCACATCGCTTAAAGAAGTGATAGTTCACAAATACGCACGAATGAAATTATTATATTTATGTGAATGAAAGGGTTATAATTTAAATGATATAAATTTTTTTATAATGATAATAATTTAGTTAATTTCATATATAAACATTAATTCCATCATTATAACCAATATTGAGAGATGGTGATGGAAAATTGAATATATCAGTTCACATGGTGGTTATTCTACGTATACATGAATGATAATTGTTTTCCCATTTGATGGTAGTGGTGATTGATTTAGTATTTGAAATTAATTTAATAACAAATAAATATATTTAGGATAATTTATTTATTATTTCACCATTTTAATAATATTTTAAGGACGTTGAAGAAGAAATAAAATAGAAACCCTTAGTTTTAAATGATACATATTCTTCCAAATATTTCCTTTGAGTATCACATTAACACTTATAAATAAGGTTTTATTTCTAAAATAATGCCTCCATAATGTTTTCGTGGATTGTAGGTATATTTTTAGGTAGTTATTGGTAGAGCCAATATGGTTTAGAAGTTTGAAGAAATTATTATAAATAGTTCCCTTTATATGAGTGGGGAGGGGAACTCATGGAATTTTTAAATGTATTAAGTTACAATAAAGTAATTATCTTCATAAATTGGATCATAATTGTTTTATTTTAAATATTAAATGAGTATGGGTCTAAATCCATTCATCCAATGTAAATTATATAGGTATTTATTTTTTAATCATTATCTTTTTTTGAGTCTTTCCGTGTTATCATAAGTGGATAAAATTTTTTGTGGAAAATTCAATAATAGGTATTTAAAAATAAAAAATTATTGGAAGTTAATATTGAATGACTGTAACGTATCTCTATTGATTGGATAGTTACTATAGATTTTCCATATGTTCTAGGGTTATAAGTTGAAGTAAGAAAATTAAATAGATTTAAATATTTTTTTGGACACCAATAATGTTTTTATATGAACATTGGGATACGATCATAGACTATCAATTGTGGTTTTCCATGAGTTATTACTCAATGGTTTATATAAAACATTTCAAGAAAATATAGACAATAGTATTCAATAACGTTATATAAGTATAACGACGTTATGATATAATCTATAATAAAACATGTTATATTATTCCCAATTTAGGTCTTGTGAATAATTTTTATTATAATGGATAGAATACTCATAATCCTTTATTAATAATAACAATATTTTTTGTCTCGTAATATGATTTATCTAAGTAATGATATACTTTAAATGCTTACAGTCTATTAATATATAGAAACTATCTATAAATTTGCAATGTATTTATATATTTAATGAAATATTACTAATTAGAAATAAAAATAACGAGTTAGATAATTAATCTCATGTAGTTTAAACTATCATGATGTGGACGACAACGACTCTATCATTTTTGTTTCGAGTACAATTAAGACCATTACTCGATACATCACTATAAATAAAAAATAATTCCATGTAGGAAGAAATATTCAATACAATAACATTAACTTTTATGCTCATTAATTCATCATAATTATCATCACATTCCTTTGTTATGACAAACATAACATCAATATAGTGTATATGTTTTATTGGATTAGGAAATTAAGAAAGGTTATAAATAAATTATCAATTGTATCTTACTAACAAAGAAAATATATAATTTCTGTATGAAAAGTTATTTATTCTTATTCAAATGTAGTATTAATTTGTGAACGGTAAAAAAATATCCCATCGCTGGATTTAATTTGTCCATTTAAAGAAACCTGTTGATATATAAATACCCCCTAACAGAATTCCCTACATATCTATTTTTTTCAACAAATCAAGATCAATTTATAAATGAATTTTATGATCCTAATTTATCAATGAATATATAATATTTTAAAAAAAATCCATTAAAGTTAGTCCTTGAATACATTATTGATGAAATATATAAATTTAGTGGGAGAATTTATTAAACCAGTTGGTATTACTATGAACTTATAATTAACATACATTATACAAATTGATCTTTTTGAACTAAAATACTTTTTAACATTCAATTGATGCTTGCAAGAGTAAGGATCAAACATTGATCGAAATATGGCCACATCATTTTGATCGAAGAGATTATCAATAAAAGTTAATGAATTCTTTTTTAATATAATTAAATTTATTTAAATTAATAAATACATATTCATATTATAAAATCCAACTTCTTCAAAAATATTATATCTGATCCCCATGATAAATAACATAGATAAGTTATCACTTTATCCCATTTTTTTATATTTGATTCTTATACTCAAATAACTCTTCAAGATCCATCATAAACACTGAATTATATATTTTATTTACACTAGATATATGATCAATATAGAATTCAAATTCCCAAATATGGATTAATCTATGTAATTAATCATGAAATACATAAATATATTTAATCACAATTTATAACTGTCATATTCTCTAAAAAACTCCATCTATATACACAGAATTAATTTTATTAATGTTTTTTACAAGTGGTTGTTCATGAAAATATCATGTTTATGATATCTCTATTCATAAAACATGAAATTGCCAACATTCCAAAGAGATATATTATATTTAAACATATAAAATATTCATTCATTGTAGTTCATGATCCAATCCATATATAGTAATTTATCGTGCTCAACTATAGGTATAAAAACAATATATAGAAATAGGGTAAGTACATGTTTTATACTGGGGACTAATCGACACATGTTTGTATCCATAATATTTCCAAATTAGTACCTGATTAGCAAATAATTTCATATGTTTTTTGGGAAATATATAATTTTTATTGGAATACATGCTTGATATATATGACTGATATGATATATAATCAATTAAAGAATTATATTAATTTGAGGCCCCCATTTTATTAATTTCAACCACAACCATATTAACATTCTCCTCATCTATAGTGATTACATAAGATTATACATTCTCACTTGGAAAATTCTATTGTATATTTAATTAGAATATTTTAGTACTGAATTAAGTAATGTAGAATCTATATTAAATTGATGAATATGACATTTAATGTTTAATTTTTCCCTTATATTCAGGATCCTTATTACCGTTGTCTCCAAACATGAATGAAACTCACAATATATTTATGCAATCCCCAATATGATTCATCCCACATTTATTTTAGGTTGAAAATATGCACTTTCTATCAATTTTGTTTTGTAATTCCCTTAAACATGGATCATTACGATCATATTCTTCTCCTTATTCAATATGAATGTTTCAGACATAGTTAACAAATCCGTAGCATATATAGTTCATGATTAATATCCACATATATATAGAGAATTTATTAGATACAAAAGATCAGCATCATCATTTATTTATACCACCAAATAATATATAAATATTTCTTTAAAGGATGTATATAGTGTATTGAAATCCATTGATAAACATGTAAAATTTACATAGTACAAAACCACCTCATATTCATCAATTTTCAAAGGTTCCTCAACTTCTATAATATCATCATACTTTTCAATCGAGGAAAATATATTTTTAAAAACTAATATTGAATAAATTCAATTCCAGTTTATCAATATATAATGATTCCATTATTTTTTTAATTATGGTTCATCATTGGTCAAAATATCTATATAGAGGATACACATTAATAAAAAATTTATCCGTCCAAGAGAATAAAAAATCAATGAATGTATATCAATATCTATAATCCATTATTACCCCATGGGATTATAGGTTCCACTAAAATGTGACAGTTGATTCCTAAAAACATTATTTCATGTGGTTTATCTATGTGGATAGAAAACTGGTTATTTAATGTGTTAAATGTAATATTTGATAACAAATGTACACTTTCTTAGATTAATCGTAATTTATAAATTATAAATATTAAACTTATTTGTAGTTATTATTAATACTTTTAGGTATTTGGTCATGGTTTTGGTATTTTTTTATTTTTATATAATATTCAAATATTAAATTACATTTATCGATTATTTAGTAAAATACTAACATGCCTTATATAGTGGGCTAGAAAAACAGTTCATGAATAATCTCTAGATTATTTTCCTCATGTTCAAATAAATTATATCATCCAATGTATAACTAAATCTATTTTTTTGGTATTTTTCTAAACCTTTTATATGATAACAACTACAATGCTTCAAACCCTAGTTTCCCATTTTTTGTAGGTTATTTATTAAATTTAAAGAGAATTAAAATATATTACATTCTAATGATTATGGTTTGTTATTATTTTAGATACAATATAAATTATATATAAAAATTACAAAAAAAAGAATAAATCTTTCTATTTTGAATCATATTATTCCACACCATTACCTAGAAAATGAAAAAAATAAAGTTGGTAAGAAAAAATTTTCAATATAGGAAAATCGTATATTGGAAGCTGATAATGTATAAATATGGAATTTAAAACATCATGTGTAAAATAAAACTAATTAAAATGAATAAATAATTATAAAATATGTATTGAATTTAAATACATAATCACATGTATCACAAAAATAACTCCAAAATGGAATTTCATAATTTCTTACACCATATATATATCATTTTGGTCTTGTACTAAGAGATTATACATAATGGGTTAGAAGACTCCCAATATAGTTACATGGTTTTCCCATGAGACCTTCTAGTTCACTATGGGGATATATATATCTTGGAACTACCTATCACATAAAATTAAAATGTATTACATTCCATTATGAATTATTATAACCTCAACATAAAACACTAATAATGGATGTAAAAAATTTTAAATTACATGGAACTTCGGCCCAAAAAACATATCAAGAATGACCATCCCATATGAAACAATTAATTATACTGGCCCTTTATATATTTCTAAATTATGTGAATTAATATACATGTCAATGTTAATTTCGATAACAAATATAATTAATAATTACTGGGACATGGTTTCAAAAATTTCTATCAAAATGAGATTTGAACATAATTTTTTCTAATGGGTACTTTTTAGTATTTTGAATTTCCAATTTTTTTTGGGAAGCTGTAATTTTATTTATTCTTAAAAAAATAAACAACTGAATTATTGAAAAATATAAATTGTGTTTTTAAAAAAAAAATTAATAATCATACTTTAGATATTGTTGAGGAATGTGAAAAAATGTATAAGGTAAGGTACCACTCATATTTTACAATGATTAAAAACATAATATATGCATTTCTCACTTTTTGGGTCTTACATCTAGTTTCTTATATCCAAAAGTACATCAAACTATTGTATCCATACATTATTTTAATATATTTCAAAATTAAAAAGTTGTTTGACATAAAAAATGTATAGGATGTATAATGATATTTTGATTTTAATATATAGTAATGGATTTTGAATTTGGTATAACCTGACTAAAATGAATGATCACATGGGATGGATGATTTAAAAGTTGAATATAAATTGAAACAAAAATTATAGTTGAATAATAACTTTTGGATTTAAAATAATATTACAAGTATAATTTAAATGTGAATTTAAATTAGATAGAAAATATTCCATTTTATTGGAATGTTAATTTCTTATATAAAACGAATAAATTAGGGGTTTTGGTTAATGATTTTATTAAAACAGATTAATTGGGAGATAATTTTTGTTATACATATCCTGTAATATTTTTTAAAAAATATATTAAAAGTTTAATATTCATATAATATTTGAGGATTGATAAATAAGGACTGTTTCCTATATTGATCTCTTTATATTTGAACCAAATCATAAATCCAATAAAAAAATTAATAACTAATAGATTGATATGGTAGAGACAACATGGAAGTAAAATGAATATAGAAATTTGAATATGATGTGTAAGAATGATATGAGTGTTTGGATTAATATAGTTTTGGTTAGTGGAATTTCAATGAATTAAAAAATATGAATTCAAATATTGGAAAAAATCCATGATATATTGAAAAATTCCATATGTTAATCATTATATCAAAACAAGATACAAGTATATTAATCATTATATTCTTAAAATGAAATTTAGAAACTAATGACACAAAAAATGGAGTTAAAAAATAAAACATATTCATAAAAATGGATTTAATAACAAGGATGAAGAAATTTAATAAATTTTTAAGGGAAACGTATTCAATGGAAAAACTTATTTCTTGTAATACACCTAACAAAAACCAACTATAAACATTGATGAAATGTTTCTTACTAAAAAACCAATCTACACCCGGTAAACCATGAATATGTTTTTTATTAATGTCAATAATTGGAAAGTTAGTTCATCCTATTTAGATTATCACATTAATGGACCATCCCTATATATAATAAATTTATTAAAGAAAATTAATGGAAATAACATTAAAACATACGAATAAAATATCTTTTTCACTATAATATCATAATTAAAATATCCCATATAATCATATAAAAAACATATTTTATATTACCATGAGTTAAATATTCAGATGAATATACATTAAATTTTATTTCTTTTACTAGATTTTACCTTCATGCATTCCCAGGAAAACCTCCAATTAATCTCTATATCCCAATAATAACCCTCTAATGAATAATTCAAAAAATTAAGGAAGTTAAATGAAACCAAAACTCTATAAGTAATTGGAATTAACAAATCCTATGATCCACTAAGATAATAATGTCTTATAAAACAAGTAAAATGATGATATTAACTAATTAATATGTCTCTAATAAAGAATTAATTTTGAATTTTCAATAAAATTATCTGTAAATCCTACAAAATCTATGAATTTTGCAACACATATATAAATAAACAATCGAATTAATAATTCATTAAACTAAGAAACCTCAATATTTTGAATATTTTAAATAATAAATAAATTGTTAAATAATTATTTTCAAATATATTATAGGATAAATGAAATTTATAGTGTACATCAATGATTAAAAATTTTAATAATTGACATATAGTGATAAATTTACATTTTTTTAAATTTAATCATTTAATGATATAATAATAGTTGAACAATTAAATATTCTAATCTCCATAATAAATGGGTTATTAATATTCCACAAATACTATGATTAATAAAATTTTTAATGTCTCTGAAATGGTAGGTAATATCTTTTTTATTACATGGAATTATTTCGAGACCAGTCACTGAGACGATGAGCGATTCCAGGGCCTAGGGTGCTTTGAATGATCCGTCAAAAAATGTTATGCTTCTTATAGCTCACATGAGTAGTTTCCTTAAAATGGTTGAATAACTATTAAATGGGTTCCCAGATCATTAATCTAGGGACACTATTGTGTTCAGGATGGCAGGTTTACCCTAGAAGCGACTTAAGTTTAGTTGGGGTAAGCATCTAGTGAGAAAACCCTAAAAAGGACATAATCGTAAATAAAATAATTAAAGAAAATTATTTTATTTTTTAGATTCTTATAACACATGAACATTGACTCACATTGAAAAACGGAGACAAACATTGAGCTTGTGAGTGTAGACTTTCTTTAGATAGATCATAACATAGGTCGGTGCAGGCCTATAGTGGATGTTAGATTTGGGCCGTAAATAAAATAATAAAGGAAAAATTATTTTGTTTTCAAATCCTTATAACTCCTAAATGGTAACTAAAATAGGAAATACAAGAGTATCATTGATCTCATGATGGTATGTTCCCATTAGGTAGAACCTAATGTCGACCAACATGGGTCGACGGTGAAATATAATTTTGGAACTATTTTTAATGTTTACTTAAATAATCATGCGAGCATGTTTTTATAACATTTAAACCAATGCTAGAATAATAATTCTGAAGGAAACATTGAACTCAAAATGTTGGGATTCACCTAGTAAAAACATAACATTGACAGGAGAGGTTGAACAGAAATGATATTTTTCATACTTTTCAGAAAAAAATATAATAACATTAAAAAAGTTATTCTATTTTTCTTCCCTCACTGTTGAGCGAAGAACGACAGTACTATGGGGAGGCCATGAGACACATTGAAAAATGCTCCTTAATTGTTCATTTTTTAATAGCATAATGATGCATTAGTTAAATCATAACATATTTGTTGTTTCATAAATGAAACAACCTAACGATGCGACATTAGTGTTTGAAAAAAACATTGCGATGTGTTTTATTTTTAATAGGGTAATGCATTGGAGAAATAAAAGTTAAACCTTGGGAATTATCAGACAAACATATTGCATGGTTTTTCTTCAACGACAAATGAAGAATACAGATAGGATTGTAAGTAATGTCGACACATTATGAATAATGGGGTTGGGAAGCGACGAATTCCAATGGAGGTTGAATCCACGAGGGTGGATGAATTCAATGACATATGTCGACCATGGTTGGTGATTTTTTTGGTTTATGTTTCCCAATTCTTATTCTAAAATGACAAACACAGATCAATCCACAAATAGGATGATCTGGGGATCATGCGTTCTTGTGGGAGGGTCTCTTCATTGGGTTTTAAATCTAATATTTAATTATTTGGTTGATAGAACTATAATCCCAAGCCTCCCAGATTTTAAATTTTTAACTCGAAGGGTGAGGGTCGACACGAACAAGGCCTGATCCCCTCCACCTTTTGTTTTCATCATGGTCGAGCATTCGAAATGGGGGCAAGTAAAATTTTAGGCCTTCGCAGGGTACGTAACACCCCACAGAGGCTGAAGGCTTAGTAGGTGTGAAGAATGGACCCCTGATTTGGACCTACTAGTCCACTGAAAAACATGTCGATGTGCCACGACGGCATGCTAGAGATGGTTATTGTGGCCATCTTCGGCCATAGTGAATTGAGAGGAGCCTCTGGCTGGTCCCTCGGATTGTGGTAGGGACATAGCCCCTAGCAATAGTATATAGTTTTTCATAGAATGATGTCCCCTAATTTCATTAATACCTACTAGGCATTCAGGTTAGACTGGCCACATGACACCCCCATACACGCCAAACATCCGGGCATAGGGAAACCAGGCCAACAAAAGATGACCAGGTAGGAGCTGCGACTGACCCTGCTCCTGGGGGCCGATCCCATGGCCAGCAGGGCAGACCCCATTCCTAATGGGCTAGACCCCACACTAGTGTAATGGTCCTATACCCAGCAAGCCGAACCCATCGCAGCAGGCCGGACCCACACCCTTTGGGCAAGGCATGACAAGACCAGGTCATTGGGTGGCCCCGATGGGCTGCAACCACAGTAAAGCCAAGTAGTGTCCAGTGGGGCCCAATGGGCCTGACCTACTGGCCAAGCCATACCGAAGTGACCCAGACCTGAACAGGGTCATGTCGGGTTAGTTGAATCAAACTAAGGCATGTGGGTCTCACAGTCTAGGTTGGTCGGGTCTATATTACCATGTTAGACCAAGCCCAGAAGCAACTGAACCATATTTACTAAATCACCAATATCATTAAAACAAGCATCCAATTGATGAGACATTTTTTTGATTTTGAACCCATGCGATGAGAAAAAATATTAGGAATACTCTATGAAGGATTCCATGGATGTTGATATTCGATGAATGGCTTGAGGAGCGCTACTCCTGGAATCAAGCGCAAAATGTGTGGAAACCCTTCTATTCGCTGAGACCTAAAGATTGTAGACATATGACCCTATGTGGATCAGATACTATGGGCCAGTGGGAAGCGGATTATGTGTGACCCAAAAAGACCATAGTGCGGAGCAACATCTGTCTGAGCTGGTATACCCAATTTACTCCACAGGGGGTGTACCTCAGTATGGAAAAAGGGGGATGTAACTTCATTGTCACCAGAAATGCACATAGTGGGTAGAGACTTTAGTGTGACCCAACATACCCTTAGTACTCACCATGGATGAGTACCACAATAGTCCAATGTTAGTTGAAATTGGATTTTGTGTTACTTAGTAGGCCCACTTTACTTATGGAGGATGTGTTCTCCAGTATCCCATGATGTTCGATGATGTGGCTAATGGTCCTACTTTCCTACTCTAAATTATACTTAGTGTAAGATCTATTTTGTCGTGATCATGAATCAGGATCATTTTTTGTGGTTTGTCATGTGGATTGATTTTCCGTATTTTCTTTTTGTTTTGAGTACCTACTATGTATATTGTAACTCACCCCTAAACGGGATTCACCTGCACGTGTTGTGCCCAGTGCATACGATTGCTGACTTGACGGGGGACTTGTTGGGCTAGGACCTAGTAGTGCCCTATGAGACCATGCAGGTAGGGCATACTTTTAAAGATTCCAGTAGCTAATCTACACTTACCCTTCATGCGGGGTTTAAAGTAGACAACTTTTAGAGTTTTCCATTATAAATTTCAATTCTCATATTATCATTTGTTGGGTTTTTATTCTGGCACATTTAACATAATGATTTTTATGATTACTCGGAATTTGTTTAGTGGCATGCCTGTTTAATTTTCATGTCTTGGGATATTATTGTGTGTGTGGGAGTACAGGAACATATGGAAATTTCCTCATACTAGCAGGTTGATGCCTTTAGTGAAAGCCGGCAACCCCTAGCCGTTGGGAGGTGGGCATTGGATTTGTCATGGAAAAGGCCACGGGTGAAGGTTAATGAAAAATATGTATCATTGGTGGTCATTTTTATAGAGAAAACTAACTACCTATATAATTTGGATAGGGAAACAGTGTTTAGTGTTTTGAGTTCTGCATTATGGCCAGTGATTCCAATATTGGTGTCACGGTCGACGTATCGATACACTAGGACCCTGTATTTTCTTTTCTAACCCAATTCATGATAACAATATTTGTATGCATCTTTGAGTTATTTTTTCAGAACCTTTTGAGTAAGAGTCAGATCACTAGGTATAAGAAATTGACTATGGTTCATCTCGATTCCCTTTTAAGATGGATCCTTATGGATAATCATCCTGGATTCCACTACAAGACCATGAAGATTCTCCATAGAGTTATGAGGCTTCGGTATAAGGATTTTATCCCGAGATGGTACATTTGGGTGGTTTTCTAGCGATACCACTTCCTTTTGGTTAGTAGTTACTACCTGTACATCCAGTAGAGGACACATTTATGCTCAGTGCCATACATAAGATTCAGCAACGGAGACCCATCAGGTTCTGAGGTGAGCCTAACTCATAGGCAACTAAGTACTAGCTTGAGGTGGTGCCTAATTCTCCATATAGTCAAGGAACCATTAAATCAGATGATTTTCCTAGAATTGATCCTTTAACATGGCTCAGTAGGGATATTGTTGGGTTTATATTACGCGATCTTATGATTATATGACAATTCTGTGGAAAATGATTGAGTACATTTTACAGATAATGGGATCTTTCAATAAAAGTTAAGTGGTGTGTGTGCCCAAGAGATTCTACAAGAGGACATGCCAGTACCAGAGTATACATCTTGGCATGACGACTTTTCCAAGTAATCAATGAATACGATACGACCAGTTCTTTAGGGATCAGACCTCCAAGAAAGGTGTGTTTAAGGACATCTGAGCATACACTATTCCTCTGTCCATTCCTACTTATGCTATGGTGCTTGAGAGAACCTTTTTGGTTTTAAGTCCTTTGGATGAGCAGATATATCATGTGGATGTCGGTAGTGGGAAATCAAGCAACTAAAATCGATCTTAGATACATGGACATGCACGCCATTCCATGAAGATGTTGAAAGGTTGGGGGTGTACAGCTCAGGGCTCATAGGGTGAATCTATTCAGCCTATAAAGAGGTAATTATTTTCAAAAGAAGGTAGGGGAAAAACCTCTAGAGATTTTATATACATTCTTGATGAAAGTGGAATGGTGGATGGTCAAACAGGGTAGATGATGTGACAATAAAAAGATGAATCTATAGGTTGGAAGATGTGGAAGAGGAGCTAGGAGAGTAGCAGGAGGTGGTACACATTTTGACATGTTAAAAACACTAACCTAATGTGGTCCACACCAAGCTCATGGAGCTAGAGCATAGGGGAAGGGCATAATTATTTGTGGTCATGGAGAATTACCCGAGGAATCCAAGAATTATTTTATGTACGGGTTGTGTCTACTAATATATTTCGTATTAATAGACATAGGTTATAATCATTCCTTCTTACCACTAATCTTGTTCAACACTTAGAGTTTCTGGTTAAACTATTGACATGATCCTTACGTCTATAGATATATATCAGAGTACACATGATAATCACACTTATGTGAAGGGTGTGATATAATCATTGAGGAAAGAGTTTTGGTAGGAAACTCATTGTCGCATCATCATGGCCTCGCTACTATAGTTTGGGTATGGAATGTTCATCCATAGTTTGTGCTCAAATTTATTGTTTTAGGAAAAGGGATGTGGTATACCTACAGCCTTGGATTTGTTTTTTCCTTGGTCGGGAAAATGAAACCCAAATAGCACGAGAAAAATCAAGCATTTGAGGGTGTAGCCAATAACTTTGGAGTTGGAAAGCCATACCCTTGTGGAAGTGGATGCATTTACATTTCCATTCCTAATGGTAGTGGTAGAGTTAATGAAGGTCATTTAAAAAGTTGTTTCTTGGATTACCTCACTAGAGGGAGAGGGACATCTCCATTATTCTACACTTGATAGGGCATTGATATCAGCATCAATATAACGTAAGTCTTTTGTAGAGCATCACAAGTAGGGGCATAGGTGGGGGACTTGTAGAGGAAGGAATTAGTAAGACCTAGTTTTCAAGGTTATGTTTGGATTACCGAAACAATAATCATGTGGCTATGGAGAATGAGTACCCACTATGAAATGGTCAATCAGCACATCAATAATTTAAAATTGGTTTCCATTCATGTGGATGGAAAGGTGCCAGTAGTCTTTTCAGGAGTTGAGGCAGTGGTGATGGATGAAGTTCATCCATGATTGTGACATCGAAGTAGTCTTTACTCCTGGCATGGGAAATGAGGTATAGGATGATCTTAGTAGGATACCAAGTTCATAGCTTTTGAATGAGGCGATGAACTAACTAGTTGAAATGTAGATATACTTCATGGATGATGTTGAAGAAGCTTACATTTAGTCGATGATTTTCACTCCTCCACTTTTTCAATGAGTTAGGGATGAACAACATTTGGATGTTGACTGTGAGTACCGACATTCTCATTAATCATTGGGACAAGATCCTGATATATTTTTGATAGAATGGGAGCATCTCATCCTTTTTAGAGGATGCAATGTAGTACCAGTGAAATTTTTGGAGGAGGTGTTGAGAGAGTTTCAAACATCCCCATTGGATGTACATTTTTTTGTGGAGAAGATACACCAGGACCTCTGACATCAATAATGGGGACCAAGGGTAATGAAAGCAATGGCTGAGTTCCTTGCACAGTTCCTCACTTGTCATTATGTGAAGGTTGCGCATCATGTTACAGTTGTCTGGACACAACCACTTGAGGTAACAGAGTGGAAGTGGGATGGTATCTCGATGGACTTCATGATTGGGTTACCATTCACATCCAAGGGCCATGTTTCAATCTGGGTGATTGTTGACCAACTCACCATATCGGCTCACTTACAACCCATCTGGGAGAATGGATCAGTAAGGGGATTAAGATGCCTCTATGTCTAAGGGATAGTGTGGATACACGAGTTGCCTTCGATGATTGTCTTGGACCATGATGAAGGCTTTACATCCTATTTATTGAAGTGATTGTAGGAGGATATAGGGACTCATTTATTCTTGAGAACAACCTTTCAACCCCAAATGGATGGTCAGATAGAGCGGACCATTAAAACATCAGAGGACATGCATCATGCATTTGTCCTGGATTTTTTTTCATAGTTGGGAAGACCACCTACCACTAGACGAGTTTTCATATAATAATAGATATCACTTCTCTATTTTCATGAAATCATGTGAGGCCTTGTACGGATGACCTTACAGATCACCTCTATGCTGGACAGACCTAGGGGATTTAGAACTCATTGGTCCAGAGTTGGAATAGTCTACCACTGAGAATGTTAAGATCATCCATGAGCTCATGAGTATAGCACATAGTCGGCCAACATCATATGAAAATAAGTTACAAAGACCATTGGAGTTTGAGGAGGGGGAAATATTTTCCTTTGGGTCTCACCCTGATGGGGTTTGTAGTGATATGGTTGCGGCGACAAGTTATCTATAAGTTTCATCAGACCTTTTCAAAATTTGACCAGTGTTGGAGAGGTTTTATACCTCGTAAATCTCCCGACACAGATGCACTGTGTGCACAATGTTTTTCATGTGATGGAACTGAGGTGGTATGTGCATAATCCATAGCATGATAATGATTGGGATGAGATGAACATTGATGATTGGGTGACATTTCTAGAATTTCCAATGGATATAGAGGTTCAAAGGGAGTGGGTCCTTCACGAATGGACGATTCCTCGAGTGTGAATTTGGTGGCAGCATGGGGATCTTTATGAGAGTACATGGGAGTGAGAGGATTAGATTTGTGCTCATTACACCCATTTGTTTGTTTATCATTGTTTTGGATTATGAGGATTTGATGCCAAAAAAGGGGGGATTAATGTAATATCTTGAAAATTCCATGTAAATTTTTTATTATGTAGAATTATTTCGAGACCAAGAACTAAGATGCTGAGTGATTCTGTGGCCTAGTGATCCTAGAATGATCTGTCAAAAAAATTTATGCTTTAAATAATACATGTGAGTAGTTTTCCTAAACAAGTATAATAACTCTTAAACGGGTCACCAGATAAAAAAATCATAGTCCACCTTTTCGTTCAGGATATTTTGATTACCCAAGGCATAACATAGGTTTAGTCGGCGTAGGCCACCAATGAAAAAACATGAAAATAGACTATTCAGAAATAAAATAATTAAATACAATTATTTTATTTTTCAAATTCTTATATACCAAGAATGGTGACTCAGATTGAAAATATGATGAAACCATTGAGATCATGAGGGTAAGCATTCTTTTTTATGATCTTAACATTGGCCGACATGGGCCAACAGGGGAAGTTAGTTTTTGTTTGTAAATATAATAAATAAGTAACCAATATTTTATTGTCAAACCCTTATAACTCTTAAACAGTTACTCGAATTTGAAATATGAGTGTACCAATGATATTGTTAGGATGTGTTCCACATAGGCAGAACCTAACCTCCACCAGCGTGGCTCGATGGTGAATATTAATTTTTGAACTTTTTGTAAGGTTCAATTAAATAAAAGAATGAGTGAGTTTTTTTAACATTTAAACCAGTTCTCAGCTCAAAACCTTAAGGGCACCGTTGAACTCAGAACACTGGGATTTCCCCAAAAAGTACATAACATCGACCAAAGAGGGTCGAACAGAAAATATAGTTTTGAATATTTTTGGAAAATAATAAAATAACATAAAAAAGTTATTCTATTTTAATTCCCTTTCCATTGAGCGATAGATGGTGACACAGCATCGCAGTGATGAGGTGTAACAAAGGAATCCCTTTAAGGGATCATTTTTCAGCATAACAATGCATTAATTGAAATGTAATTGAAAATTGTTTCATAAATGAAAAGGTGTAACGATGCGATGTCACTACGTAAAAGAGATTTGGAAACATGTTTTCTTTTTTAATTGGCTCTCATGTGGGAGAAACGAGAATTAAACCATGGAAATTTTCTGACGAACCTATGACAATGATTCTCTCTGAATACGAATGAATAATGCCAACAGGATTTCTAGATACGTCAATGCTTTTTGAAGAATGGAACTGGGAAGCGACGAACGCCAACAGAGCATGAATCCGCGACGACAAAACACTTCAATGAAAACTTCAATCGATGTAGGGGTATTTTTTTATTAATCATTCCCTATTCATATTCTAAAACAACAAACAAAGATAAACCCATGAACATTTTGACACACATATCATGCATTCTTGTGGGAGGGTGTCTTTCATGGGTTTTCTATATGGGATTGAATTATTTTTTAGATAGAACATTAATCCCAATCCACCCCTCTTTTAAAATTCTAATGAGGATGGCATAGGCCAGCACGACCAAGTCCTGAGCCCCACCACCTTGTGTGTCTTTTATGGTCGAGTATTCAAAACAATGACAAGAAATATTTGAGGACATTGAAGTGAAGGAGACACCCCATGGAGGTATGAGGCACAATTATTTCAATGAACAGACCCCCAGTGCTGACCCATTTGCCTGTGGAAAGACCCACCAGCGTATAGATATTGGCCTGAGGTGGGGGCCACAGGCAAGTGGGGGTGCGCTAGAGGTGGCCTCTATGGTCGGCTTCACCACGGTGAATCGGAAGAATCCACTGGCTGGGCTGGCAGTAGGGATGTGTCCCCTCAGCTGCGTTGGTTGAGCAGACCATAGTTGTAGTCCATGGTTTCGCTATGAACGTCGTCCCCTGACCGCGTGCGGACCCCTGACCACGTGCGGACCCCCTAGGGAACTTGGTTTGATAGGCTGTGTGGCACACCCGGATGCGCCAGACAACTGGTATGAGGGGAACATGTCCTCGAAAGGCATGCTAAACCCATGCCAGCGGGCCGATACCCATGCCATCAGGCCAGACCCAAGGCAATCCGGTCAGAACCACGCCTAGTGGGCTGGACACCGCACCTGTGGACCGGCCCTGTACCAAGAGCACCAGAACTTCTCCCTTCATGCTAACCCCCCCCCCCCCCCCCCCCCCCCGCACCCATTTGGGATGGGATGGACAAGATCAGGTCTTTGGGAGACATGTTGGGATGTTCCCTCGGCCAAGCCGTGTAGGGTCCAGCGAGGCCCAATTGGCCTGGACAACTGGCCAGGCTAGATAGGACAAACCGAGACACGAACCAGGTCAGTTTGGATAAGTCAAATCAAACTTCGGTTGGTGGAGCCCACGAGCTGGGTTTGACAAGACAGTCCAACCAGGATGGACCGGCACCCAGATGCAACCAGTCTCGGTTTACTAATACATCAATAACTTCCAAATCGGGCATCCAATTGATGAGCCATTTGTGGTGTTTGAACCCTAGCGACTAGGAGGATATTTTGAAATACTCTATGGATTATTTCATGGATGTTTAAAGTAGTCTAATTTCTTTAAGAGTGGTTCTCCCATAATCAAGTGCACTATGTGTGGAAACCCTATGGGTGGATGAGACTTGATAACCACTGATAGGAGACCATGTATGAATCAGATACTATAGCTCAATGAGAAGTGGCTTTGGTTTGACCCAGAAGGCTTATAGTGGGGTGTGGCTTCTCTGTGACGCGGATGACCAACTGTACTCGAAAGGAAGAGTACCATAGTATGGATAAGGTGGGAAGTGGCTTCTATGTGACCTGACATGCCCACAGTGGGGAGATACTTCTTTGTAACCTAGTATACTCAGGGTACTCATCAAGAAGGAGTACCATAGCAGCCCAAGGAAAGTTGGAAGAAACATCAATGTGATAGGGCAGGCCCACATTACTCGCAGAGGAAGAGTTCTCCAGCAACCCATATTGTTCGATGATGGGACTAGTGGCCCGACATTCTTAATCTAAATTATACCTAGTGTGATATGTCTTTTATTATGATCATGCTTTGTGATCAAGTTTTGTTGATTTATATGTGTATTTTTTTGTGTTATTTCCTTGGTTTTTTAGGGATCGTACTTCGTATTTTGTTACTGAACCATGCACGGGCTTCGCCTACACGTGTTGTGTCCGGAGCAGACGAGTGCCGCCTTGATGGAGGACATGCTGTCCCTGAACCCGGGGGTTCCCACTGAGACCAGGAAGGTATGATAAACTTCTACCATTTCTAGTAGCAGCTCTACACCTACCCATTAGGTGGGAAACTAGCAGACATATTTCACAGTTTTCCTTGTACATTCTTGTTTTCAGTTTATCTTTTGATGGGTTTGTTTTCTGGCCCATTTTACCTACTGTTTGTAATATTTTCCAGAAGTTGTTTAGTGGAATGCGTGTTTACTTTTCCATATTTGGAACCTGGTTATGTGTTCATGCATATAGATACTCTAGAAAATGCCTCCCACTTATAGGTTGATGCCTTAGGCACAAGTCAACATCGTCTAGCCTTCAGAAGGTGGGCTTGGTGTATGTCACAGCATGAGCCCTTGGGGACGAGTAATAGAAAATTTTAATTTAGTATAAAGAATAATAATCCTGAAAATTTTGTAAAAACTAATTGAAAAATAAAAAATTCAATTGAATAATTTTATAATTATAATTCATTTATAAATAGACATCCAAAGTTTTTAATAATAGGATTTTCATAATAAATCCTGAATGTTTAAATAATTTTTTTTTTAAATCTAGATATATGAATATTTAATAAATAATATTTATGTTTTTCTTATAGTGATATTTTTAAATTTTATATATACAATTAAAAATTTATCAAGGAAATTTAAGGTTTATATTAAATGAAATGCATAATTTTAATTTTTTATTTCTAATTAAATGATAATTCAGTTAAATAAAGATAAAATTTGAAAAGCAAAAAATGATGACCATGGTATTTATTTTTCCTTCTAATCTTTATATTACTTTGAAAAACACATGCTAAATATGTAAAAATTTAAGATAAGTGAGAAATGATTTAAATATTACTTTTCATAGCCTATATATTCCTTTGTAATCCTTATAAATAAATAACTTCATAGTAATATACCAAATGGAAATAGATCAGATGGTATATTTATCTCATAGAGTTATATTCAAAATTCAATATCTATGAATGTAAGAGATTTTTCTTATTATTTATTGATATATGATGGAATTTTAATTTATAAATATTTTTTTTGAGTTTTTGTTTGAGGATGTATTTTTTCAATATATATTCCTTCTGTATTATTTTTTTATGTTGGAAACATTCTTCAAGTGACATTAAATGTTGACGGCTTCCATAATTAATTAAAATATATATGTTCTTCATGAAAAACATAATTAGGATAATGATGACTTGTTGAAATAAAAGGAAAGATCACCAAACTATATTACATTTTTGACATGTGTGACCAACAATTAATATGAGACTAACTATTAAACAATTTATTTTATTCCACATGGGTTTAATATTAGTACAGTCCAAAGAGATATTTTCTCAAGCAATAGATTCCACAAAAATATATTTTGTATTAAAATCTTTTTATTATGATTCTCTCATACCATTTGATATTAAATAAGTTTTATCAACATCAAAGAATAAATTTATGTGTTTATTATAAGTTATTTATAAATACATTTAGAAAAAAATGATTCCAATGATTTTATTGCATAATACTAATGAACATCAATTATTTTAATTATATTATATTCATTTCTTGGAGTTATATAATTAATTTAATTTATCATATAAATATATGTATTAAAATTTATTTTTCATTTTATTTTCTATATATTTACAGATTTTGAAATTAATTTATAAATGATATTTCTATTACAAATTCTGTAATTTTATGAACACAATTAATAAATTATTTAAATAAAAGATAATTTATTATAACCCATCCTAATCATATAAAATAAAAATGATGGTTATATTCAATATTAAATATTATATATGATAAATAAAATAGTTATTAAAAATATCACCATATTAATATAATAGATTTAATTTTAAGAAAAGTGATGAAATATGCTAAAGTTACACAACATGATCTCAATCCACAAGTTGTTTTTAATTAATATAAATCATATAAATCATATAAAATGATACCCCTTGGGTCAGGATGGTGAAATACCCAAGTTTTTTTCAAAGTGTGAATAAAATCATTCATAAATGTTAAAAAAAATATTTTTAATTCATGAACATATAAGGAACAAATATCAATATCAATTCTATGAAACTAGTGTTAATGTAGAATATTGTTTGAAATATAGTTATCAATTATAGAATATTTATTTTATAAATTCTACATATAGCAATGATAAATTCATTTTTGTATTATCTCTACATTTGGTATATAGTAAATTCCACTATTATAAGTTCTCATTTAATGATGTTTAAATAAGCAATTATTCTGTTCAAAAAGTTGTGGTTATGAAGAACCTATCAGTATTTGTAGTTCATTGTTAAATATACAGTATAATTTATTTTTCATTACCTATTAGAACACATTGGAAATAGAAAAAATCATAACTTTTATATTATTAACAACTTATTCATATTACTGTACTTTAATAATATTTTATTTATATTAATCACTTTTAAAATAATATAATATCAAAATTATCAAATTCATATAAAAATAAATAAAATATTTATCAATTGGAATGTAATATATATGTTAGTAGAACATTAAAAATGACCAACTAAACCTGATATAAAATAAACATTTGACTGTGTAACATCCCATCACCTTTGTTTATTTTTTTCGTGACAATTGTTTGAATATCATTTGATTTGGGTCTAGTTGTTGTGTTTTTTTTGAGATAATTTTTAAATAAATTGATTCCCAAGGTATTCCCACTGTAGGAACCGGATTATAAAAATCCATGATGTTTGGATCATTAAACAGTGTGCACCGTTGTAACCCACTAGAAGGGGGGACACTATTTTCACAAACCATGGGGCCAAACCCTCCAAAAAATGAATACTATAATTGTGAGGGTTTATATGGTTATATATTGATTGAAAAAACATCCTACCACCTAGGAGAAAATATACCCTCTACCAGCTGGGGGTCTTGGTTATGGAGAAAAATTGGTATAACATTGAAACCCCACCTAAAATTCATGTGTGTGAGTTTTATTTCCTGTGTAATTTTTTTTTTCAAAAAAATTACCCATATATGATTCTTCATCACTGAATTCATCTCTAATATTATTCCATTGGTTTTTGAGAGAATCTGCTATGTGATTTTGGATCCTCAAACCACTATTCATGGAGAATCGAATCATCGTTGATCTTGTTTGACCTACACTGGGTATGTGGATATCCACTCATGTGGTTTCATCCAATCCCTCTTTCATTACTAATTAGAGTTTATATATCATCATTGAATTTATGAATTCATTTAATTTTGGGTATGATCTAGATTATAGTGTATTATCAGTCTCTTCTTCCTTGATATTCTTTACTAGTTCGGTTGTACGTGTTTCATTTCACCACGTGATTTTAGGAAGGTAGTCTTATATATATTTTCCATACAATTAAATCCTAAATATTATTTATTATAATGATAATGGTATTTAATTGACATAAAAACAATTATTTTAAATTATTGGATGTGTGAGTTCAAATTGAATGGAACGTCTGTCCAACCCCCAAATTCTCTAGAATACGAATTTTGGCAATGAATTAAGAAAAATCAAGTCTTAATTTGAAAATTGATTTCAAAAAATATATTTTAGGAAGAAATTTGAGGAAATGGGAATATTGTATAAGATTATTTGAAATGGAATGTAGGTATTAAAACCTTGATTTTGGTTTTGAAATGAGAAAGGAATATTCAAAACATAAAACTGTGAAACAATTATTTGAATTTATTTTAACTGTTCAATTTATCCATGTTTTATTGATTGATTATTTGAATCACATGTTATCATGGGTAATTAGTTGTGAATTGAAATACATTATAGGACCTAGACTCTATATAAATTTATTGATGATGAAATATATTAGTAAAATTTCCTAGGATAAACCCTATAAAAGGTTTCCCTATAGGGTTGTTGACTACCTTTAATGTTATCTTCCATTGGGGTGTATACCACCATCACTATAATGGGTGTTATATCATTTAGACATAAATATTTCTTAGATATGTTTTCTAGTTGATTCATATTTTTTAATATACTCTATTTTAACTCTCTAGTATAGTGGGAAAAGCAATATGGTATTCTGTCACACATCATGTTTGTGTATGGGTAGTGTTCTTACAAAGGGTGTTCAAATGGTAGCCTTTAGCTGTAGAATGATTTATCCACTCAAGAATAAATATCCCACCTAAGATCTATAAGTCAAACCTATGATTTTTTGAACGCAAAATATATAGTATTACCATTTTTATTTAAGGTTTACTGTTTATTCTATAAACAAATCATGAATTATAACTTATATCAAAAATATTTTTACCTTAATTAGTGAAACTGGGTGGAGTAACATAAATAAATTTATTTAAAATTTCCTAAATTCTAGATATGGGGAATGTTATTTGATATATATATTGGGAAACTTTAATCCCATGATGTGAAAGAATAACTAGGAGAGTATAACTTGATGAACCTCTTGTCTATGTTTCATTTTCGAGTTTATTTGCAATATGATAAGTTTAGATATAAAAATTTGTTGTTAACCACCGCTCTTTTTGCGGTGGATTTTCATGAGAAGTAGGTTAATGATAAATTTTTTAGCATTTGGGACTCTCATTATTTTGTGGATATCATCAATGACTGAACAATCAATTCTAATATCAAAAAATTCATTCATAATCAATTCATTGATAATATTCCCATATGAATTGCCTCAGTGGGGGTTTCTATTTTTCTAGAGTTCTGTACACACTAAAACCACAAACATGTTCTAGGATGTGCGGTGAATATTCTGGTGGATAGGATTAATATGGGACATCATTGACATTAATCTCCATTGTAATACCTATGATCTGGTTAAAGCCATGTAGCATTAACCTTAATGTACGGTTTAACAGCGTAATATTCTAACATGGTGGTGGAATGATATCTCTTTAGTCTTTATGGTCGGGTTGATTTGTACCCCATGGGAATGAATACAATATGTGTTGTGATTTATCATCTATAAAAATTGGCTCACATTTTCAGCATGGAATATATATATATATATATATATATTTCAATACATATTCTTGATGGATTTTTTTTGGCAAATTTTCATTATTTTGATGGATCTTGGGATGTTGATTGATTACAAGATGAGTTTTTTCATAAAAATAGTTAAAATTCTTCCATTTTAATGGCTCATTTTGATTCATTGTATGGTTTAACATGTAAATATTTATTGTATTGGTAATATATTGTGGAATATTTCTTAGGTGGACAATGTTTGGTCCACTAAAAAATGTATAATATTATATTGATACATCGAGTAATATTCCTGGACCTGATCTGAAACAAATCATATGATTATTGTCATAGGTTACCATTCGAGTTTTCAATTGGTGTCCATGTGTTTGTGAGAGTTTCACCTCGTTTGGTACATTGATGGACTGGAATGTAGGGTATGCTTTCCCATTTGTTTTTGGGCTATTTGCATTTTATTAGTAGGGGGAAAGTGTATTACAATATTTTAATTTAACCATATTTAACATTAATACATAATGATTTTTTGGTAATCTCCTTATATCATTTATCATCTATGATAGAAGGTGATAGTCGCTAACCCTTAGGAATTATGAACACCCTAAGGCCTATGTTAGTTCAAGATCATGTATCATGGTACCACAATATCTAGACAAGTTCATGGTATCATCTAATTTAAAAAAATGAAACACTATATAATTAAATGATGTAAAAAGATAATTTAAAAAATATCATTGAAGAACACTTGTCTAACCACATGTAAGATTTGACATTCAATTAATTCCTAATGGATTAAATGAATCAGGAGTCATTTTAATAATAAATCATTTAAATCTATGCAAATTACAGTTGTTTTCATTTTGAAATATATAATTTGAACAAAAATGTCACATTTAAATAAAAAACTCACTTTCTAGAATACAATCCAAAGGCCCTACCAAATTATAATATTAAAAATTCAAATATATCAAAAATGAATAATTCATAATTATTATAATTAATGAAGAAAATATAATATTTTATTATCTGTTTTTTGAATGTGATGATTATTTTGAACTAAAATTAAATTTTTAAAATGAAAATAACCATGTTTAGTCATATCAGCCACAACATATATCAAAGTTTATTTTCATGAAGTATTATCAATGAAAAATGAATCACTGGCCATTTCACTAAATTATCTGGAAATCTTACAGAATTTCCATATGTTTGACGATAAAAAAATTTCAAATGAAAAATAAATTATTTTTAAATTAATATTTTACCTTATATTATATTATCTGAACCTCGTGATTCAAAGATGTTATATTATCTGCAAGAATTTATAAGAAAATTTTCAATGACATTCTTAAAGTACCATTAATATCAATAATAGTTTTTATAACTTTTGATTCTATAGAAATCGTTTTAATCTTATATGAAAATTTAAAAAATATAGAATTCAATTTCAGTTGTTTTATATAGACTAAATATTAGATTAAAGTAAAATTTATTTTTACATTTATCATATCATGGAATCATATTAAAAAAATATACTGAAAATCATTTCTTTTTTACTATGATTTAACTATCTGATGCATATTTTATGTTAAACATTGTATTTTAAAATTAAAACATTTCCAATATTTCACATAGACGACACTACATATATGAATACTATAATCTGAATTAATACATTTCACAAATGATTAATTTATAATTATTTATATTTTAATTCCAATTCGAACATGGATTCCTAGTTTATCTATATGAGACATATTTTGACAAAATTATATATAAAATATCAATATAAAATATAAAATATAAATTATACTATACATACATCAGTTGATAATATTTTTTGGATAATTCATACCCATAAGAATTTATCCATGATCTTTTCCCTCAATAATTTTGTCAATGAAATTATGTTGGATAGTTATAAATTTCTATATAATATAATCAAAAAATATGCATATATTAAATTTTAGATAACAACCTTAAGTAAAATCTTCAAAACCACAAATTATATTAATATGTAGTTTATTTTAATACAAACAAAAAATTGTTCCTAACAATAATTTTTTAAAATAATAATAATTTTTTATTAGTTATGACCACATGACATAATTTTTGATCTTAAATTTCTCTTTAAAATAGGTAACCCACAACATCAGCCATACTATGCAAATAATGTTTTTTATTTTTCTTTGATTAATTTTTAATTCACCCAAAATGAATAAATGAATTTTATTTTAAATGTTTAACATAATTGGTATTCTGTTCGATCAATATTGTTTATGTCGCACATATTTTGTAACAAAAAACTACAAAAATAATGAAAGCAATCACCTTAAATCAAACTAGACACACCACATGTATTATTAATGTTCAGTTAATTCCTGATAGTAAAAAATAATCCATCCAACAATTTTATAATGTATCTTGATAATATAATAATAATTTTTTGATGGTGCAATGCTTTTTTCGGTAAAATTTTAGTTTTTAATTTAAATCATGCACCCTCATTCACTCTAACCACCTCACAATTAAAATTGATATATGTGTAATTTAGACATGTGCTAAATGTTTCGTTGACTATTATCATGATTTATAATGACAATAACGGTTTTTTACAATATTTTTCATGTTTGGATATATTTTTTTACTTAATAAGTCACTTTTAATTATTAAACACATATTTTTAATCATTTGAGATAAAACTATGTGATATACTTATTGGTTGAAAATTCTAACATGAAAAATGAATTTTTGATAATTATTATAACGTGTCATAATAATATTGGTATATTTAATCATTAATGAAAATTGATACCATTGAGAGTATAACAATGACCTCTGAACCATGAAAAGAAGGGCCCATTTATAAAAGTATAAAAAATTAAGTTCCAACAGCTTCTACTGGAATATAATATCATAAGTAAAAAATATTAATATATTCATTCTAAGATTGAAAAATTGAAAATTAAATTAGATAAATAAGATAAAATAGAATTTAATATTGAAAAATATACTAATGAATCACAATGGAAACATAAATTTTTATTTTAATGTAATTAATTTTTCAATATATATTATTTCATTTTAAATATTTTTCTCTTTTGTGAACATGTTATAATATATGTTTAAATATATTTTATTATTTTTAGAATCACAAATGTTTTGTAAGGATTATTTATTTAAGGGGGGAATTTATTACCTTAATTAATAATCACATTATGGGGAAGTCATTTTTTTAATTACTTATAGCTTTTATTTATATGAAAATTTTAAACATATCATTTATTACATTTTTTGTTACTGTAGAAATGTGGATGGATATTAAGTAATTATTATACAATTAAGAATTCTAAATCCATTGTTTTCTGAATGAAAGTATAAATAAAAGTTTATTTTATTTTAAATGATTTCTATTTTAGTATAGTTTTTATAGAATTTCTCCTTATAAATTATATACCATTCAAATTAATTCATTCAAAATCCATTCCACAGTTAAGTTATGCTAAATAAATAGTACCAAATAAAAATTAATGAATAAATTTAGTTATATCAAAAAAGGTCATATTGAAAGGATTGATGCCAAATGTATCAAATTGGTTATTTAATTTTATTAAATCAAAACAAATAAATATACAAAAATTGAACATGTTATAAGGTATGATGTTTAATCATTCCATTGTTGATAATGATCTATATATTTGTAAAATCTTAAATTTTCTGAATATTTAGAGTGAGATTAATGGTTCAAGTTTTTTTTTTCCTTATCATGGAATGAATAATTTCATTTATAATAGTTTTAATTCATATCATCAGATTTTAGTGGTTCTGGGGTTACTACATGGATCTCCTAATCTATTGGTTGAAAAATATATGGTCTAAGATATTATTATATTCAATATTAATATCGAGGATGTTATAATAACTAAAAAAATTAAACTATATCTATGATTAATCCTCCTACATCTCAAGGTGGAATGAGATTATTTTCTTGGAAAATAAAATTAGAATATTTCTTTAATATATTATATTTCCAAGTTTATAGATTATCATCTATAATTAGATAGAATTATTTTATTCCTTCTACAAAAAATTATTCATATTCTTTGTTAATTAAATTAATTAAATATAATTTAATATTATATGTTTTTTATTTACACCACAATGTATCTTTTTATTAAATTTAATTATTATAGATAGAATCCATCCACTTTTAGGTCATACTAAAATATATTTTAATTAATGGGAGGAATTAATATATTTTTTTAAAAAATATTTTTATCCCCTCTTGAATAAGTAAAAAATAATTGAATCCCTAAATGTTATAAATTTATCATTGATAATTCTATTGAAATATCTTAACAATTTTGCTGTATATTCTCGATTCTCACTATGTGACTCACAATCTAAATTAAAATTTATCTTTTAAACATAAAATAGACACTTATTTTAATTGGAAGAACATTTCATGTTAAATGTATATGAGGGGAATTTTTATATTTCATAAACAAAACAAATAGTATTTTCTTGATGAATTATACCAGTCCTAGTGAATTCAAATAGTATAAATTTGCATAATGAACACTATGAACTAATATCTAACCACTATTTTTATCACACATATTTGTAACCAAAAAATAATAATTTTCTCAGATAAACACATGGAAAATTTTTATATTTAAAAATTAACAAATTATCATTTCTCAAATGTATAGAGAAAATATAAAACAAAAAATGAGACTTGAATATATGATATAAGTTTTAAAATAAAATTTCATTTTAGAAATTAATAAGTAAATTTTATCTACGCCGACCTAAAACATATCTTATATTGATGTGTGATTAATCACTATATATCACAAATAAATATTAATCATATTTTCCTTATATTATTAAATTCTAATTATTTTTTCATAGTTCATTACTACATGAAGAGAAAATTTAAGAAAAATATGTTCATGTTAGAAATAAAACACACATACATTTTATCACATTAGTCACACCACATTTTAGATTGATGGATGTTAAATTATCACAAGTCTAAAATATCTAAAAAAAATTCCAGTGAAATTATCATAATAATAAAATATTTTTGAACTACTATAACTATTTGAAGCATGTATGGACACAAAATGTCAGTTCAATATTTTAAATACGAACATTATTGAATATATGCCACACTACATTATATAATGAATTGCCATCAATAACTAAATTTCAATAAGGACTCATTGGTCATTTATTAAATATATAAACAAAATTTGGACATATTTGATCTTTTTTGACTATCTGTGGAATTTTCATCGTAAAATGTCACATTAAAATTGAAAATGAATATATTTAGTTACACCACCAACAATGAATGTAAGACTGCCTTACAGTAAATTACTACATTATAAAATAAAATATGTATTATTATACTAATTTATAATGATAACATAGTTGTGTTTTCGTGATTTGGGAAATGTGGAACTTGTTTTTTACAATGTTGAAACTTATAAATGGAAAAAATAATATTTAGTCAAAACAGATATAGCATGTGTTATTATTATGTTAAGTAAATTCTAATATTTAAAAATAAATAAAATTTCATTTTCCCAAATCATTACAGCAATCCAAGAATTTGTGATAGGTTTTTATATGATAAGTTTTTTGAACTACCATTAAACATTAAAATTAAAACAATTAAAATTCAATCATGTTTGACATACTAAGCATAAAATTGATCCGAGGATAATTCATATGTATCAAAAATTAATAATGATTTAATATTATAATGAATCATAATACTATGATAGTTTTTAATTTGTTTTCACTATATGATATCTTTTTTTTAATTAATATATATATTTTTTAAAAATTTAAATTCTGAATTTTAAATTCATTAAGTTAAATTAATATTAATATTTTTTAAAATATTTTTTTGAATGAATATGAAGAATAATGAGTTTTTTGAAGAATATTAATGATTTATACATATATTTAATATTAATACAAAAATTTAGAAAAACATTCAAATGATATTACCTTTCATAATAAAGTAGTTTTGTTTAAAAAATATATATACCAATGTTTATTTTCATGATCTACACTTATAAATACCTTTATTACCAATGATTCCATTATGAACTTTTAATACTTATCAAATTATTTAAAAAAATCTGTTTTAGGAATTTTGTTCCATTGTATTCAATATAACTAGAGTTATCAATCTAATTCCTTTAAAAATATTATTCACAAGGAATGTTATATAATTTAACTCCAATATATTTTCAATGATCCCAATGTTTTACACAATAATATAAATTTGATTTTTTTCCCTCGAGATGATATAGATTCATCTCATCAACTAATTGGGAATCTCTACAATTTTTCAAAAAAATAAGTGTATCATAGAATATTTTATATTTTATATAATTTCTTTTTGTCTTAATATTATATGATATTAAAAAATATAGATGCTACTCTAAAAATCCAAAATTTAACGAGAGATATGTATTCAACAAAATAATAATAATAACCCAAAATAATATATCAATTCAGAATAAAACATTCAATGAAAATATGATTTTTAACATACCCAATAGAAAAAAAAATTCTTATATTTGTAAATATCCATCTATAATGTGTGGGAAACATATTTGGATATATTTATATATTTTAGTACATCAAATTAGTCATTATATAAAATATATATGATGATAATAACATATTCCTGTCACATTTTATGATATTAATTCCATTATATTTTTAATGAAAACATTTTCAGTCTACTATATTATTGTATATATTTTTAAAAAAATTAATATGATTTATTTAATTTTTAGAAGACTCAGATATATGTACAAAAGAATTAAATATTAAATCAATAAAATAGTATTATTTAATATTAATCTATTTTACATCAATTCTTTCATCATGATCATATTATTTATATACGATTAATACACCTATAGAACCTTCACACTATTTATGAAGTTAAAAAATAAAATAACTCTTTTTTTGGAAACCAAATTCCTATGTACAACCTAATATATGTGTGTAAAAATGGAGTTATGTTTTCCAATTCCTCATATATATATTTTTCTTCTATTGTAATGGAATATTTAAACCTATAAAAACTATCCACAAACAATATCAAGACATATTAAATACTATATTGGAATACATATTTTACATACTCTAAAAATATTGAATACCTGAAGGATATTATGGTTTAGTTATATTTATGTATAATGGAATGTCTCCACTCAATATAGAAGTATTAATTTAATATTAATGATGAATTGTCAATCCAACGGTCAATAAATCTGTCATAATATATATGAACTATATTAGGTGTCAGTTATGAAGAATTCATGATCGAATGATTTCTAATTATATTTACTAACAATATAAAAAAACAACGGGCTATTATAGTCTTTATCATTATACATAAACTCTTCTCACTATAACTTATATTGAATGAAATTTTTTGTTTTATTAATATATCACTAAAAACATTATATATTTCAATTAGAACTCCAAAATGAACTTTAAATACATTATTAATCTCTTAAATATCAGGGGTTAACATGTACTATTTTAATCCACTATGAATTTTTAATTTTTATTAACTAATTTAGGTTTTAAATCTACCTGTTAAACATAAATTATTTTTAGAAATGTAAATAATAATCATATTATTTTTTAGGGATTCATATTATAGAAACTAACTATATTTTATTTCTGTCTTGTCTTGACATCATTCATTTTGGTAGGATCATCATAAAAATTCCCAGAACTCAATGTGATGAAATATAAATTGAATTTGACTTAGTTAGTAGATATATTTAGTAAATTAGGGTATAATATATTATTTAAAACCCTCAAATATTTCACTATGATCTTATAGAGTTCGCCTAAAAAATAAAAAATGATATGGCCTGGTACATTAGTAGTTGAATGAGATAATATCGATGAATCCCCCAGTTGATCATTTCATTGTATATTAATTAACCTCTCAATGTCACAATAAGAATTCTTATGTCAATATACAATTAGACATCACATTCTATAACCAGTTAATTTTTTTCCTTTCATCGTCACGATGAATGAATTTTTTTACTCATAGTACAATATATTTCAGTATATTGGGACTATGCCTATTTTCACAAAACAACATCTAGGAAATTCTAAACCATTTATTCATCTATATTTTTAATTTTGAATATATGATACATGTTTTGGAATGTAACAAAACCATTCAAACAAATTTAGTGTTTTATAATACATAAACCTAATTTAATACATTGAGGATTAATATAAATTTTACTCCATCATCATCTCAATAAGACCATGTGTATTATTCCATATTATAATTTTGAAAAAAAATCAAACTAATTATTATTATAAAGAATAGTATTATTCTTATGAAACCATGCAATATTCTTAAAAATAGTCCAATAAAACATCACCTAATCACCTTCAATATGATCGACCTCATTTAATTGAAAATAACATTTTATTATGATTTTAACATTTTATGTATTCTATAAGCATCATTAAATATTATTTTATCAAAAATACATCATAAATACCATTGATTTCATCAATGATTATGGATAAATATATGATATCCACCTTTGGTACCTTAATTATTAAATTAGGTCCAATAAACCCTACAAATGATTTTCACGATAATAAATTCATATACAAAATGTTTTTTGGAAAACCATGGAATTTCAAGAGAAATTAGACTTTATAATAATTATATAAATTTATTAACCATTTATCACTCTAAGTATATATGAGATATTTTATGTATAGAAAATTTATATCAAGATATAATTTTGCTCTTACTTTCGAACTATAGTTCACTCCTCATGTTGTTAAATATATATATTTTATTAATGTACCATTATATTAAATCATAAAAAAGAACCATATGTTCACATCCATATGGATTATGTCTCACTATCATAGACACACAATTGACCTTCTCTAAAATTATGTCTCCCCATGATGATGAGAGCACCATATTTGAATTTCACATTTCATATATTAAAATATTTTTTAAGATGAAAATTTTAAAGCTATTAGTAAATGCATGTAAATACTTATAATGAAAAGGTAAAAATTATATTATTATGTGTAGAATGGATTTAATAATACTTCTAAATATTATAAAGGGGGATAAAAAATAATATTCAAAGAATGCTTCTAAAAAATTTATGGGGAAATTTTTATTTATGTTTCTGAAACTTTTTGATTTACACACTACTTCACAATAATTATGATTCATTTAGAATAATTTTCTTCCCCCAATAATAATAGATCATAATATAAATCGTGTTTGGATTTTGAAATAGTTTCTTGATTAGATCAATTTATGTCCTACAGTAACAATGTACAAAAATGTAAATCATGTCATATTTGTTGATACAATTAGGGCTTTATTACATCTATAATAGTTTGGTACACCCTTTTGAAGATAAATTTAATTCTTCTTTAAAATTTATTAATGAAAATAATTCCTATATTTTCATATCCTAAAAATTAACATAATCACATTAATGAAAATACCAGCAAATTTGGATTATTTATTCAAGAAAACTTATGTAAATTCATTACTCTCATATATATATAAATTCGAAAAATTTCATAAAAAATACACTGAAAATAATTGATTATTATGTTAAATGTTTTACATGATTAATTTCATAGAATATAGATATTCATTCAAATAAAAAAATTATAAATGATCTAGAAACTATGAAGAAAATATTATATATATCCATGATGGTATAAAATTCAACCAAGATCAAATAAAATATATGTATCATTAGTGATGAATTGGTACCCCTTATCCACAAATTTAGAGAATATATCTCTGTTAAAAACCATTTTATATAGTAATCAATCATTAATTTTTCAATTCCTCAATCTTGACATAATTTATTGGTCACATTGCTTACCAAAAATTTGATAAACCTTGGACATATTAAAATCATAAACCTAGTATTGCTCACTGTTGTGGATTTACATATTTGAGACTCATCCAACTAGTCAAAGGTTATATTTATATCATTTTTTCCTCTCCAAATGATTTATAATAGTTATGGAAGCTATGTAATATACAACACAATTATGGAATACTATGTCTTTCTGAATGGGATCATTCCTTTTACCCGAACGCCTTATAGAACACTATGTATTATCTTTGGGTTAGATTACATAACCATAATTTGTTTTTCTAGTACATAAAAATTTTAAATGATATAACATATTATATTGGAACAGTTCTGAATATTTACCATAGAACTCTGAATGGGGAATTAGTCATATTTTCTAGGGTGATAGTTGGAATAAATCTAAAATCTAAACTATCACAAACCTTTTATTAAATACCATTTATTATAAGGATAAAGTGAGGGTAGATTATGATATAAAAAACCACTCTTTTACAATTTAAAAATCAAAGGACATTCAATTTTAAACTTTAAAGTGGTTCTTAAATAGGTCTCCAGACCAAATGACACTAAAAGGACCGAGGTTAAGAGGCAAAAAAAGATAAGGGTATTGCTTTAGATAAACCTAAATCCCGTAGGAAGAAAAAAGAAAAATGGATATTAAAATCAAAAAAAAATTAATCCCATAAGGTTTGAGGTTGGAAAATCATGGTTTGATTTAGTGGAAGACCATGAAAATGAATTTTATAAAAAAATTATAATTGAGGAAATTGATTCTATTATCATGGATGTCTTAAATCTATCCCAAGATGATCCGGAAATTTTAGTTTCAGATTCAGTCTAGAGAACCCCTAGAATCTAAGGGAATGTTATTGATCCTCCATGGATTCCATTAAAATAATAGAAGTTTGAACAGCATAGTAATCTACCCCCTAAACTTTTAGATGATGAGTTGATTACCAAACAAGATATTGATAACATTGAGGAATTAGAGGATCTTGTGATGGAGACTATACAATCATCACATGAACCTGCTTCTTTGAAACTGGAGACCTATAATACCACAGTTAATTGAACCAATTAGATATCTTGTATTTCAATTGTTAAAAATTCTATAGTAAGTATGGAATCCTCCACCTGTAGGGTTGATACTATCACTATCACCACTATGTGTACCGATTGCTAGAAGGTTGATAATGATTCTAGAAATATGTATTGTATTTCCTACGGTTTAGGTAGTGGAACTCAATAGGTAAACATCCCGCAACTTGGTCCTTTTGTTGATGCAGCTGAACACAATAATGAGGGTGGGGCTGGGAAGTATGTACCCAATCCCATTCCAAGCATGGGAAATAATGAAAACCAAGAAAACTCATTAAAAAAAATAAGGTAACACAACCCCATTAGCTATTAACATGTACATTTCAGTTGGTACCTACAATAATAATGTCACTAATTTTCCTCAAATTCTGAAAATCTTAAAACTTTCTATAATTAGGATCTTTTGAATAGTATCTCTATTATCCAAACTATTAAAGATTATATGAAAGACCCTTCCAAAGAATCCTTGAATTTTGGTACTACTATTATTCCTTTTACTTATAATAGGAGTAAGAAATAGGAACAATATTTCACAATCATTTCCTAAAATTGTTAGAAGATCATCCAGACAAAAGGTATCATAGAATAAGAAAAAAGGGACTTATAACTACAAACATGTGTATAAATGAATATCATTTTCTAGAATTGTCATGGTATTTCTTACCCTGACACATATATTGTACTAAAAATAATGTTGAACATTCACCATCATTTGATTTTTTCAATTGTTGAACCCATGATAAACTTCACTTCTAATATACCACATCTCATTCTATTTGGATATACTTTTATAGGTGTGAGTACAAATTGTTCTACTGTTTAAACTCTTTGGATTTTCCCACAAAAATCTGTGCCAAATGTTAATATTTTCTATGTCTCTAGGAAAATATTTACATGTGATTTTACTCTAGAGAGTACACATATATATTGCCCATTTTTTCTGGAAAGAACATATACCAAGTTTGGAGGTCTCTTTGGACTGACCTCTCTTATCTAGGTTCCTATATTCAGAACCCAAGGTCTATTATTAGGGACATTAATGATATCCTTGGTTCATGTGAAAATATGGGGCCATCCAACTCTATAATCTCTATAAGTTAATTTAAGTCTACAATTCATGATAGAAACCAAATTGAAATTATTGTTACTAGTGACAAATACACCTTGTATAGAAGAAATTATAGTAGAGTGGTAGCAATACAACTGGATAGAACGTTACCAAGTGATAATTATTTAGATATAAGGGACACCATTTCTAGAACTACACTCCCAATATTCATTCTGATCATCATCCTATAATTGTCACTATTTCTTTCAAAACTGTTAAACCCCCTCAACCCATTAGATTCAACAAATCATGGTTCTTGATCGTTGAATGTGGTAATCTCATTAAAGAACTTTAGGTCCTCTATGGATCATTACAATTATGCCTTTGTATATTCCTTTAAATTAAAATATCTTAAACACAAGCTTCAGGATTGTTGCATCTCAAATCCAAACAAATTGACATTAATATACTGCTTCTTGATAATGAGCATCATCATCTTCAAAACCAAAACACAATATCTATTTTCCCTACTCATTATAAATATGAAATTAGCGTTTATGTGAAACCCAACTCATTTATCACCATTAAGGAGAACATGTGATAGAAATATTTCAAAATCAAATGGTTAATTGATGCTGATAGAAACACCAAGTTCTAAATATCTAATCAAATTTTAAGAAAATCATTTAGGACATTACCTATTCTCAATGATGGGGAAATCTTTTGGATAATGAGTATAATATTTCTCATTATGTTGTCTCCTATTTTGAATTCATTTTTTATATCCCAAGAAAAAATAAGAATCTCATTCAATATGTAATTCTAGTTGTTTTTAATGAGTAAGGTATATTTTTTCTTTTAAGCATTCCTATTAAGAATGAAATAAAAGAAATTATCTTCAGCTAGAATCCTAATAGTGCCATGGGTCCTAATTTCTTTAATAATTGATTCTACCCACAATATTGGTATGTTAATCAAGATAATGTTTGAAAACTCATCAAATTCATTTCCCATATGGGCTTTCTATGACATGGGATGAATGCGAAATACATATCACTGATCCCCAAGGTTTATAATTCCTCTTAAATTCATATTTTCATACCCATAGATCATATTAACACTCTATACAAAATCATCACTAATACTCTTGCAAACATTTTTACTACCATAACTCACAAAATTATCTCATGGAATCAATTTGGTTTGTTAAAGGTCATATCCAATCATGGCGGCATATTTCTTAGATCTCAATGCACCAACATGTTAATCAACATGATCGTAGTGGTAATATTTCCATAAAACATGACATTTAGAAATCATTTTGGCTCCATTGACTTGAATTTCGTCTTCAAATTGGTCTAAGGTTTTTTATTCAATAACTCCTTTATATCTATAATCAAAACCATTTTCTACTTGGCCTCGATATCTATCCAGGTCAATAGATTCTTTAGAGGCTACTTCAAATTATATAAAGGTGTTAGACATGGTGATACCCTTTTTTAATCCTGTTCTCCACTATTGAGTAATATTTAAGTAGATTCCTCACTCGACATGTGTATATATGTAAACATAAACAAATTTGTGAATCCAAGAATGTGAATTCCCCCATTCCTATTTTATATGTAGATGAACTCCTTATCTTATTACAAGGTGATAAGAGAAACATTCCATCCCTCAAAATGCTCCCTCTCACTATGATGATGTATCGGGTCATGTCATTATACTGAAAAAACCCTTTATCTTCTTTGGAAGAAATTTTCTAGCGAATATAAAACACCTTATTATCAAATAACTATTAATCCAATGAGTCTCGTTAATAAAATGAATGATTACATCGAAAAATTACATTGGACTAGGTTCCTTGATATGTGGAAGAAAGGAATCCTGACATTCCTGAAATCCACCATATATTTCTCCATTAAAAAGACTATATTAAAATATTGACAAACTCTATATGGATTATTTCTAGGAACTCCTCTATGAACATCTGATTTGGAAAATGGATTGGGGGTCCATTAATTTCTATTATCCCTACCAAAATATCATTTGAAATAATTAATAAAAATATCTAGGATGTTATTAACTCTCATATCAATAGTCTCTTATATTGTGTTGTGCATATCATTGAAAATTATCCTTTTTCAAACACAAATGACATTCTAATTTGGGATCCTTCACAAAAGGTATTGTAGATTAAAAAACATATCAATATAACCATTTTCATAACATTGGAAATGATTTTAGTTGGATTAAAAAATTGATAAGCCATGGATAAAACCTTTAAGAATTAATCTTATCTTGTGTATTGCTTTTAACATGATCCCCACTGATACTTGCCTATAATCTATTGGGATTCACACATGCTCAAAATGGCATTTTTAAATCAACATAGAGAATATCTTACCCATTTATTCTATCTGGTGCCACTACAACTAATATATCGAACTATAATTATGACATTTTTATTCAAGATGGATGATTTGTGACAATTTCAACACATATATTAAGCAATGTTTTTACATGTACAACTAAAAAATAATCAAGAACTTATTTGTTGATGCGGGTATGGAGCTTTATCATGTGATCTGGTAAGATAAAAAATGAAATTCTACAAAATAATTACACACTTAACATTAATTCAGGTCAGATGTGGATCCCCATTCCTATTCATGAGGCTGCTATGATTCAGAAGGGATTATTAAATAATATAGTGAATGTCTTTCATATTCATTGGAGACTACGAGTTGATGGTTTTTTTCCCCAGTCAAGACTCACTTCTGTGGTTTTTTGGAAACGAACGTTTAATGGATGGATCAATGTTAATGTGGAAGATTATTCTAAAGTAAACCCATACCCTTTGGCATGTATCGACATCATCAGGGATCATCTCATTCAGATCCTCGGCTGATTATTTGGAGGTTGTGGTAACGCATCATCTTTGGAGGCTGAAATAATTAGTCTGATTCATGTTATTTATTTTTCAAAGCTCCAGGGTTGGAAAAACTTATGGATAGAATGTGATTTAACTACTATATTGCAAGTTATTTGGAATGGTGTGATCTATATAGCTTCCTCAACTACTACATGTTGGATGGATTGTCTCCATTCCCTCTATGAAATCAATCATATTACCACTCCTATCTATTGGGATGGGAATGTGGTTTCCGAGAGCCTCATCGATAAATGGGTAAATTAGGATATTACCTGGATTGATGATCTACCTCAACATTTACTCCCCCTTTATGTGATAAATTGTAAAATAATCCAATCCTTTAGACTCATCTATGCCCTTTTTATATAATAAATTGTTCTTTGTTGTTTTGGAAAATGCACCACATTCATAAAAAAATTAAATAAAATGAAATTATGAAACTAGTCTTCTTATTTTTATTTCACAATCATTTTATAGTCTGAACTACCTCATAAAAAATTTATCTTCTTCAATAATATATCTAATGGAACATTCAAAGATGTTTTTTCCTTTTTTAGGTTCCAAAAATTTATTCTGTAACTAATTTTTTTATTTATTATTCCCATAAAATAATTCCATACGATTCCATATATTTACATACTCCATGAAAATTCCAATAAAAAATATCATCATTAAATTTATTTTAAAAACAATATATTTTCATTAAATACCCATATCTAAAAACATTAATATGGAATTATATTTTTCCATTTATATTAATTTTTAATCTATATCAACATATCTCTCCTTTTAGAATATCTTTCATAATAACCTAACTATATTTTTATTTTCATTTCAATGGTCATGAAACATGGTTCAATATATCCTTACCAATGAATTGATGTTAAAATCCCATGGAAGATTCACAAGATAACATTGTTTTTTAATATCAAATTAATGAAAATCCAATTTTATATCCATGATACATGTGAACCATTTTGATATTCCATCAAATGATAATGAATATACCTTTGAATTAAACTATTTTTCACTATATTTTCAATTCACTGAACTACTATTATTATAGATTTTTTATAAAAAATATGTGATTCATATACCTACGATTGTATTTTAGCTACTCCGTTTAGAGTCAATTATCTTTAGCATCATATACTCTCATCGTATAAATAAAAAAATCCACATCACACAGTGTATATTATGGGGAACAATAATATGTATCAATATAATCTTTTCCTCATCAAATGATGTATAAAAATAAAAAAACCATATTACTATTCACTAATTCCTTTAAAAAAATTTATATCAATTCTTTCCATGAATCTCATTAAACTTTTGATAATGAATGTGTAGTAATTTCATTGAAATTAATAGAGAAATAATATTCCTTCATCTATTTTGTATCATTAATTTTAATTATATATTTCATTATTCCATTCATATCATTTTTTTAAATCACATTAATATACATGTGTGATGAAATTATCCGACGCCACATTTCATATGTATTATTCATATATTTAATTCTCATTAATTCATAATTTTATATATACATAAAATATATAAATTTCATATAATATTTGTTTAAAATTATAATACTATTTTACCCTTTTTATTGTATTCATTAACAGATTAGATTTTCCATGTGTTTTGACCTCATTCATGGGACTGTATTCATCAATGTTAACTATGTCTATAAGATTTAATTAATTTTTAATCGTAGGATGGTAGTTATTTACCACCATTTTTTATCTTTTAGATTAATGTAATGTGCTCCCCCTATCATATTAAAATATTCAACGTCCTTTCTAGCTTCGAGTTCTGAGAATTTATCCAAGGTATGAAGATTAATTAACATAAGACATGGATGCCAAATGTTATTTTATTTTTATAATTTATTATCACTCATATTTTATTTATTATCTATATGATACATGTTTTTATTATTTATATAAACATTCATCAATCACATAAATGATTTTACTTTGATCAATAACCCTGTCTGTTTTAATGTGACTTCAAATCTATAATTTCAATAAGGTTAGTCATCAATATATTATAACATAAACCATAAACATAGGTGGATTATATATTATTTATTTCATAATGGTATAATTTTATTTTAACATTTAATTAATATTTATTTCACCATATGCTCCCAAAAAAAGTATAATAATTACTTCATTTAAATTTTTAGAGGGATTCATGTTTCTAGCCTTGTGGGATGGTCATCCTTTATCTATGATCAACACTTTTTATTTGATGATGTGGGACTTATTTCTATGTTTTTTTCACCCTATTCTCCTTAATATCAGTAAATGAGTCTATTTTAATGATTAATACATGTTATATTCCCTCCTTATATCCTTTTTTGTTGGTAGTGTTAAACTAATCATCTTCCTCTATTGAAAAAAACATGTTCACCAAAAGAATTATGTTTAATTGCATTAAATATATTCAATATTGACACCCATATTTGTATTTTTGATAAATGGCTTCAATATAATTCCCTATAATATGAATCATGTTAGATAAATTATAAAAATATCCACAAAATTGGATCCATTTTATTTGATATAAGATATTAATACATATTTTTCTTTATCATTAGTATAAAATTTCATACATTATTAAACCAAAAATTATTAGTTTGAAAGAAATGTGTGAATTTGCATGAATTTTAATGGCCTTTATTTCAAAATATCAAGTTAATTTTATTAAAAAAAATTATATATAAAACTACTACAATACAAAGAATAAATTTGAAGACAATAAATTTTTTTTCCACAATAATAAAATTCGTAAATATAAACACTAATATTTTTTTTAAACTCATTATGTTCAATTAAGATGATTATGTATAGTGTCAATATAGACTAAGTTATAGTCTCTAATATTGATTACATCCTATTAAATGAATACAAAGGCATGGGATGATTATATAATATTTAGTAAGGGATTCCAAATAAATGAAACCATGTGTCCATTTTGAAAATAAATAATATCTCGTAGATAATTTTATATTTATTAAAAATTTTATGTCAATATAATAAATGATTATCAGTTAATAAATCAAAACCACCATAAAATTATTTTCATAAAACATATACTAATAAATCATAATATAAAAATTATAGCATAAGGGTTTCTTGTGAGACATAAATACCCCTGAATAAAGTTTCTTCAATATTATGGTTATAAACATTAGAATCTGAATATAATTTCATATAAAATAAACATTGTATAATAAATTATAAAATAAAAATAAAACCATGAAAACATATTTCTAATAATATAGGATTCATTTGGTAAATTGGCTCATCATCTTAATATATGTTTTTTAATAAATATTATAACCCAATAACCATCATTGTAAATTCCAATATATATTCTATGTAGAAAAGAATCATTACCCAATGAATTAGAGATATAAGTACTGCCCAATAATTATCATCAATAATGTATAATGATTAATTCACATATAAAAATCATATTTTATTTCATTTTCATCATAAAATATCACAGAATATTCTATTTAACACATCTAGAGAAAGGATTTTCGATATCAAGTAAATATAATGAAAAAATTCCTTTCAGATGAAATAATTTAAATAAAAAGTTTCAGTTAAGAACAAAAATTAATGATTTTTTTGGGAAAAGAGGTAAAGAATTATATGAATATTATTAATGAATAATGGTAATTATGGTTGGATATTCTATTCATACCTTATCTAATATATCTATTTTGGAACTCTCTCACTTAGGAAAAATTGTTTGGTTTCTAGACCTCTTACACACATCCCGGTGTCCTTGACGCTACTAACTAGTAGTGGGGGTGTGATGAATATTGTGGTGATACTATACCCAATAGTATAGAATAATAAAATTCATAATAATCCAATAATAATAATAATATCAAAGTGATGGATAATATTAAAAACCAAAGGTCACGCAACATTAATGTAGAAGAGAAACCAATAAACCAATAATGTTGAATCATGTGTAGAAAATATGATATGGGTCAAATTTTAAAATGGAAAAAATCAAAAAAAAATATTAATAATAAAATATAATATCAATAGATCTCATACTCTAACCCCATGACATACCCACCTCCAAACTCCAGCCCATCTAGTATGAAACACATTAGCCGCATGGTCTCTTTCCCTTGTCCAAACCTGCATCTATGTAATTATATCGGGTACCAAACGAATCCTTAATAGGGTTTTCGTAACACTCAATACGACCACACCACCATGAACAAAGAAAAATAAAGGTATTATAATAAGTAAATGAAATAATGTGATAAACATGAGTATTTTTTTAATCAATTAACACATGACATAAATAAACCAACTTCAACACCAATCTGAAGTGACACTATGAATATCGAAAAACCATACCAACTATAACAATAACACATAGGAAAATAATAAAATTATATGATCCGTTTATATTAGAATTTAATCCTTTGATAATATAAGTATATATAATAATTTCAACATCATATTTTTTATGCTCTCTAAATATTCAATTCAGTATGTATCACTGAAAATCCCACAATAATAATTTCATCTTGTATTACAAGGAAAATCCCACTATATAATCATTTCATTCTTTGGAAAAAATTGTATATATAAGAATTTCATAATGAACTCTTCAATAAATAATTATATAAATATCACAATTTCACATCATAAGTATTATTGGAAAAGATTGAAAAGGTAAATTTTACTTTCAAATGAAAATTTAATTCATATATCAATTTATCAATAACCATATCAATGGACCATATTATATCACATATGTGATTATATATCAATAATTAACTAAGAATCTAATTTCATTTAAAATAAAATTTTATCTATTATCCATGTTGTTATTATTCAATGGATTTCTCACCCAGCGATAAACTATAATCCATGTCAAAACACCATTGAATACAAAGTGATATAAGGAATTATATATTCACCAATTTATCCTAATTCTTTATTTACTTAATCAGTGCAAGCATCATGGCCGGAAATTTCTATTATTGCAGAAACTCAAAAATTAAACGGGACAGGTGGTTTGGTATAGACCCACTACATTTATCAGGCGATGAACCAACACATACTACCAGAATATCTAATAAGAACAGAGTCCCATAAAATTTCAGGAAGAACATAGATCAGACTATATCAAGTTAAAAAATATTCTAAAACTGATATCAAAATAAAATTCCAATTAATTGGAAATAAATTTAATTGGGAAGAATACAAAAGTAATGAGACATTGAAGGGATAAAAAACCAAACGGTTAGGTATGAATTTGATGAATTCACTCAAACCTCATTGGGTATCAGAGAGGGCATGCGAGGATGGGATAAAAAAATGGTGGAATGAGTAATCATGAATACAAAACTACTAAAAACCACTATTGATTAAAAATACATGGTCTGTGACCCTTCCTAGCCATGAATTTCATGTTTAATGAGATACATTAAAAAATGAAATTCCCTTATTTAATGTTAATCATGACTAACAATTAAATGAATAGAATATTTTTCATGATTTGAAATCTAATCACATTATTTTCCAGATCACAAAATCCACCTAGTCACCATTACATATCAGGAAACATATAAAAAACATGTGAATTTCTAATAGAATGTAATCAGACCAACTTCTATAAAAGAGCCCAAAGACTCTAATACCATCCAAAATCACAGAAAATCCTCACAATAAAATTAAACATACTGATATACAAACAAAACTATTTAAAAAATACATAAAACCATTAACATTAGGTAATTTTCCTTAAAAGTTTCTCTATCTCCAAATGAGACTCAACCAAAAACGTATAATAAAAATATATACACTAAAAAAATATGATTAATAGAAACTTAAATATAGAAATATGTAGAAAAAATTAAAATCATATAACCTCACTAAAAAACAACAGATCATCCTTGAGATACCCGACAAATAATTGTGGGGTATTTAAGAAATGGTTTGTCCATTTTTATTGATTGACAGACTCTCCCTCACATGTCTACCTCACATCATTACAATTTATAAAATGCAATTGAATCATATGTTTATCCCATCCCTATATATATTTATAATAAAATCAAAATTCTACTTCAAGTAATCCTCATGGAAGTAATAATATCAAATATCGATGTCCTCAATTTATACCAGACTGTAATAGTATGGAAAATATCTCCAAATTTGTGACATGTGAAACATGATTTGCAAGGAAATATAGTTCTATAGGAGTGCCAATTAGAATTCAACGAGACCAACCCTATACACTATTTTAAATGTATTGAAAAAATTGGGTTCTAGCATTGCTTATTTATGGATAAATTTTTTTCCTAACCATGGAAAACCAGATGGAAAACACAATGAAAGACCTCAATATCAATAAGTAGTTTTTGATGGCCATGATATTATTTCTTCCTACTCTCTATCGTCCCAAACTTACTTCTAGTCATATGAACCAACTCAGAAATCTCTAGAATGGTACTACGTCTGAAAAAAATAGAATCAAATCCCTTCGAAAAACAAAGAGGTGAATAAAATGGCCTTTCATACAAGGCCTTGAAAGGATCAATATAGATCAACTCCTCAAAGATATTTTTATTTGAAAAGTATATGAGTGTTGTATTTTTATTCCATGAACCATAAAAATCTGAATCACAGTCATATAAAATATCCTCGAGAACATTAATAGTCCCTTAATATTGACCGTCAATCTGAGGATGATAGGTCAAACTCTAGACAACAGTCATCCTAGTGAACTCAGAATTCCATTCTAGAATAATGACATCAAATAAGGATCTAAATTAAGAATGATACATCAAATAACACAATTCAGTCAAACTATATCATGTAGATTAATATTTCTAAGGAAATTGACTATGAATGTTTCCCTAAAATATATCGAGTGTTATTTATTAATTTTTCAATCAAAAATCACCCATACTAAAACATTATTATATATTTACCAAGGATATAAATTCACAAAATCCATAATGATATCACACCATTTCCACTATATAATGTAAAAAGGATTCAATTACCCAGGTTTCCTCTACTGCTCACCATTGACTTGTTGATTGGTGAAACATATCACCATAAATACCAATACATAATTCTTCATTCCTAACCACTAAAACTCTAAACATAGATCACAATATGTCATTTGAATAATAATATGTACCACCCATCTGGAAGACTTTAAATCTAATATCGGCTCCTCATTATAGTAGATTGGAATCCATACTTAGCCATGAGAAAATATGAGAAATGCTTCTAGAAAAGAGACCATCCTAATGGAGTCTATCTACCATATAATCTATTGCTCAGATAATGTCTTTATTATAAGATAACTTCCATATATTGATCTAGTCTAAAATAATATGTATAATATATGTATAATTTTGAGTTACTCATCCATGGGACTCCAGAACATTTTCATTCATATCTGTAAAGAGTTACATCATCCAACACTCATTGAAAGTATCACTTACATCCTATTTCTTCATCATAATTCTTTAAGGTGTCCTAAATAATCTTTTCCTTTCATGGTGTATAATCAAAATAAATGTCAATTCACTCAAGATCCAAGACCTGCATCCTCAATCAAAGGTTCATTTATTTCTGAGAAAAGTTGTACTTGAGGGTTTTATGGACTATCTGCATCAAAAAAAACCCTTTCCCCATAGGATTGTGTCTCTATAATTTTAGGGCATACAACAATTATGGATTCTATAAATTGTAAGTAGGATAATTCCTCTATGTCCATCTCATCTATCTATTACTATATGCATATAGTTCATCCTTCTACATCATAACTTATCTAAGTCTAAAATTGTATGTGTCAATATATATTGTATATTCTTTACCTGTAAATTTTAAGGTGAGGATAGGTTCCATGTCTATACCTATATTGGACACTTGAAAATAAATACCATTAGTATATCACTAGAAAAACACCACCCATTTCTTTTTTATAGTAAACATCAGGGATTTCGTACTAGAAAATTCCTAAATAAAAATCTTATAATAACATGATAAAACTAGAAATAAAATTTTTTATTAGGAATTCATGGAATTCTACCCTAAAACCATTTTTATATCATTATTTGGGTCTGATGAAAATGATTTAAAAGTGATGAAATTTCCCATGAAATTAATATTATTAATATACAATCACAATTTGGTAATAATTTCATAAATATAATTCTCTCTCAGTTTAATTATTACTATTTCATGATTTTTGTTATGATCATCTTCATACTGGGTTAAAATTAATATTGAATTGGAAAAGAACATCACAAACTGGTCAATAAAATTGGGAAATATTCAATTCATCATGTCCATGAATAATGCTTTTATGTTTATAAAATCCAATGTAATCAGTACACAGACATAGAAGTCATTCATGATCCAAAAATATATTCAAGGAATTTTTATTGGTATCACTATAGATTAGTGGTATACACATTTCAAAATGATTATAGAGAATATATTGGAACCAATCAGCTGATTGAAATGATCATCATTGTGTAGTAGTGGATAATGGTTCATGACCATCATCAGGTTCAATCTCAGATAATCAACACAAAATAAAAATATCTGTCGACCATCATGGTAAAATGAACTATAGGAGATAATTGGGACATAATTGAAAATTTGAAACCATTAACTTCATGATCTTCTAAATATATTTTAAACTCCTTAATGTCTTCATGTTAAATCCTATATGGTTGGATAGATACTTATTATAGTCTTGGAACAAACTTGATTGTGAACTAAATATATCGCTTGCCCGTTAAGCTATACAACTCGTTAAAATTTTAATCCATAAAGAGGTCTAACATAGGAGGATAAAAATTGTACTAAATTTATAAATCATCCAGAACAAGATATAAAATATAAACATAAGGACAATACAAATATCACTATCTTGGTACTATATGAAAATCCTGAAGATCCCAATCTGTAAAGACCCGTAAAATTCAAGGAAATTTTTTTCTTAATTTTCTTTAGAATTTTACAAGAGCGCGGTTTCAGACGGCACCTGATTCCGAGGCCCGGAGTGCCCGGAATTAATTTCCGAAGTTTGGCTCGGGTACGTTCAGTGAACGAAGGAGCGGGAATTCCTAACTTTTGTTCCGGTGCTCGGAATTGAAATCCGAGGGCACCGATGAACTCGCAGCACCGATATTCGCTTAAAGAGACCTTTTCGGGAGTTGCGTTTGTTGCGGGTTGAAAGTTAGCTTTGGGGTTTTTAGTTTGAGTTAAATAAAATTGTGTAGAACAATTTTATTATAACTTGTTAAAAACCTACCAAAGGGGGGTTGGAAGTGGGACCCACACCCACTTAACCTCCCTTGGGAGGATTAAGTGTGGTGGGGCCCACACGAACCCCTAAACCTTTCATCTTCTTCCAACACCCTTAACCCCCTCTTAAATGACATGGGTTATTTAATTTTGGAGTTAAACTTTTTGAATTTCAAACCTTTTGAAATTCTTTTGTGTTGATGTGTTAATAAATTAAGTTAGTGTCTTATTTTGTTTTGGTTAATAGTTTTGGACACCTTGAGAGCTTTTGGGAGATTTTCTTCTTCTTCTTCAACTCTGACGAAGAACACGAAGAACGCTCAACTTGACGAAGAACGCCACTCCACTCTTCTTCGTCTTCCGTGTCAACGAGAGGGAACGCCGCTCTCCTCGGATTCCCTTCGTCGACATAAGAGGTTTCGCCAACGACGTGCCACATCGGACACATCTCTTCGTCAATGGAATTGACGAACGACGACCGCGACGCCCGACCTCCGCGACGTCGTCTTCCGCGGACGTTGTCAAATATTCGAACCTATACCCGAGGTAGGGGTTGTCGAATTCTTTTTGGTTTCCTTATTTTATTCTTGATCGTGATTTTAGCAAGACTAACGTGCGACTTGAATTATTTTAAGTTGCGTTAATATTTTAACGTGAGGGGGCCGGACCGCACGAACACGGCCGAACCCCCCTCCATCGTTCTTGTTTATTCTTGCGGGTGGAAGCAAGTGGCGTGGTGCCGTCGCACCACGCGGATGATTGTGCAAATATTTTACGCGGCGCCGTCGCGCCACGCCGAGGAAGAATCTTCAAGAACGCGACGCCGTCGCGCCGCGTTGAATGGAATCAAGGCACGGCGAAGGGGCACGGTGCCGTCGCACCGCGCCGGATGTCGAACGCCGCGGCCGGTTCCGGGCCGCGGCGGGACGAGGAGACCGCGGCCGGTTCCGGGCCGCGGCGGAAGAGAAGACCGGCGGCCGGGCCGCCGGCGTCAGAAGCCGAAGGGGGGACCGGAATTTCCGGCCCCGTTAGAGAAAACCGGCCGGCCAGCTGGCCGGCCGGATACATTTTAAACCGGGGGAATTAATCCCCCGGCCAACCCATGAAAACCCCCCTCTTTATGAGGGGGGGCGGTTCTTTGAAGGAGGGGGGCAGCCGGCCCCCCGGTTCCGCACCAGCAAGCCCCCCCCCCCCACGTGCGGGGGGCGTTTTTTTTAAAAAGAAAACGGCGCGGCTATGCCGCGCCGCCAGATGAAAAGCGGGGGGCTTGTTCCCCCGCGTGCCGCCACCTCGCGGCGACTGGCCGCCGCGGCCCCCGCGGCCCCCGCGCCGCCGCCTCGCCGCGCCGCCACCGGCCGCCGCCGCCGCGCCGCCCAGGGGGGGGGGGGGGGTCGGGCCGGGTCGGCCCGGACCCGGACCCCCCCGTTTCGAACCTGTTCCGGTCTTTGGGTCATAACATGAGCCTCGAACCTCTGAATGACGAACCGTCTGCGGCAACGCGATCCTTGGATCGAGACGGTCGTTTCGGTATATCGCACTCAAGGTTTCGGATTACTTTGAGTTTGGCCGGGTTGGTTCGTACACGAAACCAACCGGGCCTTCGGAGCGGAAACGCTCATATCTTGAGCTACGAACGTCCGATTGACGCGCCGTCAGTCGCGTTGTGTTCCTCTTAGTGAGACGGATCTTTTGGCATACTCCGCCCGAGGTTTGGACGCAGCTGGAGTACGGCCGGGTTGGTTCGTTCATGAAACCAACCGGGCCCTCGGAGCGGAAACGCTCATATCTTGAGTTCCGGATGTCCGATTGACGTGCCGTCGACTTTGATGGAATCCTCTAAGTGAGACGGATCTTTTGGCATACTCCGCCCGAGGTTTGGACGCAGGTGGAGTACGGTCGGGTTGGTTTTGCCTTAAAAACCAACCGGGCCCCGGGAACGAAAATGCCAATAACTCTCAGACCGGACGTCCGATCGACGCGCCGTCTGTTGCGTTGAGTTCCTGTTGACGATACGGAACTTTTGGATACATCAACTCTGGTCTTTGTGACAGTTGATGTATCAGCCTCTCGGCTCGTGGAGCGGATCCTCCGAACGAGCTTTCTGTGTGCGGGAACCCTAGTGCTGGCTGTGACTGCTACAACTACTACTACTGCTACGACAGCTACTGTGACTGCGACGATGACAGTACAGAGATCCTGTGTGGTTTCGACGACGACGACTACAGAACTCAGTGATCCTACGTGGAACAGTGCTACCAAACCTGTGTGAGCTGAATCTTCTGTTTACCTAGGGCGGTGGAGCACTTGGGTGTAGCGGCGGACCCGTGGTACTTGACAGTGGTGGTGCGCTTGGATTCAGCAGCAGGCCCTTGGAGGTGGAGCGCTTGGTTGTAGCGGCGGACCCGCGATACTCTACGGAGTGTGTGCGCTTGGTTGTAGCGACAGACCCGCGATGATGGAGACGTGCGTGCGGAGTACGGAGACCGTGTAGATGACTGAGACCTGACGACTGCTTGACCGACTCGACTTGGAGTGAGTCGACTAGCCCAGTGGACGGAGCGCCCAGTAGTTGGCAGCAGACCCACGGCGGACGGAGCGCCTGGTAGTTGGCGGCAAACCCGCGGTACTCGACAGGAGGAGTACCTCAGTAGGCTATCTGGGTGAGCGCCCGGTATTTGGCGACAGACCCTCAGCGGACGGAGCGCCAGGTAGTTGGCCGCAAACCCGCAGTACTCGACAGGAGGAGTACCTCAGCAGTCTTAGGTTAGTGAGCGGCGGCCTCGGAGTCGTGACAGGACCACTGTACACTCTAGATACGGAGCTCTTCAGCAGTTACGGTTTCGATAATGAAAATCCTGGTTTGAGCTGAGACAATGATCTTTGTGTTTCCTCATGATTGAGATGGGTCGCTTGATAACTTAGGTATATGTATGGGCATATACCTGGGAAATGGTTATCCGTTGATTTCATAAACTTGTTATAAACTGTGTGGACTTGTACTGTTATCCTGTGTGGATTTACTGTTTACTCTTCTTTGTGGATTGGGTTGTTCTTGGGCTCGGTGTTGGAGCCGAACGGAAATTGGTGACATAGGTATATGTATGGGCATATACCTAATCAATACTGGATGTTACTTCGTGATTGTATCCTTCATGTGGTTTATCCTTTGTGGATTTCGGGAGACCTTCGAGGGTCTCGGGGTCCCTACTGAGTATCATATACTCACCCCTGCACGGGCTATGCCCACACTTCGTTGTGTTGGTTGCAGACGACGGACAACGCTGACTGCGGTTGAGGCTTACGGAGTAGGTCGGTACCCGGAGGAGGACCACTGAGCGGGACGTGCTCGGAGCGGACAGTTGGACCCGAGGAGTTGTGGAGCTATCTGTACCTACCCTTCAGGTAGGATCCGTGGTGGACGACCCAGGAGCTGAGCCATCTGTACCTACCCTTCAGGTAGGAATCGAGGAGGACGTCCCAGGAGCCGCTTGTACTTTCAGTTGCTGTTTTTCCCTTTCGAGTTGTACTTTACTTTACAGTTGGGCTTGTATTTCCGGCCCCTTTACTTCAGCACAGTTGTTCTAGTTTTGTGTACTGCTTTACTTCCGCTTGTTACTCTGAGGTGCTTGTTTACTTTATTAAGGCAATGCCTTCCCTTTTTACTGGGATTTTACGCCTTGGTGCTAGTCGCCAGCCCCTGGCCTATGGAAGGCGGGCTTGGGGTAGTCACGGCACGGGCCCCGAGGGCGGGTCGTGACAAATTGGTATCAGAGGAGTTCGGTTCTACCGCGAACTCTGATCTTTTCTATGTGAAGCAATCATGTTTAGCGTATTGAGTGTGGTTATCAGTCCAGGGAGTCCAGTGTTGGTGCGGCGGCCGACGTATCCGTACACCAGGACCCTGACTTCTGATTTCCGACTTAATGCACGAAAACATTGATTGCGTGTGTGTTTCAAAGTTTTCTTTGTGATTACTTATATCAGCTCACCAGGTACACTGTTCTAACCGTGGCGCACCTGTTTCCTTTTCAGGATGGCCCCACGACGGCAGCCAGCTAGGGTTCCGAGAGTCGAGCGAGACGACAGCCCACTGAGCGACGAGGCCTCGGTGCAGGGCCCTTTTCCAGTAGTGGCACCGGCGGTAGCTTTACCCGCCGATCCCCCGATGCTTCCAGCAGCAGCCGCTGACGATGCACGTCGCCTCAGTGCACTGCATGAGTTTCAGCGCCAGCGACCGCCCAGGTTTCGCGGGGAGACGGATCCCCAGGTAGCAGAGGACTGGCTGGAGGCAGTGGTTCGAGTGTTTAGGCTAGTGAGGACACCAGCAGACCTCATGGTGATCCTCGCTGCGAGCCTACTACACGCAGCAGCAGGACGATGGTGGAGCCTGATGCTCCAGGTGCACGATGAGGCATCTCTACTTTGGACGGACTTTGAGAGCATCTTCCGCTCGGAGTTCGTCCCAGCCACCCTTCGTGCGGTGCGTATCCAGGAGCTTCTACAGCTGCGGCAGGGCAGCATGACGGTCGCTCAGTATGCGGCGAGGTTCACCGACCTTTCTCGGTACTCGACAGACATGGTACGGGACCCCTTCTTCCGGGCCTGGACCTTCGAGCAGGGTTTGAGACATGAGATCAGGGCATCGCTGATCTCCCTCAGCATACCGACTCAGACAGGAGTACTGGAGCGGGCACTTCTGATCAAGAGTTTCCTTGATGAGTCTACACCAGCACAGCAACTCACCGCAGGGCGGCACGTGGCAGAGTCATCTGCAGCAGGTAGCCGACGGATGACTCAGGGTTCCAGGCAGACCAGACCTACCGGTGGCCGACTGCACGACTTAGGCTCAGTTGTACGGGGAAGCCGGGGAGGAGTCAGAGCCAGGCGTGCCGAGAGTGGGCAGTGTTACTCCTGTGGCGGGATTGGTCACATGGCTCGTGACTGTCCGACCCGCCATGCTGATGATCAGCAGTTAAGTGAAGAACCTCCCAGGCAGAGGCAGAGGTTCGACCGTGGCGGTCCGCAGGGAGGAGGCGGACGAGGCAGAGGAGCTGGACGAGCAGCCGGTGGTGGGCGACGCTTTGAGGCTCTTCCACCACCACCACCAGGAGGTCCACCCCGACCACAGGGAGTAGGTGAACATGCGAGAGCTCAACTTCAGGAAGCCGAGGCCTTCGATCATGGAGCTCTGGGAGCCGATGGACAGGAGCTGAACTAGTGGATACATTCTTTGTAATTCTGGTTCCTTGTTGCATTTGTGTAGCGTCATGTATTATGAGCTTCAATAATAAAAGACACATATCTTTGTGATATTTTCGTTCCTGTCCTCTTTCGTGATGTTACTAAGAGGTTCCAGTTTTGACTGTTGACTTGACCCTCACTTGTGAGACATCTACTGGAGGAGACCCAGTTACCACACACTGATGCCGACAGTGTGACTCAACCCTTGGAGGCGAGAGTAACGGTTGAATCTCTTAGTAGTAGCGTCGAGGCCTTACGACGTCATCCTTGGTATGGATTAGTATCATCCATGTTTGGATTGACTGTTTTAGGCAAAGAATATGGTTCATCCAGGGGATGAGACCAGATTTCTCTTTTCGGCAATGAAGAAATCTTGCAACTCTGGTGGGACCGGAGATGGTCTAGGCCATGAAAGAGAAGGTCCGGGTCATCCAGGAGCGGATGAGGACAGCACAGAGCCGGCAGAAGTCATACGCTGATAGGAGGCGAAGGCCACTAGAGTTCGAGGATGGTGACCACGTCTTCTTGCGGGTCTCACCTCGACGTGGTATTTGGAGATTTGGCCGAGGCGGCAAGTTATCTCCGCGCTTCATCGGACCCATCCAGGTCCTCAGCAGGATTGGTGAGGTGGCTTATCGTCTGGCTCTACCACCTCAGTTGCACCGGGTGCACGACGTCTTCCACGTGTCTCAGCTGAGGAGATACGTGCACGACCCGACACACATCTTTGACGATGGGGCGACTTTTACAGAGGTCCCGGTGGAGATAGAGGTTCGATAGGAGCGGGTCCTGCGTGGGTGATCGATTCCTCTAGTGCGCATCAGATGGCAGCACGGGAATCTCCAGGAGAGCACATGGGAGCGGGAGGCTCAGATGTGTGCTCAGTACCCTCTTTTGTTTCCCTAGTTTTTGATGTAACTTTACGGGGACGTAAAGCCCTGAGGTGGGAGTAATGTAAAGACCCGTAAAATTCAAGGAAATTTTTTTCTTAATTTTCTTTAGAATTTTACAAGAGCGCGGTTTCAGACGACACCTGATTCCGAGGCCCGGAGTGCCCGGAATTAATTTCCGAAGTTTGGCTCGGGTACGTTCAGTGAACGAACGAGCGGGAATTCCTAACTTTTGTTCCGGTGCTCGGAATTGAAATCCGAGGGCACCGATGAACTCGCAGCGCCGATATTCGCTTAAAGAGACCTTTTCGGGAGTTGCGTTTGTTGCGGGTTGAAAGTTAGCTTTGGGGTTTTTAGTTTGAGTTAAATAAAATTGTGTAGAACAATTTTATTATAACTTGTTAAAAACCTACCAAAGGGGGGTTGGAAGTGGGACCCACACCCACTTAACCTCCCTTGGGAGGATTAAGTGTGGTGGGGCCCACACGAACCCCTAAACCTTTCATCTTCTTCCAACACCCTTAACCCCCTCTTAAATGACATGGGTTATTTAATTTTGGAGTTAAACTTTTTGAATTTCAAACCTTTTGAAATTCTTTTGTGTTGATGTGTTAATAAATTAAGTTAGTGTCTTATTTTGTTTTGGTTAATAGTTTTGGCCACCTTGAGAGCTTTTGGGAGATTTTCTTCTTCTTCTTCAACTCTGACGAAGAACACGAAGAACGCTCAACTTGACGAAGAACGCCACTCCACTCTTCTTCGTCTTCCGTGTCAACGAGAGGGAACGCCGCTCTCCTCGGATTCCCTTCGTCGACATAAGAGGTTTCGCCAACGACGTGCCACATCGGACACATCTCTTCGTCAACGGAATTGACGAATGACGACCGCGACGCCCGACCTCCGCGACGTCGTCTTCCGCGGACGTTGTCAAATCTTCGAACCTATACCCGAGGTAGGGGTTGTCGAATTCTTTTTGGTTTCCTTATTTTATTCTTGATCGTGATTTTAGCAAGACTAACGTGCGACTTGAATTATTTTAAGTTGCGTTAATATTTTAACGTGAGGGGTCCGGACCGCACGAACACGGCCGAACCCCCCTCCATCGTTCTTGTTTATTCTTGCGGGTGGAAGCAGGTGGCGTGGTGCCGTCGCACCACGCGGATGATTGTGCAAATATTTTACGCGGCGCCGTCGCGCCACGCCGAGGAAGAATCTTCAAGAACGCGACGCCGTCGCGCCGCGTTGAATGGAATCAAGGCACGGCGAAGGGGCGCGGTGCCGTCGCACCGCGCCGGATGTCGAACGCCGCGGCCGGTTCCGGGATGCGGCGGGACGAGGAGACCGCGGCCGGTTCCGGGCCGCGGTGGAAGAGAAGACCGGCGGCCGGGCCGCCGGCCTCAGAAGCCGAAGGGGGGACCGGAATTTCCGGTCCCGTTAGAGAAAACTGGCCGGCCAGCTGGCCGGCCGGATACCTTTTAAACCGGGGGAATTAATCCCCCGGCCAACCCATGAAAACCCCCCTCTTTATGAGGGGGGCGGTTCTTTGAAGGAGGGGGGCAGCCGGCCCCCCGGTTCCGCACCAGCAAGCCCCCCCCCCACGTGCGGGGGGCGTTTTTTTTAAAAAGAAAACGGCGCGGCTATGCCGCGCCGCCAGATGAAAAGCGGGGGGCTTGTTCCCCCGCGTGCCGCCACCTCGCGGCCACTGGCCGTCGCGACCGCCGCGGCCTCCGCGACGCCGCGCCGCCGCGCCGCCGCGCCGCCCCGGGGGGGGGGGGGGGTCGGGCCGGGTCGGCCTGGACCCGGACCCCCCCGTTTCGAACCTGTTCCGGTCTTTGGGTCATAACTTAAGCCTCGGACCTCCGAATGACGAACCGTCTGCGGAAACGCGATCCTTGGATCGAGACGGTCGTTTCGGTATATCGCACTCAAGGTTTAGGATTACTTTGAGTTCGGCCGGGTTGGTTCGTACACGAAACCAACCGGGCCTTCGGAGTGGAAACGCTCATATCTTGAGCTACGAACGTCCGATTGACGCGCCGTCAGTCGCGTTGTGTTCCTCTTAGTGAGACGGATCTTTTGGCATACTCCGCCCGAGGTTTGGACGCAGGTGGAGTACGGCCGGGTTGGTTCGTTCACGAAACCAACCGGGCCCTCGGAGCGGAAACGCTCATATCTTGAGTTCCGGACGTCCGATTGACGTGCCGTCAACTTTGATGGAATCCTCTAAGTGAGACGGATCTTTTGGCATACTCTACCCGAGGTTTGGATGCAGGTGGAGTACGGTCGGGTTGGTTTTGCCTTAAAAACCAACCGGGCCCCGGGAACGAAAATGCCAATAACTCTCAGACCGGACGTCCGATCGACGCGCCGTCTGTTGCGTTGAGTTCCTGTTGACGATACGGAACTATTGGATACATCAACTCTGGTCTTTGTGACAGTTGATGTATCAGCCTCTCGGCTCGTGGAGCGGATCCTCCGAACGAGCTTTCTGTGTGCGGGAACCCTAGTGCTGGCTGTGACTGCTACAACTGCTACTACTGCTACGACAGCTACTGTGACTGCGACGACGACAGTACAGAGATCCTGTGTGGTTTCGACGACGACGACTACAGCACTCAGTGATCCTACGTGGAACAGTGCTACCAAACCTGTGTGAGCTGAATCTTCTGTTTACCTAGGGCGGTGGAGCGCTTGGGTGTAGCGGCGGACCCGTGGTACTTGACAGTGGTGGTGCGCTTGGATTCAGCAGCAGACCCTTGGCGGTGGAGCGCTTGGTTGTAGCGGCGGACCCGCGATACTCTACGGAGTGTGTGCGCTTGGTTGTAGCGACAGACCCGCGACGATGGAGACGTGCGTGCGGAGTACGGAGACCGTGTAGATGACTGAGACCTGACGACTGCTTGACCGACTCGACTTGGAGTGAGTCGACTAGCCCAGTGGACGGAGCGCCCAGTAGTTGGCAGCAGACCCACGGCGGACGGAGCGCCTGGTAGTTGGCGGCAAACCCGCGGTACTCGACAGGAGGAGTACCTCAGTAGGCTATCTGGGTGAGTGCCCGGTATTTGGCGACAGACCCTCAGCGGACGGAGCGCCCGGTAGTTGGCCGCAAACTCGCAGTACTCGACAGGAGGAGTACCTTAGCAGTCTTAGGTTAGTGAGCGGCGGCCTCGGAGTCGTGACAGGACCACTGTACACTCTAGATACGGAGCTCTTCAGCAGTTACGGTTTCGATAATGAAAATCCTGGTTTGAGCTGAGACAATGATCTTTGTGTTTCCTCATGATTGAGATGGGTCGCTTGATAACTTAGGTATATGTATGGGCATATACCTGGGAAATGGTTATCCGTTGATTTCATAAACTTGTTATAAACTGTGTGGACTTGTACTGTTATCCTGTGTGGATTTACTGTTTACTCTTCTTTGTGGATTGGGTTGTTCTTGGGCTCGGTGTTGGAGCCGAACGGAAATTGGTGACATAGGTATATGTATGGGCATATACCTAATCAATACTGGATGTTACTTCGTGATTGTATCCTTCATGTGGTTTATCCTTTGTGGATTTCGGGAGACCTTCGAGGGTCTCGGGGTCCCTACTGAGTATCATATACTCACCCCTGCACGGGCTATGCCCGCACTTCGTTGTGTTGGTTGCAGACGATGGACAGCGCTGACTACGGTTGAGGCTTACGGAGTAGGTCGGTACCCGGAGGAGGACCACTGAGCGGGACGTGCTCGGAGCGGACAGTTGGACCCGAGGAGTTGTGGATCTATCTGTACCTACCCTTCAGGTAGGATCCGTGGTGGACGACCCAGGAGCTGAGCCATCTGTACCTACCCTTCAGGTAGGAATCGAGGAGGACGTCCCAGGAGCCGCTTGTACTTTCAGTTGCTGTTTTTCCCTTTCGAGTTGTACTTTACTTTACAGTTGGGCTTGTATTTCCGGCCCCTTTACTTCAGCACAGTTGTTCTAGTTTTGTGTACTGCTTTACTTCCGCTTGTTACTCTGAGGTGCTTGTTTACTTTATTAAGGCAATGCCTTCCCATTTTACTGGGATTTTACGCCTTGGTGCTAGTCGCCAGCCCCTGGCCTATGGAAGGCGGGCTTGGGGTAGTCACAGCACGGGCCCCGAGGGCGGGTCGTGACACAATCACCCTTTGGAAAATTACAGGATCATTCTAGAGATATAAAGGTATATCTCCTATAATAATAGTAATTATGATCTTGTTATAGGATAGACCTATCCACACCAAGAATGAAATTGAAATATTTCATTACAATAATAAACGGTTACCAAAAGAAATGGTAAATTATTATCTCTAGAGAACATGCCATTCAAATGTTGATATTCTCTGATTGCACTCCATGTGCTTTGTCGATGGTCTAAGAGGCATCCAATATTTTCATAAAAAAGAGAATACCATTTTCAAAAAGGGTATAAAAAATAGAATGTGATTCTCCTATTTCAACAAACATATGAATTAATATACGACATAAGAATATTACCTTTGAAGGTAGAAGATCATGCATTCAAATCATCCCATGTAGTCAGCATAGAATGTAGTTGAGTAGTACCTCTTTTATAGACTCTAGTATTAATCCTAGGAGCTATTCTCTATTATTGGTATTATTTCTCATTAATTAGGGTACCACATACCATAATCAACATAAAACTCATGTAAAAATCATGGTACCTATCTATTAGGGAGTAGATGAGTCATTCCCTGGCCCAGGTACATATCATAATAACCTTCAACAAATAATCCATGGAAAGATCTTAAAAAACATCTGAATATCACCCATTTGACTACAACCATGAAACCCCAATGCGGGTTATGGACACTGAGAAAATATTTGTCCCAACATGAAATACTATTGATACATCAACTAAATAAGGTCCAAATATGGCTACCCTCTAGACTTATAGTTATGGCCATAATTTACATATTGAAAACAATGATAGAATCAATTCTTTAAACTAGATGAAATGCTCATAGTTCATCTGGATAAACCACATTGTCTAATTCTTGGGACCCCTCCCAAAATCTATTTCATGAGGAATCTCTAAACCATCACATCTAAAAAGATAATTAGATTTAAAAAAACACATATGTCCTGATCTCAAAGTGGGGTCCATCCTAAAAATGACATTCACTAGAGATATCATCAACAGATTATGTTGTAGAAAATACCTACAAGATATTGATTTGTAAAATGTAGTCCACCATTGATATTCCATCCCATGTTATATGTATTTACTCTAGAGAATTATCATTAATGAATATCACAGAATAAATGAGGATCAATAAATCTTCCTTGATGACATTCCATGTTAACTCTTCTTAATTTATAGACTTGTCTAGAATATCACACCAATGATTGGAAGGTATAATAATCTTTTATAAAAAACCATATTATCTATATTTATATTAAGGTTCTTGAATATCATTTAGAATTACTCAATATATGTATTAGAATCCTAGGGGATCCCTCCTTAATGATCATATATATATACTTTAGATCAAACTATCTCATCATCTTGTACATTGAAGGTGTAGTGGGAACATTATCCATTTACAAGTATAACACGTCCCACCATAAGCTATTGAAAACCAAAATATCAATATGATATTTTGGAGGCACTAGATGCTCCTATTTAGATGGGGTATGAGTGTGCAGATTATTGTAGTCCTTCCGCTCAATTTTAATATAAGGAGGAGGCCCTTTATCTACAAGATAATCCCAAACCATAGAACATTGGTTATAAAAACATATTCAACCTAAACATGTGACATTATTACAAAACCACTGCCCATGGTCTCTCTAACCATGATGTACATGTATTTAAGCCTGAAATATTAGTTATATTTCATTTATTTATAAGAAATAACAAATATCTCATTTCACGGTTCATATAAGAAATTGAATAACTTGTGAAATAAATATATCTCTATCATGAAATATTAATGGAAATATATATACCTATTCTATTACCTTTTCCATGAATTCTCATCTATCCCCATACTATTCCATGAGTTTAAATATCATGAAACAATAACATTAAAAATCATTTGAATAACTCAAGGTGAAGTAACATAAACTATAATAATTGAACATCTGGAAAAGTAATACCATCTATAGGCAATTAGACTTTACTCCATGCATTATATAGAAACTCCCACCAACAGGAACATAAAAATGACATAACACATCCTATTATCCATTAAAAATTTCATGAATAGTTATGAAATTGAAAATAAATATATTACTCCCTTTATACCACTTTGTATAACCCCCGATCTGAAACTCTCTAATATCGGGAAAAATGAGTTGGTTATAACAACTCATGCATGCCACCCTATACACAAGAGTTCATCAATATGCAATGGGGATGCTTTGAATATGTTTTTAAGAATATACCACATAGTATAGTCTTATATTACAATAGAATAATAAAAAAATTATGATATCATAGTAATTAAGAAATGTGGAAATCTTATATCACATATTTGGAATGTAATGTAGAATTTAATAAACCAGTGAATATGTATCATTTATTGAAAAAAAGTTTTAATATAAACATAAAACTAAAAAAATAAATATCATATAAGCAAATGAAATAATATAATTTTAAAATAACTGGATCTTAATCCACATGTCAGTCCCATACCGAAACAATGTCCCATCCATCAATTAAACAATCAACACAAGGCCCTATTCCCTTGTCTATACCTGAATCGGTGTAATCTTTTCGGGTGAAAAACTACATCGAGAATAGTTTTCAGTAGAACTCTATAATTTCACACCACTGTGTAAAAATAAAACAAGCATGATTATAATTTTTTCATTAAATATAAAATCATTTGAACTAATTAATCAACTCATACATTCCATAAATCAACCTTATTCCTAATAATGATGGAATATATTTGAGGACTTGGTACAACCATTGCAACCATAACCTTAACCCATAAAAAAATTAATCAAATCAAAATATCCCTATTTAAAACAATTTCATCCTTGATACAATGAGCTATCTATAATCATTATAGCATCAATTATGGAAATTCCACTATATTAGTGTTTCAGTATGTATCATAGAGATAAGCCCACTATATTCTTATAGTAACATGATTCACTAGGATAATCCCGCTATAAATAAATTCTCTCATTTGAGAAAATACCTATATATAATAATATTATAAATTAATCAACATGATATAATATCAAGGATATCAAAATATCACATCAAATTCCTCAATTGTTAATTATGAAAATTACCATTTGTGTTCCATTTATATTTCCATTTATATATCAATTTTTCAATATCTAAATAAAGATCTCAGAAGTTATTACCAATGCAATTCTATATTACTCAATCATGTGGAGTATCATTTCATTCTAAACACACATAAAACCATTAACCAAGTTCATATTATTTAATGGTTTACTAATCCAATGGATTTCCATATTCCAGGTCATATCACTCTTGAATCCAATATGATCCAAGGAATTGTTTATTCTATTATTTATCATCATTTATTGAAATCAAAATATTTCACATACTCATTATTAATATAAACCATATAGTAAGTTTTAGATTGAATTCTTTTTCTTTAAGATTAAAAAATGCCTAAATTTATAATCTCCAACAAGAACAAAGGGTTATAATATTTCCAGTATAACCTTTTTCAATCTATATCAAGATCGACCAGAATCCACCAAATAGCTCCATAAAAGAATTTTCAACAGAAGAAAGCTAAATAGTGCAGAAGGAAAAATAAAAGAGACGTACTGTGGATCCAAAAAAAAACCACGACATTTGAATCTGAAAAAATCACTCAAGATTTATTTAGAGTGTCTTAAGGCTTGAGAATATGAGATACAAAAATGATGCATTGAAAAATAGTAGTATAATGCTACATAAAATTAATGGTTGTTAGAAATACATAGTGTGTGACCCTTTAACAATGTGTATTTCATTATTAATGAGATACAAAAAAATGTGTAACCATAGATTAATTCTTATCACGGTCAATAGTAATATGACAGGAACGATTCTCACAATACAAAATCACATTATGTCATATTATAGTTCATGACATCTTCCGCACCATATTGACATTTCATGTGTTATATACATGGTGTGTAAATATAATGTAGAAAAAAATCACTCCAACTTCTGCAAAGGACACCGAACCACCTCCTAAACAATTAAATCTCAAGAAAAAACCATGTATGCCCACTTAACATGTTTATACAAGGTCATCATTAATTCAAAAAATCATAAATCTCTAAAAATTATGTAATTTCCCTTGAGAAAGGATATCATTCATCAAACAAGACTCAACCAAAAATGTTTAAAGGGAAGGAAAAACCCAAAAAAAAGTGGTTCAACAAAAAAAATCGTTATATACCTTGAGAAATATGGGATCTTACACCTCATATGGTAAATAAATTCATTTAAATATTTTATTAAATAAAATTTTAAAAAATATTAGATTGATATATTTTTAAAAAATTCAACAGAATGTAAAAAAAATTTGCATAAAATTATGTTTATCATCCAATTTATTAAATACATAATATTAGTGAAACAAGTATAAAATGTCAATATTTATGAAAATGTGCTTAAAAACATTAAATCAATTTAAATGTGCTTTTAAACAAAATCCATTACCTTCAGTGTGACATATGAAAAATGTTAATTATCTACAATATAATAATCTAATATTTTATTTGCAATTAGTTATTGAAATGTTTCAAGAAAATTCCATTATAGTAATTCATTTTATTTTATTTAATTACTTATTTTATTTGGTTACTAATTTGATCAAGTTCATGTCATATGTTTTGAGGTTGTATGATTCATATTAACAAAACAACATTGCTTAGTTAACTATGGTCAATTGGTTTATTAGTCTATTAAATAATGAATATTAATCATTACACAATTATAATGGTTTAATAAAAAATTTAGCAATTTTTCTTTCATTAATAATTTTTAAATTAAAAAATGAATCAAATCAATTCATGGATGTGGGAGTCTACACGTATTCATGCTCGACATAATCAGATTCCAAAGGATTTCAGGGTAAAATCATATGTAATATAATATCATTCCATAAAAAAATATTATATTTATTATATTGATTTTTTTATTTATTACAATAGAATATTAATCCATGTGACGTTGTGATGAAAAAAACACACCACATCATGGAGGTGGTCATCTGGAAGTAAATTGGGGAAATATTTTAATTTCTCATGGGATGTGAAAGGTGGGAAAAATAATTTCCAAAAAGCAATTTTTTAGTATATTGGACATAATGAAGATATTAAATCATCATTGTAATGATAAGATTAATGGAGGTAAAATGATAAATAAAAATTAAATAATGTCATTATGATTTTTACCTCTTCTTTGGATCAACTGTCATACAACACATCTTATGAATACATTGTGGGATTTTAGAGAGACCAAAATTACTAGGACATGGGGAGTAGATTTTGTATGTGAATTGTGTTGGACATTGAAAAGCTAAAATGACAAAAGAATGTGAATTATTCAGTTGAGGTGGGGTTAGATTATAGATTAGGGGAGTGTTTATATTATAATTTTTCATATCTATTAGATATTATAAATTTCATACTTATGTTCAGGTGACCAGAAAACAATTTAATTTGGAAGTTATACTAATATGATTTGAAATAATATTATAAAATAAGAATTAATATGTGATATTTTTTCCATATAAAAAATGATTCATCCTTAATTATCATGTTTTACACATTACTATAGTGAAAAAACATTATGATTTTAAATATTCATTATGTCCAAAAATTAAATCGAAATCATTAGTAAATATAATATCTTCATTTATAAAATAAAAACCAAATTTCATTATGAAATTTGTAAGAACCTGGTGCTTTCATTAAGGTTTGGATCTTTCCGTTTTGGGTTTACTTTGAGAAGGAGGATGAAAATAGGCTGAGTTCTTGCTACAAACATGTTACATGACTTGATTTGGGGTTACATGTCATGTTATTCTAGTACATGTCGTGCACCGTTGACAGTGTAGAGGTTCATACATGGCCTCTGAGTTTTGTAGGTGAATCTGGGGAACTTTAGAATATATAAGCTATGTATATTGAGACATGCAATGTATAATTTTATTTTATGGTTAAAAATGGGTAGTAACCCACTTTTTTGTTTGTGGGTAGAAGGGTGCATCAGGTATGCGAACCAGCACCACTAGATCTTATTTATGGATCTCATTTGTCTATTTGAACTCCGATTCTATTTTCTTCAGATGCATTTGAACCCAATCGGTAATCTATTGACTCACATAGAGTTTTTGTGATTTTTTCCATAAAAGATGTTATCATACCTTGATATTTTTACCATGTTTTATAGATAAAAACATTCTAGATTTAATAAAAAGACGATGCTGGATGAGAAGATCCATACGGCTAAATTGTAGGTGGTCTTGAGCCTTTAGTTATTTTTCGACATGAATGTATGTTCTGAAGTGCCATGCACCCATTTTTGGGGGTCACCTTGTTTATTTTTGAGCAGTGTTGTCACTTAATGATATTTAGGTTATTGAATATGTGTTATTTTTCATGAGTAATGTATATTTCCTTGAATTATGGCCACCCCAAGGATGTGTTTTCTTTTAATTATCATTTCGTGAAATTTGGAACTTGTTTCCTATGAGGTAAGCCTGGTTTTTTCTTATTAGGTTATTAGAAATTAATTGAATTATAATGGGATTTAAATTTGGTTAAATTGAATTTGGATGGATTAAGGGATTGGGATTATTGTTTTGCCTTATTCCCATATTATTCCTATTTTTTATGCCTTGTAATTGTTAGATTACAAGTTAGGATTATGATATTAATTTCCCATGAGTGTATAATTGTTTAAGACCTGTGATAGTTTAATTCAATTGTTTCTTGTAATTTTTTATGCCCACGTGAGTTGTTATTCGGTTAACCATGTAATAGTATAATTTACATGTGTTTTGTTTTATAATAAAATTTTGATACTATAGGCTTGGCCCAGATTGACTGTTATGCCTATGAGTGATATTTTTTTATGCCTATGGTAAGGATTTGATATGCCTACGGAAGATGATTTGTTATGCATTATGTGTGAGGATTTTTTGTGCCTGCGAATGAGGATTTTTTATGTCTATGGGTGAGGATTGGTTATTCTTGAAGGTGGGGATTTGCTATGAATGTTGGAGAGGTATTGAATTGAATATTGAAATGGAATAACTTATGAATCATTTTCCAAGACTAAACACATACTTGGATATAGTCTTCACTTTACTTATTTATTTTCTTTCTGAGGTGTCTATTGTGCATCATTTATACATCAGATTGACGGGAATATAGCAGATATCGAGACATATATAAATTAATGTAATTGAATGTTGAACTAAAAATAATGAATGAAAATGGAAATAATTACTTTTTGGATTATTTACTTTTGAGTACTTCATAGTTATTGATTTCAATATTTTACACTATTCTTATATATAATCACCAACAGATTAACACAGATCATGGGTGGTTTCTTACAAGGATTTATTACTCACAACCTGTATGGGTCATTATTTTGGGCCCAAACAGGTTATATTGATGTAGGTGTCGATAAGGGAGAGTGACCTCTACATGCAATTCATTTACTATTAGGAGCAGGAGATAAAGGGACCATGCCAAGGCTTGGGATGCTTCTGAGTTTTCTTTTGTATTTTATTACCTTTGTATTTTATTTTTTATTTATCTATAGTGTATCATGTTTTGGGTAATTTCTTAGAACATGTGATAGGAAGAATCATCATTTTAATGTTACGGCTTCTGGTTATCTTTATTATCAGTATTCCAATGTTTGGTTCCATTGTATGGTACTTACTACTTCTGATATTGTATATTATTGTTCAATTTTGTAACACTCTCCCAATGAGGGAATATATTCCCCAATATTACACCCTAGTCCCTCACTGCATGTATGCACCCTCTAGCATTTCGAGAAATGTGCTTGAGGACATGTGACCAACCGGGTATGGAGAAATAGTTCAGTGGCATCCGAATATAAGACCTTACAAAATAATTATATGGTGAATATATTAATTTTCATATAATAATGAGAAAAATGTAAAAATATCCTTCTTAAGGAATGCATTGATATTCACAATAATAAATTTATACCAAAATCATGATAAAATTAAGTCAATTTAAATTAATTTAATTATTATTCTTAAATGTGTATAAATTTTACATAAAAAAAATCCAAAAATAGAATGGTTAAATTTTCCACAATAAAAGATTACAGTATTTATTAATGTTAGTAATTTTAACTATTCATTGAATAATAATTTTCCTTATAATGGATTGAATAAATTCAAAATAATCTATATTTGATAGATTATTTCAAGAGTTATGTGAATTTCATCATATTTAATTTTTAAATTTTAAAAACATTTATATATAATTAAAGATTTATCATAAATGGAATCAAAAATATGTAAAATAAAACTATTTTTCTTATTATTTAAAAAGATAAAATTACATTATTAATGTTTATGGGTGTAAATAAATGTTAAATAATAATATTAAGAATAGATAATTTATAACCATACCATGTTTTTCACATTCATTTTCCCTTAACAGAATTTATTCCGTGACCTTTTATTCAGTATTTGAACATGTACGGATATTTTTCCACTATAAACATTTTCTGTAACACTTTTTCTTTCTCAATCATGTGGTTTTCCACCCATTCATTGACCGCATCATTTACCTTTTTCTATTACACCTAAAATCTATGATTTAGGATATATTGTAGCTTTTTTGCATATGAAATATTCTCTTCCAATGGTAGCACATCATGGATCAAAACATGAGATACATGAAGAATATAATTCTTTAATAAAAAAACAGGTAACAGATCAAGTACCTTAGATATAATAAGAGATAAGGTTACATATTTTTCTATTAATTCCCCATTATCAATACTTTTACAAAGATTAAAAACTATGGTATTTAATTTTTTCCTTCTGAAACATTAAACTCTTTTAAAATGATATATTTTTATAAAAACAAGATCACCACTACAAAGTATTGATCGTTACTTCTGTTAGAAGCCTAAAATTGCATCTTTATCTACGATTCAATCATATCGTGTTGAAATATATAAACTATTAGACCCAACTGTTATAAAAATTATGTTACGAATAAAAACCATTCCCAACCATACTCTATAAATAGTAGGGTTCAGCACTTCCACTATATAATTTATCAAGATGTAAAATTTTAATATATGAATGCAAAAATTTATTAGAAAAATTTATTTATTTATTGATTTCAATGAAAAAATAACTTATAATTATTTGAGAATAATTATAATATATTATAAAAATTATATATAGTTATTGTATCTATACATAATAGTATTTATTAAGATATAAAATAAAATTTAAATCACTACCTAATTAAATTTGATGTTGTTTCGAGAAATTTTCTATAAATAATAGTTAAATATTATATACAATGGAGGTAGGTACTACCTGAAATATAACTATCTCATTAATGAAGATTCTATAATGTTAATCTAAATTCATGTTATATTGAGTAAGAAGGAAATAATATGATGTACCCGATTGATCAATGAAAACCCAAATCAGATTTTTACATTGAGTTTTATTTATTAATACCATCATAGATTCCATTATATATTATACCATTTATATTTCTAAACCAACCAATGCTAAATCATCACCATTAGTAGTTGTTTTTATTATTTATCATGTTGACATGAAAAACACTTCAAGGTAAAATATTTAATATCCTTATTCACCACATCATAAAAATAGTATCCATAATTCTGTCTTTATATCCCAGTGCAACTATGATTTGGAAAACATAGAGAGATAAAAGATTAAGTTAACAAATCCTAATTTAACCTATGATATCATAGAACACACAAACTTTTTCCAAATCAAATATCTTTTTCTTTTTCAATCTTAAATTCACACAATTTACACTTTCTAAAAATCAATACCTATTTTTGTAAATCAATATATTCTTTCAGAGCATTATTATTTCGATCATATAATGTGAAATAAACTAACAATTAAACCAAATGAGAAGGAGTTACTAAATTAAATTATTAAAGGAAAATATTTATTATAATATTAACCAATATCATATTCCAAATATTGAATTGCTAATGAAGAATTATCATTTCAAGTGAGGGTATCAAAAACTAAGATTGAATAATACTTCATCATATAATAAGTATCATTTATAGGTTTTGTCCATCTTATTTTTAACTCATTATTAACACTTTTGGAGTGAATATAGACATTAAATGTTTATTATATGTTTAAAATACATATTTTAATGAATACTAAACATGTCACAATATTTTTAAGTAATAACTGAATTCAGTTAGTTAATGATAATTTTTACTATAATACTACTCAAGGGTATAAAATTTTCATAATTAATTATGAATATCCTAAACATAAGGTATCATAACGTATCTATGTCCCAAAATAGAACAACCATTGTAAATAAGAAACCTAATGTTTCTTGGTGTAATGTCTTACTTTGCACCACTAATTAACAACTTATTCAACTACTAAAAACCTCATATTTCTTTTTCTGAATGAATTTACCTCTTACTTGAGATTACATTTTTTGATAGATTAATGATAAATTCACTATAATACCCTTTATAGTAACCTAATACTACATGATTAAATCAAATATTAGTGATGTTTATTTTTCTTTATTACATTTCCTCAATGACTGTTTTAGCATCATCTATAGGTATTCATTCATTAGTAAAAATTTATCCATTTTATTAATATGGTGTGACCCATATATATATGAAATATATTTTCCATTAAATATATTATCAGTTAAAATTTTAAAAAATAAGCATATTTCTCTTATTTCTCAAAAATGCTAATAATAAATATGAATATAATCAAGAAACATAAAAATTAACTTTTCAAAATATTCCCTAAATATTGTTAGTGATTTTTTTAGCCCAAAATTAAAAAAAAACTCATAATAACAATACATAATATGAAAGTAAATCATTGGAATTTCTTCCCCCATGAAACAAAACTAATATTATCTAGACCAGAAGTCAATATATGAAAAAATAATTTTCTCTCTAATACATATCAAAAAATTTACATTTATTATGAATCAATTAACTAAATGTAATAAAAATGTCATTTAATTCTCTCTAATCAATTAAAAACATCTTTGAAAAACATCTATTTGAAAAAATAGGACGACCCTTTGATATTTTCATATGATGAATAAAACCCTTATTACAAAACTCTTATAACTAATTTTTCAATTATAATATCGATGATATAAATTACACAATGGAGTTTTCAAAATTATCTTTCATTAAATAACTAATCTAAGAAATTTTTTAACCTCTCCATAATTAAGAACATAATATATATCATCCATAAATACATCCATATAATCATTTTATTCAGGAACATCACTAATATTGAATACATCTATTTTATTGATGATATCATAAAGATTAATATTTTAATATATATTTAATTTTTTCTATAATTCATGAAATGTTATCATATTTTGAACTTGAATATATATAAAAATTAAAAAAATTGAAAAATACAATTTGACTTCCATTACTCTACAATCTATATTCTTTTGAAAACTAAAATTCAATCCATGCTGATAATTAAATAAAACAAAACAATGGGAAAAATGACTTGTAGGATAAACCATTCCTCATAAGATAATTGGATGATTCTGATAAATATATAATTCTTCAATACTACGCAAAAAGACCAGGAACCAGTGGAAGCCGACCCTAAGAAATTAAATAAAAAATTTATGTGAGTTTGGAATAGAATGGGTTATTACATAATCTAGTGTACAACACCCCACATCTATTAGCCTCCACAAGTGGGGCACAATAATCATGCACCATGAATGACCACATTCCACCAAGATCAATAAGTTCCTGCTTTTCCAGAGCATCCGCCATCAGGTTGGCCTCCAGGTAGACATGTGAAACCACCAGACATATTTGCACAACCTGGTTAATAAAATCAACCCATTGAGGTAGCACGCACCAGGGAACATTACGTTTCTTGGTCCACAATGCATGAACCATAGAATGGGAGTCGAATTCAAGTCAAATACACATCCAATTAAACCGGACAACGTACCTAACATCATATATCATGGCCCAGATTTCAGATTTGAATGCATTTCCAATTCCAATGGAGTGGCGGAAGCATCCCTTTACATACCCATGGTAGGTCCGGAACACTCCCCTGCACCATGAAATACCCGGTGCACCCGATGCATCCCCATCAACATTCACCTTGATACAAGGCATAATTGGTGAAATCCACCAAATATGCTTCAGAATTCAAGGCTTGCACGGCTGACCTGAAACACCAAGCTTTCTCAGAATTTGGAGATCATCAATAGTGTTATACATAAAACCATCCTGGACCATGGAGGCAACATAAATATCCCTATGGACAGCCATCATCCCTTTTTGTACCATGGAGTGCGCATCACCAAACAGCATGTTGTTGAAAGCTTCCCATGTATCTGCAATAACAGCCACAACAGCCACCAATAGCATATTGTGAATCTGTGCACTACATTTAGCATGAGCCATGCTGGACAGCAGGTCCAGAACTGGCCTGCATGTGTCATCCACAATTCTAAACAAATATCTGATATAGTCCCATAGATGTTTGGCCCGCCTTCAGTCCATGAAAATATGCTGCATCGAGTCATCCTCAGCCCTGCAGATGGAGCACATAGAATCCATTTGCAGGTCAGTCCATTTGAGAACTTCAACTGTTGGAATCTGGTTTTTTCCAATCCTCCATATTAAAAATAATCTTGTAGGCCAGATGAAAGAAGCCTTTAACTGCAGCAACCAAGCCGGTGCAGAATTGAGACCTTCACAAGCTGCCCTATAAAAATCACTTTAGTTAAATTTCCTAGACCTGGAAGGGATCCAAATCAATGTATCAACATACATAAAAGAATATACATTGATTTCATCAGCCACCTGCACCGATATTTCAAATTTAAGAGCATTAATTTGTGAAATAAGGGTTGATATGGACATAGTGGCTGCATCCGTTGGAACATTCAGATCTCGAAGGGGTTGTGTGAGCCAATTTGTTGTCCAACAGTTTAGGGTGGAATCCCTACAGACCATCCATTTCGTATCCTGCACAATTCTCCCATACACATGATTGAGAGATGCCCAAACCGATGAGGCAATATAATATTTATAACCACTGAGAAGACACTTTGTAATTCGATTCAAAAGGAAATCATCATCAGCTTCATGTGTGGTCAGGTTCCAAGTGAATTTCCCAATCAAACCTTCTTTGAAGGTGTGGAGGTCCTTTACCCCAAGACCCCCCATCTCCACAGGATTTATGCATTCCTTCCACGCAACTGTAATCAGCTTCCTCTCATGAGGTGACCCCCACACACCATGCACTAAAGATCTTTAATAAGCCCTCTCGACCATCTATATGGGTAGAAGGAGTAAATGAACTTCTAATTGATTACTGAATTTACCAGACAGACCCTCTCGGCCAGAGGCATAGCCTTTCCTTTCCAACTTTCCAGCTGACGTATAATACCAGCAGAGCTTCCGTCCAAATACTGTCTTTTCACCTTTACCCAAAAAAATGGGACCCCATGATATTGCAAAGGAAGTTATCCTCTCCTCACCCCAAGATACCTAAGAATCCTATTACGTTTGCCGACCGAGACCCCATTCCCAAAGACAATCAAAGACTTGTCCCAGCTAATGGCACGGCCATCCACCTCCTCATAATGACTAAATAGGGCCTTAATTGAGTATATAATTCTCCTTGAATCTTGTCTAAGAAATAAGATTTCATCTGCATACAAGAGATGAGATGGGGCATGCCCACTCACACTAGCCCTGATCTTCTTGCACCATCCCATTTGACCAAGGTCGTTGATACACCTACTAAGATAATCCTATGTATGCTCAAAAAGAATTCCAGAGAGTTGATCACCTTGACTCACCCCCCTAGTGCAAAGAAAAAGCCCCTCGGGACCCCATTGACAAGGATTGACAACCTTGTGGAACTAAAACTAATGTGAATCATGATCAGAAATCTAGAAAAGAATCCATAGATCATTAGGACTTCTAAAAGAAAATCCCATTTAAACGTGTCAGAATCCTTGAATATGTCAATTTTAATAGCAAAGCCCCATTCCTTTGACTTCTTTCTCAGAATATTGACACTCTTAGAGGTCATGAAAAAGCACTATTGGATGTTCCTCCCCTGGATGAAACCAAATTGGTTCGTAGTGATCATACCATCAACCATCCCACCCAGCCTTCTCATTAAGATCTTGCTGATAAGTTTGGGTATTGTATTCCTAAGATCCACCGGCCTGAAGTCCTTTATGTCAAGGGAATTCTCTTTCTTGTGAATGAGTGCAATGAAACTTGATTTCATACCATATGGCATGTAGGAATGAGAGAAAAAGTCTATCGTGTCCTGCTTAATTTCATTCATCAGAATGTCCCAGTAAAACATGACAAACATATTTTTAAATGCATCAGGGCCCGGGGCACTCTCCAGATTGAGAGAAAGAAGGGCAGATCTAATCTCCTCTTTCCATGAGGGAGCAGTTAGGAGCTGATTCAACTGATCATCAATGCATCAGCTGCTGTTTTCCACCATACAATGAATCCTAGACTGCCCATTATTGAAGTGTATGCCCTTTAAGTACTCAACCACATCCACTACAATCTCATTCTCTTCTGTGAAGAGTTTCCCATCAATGCTAATTACATTGGTCCCTCCTCGCACACTGTTTTATTTGTGCAATATAATGAAGAACTTGGAATTTTTATCACTATCCTTTAACCACCACACATTCAGTTGGTTTCTGACCAATATTTCCTTCAACATTAAAAGATCATCAAGCTTGTTGTCGGCAGTAATTTCCTCTCGTGACACCCTCAGATGCTGCCCCTGACCAGTCTGAATTATAGCCAACTCATCCTCTGATTTTTTGATATTCTCATCCTATTTAGAGAAGGAATCCATGCTCTATGTTCGTAGAAGCCCTTATAGATGCTTAAGTTTCATAGCCATTCGTTGCAGCGGACTTTCAATTGTTTCAAGTTTCTATGCTTCTAAAACAAGTTCTCTATATCCTGGCATCACAATCCATCCATTGTTGAAATTAAATGGAACAAGGACTGATCTTGTCACCTAAATCTCTACATCAACAATAATTGGGTTATTATCAGAGTGGTTCTTAGGCAGTGTGAATCTGGAAACACCCTGTGCTGAAACCTGATCATCAATATGAACAAAACATCTATCAAGCTTGCTAGCTTGTTTCCCATCCCAAGTGTATCTGCACCATGTGAAATCATCGCCAAAAATTGCAACTTGATTTAGGTTTCAGGATTCAATACACTCAGAAAATTCAGAAGCATCTATCCTATTAATAGTATCTCCAGTTTTTTCCTCGTGCTTCAAAACAGTATTGGAGTCACCAATAGGTAGCCATTTTTTATCCATTCTTCTAGAGATGCCTTTGAGAACCTCCCATAAATCACTCTTATTAATATAAGAGTTAGGACCATAAATAAATGATAAAGGGATATTCTTTCCAGTAGTGTTACAGTTAACCAAAACTCATGGAGGGCCACTGTCGCATGAAGTAATTTGCAGGGTGTTACGTACTAACACCCACAAGTAGTCCATAGAGGATACAGATTGGTTGCTGGCCACAAATCTGTATCCTAGTGAGTCCCACCAGAATCCCTTCCAGTTATCAAGCAGAACATTATCTTTAGAAATACTAACAAACATTAGCTTGTAGTTCAAGATATAATGTCGAAGGGCCCTAACCGTGTAGGAATTCCCCAGCCAATGACAATTCCAATAAAAAATCCTCATTTCTTTGACATACTATCCTCGTCCACACCACCCCTGTAATCCACAACATCCTAACCTATACTGAGTTGGCCTAAATATTTCGGTAGCTTCCCCTCAACTCTCTTTGACATACTATCCTCGCCCAGCAGCCCAGACAATCCACTTGCAACTGCATCACCACCTGGAATGATTCGGAAAGCATCCTCCACCTGCACCACCACACATATTTTAGAAAGAAACTCCACCGTGCCACTGAAATCAGTTATCCCTTCACCCCCCCTCATTGGCAGCATCAGAATGATGAGCATCATCCATCTCATCCGACCAAATTCATCCACGCAGCGGCATGAAGGTGTTACTGGACTTAAAGGGAGGATCACTTCCCACAGTCATCCTACTTCATGCAGCCCTTGAGGGGGAAATTTAAGTAAACTCTCCTCCTCGTTCCGAAGAAGGTTGTCTGGTAATGCATGCATCCCCACCAGTTCCTTTAAAACCTGTCATAGGGGAGCTTACAGTATAGGCAGCCCCCAAACCTATACTCTTTCCCAAATTTTCATCATTATGAGGGACAACATCCACCTTGTCCACCACAAGAGAAGAACAGGGAGAAGGGACCACCTGGTTTCCAACAACCAGACCCCCCATATCCATGACACGTGCACTGGGAACCATGTTATGCACTAATTCCTTCACCATAGCGGCAGAGGAAGATCCCCCTATGTCCAGGTTCCCTTTCTTCCCATGCCCAGACCCTTGACTAGCACCATTTGTCTATAGGTGCTCCATATGACATTTTTCCTTCCCCTTCCTTTGCCTACACATGCTCTCATCATGCCCCTTCATCATGAATGAGTGACATATTATGCCCCGCTTACACTAAGCAATTGTCTGCCCAAAGATCAAGCACCTCGAGCATAATTTTGGCTACCTCTCATACAGGATATCAAGCTTCATACAATCATACCTCATTGTCAGCACCACCTCCTCCACAAGCATTCTTGACATGTCAACTTCCACCATGATTCTGGCATAGTTCCCATGCTTTGGGTGGTCTGTCTATCAGTCTATTCGAATTGGATTGCCCACCGAAAATGCAATATCCCATAGAATCCTTGGGTGCCAATACAACCAATTTAGTTTATAAATTTGGATACATAGCTGATTATGCGTACTACAGACACTCGTTAGATCAAAGTTCCTATCGCATTCCTGCACATTCAGAAACCCCAGGTTCAATCCAACAGTACCTTTGCTCCATGATTTCCTCTTACCTTCCCGATCATCCACCAGACATCAAAGCCCCACACCTCCGAAACCCTTTTAGTCAGGTCCTGAAATTTCCATAGCCGCTCCCCCTTAGAAATTACAACTCTCACAATGATTGAATATCGACATAAATTTACCCCCTCTTCCACCACTTCATGATTATCCAAAACATGGGAAATCATCCCCTTTTGTATCGCTGTCCTAGGCGGAGGAGCATCAAAGTTAGAGAATTAGGGTCCCGCCACGTTCTTCACCACATCCACGAAATTTCTCCCCGCCTGCTTAGTGACAACCTTATTCCCATCGCCCTTTTTTGAAACCAGAACATCTCCTTGTGAGTAAGAGGTTCAAAAAGTTCGCTCTTACCACCAGCATCGACTTCACACAACCTCACTGTAAGATCAGAGGGATCATCTTCATCGCCAGATTTGGGGTTCTCACCCAGTTCCCCTTGCGCCATCGTCATTAATTCCTCAATACTTATATAGTGTATATATAATGAATTTTCATTATATATTTCTCGAGGTAATATTTCAATTATATAAAAAATATTCTATTCATAAAAACATTCAATAGAACTAAAATCAGACTTGTATATTGAATAATTATAGTAAAAATATAATTTAACTCATACTGCATCATTGGATTTAATTGATTTATTGGGGAATTTGTTAATGAATTTTTCACCCACATCTAGTTATGTTCTTGATTATTTCCATGATTTATGATTCTCTTCAGAAACACCTCATTATAATGATCAAATTTAATATTTTTAAACTTTTTTTACAAAAATATTATAATAATTTCTCTAAAAATCACTCTAATTCAAATATTTCTTATCCTGATAATTTATTTAGCCGATTCATATAAAAAATTACTTCTAGATATCATAAGAAACTCACCATGATTATTCTCATAAAACTTATCAATTGATGGAAATTTATACCTGATATAGTATTATTTTATCAATGAATGATTCATTATTACATTCCACATGGAACTCTTATTATAATTATTGTTAAAATCTAATGAAAACATCATCTAAACCATTATAATATAAAAATATTTCACATAGATGTTACATTTTTGAATTTCTTGTAATAATCCATCATATTGTTTTAATCCTATGAAAAACCTATCAATTTTTCCTTCATATATTATATTAATATTTTTTGGAATACTTAGATAATATTGAAATTGGGTCTTCATTAGGGGTAACAAAATTGGTCGCATTTTTTAATAGTTCAAATAATTCTCTTTCCATCATACATGAAGCAGCCTTATCAAAATACATATCAAGGAAACAATCCTTAATGTCCACTCTATAAAAAAAGTATCATATTTTTCTCTGTTATTTTTAATGAATGTATCAAAATTCATGAACATTACTAATGAAATTAAATGAAAATAATTTCAGATAATTTTAAAGACAATAAAAAAATGATTATCATATCAAGATAATTTATCCATGCTTAGACATGAACTATATATGGTGTTAAACTAAATACATTGATATGTTGTTTAACATAATTTCTAATATAAACATGTTCATAATTGTTGAATTATTTCCATATTTACCAAGTATACCCCTATTAAAATCATCAATTAAATGACTCAAAGAAACTAAAAATACACTCTATTCTAATTCCCAACATACAAATTTCTTAATATATAAAGATATTATTGACAAGATTCCATTAAACATAGTTAACCCTATTTACTTTATGAGAAACAATTCATAGTCATAAAAAGTATTATTAAGAAGAATGTAAAATTTTTACAATTTCATGATAAAATTTAATATATAAAACATCACCCCTCATACATGTACAACACACCATACATTAATCAGCACTAAATTCATAGTTTAATAGGAATGAATGTTTTTTCATACATTAAATTATTATTTATTCTTTAGTGTTTAATTAAATTTATAAAAACTCTTACATATGGAATCCTTTTATAATAATTATAATACAATAAATAATGGTTCAATTTCCCTTAAAAAATAACTCCTAATTTTAAAATAATATTTCATTAAAAACATTGATTTTTTTATAAGATTCACTATAATAAGAAGATTGATATTATTATATTTTATATATCTCTTTCAGACTAGTTATTTTTATTAAAATATATGTTATCGTAAAAAAAACTTCTGCGAGTAACAAAAATATAAAGAAACATGTTAGACCACATTAAAAAATCAATAAGTCTTCTCAGCTTATGTTTTATAATAAAATGTGTCCGAAAAACAATTACATACTCATGAAAAAAAATTGGCTTCTTGAATAATTTCATAAAACATATATAAATAAATCAAAAATCAAAAATATTATTTTCCATCATTTATTGTAAGATATGAGTACTCATGGAATACGTTTTTTCAAAAACATACTTTTTTCTCATAAAAGGATCATAAATATTCTTTAAAATAAAACCAAATTACACTAAAAATTGGAATTTTTTTCAAAGAATCCATTTTCTTTTATAGAGAAGACATGTAGATACATTAGTTCATGATATTTATATAAATCGTAAAATAAATATTAAAACTGAATAACAATCAATATTATTTTCAAAATTTATTCTTCTATGAGAAAAATCCATATCCAATGCATAGAGGAGCTATGTCAGCCTCACCTCTCATGATGAAAAATTGAAATTGAGAATAACATATTTTAAACACCAATATGATTTCTTTTCCATCCTAAAATATCATAATTTTTTTTCCAAAACATATGAAGATATAATTTTGGGATTCAAAATGAAATAAGGATATTGATAGTTTATACCTTAAGAACAACTAATTTTTTGATGAAACGGAAAAAAATTCATAGAATAGTGAAAAATTATATAGGTATCTAATCAATTAATAACATAATTAGTGACATAAAAATAAATTCATTCCATATATTGTTTCAAAAGAATATATTCACAGTAAATCAAAACTAAACATTGTAGAAAATATTAATTGGATACCATTATATACCTATGATTTCATTTTAATTATGACATAAATGAATTTCAAATGAAATTCAATATAAAAGTAATGTCATTCAATAATTTGATTTATACATTTATTTTGGGGTAATGTGTTAGAAAATCATTATAATATTTTAATTATGTTTTTAATGGAAATTCATTTACTTCAGTTTGAATCACACAAACACTATTTAACAACAATATTATTATATTATATTCTATATTAACAAAATTAAGATTTATTTTTTGGTTTATTCCCTTTTCAATATACCCTTTAAAAATTAAACAAAAACACACATATTATAACTAAATATGAATATCATATCAAATATTATGGGTTTTACTACAAAAAAACTTACTACGATGACAATGGTGAAATGGATCATTTTGGAATCATTAAATTTTTTTTTTTAAAAATATTTTTTAAATCATAATTTTTTAATGAAATATATAAACATAAATGAAATGAATAAATGATGGAAAATCACGTCACATTATATAAGTCGTAGCTCACATGTACGCATGAGCACCATTATCAAGTACCATGTATAAAAGGGTAATATTTTTTGTAAGGTGTTTTATTCATAGTGTAGTAATTTTTTTATAAATATTAAATATATTTATAGATATTATCATAGTAACCATCCATGAGGAGAAATGATGAAAAACGATACACATCACTTAGTTTTTCTTGTTGTCCACGTTGATACATGATTGATGTTCTTATCTGGGTTAGGTTTGAAAATAAAATGAAAATAGGGGGGTACCGTAACCATTATAACAAATAAGAAAAACGGATATATAAATTCACTTACATTATCATGGTTATTTTTGTATTGATGATACTAGAAGACATAATTATCACGAATGAGCTCAGTTAAGAGTTATACACCTTCATTTAGAAATATTTTTTTATTTCCCTTTACAGTATATTGGTTCACATTATAGAGGGACTGGAACCAAAATTTCATGTTCCATGGTTTTGGTATTGGTTCTTTAAAAAATAGACTTAGATAGAGTTCTCAATATTTTTTAATAACTAGGTAGTGTAGTTTAACTTTTATAAATGAGGGATGTCTCGTTCGTGTCATTGTACAAAAAATATTAAAATATATTTCTTTTTTCTCGTGGTAAAATTTCACCAAATATATAAATTATTGAATATAATGTTTAATAGTTAGAAATAATCTCATTTAAAAAAATTAATGATGGATTTTTTATATTATCACCATTTAATTACACTAATTAACCAATTTTACCATTTATGGAGGTGATAGAAATTTACCACGATTAATATTCTATTTAAAAAATAAAAATAATTATTCATATATAATAACCTCATCATTCCAAATACAGAGTCTATTTTTCAATATTTTGCATGTATTAGTAGATTTAATTAATATTAATATATGAATAGAAAACGTAAAGATGAATGATTTTTATACAAGTGTGTTTTAAGGAAAAAGTTGAATTTATAACAAAATCATGTATAATTATTATTTCTATAAAATTAATTATATTATATCTATTAATCAAACACAAATGTAAATTTAAAAATAATCCAATCATTTAATGTTATATAGAAAAATGTTGATAAGATGATAGTTTTAATAAAAATAGTTATATTTCAATATTCTCCCAAATAATTCATTTAGAAAATACTAAAAATTCACAAAAATATATGTTTTTTATTTTAATATAAAATATGAAGTGTATTATATCATATTAAATTTGAATAATTAATATATTTAACATTTAAATTAAATAAAATAATACTAGTAAAACAATTTTTTAAAATTAAATAAATTACATTTTTAATATTAAAAAAGAATATATAAATTATTGTAATGTATATGTATTATTTAATACTAAAAAATAATTTTAGTTAGATATGAAATTGTTTTATTAAAAACAATTACCTATTTCTTTACACCTCCATGTTTCTCCTTTCAAATACCTTTTCACCTTAGTATAAAAATTCATAATTTGATTGATATAGCTATAAAATAGAAATTTTATCAATCTAATGACCTTATCAATATGTCATAAAATATTTCTAGGCAACATGTATCATCCTTTTTTAAATTTCATTGATTTATTAGATTTATCACCATTTATATTTTCACTATTTTAGGCCACCATTTAGGCCCTCGGGCCACCTCAAGGCCTTCGGGCCACATGTAGTTTCCCCAGACACAATACAAAAAAAGAGAATCCCCTGAAGAGGATTCAAAGAAGGTTAACTCACCAGAGTAGAACCAAATGGATTTTCAGAATGAGAGCGTAGGGCTATGCCATCGGTACTAGTCGGTGCTTGCACGGGAAGCCTAGCCAGACGGCCTTGCAAAGGTGAAGAGCTACTATCATGACATAGATGCTAGGGGAAATTTCTTGTAGATAGACTGATTGATTTCCCTAATATCTTTAGGTCATGTAATCTCCTAAGCCTATGGCCCTTGTAATCTCTGAGAGTACGGGCCTTGTAAGGGTTGTCCCTCATCCCATGAAAGAGGGGTTATCAAAAACCAATAAAAATAAAGGCCTTCGGGCCATTCGGGAAAATATTTCACATATGTAAGGATGATTTTCCATTATACGTTTTAAATATTTCAGGTAACCAATCCTTATCCTTTAATAAATTCATTACCACTAAAATTTTAAAAAGGGGGTTTACCACAAATTCATATTTTAAATTAGAAATTTATTTTATGTGGATTGAAAATACTCTTCTTGGGATTAAAAACATTTATTTCATTCATTAATATGAGATCTATGGTTTTTTCCACAATTTATTTTTCTTTAATCATTAAATTGAAATCAAATATATCTTCATATATAGATTGATCATTATCTTGTTCTTCAACTATTGAATCTATCCTAGTAATTCCATCTTTCTATTTATTGGAATACTCTGATGACAACATCATAAATCCACAAATATATTTACCCATTTTTCATTGAACATAAAATCCTTATGATCACATTCTATTTAGATATAAAGGTCCACAAATCATTCTGATTAGTATTCATCCATGCTTTAAAAAAATCTCATACTATAAAATATTTTAATCTTAAATATCTGATATAAGTTGAGATTTTGTATCCTTAAAAAAAAGAAACATAATCATATTTTTTTTAATTCATTGATTTCATATTAATTGTTTTAAAAAATATATTATCAAATTAAGTGTCAATTTTTAGAGTAAGTTTCCAATATGTTTTTTGAAACAACATCTTTAATAGATTTTTCACCCTCATTGTAAATCCCTCTCTTATACAACTATATTTTTTATATCATAAGAAATAATATTCAATATTACCATCAAAGACCACTTTGAGTTTCTTTAATGTTATTTCTTTTTTCGATTCAAATTCATCATTATTTTTTCATTTATTATTATAATTATTTTCAAGATGAACGATATATATGTATTTAAATGAAATAATCATTAATGATATAAATGATGTTTACTCTATCATTAATATCATTTTATATCCCCACAAATTTTATCTGATAATCATTTAGGAGACATATGTTTAAGGTTACATTCTTGAAGATTGGATAACATTGGATTATTAGTGATTTAAATTATATAATATATTTTTTTCTTATATAAACATACTAAATTTATAAACATTTCTAATGGTATACTACCGAATTTATGAATTACTGAAAATGAAATCATCATAGTTATAATAAATGATTATATTTAAATAATTAAGTATGTTATTAAACAATGAATAATTTCTTCTATTACAACATTATATCTCTTTTAGTTAATATAAAATTTATTGAAATTACAATTTCTAATGAATAAGTCATCCAAAAAATAATTTTCAAATTTAGTAATTCTTTTGAAATGATTTTTTGATGATATTATATGAAATATCAATGGAAAAAAATATATGTTTTTTTGACATGGTTTTTGAATGAAAGACAATTATATATTACAATGAAATAACACCTTTTATCTGAATGAAATGATATGTATTTCTAAATTTCATTATAAATATATTTTTGACAGGATACTTAATTATTTTTCAATTATTATTCTTATTTTATATTAACTCTATATAAGATTATTTTCTATATTTGGTATGGGAAATG